>OZ017742.1:69980525-71325525 GCA_963969285.1 Odontomyia ornata
CACAAAAACTGCACGTGTTCTAGAAACAGCAAATTCTTGATATTTTGCCTAAAACATGTTCCGACCATCAAAACACTAGTTTGGGCTAAACTTTTAAATGAAAACGTAATAACGCGAAATTCGCACGTTTAAGGGGAGAAAAAGCCATTTAAAGTTTTGGGGAGTTGACACGTGAAAAATTGGGATTTTTTTGGCTTTCAACCACTAAACCCGCCCTTAAACTTTTGCGAAATACCACAAATTTATACTTTTTGGAAAATTCAGACGCTGATCTATTCATTAACACCAAAATATAGTGCATCGGTTGAAAAATCAAGCCACAGAAATGCCGTAAAAGTAAAAAGTTTCCGTGACCTGCCCCCAAAAATATGAGGAACCTTATAAAAATTAGTATTCTTATGAAAAGTACTACAAATTTGTATTTCACGTAAACAACAGACTGACAGCTACAAAATAAGACTAAAATTTTGATCATCGAATAGAAGTTGTGGCTACAGTGAACGATTAAAGCCAGAGGTCTCACAAGGAAATTTACATATTTTAGACAAAAACATGTCTATGCCTCCTAAGCGCCATAAAAATTAGTATTTTCATGCAAATTACTACATATTTGCACTTGACGCAAACTAAACAAACGCAACTATGAGATAAGACCAAAATATCGACAATCGGATTTAAATTACGGCCAGAGTAAGCAATCAAAGCTGAAAATCTGCACAAAAACTGCACGTGTTCTAGAAACAGCAAATTCTTGATATTTTGCCTAAAACATGTTCCGACCATCAAAACACTAGTTTGGGCTAAACTTTTAAATGAAAACGTAAAAACGCGAAATTCGCACGTTTAAGGGGAGAAAAAGCCATTTAAAGTTTTGGGGAGTTGACACGTGAAAAATTGGGATTTTTTTGGCTTTCAACCACTAAACCCGCCCTTAAACTTTTGCGAAATACCACAAATTTATACTTTTTGGAAAATTCAGACGCTGATCTATTCATTAACACCAAAATATAGTGCATCGGTTGAAAAATCAAGCCACAGCAATGCCGTAAAGGTAAAAAGTTTCCGTGACCTGCCCCCAAAAATATGAGGAACCTTATAAAAATTAGTATTCTTATGAAAAGTACTACAAATTTGTATTTCACGTAAACAACAGACTGACAGCTACAAAATAAGACTAAAATTTTGATCATCGAATAGAAGTTGTGGCTACAGTGAACGATTAAAGCCAGAGGTCTCACAAGGAAATTTACATATTTTAGACAAAAACATGTCTATGCCTCCTAAGCGTCATAAAAATTAGTATTTTCATGCAAATTACTACATATTTGCACTTGACGCAAACTAAACAAACGCAACTATGAGATAAGACCAAAATATCGACAATCGGATTTAAATTACGGCCAGAGTAAGCAATCAAAGCTGAAAATCTGCACAAAAACTGCACGTGTTCTAGAAACAGCAAATTCTTGATATTTTGCCTAAAACATGTTCCGACCATCAAAACACTAGTTTGGGCTAAACTTTTAAATGAAAACGTAAAAACGCGAAATTCGCACGTTTAAGGGGAGAAGAAGCCATTTAAAGTTTTGGGGAGTTGACACGTGAAAAATTGGGATTTTTTTGGCTTTCAACCACTAAACCCGCCCTTAAACTTTTGCGAAATACCACAAATTTATACTTTTTGGAAAATTCAGACGCTGATCTATTCATTTACACCAAAATATAGTGCATCGGTTGAAAAATCAAGCCACAGCAATGCCGTAAAGGTAAAAAGTTTCCGTGACCTGCCCCCAAAAATATGAGGAACCTTATAAAAATTAGTATTCTTATGAAAAGTGCTACAAATTTGTATTTCACGTAAACAACAGACTGACAGCTACAAAATAAGACTAAAATTTTGATCATCGAATAGAAGTTGTGGCTACAGTGAACGATTAAAGCCAGAGGTCTCACAAGGAAATTTACATATTTTAGACAAAAACATGTCTATGCCTCCTAAGCGTCATAAAAATTAGTATTTTCATGCAAATTACTACATATTTGCACTTGACGCAAACTAAACAAACGCAACTATGAGATAAGACCAAAATATCGACAATCGGATTTAAATTACGGCCAGAGTAAGCAATCAAACCTGAAAATCTGCACAAAACCTGCACGTGTTCTAGAAACAGCAAATTCTTGATATTTTGCCTAAAACATGTTCCGACCATCAAAACACTAGTTTGGGCTTAACTTTTAAATGAAAACGTAAAAACGCGAAATTCGCACGTTTAAGGGGAGAAAAAGCCATTTAAAGTTTTAGGGAGTTGACACGTGAAAAATTGGGATTTTTTTGGCTTTCAACCACTAAACCCGCCCTTAAACTTTTGCGAAATACCACAAATTTATACTTTTTGGAAAATTCAGACGCTGATCTATTCATTAACACCAAAATATAGTGCATCGGTTGAAAAATCAAGCCACAGCAATGCCGTAAAGGTAAAAAGTTTCCGTGACCTGCCCCCAAAAATATGAGGAACCTTATAAAAATTAGTATTCTTATGAAAAGTACTACAAATTTGTATTTGACGTAAACAACAGACTGACAGCTACAAAATAAAACTAAAATTTTGATCATCGAATAGAAGTTGTGGCTACAGTGAACGATTAAAGCCAGAGGTCTCACAAGCAAATTTACGTATTTTAGACAAAAACATGTCTATGCCTCCTAAGCGTCTTTAAAAATTAGTATTTTCATGCAAATTACTACATATTTGCACTTGACGCAAACTAAACAAACGCAACTATGAGATACGACCAAAATATCGACAATCGGATTTAAATTACGGCCAGAGTAAGCAATCAAAGCTGAAAATCTGCACAAAAGCTGCACGTGTTCTAGAAACAGCAAATTCTTGTTATTTTGCCTAAAACATGTTCCGACCATCAAAACACTAGTTTGGGCTAAGCTTTTAAATGAAAACGTAAAAACGCGAAATTCGCACGTTTAAGGGGAGAAAAAGCCATTTAAAGTTTTGGGGAGTTGACACGTGAAAAATTGGGATTTTTTTGGCTTTCAACCACTAAACCCGCCCTTAAACTTTTGCGAAATACCACAAATTTATACTTTTTGGAAAATTCAGACGCTGATCGGTTGAAAAATCAAGCCACAGCAATGCCGTAAAGGTAAAAAGTTTCCGTGACCTGCCCCCAAAAATATGAGGAACCTTATAAAAATTAGTATTCTTATGAAAAGTACTACAAATTTGTATTTCACGTAAACAACAGACTGACAGCTACAAAATAAGACTAAAATTTTGATCATCGAATAGAAGTTGTGGCTACAGTGAACGATTAAAGCCAGAGGTCTCACAAGGAAATTTACATATTTTAGACAAAAACATGTCTATGCCTCCTAAGCGTCATAAAAATTAGTATTTTCATGCAAATTACTACATATTTGCACTTGACGCAAACTAAACAAACGCAACTATGAGATAAGACCAAAATATCGAGAATCAGATTTAAATTACGGCCAGAGTAAGCAATCAAAGCTGAAAATCTGCACAAAAACTGCACGTGTTCTAGAAACAGCAAATTTTTGATATTTTGCCTAAAACATGTTCCGACCATCAAAACACTAGTTTGGGCTAAACTTTTAAATGAAAACGTAAAAACGCGAAATTCGCACGTGTAAGGGGAGAAAAAGCCATTTAAAGTTTTGGGGAGTTGACACGTGAAAAATTGGGATTTTTTTGGCTTTCAACCACTAAACCCACCCTTAAACTTCTGCGAAATACCACAAATTTATACTTTTTGGAAAATTCAGACGCTGATCTTTTCATTAACACCAAAATATAGTGCATCGGTTGAAAAATCAAGCCACAGAAATGCCGTAAAAGTAAAAAGTTTCCGTGACCTGCCCCCAAAAATATGAGGAACCTTATAAAAATTAGTATTCTTATGAAAAGTACTACAAATTTGTATTTCACGTAAACAACAGACTGACAGCTACAAAATAAGACTAAAATTTTGATCATCGAATAGAAGTTGTGGCTACAGTGAACGATTAAAGCCAGAGGTCTCACAAGGAAATTTACATTTTAGACAAAAACATGTCTATGCCTCCTAAGCGTCATAAAAATTAGTATTTTCATGCAAATTACTACATATTTGCACTTGACGCAAACTAAACAAACGCAACTATGAGATAAGACCAAAATATCGACAATCGGATTTAAATTACGGCCAGAGTAAGCAATCAAAGCTGAAAATCTGCACAAAAACTGCACGTGTTCTAGAAACAGCAAATTCTTGATATTTTGCCTAAAACATGTTCCGACCATCAAAACACTAGTTTGGGCTAAACTTTTAAATGAAAACGTAAAAACGCGAAATTCGCACGTTTAAGGGGAGAAAAATCAATTTAAAGTTTTGGGGAGTTGACACGTGAAAAATTGGGATTTTTTTGGCTTTCAATCACTAAACCCGCCCTTAAACTTTTGCGAAATACCACAAATTTATACTTTTTGGAAAATTCAGACGCTGATCGGTTGAAAAATCAAGCCACAGCAATGCCCTAAAGGTAAAAAGTTTCCGTGACCTGCCCCCAAAAATATGAGGAACCTTATAAAAATTAGTATTCTTATGAAAAGTACTACAAATTTGTATTTCACGTAAACAACAGACTGACAGCTACAAAATAAGACTAAAATTTTGATCATCGAATAGAAGTTGTGGCTACAGTGAACGATTAAAGCCAGAGGTCTCACAAGGAAATTTACATATTTTAGACAAAAACATGTCTATGCCTCCTAAGCGTCATAAAAATTAGTATTTTCATGCAAATTACTACATATTTGCACTTGACGCAAACTAAACAAACGCAACTATGAGATAAGACCAAAATATCGACAATCGGATTTAAATTACGGCCAGAGTAAGCAATCAAAGCTGAAAATCTGCACAAAAACTGCACGTGTTCTAGAAACAGCAAATTCTTGATATTTTGCCTAAAACATGTTCCGACCATCAAAACACTAGTTTGGGCTAAGCTTTTAAATGAAAACGTAAAAACGCGAAATTCGCACGTTTAAGGGGAGAAAAAGCCATTTAAAGTTTTGGGGAGTTGACACGTGAAAAATTGGGATTTTTTTGGCTTTCAACCACTAAACCCGCCCTTAAACTTTTGCGAAATACCGCAAATTTATACTTTTTGGAAAATTCAGACGCTGATCTATTCATTAACACCAAAATATAGTGCATCGGTTGAAAAATCAAGCCACAGAAATGCCGTAAAAGTAAAAAGTTTCCGTGACCTGCCCCCAAAAATATGAGGAACCTCATAAAAATTCGTATTCTTATGAAAAGTACTACAAATTTGTATTTCACGTAAACAACAGACTGACAGCTACAAAATAAGACTAAAATTTTGATCATCGAATAGAAGTTGTGGCTACAGTGAACGATTAAAGCCAGAGGTCTCACAAGGAAATTTACATATTTTAGACAAAAACATGTCTATGCCTCCTAAGCGTCATAAAAATTAGTATTTTCACGCAAATTACTACATATTTGCACTTGACGCAAATTAAACAAACGCAACTATGAGATAAGACCAAAATATCGACAATCGGATTTAAATTACGGCCAGAGTAAGCAATCAAAGCTGAAAATCTGCACAAAAACTGCACGTGTTCTAGAAACAGCAAATTCTTGATATTTTGCCTAAAACATGTTCCGACCATCAAAACACTAGTTTGGGCTAAACTTTTAAATGAAAACGTAAAAACGCGAAATTCGCACGTTTAAGGGGAGAAAAAGCCATTTAAAGTTTTGGGGAGTTGACACGTGAAAAATTGGGATTTTTTTGGCTTTCAACCACTAAACCCGCCCTTAAACTTTTGCGAAATACCACAAATTTATACTTTTTGGGAAATTCAGACGCTGATCTATTCATTAACACCAAAATATAGTGCATCGGTTGAAAAATCAAGCCACAGCAATGCCGTAAAGGTAAAAAGTTTCCGTGACCTGCCCCCAAAAATATGAGGAACCTTATAAAAATTAGTATTCTTATGGAAAGTACTACAAATTTGTATTTCAAGTAAACAACAGACTGACAGCTATAAAATAAGACTAAAATTTTGATCATCGAATAGAAGTTGTGGCTACAGTGAACGAGCCAGAGGTCTCACAAGGAAATTTACATATTTTAGACAAAAACATGTCTACGCCTCCTAAGCGTCATAAAAATTAGTATTTACATGCAAATTACTACATATTTGCACTTGACGCAAATTAAACAAACGCAACTATGAGATAAGACCAAAATATCGACAATCGGATTTAAATTACGGCCAGAGTAAGCAATCAAAGCTGAAAATCTGCACAAAAACTGCACGTGTTCTAGAAACAGCAAATTCTTGATATTTTGCCTAAAACATGTTCCGACCATCAAAACACTAGTTTGGGCTAAACTTTTAAATGAAAACGTAAAAACGCGAAATTCGCACGTTTAAGGGGAGAAAAAGCCATTTAAAGTTTTGGGGAGTTGACACGTGAAAAATTGGGATTTTTTTGGCTTTCAACCACTAAACCCGCCCTTAAACTTTTGCGAAATACCACAAATTTATACTTTTTGGGAAATTCAGACGCTGATCTATTCATTAACACCAAAATATAGTGCATCGGTTGAAAAATCAAGCCACAGCAATGCCGTAAAGGTAAAAAGTTTCCGTGACCTGCCCCCAAAAATATGAGGAACCTTATAAAAATTAGTATTCTTATGAAAAGTACTACAAATTTGTATTTCACGTAAACAACAGACTGACAGCTACAAAATAAGACTAAAATTTTGATCATCGAATAGAAGTTGTGGCTACAGTGAACGATTAAAGCCAGAGGTCTCACAAGGAAATTTACATATTTTAGACAAAAACATGTCTATGCCTCCTAAGCGTCATAAAAATTAGTATTTTCATGCAAATTACTACATATTTGCACTTGACGCAAACTAAACAAACGCAACTATGAGATAAGACCAAAATATCGACAATCGGATTTAAATTACGGCCAGAGTAAGCAATCAAAGCTGAAAATCTGCACAAAAACTGCACGTGTTCTAGAAACAGCAAATTCTTGATATTTTGCCTAAAACATGTTCCGACCATCAAAACACTAGTTTGGGCTAAGCTTTTAAATGAAAACGTAAAAACGCGAAATTCGCACGTTTAAGGGGAGAAAAAGCCATTTAAAGTTTTGGGGAGTTGACACGTGAAAAATTGGGATTTTTTTGGCTTTCAACCACTAAACCCGCCCTTAAACTTTTGCGAAATACCGCAAATTTATACTTTTTGGAAAATTCAGACGCTGATCTATTCATTAACACCAAAATATAGTGCATCGGTTGAAAAATCAAGCCACAGAAATGCCGTAAAAGTAAAAAGTTTCCGTGACCTGCCCCCAAAAATATGAGGAACCTCATAAAAATTCGTATTCTTATGAAAAGTACTACAAATTTGTATTTCACGTAAACAACAGACTGACAGCTACAAAATAAGACTAAAATTTTGATCATCGAATAGAAGTTGTGGCTACAGTGAACGATTAAAGCCAGAGGTCTCACAAGGAAATTTACATATTTTAGACAAAAACATGTCTATGCCTCCTAAGCGTCATAAAAATTAGTATTTTCATGCAAATTACTACATATTTGCACTTGACGCAAACTAAGCAAACGCAACTATGAGATAAGACCAAAATATCGACAATCGGATTTAAATTACGGCCAGAGTAAGCAATCAAAGCTGAAAATCTGCACAAAAACTGCACGTGTTCTAGAAACAGCAAATTCTTGATATTTTGCCTAAAACATGTTCCGACCATCAAAACACTAGTTTGGGCTAAGCTTTTAAATGAAAACGTAAAAACGCGAAATTCGCACGTTTAAGGGGAGAAAAAGCCATTTAAAGTTTTGGGGAGTTGACACGTGAAAAATTGGGATTTTTTTGGCTTTCAACCACTAAACCCGCCCTTAAACTTTTGCGAAATACCGCAAATTTATACTTTTTGGAAAATTCAGACGCTGATCTATTCATTAACACCAAAATATAGTGCATCGGTTGAAAAATCAAGCCACAGAAATGCCGTAAAAGTAAAAAGTTTCCGTGACCTGCCCCCAAAAATATGAGGAACCTCATAAAAATTCGTATTCTTATGAAAAGTACTACAAATTTGTATTTCACGTAAACAACAGACTGACAGCTACAAAATAAGACTAAAATTTTGATCATCGAATAGAAGTTGTGGCTACAGTGAACGATTAAAGCCAGAGGTCTCACAAGGAAATTTACATATTTTAGACAAAAACATGTCTATGCCTCCTAAGCGTCATAAAAATTAGTATTTTCACGCAAATTACTACATATTTGCACTTGACGCAAATTAAACAAACGCAACTATGAGATAAGACCAAAATATCGACAATCGGATTTAAATTACGGCCAGAGTAAGCAATCAAAGCTGAAAATCTGCACAAAAACTGCACGTGTTCTAGAAACAGCAAATTCTTGATATTTTGCCTAAAACATGTTCCGACCATCAAAACACTAGTTTGGGCTAAACTTTTAAATGAAAACGTAAAAACGCGAAATTCGCACGTTTAAGGGGAGAAAAAGCCATTTAAAGTTTTGGGGAGTTGACACGTGAAAAATTGGGATTTTTTTGGCTTTCAACCACTAAACCCGCCCTTAAACTTTTGCGAAATACCACAAATTTATTTTTTTTTGGAAAATTCAGACGCTGATCTATTCATTAACACCAAAATATAGTGCATCGGTTGAAAAATCAAGCCACAGCAATGCCCTAAAGGTAAAAAGTTTCCGTGACCTGCCCCCAAAAATATGAGGAACCTTATAAAAATTAGTATTCTTATGAAAAGTACTACAAATTTGTATTTCACGTAAACAACAGACTGACAGCTACAAAATAAGACTAAAATTTTGATCATCGAATAGAAGTTGTGGCTACAGTGAACGATTAAAGCCAGAGGTCTCACAAGGAAATTTACATATTTTAGACAAAAACATGTCTATGCCTCCTAAGCGTCATAAAAATTAGTATTTTCATGCAAATTACTACATATTTGCACTTGACGCAAACTAAACAAACGCAACTATGAGATAAGACCAAAATATCGACAATCGGATTAAAATTACGGCCAGAGTAAGCAATCAAAGCTGAAAATCTGCACAAAAACTGCACGTGTTCTAGAAGAAGCAAATTCTTGATATTTTGCCTAAAACATGTTCCGACCATCAAAACACTAGTTTGGGCTAAGCTTTTAAATGAAAACGTAAAAACGCGAAATTCGCACGTTTAAGGGGAGAAAAAGCCATTTAAAGTTTTGGGGAGTTGACACGTGAAAAATTGGGATTTTTTTGGCTTTCAACCACTAAACCCGCCCTTAAACTTTTGCGAAATACCACAAATTTATACTTTTTGGAAAATTCAGACACTGATCTATTCATTAACACCAAAATATAGTGCATCGGTTGAAAAATCAAGCCACAGCAATGCCCTAAAGGTAAAAAGTTTCCGTGACCTGCCCCCAAAAATATGAGGAACCTTATAAAAATTAGTATTCTTATGAAAAGTACTACAAATTTGTATTTCACGTAAACAACAGACTGACAGCTACAAAATAAGACTAAAATTTTGATCATCGAATAGAAGTTGTGGCTACAGTGAACGATTAAAGCCAGAGGTCTCACAAGGAAATTTACATATTTTAGACAAAAACATGTCTATGCCTCCTAAGCGTCATAAAAATTAGTATTTTCATGCAAATTACTACATATTTGCACTTGACGCAAATTAAACAAACGCAACTATGAGATAAGACCAAAATATCGACAATCGGATTTAAATTACAGCCAGAGTAAGCAATCAAACCTGAAAATCTGCACAAAAACTGCACGTGTTCTAGAAACAGCAAATTCTTGATATTTTGCCTAAAACATGTTCCGACCGTCAAAACACTAGTTTGGGCTAAACTTTTAAATGAAAACGTAAAAACGCGAAATTCGCACGTTTAAGGGGAGAAAAAGCCATTTAAAGTTTTGGGGAGTTGACACGTGAAAAATTGGGATTTTTTTGGCTTTCAACCACTAAACCCGCCCTTAAACTTTTGCGAAATACCACAAATTTATACTTTTTGGAAAATTCAGACGCTGATCTATTCATTAACACCAAAATATAGTGCATCGGTTGAAAAATCAAGCCACAGCAATGCCGTAAAGGTAAAAAGTTTCGTGACCTGCCCCCAAAAATATGAGGAACCTTATAAAAATTAGTATTCTTATGAAAAGTACTACAAATTTGTATTTCACGTAAACAACAGACTGACAGCTACAAAATAAGACTAAAATTTTGATCATCGAATAGAAGTTGTGGCTACAGTGAACGATTAAAGCCAGAGGTCTCACAAGGAAATTTACATATTTTAGACAAAAACATGTCTATGCCTCCTAAGCGTCATAAAAATTAGTATTTTCATGCAAATTACTACATATTTGCACTTGACGCAAACTAAACAAACGCAACTATGAGATAAGACCAAAATATCGACAATCGGATTTAAATTACGGCCAGAGTAAGCAATCAAAGCTGAAAATCTGCACAAAAACTGCACGTGTTCTAGAAACAGCAAATTCTTGATATTTTGCCTAAAACATGTTCCGACCATCAAAACACTAGTTTGGGCTAAGCTTTTAAATGAAAACGTAAAAACGCGAAATTCGCACGTTTAAGGGGAGAAAAAGCCATTTAAAGTTTTGGGGAGTTGACACGTGAAAAATTGGGATTTTTTTGGCTTTCAACCACTAAACCCGCCCTTAAACTTTTGCGAAATACCACAAATTTATACTTTTTAGAAAATTCAGACGCTGATCTATTCATTAACACCAAAATATAGTGCATCGGTTGAAAAATCAAGCCACAGCAATGCCGTAAAGGTAAAAAGTTTCCGTGACCTGCCCCCAAAAATATGAGGAACCTTATAAAAATTAGTATTCTTATGAAAAGTACTACAAATTTGTATTTCACGTAAACAACAGACTGACAGCTACAAAATAAGACTAAAATTTTGATCATCGAATAGAAGTTGTGGCTACAGTGAACGATTAAAGCCAGAGGTCTCACAAGGAAATTTACATATTTTAAGACAAAAACATGTCTATGCCTCCTAAGCGTCATAAAAATTAGTATTTTCATGCAAATTACTACATATTTGCACTTGACGCAAACTAAACAAACGCAACTATGAGATAAGACCAAAATATCGACAATCGGATTTAAATTACGGCCAGAGTAAGCAATCAAAGCTGAAAATCTGCACAAAAACTGCACGTGTTCTAGAAACAGCAAATTCTTGATATTTTGCCTAAAACATGTTCCGACCATCAAAACACTAGTTTGGGCTAAACTTTTAAATGAAAACGTAAAAACGCGAAATTCGCACGTGTAAGGGGAGAAAAAGCCATTTAAAGTTTTGGGGAGTTGACACGTGAAAAATTGGGATTTTTTTGGCTTTCAACCACTAAACCCGCCCTTAAACTTTTGCGAAATACCACAAATTTATACTTTTTGGAAAATTCAGACGCTGATCTATTCATTAACACCAAAATATAGTGCATCGGTTGAAAAATCAAGCCACAGCAATGCCGTAAAAGTAAAAAGTTTCCGTGACCTGCCCCCAAAAATATGAGGAACCTTATAAAAATTAGTATTCTTATGAAAAGTACTACAAATTTGTATTTCACGTAAACAACAGACTGACAGCTACAAAATAAGACTAAAATTTTGATCATCGAATAGAAGTTGTGGCTACAGTGAACGATTAAAGCCAGAGGTCTCACAAGGAAATTTACATATTTTAGACAAAAACATGTCTATGCCTCCTAAGCGTCATAAAAATTAGTATTTTCATGCAAATTACTACATATTTGCACTTGACGCAAACTAAACAAACGCAACTATGAGATAAGACCAAAATATCGACAATCGGATTTAAATTACGGCCAGAGTAAGCAATCAAAGCTGAAAATCTGCACAAAAACTGCACGTGTTCTAGAAACAGCAAATTCTTGATATTTTGCCTAAAACATGTTCCGACCATCAAAACACTAGTTTGGGCTAAACTTTTAAATGAAAACGTAAAAGCGCGAAATTCGCACGTTTAAGGGGAGAAAAAGCCATTTAAAGTTTTGGGGAGTTGACACGGGAAAAATTGGGATTTTTTTGGCTTTCAACCACTAAACCCGCCCTTAAACTTTTGCGAAATACCACAAATTTATACTTTTTGGAAAATTCAGACGCTGATCGGTTGAAAAATCAAGCCACAGCAATGCCGTAAAGGTAAAAAGTTTCCGTGACCTGCCCCCAAAAATATGAGGAACCTTATAAAAATTAGTATTCTTATGAAAAGTACTACAAATTTGTATTTCACGTAAACAACAGACTGACAGCTACAAAATAAGACTAAAATTTTGATCATCGAATAGAAGTTGTGGCTACAGTGAACGATTAAAGCCAGAGGTCTCACAAGGAAATTTACATATTTTAGACAAAAACATGTCTATGCCTCCTAAGCGTCATAAAAATTAGTATTTTCATGCAAATTACTACATATTTGCACTTGACGCAAACTAAACAAACGCAACTATGAGATAAGACCAAAATATCGACAATCGGATTTAAATTACGGCCAGAGTAAGCAATCAAAGCTGAAAATCTGCACAAAAACTGCACGTGTTCTAGAAACAGCAAATTCTTGATATTTTGCCTAAAACATGTTCCGACCATCAAAACACTAGTTTGGGCTAAGCTTTTAAATGAAAACGTAAAAACGCGAAATTCGCACGTTTAAGGGGAGAAAAAGCCATTTAAAGTTTTGGGGAGTTGACACGTGAAAAATTGGGATTTTTTTGGCTTTCAACCACTAAACCCGCCCTTAAACTTTTGCGAAATACCACAAATTTATACTTTTTGGAAAATTCAGACGCTGATCTATTCATTAACACCAAAATATAGTGCATCGGTTGAAAAATCAAGCCACAGCAATGCCGTAAAGGTAAAAAGTTTCCGTGACCTGCCCCCAAAAATATGAGGAAGCTTATAAAAATTAGTATTCTTATGAAAAGTACTACAAATTTGTATTTGACTAAACAACAGACTGACAGCTACAAAATAAGACTAAAATTTTGATCATCGAATAGAAGTTGTGGCTACAGTGAACGATTAAAGCCAGAGGTCTCACAAGCAAATTTACGTATTTTAGACAAAAACATGTCTATGCCTCCTAAGCGTCATAAAAATTAGTATTTTCATGCAAATTACTACATATTTGCACTTGACGCAAACTAAACAAACGCAACTATGAGATAAGACCAAAATATCGACAATCGGATTTAAATTACGGCCAGAGTAAGCAATCAAAGCTGAAAATCTGCACAAAAACTGCATGTGTTCTAGAAACAGCAAATTCTTGATATTTTGCCTAAAACATGTTCCGACCATCAAAACATTAGTTTGGGCTAAACTTTTAAATGAAAACGTAAAAACGCGAAATTCGCACGTTTAAGGGGAGAAAAAGCCATTTAAAGTTTTGGGGAGTTGACACGTGAAAAATTGGGATTTTTTTGGCTTTCAACCACTAAACCCGCCCTTAAACTTTTGCGAAATACCACAAATTTATACTTTTTGGAAAATTCAGACGCTGATCGGTTGAAAAATCAAGCCACAGCAATGCCGTAAAGGTAAAAAGTTTCCGTGACCTGCCCCCAAAAATATGAGCAACCTTATAAAAATTAGTATTCTTATGAAAAGTACTACAAATTTGTATTTCACGTAAACAACAGACTGACAGCTACAAAATAAGACTAAAATTTTGATCATCGAATAGAAGTTGTGGCTACAGTGAACGATTAAAGCCAGAGGTCTCACAAGGAAATTTACATATTTTAGACAAAAACATGTCTATGCCTCCTAAGCGTCATAAAAATTAGTATTTTCATGCAAATTACTACATATTTGCACTTGACGCAAACTAAACAAACGCAACTATGAGATAAGACCAAAATATCGACAATCGGATTTAAATCACGGCCAGAGTAAGCAATCAAAGCTGAAAATCTGCACAAAAACTGCACGTGTTCTAGAAACAGCAAATTCTTGATATTTTGCCTAAAACATGTTCCGACCATCAAAACACTAGTTTGGGCTAAACTTTTAAATGAAAACGTAAAAACGCGAAATTCGCACGTTTAAGGGGAGAAAAAGCCATTTAAAGTTTTGGGGAGTTGACACGTGAAAAATTGGGATTTTTTTGGCTTTCAACCACTAAACCCGGCCTTAAACTTTTGCGAAATACCACAAATTTATACTTTTTGGAAAATTCAGACGCTGATCTATTCATTAACACCAAAATATAGTGCATCGGTTGAAAAATCAAGCCACAGAAATGCCGTAAAAGTAAAAAGTTTCCGTGACCTGCCCCCAAAAATATGAGGAACCTTATAAAAATTAGTATTCTTATGAAAAGTACTACAAATTTGTATTTCACGTAAACAACAGACTGACAGCTACAAAATAAGACTAAAATTTTGATCATCGAATAGAAGTTGTGGCTACAGTGAACGATTAACGCCAGAGGTCTCACAAGGAAATTTACATATTTTAGACAAAAACATGTCTATGCCTCCTAAGCGTCATAAAAATTAGTATTTTCATGCAAATTACTACATATTTGCACTTGACGCAAACTAAACAAACGCAACTATGAGATAAGACCAAAATATCGACAATCGGATTTAAATCACGGCCAGAGTAAGCAATCAAAGCTGAAAATCTGCACAAAAACTGCACGTGTTCTAGAAACAGCAAATTCTTGATATTTTGCCTAAAACATGTTCCGACCATCAAAACACTAGTTTGGGCTAAACTTTTAAATGAAAACGTAAAAACGCGAAATTCGCACGTTTAAGGGGAGAAAAAGCCATTTAAAGTTTTGGGGAGTTGACACGTGAAAAATTGGGATTTTTTTGGCTTTCAACCACTAAACCCGGCCTTAAACTTTTGCGAAATACCACAAATTTATACTTTTTGGAAAATTCAGACGCTGATCTATTCATTAACACCAAAATATAGTGCATCGGTTGAAAAATCAAGCCACAGCAATGCCGTAAAGGTAAAAAGTTTCCGTGACCTGCCCCCAAAAATATGAGGAACCTTATAAAAATTAGTATTCTTATGAAAAGTACTACAAATTTGTATTTGACTAAACAACAGACTGACAGCTACAAAATAAGACTAAAATTTTGATCATCGAATAGAAGTTGTGGCTACAGTGAACGATTAAAGCCAGAGGTCTCACAAGCAAATTTACGTATTTTAGACAAAAACATGTCTATGCCTCCTAAGCGTCATAAAAATTAGTATTTTCATGCAAATTACTACATATTTGCACTTGACGCAAACTAAACAAACGCAACTATGAGATAAGACCAAAATATCGACAATCGGATTTAAATTACGGCCAGAGTAAGCAATCAAAGCTGAAAATCTGCACAAAAACTGCACGTGTTCTAGAAACAGCAAATTCTTGATATTTTGCCTAAAACATGTTCCGACCATCAAAACACTAGTTTGGGCTAAACTTTTAAATGAAAACGTAAAAACGCGAAATTCGCACGTTTAAGGGGAGAAAAAGCCATTTAAAGTTTTGGGGAGTTGACACGTGAAAAATTGGGATTTTTTTGGCTTTCAACCACTAAACCCGCCCTTAAACTTTTGCGAAATACCACAAATTTATACTTTTTGGAAAATTCAGACGCTGATCGGTTGAAAAATCAAGCCACAGCAATGCCGTAAAGGTAAAAAGTTTCCGTGACCTGCCCCCAAAAATATGAGCAACCTTATAAAAATTAGTATTCTTATGAAAAGTACTACAAATTTGTATTTCACGTAAACAACAGACTGACAGCTACAAAATAAGACTAAAATTTTGATCATCGAATAGAAGTTGTGGCTACAGTGAACGATTAAAGCCAGAGGTCTCACAAGGAAATTTACATATTTTAGACAAAAACATGTCTATGCCTCCTAAGCGTCATAAAAATTAGTATTTTCATGCAAATTACTACATATTTGCACTTGACGCAAACTAAACAAACGCAACTATGAGATAAGACCAAAATATCGACAATCGGATTTAAATTACGGCCAGAGTAAGCAATCAAAGCTGAAAATCTGCACAAAAACTGCACGTGTTCTAGAAACAGCAAATTCTTGATATTTTGCCTAAAACATGTTCCGACCATCAAAACACTAGTTTGGGCTAAACTTTTAAATGAAAACGTAAAAACGCGAAATTCGCACGTTTAAGGGGAGAAAAAGCCATTTAAAGTTTTGGGGAGTTGACACGTGAAAAATTGGGATTTTTTTGGCTTTCAACCACTAAACCCGCCCTTAAACTTTTGCGAAATACCATAAATTTATACTTTTTGGAAGATTCAGACGCTGATCTATTCATTAACACCAAAATATAGTGCATCGGTTGAAAAATCAAGCCACAGCAATGCCGTAAAGGTAAAAAGTTTCCGTGACCTGCCCCCAAAAATATGAGGAACCTTATAAAAATTAGTATTCTTATGAAAAGTACTACAAATTTGTATTTCACGTAAACAACAGACTGACAGCTACAAAATAAGACTACAATTTTAATCATCGAATAGAAGTTGTGGCTACAGTGAACGATTAAAGCCAGAGGTCTCACAAGGAAATTTACATATTTTAGACAAAAACATGTCTATGCTTCCTAAGCGTCATAAAAATTAGTATTTTCATGCAAATTACTACATATTTGCACTTGAGGCAAACTAAACAAACGCAACTTTGAGATAAGACCAATATATCGACAATTGGATTTAAATTACGGCCAGAGTAAGCAATCAAAGCTGAAAATCTGCACAAAAACTGCACGTGTTCTAGAAACAGCAAATTCTTGATATTTTGCCTAAAACATGTTCCGACCATCAAAACACTAGTTTGGGCTAAGCTTTTAAATGAAAACGTAAAAACGCGAAATTCGCACGTTTAAGGGGAGAAAAAGCCATTTCAAGTTTTGGGGAGTTGACACGTGAAAAATTGGGATTTTTTTGGCTTTCAACCACTAAACCCGCCCTTAAACTTTTGCGAAATACCACAAATTTATACTTTTTGGAAAATTCAGACGCTGATCTATTCATTAACACCAAAATATAGTGCATCGGTTGAAAAATCAAGCCACAGAAATGCCGTAAAAGTAAAAAGTTTCCGTGACCTGCCCCCAAAAATATGAGGAACCTTATAAAAATTAGTATTCTTATGAAAAGTACTACAAATTTGTATTTTACGTAAACAACAGACTGACAGCTACAAAATAAGACTAAAATTTTGATCATCGAATAGAAGTTTTGGCTACAGTGAACGATTAAAGCCAGAGGTCTCACAAGGAAATTTACATATTTTAGACAAAAACATGTCTATGCCTCCTAAGCGTCATAAAAATTAGTATTTTCATGCAAATTACTACATATTTGCACTTGACGCAAACTAAACAAACGCAACTATGAGATAAGACCAAAATATCGACAATCGGATTTAAATCACGGCCAGAGTAAGCAATCAAAGCTGAAAATCTGCACAAAAACTGCACGTGTTCTAGAAACAGCAAATTCTTGATATTTTGCCTAAAACATGTTCCGACCATCAAAACACTAGTTTGGGCTAAACTTTTAAATGAAAACGTAAAAACGCGAAATTCGCACGTTTAAGGGGAGAAAAAGCCATTTAAAGTTTTGGGGAGTTGACACGTGAAAAATTGGGATTTTTTTGGCTTTCAACCACTAAACCCGCCCTTAAACTTTTGCGAAATACCATAAATTTATACTTTTTGGAAGATTCAGACGCTGATCTATTCATTAACACCAAAATATAGTGCATCGGTTGAAAAATCAAGCCACAGCAATGCCGTAAAGGTAAAAAGTTTCCGTGACCTGCCCCCAAAAATATGAGGAACCTTATAAAAATTAGTATTCTTATGAAAAGTACTACAAATTTGTATTTCACGTAAACAACAGACTGACAGCTACAAAATAAGACTACAATTTTAATCATCGAATAGAAGTTGTGGCTACAGTGAACGATTAAAGCCAGAGGTCTCACAAGGAAATTTACATATTTTAGACAAAAACATGTCTATGCTTCCTAAGCGTCATAAAAATTAGTATTTTCATGCAAATTACTACATATTTGCACTTGAGGCAACCTAAACAAACGCAACTTTGAGATAAGACCAATATATCGACAATTGGATTTAAATTACGGCCAGAGTAAGCAATCAAAGCTGAAAATCTGCACAAAAACTGCACGTGTTCTAGAAACAGCAAATTCTTGATATTTTGCCTAAAACATGTTCCGACCATCAAAACACTAGTTTGGGCTAAGCTTTTAAATGAAAACGTAAAAACGCGAAATTCGCACGTTTAAGGGGAGAAAAAGCCATTTCAAGTTTTGGGGAGTTGACACGTGAAAAATTGGGATTTTTTTGGCTTTCAACCACTAAACCCGCCCTTAAACTTTTGCGAAATACCACAAATTTATACTTTTTGGAAAATTCAGACGCTGATCTATTCATTAACACCAAAATATAGTGCATCGGTTGAAAAATCAAGCCACAGAAATGCCGTAAAAGTAAAAAGTTTCCGTGACCTGCCCCCAAAAATATGAGGAACCTTATAAAAATTAGTATTCTTATGAAAAGTACTACAAATTTGTATTTTACGTAAACAACAGACTGACAGCTACAAAATAAGACTAAAATTTTGATCATCGAATAGAAGTTTTGGCTACAGTGAACGATTAAAGCCAGAGGTCTCACAAGGAAATTTACATATTTTAGACAAAAACATGTCTATGCCTCCTAAGCGTCATAAAAATTAGTATTTTCATGCAAATTACTACATATTTGCACTTGACGCAAACTAAACAAACGCAACTATGAGATAAGACCAAAATATCGACAATCGGATTTAAATCACGGCCAGAGTAAGCAATCAAAGCTGAAAATCTGCACAAAAACTGCACGTGTTCTAGAAACAGCAAATTCTTGATATTTTGCCTAAAACATGTTCCGACCATCAAAACACTAGTTTGGGCTAAACTTTTAAATGAAAACGTAAAAACGCGAAATTCGCACGTTTAAGGGGAGAAAAAGCCATTTAAAGTTTTGGGGAGTTGACACGTGAAAAATTGGGATTTTTTTGGCTTTCAACCACTAAACCCGGCCTTAAACTTTTGCGAAATACCACAAATTTATACTTTTTGGAAAATTCAGACGCTGATCTATTCATTAACACCAAAATATAGTGCATCGGTTGAAAAATCAAGCCACAGCAATGCCGTAAAGGTAAAAAGTTTCCGTGACCTGCCCCCAAAAATATGAGGAACCTTATAAAAATTAGTATTCTTATGAAAAGTACTACAAATTTGTATTTGACTAAACAACAGACTGACAGCTACAAAATAAGACTAAAATTTTGATCATCGAATAGAAGTTGTGGCTACAGTGAACGATTAAAGCCAGAGGTCTCACAAGCAAATTTACGTATTTTAGACAAAAACATGTCTATGCCTCCTAAGCGTCATAAAAATTAGTATTTTCATGCAAATTACTACATATTTGCACTTGACGCAAACTAAACAAACGCAACTATGAGATAAGACCAAAATATCGACAATCGGATTTAAATTACGGCCAGAGTAAGCAATCAAAGCTGAAAATCTGCACAAAAACTGCACGTGTTCTAGAAACAGCAAATTCTTGATATTTTGCCTAAAACATGTTCCGACCATCAAAACACTAGTTTGGGCTAAACTTTTAAATGAAAACGTAAAAACGCGAAATTCGCACGTTTAAGGGGAGAAAAAGCCATTTAAAGTTTTGGGGAGTTGACACGTGAAAAATTGGGATTTTTTTGGCTTTCAACCACTAAACCCGCCCTTAAACTTTTGCGAAATACCACAAATTTATACTTTTTGGAAAATTCAGACGCTGATCGGTTGAAAAATCAAGCCACAGCAATGCCGTAAAGGTAAAAAGTTTCCGTGACCTGCCCCCAAAAATATGAGCAACCTTATAAAAATTAGTATTCTTATGAAAAGTACTACAAATTTGTATTTCACGTAAACAACAGACTGACAGCTACAAAATAAGACTAAAATTTTGATCATCGAATAGAAGTTGTGGCTACAGTGAACGATTAAAGCCAGAGGTCTCACAAGGAAATTTACATATTTTAGACAAAAACATGTCTATGCCTCCTAAGCGTCATAAAAATTAGTATTTTCATGCAAATTACTACATATTTGCACTTGACGCAAACTAAACAAACGCAACTATGAGATAAGACCAAAATATCGACAATCAGATTTCAATTACGGCCAGAGTAAGCAATCAAAGCTGAAAATCTGCACAAAAACTGCACGTGTTCTAGAAACAGCAAATTCTTGATATTTTGCCTAAAACATGTTCCGACCATCAAAACACTAGTTTGGGCTAAACTTTTAAATGAAAACGTAAAAACGCGAAATTCGCACGTTTAAGGGGAGAAAAAGCCATTTAAAGTTTTGGGGAGTTGACACGTGAAAAATTGGGATTTTTTTGGCTTTCAACCACTAAACCCGCCCTTAAACTTTTGCGAAATACCACAAATTTATACTTTTTGGAAAATTCAGACGCTGATCTATTCATTAACACCAAAATATAGTGCATCGGTTGAAAAATCAAGCCACAGCAATGCCGTAAAGGTAAAAAGTTTCCGTGACCTGCCCCCAAAAATATGAGGAACCTTATAAAAATTAGTATTCTTATGAAAAGTACTACAAATTTGTATTTCACGTAAACAACAGACTGACAGCTACAAAATAAGACTAAAATTTTGATCATCGAATAGAAGTTGTGGCTACAGTGAACGATTAAAGCCAGAGGTCTCACAAGGAAATTTACATATTTTAGACAAAAACATGTCTATGCCTCCTAAGCGTCATAAAAATTAGTATTTTCATGCAAATTACTACATATTTGCACTTGACGCAAACTAAACAAACGCAACTATGAGATAAGACCAAAATATCGACAATCGGATTTAAATTACGGCCAGAGTAAGCAATCAAAGCTGAAAATCTGCACAAAAACTGCACGTGTTCTAGAAACAGCAAATTCTTGATATTTTGCCTAAAACATGTTCCGACCATCAAAACACTAGTTTGGGCTAAACTTTTAAATGAAAACGTAAAAACGCGAAATTCGCACGTTTAAGGGGAGAAAAAGCCATTTAAAGTTTTGGGGAGTTGACACGTGACAAATTGGGATTTTTTTGGCTTTCAACCACTAAACCCGCCCTTAAACTTTTGCGAAATACCATAAATTTATACTTTTTGGAAGATTCAGACGCTGATCTATTCATTAACACCAAAATATAGTGCATCGGTTGAAAAATCAAGCCACAGCAATGCCGTAAAGGTAAAAAGTTTCCGTGACCTGCCCCCAAAAATATGAGGAACCTTATAAAAATTAGTATTCTTATGAAAAGTACTACAAATTTGTATTTCACGTAAACAACAGACTGACAGCTACAAAATAAGACTACAATTTTAATCATCGAATAGAAGTTGTGGCTACAGTGAACGATTAAAGCCAGAGGTCTCACAAGGAAATTTACATATTTTAGACAAAAACATGTCTATGCTTCCTAAGCGTCATAAAAATTAGTATTTTCATGCAAATTACTACATATTTGCACTTGAGGCAAACTAAACAAACGCAACTTTGAGATAAGACCAATATATCGACAATTGGATTTAAATTACGGCCAGAGTAAGCAATCAAAGCTGAAAATCTGCACAAAAACTGCACGTGTTCTAGAAACAGCAAATTCTTGATATTTTGCCTAAAACATGTTCCGACCATCAAAACACTAGTTTGGGCTAAGCTTTTAAATGAAAACGTAAAAACGCGAAATTCGCACGTTTAAGGGGAGAAAAAGCCATTTCAAGTTTTGGGGAGTTGACACGTGAAAAATTGGGATTTTTTTGGCTTTCAACCACTAAACCCGCCCTTAAACTTTTGCGAAATACCACAAATTTATACTTTTTGGAAAATTCAGACGCTGATCTATTCATTAACACCAAAATATAGTGCATCGGTTGAAAAATCAAGCCACAGCAATGCCGTAAAGGTAAAAAGTTTCCGTGACCTGCCCCCAAAAATATGAGGAACCTTATAAAAATTAGTATTCTTATGAAAAGTACTACAAATTTGTATTTCACGTAAACAACAGACTGACAGCTACAAAATAAGACTAAAATTTTGATCATCGAATAGAAGTTGTGGCTACAGTGAACGATTAAAGCCAGAGGTCTCACAAGGAAATTTACATATTTTAGACAAAAACATGTCTATGCCTCCTAAGCGTCATAAAAATTAGTATTTTCATGCAAATTACTACATATTTGCACTTGAGGCAAACTAAACAAACGCAACTTTGAGATAAGACCAATATATCGACAATTGGATTAAAATTACGGCCAGAGTAAGCAATCAAAGCTGAAAATCTGCACAAAAACTGCACGTGTTCTAGAAACAGCAAATTCTTGATATTTTGCCTAAAACATGTTCCGACCATCAAAACACTTGTTTGGGCTAAGCTTTTAAATGAAAACGTAAAAACGCGAAATTCGCACGTTTAAGGGGAGAAAAAGCCATTTCAAGTTTTGGGGAGTTGACACGTGAAAAATTGGGATTTTTTTGGCTTTCAACCACTAAACCCGCCCTTAAACTTTTGCGAAATACCACAAATTTATACTTTTTGGAAAATTCAGACGCTGATCTATTCATTAACACCAAAATATAGTGCATCGGTTGAAAAATCAAGCCACAGCAATGCCGTAAAGGTAAAAAGTTTCCGTGACCTGCCCCCAAAAATATGAGGAACCTTATAAAAATTAGTATTCTTATGAAAAGTACTACAAATTTGTATTTCACGTAAACAACAGACTGACAGCTACAAAATAAGACTAAAATTTTGATCATCGAATAGAAGTTGTGGCTACAGTGAACGATTAAAGCCAGAGGTCTCACAAGGAAATTTACATATTTTAGACAAAAACATGTCTATGCCTCCTAAGCGTCATCAAAACTAGTATTTTCATGCAAATTACTACATATTTGCACTTCACGCAAACTAAGCGAACGCAACTATGAGTTAAGACCAAAATTCCAACAATCGGATTTAAATTACGGGCACAGTAAACAATCAAAGCTGAAAATCTGCACAAAAACTGAACGTGTTCTAGAAACAGCAAATTTTTGATATTTTGCCTAAAACATGTTCCGACCATCAAAACACTAGTTTGGGCTAAACTTTTAAATGAAAACGTAAAAACGCGAAATTCGCACGTTTAAGGGGAGAAAAAGCCATTTAAAGTTTTGGGGAGTTGACACGTGAAAAATTGGGATTTTTTTGGCTTTCAACCACTAAACCCGCCCTTAAACTTTTGCGAAATACCACAAATTTATACTTTTTGGAAAATTCAGACGCTGATCTATTCATTAACACCAAAATATAGTGCATCGGTTGAAAAATCAAGCCACAGCAATGCCGTAAAGGTAAAAAGTTTCCGTGACCTGCCCCCAAAAATATGAGGAACCTTATAGAAATTAGTATTCTTATGAAGAGTACTACAATTTTGTATTTCACGTAAACAACAGACTGACAGCTACAAAATAAGACTAAAATTTTGATCATCGAATAGAAGTTGTGGCTACAGTGAACGATTAAAGCCAGAGGTCTCACAAGGAAATTTACGTATTTTAGACAAAAACATGTCTATGCCTCCTAAGCGTCATAAAAATTAGTATTTTCATGCAAATTACTACATCTTTGCACTTGACGCAAACTAAACAAACGCAACTATGAGATAAGACCAAAATATCGACAATCGGATTTAAATTACGGCCAGAGTAAGCAATCAAAGCTGAAAATCTGCACAAAAACTGCACGTGTTCTAGAAACAGCTAATTCTTGATATTTTGCCTAAAACATGTTCCGACCATCAAAACACTCGTTTGGGCTAAACTTTTCAATGAAAACGTAAAAACGCGAAATTCGCACGTTTAAGGGGAGAAAAATCAATTTAAAGTTTTGGGGAGTTGACGCGTGAAAATCGGGTTTTTTCTGGCTTTCAACCACTAAACCCGCTTTTAACCTTTTGCGAAATACCACAAATTTATACTTTTTGGAAAATTCAGACGCTGATCTATTCATTTATACCGAAATATGGCACATCGGCTGAAAAATGAAGCCACAGCAATGCCGCAAAGGGAAAAAGTTTCCATAACCTGCCCCCGAAAACATAAGGAACCTTCTAAAAATTAGTATTCTTATGAAAAGTACTACAAATTTGTATTTGACGTAAACAACATACTGACAGCTACAAAATGAGACCAAAATTTTGATAATCGAATAGAAATTGTGGCTACAGTGAACGATTCAAGCCAGAGGTCTGACAAGGAAATTTACATTTTTTAGACAAAAACATGTCTATGCCTCCTAAGCGTCATAAAAATTAGTATTTTCATGCAAATTACTACATATTTGCACTTGACGCAAACTAAACAAACGCAACTATGAGATAAGACCAAAATATCGACAATCAGATTTAAATTACGACCAGAGTAAGCAATCAAAGCTGAAAATCTGCACAAAAACTGCACGTGTTCTAGAAACAGCAAATTCTTGATATTTTGCCTAAAACATGTTCCGACCATCAAAACACTAGTTTGGGCTAAGCTTTTAAATGAAAACGTAAAAACGCGAAATTCGCACGTTTAAGGGAAGAAAAATCAATTTAAAGTTTTGGGGAGTTGACGCGTGCAAAATTGGGTTTTTTCTGGCTTTCAACCTTTAAGCCGCCTTTAAATTTATACTTTTTGGAAAATTCAGACGCTGATCTATTCATTAATACCGAAATATAGCACATCGGTTGAAAAATGAAGCCACAGCAATGCCGCAAGGGGAAAAAGTTTCCATAACCTGCCCCCGAAAACATAAGGAACCTTCTAAAAATTAGTATTCTTATGAAAAGTACTACAAATTTGTATTTGACGTAAACAACAGACTGACAGCTACAAAATGAGACCAACATTTTGATAATCGAATAGAAATTGTGGCTACAGTGAACGATTAAAGCCAGAGGTCTGACAAGGAAATTTACGTTTTTTAGACAAAAACATGTCTATGCCTCCTAAGCGTCATAAAAATTAGTATTTTCATGCAAATTACTACATATTTGCACTTCACGCAAACTAAGCAAACGCAACTATGAGTTAAGACCAAAATTTCAACAATCGGATTTAAATTACGGGCACAGTAAACAATCAAAGCTGAAAATCTGCACAAAAACTGAACGTGTTCTAGAAACAGCAAATTTTTGATATTTTGCCTAAAACATGTTCCGACCATCAAAACACTAGTTTGGGCTAAACTTTTAAATGAAAACGTAAAAACGCGAAATTCGCACGCTTAAGGGGAGAAAAATCAATTTAACGTTTTGGGGAGTTGACGCGTGAAAAATTGGGTTTTTTCTGGCTTTCAACCTCTAAACCCGCTTTTAACCTTTTGCGAAATGCCACAAATTTATACTTTTTGGAAAATTCAGACGCTGATCTATTCATTTATACCGAAATATAGCACATCGGCTGAAAAATGAAGCCACAGCAATGCCGCAAAGGGAAAAAGTTTCCATAACCTGCCCCCGAAACCATAAGGAACCTTCTAAAAATTAGTATTCTTATGAAAAGTACTACAAATTTGTATTTGACGTAAACAACAGACTGACAGCTACAAAATGAGACCAAAATTTTGATAATCGAATAGAAATTGTGGCTACAGTGAACGATTAAAGTCATAGGTCTGACAAGGAAATTTACGTTTTTTAGACAAAAACATGTCTATGCCTCCTAAGCGTCATAAAAATTAGTATTTTCATGCAAATTACTACATATTTGCACTTCACGCTAACTAAACAAACGCAACTATGAGTTAAGACCAAAATTTCAACAATCGGATTTAAATAACGGCCACAGTAAACAATCAAAGCTGAAAATCTGCACAAAAACTGAACGTGTTCTAGAAACAGCAAATTTTTGATATTTTGCCTAAAACATGTTCCGACCATCAAAACACTAGTTTGGACTAAACTTTTAAATGAAAACGTAAAAACGCGAAATTCGCACGTTTAAGGGGAGAAAAATCAATTTAAAGTTTTGGGGAGTTGACACGTGAAAAATTGGGTTTTCTCTGGCTTTCAACCACTAAACCCGCCTTTAAACTTTTGCGAAATGCCACAAATTTATACTTTTTGGAAAATTCAGACGCTGATCTATTCATTTATACCGAAATATAGCACATCGGTTGAAAAATGAAGCCACAGCAATGCCGTAAAGGGAAAAAGTTTCCATAACCTGCCCCCGAAAACATAAGGAACCTTCTAAAAATTAGTATTCTTATGAAAAGTACTACAAATTTGTATTTGACGTAAACAACAGACTGACAGCTACAAAATGAGACCAAAATTTTGATAATCGAATAGAAATTGTGGCTACAGTGAACGATTAAAGCCAGAGGTCTGACAAGGAAATTTACGTTTTTTAGACAAAAACATGTCTATGCCTCCTAAGCGTCATAAAAATTAGTATTTTCATGCAAATTACTACATATTTGCACTTCACGCAAACGAAGCAAACGCAACTATGAGTTAAGACCAAAATTTCAACAATCGGATTTAAATTACGGGCACAGTAAACAATCAAAGCTGAAAATCTGCACAAAAACTGAACGTGTTCTAGAAACAGCAATATTTTGATATTTTGCCTAAAACATGTTCCGACCATCAAAACACTAGTTTGGGCTAAACTTTTAAATGAAAACGTAAAAACGCGAAATTCGCACGTTTAAGGGGAGAAAAATCAATTTAAAGTTTTGGGGAGTTGACGCGTGCAAAATTGGGTTTTTTCTGGCTTTCAACCACTAAACCCACCTTTAAACTTTTGCGAAATGCCACAAATTTATACTTTTTGGAAAATTCAGACGCTGATCGGTTGAAAAATCAAGCCACAGCAATGCCGTAAAGGTAAAAAGTTTCCGTGACCTGCCCCCAAAAATATGAGGAACCTTATAAAAATTAGTATTCTTATGAAAAGTACTACAAATTTGTATTTCACGTAAACAACAGACTGACAGCTACAAAATAAGACTAAAATTTTGATCATCGAATAGAAGTTGTGGCTACAGTGAACGATTAAAGCCAGAGGTCTCACAAGGAAATTTACATATTTTAGACAAAAACATGTCTATGCCTCCTAAGCGTCATAAAAATTAGTATTTTCATGCAAATTACTACATATTTGCACTTGACGCAAACTAAACAAACGCAACTATGAGATAAGACCAAAATATCGACAATCGGATTTAAATTACGGCCAGAGTAAGCAATCAAAGCTGAAAATCTGCACAAAAACTGCACATGTTCTAGAAACAGCAAATTCTTGATATTTTGCCTAAAACATGTTCCGACCATCAAAACACTAGTTTGGGCTAAACTTTTAAATGAAAACGTAAAAACGCGAAATTCGCACGTTTAAGGGGAGAAAAAGCCATTTAAAGTTTTGGGGAGTTGACACGTGAAAAATTGGGATTTTTTTGGCTTTCAACCACTAAACCCGCCCTTAAACTTTTGCGAAATACCACAAATTTATACTTTTTGGAAAATTCAGACGCTGATCTATTCATCAACACCAAAATATAGTGCATCGGTCGAAAAATCAAGCCACAGCAATGCCGTAAAGGTAAAAAGTTTCCGTGACCTGCCCCCAAAAATATGAGGAACCTTATAAAAATTAGTATTCTTATGAAAAGTACTACAAATTTGTATTTCACGTAAACAACAGACTGACAGCTACAAAATAAGACTACAATTTTGATCATCGAATAGAAGTTGTGGCTACAGTGAACGATTAAAGCCAGAGGTCTCACAAGGAAATTTACATATTTTAGACAAAAACATGTCTATGCCTCCTAAGCGTCATAAAAATTAGTATTTTCATGCAAATTACTACATATTTGCACTTGACGCAAACTAAACAAACGCAACTTTGAGATAAGACCAAAATATCGACAATTGGATTTAAATTACGGCCAGAGTAAGCAATCAAAGCTGAAAATCTGCACAAAAACTGCACGTGTTCTAGAAACAGCAAATTCTTGATATTTTGCCTAAAACATGTTCCGACCATCAAAACACTAGTTTGGGCTAAGCTTTTAAATGAAAACGTAAAAACGCGAAATTCGCACGTTTAAGGGGAGAAAAAGCCATTTAAAGTTTTGGGGAGTTGACACGTGAAAAATTGGGATTTTTTTGGCTTTCAACCACTAAACCCGCCCTTAAACTTTTGCGAAATACCACAAATTTATACTTTTTGGAAAATTCAGACGCTGATCTATTCATTAACACCAAAATATAGTGCATCGGTTGAAAAATCAAGCCACAGCAATGCCGTAAAGGTAAAAAGTTTCCGTGACCTGCCCCCAAAAATATGAGGAACCTTATAAAAATTAGTATTCTTATGAAAAGTACTACAAATTTGTATTTCACGTAAACAACAGACTGACAGCTACAAAATAAGACTAAAATTTTGATCATCGAATAGAAGTTGTGGCTACAGTGAACGATTAAAGCCAGAGGTCTCACAAGGAAATTTACATATTTTAGACAAAAACATGTCTATGCCTCCTAAGCGTCATAAAAATTAGTATTTTCATGCAAATTACTACATATTTGCACTTGACGCAAACTAAACAAACGCAACTATGAGATAAGACCAAAATATCGACAATCGAATTTAAATTACGGCCAGAGTAAGCAATCAAAGCTGAAAATCTGCACAAAAACTGCACGTGTTCTAGAAACAGCAAATTCTTGATATTTTGCCTAAAACATGTTCCGACCATCAAAACACTAGTTTGGGCTAAACTTTTAAATGAAAACGTAAAAACGCGAAATTCGCACGTTTAAGGGGAGAAAAAGCCATTTAAAGTTTTGGGGAGTTGACACGTGAAAAATTGGGATTTTTTTGGCTTTCAACCACTAAACCCGCCCTTAAACTTTTGCGAAATACCACAAATTTATACTTTTTGGAAAATTCAGACGCTGATCTATTCATTAACACCAAAATATAGTGCATCGGTTGAAAAATCAAGCCACAGCAATGCCGTAAAGGTAAAAAGTTTCCGTGACCTGCCCCCAAAAATATGAGGAACCTTATAAAAATTAGTATTCTTATGAAAAGTACTACAAATTTGTATTTCACGTAAACAACAGACTGACAGCTACAAAATAAGACTAAAATTTTGATCATCGAATAGAAGTTGTGGCTACAGTGAACGATTTAAGCCAAAGGTCTCACAAGGAAATTTACATACTTTAGACAAAAACATGTCTATGCTTCCTAAGCGTCATAAAAATTAGTATTTTCATGCAAATTACTACATATTTGCACTTGAGGCAAACTAAACAAACGCAACTTTGAGATAAGACCAAAATATCGACAATCGGATTTAAATTACGGCCAGAGTAAGCAATCAAAGCTGAAAATCTGCACAAAAACTGCACGTGTTCTAGAAACAGCAAATTCTTGATATTTTGCCTAAAACATGTTCCGACCATCAAAACACTAGTTTGGGCTAAGCTTTTAAATGAAAACGTAAAAACGCGAAATTCGCACGTTTAAGGGGAGAAAAAGCCATTTAAAGTTTTGGGGAGTTGACACGTGAAAAATTGGGATTTTTTTGGCTTTCAACCACTAAACCCGCCCTTAAACTTTTGCGAAATACCACAAATTTATACTTTTTGGAAAATTCAGACGTTGATCTATTCATCAACACCAAAATATAGTGCATCGGTTGAAAAATCAAGCCACAGCAATGCCGTAAAGGTAAAAAGTTTCCGTGACCTGCCCCCAAAAATATGAGGAACCTTATAAAAATTAGTATTCTTATGAAAAGTACTACAAATTTGTATTTCACGTAAACAACAGACTGACAGCTACAAAATAAGACTAAAATTTTGATCATCGAATAGAAGTTGTGGCTACAGTGAACGATTAAAGCCAGAGGTCTCACAAGGAAATTTACATATTTTAGACAAAAACATGTCTATGCCTCCTAAGCGTCATAAAAATTAGTATTTTCATGCAAATTACTACATATTTGCACTTGACGCAAACTAAACAAACGCAACTATGAGATAAGACCAAAATATCGACAATCGGATTTAAATTACGGCCAGAGTAAGCAATCAAAGCTGAAAATCTGCACAAAAACTGCACGTGTTCTAGAAACAGCAAATTCTTGATATTTTGCCTAAAACATGTTCCGACCATAAAACACTAGTTTGGGCTAAACTTTTAAATGAAAACGTAAAAACGCGAAACTCGCACGTTTAAGGGGAGAAAAAGCCATTTAAAGTTTTGGGGAGTTGACACGTGAAAAATTGGGATTTTTTTGGCTTTCAACCACTAAACCCGCCCTTAAACTTTTGCGAAATACCACAAGTTTATATTTTTTGGAAAATTCAGACGCTGATCTATTCATTAACACCAAAATATAGTACATCGGTTGAAAAATCAAGCCACAGCAATGCCGTAAAGGTAAAAAGTTTCCGTGACCTGCCCCCCAAAAATATGAGGAACCTTATAAAAATTAGTATTCTTATGAAAAGTACTACAAATTTGTATTTCACGTAAACAACAGACTGACAGCTAGAAAATAAGACTAAAATTTTGATCATCGAATAGAAGTTGTGGCTACAGTGAACGATTAAAGCCAGAGGTCTCACAAGGAAATTTACATATTTTAGACAAAAACATGTCTATGCCTCCTAAGCGTCATAAAAATTAGTATTTTCATGCAAATTACTACATATTTGCACTTGACGCAAACTAAACAAACGCAACTATGAGATAAGACCAAAATATCGACAATCGGATTTAAATTACGGCCAGAGTAAGCAATCAAAGCTGAAAATCTGCACAAAAACTGCACGTGTTCTAGAAACAGCAAATTCTTGATATTTTGCCTAAAACATGTTCCGACCATCAAAACACTAGTTTGGGCTAAGCTTTTAAATGAAAACGTAAAAACGCGAAATTCGCACGTTTAAGGGGAGAAAAAGCCATTTAAAGTTTTGGGGAGTTGACACGTGAAAAATTGGGATTTTTTTGGCTTTCAACCACTAAACCCGCCCTTAAACTTTTGCGAAATACCACAAATTTATACTTTTTGGAAAATTCAGACGCTGATCTATTCATTAACACCAAAATATAGTGCATCGGTTGAAAAATCAAGCCACAGCAATGCCGTAAAGGTAAAAAGTTTCCGTGACCTGCCCCCAAAAATATGAGGAACCTTATAAAAATTAGTATTCTTATGAAAAGTACTACAAATTTGTATTTCACGTAAACAACAGACTGACAGCTACAAAATAAGACTAAAATTTTGATCATCGAATAGAAGTTGTGGCTACAGTGAACGATCAAAGCCAGAGGTCTCACAAGGAAATTTACATATTTTAGACAAAAACATGTCTATGCCTCCTATGCGTCATAAAAATTAGTATTTTCATGCAAATTACTACATATTTGCACTTAACGCAAACTAAACAAACGCAACTATGAGATAAGACCAAAATATCGACAATCGGATTTAAATTACGGCCAGAGTAAGCAATCAAAGCTGAAAATCTGCACAAAAACTGCACGTGTTCTAGAAACAGCAAATTCTTGATATTTTGCCTAAAACATGTTCCGACCATCAAAACAATAGTTTGGGCTAAACTTTTAAATGAAAACGTAAAAACGCGAAATTCGCACGTTTAAGGGGAGAAAAAGCCATTTAAAGTTTTGGGGAGTTGACACGTGAAAAATTGGGATTTTTTTGGCTTTCAACCACTAAACCCGCCCTTAAACTTTTGCGAAATACCACAAATTTATACTTTTTGGAAAATTCAGACGCTGATCTATTCATTAACACCAAAATATAGTGCATCGGTTGAAAAATCAAGCCACAGCAATGCCGTAAAGGTAAAAAGTTTCCGTGACCTGCCCTCAAAAATATGAGGAACCTTTTAAAAATTAGTATTCTTATGAAAAGTACTACAAATTTGTATTTCACGTAAACAACAGACTGACAGCTACAAAATAAGACTAAAATTTTGATCATCGAATAGAAGTTGTGGCTACAGTGAACGATTAAAGCCAGAGGTCTCACAAGGAAATTTACATATTTTAGACAAAAACATGTCTATGCCTCCTAAGCGTCATAAAAATTAGTATTTTCATGCAAATTACTACATATTTGCACTTGACGCAAACTAAACAAACGCAACTATGAGATAAGACCAAAATATCGACAATCGGATTTAAATTACGGCCAGAGTAAGCAATCAAAGCTGAAAATCTGCACAAAAACTGCACGTGTTCTAGAAACAGCAAATTCTTGATATTTTGCCTAAAACATGTTCCGACCATCAAAACACTAGTTTGGGCTAAACTTTTAAATGAAAACGTAAAAACGCGAAATTCGCACGTTTAAGGGGAGAAAAAGCCATTTAAAGTTTTGGGGAGTTGACACGTGAAAAATTGGGATTTTTTTGGCTTTCAACCACTAAACCCGCCCTTAAACTTTTGCGAAATACCACAAATTTATACTTTTTGGAAAATTCAGACGCTGATCGGTTGAAAAATCAAGCCACAGCAATGCCGTAAAGGTAAAAAGTTTCCGTGACCTGCCCCCAAAAATATGAGGAACCTTATAAAAATTAGTATTCTTATGAAAAGTACTACAAATTTGTATTTCACGTAAACAACAGACTGACAGCTACAAAATAAGACTAAAATTTTGATCATCGAATAGAAGTTGTGGCTACAGTGAACGATTAAAGCCAGAGGTCTCACAAGGAAATTTACATATTTTAGACAAAAACATGTCTATGCCTCCTAAGCGTCATAAAAATTAGTATTTTCATGCAAATTACTACATATTTGCACTTGACGCAAACTAAACAAACGCAACTATGAGATAAGACCAAAATATCGACAATCGGATTTAAATTACGGCCAGAGTAAGCAATCAAAGCTGAAAATCTGCACAAAAACTGCACGTGTTCTAGAAACAGCAAATCCTTGATATTTTGCCTAAAACATGTTCCGACCATCAAAACACTAGTTTGGGCTAAGCTTTTAAATGAAAACGTAAAAACGCGAAATTCGCACGTTTAAGGGGAGAAAAAGCCATTTAAAGTTTTGGGGAGTTGACACGTGAAAAATTGGGATTTTTTTGGCTTTCAACCACTAAACCCGCCCTTAAACTTTTGCGAAATACCACAAATTTATACTTTTTGGAAAATTCAGACGCTGATCTATTCATTAACACCAAAATATAGTGCATCGGTTGAAAAATCAAGCCACAGAAAAGCCGTAAAGGTAAAAAGTTTCCGTGACCTGCCCCCAAAAATATGAGGAACCTTATAAAAATTAGTATTCTTATGAAAAGTACTACAAATTTGTATTTCACGTAAACAACAGACTGACAGCTACAAAATAAGACTAAAATTTTGATCATCGAATAGAAGTTGTGGCTACAGTGAACGATTAAAGCCAGAGGTCTCACAAGGAAATTTACATATTTTCGACAAAAACATGTCTATGCCTCCTAAGCGTCATAAAAATTAGTATTTTCATGCAAATTACTACATATTTGCACTTGACGCAAACTAAACAAACGCAACTATGAGATAAGACCAAAATATCGACAATCGGATTTAAATTACGGCCAGAGTAAGCAATCAAAGCTGAAAATCTGCACAAAAACTGCACGTGTTCTAGAAACAGCAAATTCTTGATATTTTGCCTAAAACATGTTCCGACCATCAAAACACTAGTTTGGGCTAAGCTTTTAAATGAAAACGTAAAAACGCGAAATTCGCACGTTTAAGGGGAGAAAAAGCCATTTAAAGTTTTGGGGAGTTGACACGTGAAAAATTGGGATTTTTTTGGCTTTCAACCACTAAACCCGCCCTTAAACTTTTGCGAAATACCACAAATTTATACTTTTTGGAAAATTCAGACGCTGATCTATTCATTAACACCAAAATATAGTGCATCGGTTGAAAAGTCAAGCCACAGCAATGCCGTAAAGGTAAAAAGTTTCCGTGACCTGCCCCCAAAAATATGAGGAACCTTATAAAAATTAGTATTCTTATGAAAAGTACTACAAATTTGTATTTCACGTAAACAACAGACTGACAGCTACAAAATAAGACTAAAATTTTGATCATCGAATAGAAGTTGTGGCTACAGTGAACGATTAAAGCCAGAGGTCTCACAAGGAAATTTACATATTTTCGACAAAAACATGTCTATGCCTCCTAAGCGTCATAAAAATTAGTATTTTCATGCAAATTACTACATATTTGCACTTGACGCAAACTAAACAAACGCAACTATGAGATAAGACCAAAATATCGACAATCGGATTTAAATTACAGCCAGAATAAGCAATCAAAGCTGAAAATCTGCACAAAAACTGCACGTGTTCTAGAAACAGCAAATTCTTGATATTTTGCCTAAAACATGTTCCGACCATCAAAACACTAGTTTGGGCTAAACTTTTAAATGAAAACGTAAAAACGCGAAATTCGCACGTTTAAGGGGAGAAAAATCAATTTAAAGTTTTGGGGAGTTGACGCGTGAAAAATTGGGTTTTTTCTGGCTTTCAACCACTAAACCCGCCTTTAAACTTTTGCGAAATGCCACAAATTTATTTTTTTTGGAAAATTCAGACGCTGATCTGTTCATTTATACCAAAATATAGCACATCGGTTGAAAAATGAAGCCACAGCAATGCCGTAAAGGGAAAAAGTTTCCATAACCTGCCCCCGAAAACATAAGGAACCTTCTAAAAATTAGTATTCTAATGAAAAGTACTACAAATTTGTATTTGACGTAAACAACAGACTGACAGCTACAAAATGAGACCAAAATTTTGATAATCGAATAGAAATTGTGGCTACAGTGAACGATTAAAGCCAGAGGTCTGACAAGAAAATTTACGTTTTTTAGACAAAAACATGTCTATGCCTCCTAAGCGTCATAAAAATTAGTATTTTCATGCAAATTACTACATATTTGCACTTCACGCAAACTAAGCAAACGCAACTATGAGTTAAGACCAAAATTTCAACAATCGGATTTAAATTACGGGCACAGTTAACAATCAAAGCTGAAAATCTGCACAAAAACTGAACGTGTTCTAGAAACAGCAAATTTTTGATATTTTGCCTAAAACATGTTCCGACCATCAAAACACTAGTTTGGGCTAAACTTTTAAATGAAAACGTAAAAACGCGAAAGTCGCACGTTTAAGGGGAGAAAAATCAATTTAAAGTTTTGGGGAGTTGAACAATCAAAGCTGAAAATCTGCACAAAAACTGAACGTGTTCTAGAAACAGCAAATTTTTGATATTTTGCCTACAACATGTTCCGACCATCAAAACACTAGTTTGGGTAAACTTTTAAATGAAAACGTAAAAACGCGAAATTCGCACGTTTAAGGGGAGAAAAATCAATTTAAAGTTTTGGGGAGTTGACGCGTGAAAAATTGGGTTTTTTCTGGCTTTCAACCACTAAACCCGCCTTTAAACTTTTGCGAAATGCCACAAATTTATACTTTTTGGAAAATTCAGACGCTGATCTATTCATTTATACCGAAATATAGCACATCGGTTGAAAAATGAAGCCACAGCAATGCCGTAAAGGGAAAAAGTTTCCATAACCTGCCCCCGAAAACATAAGGAACCTTCTAAAAATTAGTATTCTTATGAAAAGTACTACAAATTTGTATTTGACGTAAACAACAGACTGACAGCTACAAAATGAGACCAAAATTTTGATAATCGAATAGAAATTGTGGCTACAGTGAACGATTAAAGCCAGAGATCTGACAAGGAAATTTACGTTTTTTAGACAAATACATGTCTATGCCTCCTAAGCGTCATAAAAATTAGTATTTTCATGCAAATTTCTACATATTTGCACTTCACGCAAACTAAACAAACGCAACTTTGAGTTAAGACCAAAATTTCAACAATCGGATTTAAATTACGGGCACAGTAAACAATCAAAGCTGAAAATCTGCACAAAAACTGAACGTGTTCTAGAAACAGCAATATTTTGATATTTTCCCTAAAACATGTTCCGACCATCAAAACACTAGTTTGGGCTAAACTTTTAAATGAAAACGTAAAAACGCGAAATTCGCACGTTTAAGGGGAGAAAAATCAATTTAAAATTTTGGGGAGTTGACGCGTGCAAAATTGGTTTTTTTCTGGCTTTCAACCACTAAACCCGCCTTTAAACTTTTGCGAAATGCCACAAATTTATACTTTTTGGAAAATTCAGACGCTGATCTATTCATTTATACCGAAATATAGCACATCGGTTGAAAAATGAAGCCACAGCAATGCCGTAAAGGGAAAAAGTTTCCATAACCTGCCCCCGAAAACATAAGGAACCTTCTAAAAATTAGTATTCTTATGAAAAGTACTACAAATTTGTATTTGACGTAAACAACAGACTGACAGCTACAAAATGAGACCAAAATTTTGATAATCGAATAGAAATTGTGGCTACAGTGAACGATTAAAGCCAGAGGTCTGACAAGAAAATTTACGTTTTTTAGACAAAAACATGTCTATGCCTCCTAAGCGTCATAAAAATTAGTATTTTCATGCAAATTACTACATATTTGCACTTCACGCAAACTAAGCAAACGCAACTATGAGTTAAGACCAAAATTTCAACAATCGGATTTAAATTACGGGCACAGTTAACAATCAAAGCTGAAAATCTGCACAAAAACTGCACGTGTTCTAGAAACAGCAAATTTTTGATATTTTGCCTAAAACATGTACCGACCATCAAAACACTAGTTTGGGCTAAACTTTTAAATGAGAACGTAAAAACGCGAAATTCGCACGTTTAAGGGGAGAAAATCAATTTAACGTTTTGGGGAGTTGACGCGTGAAAAATTGGGTTTTTTCTGGCTTTCAACCACTAAACCCGCCTTTAAACTTTTGCGAAATGCCACAAATTTATACTTTTTGGAAAATTCAGACGCTGATCTATTCATTTATACCGAAATATAGCACATCGGTTGAAAAATGAAGCCACAGCAATGCCGCAAAGGGAAAAAGTTTCCATAACCTGCCCCCGAAAACATAAGGAACCTTCTAAAAATTAGTATTCTTATGAAAAGTACTACAAATTTGTATTTGACGTAAACAACAGACTGACAGCTACAAAATGAGACCAAAATTTTGATAATCGAATAGAAATTGTGGCTACAGTGAACGATTAAAGCCAGAGGTCTGACAAGGAAATTTACGTTTTTTAGACAAAAACATGTCTATGCCTCCTAAGCGTCATAAAAACTAGTATTTTCATGCAAATTTCTACATATTTGCACTTCACGCAAACTAAGCAAACGCAACTATGAGTTAAGACCAAAATTTCAACAATCGGATTTAAATTACGGGCACAGTAAACAATCAAAGCTGAAAATCTGCACAAAAACTGAACGTGTTCTAGAAACAGCAAATTTTTGATATTTTGCCTAAAACATGTTCCGACCATCAAAACACTAGTTTGGGCTTAACTTTTAAATGAAAACGTAAAAACGCGAAATTCGCACGTTTAAGGGGAGAAAAATCAATTTAAAGTTTTGGGGAGTTGACGCGTGAAAAATTGGGTTTTTTCTGGCTTTCAACCACTAAACCCGCCTTTAAACTAGTGCGAAATGCCACAAATTTATACTTTTTGGAAAATTCAGACGCTGATCTATTCATTTATACCGAAATATAGCACATCGGTTGAAAAATGAAGCCACAGCAATGCCGTAAAGGGAAAAAGTTTCCATAACCTGCCCCCGAAAACATAAGGAACCTTCTAAAAATTAGTATTCTAATGAAAAGTACTACAAATTTGTATTTGACGTAAACAACAGACTGACAGCTACAAAATGAGACCAAAATTTTGATAATCGAATAGAAATTGTGGCTACAGTGAACGATTAAAGCCAGAGGTCTGACAAGGAAATTTACATTTTTTAGACAAAAACATGTCTATGCCTCCTAAGCGTCATAAAAATTAGTATTTTCATGCAAATTACTACATATTTGCACTTCACGCAAACTAAGCAAACGCAGCTATGAGTTAAGACCAAAATTTCAACAATCGGATTTAAATAACGGCCACAGTAAACAATCAAAGCTGAAAATCTGCACAAAAACTGAACGTGTTCTAGAAACAGCAAATTTTTGATATTTTGCCTAAAACATGTTCCGACCATCAAAACACTAGTTTGGGCTTAACTTTTAAATGAAAACGTAAAAACGCGAAATTCGCACGTTTAAGGGGAGAAAAATCAATTTAAAGTTTTGGGGAGTTGACGCGTGAAAAATTGGGTTTTTTCTGGCTTTCAACCACTAAACCCGCCTTTAAACTAGTGCGAAATGCCACAAATTTATACTTTTTGGAAAATTCAGACGCTGATCTATTCATTTATACCGAAATATAGCACATCGGTTGAAAAATGAAGCCACAGCAATGCCGCAAAGGGAAAAAGTTTCCATAACCTGCCCCCGAAAACATAAGGAACCTTCTAAAAATTAGTATTCTTATGAAAAGTACTACAAATTTGTATTTGGCGTAAACAACAGACTGACAGCTACAAAATGAGACCAAAATTTTGATCATCGAATAGAAATTGTGGCTACAGTGAACGATTCAAGCCAGAGGTCTGACAAGGAAATTTACATTTTTTAGACAAAAACATGTCTATGCCTCCGAAGCGTCATAAAAATTAGTATTTTCATGCAAATTACTACATATTTGCACTTCACGCAAACTAAACAAACGCAACTATGAGTTAAGACCAAAATTTCAACAATCGGATTTAAATAACGGCCACAGTAAACAATCAAAGCTGAAAATCTGAACAAAAACTGAACGTGTTCTAGAAACAGCAAATTTTTGATATTTTGCCTAAAACATGTTCCGACCATCAAAACACTAGTTTGGGCTAAACTTTTAAATGAAAACGTAAAAACGCGAAATTCGCACGTTTAAGGGGAGAAAAATCAATTTAAAGTTTTGGGGAGTTGACGCGTGCAAAATTGGGTTTTTTCTGGCTTTCAACCACTAACCCGCCTTTAAATTTATACTTTTTGGAAAATTCAGACGCTGATCTATTCATTTATACCGAAATATAGCACATCGGTTGAAAAATGAAGCCACAGCAATGCCGTAAAGGGAAAAAGTTTCCATAACCTGCCCCGAAAACATAAGGAACCTTCTAAAAATTGGTATTCTTCTGAAAAGTACTACAAATTTGTATTTGACGTAAACAACAGACTGACAGCTACAAAATGAGACCAAAATTTTGATAATCGAATAGAAATTGTGGCTACAGTGAACGATTAAAGCCAGAGGTCTGACAAGGAAATTTACGTTTTTTAGACAAAAACATGTCTATGCCTCCTAAGCGTCATAAAAATTAGTATTTTCATGCAAATTACTACATATTTGCACTTCACGCAAACTAAGCAAACGCAACTATGAGTTAAGACCAAAATTTCAACAATCGGATTTAAATAACGGCCACAGTAAACAATCAAAGCTGAAAATCTGCACAAAAACTGAACGTGTTCTAGAAACAGCAAATTTTTGATATTTTGCCTAAAACATGTTCCGACCATCAAAACACTAGTTTGGGCTAAACTTTTAAATGAAAACGTAAAAACGCGAAATTCGCACGTTTAAGGGGAGAAAAATCAATTTAAAGTTTTGGGGAGTTGACGCGTGAAAAATTGGGTTTTTTCTGGCTTTCAACCACTAAACCCGCCTTTAAACTTTTGCGAAATGCCACAAATTTATATTTTTTGGAAAATTCAGACGCTGATCTATTCATTTATACCGAAATATAGCACATCGGTTGAAAAATGAAGCCACAGCAATGCCGTAAAGGGAAAAAGTTTCCATAACCTGCCCCCGAAGACATAAGGAACCTTCTAAAAATTAGTATTCTTATGAAAAGTACTACAAATTTGTATTTGACGTAAACAACAGACTGACAGCTACAAAATGAGACCAAAGTTTTGATAATCGAATAGAAATTGTGGCTACAGTGAACGATTAAAGCCAGAGGTCTGACAAGGAAATTTACGTTTTTTAGACAAATACATGTCTATGCCTCCTAAGCGTCATAAAAATTAGTATTTTCATGCAAATTACTACATATTTGCACTTCACGCAAACTAAGCAAACGCAACTATGAGTTAAGACCAAAATTTCAACAATCGGATTTAAATTACGGGCACAGTAAACAATCAAAGCTGAAAATCTGCACAAAAATTGAACGTGTTCTAGAAACAGCAAATTTTTGATATTTTGCCTAAAACATGTTCCGACCATTAAAACACTAGTTTGGGCTAAACTTTTAAATGAAAACGTAAAAACGCGAAATTCGCACGTTTAAGGGGAGAAAAATCAATTTAAAGTTTTGGGGAGTTGACGCGTGAAAAATTGGGTTTTTTTTGGCTTTCAACCACTAAACCCGCCTTTAAACTAGTGCGAAATGCCACAAATTTTTACTTTTTGGAAAATTCAGACGCTGATCTATTCATTTATACCGAAATATAGCACATCGGTTGAAAAATGAAGCCACAGCAATGCCGTAAAGGGAAAAAGTTTCCATAACCTGCCCCCGAAAACATAAGGAACCTTCTAAAAATTAGTATTCTTATGAAAAGTACTACAAATTTGTATTTGACGTAAACAACAGACTGACAGCTACAAAATGATACCAAAATTTTGATAATCGAATAGAAATTGTGGCTACAGTGAACGATTAAAGCCAGAGGTCTGACAAGGAAATTTACGTTTTTTAGACAAAATCATGTCTTTGCCTCCTAAGCGTCATAAAAATTAGTATTTTCATGCAAATTACTACATATTTGCACTTCACGCAAACTAAACAAACGCAACTATCAGTTAAGACCAAAATTTCAACAATCGGATTTAAATTACGGGCACAGTAAACAATCAAAGCTGAAAATCTGCACAAAAACTGAACGTGTTCTAGAAACAGCAAATTTTTGATATTTTGCCTAAAACATGTTCCGACCATCAAAACACTAGTTTGGGCTAAACTTTTAAATGAAAACGTAAAAACGCGAAATTCGCACGTTTAAGGGGAGAAAAATCAATTTAAAGTTTTGGGGAGTTGACACGTGCAAAATTGGGTTTTTTTTTGGCTTTCAACCACTAAACCCGCCTATAAACTAGTCCGAAATGCCACAAATTTATACTTTTTGGAAAATTCAGACGCTGATCTATTCATTTATACCGAAATATAGCACATCGGTTGAAAAATGAAGCCACAGCAATGCCGTAAAGGGAAAAAGTTTCCATAACCTGCCCCCGAAAACATAAGGAACCTTATAAAAATTAGTATTCTTATGAAAAGTACTACAAAATTGTATTTGACGTAAACAACAGACTGACAGCTACAAAATGAGACCAAAATTTTGATAATCGAATAGAAATTGTGGCTACAGTGAACGATTAAAGCCAGAGGTCTGACAAGGAAATTTACGTTTTTTAGACAAAAACATGTCTATGCCTCCTAAGCGTCATAAAAATTAGTATTTTCATGCAAATTACTACATATTTGCACTTCACGCAAACTAAGCAAACGCAACTATGAGTTAAGACCAAAATTTCAAAAATCGGATTTAAATTACGGGCACAGTAAACAATCAAAGCTGAAAATCTGCACAAAAACTGAACGTGTTCTAGAAACAGCAAATTTTTGATATTTTGCCTAAAACATGTTCCGACCATTAAAACACTAGTTTGGGCTAAACTTTTAAATGAAAACGTAAAAACGCGAAATTCGCACGTTTAAGGGGAGAAAAATCAATTTAAAGTTTTGGGGAGTTGACGCGTGAAAAATTGGATTTTTTTTGGCTTTCAACCACTAAACCCGCCTTTAAACTAGTGCGAAATGCCACAAATTTTTACTTTTTGGAAAATTCAGACGCTGATCTATTCATTTATACCGAAATATAGCACATCGGTTGAAAAATGAAGCCACAGCAATGCCGTAAAGGGAAAAAGTTTCCATAACCTGCCCCCGAAAACATAAGGAACCTTCTAAAAATTAGTATTCTTATGAAAAGTACTACAAATTTGCATTTGACGTAAACAACAGACTGACAGCTACAAAATGAGACCAAAATTTTGATAATCGAATAGAAATTGTGGCTACAGTGAACGATTAAAGCCAGAGGTCTGACAAGGAAATTTACGTTTTTTAGACAAAAACATGTCTATGCCTCCTAAGCGTCATAAAAATTAGTATTTTCATGCAAATTACTACATATTTGCACTTCACGCAAACTAAGCAAACGCAACTATGAGTTAAGACGAAAATTTCAACAATCGGATTTAAATTACGGGCACAGTAAACAATCAAAGCTGAAAATCTGCACAAAAACTGAACGTGTTCTAGAAACAGCAAGTTCTTGATATTTTGCCTAAAACATGTTCCGACCATCAAAACACTAGTTTGGGCTAAACTTTTAAATGAAAACGTAAAAACGCGAAATTCGCACGTTTAAGGGGAGAAAAATCAATTTAAAATTTTGGGGAGTTGACGCGTGCAAAATTGGGTTTTTTTTTGGCTTTCAACCACTAAACCCGCCTATAAACTAGTCCGAAATGCCACAAATTTATACTTTTTGGAAAATTCAGACGCTGATCTATTCATTTATACCGAAATATAGCACATCGGTTGAAAAATGAAGCCACAGCAATGCCGTAAAGGGAAAAAGTTTCCATAACCTGCCCCCGAAAACATAAGGAACCTTCTAAAAATTAGTATTCTTATGAAAAGTACTACAAATTTGTATTTGACGTAAACAACAGACTGACAGCTACAAAATGAGACCAAAATTTTGATAATCGAATAGAAATTGTGGCTACAGTGAACGATTAAAGCCAGAGGTCTGACAAGGAAATTTACGTTTTTTAGACAAAAACATGTCTATGCCTCCTAAGCGTCATAAAAATTAGTATTTTCATGCAAATTACTACATATTTGCACTTCATGCAAACTAAACAAACGCAACTATGAGTTAAGACCAAAATTTCAACAATCGGATTTAAATAACGGCCACAGTAAACAATCAAAGCTGAAAATCTGCACAAAAATTGAACGTGTACTAGAAACAGCAAATATTTGATATTTTGCCTAAAACATGTTCCGACCATCAAAACACTAGTTTGGGCTAAACTTTTCAATGAAAACGTAAAAACGCGAAATTCGCACGTTTAAGGGGAGAAAAATCAATTTAAAGTTTTGGGGAGTTGACGCGTGAAAAATTGGGTTTTTTTTGGCTTTCAACCACTAAACCCGCCTTTAAACTTTTGCGAAATGCCACAAATTTATACTTTTTGGAAAATTCAGACGCTGATCTATTCATTTGTACCGAAATATAGCACATCGGTTGAAAAATGAAGCCACAGCAATGCCGTAAAGGGAAAAAGTTTCCATAACCTGCCCCCGAAAACATAAGGAACCTTCTAAAAATTAGTATTCCTATGAAAAGTACTACAAATTTGTATTTGACGTAAACAACAGACTGACAGCTACAAAATGAGACCAAAATTTTGATAATCGAATAGAAATTGTGGCTACAGTGAACGATTAAAGCCAGAGGTCTGACAAGGAAATTTACGTTTTTTAGACAAATACATGTCTATGCCTCCTAAGCGTCATAAAAATTAGTATTTTCATGCAAATTTCTACATATTTGCACTTCACGCAAACTAAACAAACGCAACTATGAGTTAAGACCAAAATTTCAACAATCGGATTTAAATAACGGCCACAGTAAACAATCAAAGCTGAAAATCTGCACAAAAACTGAACGTGTTCTAGAAACAGCAAATTTTTGATATATTGCCTAAAACATGTTCCGACCATCAAAACACTAGTTTGGGCTAAACTTTTAAATGAAAACGTAAAAACGCGAAATCCGCACGTTTAAGGGGAGAAACATCAATTTAAAGTTTTGGGGAGTTGACGCGTGCAAAATTGGGTTTTTTTTTGGCTTTCAACCACTAAACCCGCCTTTAAACTTTTGCGAAATGCCACAAATTTATACTTTTTGGAAAATTCAGACGCTGATCTATTCATTTATACCGAAATATAGCACATCGGTTGAAAAATGAAGCCACAGCAATGCCGTAAAGGGAAAAAGTTTCCATAACCTGCCCCCGAAAATATAAGGAACCTTTAAAAATTAGTATTCTTATGAAAAGTACTACAAATTTGTATTTGACGTAAACAACAGACTGACAGCTACAAAATGAGACCAAAATTTTGATAATCGAATAGAAATTGTGGCTACAGTGAACGATTAAAGCCAGAGGTCTGACAAGGAAATTTACGTTTTTTAGACAAAAACATGTCTATGCCTCCTAAGCGTCATAAAAATTAGTATTTTCATGCAAATTACTACATATTTGCACTTCGCGCAAACTAAGCAAACGCAACTATGAGTTAAGACCAAAATTTCAACAATCGGATTTGAATAACGGCCACAGTAAACAATCAAACCTGAAAATCTGCACAAAAACTGAACGTGTTCTAGAAACAGCAAATTTTTGATATTTTGCCTAAAACATGTTCCGACCATCAAAACACTAGTTTGGGCTAAACTTTTAAATGAAAACGTAAAAACGCGAAATTCGCACGTTTAAGGGGGGAAAAATCAGTTTAAAGTTTTGGGGAGTTGACGCGTGAAAAATTGGGTTTTTTTTGGCTTTCAACCACTAAACCCGCCTTTAAACTTTTGCGAAATGCCACAAATTTATACTTTTTGGAAAATTCAGACGCTGATCTATTCATTTATACCGAAATATAGCACATCGGTTGAAAAATGAAGCCACAGCAATGCCGTAAAGGGAAAAAGTTTCCATAACCTGCCCCCGAAAACATAAGGAACTTTCTAAAAATTAGTATTCTTATGAAAAGTACTACAAATTTGTATTTAACGTAAACAACAGACTGACAGCTACAAAATGAGACCAAAATTTTGATAATCGAATAGAAATTGTGGCTACAGTGAACGATTAAAGCCAGAGGTCTGACAAGGAAATTTACGTTTTTTAGACAAATACATGTCTATGCCTCCTAAGCGTCATAAAAATTAGTATTTTCATGCGAATTGCTACATATTTGCACTTCACGCAAATTAAACAAACGCAACTATGAGTTAAGACCAAAATTTCAACAATCGGATTTAAATAACGGCCACAGTAAACAATCAAAGCTGAAAATCTGCACAAAAACTGAACGTGTTCTAGAAACAGCAAATTTTTGATATTTTGCCTAAAACATGTTCCGACCATCAAAACACTAGTTTGGGCTAAACTTTTAAATGAAAACGTAAAAACGCGAAATTCGCACGTTTAAGGGGAGAAAAATCAATTTAAAGTTTTGGGGAGTTGACGCGTGCAAAATTGGGTTTTTCCTGGCTTTTAACCACTAAACCCGCCTTTAAACTTTTGCGAAATTCCACAAATTTATACTTTTTGGAAAATTCAGACGCTGATCTATTCATTTATACCGAAATATAGCACATCGGTTGAAAAATGAAGCCACAGCAATGCCGTAAAGGGAAAAAGTTTCCATAACCTGCGCCCGAAAACATAAGGAACCTTCTAAAAATTAGTATTCTTATGAAAAGTACTACAAATTTGTATGTCACGTAAACAACAGACTGACAGCTACAAAATGAGACCAAAATTTTGATAATCGAATAGAAATTGTGGCTACAGTGAACGATTAAAGCCAGAGGTCTGACAAGGAAATTTACGTTTTTTAGACAAAAACATGTCTATGCCTCCTAAGCGTCATCAAAACTAGTATTTTCATGCAAATTACTACATATTTGCACTTCACGCAAACTAAGCGAACGCAACTATGAGTTAAGACCAAAATTCCAACAATCGGATTTAAATTACGGGCACAGTAAACAATCAAAGCTGAAAATCTGCACAAAAACTGAACGTGTTCTAGAAACAGCAAATTTTTGATATTTTGCCTAAAACATGTTCCGACCATCAAAACACTAGTTTGGGCTAAACTTTTAAATGAAAACGTAAAAACGCGAAATTCGCACGTTTAAGGGGAGAAAAATCAATTTAAAGTTTTGGGTTGACGCGTGAAAAATTGGGTTTTTTTTTGGCTTTCAACCACTAAACCCGCCTTTAAACTTTTGCGAAATGCCACAAATTTATACTTTTTGGAAAATTCAGACGCTGATCTATTCATTTATACCGAAATATAGCACATCGGTTGAAAAATTAAGCCACAGCAATGCCGTAAATGGAAAAAGTTTCCATAACCTGCCCCCGAAAACATAAGGAACCTTCTAAAAATTAGTATTCTTATGAAAAGTACTACAAATTTGTATTTGACGTAAACAACAGACTGACAGCTACAAAATGAGACCAAAATTTTGATAATCGAATAGAAATTGTTGCTACAGTGAACGATTAAAGCCAGAGGTCTGACAAGGAAATTTACGTTTTTTAGACAAAAACCTGTCTATGCCTCCTAAGCGTCATAAAAATTAGTATTTTCATGCAAATTACTACATATTTGCACTTCATGCAAACTAAGCAAACGCAACTATGAGTTAAGACCAAAATTTCAACAATCGGATTTAAATAACGGCCACAGTAAACAATCAAAGCTGAAAATCTGCACAAAAACTGAACGTGTTCTAGAAACAGCAAATTTTTGATATTTTGCCTAAAACATGTTCCGACCATCAAAACACTAGTTTGGGCTAAACTTTTAAATGAAAACGTAAAAACGCGAAATTCGCACGTTTAAGGGGAGAAAAATCAATTTAAAGTTTTGGGGAGTTGCGTGAAAAATTGGGTTTTTTCTGGCTTTCAACCACTAAACCCGCCTTTAAACTTTTGCGAAATGCCACAAATTTATACTTTTTGGAAAATTCAGACGCTGATCTATTCATTTATATCGAAATATAGCACATCGGTTGAAAAATGAAGCCACAGCAATGCCGTAAAGGGAAAAAGTTTCCGTAGCCTGCCCCCGAAAACATAAGGAACCTTCTAAAAATTAGTATTCTTATGAAAAGTACTACAAGTTTGTATTTGACGTAAACAACAGACTGACAGCTACAAGATGAGACCAAAATTTTGATAATCGAATAGAAATTGTGGCTACAGTGAACGATTAAAGCCAGAGGTCTGACAAGGAAATTTACGTTTTTTAGACAAAAACCTGTCTATGCCTCCTAAGCGTCATAAAAATTAGTATTTTCATGCAAATTACTACATATTTGCACTTCATGCAAACTAAGCAAACGCAACTATGAGTTAAGACCAAAATTTCAACAATCGGATTTAAATAACGGCCACAGTAAACAATCAAAGCTGAAAATCTGCACAAAAACTGAACGTGTTCTAGAAACAGCAAATTTTTGATATTTTGCCTAAAACATGTTCCGACCATCAAAACACTAGTTTGGGCTAAACTTTTAAATGAGAACGTAAAAACGCGAAATTCGCACGTTTAAGGGGAGAAAAATCAATTTAAAGTTTTGGGGAGTTGCGTGAAAAATTAGGTTTTTTCTGGCTTTCAACCACTAAACCCGCCTTTAAACTTTTGCGAAATGCCACAAATTTATACTTTTTGGAAAATTCAGACGCTGATCTATTCATTTACACCGAAATATAGCACATCGGTTGAAAAATGAAGCCACAGCAATGCCGTAAAGGGAAAAAGTTTCCGTAAGCTGCCCCCAAAAACATAAGGAACCTTATAAAAATTAGTATTCTTATGAAAAGTACTACAAATTTGTATTTGACGTAAACAACAGACTGACAGCTACAAAATGAGACCAAAATTTTGATAATCGAATAGAAATTGTGGCTACAGTGAACGATTAAAGCCAGAGGTCTGACAAGGAAATTTACGTTTTTTAGACAAAAACATGTCTATGCCTCCTAAGCGTCATAAAAACTAGTATTTTCATGCAAATTACTACATATTTGCACTTCACGCAAACTAAGCAAACGCAACTATGAGTTAAGACCAAAATTTCAAAAATCGGATTTAAAATACGGGCACAGTAAACAATCAAAGCTGAAAATCTGCACAAAAACTGAACGTGTTCTAGAAACAGCAAATTTTTGATACTTGCCTAAAACATGTTCCGACCATCAAAACACTAGTTTGGGCTAAACTTTTAAATGAAACGTAGAAACGCGAAATTCGCACGTTTAAGGGGAGAAAAATCAATTTGAAGTTTTGGGGAGTTGACGCGTGAAAAATTGGGTTTTTTTTGGCTTTCAACCACTAAACCCGCCTTTAAAATTTTGCGAAATGCCACAAATTTATACTTTTTGGAAAATTCAGACGCTGATCTATTCATTTATACCAAAATATAGCACATCGGTTGAAAAATGAAGCCACAGCAATGCCGTAAAGGGAAAAAGTTTCCATAACCTGCCCCCGAAAACATTAGGAACCTTTAAAAATTAGTATTCTTATGAAAAGTACTACAAATTTGTATTTGACGTAAACAACAGACTGACAGCTACAAAATGAGACCAAAATTTTGATAATCGAATAGAAATTATGGCTACAGTGAACGATTAAAGCCAGAGGTCTGACAAGGAAATTTACGTTTTTTAGACAAATACATGTCTATGCCTCCTAAGCGTCATAAAAATTAGTATTTTCATGCAAATTTCTACATATTTGCACTTCACGCAAACTAAGCAAACGCAACTATGAGTTAAGACCAAAATTTCAACAATCGGATTTAAATTACGGGCACAGTAAACAATCAAAGCTGAAAATCTGCACAAAAACTGAACGTGTTCTAGAAACAGCAAATTTTTGATATTTTGCCTAAAACATGTTCCGACCATCAAAACACTAGTTTGGGCTAAACTTTTAAATGAAAACGTAAAAACGCGAAATTCGCACGTTTAAGGGGAGAAAAATCAATTTAAAGTTTTGGGGAGTTGACGCGTGCAAAATTGGGTTTTTTTTTGGCTTTCAACCACTAAACCCGCCTTGAAACTAGTGCGAAATGCCACAAATTTATACTTTTTGGAAAATTCAGACGCTGATCTATTCATTTATACCGAAATATAGCACATCGGTTGAAAAATGAAGCCACAGCAATGCCGTAAAGGGAAAAAGTTTCCATAACCTGCGCCCGAAAACATAAGGAACCTTATAAAAATTAGTATTCTTATGAAAAGTACTACAAATTTGTATTTGACGTAAACAACAGACTGACAGCTACAAAATGAGACCAAAATTTTGATAATCGAATAGAAATTGTGGCTACAGTGAACGATTAAAGCCAGAGGTCTGACAAGGAAATTTACGTTTTTTAGACAAAAACATGTCTATGCCTCCTAAGCGTCATAAAAATTAGTATTTTCATGCAAATTACTACATATTTGCACTTGACGCAAACTAAGCAAACGCAACTATGAGTTAAGACCAAAATTTCAACAATCGGATTTAAATTACGGGCACCGTAAACAATCAAAGCTGAAAATCTGCACAAAAACTGAACGTGTTCTAGAAACAGCAAATTTTTGATATTTTACCTAAAACATGTTCCGACCATCAAAACACTAGTTTGGGCTAAACTTTTAAATGAAAATGTAAAAACGCGAAATCCGCACGTTTAAGGGGAGAAAAATCAATTTAAAGTTTTGGGGAGTTGACGCGTGCAAAATTGGGTTTTTTCAGGCTTTCAACCACTAAACCCGCCTTTAAACTTTTGCGAAATGCCACAAATTAATACTTTTTGGAAAATTCAGACGCTGATCTATTCATTTACACCGAAATATAGCACATCGGTTGAAAAATGAAGCCACAGCAATGCCGTAAAGGGAAAAAGTTTCCATAACCTGCCCCCGAAAACATAAGGAACCTTCTAAAAATTAGTATTCTTATGAAAAGTACTACAAATTTGTATTTGACGTAAACAACAGACTGACAGCTACAAAATGAGACCAAAATTTTGATAATCGAATAGAAATTGTGGCTACAGTGAACGATTAAACCCAGAGGTCTGACAAGGAAATTTACGTTTTTTAGACAAAAACATGTCTATGCCTCCTAAGCGTCATAAAAACTAGTATTTTCATGCAAATTACTACATATTTGCACTTCACGCAAACTAAGCAAACGCAACTATGAGTTAAGACCAAAATTTCAAAAATCGGATTTAAATTACGGGCACAGTAAACAATCAAAGCTGAAAATCTGCACAAAAACTGAACGTGTTCTAGAAACAGCAAATTTTTGATACTTGCCTAAAACATGTTCCGACCATCAAAACACTAGTTTGGGCTAAACTTTTAAATGAAAACGTAAAAACGCGAAATTCGCACGTTTAAGGGGAGAAAAATCAATTTAAAGTTTTGGGGAGTTGACGCGTGAAAAATTGGGTTTTTTCTGGCTTTCAACCACTAAACCCGCCTTTAAACTTTTGCGAAATGCCACAAATTTATACTTTTTGGAAAATTCAGACGCTGATCTATTCATTTACACCGAAATATAGCACATCGGTTGAAAAATGAAGCCACACCAATGCCGTAAAGGGAAAAAGTTTCCGTAACCTGCCCCCGAAAACATAAGGAACCTTATAAAAATTAGTATTCTTATGAAAAGTACTACAAATTTGTATTTGACGTAAACAACAGACTGACAGCTACAAAATGAGACCAAAATTTTGATAATCGAATAGAAATTGTGGCTACAGTGAACGATTAAAGCCAGAGGTCTGACAAGGAAATTTACGTTTTTTAGACAAATACATGTCTATGCCTCCTAAGCGTCATAAAAATTAGTATTTTCATGCAAATTTCTACATATTTGCACTTCACGCAAACTAAGCAAACGCAACTATGAGTTAAGACCAAAATTTCAACAATCGGATTTAAATAACGGCCACAGTAAACAATCAAAGCTGAAAATCTGCACAAAAACTGAACGTGTTCTAGAAACAGCAGATTTTTGATATTTTGCCTAAAACATGTTCCGACCATCAAAACACTAGTTTGGGCTAAACTTTTAAATGAAAACGTAAAAACGCGAAATTCGCACGTTTAAGGGGAGAAAAATGAATTTAAAGTTTTGGGGAGTTGACGCGTGCAAAATTGGGTTTTTTCTGGCTTTCAACCACTAAACCCGCCTTTAAACTTTTGCGAAATGCCACAAATTTATACTTTTTGGAAAATTCAGACGCTGATCTATTCATTTATACCGAAATATAGCACATCGGTTGAAAAATGAAGCCACAGCAATGCCGTAAAGGGAAAAAGTTTCCATAACCTGCGCCCGAAAACATAAGGATCCTTATAAAAATTAGTATTCTTATGAAAAGTACTACAAATTTGTATTTGACGTAAACAACAGACTGACAGCTACAAAATGAGACCAAAATTTTGATAATCAAATAGAAATTGTGGCTACAGTGAACGATTAAAGCCAGAGGTCTGACAAGGAAATTTACGTTTTTTAGACAAAAACATGTCTATGCCTCCTAAGCGTCATAAAAATTAGTATTTTCATGCAAATTACTACATATTTGCACTTCACGCAAACTAAGCAAACGCAACTATGAGTTAAGAAAAAAATTTCAACAATCGGATTTAAATTACGGGCACAGTAAACAATCAAAGCTGAAAATCTGCACAAAAACTGAACGTGTTCTAGAAACAGCAATATTTTGATATTTTGCCTCAAACATGTTCCGACCATCAAAACACTAGTTTGGGCTAAACTTTTAAATGAAAACGTAAAAACGCGAAATTCGCACGTTTAAGGGGAGAAAAATCAATTTAAAGTTTTGGGGAGTTGACGCGTGAAAAATTGGGTTTTTCTTGGCTTTCAACCACTAAACCCGCCTTTAAACTTTTGCGAAATGCCACAAATTTATACTTTTTGGAAAATTCAGACGCTGATCTATTCATTTATACCGAAATATAGCACATCGGTTGAAAAATGAAGCCACAGCAATGCCGTAAAGGAAAAAGTTTCCATAACCTGCCCCCGAAAACATAAGGAACCTTCTAAAAATTAGTATTCTTATGAAAAGTACTACAAATTTGTATTTGACGTAAACAACAGACTGACAGCTACAAAATGAGACCAAAATTTTGATAATCGAATAGAAATTGTGGCTACAGTGAACGATTAAAGCCAGAGGTCTGACAAGGAAATTTACGTTTTTTAGACAAATACATGTCTATGCCTCCTAAGCGTCATAAAAATTAGTATTTTCATGCAAATTTCTACATATTTGCACCTCACGCAATCTAAACAAACGCAACTATGAGTTAAGACCGAAATTTCAACAATCGGATTTAAATTACGGGCACAGTAAACAATCAAAGCTGAAAATCTGCACAAAAACTGAACGTGTTCTAGAAACAGCAAATTTTTGATATTTTGCCTAAAACATGTTCCGACCATCAAAACACTAGTTTGGGCTAAACTTTTAAATGAAAACGTAAAAACGCGAAATTCGCACGTTTAAGGGGAGAAAAATCAATTTAAAGTTTTGGGGAGTTGACGCGTGCAAAATTGGGTTTTTTCTGGCTTTCAACCACTAAACCCGCCTTTGAACTTTTGCGAAATGCCACAAATTTATACTTTTTGGAAAATTCAGACGCTCATCTATTCATTTATACCGAAATATAGCACATCGGTTGAAAAATGAAGCCACAGCAATGCCGTAAAGGGAAAAAGTTTCCATAACCTGCCCCCGAAAACATAAGGAACCTTCTAAAAATTAGTATTCTTATGAAAAGTACTACAAATTTGTATTTGACGTAAACAACAGACTGACAGCTACAAAATGAGACCAAAATTTTGATAATCGAATAGAGATTGTGGCTACAGTGAACGATTAAAGCCAGAGGTCTGACAAGGAAATTTACGTTTTTTAGACAAAAACATGTCTATGCCTCCTAAGCGTCATAAAAACTAGTATTTTCATGCAAATTACTACATATTTGCACTTCACGCAAACTAAACAAACGCAACTATGAGTTAAGACCAAAAATTCAATAATCGGATTTAAATTACGGGCACAGTAAACAATCAAAACTGAAAATCTGCACAAAAACTGAACGTGTTCTAGAAACAGCAAATTTTTGATATTTTGCCTAAAACATGTTCCGACCATCAAAACACTAGTTTGGGCTAAACTTTTAAATGAAAACGTAAAAACGCGAAATTCGCACGTTTAAGGGGAGAAAAATCAATTTAAAGTTTTGGGGAGTTGACGCGTGCAAAATTGGGTTTTTTCTGGCTTTCAACCACTAAACCCGCCCTTAAACTAGTGCGAAATGCCACAAATTTATACTTTTTGGAAAATTCAGACGCTGATCTATTCATTTATACTGAAATATAGCACATCGGATGAAAAATGAAGCCACAGCAATGCCGTAAAGGGAAAAAGTTTCCATAACCTGCCCCCGAAAACATAAGGAACCTTCTAAAAATTAGTATTCTTATGAAAAGTACTACAAATTTGTATTTGACGTAAACAACAGACTGACAGCTACAAAATGAGACCAAAATTTTGATAATCGAATAGAAATTGTGGCTACAGTGAACGATTAAAGCCAGAGGTCTGACAAGGAAATTTACGTTTTTTAGACAAATACATGTCTATGCCTCCTAAGCGTCATAAAAATTAGTATTTTCATGCAAATTTCTACATATTTGCACTTCACGCAAACTAAACAAACGCAACTATGAGTTAAGACCAAAATTTCAACAATCGGATTTAAATAACGGCCACAGTAAACAATCAAAGCTGAAAATCTGCACAAAAACTGAACGTGTTCTAGAAACAGCAATATTTTGATATTTTGCCTAAAACATGTTCCGACCATCAAAACACTAGTTTGGGCTAAACTTTTAAATGAAAACGTTAAAAACGCGAAATTCGCACGTTTAAGGGGAGAAAAATGAATTTAAAGTTTTGGGGAGTTGACGCGTGAAAAATTGGGTTTTTTTTGGCTTTCAACCACTAAACCCGCCTTTAAACTAGTGCGAAATGCCACAAATTTATACTTTTTGGAAAATTCAGACGCTGATCTATTCATTTATACCGAAATATAGCACATTGGTTGAAAAATGAAGCCACAGCAATGCCGTAAAGGGAAAAAGTTTCCATAACCTGCCCCCCAAAACATAAGGAACCTTCTAAAAATTAGTATTCTTATGAAAAGTACTACAAATTTGTATTTGACGTAAACAACAGACTGACAGCAACAAAATGAGACCAAAATTTTGATAATCGAATAGAAATTGTGGCTACAGTGAACGATTAAAGCCAGAGGTCTGACAAGGAAATTTACGTTTTTTAGACAAAAACATGTCTATGCCTCCTAAGCGTCATAAAAATTAGTATTTTCATGCAAATTACTACATATTTGCACTTCACGCAAACTAAGCAAACGCAACTATGAGTTAAGACCAAAATTTCAACAATCGGATTTAAATTACGGGCACAGTAAACAATCAAAGCTGAAAATCTGCACAAAACTGAACGTGTTCTAGAAACAGCAAATTTTTGATATTTTGCCTAAAACATGTTCCGACCATCAAAACACTACTTTGCGCTAAACTTTTAAATGAAAACGTAAAAACGCGAAATTCGCACGTTTAAGGGGAGAAAAATCAATTGAAAGTTTTGGGGAGTTAACGCGTGAAAAATTGGGTTTTTTCTGGCTTTCAACCACTAAACCCGCCTTTAAACTTTTGCGAAATGCCACAAATTTATACTTTTTAGAAAATTCAGACGCTCATCTATTCATTTATACCGAAATATAGCACATCGGTTGAAAAATGAAGCCACAGCAATGCCGTAAAGGGAAAAAGTTTCCATAACCTGCCCCCCAAAACATAAGGAACCTTCTAAAAATTAGTATTCTTATGAAAAGTACTACAAATTTGTATTTGACGTAAACAACAGACTGACAGCTACAAAATGAGACCAAAATTTTGATAATCGAATAGAAATTGTGGCTACAGTGAACGATTAAAGTCATAGGTCTGACAAGGAAATTTACGTTTTCTAGACAAAAACATGTCTATGCCTCCTAAGCGTCATAAAAATTAGTATTTTCATGCAAATTTCTACATATTTGCACTTCACGCAAACTAAGCAAACGCAACTATGAGTTAAGACCAAAATTTCAACAATCGGATGTAAATAAGGGCCACAGTAAACAATCAAAGCTGAAAATCTGCACAAAAACTGAACGTGTTCTAGAAACAGCAAATTTTTGATATTTTGCCTAAAACATGTTCCGACCATCAAAACACTAGTTTGGGCTAAACTTTTAAATGAAAACGTAAAAACGCGAAATTCGCACGTTTAAGGGGAGAAAAATCAATTTAAAGTTTTGGGGAGTTGACGCGTGAAAAATTGGGTTTTTTCTGGCTTTCAACCACTAAACCCGCCTTTAAACTTTTGCGAAATGCCACAAATTTATACTTTTTGGAAAACTCAGACGCTGGTTTATTCATTTATACCGAAATATAGCACATCGGTTGAAAAATGAAGCCACGGCAATGCCGTAAAGGAAAAAGTTTCCATAACCTGCCCCCGAAAACATAAGGAACCTTCTAAAAATTAGTATTCTTATGAAAAGTACTACAAATTTGTATTTGACGTAAACAACAGACTGACAGCTACAAAATGAGACCAAAATTTTGATAATCGAATAGAAATTGTGGCTACAGTGAACGATTAAACCCAGAGGTCTGACAAGGAAATTTACGTTTTTTAGACAAAAACATGTCTATGCCTCCTAAGCGTCATAAAAATTAGTATTTTCATGCAAATTTCTACATATTTGCACTTCACGCAAACTAAACAAACGCAACTATGAGTTAAGACCAAAATTTCAACAATCGGATTTAAATAACGGCCACAGTAAACAATCAAAGCTGAAAATCTGCACAAAAACTGAACGTGTTCTAGAAACAGCAAATTTTTGATATTTTGCCTAAAACATGTTCCGACCATCAAAACACTAGTTTGGGCTAAACTTTTAAATGAAAACGTAAAAACGCGAAATTCGCACGTTTAAGGGGAGAAAAATCAATTTAAAGTTTTGGGGAGTTGACGCGTGCAAAATTGGGTTTTTTCTGGCTTTCAACCACTAAACCCGCCTTTAAACTTTTGCGAAATGCCACAAATTTATACTTTTTGGAAAACTCAGACGCTGATCTATTCATTTATACCGAAATATAGCACATCGGTTGAAAAATGAAGCCACAGCAATGCCGTAAAGGGAAAAAGTTTCCATAACCTGCCCCCGAAAACATAAGGAACCTTCTAAAAATTAGTATTCTTATGAAAAGTACTACAAATTTGTATTTGACGTAAACAACAGACTGACAGCTACAAAATGAGACCAAAATTTTGATAATCGAATAGAAATTGTGGCTACAGTGAACGATTAAAGCCAGAGGTCTGACAAGGAAATTTACGTTTTTTAGACAAAAACATGTCTATGCCTCCTAAGCGTCATAAAAACTAGTATTTTCATGCAAATTACTACATATTTGCACTTCACGCAAACTAAGCAAACGCAACTATGAGTTAAGACCAAAATTTCAACAATCGGATTTAAATTACGGGCACAGTAAACAATCAAAGCTGAAAATCTGCAGAAAAACTGAACGTGTTCTAGAAACAGCAAATTTTTGATATTTTGCCTAAAACATGTTCCGACCATCAAAACACTAGTTTGGGCTAAACTTTTAAATGAAAACGTAAAAACGCGAAATTCGCACGTTTAAGGGGAGAAAAATCAATTTAAAGTTTTGGGGAGTTGACGCGTGCAAAATTGGGTTTTTTCTGGCTTTCAACCACTAAACCCGCCTTTAAACTTTTGCGAAATGCCACAAATTTATACTTTTTGGAAAATTCAGACGCTGATCTATTCATTTATACCGAAATATAGCACATCGGTTGAAAAATGAAGCCATAGCAATGCCGTAAAGGGAAAAAGTTTCCATAACCTGCCCCCGAAAACATAAGGAACCTTCTAAAAATTAGTATTCTTATGAAAAGTACTACAAATTTGTATTTGACGTTAACAACAGACTGACAGCTACAAAATGAGACCAAAATTTTGATAATCGAATAGAAATTGTGGCTACAGTGAACGATTAAAGCCAGAGGTCTGACAAGGAAATTTACGTTTTTTAGACAAATACATGTCTATGCCTCCTAAGCGTCATAAAAATTAGTATTTTCATGCAAATTTCCACATATTTGCATTTCACGCAAACTTAACAAACGCAACTATGAGTTAAGACCAAAATTTCAACAATCGGATTTAAATAACGGCCACAGTAAACAATCAAAGCTGAAAATCTGCACAAAAACTGAACGTGTTCTAGAAACAGCAAATTTTTGATATTTTGCCTAAAACATGTTCCGACCATCAAAACACTGGTTTGGGCTAAACTTTTAAATGAAAACGTAAAAACGCGAAATTCGCACGTTTAAGGGGAGAAAAATCAATTTAAAGTTTTGGGGAGTTGACGCGTGAAAAATTGGTTTTTTTTTTTGGCTTTCAACCACTAAACCCGCCTTTAAACTTTTGCGAAATGCCACAAATTTATACTTTTTGGAAAATTCAGACGCTGATCTATTCATTTATACCGAAATATAGCACATCGGTTGAAAAATGAAGCCACAGCAATGCCGTAAAGGGAAAAAGTTTCCATAACCTGCCCCCGAAAACATAAGGAACCTTCTAAAAATTAGTATTCTTATGAAAAGTACTACAAATTTGTATTTGACGTAAACAACAGACTGACAGCTACAAAATGAGACCAAAATTTTGATAATCGAATAGAAATTGTGGCTACAGTGAACGATTAAAGCCAGAGGTCTGACAAGGAAATTTACGTTTTTTAGACAAAAACATGTCTATGCCTCCTAAGCGTCATAAAAATTAGTATTTTCATGCAAATTACTACATATTTGCACTTCACGCAAACTAAGCAAACGCAACTATGAGCTAAGACCAAAATTTCAACAATCGGGAGAAAAATCAATTTAAAGTTTTGGGGAGTTGACGCGTGAAAAATTGGGTTTTTTTTGGCTTTCAACCACTAAACCCGCCTTTAAACTTTTGCGAAATGCCACAAATTTATACTTTTTGGAAAATTCAGACGCTGATCTATTCATTTATACCGAAATATAGCACATCGGTTGAAAAATGAAGCCACAGCAATGCCGTAAAGGAAAAAGTTTCCATAACCTGCCCCCGAAAACATAAGGAACCTTCTTAAAAATTAGTATTCTTATGAAAAGTACTACAAATTTGTATTTGACGTAAACAACAGACTGACAGCTACAAAATGAGACCAAAATTTTGATAATCGAATAGAAATTGTGGCTACAGTGAACGATTAAAGTCAGAGGTCTGACAAGGAAATTTACGTTTTTTAGACAAAAATATGTCTATGCCTCCTAAGCGTCATAAAAACTAGTATTTTCATGCAAATTACTACATATTTGCGCTTCACGCAAACTAAGCAAACGCAACTATGAGTTAAGACCAAAATTTCAACAATCGGATTTAAATAACGGCCACAGTAAACAATCAAAGCTGAAAATCTGCACAAAAACTGAACGTGTTCTAGAAACAGCAAATTTTTGATATTTTGCCTAAAACATGTTCCGACCATCAAAACACTAGTTTGGGCTAAACTTTTAAATGAAAACGTAAAAACGCGAAATTCGCACGTTTAAGGGGAGAAAAATCAATTTAAAGTTTTGGGGAGTTGACGCGTGAAAAATTGGGTTTTTCTGGCTTTCAACCACTAAACCCGCCTTTAAACTTTTGCGAAATGCCACAAATTTATACTTTTTGGAAACTTCAGACGCTGATCTATTCATTTATACCGAAATATAGCACATCGGTTGAAAAATGAAGCCACAGCAATGCCGTAAAGGGAAAAAGTTTCCATAACCTGCCCCCGAAAACATAAGGAACCTTCTAAAAATTAGTATTCTTATGAAAAGTACTACAAATTTGTATTTGACGTAAACAACAGACTGACAGCTACAAAATGAGACCAAAATTTTGATAATCGAATAGAAATTGTGGCTACAGTGAACAATTAAAGCCAGAGGTCTGACAAGGAAATTTACGTTTTTTAGACAAATACATGTCTATGCCTCCTAAGCGTCATAAAAATTAGTATTTTCATGCAAATTTCTACATGTTTGCATTTCGCGCAAACTAAACAAACGCAACTATGAGTTAAGACCAAAATTTCAACAATCGGATTTAAATAACGGCCACAGTAAACAATCAAAGCTGAAAATCTGCACAAAAACTGAACGTGTTCTAGAAACAGCAAATTTTTGATATTTTGCCTAAAACATGTTCCGACCATCAAAACACTAGTTTGGGCTAAACTTTTAAATGAAAACGTAAAAACGCGAAATTCGCACGTTTAAGGGGAGAAAAATCAATTTAAAGTTTTGGGGAGTTGACGCGTGAAAAATTGGGTTTTTTCTGGCTTTCAACCACTAAACCCGCCTTTAAACTTTTGCGAAATGCCACAAATTTATACTTTTTGGAAAATTCAGACGCTGATCTATTCATTTATACCGTAATATAGCACATCGGTTGAAAAATGAAGCCACAGCAATGCCGTAAAGGGAAAAAGTTTCCATAACCTGCCCCCGAAAACATAAGGAACCTTATAAAAATAAGTATTCTTATGAAAAGTACTACAAATTTGTATTTGACGTAAACAACAGACTGACAGCTACAAAATGAGACCAAAATTTTGATAATCGAATAGAAATTGTGGCTACAGTGAACGATTAAAGCCAGAGGTCTGACAAGGAAATTTACGTTTTTTAGACAAAAACATGTCTATGCCTCCTAAGCGTCATAAAAATTAGTATTTTCATGCAAATTACTACATATTTGCACTTCACGCAAACTAAGCAAACGCAACTATGAGCTAAGACCAAAATTTCAACAATCGGGAGAAAAATCAATTTAAAGTTTTGGGGAGTTGACGCGTGAAAAATTGGGTTTTTTTTGGCTTTCAACCACTAAACCCGCCTTTAAACTTTTGCGAAATGCCACAAATTTATACTTTTTGGAAAATTCAGACGCTGATCTATTCATTTATACCGAAATATAGCACATCGGTTGAAAAATGAAGCCACAGCAATGCCGTAAAGGAAAAAGTTTCCATAACCTGCCCCCGAAAACATAAGGAACCTTCTTAAAAATTAGTATTCTTATGAAAAGCACTACAAATTTGTATTTCACGTAAACAACAGACTGACAGCTACAAAATGAGACCAAAATTTTGATAATCGAATAGAAATTGTGGCTACAGTGAACGATTAAAGTCAGAGGTCTGACAAGGAAATTTACGTTTTTTAGACAAAAATATGTCTATGCCTCCTAAGCGTCATAAAAACTAGTATTTTCATGCAAATTACTACATATTTGCACTTCACGCAAACTAAGCAAACGCAACTATGAGCTAAGACCAAAATTTCAACAATCGGATTTAAATAACGGCCACAGTAAACAATCAAAGCTGAAAATCTGCACAAAAACTGAACGTGTTCTAGAAACAGCAAATTTTTGATATTTTGCCTAAAACATGTTCCGACCATCAAAACACTAGTTTGGGCTAAACTTTTAAATGAAAACGTAAAAACGCGAAATTCGCACGTTTAAGGGGAGAAAAATCAATTTAAAGTTTTGGGGAGTTGACGCGTGAAAAATTGGGTTTTTCTTGGCTTTCAACCACTAAACCCGCCTTTAAACTTTCGCGAAATGCCACAAATTTATACTTTTTGGAAAATTCAGACGCTGATCTATTCATTTATACCGAAATATAGCACATCGGTTGAAAAATGAAGCCACAGCAATGCCGTAAAGGGAAAAAGTTTCCATAACCTGCCCCCGAAAACATAAGGAACCTTCTAAAAATTAGTATTCTTATGAAAAGTACTACAAATTTGTATTTGACGTAAACAACAGACTGACAGCTACAAAATGAGACCAAAATTTTGATAATCGAATAGAAATTGTGGCTACAGTGAACGATTAAAGCCAGAGGTCTGACAAGGAAATTTACGTTTTTTAGACAAATACATGTCTATGCCTCCGAAGCGTCATAAAAACTAGTATTTTCATGCAAATTACTACATATTTGCACTTCACGCAAACTAAGCAAACGCAACTATGAGTTAAGACCAAAATTTCAACAATCGGATTTAAATTACGGGCACAGTAAACAATCAAACCTGAAAATCTGCACAAAAACTGAACGTGTTCTAGAAACAGCAAATTTTTGATATTTTGCCTAAAACATGTTCCGACCATCAAAACACTAGTTTGGGCTAAACTTTTAAATGAAAACGTAAAAACGCGAAATTCGCACGTTTAAGGGGAGAAAAATCAATTTAAAGTTTTGGGGAGTTCACGCGTGAAAAATTGGGCTTTTCTTGGCTTTCAACCACTAAACCCGCCTTTAAACTTTTGCGAAATGCCACAAATTTATACTTTTTGGAAAATTCAGATGCTGATCTATTCATTTATACCGAAATATAGCACATCGGTTGAAAAATGAAGCCACAGCAATGCCGTAAAGGGAAAAAGTTTCCATAACCTGCCCCCGAAAACATAAGGAACCTTTTAAAAATTAGTACTCTTATGAAAAGTACAACAAATTTGTATTTGACGTGAACAACAGACTGACAGCTACAAAATGAGACCAAAATTTTGATAATCGAATAGAAATTGTGGCTACAGTGAACGATTAAAGCCAGAGGTCTGACAAGGAAATTTACGTTTTTTAGACAAAAACATGTCTATGCCTCCGAAGCGTCATAAAAACTAGTATTTTCATGCAAATTTCTACATATTTGCACTTCACGCAAACTAAGCAAACGCAACTATGAGTTAAGACCAAAATTTCAACAATCGGATTTAAATTACGGGCACAGTAAACAATCAAAGCTGAAAATCTGCACAAAAACTGAACGTGTTCTCGAAACAGCAAATTTTTGATTTTTTGCCTAAAACATGTTCCGACCATCAAAACACTAGTTTGGGCTAAACTTTTAAATGAAAACGTAAAAACGCGAAATTCGCACGTTTAAGGGGAGAAAAATCAATTTAAAGTTTTGGGGAGTTGACGCGTGCAAAATTGGGGTTTTTCTGGCTTTCAACCACTAAACCCGCCTTTAAACTTTTGCGAAATGCCACAAATTTATACTTTTTGGAAAATTCAGACGCTGATCTATTCATTCATACCGAAATATAGCACATCGGTTGAAAAATGAAGCCACAGCAATGCCGTAAAGTGAAAAAATTTCCATAACCTGCCCCCGAAAACATAAGGAACCTTCTAAAAATTAGTATTCTTATGAAAAGTACTACAAATTTGTATTTGGCGTAAACAACAGACTGACAGCTACAAAATGAGACCAAAATTTTGATAATCGAATAGAAATTGTGGCTACAGTGAACGATTAAAGCTAGAGGTCTGACAAGGAAATTTACGTTTTTTAGACAAAAACATGTCTATGCCTCCTAAGCGTCATAAAAACTAGTATTTTCATGCAAATTACTACATATTTGCACTTCACGCAAACTAAGCCACAGTAAACAATCAAAGCTGAAAATCTGCACAAAAACTGAACGTGTTCTAGAAACAGCAAATTTTGATATTTTGCCTAAAACATGTTCCGACCATCAAAACACTAGTTTGGGCTAAACTTTTAAATGAAAACGTAAAAACGCGAAATTCGCACGTTTAAGGGGAGAAAAATCAATTTAAAGTTTTGGGGAGTTGACGCGGGAAAAATTGGGTTTTTTCTGGCTTTCAACCACTAAACCCGCCTTTAAACTTTTGCGAAATGCCACAAATTTATACTTTTTGGAAAATTCAGACGCTGATCTATTCATTTATACCGAAATATAGCACATCGGTTGAAAAATCAAGCCACAGCAATGCCGTTAAGGGAAAAAGTTTCCATAACCTGCCCCCTAAAACATAAGGAACCTTATAAAAATTAGTATTCTTATGAAAAGTACTACAAATTTGTATTTGACGTAAACAACAGACTGACAGCTACAAAATGAGACCAAAATTTTGATAATCGAATAGAAATTGTGGCTACAGTGAACGATTAAAGCCAGAGGTCTGACAAGGAAATTTACGTTTTTTAGACAAAAACATGTCTATGCCTCCGAAGCGTCATAAAAATTAGTATTTTCATGCAAATTTCTACATATTTGCACTTCACGCAAACTAAGCAAACGCAACTATGAGTTAAGACCAAAATTTCAACAATCGGATTTAAATTACGGGCACAGTAAACAATCAAAGCTGAAAATCTGCACAAAAACTGAACGTGTTCTAGAAACAGCAAATTTTTGATATTTTGCCTAAAACATGTTCCGACCATCAAAACACTAGTTTGGGCTAAACTTTTAAATGAAAACGTAAAAACGCGAAATTCGCACGTTTAAGGGGAGAAAAATCAATTTAAAATTTTGGGGAGTTGACGCGTGCAAAATTGAGTTTTTTCTGGCTTTCAACCACTAAACCCGCCTTTAAACTTTTGCAAAATGCCACAAATTTATACTTCTTGGAAAATTCATACGCTGATCTATTCATTTATACCGAAATATAGCACATCGGTTGAAAAATGAAGCCACAGCAATGCCGTTAAGGGAAAAAGTTTCCATAACCTGCCCCCGAAAACATAAGGAACCTCATAAAAATTAGTATTCTTATGAAAAGTACTACAAATTTGTATTTGACGTAAACAACAGACTGACAGCTACAAAATGAGACCAAAATTTTGATAATCGAATAGAAATTGTGGCTACAGTGAACGATTAAAGCCAGAGGTCTGACAAGGAAATTTACGTTTTTTAGACAAATACATGTCTATGCCTCCTAAGCGTCATAAAAATTAGTATTTTCATGCAAATTTCTACATATTTGCACTTCACGCAAACTAAACAAACGCGACTATGAGTTAAGACCAAAATTTCAACAATCGGATTTAAATAACGGCCACAGTAAACAATCAAAGCTGAAAATCTGCACAAAAACTGAACGTGTTCTAGAAACAGCAAATTTTGATATTTTGCCTAAAACATGTTCCGACCATCAAAACACTAGTTTGGGCTAAACTTTTAAATGAAAACGTAAAAACGCGAAATTCGCACGTTTAAGGGGAGAAAAATCAATTTAAAGTTTTGGGGAGTTGACGCGTGAAAAATTGGGTTTTTTCTGGCTTTCAACCACTAAACCCGCCTTTAAACTTTTGCGAAATGCCACAAATTTATACTTTTTGGAAAATTCAGACGCTGATCTATTCATTTATACCGAAATATAGCACATCGGTTGAAAAATGAAGCCACAGCAACGCCGTAAAGGGAAAAAATTTCCATAACCTGCCCCCGAAAACATAAGGAACCTTCTAAAAATTAGTATTCTTATGAAAAGTACTACAAATTTGTATTTGACGTAAACAACAGACTGACAGCTACAAAATGAGACCAAAATTTTGATAATCGAATAGAAATTGTGGCTACAGTGAACGATTAAAGCCAGAGGTCTGACAAGGAAATTTACGTTTTTTAGACAAAAACATGTCTATGCCTCCTAAGCGTCATAAAAATTAGTATTTTCATGCAAATTACTACATATTTGCACTTCACGCAAACTAAACAAACGCAACTATGAGTTAAGACCAAAATTTCAACAATCGGATTTAAATAACGGCCACAGTAAACAATCAAAGCTGAAAATCTGCACAAAAACTGAACGTGTTCTAGAAACAGCAAATTTTTGATATTTTGCCTAAAACATGTTCCGACCATCAAAACACTAGTTTGGGCTAAACTTTTAGATGAAAACGTAATAACGCGAAATTCGCACGTTTAAGGGGAGAAAAATCAATTTAAAGTTTTGGGGAGTTGACGCGTGAAAAATTGGGTTTTTTTTGGCTTTCAACCACTAAACCCGCCTTTAAACTTTTGCGAAATGCCACAAATTTATACTTTTTGGAAAATTCAGACGCTGATCTATTCATTTATACCGAAATATAGCACATCGGTTGAAAAATGAAGCCACAGCAATGCCGTAAAGGAAAAAGTTTCCATAACCTGCCCCCGAAAACATAAGGAACCTTCTAAAAATTAGTATTCTTATGAAAAGTACTACAAATTTGTATTTGACGTAAACAACAGACTGACAGCTACAAAATGAGACCAAAATTTTGATAATCGAATAGAAATTGTGGCTACAGTGAACGATTAAAGCCAGAGGTCTGACAAGGAAATTTACGTTTTTTAGACAAAAACATGTCTATGCCTCCTAAGTGTCATAAAAACTAGTATTTTCATGCAAATTACTACATATTTGCACTTCACGCAAACTAAGCAAACGCAACTATGAGTTAAGACCAAAATTTCAATAATCGGATTTAAATTACGGGCACAGTAAACAATCAAAGCTGAAAATCTGCACAAAAACTGAACGTGTTCTAGAAACAGCAAATTTTTGATATTTTGCCTTAAACATGTTCCGACCATCAAAACACTAGTTTGGGCTAAACTTTTAAATGAAAACGTAAAAACGCGAAATTCGCACGTTTAAGGGGAGAAAAATCAATTTAAAGTTTTGGGGAGTTGACGCGTGAAAAATTGGTTTTTTTTTGGCTTTCAACCACTAAACCCGCCTTTAAACTTTTGCGAAATGCCACAAATTTATACTTTTTGGGAAATTCAGACGCTGATCTATTCATTTATACCGAAATATAGCACATCGGTTGAAAAATCAAGCCACAGCAATGCCGTTAAGGGAAAAAGTTTCCATAACCTGCCCCCGAAAACATAAGGAACCTTCTAAAAATTAGTATTCTTATGAAAAGTACTACAAATTTGTATTTGACGTTAACAACAGACTGACAGCTACAAAATGATACCAAAATTTTGATAATCGAATAGAAATTGTGGCTACAGTGAACGATTAAAGCCAGAGGTCTGACAAGGAAATTTACGTTTTTTAGACAAAAACATGTCTATGCCTCCTAAGCGTCATAAAAATTAGTATTTTCATGCAAATTACTACATATTTGCACTTCACGCAAACTAAGCAAACGCAACTATGAGTTAAGACCAAAATTTCAACAATCGGATTTAAATTACGGGCACAGTAAACAATCAAAGCTGAAAATCTGCACAAAAACTGAACGTGTTCTAGAAACAGCAAATTTTTGATATTTTGCCTAAAACATGTTCCGACCATCAAAACACTAGTTTGGGCTAAACTTTTAAATGAAAACCTAAAAACGCGAAATTCGCACGCTTAAGGGGAGAAAAATCAATTTAAAGTTTTGGGGAGTTGACGCGTGAAAAATTGGGTTTTTTCTGGCTTTCAACCACTAAACCCGCCTTTAAACTTTTGCGAAATGCCACAAATTTATACTTTTTGGAAAATTCAGACGCTGATCTATTCATTTATACCGAAATATAGCACATCGGTTGAAAAATGAAGCCACAGCAATGCCGTAAAGGGAAAAAGTTTCCATAACCTGCCCCCGAAAACATAAGGAACCTTCTAAAAATTAGTATTCTTATGAAAAGTACTACAAATTTGTATTTGACGTAAACAACAGACTGACAGCTACAAAATGAGACCAAAATTTTGATAATCGAGTAGAAATTGTGGCTACAGTGAACGATTAAAGCCAGAGGTCTGACAAGAAAATTTACGTTTTTTAGACAAAAACATGTCTATGCCTCCTAAGCGTCATAAAAATTAGTATTTTCATGCAAATTACTACATATTTGCACTTCACGCAAACTAAGCAAACGCAACTATGAGTTAAGACCAAAATTTCAACAATCGGATTTAAATTACGGGCACAGTAAACAATCAAAGCTGAAAATCTGCACAAAAACTGAACGTGTTCTAGAAACAGCAATTTTTTGATATTTTGCCTAAAACATGTTCCGACCATCAAAACACTAGTTTGGGCTAAACTTTTAAATGAAAACGTAAAAACGCGAAATTCGCACGTTTAAGGGGAGAAAAATCAATTTAAAGTTTTGGGGAGTTGACGCGTGAAAAATTGGTTTTTTTTTGGCTTTCAACCACTAAACCCGCCTTTAAACTTTTGCGAAATGCCACAAATTTATACTTTTTGGAAAATTCAGACGCTGATCTATTCATTTATACCGAAATATAGCACATCGGTTGAAAAATGAAGCCACAGCAATGCCGTTAAGGGAAAAAGTTTCCATAACCTGCCCCCGAAAACATAAGGAACCTCATAAAAATTAGTATTCTTATGAAAAGTACTACAAATTTGTATTTGACGTAAACAACAGACTGACAGCTACAAAATGAGACCAAAATTTTGATAATCGAATAGAAATTGTGGCTACAGTGAACGATTAAAGCCAGAGGTCTGACAAGGAAATTTACGTTTTTTAGACAAAAACATGTCTATGCCTCCTAAGCGTCATAAAAATTAGTATTTTCATGCAAATTACTACATATTTGCACTTCACGCAAACTAAGCAAACGCAACTATGAGTTAAGACCAAAATTTCAACAATCGGATTTAAATTACGGGCACAGTAAACAATCAAAGCTGAAAATCTGCACAAAAACTGAACGTGTTCTAGAAACAGCAAATTTTTGATATTTTGCCTAAAACATGTTCCGACCATCAAAACACTAGTTTGGGCTAAACTTTTAAATGAAAACCTAAAAACGCGAAATTCGCACGCTTAAGGGGAGAAAAATCAATTTAAAGTTTTGGGGAGTTGACGCGTGAAAAATTGGGTTTTTTTTGGCTTTCAACCACTAAACCCGCCCTTAAACTTTTGCGAAATGCCACAAATTTATACTTTTTGGAAAATTCAGACGCTGATCTATTCATTTATACCGAAATATAGCACATCGGTTGAAAAATGAAGCCACAGCAATGCCGTAAAGGGAAAAAGTTTCCATAACCTGCCCCCGAAAACATAAGGAACCTTCTAAAAATTAGTATTCTTATGAAAAGTACTACAAATTTGTATTTGACGTAAACAACAGACTGACAGCTACAAAATGAGACCAAAATTTTGATAATCGAATAGAAATTGTGGCTACAGTGAACGATTAAAGCCAGAGGTCTGACAAGAAAATTTACGTTTTTTAGACAAAAACATGTCTATGCCTCCTAAGCGTCATAAAAATTAGTATTTTCATGCAAATTACTACATATTTGCACTTCACGCAAACTAAGCAAACGCAACTATGAGTTAAGACCAAAATTTCAACAATCGGATTTAAATTACGGGCACAGTAAACAATCAAAGCTGAAAATCTGCACAAAAACTGAACGTGTTCTAGAAACAGCAAATTTTTGATATTTTGCCTAAAACATGTTCCGACCATCAAAACACTAGTTTGGGCTAAACTTTTAAATGAAAACCTAAAAACGCGAAATTCGCACGCTTAAGGGGAGAAAAATCAATTTAAAGTTTTGGGGAGTTGACGCGTGAAAAATTGGGTTTTTTTTGGCTTTCAACCACTAAACCCGCCTTTAAACTTTTGCGAAATGCCACAAATTTATACTTTTTGGAAAATTCAGACGCTGATCTATTCATTTATACCGAAATATAGCACATCGGTTGAAAAACGAAGCCACAGCAATGCCGTAAAGGGAAAAAGTTTCCATAACCTGCCCCCGAAAACATAAGGAACCTTCTAAAATTAGTATTCTTATGAAAAGTACTACAAATTTGTATTTGACGTAAACAACAGACTGACAGCTACAAAATGAGACCAAAATTTTGATAATCGAATAGAAATTGTGGCTACAGTGAACGATTAAAGCCAGAGGTCTGACAAGGAAATTTACGTTTTTTAAGACAAATACATGTCTATGCCTCCTAAGCGTCATAAAAATTAGTATTTTCATGCAAATTTCTACATATTTACACTTCACGCAAACTAAACAAACGCGACTATGAGTTAAGACCAAAATTTCAACAATCGGATTTAAATAACGGCCACAGTAAACAATCAAAGCTGAAAATCTGCACAAAAACTGAACGTGTTCTAGAAACAGCAAATTTTGATATTTTGCCTAAAACATGTTCCGACCATCAAAACACTAGTTTGGGCTAAACTTTTAAATGAAAACGTAAAAACGCGAAATTCGCACGTTTAAGGGGTGAAAAATCAATTTAAAGTTTTGGGGAGTTGACGCGTGAGAAATTGGGTTTTTTTGGCTTTCAACCACTAAACCCGCCTTTAAACTTTTGCGAAATGCCACAAATTTATACTTTTTGGAAAATTCAGACGCTGATCTATTCATTTATACCGAAATATAGCACATCGGTTGAAAAACGAAGCCACAGCAATGCCGTAAAGGGAAAAAGTTTCCATAACCTGCCCCCGAAAACATAAGGAACCTTCTAAAATTAGTATTCTTATGAAAAGTACTACAAATTTGTATTTGACGTAAACAACAGACTGACAGCTACAAAATGAGACCAAAATTTTGATAATCGAATAGAAATTGTGGCTACAGTGAACGATTAAAGCCAGAGGTCTGACAAGGAAATTTACGTTTTTTAAGACAAAAACATGTCTATGCCTCCTAAGCGTCATAAAAATTAGTATTTTCATGCAAATTACTACATATTTGCACTTCACGCAAACTAAGCAAACGCAACTATGAGTTAAGACCAAAATTTCGACAATCGGATTTAAATTACGGGCACAGTAAACAATCAAAGCTGAAAATCTGCACAAAAACTGAACGTGTTCTAGAAACAGCAATTTTTTGATATTTTGCCTAAAACATGTTCCGACCATCAAAACACTAGTTTGGGCTAAACTTTTAAATGAAAACGTAAAAACGCGAAATTCGCACGTTTAAGGGGAGAAAAATCAATTGAAAGTTTTGGGGAGTTGACGCGTGAAAAATTGGGTTTTTTCTGGCTTTCAACCACTAAACCCGCCTTTAAACTTTTGCGAAATGCCACAAATTTATACTTTTTGGAAAATTCAGACGCTGATCTATTCATTTATACCGAAATATAGCACATCGGTTGAAAAATGAAGCCACAGCAATGCCGTAAAGGGAAAAAGTTTCCATAACCTGCTCCCGAAAACATAAGGAACCTTCTAAAAATTAGTATTCTTATGAAAAGTACTACAAATTTGTATTTGACGTAAACAACAGACTGACAGCTACAAAATGAGACCAAAATTTTGATAATCGAATAGAAATTGTGGCTACAGTGAACGATTAAAGCCAGAGGTCTGACAAGGAAATTTACGTTTTTTAGACAAAAACATGTCTATGCCTCCTAAGCGTCATAAAAATTAGTATTTTCATGCAAATTACTACATATTTGCACTTCACGCAAACTAAGCAAACGCAACTATGAGTTAAGACCAAAATTTCAACAATCGGATTTAAATTACGGGCACAGTAAACAATCAAAGCTGAAAATCTGCACAAAAACTGAACGTGTTCTAGAAACAGCAAATTTTTGATATTTTGCCTAAAACATGTTCCGACCATCAAAACACTAGTTTGGGCTAAACTTTTAAATGAAAACGTAATAACGCGAAATTCGTACGTTTAAGGGGAGAAAAATCAATTTAAAGTTGGGTGTTGACGCGTGCAAAATTGGGTTTTTTCTGGCTTTCAACCACTAAACCCGCCTTTAAACTTTTGCGAAATGCCACAAATTTATATTTTTTGGAAAATTCAGACGCTGATCTATTCATTTATACCGAAATATAGCACATCGGTTGAAAAATGAAGCCACAGCAATGCCGTAAAGGGAAAAAATTTCCATAACCTGCCCCCGAAAACATAAGGAACCTTCTAAAAATTAGTATTCTTATGAAAAGTACTACAAATTTGTATTTCACGTAAACAACAGACTGACAGCTACAAAATGAGACCAAAATTTTGATAATCGAATAGAAATTGTGGCTACAGTGAACGACTAAAGCCAGAAGTCTGACAAGGAAATTTACGTTTTTTAGACAAAAACATGTCTATGCCTCCTAAGCGTCATAAAAATTAGTATTTTCATGCAAATTACTACATATTTGCACTTCACGCAAATTAAACAAACGCAACTATGAGTTAAGACCAAAATTTCAACAATCGGATTTAAATAACGGCCACAGTAAACAATCAAAGCTGAAAATCTGCACAAAAACTGAACGTGTTCTAGAAACAGCAAATTTTTGATATTTTGCCTAAAACATGTTCCGACCATCAAAACACTAGTTTGGGCTAAACTTTTAAATGAAAACGTAAAAACGCGAAATTCGCACGTTTAAGGGGAGAAAAATCCATTTAAAGTTTTGGGGAGTTGACGCGTGAAAAATTGGGTTTTTTCTGGCTTTCAACCACTAAACCCGCCTTTAAACTTTTGCGAAATGCCACAAATTTATACTTTTTGGAAAATTCAGACGCTGATCTATTCATTTATATCGAAATATAGCACATCGGTTGAAAAATGAAGCCACAGCAATGCCGTAAAGGGAAAAAGTTTCCATAACCTGCCCCCGAAAACATAAGGAACCTTCTAAAAATTAGTATTCTTATGAAAAGTACTACAAATTTGTATTTGACGTAAACAACAGACTGACAGCTACAAAATGAGACCAAAATTTTGATAATCGAATAGAAATTGTGGCTACAGTGAACGATTAAAGCCAGAGGTCTGACAAGGAAATTTACGTTTTTTAGACAAATACATGTCTATGCCTCCTAAGCGTAATAAAAATTAGTATTTTCATGCAAATTTCTACATATTTGCACTTCACGCAAACTAAGCAAACGCAACTATGAGTTAAGACCAAAATTTCAACAATCGGATTTAAATTACGGGCACAGTAAACAATCAAAGCTGAAAATCTGCACAAAAACTGAACGTGTTCTAGAAACAGCAAATTTTTGATATTTTGCCTAAAACATGTTCCGACCATCAAAACACTAGTTTGGGCTAAACTTTTAAATGAAAACGTAAAAACGCGAAATTCGCACGTTTAAGGGGAGAAAAATCAATTTAAAGTTTTGGGGAGTTGACGCGTGCAAAATTGGGTTTTTTCTGGCTTTCAACCACTAAACCCGCCTTTAAACTAGTGCGAAATGCCACAAATTTATACCTTTTGGAAAATTCAGACGCTGATCTATTCATTTATACCGAAATATAGCACATCGGTTGAAAAATGAAGCCACAGCAATGCCGTAAAGGGAAAAGTTTCCATAACCTGCCCCCAAAAACATAAGGAACCTTATAAAAATTAGTATTCTTATGAAAAGTACTACAAATTTGTATTTGACGTAAACAACAGACTGACAGCTACAAAATGAGACCAAAATTTTGATAATCGAATAGAAATTGTGGCTACAGTGAACGATTAAAGCCAGAGGTCTGACAAGGAAATTTACGTTTTTTAGACAAAAACATGTCTATGCCTCCGAAGCGTCATAAAAATTAGTATTTTCATGCAAATTACTACATATTTGCACTTCACGCAAACTTAGCAAACGCAACTATGAGTTAAGACCAAAATTTCAACAATCGGATTTAAATTACGGGCACAGTAAACAATCAAAGCTGAAAATCTGCACAAAAACTGAACGTGTTCTAGAAACAGCAAATTTTTGATATTTTGCCTAAAACATGTTCCGACCATCAAAACACTAGTTTGGGCTAAACTTTTAAATGAAAACGTAAAAACGCGAAATTCGCACGTTTAAGGGGAGAAAAATCAATTTAAAATTTTGGGGAGTTGACGCGTGAAAAATTGGGTTTTTTCTGGCTTTCAACCACTAAACCCGCCTTTGAACTTTTGCGAAATGCCACAAATTTATGATTTTTGGAAAATTCAGACACTGATCTATTCATTTATACCGAAATATAGCACATCGGTTGAAAAATGAAGCCACAGCAATGCCGTAAAGGGAAAAAGTTTCCATAACCTGCCCCCGAAAACATAAGGAACCTTCTAAAAATTAGTATTCTTATGAAAAGTACTACAAATTTGTATTTGACGTAAACAACAGACTGACAGCTACAAAATGAGACCAAAATTTTGATAATCGAATAGAAATTGTGGCTACAGTGAACGATTAAAGCCAGAGGTCTGACAAGGAAATTTACGTTTTTAGACAAATACATGTCTATGCCTCCTAAGCGTCATAAAAATTAGTATTTTCATGCAAATTACTACATATTTGCACTTCACGCAAACTAAGCAAACGCAACTATGAGTTAAGACCAAAATTTCAAGAATCGGATTTAAATTACGGGCACAGTAAACAATCAAAGCTGAAAATCTGCACAAAAACTGAACGTGTTCTAGAAACAGCAAATTTTTGATATTTTGCCTAAAACATGTTCCGACCATCAAAACACTAGTTTGGGCTAAACTTTTAAATGAAAACGTAAAAACGCGAAATTCGCACGTTTAAGGGGAGAAAAATCAATTTAAAGTTTTGGGGAGTTGACGCGTGCAAAATTGGGTTTTTTCTGGCTTTCAACCACTAAACCCGCCTTTAAACTTTTGCGAAATGCCACAAATTTATACTTTTTGGAAAATTCAGACACTGATCTATTCATTTATACCGAAATTAAACACATCGGTTGAAAAATGAAGCCACAGCAATGCCGTAAAAGGAAAAAGTTTCCATAACCTGCCCCCGAAAACATAAGGAACCTTCTCAAAATTAGTATTCTTATGAAAAGTACTACAAATTTGTATTTAACGTGAACAACAGACTGACAGCTACAAAATGAGACCAAAATTTTGATAATCGAATAGAAATTGTGGCTACAGTGAACGATTAAAGCCAGAGGTCTGACAAGGAAATTTACGTTTTTTAGACAAAAACATGTCTATGCCTCCTAAGCGTCATAAAAATTAGTATTTTCATGCAAATTACTACATATTTGCACTTCACGCAAACTAAGCAAACGCAACTATGAGTTAAGACCAAAATTTCAACAATCGGATTTAAATTACGGGCACAGTAAACAATCAAAGCTGAAAATCTGCACAAAAACTGAACGTGTTCTAGAAACAGCAAATTTTTGATATTTTGCCTAAAACATGTTCCGACCATCAAAACACTAGTTTGGGCTAAACTTTTAAATGAAAACGTAAAAACGCGAAATTCGCACGTTTAAGGGGAGAAAAATCAATTTAAAGTTTTGGGGAGTTGACGCGTGCAAAATTGGGTTTTTTCTGGCTTTCAACCACTAAACCCGCCTTTAAACTTTTGCGAAATGCCACAAATTTATACTTTTTGGAAAATTCAGACACTGATCTATTCATTTATACCGAAATTAAACACATCGGTTGAAAAATGAAGCCACAGCAATGCCGTAAAGGGAAAAAGTTTCCATAACCTGCCCCCGAAAACATAAGGAACCTTCTCAAAATTAGTATTCTTATGAAAAGTACTACAAATTTGTATTTAACGTGAACAACAGACTGACAGCTACAAAATGAGACCAAAATTTTGATAATCGAATAGAAATTGTGGCTACAGTGAACGATTAAAGCCAGAGGTCTGACAAGGAAATTTACGTTTTTTAGACAAAAACATGTCTATGGCTCCTAAGCGTCATAAAAATTAGTATTTTCATGCAAATTACTACATATTTGCACTTCGCGCAAACTAAGCAAACGCAACTATGAGTTAAGACCAAAATTTCAACAATCGGATTTAAATTACGGGCACAGTAAACAATCAAAGCTGAAAATCTGCACAAAAACTGAACGTGTTCTAGAAACAGCAAATTTTTGATATTTTGCCTAAAACATGTTCCGACCATCAAAACACTAGTTTGGGCTAAACTTTTAAATGAAAACGTAAAAACGCGAAATTCGCACGTTTAAGGGGAGAAAAATCAATTTAAAGTTTTGGGGAGTTGACGCGTGAAAAATTGGGTTTTTTCTGGCTTTCAACCACTAAACCCGCCTTTAAACTTTTGCGAAATGCCACAAATTTATACTTTTTGGAAAATTCAGACGCTGATCTATTCATTTATACCGAAATATAGCACATCGGTTGAAAAATGAAGCCACAGCAATGCCGTAAAGGGAAAAAGTTTCCATAACCTGCCCCCGAAAACATAAGGAACCTTTTAAAAATTAGTATTCTTATGAAAAGTACTACAAATTCGTATTTGACGTAAACAACAGACTGACAGCTACAAAATGAGACCAAAATTTTGATAATCGAATAGAAATTGTGGCTACAGTGAACGATTAAAGCCAGAGGTCTGACAAGGAAATTTACGTTTTTTAGACAAAAACATGTCTATGCCTCCGAAGCGTCATAAAAACTAGTATTTTCATGCAAATTACTACATATTTGCACTTCACGCAAACTAAACAAACGCAACTATGAGTTAACACCAAAATTTCAACAATCGGATTTCAATAACGGCCACAGTAAACAATCAAAGCTGAAAATCTGCACAAAAACTGAACGTGTTCTAGAAACAGCAAATTTTTGATATTTTGCCTAAAACATGTTCCGACCATCAAAACACTAGTTTGGGCTAAACTTTTAAATGAAAACGTAAAAACGCGAAATTCGCACGTTTAAGGGGAGAAAAATCAATTTAAAGTTTTGGGGAGTTGACGCGTGCAAAATTGGGTTTTTTCTGGCTTTCAACCACTAAACCCGCCTTTAAACTTTTGCGAAATGCCACAAATTTATACTTTTTGGAAAATTCAGACACTGATCTATTCATTTATACCGAAATTAAACACATCGGTTGAAAAATGAAGCCACAGCAATGCCGTAAAAGGAAAAAGTTTCCATAACCTGCCCCCGAAAACATAAGGAACCTTCTCAAAATTAGTATTCTTATGAAAAGTACTACAAATTTGTATTTAACGTGAACAACAGACTGACAGCTACAAAATGAGACCAAAATTTTGATAATCGAATAGAAATTGTGGCTACAGTGAACGATTAAAGCCAGAGGTCTGACAAGGAAATTTACGTTTTTAGACAAATACATGTCTATGCCTCCTAAGCGTCATAAAAATTAGTATTTTCATGCAAATTACTACATATTTGCACTTCACGCAAACTAAGCAAACGCAACTATGAGTTAAGACCAAAATTTCAACAATCGGATTTAAATTACGGGCACAGTAAACAATCAAAGCTGAAAATCTGCACAAAAACTGAACGTGTTCTAGAAACAGCAAATTTTTGATATTTTGCCTAAAACATGTTCCGACCATCAAAACACTAGTTTGGGCTAAACTTTTAAATGAAAACGTAAAAACGCGAAATTCGCACGTTTAAGGGGAGAAAAATCAATTTAAAGTTTTGGGGAGTTGACGCGTGCAAAATTGGGTTTTTTCTGGCTTTCAACCACTAAACCCGCCTTTAAACTTTTGCGAAATGCCACAAATTTATACTTTTTGGAAAATTCAGACACTGATCTATTCATTTATACCGAAATTAAACACATCGGTTGAAAAATGAAGCCACAGCAATGCCGTAAAAGGAAAAAGTTTCCATAACCTGCCCCCGAAAACATAAGGAACCTTCTCAAAATTAGTATTCTTATGAAAAGTACTACAAATTTGTATTTAACGTGAACAACAGACTGACAGCTACAAAATGAGACCAAAATTTTGATAATCGAATAGAAATTGTGGCTACAGTGAACGATTAAAGCCAGAGGTCTGACAAGGAAATTTACGTTTTTTAGACAAAAACATGTCTATGCCTCCTAAGCGTCATAAAAATTAGTATTTTCATGCAAATTACTACATATTTGCACTTCACGCAAACTAAGCAAACGCAACTATGAGTTAAGACCAAAATTTCAACAATCGGATTTAAATTACGGGCACAGTAAACAATCAAAGCTGAAAATCTGCACAAAAACTGAACGTGTTCTAGAAACAGCAAATTTTTGATATTTTGCCTAAAACATGTTCCGACCATCAAAACACTAGTTTGGGCTAAACTTTTAAATGAAAACGTAAAAACGCGAAATTCGCACGTTTAAGGGGAGAAAAATCAATTTAAAGTTTTGGGGAGTTGACGCGTGCAAAATTGGGTTTTTTCTGGCTTTCAACCACTAAACCCGCCTTTAAACTTTTGCGAAATGCCACAAATTTATACTTTTTGGAAAATTCAGACACTGATCTATTCATTTATACCGAAATTAAACACATCGGTTGAAAAATGAAGCCACAGCAATGCCGTAAAGGGAAAAAGTTTCCATAACCTGCCCCCGAAAACATAAGGAACCTTCTCAAAATTAGTATTCTTATGAAAAGTACTACAAATTTGTATTTAACGTGAACAACAGACTGACAGCTACAAAATGAGACCAAAATTTTGATAATCGAATAGAAATTGTGGCTACAGTGAACGATTAAAGCCAGAGGTCTGACAAGGAAATTTACGTTTTTTAGACAAAAACATGTCTATGGCTCCTAAGCGTCATAAAAATTAGTATTTTCATGCAAATTACTACATATTTGCACTTCGCGCAAACTAAGCAAACGCAACTATGAGTTAAGACCAAAATTTCAACAATCGGATTTAAATTACGGGCACAGTAAACAATCAAAGCTGAAAATCTGTACAAAAACTGAACGTGTTCTAGAAACAGCAAATTTTTGATATTTTGCCTAAAACATGTTCCGACCATCAAAACACTAGTTTGGGCTAAACTTTTAAATGAAAACGTAAAAACGCGAAATTCGCACGTTTAAGGGGAGAAAAATCAATTTAAAGTTTTGGGGAGTTGACGCGTGAAAAATTGGGTTTTTTCTGGCTTTCAACCACTAAACCCGCCTTTAAACTTTTGCGAAATGCCACAAATTTATACTTTTTGGAAAATTCAGACGCTGATCTATTCATTTATACCAAAATATAGCACATCGGTTGAAAAATGAAGCCACAGCAATGCCGTAAAGGGAAAAAGTTTCCATAACCTGCCCCCGAAAACATAAGGAACCTTTTAAAAATTAGTATTCTTATGAAAAGTACTACAAATTTGTATTTGACGTAAACAACAGACTGACAGCTACAAAATGAGACCAAAATTTTGATAATCGAATAGAAATTGTGGCTACAGTGAACGATTAAAGCCAGAGGTCTGACAAGGAAATTTACGTTTTTTAGACAAAAACATGTCTATGCCTCCGAAGCGTCATAAAAACTAGTATTTTCATGCAAATTACTACATATTTGCACTTCACGCAAACTAAACAAACGCAACTATGAGTTAACACCAAAATTTCAACAATCGGATTTCAATAACGGCCACAGTAAACAATCAAAGCTGAAAATCTGCACAAAAACTGAACGTGTTCTAGAAACAGCAAATTTTTGATATTTTGCCTAAAACATGTTCCGACCATCAAAACACTAGTTTGGGCTAAACTTTTAAATGTAAACGTAAAAACGCGAAATTCGCACGTTTAAGGGGAGAAATATCAATTTAAAGTTTTGGGGAGTTGACGCGTGAAAAATTGGGTTTTTTCTGGCTTTCAACCACTAAACCCGCCTTTAAACTTTTGCGAAATGCCACAAATTTATACTTTTTGGAAAATTCAGACGCTGATATATTCATTTATACCGAAATATAGCACATCGGTTGAAAAATGAAGCCACAGCAATGCCGTAAAGAGAAAAAGTTTCCATAACCTGCCCCCGAAAACATAAGGAACCTTATAAAAAATAGTATTCTTATGAAAAGTACTACAAGTTTGTATTTGACGTAAACAACAGACTGACAGCTACAAAATGAGACCAAAATTTTGATAATCGAATAGAAATTGTGGCTACAGTGAACGATTAAAGCCAGAGGTCTGGCAAGGAAATTTACGTTTTTTAGACAAAAACATGTCTATGCCTCCTAAGCGTCATAAAAATTAGTATTTTCATGCAAATTACTACATATTTGCACTTCACGCAAACTAAACAAACGCAACTATGAGTTAAGACCAAAATTTCAACAATCGGATTTAAATTACGGGCACAGTAAACAATCAAAGCTGAAAATCTGCACAAAAACTGAACGTGTTCTAGAAACAGCAAATTTTTGATATTTTGCCTAAAACATGTTCCGACCATCAAAACACTAGTTTGGGCTAAACTTTTAAATGAAAACGTAAAAACGCGAAATTCGCACGTTTAAGGGGAGAAAAATCAATTTAAAGTTTTGGGGAGTTGACGCGTGAAAAATTGGGTTTTTTCTGGCTTTCAACCACTAAACCCGCCTTTAAACTTTTGCGAAATGCCACAAATTTATACTTTTTGGAAAATTCAGATGCTGATCTATTCATTTATACCGAAATATAGCACATCGGTTGAAAAATGAAGCCACAGCAATGCCGTAAAGGGAAAAAGTTTCCATAACCTGCCCCCGAAAACATAAGGAACCTTATAAAAATTAGTATTCTTATGAAAAGTACTACAAGTTTGTATTTGACGTAAACAACAGACTGACAGCTACAAAATGAGACCAAAATTTTGATAATCGAATAGAAATTGTGGCTACAGTGAACGATTAAAGCCAGAGGTCTGACAAGGAAATTTACGTTTTTTAGACAAAAACATGTCTATGCCTCCTAAGCGTCATAAAAATTAGTATTTTCATGCAAATTACTACATATTTGCACTTCACGCAAACTAAACAAACGCAACTATGAGTTAAGACCAAAATTTCAACAATCGGATTTAAATTACGGGCACAGTAAACAATCAAAGCTGAAAATCTGCACAAAAACTGAACGTGTTCTAGAAACAGCAAATTTTTGATATTTTGCCTAAAACATGTTCCGACCATCAAAACACTAGTTTGGGCTAAACTTCTAAATGAAAACGTAATAACGCGAAATTCGCACGTTTAAGGGGAGAAAAATCAATTTAAAGTTTTGGGGAGTTGACGTGTCAAAAATTGGGTTTTTTCTGGCTTTCAACCACTAAACCCGCCTTTAAACTTTTGCGAAATGCCACAAATTTATACTTTTTGGAAAATTCAGACGCTGATCTATTCATTTATACCGAAATATAGCACATCGGTTGAAAAATGAAGCCACAGCAATGCCGTAAAGGGAAAAAGTTTCCATAACCTGCCCCCGAAAACATAAGGAACCTTCTAAAAATTAGTATTCTTATGAAAAGTACTACAAATTTGTATTTGACGTAAACAACAGACTGACAGCTACAAAATGAGACCAAAATTTTGATAATCGAATAGAAATTGTGGCTACAGTGAACGATTAAAGCCAGAGGTCTGACAAGGAAATTTACGTTTTTTAGACAAAAATATGTCTATGCCTCCTAAGCGTCATAAAAATTAGTTTTTAATGCAAATTACTACATATTTGCACTTCACGCAAACTAAGCAAACGCAGCTATGAGCTAAGACCAAAATTTCAACAATCGGAATTAAATTACGGGCACAGTAAACAATCAAAGCTGAAAATCTGCACAAAAACTGAACGTGTTCTAGAAACAGCAAATTTTTGATATTTTGCCTAAAACATGTTCCGACCATCAAAACACTAGTTTGGGCTAAACTTTTAAATGAAAACGTAAAAACGCGAAATTCGCACGTTTAAGGGGAGAAAAATCAATTGAAAGTTTTGGCGAGTTGACGCGTGAAAAATTGGGTTTTTTTTTGGCTTTCAACCACTAAACCCGCCTTTAAACTTTTGCAAAATGCCACAAATTTATTTTTTTTGGAAAATTCAGACGCTGATCTATTCATTTATATCGAAATATAGCACATCGGTTGAAAAATGAAGCCACAGCAATGCCGTAAAGGGAAAAAGTTTCCATAACCTGCCCCCGAAAACATAAGGAACCTTCTAAAAATTAGTATTCTTTTGAAAAGTACTACAAATTTGTATTTGACGTAAACAACAGACTGACAGCTACAAAATGAGACCAAAATTTTGATAATCGAATAGAAATTGTGGCTACAGTGAACGATTAAAGCCAGAGGTCTGACAAGGAAATTTACGTTTTTTAGACAAAAACATGTCTATGCCTCCTAAGCGTCATAAAAATTAGTATTTTCATGCAAATTACTACATATTTGCACTTCACGCAAACTAAACAAACGCAGCTATGAGTTAAGACCAAAATTTCAACAATCGGATTTAAATTACGGGCACAGTAAACAATCAAAGCTGAAAATCTGCACAAAAACTGAACGTGTTCTAGAAACAGCAAATTTTTGATATTTTGCCTAAGACATGTTCCGACCATCAAAACACTAGTTTGGGCTAAACTTCTAAATGAAAACGTAAAAACGCGAAATTCGCACGTTTAAGGGGAGAAAAATCAATTTAAAGTTTTGGGGAGTTGACACGTGAAAAATTGGGTTTTTTCTGGCTTTCAACCACTAAACCCGCCTTTAAACTTTTGCGAAATGCCACAAATTTATACTTTTTGGCAAATTCAGACGCTGATCTATTCATTTATACCGGAATATAGCACATCGGTTAAAAACGAAGCCACAGCAATGCCGTAAAGGGAAAAAGTTTCCATAACCTGCCCCCGAAAACATAAGGAACCTTCTAAAAATTAGTATTCTTATGAAAAGTACTACAAATTTGTATTTGACGTAAACAACAGACTGACAGGTACAAAATGAGACCAAAATTTTGATAATCGAATAGAAATTGTGGCTACAGTGAACGATTAAAGCCAGAGGTCTGACAAGGAAATTTACGTTTCTTAGACAACTACATGTCTATGCCTCCTAAGCGTCATAAAAATTAGTATTTTCATGCAAATTACTACATATTTGCACTTCACGCAAACTAAACAAACGCAACTATGAGTTAAGACCAAAATTTCAACAATCGGATTTAAATAACGGCCACAGTAAACAATCAAAGCTGAAAATCTGCACAAAAACTGAACGTGTTCTAGAAACAGCAAATTTTTGATATTTTGCCTAAAACATGTTCCGACCATCAAAACACTAGTTTGGGCTAAACTTTTAAATGAAAACGTAAAAACGCGAAATTCGCACGTTTAAGGGGAGAAAAATCCATTTAAAGTTTTGGGGAGTTGACGCGTGAAAAATTGGGTTTTTTCTGGCTTTCAACCACTAAACCCGCCTTTAAACTTTTGCGAAATGCCACAAATTTATACTTTTTGGAAAATTCAGCCGCTGATCTATTCATTTATATCGAAATATAGCACATCGGTTGAAAAATGAAGCCACAGCAATCCCGTAAAGGGAAAAAGTTTCCATAACCTGCCCCCGAAAACATAAGGAACCTTCTAAAAATTAGTATTCTCATGAAAAGTACTACAAATATGTAGTTCACGTAAATAACAGACTGACAGCTACAAAATGAGACCAAAATTTTGATAATCCAATAGAAATTGTGGCTACAGTGAACGATTAAAGCCAGAGGTCTGACAAGGAAATTTACGTTTTTTAGACAAAAACATGTCTATGCCTCCTAAGCGTCATAAAAATTAGTATTTTCATGCAAATTACTACATATTTGCACTTCACGCAAACTAAGCAAACGCAACTATGAGTTAAGACCAAAATTTCAACAATCGGATTTAAATTACGGGCACAGTAAACAATCAAAGCTGAAAATCTGCACAAAAACTGAACGTGTTCTAGAAACAGCAAATTTTTGATATTTTGCCTAAAACATGTTCCGACCATCAAAACACAAGTTTGGGCTAAACTTTTAAATGAAAACGTAAAAACGCGAAATTCGCACGTTTAAGGGGAGAAAAATCAATTTAAAGTTTTGGGGAGTTGACGCGTGAAAAATTGGGTTTTTTCTGGTTTCAACCACTAAACCCGCCTTTAAACTTTTACGAAATGCCACAAATTTATACTTTTTGGAAAATTCAGACGCTGATCTATTCATTTATATCGAAATATAGCACATCGGTTGAAAAATGAAGCCACAGCAATGCCGTAAAGGGAAAAAGTTTCCATAACCTGCCCCCGAAAACATAAGGAACCTTCTAAAAATTAGTATTCTTATGAAAAGTACTACAAATTTGTATTTGACGTAAACAACAGACTGACAGCTACAAAATGAGACCAAAATTTTGATAATCCAATAGAAATTGTGGCTACAGTGAACGATTAAAGCCAGAGGTCTGACAAGGAAATTTACGTTTTTTAGACAAAAACATGTCTATGCCTCCTAAGCGTCATAAAAATTAGTATTTTCATGCAAATTTCTACATATTTGCACTTCACGCAAACTAAACAAACGCAACTATGAGTTAAGACCAAAAGTTCAACAATCGGATTTAAATAACGGCCACAGTAAACAATCGAAGCTGAAAGTCTGCACAAAAACTGAACGTGTTCTAGAAACAGCAATTTTTTGATATTTTGCCTAAAACATGTTCCGACCATCAAAACACTAGTTTGGGCTAAACTTTTAAATGAAAACGTAAAAACGCGAAATTCGCACGTTTAAGGGAAGAAAAATCAATGTAAAGTTTTGGAGAGTTGACGCGTGAAAAATTGGGTTTTTCTTGGCTTTCAACTACTAAACCCGCCTTTAAACTAGTGCGAAATGCCACAAATTTATACTTTTTGGAAAATTCAGACGCTGATCTATTCATTTATACCGAAATATAGCACATCGGTTGAAAAATGAAGCCACAGCAATGCCGTAAAGGGAAAAAGTTTCCATAACCTGCCCCCGAAAACATAAGGAACCTTCTAAAAATTAGTATTCTTATGAAAAGTACTACAAATTTTTATTTGACGTAAACAACAGACTGACAGCTACAAAATGAGACCAAAATTTTGATAATCCAATAGAAATTGTGGCTACAGTGAATGATTAAACCCAGAGGTCTGACAAGGAAATTTACGTTTTTTAGACAAAAACATGTCTATGCCTCCTAAGCGTCATAAAAATTAGTATTTTCATGCAAATTACTACATATTTGCACTTCACGCAAACTAAGCAAACGCAACTATGAGTTAAGACCAAAATTTCAACAATCGGATTTAAATTACGGGCACAGTAAACAATCAAAGCTGAAAATCTGCACAAAAACTGAACGTGTTCTAGAAACAGCAAATTTTTGATATTTTGCCTAAAACATGTTCCGACCATCAAAACACTAGTTTGGGCTAAACTTTTAAATGAAAACGTAATAACGCGAAATTCGCACGTTTAAGGGGAGAAAAATCAATTTAAAGTTTTGGGTTGACGCGTGAAAAATTGGGTTTTTTTTGGCTTTCAACCACTAAACCCGCCTTTAAACTTTTGCGAAATGCCACAAATTTATACTTTTTGGAAAATTCAGACGCTGATCTATTCACTTATACCGAAATATAGCACATCGGTTGAAAAATGAAGCCACAGCAATGCCGTAAAGGGAAAAAGTTTCCATAACCTGCCCCCGAAAACATAAGGAACCTTCTAAAAATTAGTATTCTTATGAAAAGTACTACAAATTTGTATTTGACGTAAACAACAGACTGACAGCTACAAAATAAGACCAAAATTTTGATAATCGAATAGAAATTGTGGCTACAGTGAACAATTAAAGCCAGAGGTCTGACAAGGAAATTTACGTTTTTTAGACAAATACATGTCTATGCCTCCTAAGCGTCATAAAAATTAGTATTTTCATGCAAATTTCTACATATTTGCATTTCACGCAAACTAAACAAACGCAACTATGAGTTAAGACCAAAATTTCGACAATCGGATTTAAATAACGGCCACAGTAAACAATCAAAGCTGAAAATCTGCACAAAAACTGAACGTGTTCTAGAAACAGCAAATTTTTGATATTTTGCCTAAAACATGTTCCGACCATCAAAACACTAGTTTGGGCTAAACTTTTAAATGAAAACGTAAAAACGCGAAATTCGCACGTTTAAGGGGAGAAAAATCAATTTAAAGTTTTGGGGCGTTGACGCGTGCAAAATTGGGTTTTTTCTGGCTTTCAACCACTAAACCCGCCTTTAAACTTTTGCGAAATGCCACAAATTTATACTTTTTGGAAAATTCAGACGCTGATCTATTCATTTATACCGAAATATAGCACATCGGTTGAAAAATGAAGCCACAGCAATGCCGTAAAGGGAAAAAGTTTCCATAACCTGCCCCCGAAAACATAAGGAACCTTATAAAAATTAGTATTCTTATGAAAAGTACTACAAATTTGTATTTGACGTAAACAACAGACTGACAGCTACAAAATGAGACCAAAATTTTGATAATCGAATAGAAATTGTGGCTACAGTGAACGATTAAAGCCAGAGGTCTGACAAGGAAATTTACGTTTTTTAGACAAAAACATGTCTATGCCTCCTAAGCGTCATAAAAATTAGTATTTTCATGCAAATTACTACATATTTGCACTTCTCGCAAACTAAGCAAACGCAACTATGAGTTAAGACCAAAATTTCAACAATCGGATTTAAATTACGGGCACAGTAAACAATCAAAGCTGAAAATCTGCACAAAAACTGAACGTGTTCTAGAAACAGCAATTTTTTGATATTTTGCCTAAAACATGTTCCGACCATCAAAACACTAGTTTGGGCTAAACTTTTAAATGAAAACGTAAAAACGCGAAATTCGCACGTTTAAGGGGAGAAAAATCAATTTAAAGTTTTGGGGAGTTGACGCGTGAAAAATTGGGTTTTTTTGGCTTTCAACCACTAAACCCGCCTTGAAACTTTTGCGAAATGCCACAAATTTATACTTTTTGGAAAATTCAGACGCTGATCTATTCATTTATACCAAAAAATAGCACATCGGTTGAAAAATGAAGCCACAGCAATGCCGTAAAGGGAAAAAGTTTCCATAACCTGCCCCCGAAAACATAAGGAACCTTCTAAAAATTAGTATTCTTATGAAAAGTACTACAAATTTGTATTTGACGTAAACAACAGACTGACAGCTACAAAATGAGATCAAAATTTTGATAATCGAATAGAAATTGTGGCTACAGTGAACGATTAAAGCCAGAGGTCTGACAAGGAAATTTACGTTTTTTAGACAAAAACATGTCTATGCCTCCTAAGCGTCATAAAAATTAGTATTTTCATGCAAATTACTACATATTTGCACTTCTCGCAAACTAAGCAAACGCAACTATGAGTTAAGACCAAAATTTCAACAATCGGATTTAAATTACGGGCACAGTAAACAATCAAAGCTGAAAATCTGCACAAAAACTGAACGTGTTCTAGAAACAGCAATTTTTTGATATTTTGCCTAAAACATGTTCCGACCATCAAAACACTAGTTTGGGCTAAACTTTTAAATGACAACGTAAAAACGCGAAATTCGCACGTTTAAGGGGACAAAAATCAATTTAAAGTTTTGGGGAGTTGACGCGTGAAAAATTGGGTTTTTTTGGCTTTCAACCACTAAACCCGCCTTTAAACTTTTGCGAAATGCCACAAATTTATACTTTTTGGAAAATTCAGACGCTGATCTATTCATTTATACCAAAAAATAGCACATCGGTTGAAAAATGAAGCCACAGCAATGCCGTAAAGGGAAAAAGTTTCCATAACCTGCCCCCGAAAACATAAGGAACCTTCTAAAAATTAGTATTCTTATGAAAAGTACTACAAATTTTTATTTGACGTAAACAACAGACTGACAGCTACAAAATGAGACCAAAATTTTGATAATCGAATAGAAATTGTGGCTACAGTGAACGATTAAAGCCAGAGGTCTGACAAGGAAATTTACGTTTTTTAGACAAATACATGTCTATGCCTCCTAAGCGTCATAAAAATTAGTATTTTCATGCAAATTTCTACATATTTGCACTTCGCGCAAACTAAGCAAACGCAACTATGAGTTAAGACCAAAATTTCAACAATCGGATTTAAATAACGGCCACAGTAAACAATCAAAGCTGAAAATCTGCACAAAAACTGAACGTGTTCTAGAAACAGCAAATTTTTGATATTTTGCCTAAAACATGTTCCGACCATCAAAACATTAGTTTGGGCTAAACTTTTAAATGAAAACGTAAAAACGCGAAATTCACACGTTTAAGGGGAGAAAAATCAATTTAAAGTTTTGGGGAGTTGACGCGTGAAAAATTGGGTTTTTTCTGGCTTTCAACCACTAAACCCGCCTTGAAACTTTTGCGAAATGCCACAAATTTATACTTTTTGGAAAATTCAGACGCTGATCTATTCATTTATACCGAAATATAGCACATCGGTTGAAAAATTAAGCCACAGCAATGCCGTAAAGGGAAAAAGTTTCCATAACCTGCCCCCGAAAACATAAGGAACCTTCTAAAAATTAGTATTCTTATGAAAAGTACTACGAATTTGTATTTGACGTAAACAACAGACTGACAGCTACAAAATGAGACCAAAATTTTGATAATCGAATAGAAATTGTGGCTACAGTGAACGATTAAAACCAGAGGTCTGACAAGGAAATTTACGTTTTTTAGACAAAAACATGTCTATGCCTCCTAAGCGTCATAAAAACTAGTATTTTCATGCAAATTACTACATATTTGCACTTCACGCAAACTAAGCAAACGCAACTATGAGTTAAGACCAAAATTTCAACAATCGGATTTAAATTACGGGCACAGTAAACAATCAAAGCTGAAAATCTGCACAAAAACTGAACGTGTTCTAGAAACAGCAAATTTTTGATATTTTGCCTAAAACATGTTCCGACCATCAAAACACTAGTTTGGGCTAAACTTTTAAATGAAAACGTAAAAACGCGAAATTCGCACGTTTAAGGGGAGAAAAATCAATTTAAAGTTTTGGGTTGACGCGTGAAAATTTGGGTTTTTTTTTGGCTTTCAACCACTAAACCCGCCTTTAAACTTTTGCGAAATGCCACAAATTTATACTTTTTGGAAAATTCAGACGCTGATCTATTCATTTATACCGAAATATAGCACATCGGTTGAAAAATGAAGCCACAGCAATGCCGTGAAGGGAAAAAGTTTCCATAACCTGCCCCCGAAAACATAAGGAACCTTCTAAAAATTAGTATTCTTATGAAAAGTACTACAAATTTGTATTTGACGTAAACAACAGACTGACAGCTACAAAATGAGACCAAAATTTTGATAATCGAATAGAAATTGTGGCTACAGTGAACGATTAAAGCCAGAGGTCTGACAAGGAAATTTACGTTTTTTAGACAAATACATGTCTATGCCTCCTAAGCGTCATAAAAATTAGTATTTTCATGCAAATTACTACATATTTGCACTTTACGCAAATTAAGCAAACACAACTATGAGTTAAGACCAAAATTACAGCAATCGGATTTAAATTACGGGCACAGTAAACAATCAAAGATGAAAATCTGCACAAAAACTGAACGTGTTCTAGAAACAGCAATTTTTTGATATTTTGCCTAAAACAGGTTCCGACCCTCAAAACACTAGTTTGGGCTAAACTTTTAAATGAAAACGTAAAAACGCGAAATTCGCACGTTTAAGGGGAGAAAAATCAATTTAAAGTTTTGGGGAGTTGACGCGTGAAAAATTGGGTTTTTTTTGGCTTTCAACCACTAAACCCGCCTTTAAACTTTTGTAAAATGCCACAAATTTATACTTTTTGGAAATATCAGACGCTGATCTATGCATTTATACCGAAATATAGCACATCGGTTGAAAAATGAAGCCACAGCAATGCCGTGAAGGGAAAAAGTTTCCATAACCTGCCCCCGAAAACATAAGGAACCTTATTAAAATAGTATTCTTATGTAAAGTACTACAAATTTGTATTTCACGTAAACAACAGACTGACAGCTACAAAATGAGACCAAAATTTTGAGAATCGAATAGAAATTGTGGCTACAGTGAACGATTAAAGCCAGAGGTCTGACAAGGAAATTTACGTTTTTTAGACAAATACATGTCTATGCCTCCTAAGCGTCATAAAAATTAGTATTTTCATGCAAATTACTACATATTTGCACTTCGCGCAAACTAAGCAAACGCAACTATGAGTTAAGACCAAAATTTCAACAATCGGATTTAAATTACGGGCACAGTAAACCATCAAAGCTGAAAATCTGCACAAAAACTGAACGTGTTCTAGAAACAGAAATTTTTTGATATTTTGCCTACAACATGTTCCGACCATCATAACACTAGTTTGGGCTAAACTTTTGAATGACAACGTAAAAACGCGAAATTCGCACGTTTAAGGGGACAAAAATCAATTTAAAGTTTTGGGGAGTTGACGCGTGAAAAATTGGGTTCTTTTTTTGGCTTTCAACCACTAAACCCGCCTTTAAACTTTTGTAAAATGCCACAAATTTATACTTTTGGAAAATTCAGACGCTGATCTATTCATTTATACCGTAATATAGCACATCGGTTGAAAAATGAAGCCACAGCAATGCCGTGAAGGGAAAAAGTTTCCATAACCTGCCCCCGAAATCATAAGGAACTTTCTTAAAAACTAGTATTCTTATGAAAAGTACTACAAATTTGTATTTGACGTAAACAACAGACTGACAGCTACAAAATGAGACCAAACCTTTGATAATCGAATAGAAATTGTGGCTACAGTGAACGATTAAAGCCAGAGGTCTGACAAGGAAATTTACGTTTTTTAGACAAATACATGTCTATGCCTCCTAAGCGTCATAAAAATTAGTATTTTCATGCAAATTTCTACATATTGGCACTTCGCGCAAACAAAGCAAACAGACTGACAGCTACAAAATGAGACCAAAATTTTGATAATCGAATGGAAATTGTGGCTACAGTGAACGATTAAAGCCAGAGGTCTGACAAGGAAATTTACGTTTTTTAGACAAATACATGTCTATGCCTCCTAAGCGTCATAAAAATTAGTTTTTTCATGCAAATTACTTTATATTTGCACTTTATGCAAACTAAGCAAACGCAACTATGAGTTAAGACCAAGATTACAACAGCCGGATTTAAATTACGGGCACAGTAAACAATCAAAGATGAAAATCTGCACTAAAACTGAACGTGTTCTAGAAACAGCAATTTTTTGATATTTTGCCTACAACATGTTCCGACCATCAAAACACTAGTTTGGGCTAAACTTTTAAATGAAAACGTAAAAACGCGAAATTCGCACGTTTAAGGGGAAAAAAATCAATTTAAAGTTTTGGGGAGTTGACGCGTGAAAAATTGGGTTTTTTTTGCTTTCAACCACTAAACCCGCCCTTAAACTTTTGTGAACTGGCACAAATTTATACTTTTTGGGAAATGCAGACGCTGATCTATTCATTTATACCGAACTATTGCACATCGGTTGAGAAATGAAACCACAGCAATCCCGTGAAGGGAAAAAGTTTCCATAACCTGCCCCCGAAAACATAAGGAACCTTCTAAAAATTAGTATTCTTATGAAAAGTACTACAAATTTGTACTTGACGTAAACAACAGACTGACAGCTACAAAATGAGACTAAAATTTTGATAATCGAATAGAAATTGTGGCTACAGTGAACGATTAAAACCAGAGGTCTGACAAGGAAATTTACGTTTTTTAGACAAATACATGTCTATGCCTCCTAAGCGTCATAAAAATTAGTATTTTCATGCAAATTTCTACATATTTGCACTTCACGCAAACTAAACAAACGCAACTATGAGTTAAGACCAAAATTTCAACAATCGGATTTAAATTACGGGCACAGTAAACAATCAAAGCTGAAAATCTGCGCAAAAACTGAACGTGTTCTAGAAACAGCAATTTTTTGATATTTTGCCTAAAACATGTTCCGACCATCAGAACACTAGTTTGGGCTAAACTTTTAAATGAAAACGTAAAAACGCGAAATTCGCACGTTTAAGGGGAGAAAAATCAATTTAAAGTTTTGGGGAGTTGACGCGTGAAAAATTGTTTTTTTTCTGGCCTTCAACCACTAAACCCGCCTTTAAACTTTTGCGAAATGCCACAAATTTATACTTTTTGGAAATATCAGACGCTGATCTATTCATTTATACCGAAATATAGCACATCGGTTGAAAAATGAAGCCACAGCAAAGCCGTGAAGGGAAAAAGTTTCCATAACCTGCCCCCGAAAACATAAGGAACCTTATACAAATTAGTATTCTAATGAAAAGTACTACAAATTTGTATTTGACGTGAACGACAGACTGACAGCTACAAAATGAGACCAAAATTTTGATAATCGAATAGAAATTGTGGCTACAGTGAACGATTAAAGCCAGAGGTCTGACAAGGAAATTTACGTATTTTAGACAAATACATGTCTATGCCTCCTAAGCGTCATAAAAAGTAGTATTTTCATGCAAATTGCTACATATTTGCAATTCACGCAAACTAAACAGACGCAACTATGAGTTAAGACCAAAATTTCAACAATCGGATTTAAATTACGGGCACAGTAAACAATCAAAGCTGAAAATCTGCACAAAAACTGAACGTGTTCTGAAAACACCAATTTTTTAATATTTTGCCTAACACATGTTCCTTCCGACCATCAAAACACTTGTTTGGGCTAAACTTTTAAATGAAAACGTAAAAACGCGAAATACGCACGTTTAAGGGGAAAAAATCAATTTAAAGTTTTGGGGAGTTGACGCGTGAAAAATTGGGTTTTTTGGCTTTCAACCACTAAACCCGCCTTTAAGCTTTTGTGAAATACCACAAATTTCCACACTTTGGAAAATTCAGATGCTGATCTATTCATTTATACCGAAGTATAGCACATTTTAACAATCGGATTTAAGTTACGGGCACAGTAAACAATCAAAGCTGAAAATCTGCACAAAAACTGAACGTGTTCTAGAAACAGCAATTTTTTGATCTTTTGCCTACAACATGTTCCGACCATCAAAACACTAGTTTGGGCTAAACTTTTAAATGAAAACGTAAAAACGCGAAATTCGCACGTTTAAGGGGAGAAAAATCAATTTAAAGTTTTGGGGAGTTGAAACATGAAAAATAGGTTATTTTTTATGGCTTTCCACCACTAAACCCGCCTTTAAACTTTTGCGAAATGCCACAAATTTATAATTTTTGGAAAATTCAGACGCTGATCTATTCATTTATACCGAAATATAGCACATCGGTTGAAAAATGAAGCCACAGCAATGCCGTAAAGGGAAAAAGTTTCCATAACCTGCCCCCGAAAACATAAGGAACCTTTTAAAATTTAGTATTCTTATGAAAAGTACTACAAATTTGTATTTGACGTAAACAACAGACTGACAGCTACAAAATGAGACCAAAACTTTGATAATCGAATAGAAATTGTGGCTACAGTGAACGATTAAAGCATGAGGTCTGACAAGGAAATTTACGTTTTTTAGACAAATACATGTCTATGCCTCCTAAGCGTCATAAAAATTAGTATTTGCATGCAAATTGCTACATATTTGCAATTCACGCAAACTAAACAAACGCAACTATGAGTTAAGACCAAAATTTCAACAATCGGATTTAAATTACGGGCACAGTAAACAATCAAAGCTGAAAATCTGCACAAAAACTGAACGTGTTCTAGAAACACCAATTTTTTAATATTTTGCCTAACACATGTTCCTTCCGACCATCAAAACACTTGTTTGGGCTAAACTTTTAGATGAAAACGTAAAAACGCGAAATTCGCACGTTTAAGGGGAAAAAAATCAATTTAAAGTTTTGGGGAGTTGACGCGTGAAAAATTGGGTTTTTTTGGCTTTCAACCACTAAACCCGCCTTTAAGCTTTTGTGAAATACCACAAATTTCCACACTTTGGAAAAATTCAGATGCTGATCTATTCATTTATACCGAAGTATAGCACATTTTAACAATCGGATTTAAGTTACGGGCACAGTAAACAATCAAAGCTGAAAATCTGCACAAAAACTGAACGTGTTCTAGAAACAGCAATTTTTTGATCTTTTGCCTACAACATGTTCCGACCATCAAAACACTAGTTTGGGCTAAACTTTTAAATGAAAACGTAAAAACGCGAAATTCGCACGTTTAAGGGGAGAAAAATCAATTTAAAGTTTTGGGGAGTTGAAACATGAAAAAAAGGTTATTTTTTATGGCTTTCCACCACTAAACCCGAACTTAAACTTTTGCGAAATGCCACAAATTTATAATTTCTGGAAAATTCAGACGCTGATCTATTCATTTATACCGAAATATAGCACATCGGTTGAAAAATGAAGCCACAGCAATGCCGTAAGGGGAAAAAGTTTGCATAACCTGCCCCCGAAATCGTAAGGAACCTTCTAAAAACTAGTATTCTTATGAAAAGTACTACAAATTTGTATTTGACGTAAACAACAGACTGACAGCTACAAAATGAGACCAAAATTTTGATAATCGAATAGAAATTGTGGCTACAGTGAACAATTAAAGCCAGAGGTCTGACAAGGAAATTTACGTTTTTTAGACAAATACATGTCTATGCCTCCTAAGCGTCATAAAAATTAGTATTTTCATGCAAATCACTAAATATTTGCACTTCACGCAAACTAAGCAAACGCAACTATGAGTTAAGACCAAAATTTCAACAATCGGATTTAAATTACGGGCACAGTAAACAATCAAAGCTGAAAATCTGCACAAAAACTGAACGTGTTCTAGAAACAGCAATTTTTTGAGATTTTGCCTAAAACATGCTCCGACCATCAAAACACCAGTTTGGGCTAAACTTTTAAATGGAAACGTAAAAACGCGAAATTCACACGTTTAAGGGGAGAAAAATCAATTTAAAGTTTTCAGGAGATGACGCGTAAAAAATTGGGTTCTTTTGGCTTTCAACCACTAAACCCGCCTTTAAACTTTTGCGAAATGCCACAAATTTATACTTTTTGGAAAATTCAGACGCTGATCTATTCATAAACCTTGAATTATAGAACATCAGTTGAAAAATGAAGCCACAGCAATGCCGTGAAGGGAAAAAGTTTCCATAACCTGCCCCCGAAAACATAAGGAACCTTATAAAAATTAGTATTCTTATGGAAAGTACTACAAATTTGTATTTGACGTAAACAACAGACTGACAGCTACAAAATGAGACCAAAATTTTGATAATGAAAAGAAATTGTGGCTACAGTGAACGATTAAAGCCAGAGGTCTGACAAGGAAATTTACGTTTTCTAGACAAATACATGTCTATGCCTCCTAAGCGTCATAAAAAGTCGTATTTTCATGCAAATTACTACATATTTGCACTTCACGCAAATTAAGCAAACGCAACTATGAGTTAAGACCAAAAATTCAACAATCGGATTTAAATTACGGGCACAGTAAACAATCAAAGCTGAAAATCTGCACAAAAACTAAACGTGTTCTAGAAACAGCAATTTTTTGATATTTTGCCTAAAACATGCTTCGACCATCAAACACTAGTTTGAGCTAAACTTTTAAATGAAAACGTAAAAACGCGAAATTCACACGTTTAAGGGGAGAAAAATCAATTTAAAGTTTTGGGGAGTTGACGCGTGAAAAAATGGGTTTTTTGGCTTTCAACCACTAAACCCGCCTTTAAACTTTTGCGAAATGCCACAAATTTATTTTTTTTGGAAAATTCAGACGCTGATCTATTCATTTATACCAAAATATAGCACATCGGTTGAAAAATGAAGCCACAGCAATGCCGTTAAGGAAAAAAGTTTCCATAACCTGCCCCCGAAAACATAAGGAACCTTATACAAATTAGTATTCTTATGAAAAGTACTACAAATTTGTATTTGACGTAAACAACAGACTGACAGCTACAAAACTAGACCAAAGTTTTGATAATCGAATAGAAATTGGGGCTACAGTGAACGATTAAAGCCAGAGGTCTGACAAGGAAATTTACGTTTTTTAGACAAATACATGCCTATGCCTCCTAAGCGTCATAAAAATTAGTATTTTCATGCAAATGACTACATATTTGCATATCACGCAAACTAAACAAACGCAGCTATTAGTTAAGACCAAAATTTCAACAATCGGATTTAAATTACGGGCACAGTAAACAATCAAAGCTGAAAATCTGCACAAAAACTAAACGTGTTCTATAAACAGCAATTTTTTGATATTTCGCCTAAAACATGCTTCGACCATCAAACACTAGTTTGGGCTAAACTTTTAAATGAAAACGTAAAAACGCGAAATTCACACATTTCAGGGGAGAAAAATCAATTTAAAGTTTTGGGGAGTTGACGCGTGAAAAAATGGGTTTTTTGGCTTTCAACCACTAAACCCGCCTTTACACTTTTGCGAAATGCCACAAATTTATACTTTTTGGAAAATTCAGACGCTGATCTATTCATTTATACCAAAATATAGCACATCGGTTGAAAAATGAAGCCACAGCAATGCCGTAAAGGAAAAAAGTTTCCATAACCTGCCCCCGAAAACATAAGGAACCTTATACAAATTAGTATTCTTATGAAAAGTACTACAAATTTGTATTTGACGTGAACAACAGACTTAAAAGCTACAAAACCAGACCAAAATTTCGATAATCGAATAGAAATTGTGGCTACAGTGAACGATTAAAGCATGAGGTCTGACAAGGAAATTTACGTTTTTTAGACAAATACATGTCTATGCCTCCTAAGCGTCATAAAAAGTAGTATTTTCATGCAAATTGCTACATATTTGCACTTCGCGCAAACTAAGCAAACGCAACTATGAGTTAAGACCAAAATTTCAACAATCGGATTTAAATTACGGGCACAGTAAACAATCAAAGCTGAAAATCTGCACAAAAACTGAACGTGTTCTAGAAACAGCAATTTTTTGATATTTTGCCTAACACATGTTCCGACCATCAAAACACTAGTTTGGGCTAAACTTTTAAATGAAAACGTAAAAACGCGAAATTCGCACGTTTAAGGGGAGAAAAATCAATTTAAAGTTTTGGGGAGTTGAAACATGACAAAAAAAGTTATTTTTTATGGCTTTCCACCACTAAACCCGCCTTTAAACTTTTGCGAAATGCCACAAATTTATACTTTCTGGAAAATTCAGACGCCGATCTATTCATTTATACCGAAATATAGCACATCGGTTGAAAAATGAAGCCACAGCAATGCCGTAAAGGGAAAAAGTTTCCATAACCTGCCCCCGAAAACATAAGAAACCTTATACAAATTAGTATTCTTATGAAAAGTACTACAAATTTGTATTTGACGTAAATAACAGACTGACAGCTACAAAATTAGACCAAAATTTTGATAATCGAATAGAAATTGTGGCTACAGTGAACGATTAAAGCCAGAGGTCTGACAAGGAAATTTACGTTTTCTAGACAAATACATGTCTATGCCTCCTAAGCGTCATAAAAAGTAGTATTTTCATGCAAATTGCTACATATTTGCACTTCGCGCAAACTAAGCAAACGCAACTATGAGTTAAGACCAAAATTTCAACAATCGGATTTAAATTACGGGCACAGTAAACAATCAAAGCTGAAAATCTGCACAAAAACTGAACGTGTTCTAGAAACAGCAATTTTTTGATATTTTGCCTAACACATGTTCCGACCATCAAAACACTAGTTTGGGCTAAACTTTTAAATGAAAACGTAAAAACGCGAAATTCGCACGTTTAAGGGGAGAAAAATCAATTTAAAGTTTTGAGGAGTTGACGCGTAAAAAATTGGGTTCTTTTGGCTTTCAACCACTAAACCCGCCTTTAAACTTTTGCGAAATGCCACAAATTTATACTTTTTGGAAAATTCAGACGCTGATCTATTCATAAACCTTGAATTATAGAACATCAGTTGAAAAATGAAGCCACAGCAATGCCGTAAAGGGAAAAAGTTTCCATAACCTGCCCGCGAAACAACAGGAACCTTATAAAAATTAGTATTCTTATGAAAAGCTCTACAACTTTATATTTGACGTAAACAACAGACTGTCAGCTACAAAATGAGACCAAAATTTTGATAATCGAATAGAAATTGTGGCTACAGTGAACGATTAAAGCCAGAGGTCTGACAAGGAAATATACGTTTTTTAGACAAAAACATGTCTATGCCTCCTAAGCGTCATAAAAATTAGTATTTTCATGCAAATTACTACATATTTGCACTTCACGCAAACTAAGCCAACGCAACTATGAGTTAAGACCAAAATTTCAACAATCGGATTTAAATTACGGGCACAGTAAACAATCAAAGCTGAAAATCTGCACAAAAACTGAACGTGTTCTAGAAACAGCAATTTTTTGATATTTTGCCTAAAACATGCTTCGACCATCAAACACTAGTTTGGGCTAAACTTTTAAATGAAAACGTAAAAACGCGAAATTCACACGTTTAAGGGGAGAAAAATCAATTTAAAGTTTTGGGGAGTTGACGCGTGAAAAAATGGGTTTTTTGGCTTTCAACCACTAAACCCGCCTTTAAACTTTTGCGAAATGCCACAAATTTATACTTTTTGGAAAATTCAGACGCTAATCTATTCATTTATACCGAAATATAGCACATCGGTTGAAAAATGAAGCCACAGCAATGCCGTAAAAGAAAAAAGTTTCCATAACCTGCCCCCGAAAACATAAGGAACCTTATACAAATTAGTATTCTTATGAAAAGTACTACAAATTTGTATTTGACGTGAACAACAGACTGACAGCTACAAAATTAGACCAAAGTTTTGATAATCGAATAGAAATTGTGGCTACAGTGAACGATTAAAGCCAGAGGTCTGACAAGGAAATTTACGTTTTTTAGACAAATACATGTCTATGCCTCCTAAGCGTCATAAAAATTAGTATTTTCATGCAAATTACTACATATTTGCACTTCACGCAAACTAAGCAAACGCAACTATGAGTTAAGACCAAAATTTCAACAATCGGATTTAAATTACGGGCACAGTAAACAATCAAAGCTGAAAATCTGCACAAAAACTGAACGTGTTCTAGAAACAGCAATCTTTTAATATTTTGCCTAACACATGTTCCGACCATCAAAACACTAGTTTGGGCTAAACTTTTAAATGAAAACGTAAAAACGCGAAATTCGCACGTTTAAGGGGAGAAAAATCAATTTAAAGTTTTGGGGAGTTGACGCGTGAAAAATTGGGTTTTTTTTGCGTTCAACCACTAAACCCGCCTTTAAACTTTTGTGAAATGCCACAAATTTCCACATTTTGGGAAATTCAGACGCTGATTTATTCATTTATACCGAAGTATGGCACATTTCAACAATCGGATTTAAGTTACGGGCACAGTAAACAATCAAAGCTGAAAATCTGCACAAAAACTGAACGTGTTCTAGGAACAGCAATCTTTTAATTTTTTGCCTAACACATGTTCCGACCATCAAAACACTAGTTTGGGCTAAACTTTTAAATGAAAACGTAAAAACGCGAAATTCGCACGTTTAAGGGGAGAAAAATCAATTTAAAGTTTTGGGGAGTTGATGCGTGAAAAATTGGGTTTTTTTTGGCTTTCAACCACTAAACCTGGCTTTAAACTTTTGCGAAACGCCACAAATTTATATTTTTTGGAAAATTCAGACGCTGATCTATTCATTTATACCGAAATATAGCACATCGGTTGAAAAGTGAAGCCACAGCAATGCCGTAAAGGGAAAAAGCTTCCATAACCTGCCCCCGAAAACATAAGGAACCTTATAAAAATTAGTATTCTTATGAAAAGTACTACAAATTTGTATTTGACGTAAACAACAGACTGACAGCTACAAAATGAGACCAAAATTTTGATCATCGAATAGAAATTGTGGCTACAGTGAACGATTAAAGGCAGAGGCCTGACAAGGAAATTTACGTTTTTTAGACAAATACATGTCTATGCCTCCTAAGCGTCATAAAAATTAGTATTTTCATACAAATTGCTACATATTTGCACTTCACGCAAACTAAACAAACGCAACTATGAGCTTAAACCAAAATTTCAACAATCGGATTTAAATTACGGGCACAGTAAACAATCAAAGCTGAAAATCTGCACAAAAACTGAACGTGTTCTAGAAACAGCAAAGTTTTTATATTTTGCCGAACACATGTTCCGACCATCAAAACACTAGTTTGGGCTGAACTTTTAAATGAAAACGTAAAAACGCGAAATTCGCACGTTTAAGGGGAGAAAAATGAATTTAAAGTTTTGGGGAGTTGACGCGTAAAAAATTGGGTTTTTTTGGCTTTCAACCACTAAACCCGCCTTTAAACTTTTGCGAAATGCCACAAATTTATACTTTTTGGAAAATTCAGACGCTGATCTTTTCATTTATACCGAAATATAGCACATCGGTTGAAAAATGAAGCCACAGAAATGCCGTAGAGGGGAAAAGTTTCCATAACCTGCCCCCGAAAACATAAGGAACCTTATAAAAATTAGTATTCTTATGAAAAGTACTACAAATTTGTATTTGACGTAAACAACAGACTGACAGCTACAAAATGAGACCAAAATTTCCATAATCGAATAGAAATTGTGGCTACAGTGAACGATTAAACCCAGAGGTCTGACAAGGAAATTTACGTTTTTTAGACAAATACATGTCTATGCCTCCTAAGCGTCATAAAAATTAGTATTTTCATGCAAATTACTACATATTTGCACTTCACGCAAACTAAACAAACGCAACTATGAGTTAAAACCAAAATTTCAACAATCGGATTTAAATTACGGGCACAGTAAACAATCAAAGCTGGAAATCTGCACAAAAACTGAACGTGTTCTAGAAACAGCAATGTTTTTATATTTTGCCGAACACATGTTCCGACCATCAAAACACTAGTTTGGGCTGAACTTTTAAATGAAAACGTAAAAACGCGAAATTCGCACATTTAAGGGGAGAAAAATCAATTTAAAGTTTTGGGGAGTTGACGCGTAAAAAATTGGGTTTTCTTTGGCTTTCAACCACTAAACCCGCCTTTAAACTTTTGCGAAATGCCACAAATTTATACTTTTTGGAAAATTCAGACGCTGATCTATTCATTTATACCGAAATATAGCACATCGGTTGAAAAATGAAGCCACAGCAATGCCGTAAAGGGAAAAAGTTTCCATAACCTGCCCCCGAAAACATAAGGAACCTTCTAAAAATTAGTATTCTTATGAAAAGTACTACAAATTTGTATTTGACGTAAACAACAGACTGACAGTAAACAATCAAAGCTGAAAATCTGCACAAAAACTGAACGTGTTCTAGAAACAGCAGTTTTTTTTATATTTTGCCTAACACATTTTGCGACCATCAAAACACTAGTTTTGGCTAAACTTTTAAATGAAAACGTAAAAACGCGAAATTCGCACGTTTAAGGGGAGAAAAATCAATTTAAAGTTTTGGGGAGTTGACGCGTGAAAAATTGGGTTTTTTTTGGCTTTCAACCACTAAACCCGCCTTTAAACTTTTGCGAAATGCCACGAATTTATACTTTTTGGAAAATGCAGACGCTGATCTATTCATTTATACCGAAATATAGCACATCGGTTGAAAATTGAAGCCACAGCAATGCCGTAAAGGGAAAAAGTTTCCATAACCTGCCCCCGAAAACATAAGGAACCTTCTAAAATTTAGTATTTCTATGAAAAGTACTACAAATTTGTATTTGACGTAAACAACAGACTGACAGCTACAAAATGAGACCAAAATTTTGATAATCGAATAGAAATTGTGGCTACAGTGAACGATTAAAGCCAGAGGCCTGACAAGGAAATTTACGTTTTTTAGACAAATACATGTCTATGCCTCCTAAGCGTCATAAAAATTAGTATTTTCATGCAAATTTCTACATATTTGCACTTCACGCAAACTAAGCAAACGCAACTATGAGTTAAGACCAAAATTTCAACAATCGGATTTAAATTACGGGCACAGTAAACAATCAAAGCTGAAAATCTGCACAAAACCTGAACTTGTTCTAGAAACAGCAATTTTTTGATATTTTGCTTAACACATGTTCCGACCATCAAAACACTAGTTTGAGCTAAACTTTTAAATGAAAACGTAAAAACGCGAAATTCGCACGTTTAAGGGGAGAAAAATCAATTTAAAGTTTTGGGGAGTTGACGCGTGAAAAATTGGTTTTTTTTTGGCTTTCAACCACTAACTCCGCCTCTGAACTTTTGCGAATTGCCACAAATTTATACTTTTTGGAAAATTCAGACGCTGATCTATTCATTTATACCGAAATATAGCACATCGCTTGAAAAATGAAGCCACAGCAATGCCGTAAAGGGGAAAAGTTTCCATAACCTGCCCCCGAAAACATAAGGAACCTTATACAAATTAGTATTCTTATGAAAAGTACTACAAATTTGTACTTGACCTAAACAACAGACTGACAGCTACAAAATGAGACCAAAATTTTGATAATCGAATAGAAATTGTGGCTACAGTGAACGATTAAAACCAGAGGCCTGACAAGGAAATTTACGTTTTTTAGACAAATACATGTCTATGCCTCCTAAGCGTCATAAAAATTAGTATTTTCATGCAAATCACTACATATTTGCAGTTCACACAAACTAAACAAACGCAACTATGAGGCAAGACCAAAATTTCAAGAACCGGATTTAAATTACCGGCACAGTAAACAATCAAAGCTGAAAATCTGCACAAAAGCTGAATGTGTTCTAGAAACAACAATTTTTTGATATTTTGCCGAACACATGTTCCGACCATCATAACACTAGTTTGGGCTAAACTTTTAAATGAAAACGTAAAAACGCGAAATTCGCACGTTTAAGGGGAGAAAAATCAATTTAAAGTTTTGGGGAGTTGACGCGTGAAAAATTGGGTTTTTTTGGCTTTCAACCACTAAACCCGCCTTTAAACTTTTGCAAAATGCCACAAATTTATACTTTTTGGAAAATTCAGACGCTGATCTATTCATTTATACCGAAATATAGCACATCGCTTGAAAAATGAAGCACAGCAATGCCGTAAAGGGAAAAAGTTTCCATAACCTGCCCCCGAAAACATAAGGAACCTTATAAAAATTAGTGTTCTTATGAAAAGTACCACAAATTTGTATTTGACGTAAACAACAGACTGACAGCTACAAAATGAGACCAAAATTTCCATAATCGAATAGAAATTGTGGCTACAGTGAACGATTAAGGCCAGAGGTCTGACAAGGAAATTTACGTTTTTTAGACAAATACATGTCTATGCCTCCTTAGCGTCATAAAAATTAGTATTTTCATGCAAATTACTACATATTTGCACTTCATGCAAACTAAGCAAACATAACTATGAGTTAAGACCAAAATTTCAACAATGGGATTTAAATTACGGGCACAGTAAACAATCAAAGCTGAAAATCTGCACAAAAACTGAACGTGTTCTAGAAACAGCAGTTTTTTATGTTTTGCCTAACACATGTTGCAACCATCAAAACACTAGTTTTGGCTAAACTTTTAAATGAAAACGTAAAAACGCGAAATTCGCACGTTTAAGGGGAGAAAAATCAATTTAAAGTTTTGGGGAGTTGACGCGTGAAAAATTGTTTTTTTTCTGGCCTTCAACCACTAAACCCGCCTTCAAACTTTTGCGAAATGCCACAAATTTATACTGTTTGGAAAATTCAGACGCTGATCTATTCATTTATACCGAAATATAGCACATTGCTTGAAAAATGAAGCCACAGCAATGCCGTAAAGGGGAAAAGTTTCCATAACCTGCCCCCGAATACATAAGGAACCTTATACAAATTAGTATTCTTATGAAAAGTACTAGAAATTTGTATTTGACGTAAACAACAGACTGACAGCTACAAAATGAGACCAAAATTTTGATAATCGAATAGAAATTGTGGCTACAGTGAACGATTAAAGCCAGAGGCCTGACAAGGAAATTTACGTTTTTTAGACAAATACATGTCTATGCCTCCTAAGCGTCATAAAAATTAGTATTTTCATGCAAATCACTACATATTTGCAGGTCACACAAACTAAACAAACGCAACTATGAGTCAAGACCAAAATTTCAAGAATCGGATTTAAATTACGGGCACAGTAAACAATTAAATCTGAAAATCTGCACAAAAACTGAACGTGTTCTAGAAACAGCAATTTTTTGATATTTTGCCGAACACATGTTCCGACCATCAAAACACTAGTTTGGGCTCAACTTTTAATGAAAACGTAAAAACGCGAAATTCGCACGTTTAAGGGGAGAAAAATCAATTTAAAGTTTTGGGGAGTTGACGCGTGAAAAATTGTTTTTTTTTTGGATTTCAACCACTAAACCCGCCTTTAAACTTTTGCGAAATGCCACAAATTTATACTTTTTGGAAAATTCAGACGCAGATCTATTCATTTATACCGAAATTGTGGTGTATGATAAGTATGTGGTGAGTGAGCGCGTATGATAGGTATGTGTACGAGTGTGTGTGTCGCGAGTCGATGACTCGCGCCGCGTTTCATACGTAAACATGCGCCGTGCACAGTTCAGTCTACGCTCCGTGCGACTCTAGATGACACGTACCGACCGCCACACTAAATTGTATCACCAATTTAATATTTGCAATAAACTATCATTAAACATAAGTGTGTGTATGGTCCTTTTTGGTTCAAGAATATAACAATTAGTGGCGAAAGGATGTTTTGAACTGTATTCACGCGTGCGACAGGGTGTACAAATGTCAGGTAAATCGGACGTTGGATGGATTTGGAAATTAACGAAAAAAGATATTAGTGACGAACTAGAAAAACGCGGAGTGCAAGTCGATCCAAACGCAACACGCGACGACATACGTAACACGTTAGTGTTATAAGTGCACGACGAGGCAATCGCAAAACGAGAAGCCGCAGTTGACACGGAAAATAAAGACAAACCAGCCGTGGAACTACAAGAAGAATCGGTAAAAACGCAAGACGAGCAGAAAGTAAACACTAGCAGCATAAAGTGCCCCAGAGACACATTCCAAGATTACGACTCAGATAGCGATAGTGACATGCCGGAGAACAGTACGCGAATAAAATTTTGTCTAAATAAAGACAAATGGGAAACATTCGGCGAACGGCTTGAGTTCCAGTTTCTGGCTCGGGACACAACTTTCGACGCGAAGAAGGCGGCCATACTGCTCACCTCAATTGACGAGGACGCGTATGGGCTTATTAAAAATCTTTGTGCGCCACAAAAGCTATCCGAAAAAAAATACGGGGAGCTCACGAAGCTCATGGCAGATCACCTCGAGCCTAAGCCGTCTGAACTGATGGAACGAAATAATTTCTACAAAGCAAGCCAAGAACAAGGCGAAAGCATTGCCGACTTTGCCGCACGCTTGAAGAAATTGTCGTTAAAGTGAAACTTCGCTAAAATAACAGAGTCCCTACGAGACCAATTCGTATGCGGACTATCTGATAAGGACACGAAAATCAAACTGTTCGAAACAGAAGAGTTAACGTTCGACACAGCACTAAAAAGCGCAATCGCGCGAGAAATGGCGCAGAAAAATGCGCAAAGCAACGTGAGGATTAACCACCAGCAAGATGTACTTGCTATCGAGTATGATAATAGCCATCGCGAGAGGTCGAGTTACAACAACAAACAGGGACCACGCACGCAGCAAAGCCGACATCAAGGACGCGAAGCTAAAGACAACTCATGCTGGAATTGTGGCGGTCGCGGACATACTCGTTATCAATGCCCAAGCCCGGGAACATCAAAACAACGCAATGAATGTGCCAGTTGCGGTAAAACCGGGCATAGGAGAGATGTATGTAAGTACAAAGACGCGACATGCGGTCGCTATAGGAAACGTGGACACATCGAAGATGCCTGTTTCGCCAAACGTGCAAATGCCAAGCGCGGTATCAAAAAGATTAAAAAGGAAGGCAAAGAGCAAGACAGCGATGTGGACGAAGATGCTGCGTGGTCCGTTAGATCTTTTGAGGATCATCATGAAGATTTCTACACGCTCGACAGAGTCGAAAATAATTTTGTAAACAAACATTTTGTAAGTGAAGATCGTGACGGCGCGCCGATGTATATTGATGTACGTATAAACGATGTAAACACGAGAATGGAAGTCGATTCAGGCACATACGAATCGGTAATTTCAAATAAAACCTGGCGCGAAAAATTTGCGAACGCGAAGCTTTCCGATACACCGGTAGATTTGCGCGGTTACGATGGCACCATAATGAGTCCGATCGGTAAAATAACAAAATTGAAAGTAACGTTTAGAAATAAAACCCGCACGCTTGATTGCTATGTTTTATCGGGATCGGGCCCGGCTTTGATCGGTCGTAAATGGCTTTTGGCATTCAGGTGCTGGCCGTTGCACATCGAAGAACGGGATAATATCGTAGTAAACAAAATTGATAAACTAAGAATCTCCAATGATTTTGTAAGTAAATATAATGATTTTTTCAGTTTGACCCCGGCTTGTTACAATAAAAGCAAAACCAAAATATACTTGCAAGCCGATGCTAAGCCAGTCGCATTCAAGGCACGACATGTAGCGCATGCGCTAAGGCCATTAATAGAAAATGAATTGAACAGACTTTTATCTTTGAAACATTTAGAATCAGTGGAAGTCAGCGAATGGGCTACGCCCATAGTCCCCGTGTTCAAAAGCAATGGAAATATAAGAATTTGCGGCGACTTCAAAATTACGGTGAATCCATTCATAATTATGAATAAATACCCGCTGCATACAATCGACGACATCTTTTCAGCGCTGCAAGGGGGCAATACATTCACGGAATTAGACCTACGCCATGCTTATATGCAGTTTGAAGTGGAAGAAAGCTGCAGGGCGCCACTTACGATCGTCTTTCACAAAGGGCTATTCCGGTATACAAGAATCCCAGAAGGAATTGCACCAGCTCCAGCGGACGTCCAACAGAAAATGGGCGAATGTTTAGCGGGAATAAGCGGCACAATAACCTACATCGATAACATATACATCACAGGACGGAACAACGAAGAGCATCTGCGAAATTTAAGGGCACTATGCGAAAGACTGCAAAATTACAATCTCCGAATCAACACCGACAAAAGCAAATTTATGCAAGACAAACTCGATGTGTTGGGTTACGTAATTGACAAGGACGGACTGCACAAATCAAAATCAAAAGTATACGCCATGGTAAATGCGCCGATACCGTCAAATGCAAAGGAATTAGCTTCGTTCCTGGGATTAATAAACTTCTACGCCCGTTTTTTAGAGAAACGATCCAAAAATCTGAAGCCGCTATACAACTTGGCAAATCAGAAAGATTACGTTTGGAATGACGAGTGTACGAAATCATTCGCATGGGTCAAAAACTAACTAATATCTCCCCGAATACTGGCTCACTACGACCAAAAGGAACAGATTGTACTGGCAAGCGACGCTTCCGACTACGGATTATCAGCTATTTTATCGCACAGATACAAGGACAACACGGAAAAACCTATCGCATATGCATCGCGCATAATACTAAAAAAAGAACAAAAACGAACCATTTTAGACAAAAAGGCCATGGCAGTAGTCTTCGGATTCAAAAGATTCCGAGACTTTGTATTCGGCATATAAATTATTCTACGCACCGACAACAAATCGTTGCAACTCATTCTCGGACCACGGAAAGGTATCCCACAGACAGCGGACAACCGATTCCAACGCTGGGCCTACTACTTGTCTGGGTTCAGATACAAAATAGAGCACATAAGCTCGAAAGCGAACGCAAATTGCGACGCGCTATCTCGACTGCCAGTCAAAACAGAAGCGGACATACACCTAAGAAAAGCTACATTTTCAAATGTGCACTATTTCGATGAAGCAATCGACATAGTCGATAGCAAAAAATTAGCCCGAGAGAGCATCAATGATGGAGTAATCAAGAAAGTTATGGCGTACACAAAAAGTGATTGGCCAAAATTGTGCAATCTCACGGACGTACTGAAACCTTATCACAGAAAGAAGCTAGAACTAACAGTTGAGAAAAGCTGTTTATTTTGGGGTCTACGCGCGATAATACCTGCCAGCATGAGGCCAACGATTCTGCGTGAGCTCCACGCCTCGCACATGGGAATTGTAAAAATCAAAATGTTCGCTCGTTCCTATGTGTGGTGGCCAGGAATAGATCACGACATCGAATTCACCGTGAAAAACTGCAGCACGTGCATTATTGAAGCAAAGAAACCACCGAACTCGCCGCTCACAACGTGGCCATGGCCAGATCGCGCGTGGAGCCGATTACACGCAGACTTCTTGGGACCTTTTAACGGAGACATGTACCTTGTCGTAATTTGTGCCCACTCAAAATGGCCTGAAATAATAAAATTCAAAAAAAAATACTAAGGCTCAAAAACTCATAGCAGAGTTTAAAACTCTTTTCGCACGGTTCGGGTTGCCAGTACACTTGGTGACGGACGGAGGGCCACAATTTCGCAGCAACGATCTCACTCCTCCGTATCACCCAGCAACAAACGGTGCAGCTGAAAACTTCGTGGGTATATTCAAAGAAAAGGTATCGAAAATCATAAAAGGGGGAGAAACAGTCGAATCAGCAATAAACAAGTTCCTATTCGACTACCGGAGCATTGAACACTGCACTATGGGTAAAAGCCCATACCAAATGATGTACAAGCGGGACATGCGTACCAGGTTCGATGTATTCAGGGACAACACTGCAGAAACGGTGCAAGCACATCAACGAGCACAAATAGTGGCAAGAAGCGGCAGTCGACGCTTGGAATTAGAAAAGGACGACTAAGTATTCATAGACGACTACCGCGTGGATGCCGAGTAAAGAAGAAAGGCAAGAATGATTAAAACGGTATCACCGTCCACTTTCGCCGTAAAAGACGAGGACAATATTATAAATAAACGCCACAAGGATCAGATAATAAAAGTCCCGGGGTCGAACAAAGAATTACGCAGGTCACCGCGATTCCAAAACTTAAATAATTAGAGGGACGAGAGTTGTGGTGTATGATAAGTATGTGGTGAGTGAGCGCGTATGATAGGTATGTGTACGAGTGTGTGTGTCGCGAGTCGATGAGCCGCGCCACATTTCATACGTAAACATGCGCCGTGCACTGTACAGCCTACGCTCCGTGCGACTCGAGATAACACGTACCGACCTCCACACTGAATTGTATCACCAATTTAATATTTACAATAAACTATCATTAAACATAAGTGCGTGTATTTTCCTTTTTGGTTCAAGAACATAACAGAAATATAGCACATCGGTTGAAAAATGAAGCCACAGCAATGCCGCAAAGGGAAAAAGTTTCCATAACCTGCCCCCGAAAACTTATGGAACCTTATAAAAATTAGTATTCTTATGAAAAGTACTACTATATTTGACGTAAACAACAGACTGACAGCTACAAAATGAGACAAAAATTTTTATAATCGAATAGAAATTGTGGCTACAGTGAACGATTAAAGCCAGAGGTCTGACAAGGAAATTTACGTTTTTTAGACAAATACATGTCTATGCCTCCTAAGCGTCATAAAAATTAGTATTTTCATGCAAATTACTACATATTTGCACTTCACGCAAACAAAACAAACGCAACTATAAGTTAAGACCAAAATTTCAACAATCGGATTTAAATTACGGGCTCAGTAAACAATCAAAGCTGAAAATCTGCACAAAAACTGAACGTGTTCTAGAAACAGCAATTTTTTGATATTTTGCCTAAAACATGTTCCGACCATCAAAACACTAGTTTGGGCTAAACTTCTAAATGAAAACGTAAAAACGCGAAATTCGCACGTTTAAGCGGAGAAAAATCAATTTAAAGTTTTGGGGAGTTGACGCGTGAAAAATTGGGTTTTTTTGGCTTTCAACCACTACACCCGCCCTTAAACTTTTGCGAAATGCCACAAATTTATACTTTTTGGAAAATTCAGACGCTGATCTATACATTTATACCAAAATATAGCACATCGGTTGAAAAATGAAGCCACAGCAATGCCGTAAAGGGAAAAAGTTTCCATAACCTACCCCCAAAAACATAAGGAACCTTATAAAAATTAGTATTCTTATGAAAAGTACTACAAATATGTATTTGACGTAAACAACAGACTGACTGCTACAAAATGAGACCAAAATTTTGATAATCGAATAGAAATTGTGGCTACAGTGAACGATTAAAGCCAGAGGTCTGACAAGGAAATTTACGTTTTTTAGACATATACATGTCTCTGCTTCCTAAGCGTCATGAAAACTAGTATTTTCATGCAAATTACTACATATTTGCACTTCCCGCAAACTAAGCAAACGCAACTATGAGTTAAGACCAAAATTTCAACAATCGGATTTAAATTACGGGCACAGTAAACAATCAAAGCTGAAAATCTGCACAAAAACTGAACGTGTTCTAGAAACAGCAATTTTTTGATATTTTGCCTAAAACATGCTCCGACCATCAAAACACTAGTTTGGGCTAAACTTTTAAATGAAAACGTAAAAACGCGAAATTCGCACGTTTAAGGGGAGAAAAATCAATTTAAAGTTTTGGGGAGTTGACGCGTAAAAAATTGGGTTTTTTTTTTGGCTTTCAACAACTAAACCCGCCTTTAAACTTTTGCGAAACGCCACAAATTTATACTTTTTGGAAAACTCAGACGCTGATCTATTCATTTATACCGAAATATAGCACATCGGTTGAAAAATGAAGCCACAGCAATGCCGTGAAGGGAAAAAGTTTCCATAACCTGCCCCCGAAAACAAAAGGAACCTTCTAAAAATTAGTATTCTTATGAAAAGTACTACAAATTTGTATTTGACGTAAACAACAGACTGACAGCCACAAAATGAGACCAAAATTTTGATAATCGAATGGAAATTGTGGCTACAGTGAACGATTAAAGCCAGAGGTCTGACAAGGAAATTTACGTTTTTTAGACAAATACATGTCTATGCCTCCTAAGCGTCATAAAAACTAGTATTTTCATGCAAATCACTACATATTTGCACTTCGCGCAAACTAAACAAACGCAACTATGAGTTCAGACCAAAATTTCAACAATCGGATTTAAACTACGGGCACAGTAAACAATCAAAGCTGAAAATCTGCACAAAAACTGAACGTGTTCTAGAAACAGCAATTTTTTGATATTTTGCCGAACACATGTTCCGACCATCAAAACACTAGTTTGGGCTAAACTTTTAAATGAAAACGTAAAAACGCAAAATTCGCACGTTTAAGGGGAGAAAGATCAATTTAAAGTTTTGGGGAGTTGACACGTGAAAAATTGGGTTTTTTTTTTGGCTTTCAACCACTAAACCCGCCTTTAAACTTTGCGAAACGCCACAAATTTATACTTTTTGGAAAATTCAGACGCTGATCTATTCATTTATACCGAAATATAGCACATCGGTTGAAAAATGAAGCCACAGCAATGCCGTGAAGGGAAAAAGTTTCCATAACCTGCCCCGAAAACATAAGGAACCTTATACAAATTAGTGTTCTTATGAAAAGTACTACAAATTTGTATTTGACGTAAACAACAGACTGACAGCTACAAAATGAGACCAAAATTTTGATAATCGAATATAAATTGTGGCTACAGTGAACGAGTAAAGCCAGAGGTCTGACAAGGAGATTTACGTTTTTTAGACAAATACATGTCTCTGCTTCCTAAGCGTCATAAAAACAAGTATTTTCATGCAAATTACTACATATTTGCACTTCACGCAAACTAAGCAAACGCAACTATGAGTTAAGACCAAAATTTCAACAATCGGATTTAAATTACGGGCACAGTAAACAATCAAAGCTGAAAATCTGCACAAAAACTGAACGTGTTCTAGATATTTTGATATTTAGCCTACAACATGTTCCGACCATCAAAACACTAGTTTTGCTGAAAATCTGCACAAAAACTGAACGTGTTCTAGAAACAGCAATTTTTTGATATTTCGTCTACAACATGTTCCGACCATCAAAACATTAGTTTGGGCTTAACTTTTAAATGAAAACGTAAAAACGCGAAATTCGCACGTTTAAGGGGAGAAAAATCAATTTAAAGTTTTAGGGAGTTGACGCGTGAAAAATTGGGTTTTTTTGGCTTTCAACCACTAAACCCGCCTTTAAACTTTTGCGAAATGCCACAAATTTATACTTTTTGGAAAATTCAGACGCTGATCTATTCATTTATACCAAAATATAGCACATCGGTTGAGAAATGAAGCCACAGCAATGCCGTAAAGGGAAAAAGTTTCCATAACCTGCCCCCGAAAACATAAGGTACCTTCTAAAAATTAGTATTCTTATGAAAAGTACTACAAATTTGTACATGACGTAAACAACAGACTGACAGCTACACAATGAGACCAAAATCTTGATAATCGAATAGAAATTGTGGCTACAGTGAACGATTAAAGCCAGAGGTCTGACAAGGAAATTTACGTTTTTTAGACAAATACATGTCTATGCCTCCTAAGCGTCATAAAAATTAGTATTTTCATGCAAATTACTACATATTTGCACTTCACGCAAACTAAACAAACGCAACTATGAGTTAAGACCAAAATTTCAACAATCGGATTTAAATAACGGCCACAGTAAACAATCAAAGCTGAAAATCTGCACAAAAACTGAACGTGTTCTAGAAACAGCAATATTTTGATATTTTGCCTACAACATGTTCCGACCATCAAAACACTAGTTTGGGCTAAACTTTGAAATGAAAACGTAAAAACGCGAAATTCGCACGTTTAAGGGGAGAAAAATCAATTTAAAGTTTTGGGGAGTTGACGCGTGAAAAATTGGGTTTTTTTTGGCTTTCAACCACTAAACCCGCCTTTAAACTTTTGCGAAATGCCACAAATTTATACTTTTTGGAAAATTCAGACGCTCATCTATTCATTTATACCGAAATATAGCACATCGGTTGAAAAATGAAGCCACAGCAATGCCGTAAAGGGAAAAAGTTTCCATAACCTGCCCCCGAAAACATAAGGAACCTTATAAAAATTAGTATTCTTATGAAAAGTACTACAAATTTGTATTTGAAGTAAACAACAGACTGACAGCTACAAAATGAGACAAAAATTTTGATAATCGAATAGAAATTGTGGCTACAGTGATCGATTAAAGCCAGAGGTCTGACAAGGAAATTTACGTTTTTTAGACAAATTCATGTCTACGCCTCCAAGCGTCATAAAAACTAGTATTTTCATGCAAATTACTACATATTTGCACTTCACGCAAACTAAACAAACGCAACTATGAGTCAAGACCAAAATTTCAACAATCGGATTTAAATTACGGGCACAGTAAACAATCAAAGCTGAAAATCTGCACAAAAACTGAACGTGTTCTAGAAACAGCAATTTTTTGATATTCTGCCTAAAACATGTTTCGACCATCAAAACACTAGTTTGGGCTAAACGTTTAAATGAAAACGTAAAAACGCGAAATTCGCACGTTTGAGGGGAGAAAAATCAATTTAGAGTTTTGGGGAGTTGACGCGTGAAAAATTGGGTTTTTTTTTGGCTTTCAACCACTAAACCCGCCCTTCAACTTTTGCAAAATGCCACAAATTTATATTTTTTGGAAAATTCAGACGCTGATCTATTCATTTATACCGAAATATAGCACATCGGTTGAAAAATGAAGTCACAGCAATGCCGTAAAGGGAAAAAGTTTCCATAACCTGCCCCCGAAAACATAAGGAACCTTATAAAAATTAGTATTCTTATGAAGAGTACTACAAATTTGTATTTGACGTAAACAACAGACTGACAGCTGCAAAATGAGACCAAAATTTTGATAATCGAATAGAAATTGTGGCTACAGTGAACGATTAAAGCCAGAGGTCTGACAAGGAAATTTACGTTTTTTAGACAAATACGTTTCTATGCCTCCTAAGCGTCATGAAAATTAGTATTTTCATGCAAATTACTACATATTTGCGCTACACGCAAACTAAACAAACGCAATTATGGGTTAAGACCAAAATTTCAACAATCGGATTTAAATTACGGGCTTGGTAAACAATCAAAACTGAAAATCTGCTCAAAAACTGAGCGTGTTCTAGAAGCAGCAATTTTTTGATATTTTGCCTAAAACATGTTCCGACCATCAAAACACTAGTTTGGGCTAAACTTTTATATGAAAACGTAAAAACGCGAAATTCGCACGTTTAAGGGGAGAAAAATCAATTTAAAGTTTTGGGGAGTTGACGCGTGGAAAATTGGGTTTTTTCTGGCTTTCAACCACTAAACCCGCCTTTAAACTTTTGCGAAATGCCACAAATTTATACTTTTTGGAAAATTCAGACGCTGATATATTCATTTATACCAAAATATAGCACATCGGTTGAAAAATGAAGCCACAGCAATTCCGTAAAGGGAAAAAGTTTCCATAACCTGCCCCCGAAAACATAAGGAACCTTCTAAAAATTAGTATTCTTATGAAAAGTACTACAAATTTGTATTTGACGTAAACAACAGACTGACAGCTACAAAATGAGACCAAAATTTTGATAATCGAATAGAAATTGTGGCTACAGTGAACGATTAAAGCCAGAGGTCTGACAAGGAAATTTACGTTTTTTAGACAAATACATGTCTATGCCTCCTAAGCGTCATAAAAACTAGTATTTTCATGCGAATTAATACATATTTGCACTTCACGCAAACTAAGCAAACGCAACTATGAGTCAAGACCAAAATTTCACCAATCGGATTTAAATTACGGGCACAGTAAACAATCAAAGCTGAAAATCTGCACAAAAACTGAACGTGTTCTAGAAACAGCAATTTTTTGATATTTCGCCTACAACATGTTCCGATCATCAAAACACTAGTTTGGGCTAAACTATTAAATGAAAACGTAAAAACGCGAAATTCGCACGTTTAAGGGGAGGAAAATCATTTAAAGTTTTGGGGAGTTGACACGTGAAAAATTGGGTTTTTTTGGCTTTCAACCACTAAACCCGCATTTAAACTTTTGCGAAATGCCACAAATTTATACTTTTTGGAAAATTCAGACGCCGATCTATTCATTTATACCAAAATATAGCACATCGGTTGAAAAATGAAGCCACGGCAATGCCGTGAAGGGAAAAAGTTTCCATAACCTGCCCCCGAAAACATAAGGAACCTTATAAAAATTAGTATTCTTATGAAAAGTACTACAAATTTGTATTTGACGTAAACAACAGACTGACAGCTGCAAAATGAGACCAAAATTTTGATAATCGAATAGAAATTGTGGCTACAGTGAACGATTAAAGCCAGAGGTCTGACAAGGAAATTTACGTTTTTTAGACAAATACATGTCTATGCCTCCTAAGCGTCATAAAAATTAGTATTTTCATGCAACTTACTACATATTTGCACTACACGCAAACTAAACAAACGCAATTATGGGTTAAGACCAAAATTTCAACAATCGGATTTAAATTACGGGCTTGGTAAACAATCAAAACTGAAAATCTGCGCAAAAACTGAACGTGTTCTAGAAACAGCAATTTTTTGATATTTTGCCTAAAACATGTTCCGACCATCAAAACACTAGTTTGGGCTAAACTTTTAAATGAAAACGTTAAAACGCGAAATTCGCACGTTTAAGGGGAGAAAAATCAATTTAAAGTTTTGGGGAGTTGACGCGTGGAAAATTGGGTTTTTTTTGGCTTTCAACCACTAAACCCGGCTTTAAACTTTTGCGAAATGCCACAAATTTATACTTTTTGGAAAATTCAGACGCTAATCTATTCATTTATACCAAAATATAGCACATCGGTTGAAAAATGAAGCCACAGCAATTCCGTAAAGGGAAAAAGTTTCCATAACCTGCCCCCGAAAACATAAGGAACCATATAAAAATTAGTATTCTTATGAAAAGTACTACAAATTTGTATTTGACGTAAACAACAGACTGACAGCTACAAAATGAGACCAAAATTTTGATAATCGAATAGAAATTGTGGCTACAGTGAACGATTAAAGCCAGAGGTCTGACAAGGAAATTTACGTTTTTTAGACAAATACATGTCTATGCCTCCTAAGCGTCATAAAAACTAGTATTTTCATGCAAATTACTACATATTTGCACTTCACGCAAACTAAGCAAACGCAAATATGAGTCAAGACCAACATTTCAACAATCGGATTTAAATTACGGGCACAGTAAACTATCAAAGCTGAAAATCTGCACAAAAACTGAACGTGTTCTAGAAACAGCAATTTTTTGATATTCTGCCTAAAACATGTTCCGACCATCAAAACACTAGTTTGGGCTAAACGTTTAAATGAAAACGTTAAAACGCGAAATTCGCACGTTTAAGGGGAGAAAAATCAATTTAGAGTTTTGGGGAGTTGACGCGTGAAAAATTGGGTTTTTTTTTGGCTTTCAACCACTAAACCCGCCCTTCAACTTTTGCAAAATGCCGCAAATTTATATTTTTTGGAAAATTCAGACGCTGATCTATTCATTTATATCGAAATATAGCACATCGGTTGAAAAATGAAGTCACAGCAATGCTGTAAAGGGAAAAAGTTTCCATAACCTGCCCCCGAAAACATAAGGAACCTTCTTAAAATTAGTATTCTTATGAAAAGTACTACAAATTTGTATTTGAAGTAAACAACAGACTGACAGCTACAAAATGAGACCAAAATTTTGATAATCGAATAGAAATTGTGGCTACAGTGAACGATTAAAGCCAGATGTCTGACAAAGAAATTTACGTTTTTTAGACAAATACATGTCTATGCCTCCTAAGCGTCATAAAAATTAGTATTTTCATGCAAATTACTACATATTGCACTTCGAGCAAACTAAGCAAACACAACTATGAGTTAAGACCAAAATTTCAACAATCGGATTTAAATTACGGGCACAGTAAACAATCAAAGCTGAAAATCTGCACAAAAACTGAACGTGTTCTAGAAACAGCAATTTTTTTATATTTTGCCTACAACATGTTCCGACCATCAAAACACTAGTTTGGGCTAAACTATTAAATGAAAACGTAAAAACGCGAAATTCGCACGTTTAAGGGGAGAAAAATCATTTAAAGTTTTGGGGAGTTGACGCGTGAAAAATTGGGTTTTTTTTGGCTTTCAACCACTAAACCCGCATTTAAACTTTTGCGAAATGCCACAAATTTATTTTTTTTGGAAAATTCAGACGCTGATCTATTCATTTATGCCGAAATATAGCACATCGGTTGAAAAATGAAGCCACGGCAATGCCGCAAAGGGAAAAAGTTTCCATAACCTGCCTCCGAAAACATAAGGAACCTTATTAAAATTGGTATTCTTATGAAAAGTACTACAAATTTGTATTTGACGTAAACAACAGACTGACAGCTACAAAATGAGACCAAAATTTTGATAATCGAATAGAAATTGTGGCTACAGTGAACGATTAAAGCCAGAGGTCTGACAAGGATATTTACGTTTTTTAGACAAATACATGTCTATGCCTCCTAAGCGTCATAAAAATTAGTATTTTCATGCAAATTACTACATATTTGCACTACACGCAAACTAAACAAACGCAATTATGGGTTAAGACCAAAATTTCAACAATCGGATTTAAATTACGGGCTTGGTAAACAATCAAAACTGAAAATCTGCGCAAAAACTGAACGTGTTCTAGAAACAGCAATTTTTTGATATTTTGCCTAAAACATGTTCCGACCATCAAAACACTAGTTTGGGCTAAACTTTTAAATGAAAACGTAAAAACGCGAAATTCGCACGTTTAAGGGGAGAAAAATCAATTTAAAGTTTTGGGGAGTTGACGCGTGAAAATTGGGTTTTTTTTTGGCTTTCAACCACTAAACCCGCCTTTAAACTTTTGCGAAATGCCACAAATTTATACTTTTTGGAAAATTCAGACGCTGATCTATTCATTTATACCGAAATATAGCACATCGGTTGAAAAATGAAGCCACGGCAATGCCGCAAAGGGAAAAAGTTTCCATAACCTGCCTCCGAAAACATAAGGAACCTTATTAAAATTGGTATTCTTATGAAAAGTACTACAAATTTGTATTTGACGTAAACAACAGACTGACAGCTGCGAAATGAGACCAAAATTTTGATAATCGAATAGAAATTGTGGCTACAGTGAACGATTAAAGCCAGAGGTCTGACAAGGAAATTTACGTTTTTTAGACAAATACATGTCTATGCCTCCTAAGCGTCATAAAAATTAGTATTTTCATGCAAATTACTACATATTTGCACTACACGCAAACTAAACAAACGCAATTATGGGTTCAGACCAAAATTTCAACAATCGGATTTAAATTACGGGCTTGGTAAACAATCAAAACTGAAAATCTGCGCAAAAACTGAACGTGTTCTAGAAACAGCAATTTTTTGATATTTTGCCTAAAACATGTTCCGACCATCAAAACACTAGTTTGGGCTAAACTTTTAAATGAAAACGTAAAAACGCGAAATTCGCACGTTTAAGGGGAGAAAAATCAATTTAAAGTTTTGGGGAGTTGACCTGTGGAAAATTGGGTTTTTTTTGGCTTTCAACCACTAAACCCGCCTTTAAACTTTTGCGAAATGCCACAAATTTATACTTTTTGGAAAATTCAGACGCTGATCTATTCATTTATACCGAAATATAGCACATCGGTTGAAAAATGAAGCCACGGCAATGCCGCAAAGGGAAAAAGTTTCCATAACCTGCCTCCGAAAACATAAGGAACCTTATTAAAATTGGTATTCTTATGAAAAGTACTACAAATTTGTATTTGACGTAAACAACAGACTGACAGCTGCAAAATGAGACCAAAATTTTGATAATCGAATAGAAATTGTGGCTACAGTGAACGATTAAAGCCAGAGGTCTGACAAGGAAATTTACGTTTTTTAGACAAATACATGTCTATGCCTCCTAAGCGTCATAAAAATTAGTATTTTCATGCAAATTACTACATATCTGCACTTCACGACAACTAAGCAAACGCAACTATGAGTCAAGACCAAAATTTCAACAATCGGATTTAAATTACGGGCACAGTAAACAATCAAAGCTGAAAATCTGCACAAAAACTGAACGTGTTCTAGAAACAGCAATTTTTTGATATTTTGCCTACAACATGTTCCGATCATCAAAACACTAGTTTGGGCTAAACTATTAAATGAAAACGTAAAAACGCGAAATTCGCACGTTTAAGGGGAGAAAAATCATTTAAAGTTTTGGGGAGTTGACGCGTGAAAAATTGGGTTTTTTCTGGCTTTCAACCACTAAACCCGCATTTAAACTTTTGCGAAATGCCACAAATTTATACTTTTTGGAAAATTCAGACGCTGATCTATTCATTTATACCGGAATATAGCACATCGGTTGAAAAATGAAGCCACGGCAATGCCGTAAAGGGAAAAAGTTTCCATAACCTGCCCCCGAAAACATAAGGAACCTTATAAAAATTAGTATTCTTATGAAGAGTACTACAAATTTGTATTTGACGTAAACAACAGACTGACAGCTGCAAAATGAGACCAAAATTTTGATAATCGAATAGAAATTGTGGCTACAGTGAACGATTAAAGCCAGAGGTCTGACAAGGAAATTTACGTTTTTTAGACAAATACATGTCTATGCCTCCTAAGCGTCATAAAAATTAGTATTATCATGCAAATTACTACATAGTTGCACTACACGTAAACTAAACAAACGCAATTATGGGTTAAGACCAAAATTTCAACAATCGGATTTAAATTACGGGCTTGGTAAACAATCAAAACTGAAAATCTGCGCAAAAACTGAACGTGTTCTAGAAACAGCAATTTTTTGATATTTTGCCTAAAACATGTTCCGACCATCAAAACACTAGTTTGGGCTAAACTTTTAAATGAAAACGTAAAAACGCGAAAATCACACGTTTAAGGGGAGAAAAATCAATTTAAAGTTTTGGGGAGTTGACGCGTGGAAAATTGGGTTTTTTTTTTGCTTTCAACCACTAAACCCGGCTTTAAACTTTTGCGAAATGCCACAAATTTATACTTTTTGGAAAATTCAGACGCTGATCTATTCATTTATTCCAAAATATACCACATCGGTTGAAAAATGAAGCCACGGCAATGCCGCAAAGGGAAAAAGTTTCCATAACCTGCCTCCGAAAACATAAGGAACCTTATTAAAATTGGTATTCTTATGAAAAGTACTACAAATTTGTATTTGACGTAAACAACAGACTGACAGCTGCAAAATGAGACCAAAATTTTGATAATCGAATAGAAATTGTGGCTACAGTGAACGATTAAAGCCAGAGGTCTGACAAGGAAATTTACGTTTTTTAGACAAATACATGTCTATGCCTCCTAAGCGTCATAAAAATTAGTATTTTCATGCAAATTACTACATATCTGCACTTCACGACAACTAAGCAAACGCAACTATGAGTCAAGACCAAAATTTCAACAATCGGATTTAAATTACGGGCACAGTAAACAATCAAAGCTGAAAATCTGCACAAAAACTGAACGTGTTCTAGAAACAGCAATTTTTTGATATTTTGCCTACAACATGTTCCGATCATCAAAACACTAGTTTGGGCTAAACTATTAAATGAAAACGTAAAAACGCGAAATTCGCACGTTTAAGGGGAGAAAAATCATTTAAAGTTTTGGGGAGTTGACGCGTGAAAAATTGGGTTTTTTCTGGCTTTCAACCACTAAACCCGCATTTAAACTTTTGCGAAATGCCACAAATTTATACTTTTTGGAAAATTCAGACGCTGATCTATTCATTTATACCGGAATATAGCACATCGGTTGAAAAATGAAGCCACGGCAATGCCGTAAAGGGAAAAAGTTTCCATAACCTGCCCCCGAAAACATAAGGAACCTTATAAAAATTAGTATTCTTATGAAAAGTACTACAAATTTGTAATTGACGTAAACAACAGACTGACAGCTGCAAAATGAGACCAAAATTTTGATAATCGAATAGAAATTGTGGCTACAGTGAACGATTAAAGCCAGAGGTCTGACAAGGAAATTTACGTTTTTTAGACAAATACATGTCTATGCCTCCTAAGCGTCATAAAAATTAGTATTATCATGCAAATTACTACATAGTTGCACTACACGTAAACTAAACAAACGCAATTATGGGTTAAGACCAAAATTTCAACAATCGGATTTAAATTACGGGCTTGGTAAACAATCAAAACTGAAAATCTGCGCAAAAACTGAACGTGTTCTAGAAACAGCAATTTTTTGATATTTTGCCTAAAACATGTTCCGACCATCAAAACACTAGTTTGGGCTAAACTTTTAAATGAAAACGTAAAAACGCGAAAATCACACGTTTAAGGGGAGAAAAATCAATTTAAAGTTTTGGGGAGTTGACGCGTGGAAAATTGGGTTTTTTTTTTGCTTTCAACCACTAAACCCGGCTTTAAACTTTTGCGAAATGCCACAAATTTATACTTTTTGGAAAATTCAGACGCTGATCTATTCATTTATTCCAAAATATACCACATCGGTTGAAAAATGAAGCCACAGCAATTCCGTAAAGGGAAAAAGTTTCCATAACCTGCCCCCGAAAACATAAGGAACCATATAAAAATTAGTATTCTTATGAAAAGTACTACAAATTTGTATTTGACGTAAACAACAGACTGACAGCTACAAAATGAGACCAAAATTTTGATAATCGAATAGAAATTGTGGCTACAGTGAACGATTAAAGCCAGAGGTCTGACAAGGAAATTTACGTTTTTTAGACAAATACATGTCTATGCCTCCTTAGCGTCATAAAAACTAGTATTTTCATGCAAATTACTACATATTTGCACTTCACGCAAACTAAGCAAACACAACTATTTCAACAATCGGATTTAAATTACGGGCACAGTAAACAATTAAAGCTGAAAATCTGCACAAAAACTGAACGTGTTCTAGAAACAGCAATATTTTGATATTTTGTCTACAACATGTTCCGACCATCAAAACACTAGTTTGAGCTAAACTTTTAAATGAAAACGTAAAAACGCGAAATTCGCACGTTTAAGGGGAGAAAAATCAATTTAAAGTTTTGGGGAGTTGACGCGTGAAAAATTGGGTTTTTTTGGCTTTCAACCACTAAACCCGCCTTTAAACTTTTGCGAATTGCCACAAATTTATACTTTTTGGAAAATTCAGACGCTGATCTATTCATTTATACCGAAATATAGCACATCGGTTGAAAAATGAAGCCACAGCAATGCCGTAAAGGGAAAAAGTTTCCATAACCTGCCCCCGAAAACATAAGGAACCTTCTAAAAATTAGTATTCTTATGGAAAGTACTACAAATTTGTATTTGAAGTAAACAACAGACTGACAGCTACAAAATGAGATAAAAATTTTGATAATCGAATAGAAATTGTGGCTACAGTGAACGATTAAAGCCAGAGGTCTGACAAGGAAATTTACGTTTTTTAGACAAATACATGTCTATGCCTCCTAAGCGTCATAAAAACTAGTATTTTCATGCAAATTACTACATATTTGCACTTCACGCAAACTAAGCAAACAAAACTATTTCAACAATCGGATTTAAATTACGGGCACAGTAAACAATTAAATCTGAAAATCTGCACAAAAACAGGACGTGTTCTAGAAACAGCATTATTTTGATATTTTGTCTACAACATGTTCCGACCATCAAAACACTAGTTTGAGCTAAACTTTTAAATGAAAACGTAAAAACGCGAAATTCGCACGTTTAAGGGGAGAAAAATCAATTTAAAGTTTTGGGGAGTTGACGCGTGAAAAATTGGGTTTTTTGGCTTTCAACCACTAAACCCGCATTTAAACTTTTGCGAAATTCCACAAATTTATACTTTTTGGAAAATTCAGACGCTGATCTATTCATTTATACCGAAATATAGCACATCGGTTGAAAAATGAAGCCACAGCAATGCCGTAAAGGGAAAAAGTTTCCATAACCTGCCCCCGAAAACATAAGGAACCTCATAAAAATTAGTATTCTTATGAAAAGTGCTACAAATTTGTATTTGACGTAAACAACAGACTGACAGCTACAAAATGAGACCAAAATTTTGATAATCGAATAGAAATTGTGGCTACAGTGAACGATTAAAGCCAGAGGTCTGACAAGGAAATTTACGTTTTTTAGACAAATTCATGTCTATGCCTCCTAGCGTCATTAAAACTAGTAGTTTCATGCAAATTACAACATATTTGCACTACACGCAAACTAAACAAACGCAATTATGGGTTAAGACCAAAATTTCAACAATCGGATTTAAATTACGGGCTTGGTAAACAATCAAAACTGAAAATCTGCGCAAAAACTGAACGTGTTCTAGAAACAGCAATTTTTTGATATTTTGCCTAAAACATGTTCCGACCATCAAAACACTAGTTTGGGCTAAACTTTTAAATGAAAACGTAAAAACGCGAAATTCACACGTTTAAGGGGAGAAAAATCAATTTAAAGTTTTGGGGAGTTGACGCGTGGAAAATTGGGTTTTTTTTTGGCTTTCAACCACTAAACCCGGCTTTAAACTTTTGCGAAATGCCACAAATTTATACTTTTTGGAAAATTCAGACGCTGATCTATTCATTTATTCCAAAATATAGCACATCGGTTGAAAAATGAAACCACAGCAATTCCGTAAAGGGAAAAAGTTTCCATAACCTGCCCCCGAAAACATAAGGAACCATATAAAAATTAGTATTCTTATGAAAAGTACTACAAATTTGTATTTGACGTAAACAACAGACTGACAGCTACAAAATGAGACCAAAATTTTGATAATCGAATAGAAATTGTGGCTACAGTGAACGATTAAAGCTAGAGGTCTGACAAGGAAATTTACGTTTTTTAGACAAATACATGTCTATGCCTCCTAAGCGTCATAAAAACTAGTATTTTCATGCAAATTACTACATATTTGCACTTCACGCAAACTAAGCAAACAAAACTATTTCAACAATCGGATTTAAATTACGGGCACAGTAAACAATTAAATCTGAAAATCTGCACAAAAACTGGACGTGTTCTAGAAACAGCATTATTTTGATATTTTGTCTACAACATGTTCCGACCATCAAAACACTAGTTTGAGCTAAACTTTTAAATGAAAACGTAAAAACGCGAAATTCGCACGTTTAAGGGGAGAAAAATCAATTTAAAGTTTTGGGGAGTTGACGCGTGAAAAATTGGGTTTTTTTGGCTTTCAACCACTAAACCCGCCTTTAAACTTTTGCGAAATGCCACAAATTAATACTTTTTGGAAAATTCAGACGCTGATCTATTCATTTATACCGAAATATAGCACATCGGTTGAAAAATGAAGCCACAGCAATGCCGTAAAGGGAAAAAGTTTCCATAACCTGCCCCCGAAAACATAAGGAACCTTCTAAAAATTAGTATTCTTATGGAAAGTACTACAAATTTGTATTTGAAGTAAACAACAGACTGACAGCTACAAAATGAGATAAAAATTTTGATAATCGAATAGAAATTGTGGCTACAGTGAACGATTAAAGCCAGAGGTCTGACAAGGAAATTTACGTTTTTTAGACAAATACATGTCTATGCCTCCTAAGCGTCATAAAAACTAGTATTTTCATGCAAATTACTACATATTTGCACTTCACGCAAACTAAGCAAACAAAACTATTTCAACAATCGGATTTAAATTACGGGCACAGTAAACAATCAAAGCTGAAAATCTGCACAAAAACTGGACGTGTTCTAGAAACAGCATTATTTTGATATTTTGTCTACAACATGTTCCGACCATCAAAACACTAGTTTGAGCTAAACTTTTAAATGAAAACGTAAAAACGCGAAATTCGCACGTTTAAGGGGAGAAAAATCAATTTAAAGTTTTGGGGAGTTGACGCGTGAAAAATTGGGTTTTTTTGGCTTTCAACCACTAAACCCGCCTTTAAACTTTTGCGAAATGCCACAAATTAATACTTTTTGGAAAATTCAGACGCTGATCTATTCATTTATACCGAAATATAGCACATCGGTTGAAAAATGAAGCCACAGCAATGCCGTAAAGGGAAAAAGTTTCCATAACCTGCCCCCGAAAACATAAGGAACCTTCTAAAAATTAGTATTCTTATGGAAAGTACTACAAATTTGTATTTGAAGTAAACAACAGACTGACAGCTACAAAATGAGATAAAAATTTTGATAATCGAATAGAAATTGTGGCTACAGTGAACGATTAAAGCCAGAGGTCTGACAAGGAAATTTACGTTTTTTAGACAAATACATGTCTATGCCTCCTAAGCGTCATAAAAACTAGTATTTTCATGCAAATTACTACATATTTGCACTTCACGCAAACTAAGCAAACAAAACTATTTCAACAATCGGATTTAAATTACGGGCACAGTAAACAATTAAATCTGAAAATCTGCACAAAAACTGGACGTGTTCTAGAAACAGCATTATTTTGATATTTTGTCTACAACATGTTCCGACCATCAAAACACTAGTTTGAGCTAAACTTTTAAATGAAAACGTAAAAACGCGAAATTCGCACGTTTAAGGGGAGAAAAATCAATTTAAAGTTTTGGGGAGTTGACGCGTGAAAAATTGGGTTTTTTTGGCTTTCAACCACTAAACCCGCCTTTAAACTTTTGCGAAATGCCACAAATTTATACTTTTTGGAAAATTCAGACGCTGATCTATTCATTTATACCGAAAGATAGCACATCGGTTGAAAAATGAAGCCACAGCAATGCCGTAAAGGGAAAAAGTTTCCATAACCTGCCCCCGAAAACATAAGGAACCTTCTAAAAATTAGTATTCTTATGGAAAGTACTACAAATTTGTATTTGAAGTAAACAACAGACTGACAGCTACAAAATGAGATAAAAATTTTGATAATCGAATAGAAATTGTGGCTACAGTGAACGATTAAAGCCAGAGGTCTGACAAGGAAATTTACGTTTTTTAGACAAAAACATGTCTATGCCTCCTAAGCGTCATAAAAACTAGTATTTTCATGCAAATTACTACATATTTGCACTTCACGCAAACTAAGAAAACAAAACTATTTCAAAAATCGGATTTAAATTACGGGCACAGTAAACAATTAAATCTGAAAATCTGCACAAAAACTGGACGTGTTCTAGAAACAGCATTATTTTGATATTTTGTCTACAACATGTTCCGACCATCAAAACACTAGTTTGAGCTAAACTTTTAAATGAAAACGTAAAAACGCGAAATTCGCACGTTTAAGGGGAGAAAAATCAATTTAAAGTTTTGGGGAGTTGACGCGTGAAAAATTGGGTTTTTTTGGCTTTCAACCACTAAACCCGCATTTAAACTTTTGCGAAATGCCACAAATTTATACTTTTTGGAAAATTCAGACGCTGATCTATTCATTTATACCGAAATATAGCACATCGGTTGAAAAATGAACCCACAGCAATGCCGTAAAGGGAAAAAGTTTCCATAACCTGCCCCCGAAAACATAAGGAACCTCATAAAAATTAGTATTCTTATGAAAAGTACTACAAATTTGTATTTGACGTAAACAACAGACTGACAGCTACAAAATGAGACCAAAATTTTGATAATCGAATAGAAATTGTGGCTACAGTGAACGATTAAAGCCAGAGGTCTGACAAGGAAATTTACGTTTTTTAGACAAATTCATGTCTATGCCTCCTAGCGTCATTAAAACTAGTATTTTCATGCAAATTACAACATATTTGCACTTCACGCAAACAAAGCAAACGCAACTATGAGTCAAGACCAAAATTTCAACAATCGGATTTAAATTACGGGCACAGTAAACAATCAAAGCTGAAAATCTGCACAAAAACTGAACGTGTTCTAGAAACAGCAATTTTTTGATATTCTGCCTAAAACATGTTCCGACCATCAAAACACTAGTTTGGGCTAAACGTTTAAATGAAAACGTAAAAACGCGAAATTCGCACGTTTAAGGGGAGAAAAATCAATTTTGAGTTTTGGGGAGTTGACGCGTGAAAAATTGGGTTTTTTTTGGCTTTCAACCACTAAACCCGCCCTTAAACTTTTGCAAAATGCCGCAAATTTATATTTTTTGGAAAATTCAGACGCTGATCTATTCATTTATACCGAAATATAGCACATCGGTTGAAAAATGAAGTCACAGCAATGCCGTAAAGGGAAAAAGTTTCCATAACCTGCCCCCGAAAACATAAGGAACCTTATTAAAATTGGTATTCTTATGAAAAGTCGTACAAATTTGTATTTGACGTAAACAACAGACTGACAGCTACAAAATGAGACCAAAATTTTGATAATCGAATAGAAATTGTGGCTACAGTGAACGATTAAAGCCAGATGTCTGACAAAGAAATTTACGTTTTTTAGACAAATACATGTCTATGCCTCCTAAGCGTCATAAAAATTAGTATTTTCATGCAAATTACTACATATTGCACTTCACGCAAACTACGCAAACACAACTATGAGTTAAGACCAAAATTTCAACAATCGGATTTAAATTACGGGCACAGTAAACAATCAAATCTGAAAATCTGCACAAAAACTGAACGTGTTCTAGAAACAGCAATATTTTGATATTTTGCCTACAACATGTTCCGACCATCAAAACACTAGTTTGGATTAAACTTTTAAATGAAAACGTAAAAACGCGAAATTCGCACGTTTAAGGGGAGAAAAATCAATTTAAAGTTTTGGGGAGTTGACGCGTGGAAAATTGGGTTTTTCTTGGCTTTCAACCACTAAACCCGCCTTTAAACTTTTGCGAAATGCCACAAATTTATACTTTTTGGAAAATTCAGACGCTGATCTATTCATTTATACCAAAATATAGCACATCGGTTGAAAAATGAAGCCACAGCAATGCCGTAAAGGGGAAAAGTTTCCATAACCTGCTCCGAAAACATAAGGAACCTTATAAAAATTAGTCTTCTTATGAAAAGTACTACAAATTTGTATTTGACGTAAACAACAGACTGACTGCTACAAAATGAGACCAAAATTTTGATAATCGAATATAAATTGTGGCTACAGTGAACGATTAAAGCCAGAGGTTTGACAAGGAAATTTACGTTTTTCAGACAAATACATGTCTATGCCTCCTAAGCGTCATAAAAATTAGTATTTTCATGCAAATTACTACATATTTGCACTTCACGCAAACTAAACAAACGCAACTATGAGTTAAGACCAAAATTTCAATAATCGGATTTAAATTACGGGCACAGTAAACAATCAAAGCTGAAAATCTGCACAAAAACTGAACGTGTTCTAGAAACAGCAATTTTTTGATATTTTGCCTTAAACATGTTCCGACCATCAAAACACTAGTTTGGACTTAACTTTTAAATGAAAACGTAAAACGCGAAATCAATTTAAAGTTTTGGGGAGTTGACGCGTGAAAAATTGGGTTTTTTTGGCTTTCAACCACTAAACCCGCCTTTAAACTTTTGCAAAATGCCACAAATTTATACTTTTAGAAAATTCAGACGCTGATCTATTCATTTATACCGAAATATAGCACATCGGTTGAAAAATGAAGCCACGGCAATGCCGCAAAGGGAAAAAGTTTCCATAACCTGCCTCCGAAAACATAAGGAACCTTATTAAAATTGGTATTCTTATGAAAAGTACTACAAATTTGTATTTGGCGTAAACAACAGACTGACAGCTGCAAAATGAGACCAAAATTTTGATAATCGAATAGAAATTGTGGCTACAGTGAACGATTAAAGCCAGAGGTCTGACAAGGAAATTTACGTTTTTTAGACAAATACATGTCTATGCCTCCTAAGCGTCATAAAAACTAGTATTTTCATGCGAATTAATACATATTTGCACTTTACGCAAACTAAGCAAACGCAACTATGAGTTAAGACCAAAATTTCAACAATCGGATTTAAATTACGGGCACAGTAAACAATCAAAGCTGAAAATCTGCACAAAAACTGAACGTGTTCTAGAAACAGCAATTTTTTGATATTTTGCCTAAAACAAGTTCCGACCATCAAAACACTAGTTTGGGCTAAACTTTTAAATGAAATCGTAAAAACGCGAAATTCGCACGTTTAAGGGGAGAAAAATCAATTTAAAGATTTGGGAAGTTGACGCGTGAAAAATTGGGTTTTTTTCGGCTTTCAACCACTAAACGCGCCTTTAAACTTTTGCGAAATGCCACAAATTTATACTTTTTGGAAAATTCAGACGCTGACTATTCTATCATACTGAAATATAGCACATCGGTTGAAAAGTGAAGCCACAGCAATGCCGTAAAGGGAAAAAGTTCAAATAACCTGCCCCCGAAAACATAAGGAACCTTCTAAAAATTAGTATTCTTATGAAAAGTACTACAAATTTGTATTTGACGTAAACAACAGACTGACAGCTACAAAATGAGATCAAAATTTTGATAATCGAATAGAAATTGTGGCTACAGTGAACGATTAAAGCCAGAGGTCTGACAAGGAAATTTACGTTTTTTAGACAAATACATGTCTATGCCTCCTAAGTGTCATAAAAATTAGTATTTTCATGCAAATTACTACATATTTGCACTTCACGCAAACTAAGCAAACGCAATTATGAGTTAAGACCAAAATTTCAACAATCGGATTTAAATTACGGGCACAGTAAACAGTCAAAGCTGAAAATCTGCACAAACACTGAACGTGTTCTAGAAACAGCAATTTTTTGATATTTTGCCTAAAAAATGTTCCGACCATCAAAACATTACTTTGGGCTAAACTTTTAAATGAAAACGTAATAACGCGAAATTCGCACGTTTAAGGGGAGAAAAATCAATTTAAAGTTTTGGGGAGTTGACGCGTGAAAAATTGGGTTTTTTGGCTTTCAATCACTAAACCCGCCTTTAAACTTTTGCGAAATGCCACAAATTTATACTTTTTGGAAAATTCAGACGCTGATCTATTCATTTATACCAAAATATAGCACATCGGTTGAAAAATGAAGCCACAGCAATGCCGTAAAGGGAAAAAGTTTCCATAACCTGCCCCCGAAAACATAAGGAACCTTATAAAAATTAGTATTCTTATGAAAAGTACTACAAATTTGTATCTGACGTAAACAACTCACTGACAGCTACAAAATGAGATCAAAATTTTGATAATCGAATAGAAATTTTGGCTACAGTGAACGATTAAAGCCAGACGTCTGACAAGGAAATTTACGTTTTTTAGACAAAAACATGTCTATGCCTCCTAAGCGTCATAAAAACTAGTACTTTCATGCAAATTACTACATATTTGCACTTCACGCAAACTAAGCAAACGCAACTATGAGTTAAGACCAAAATTTCGACAATCGGATTTAAATTACGGGCACAGTAAACAATCAAAGCTGAAAATCTGCACAAAAACTGAACGTGTTCTAGAAACAGCAATTTTTTGATATTTTGCCTAAAACATGTTCCGACCATCAAAACACTAGTTTGGGCTAAACTTTTAAATGAAAACGTAAAAACGCGAAATTCGCACGTTTAAGGGGAGAAAAATCAATTTAAAGATTTGGGGAGTTGACGCGTGAAAAATTGGGTTTTTTTTTGGCTTTCAACCACTAAACCCGCCTTTAAACTTTTGCGAAATGCCACAAATTTATACTTTTTGGAAAATTAAGACGCTGACTATTCTATTATACTGAAATATAGCACATCGGTTGAAAAGTGAAGCCACAGCAACGCCGTAAAGGGAAAAAGTTCCCATAACCTGCCCCCGAAAACATAAGGAACCTTATAATAATTAGTATTCTTATGAAAAGTACTACAAATTTGTAATTGACGAAACAACAGACTGACAGCTACCAAATGAGCTCAAAATTTTCATAATCGAATAGAAATTGTGGCTACAGTGAACGATTAAAGCCAGAGGTCTGACAAGGAAATTTACGTTTTTTAGACAAAAACATGTCTATGCCTCCTAAGCGTCATAAAAATTAGTATTTTCATGCAAATTACTACATATTTGCACTTCACGCAAACTAAGCAAACGCAACTATGAGTTAAGACCAAAATTTCAACAATCGGATTTAAATTACGGGCACAGTAAACAATCAAAGCTGAAAATCTGCACAAAAACTGAACGTGTTCTAGAAACAGCAATTTTTTGATATTTTGCCTAAAACATGTTCCGACCATCAAAACACTAGTTTGGGCTAAACTCTTAAATGAAAACGTAAAAACGCGAAATTCGCACGTTTAAGGGGAGAAAAATCAATTTAAAGTTTTGGGGAGTTGACGCGTGAAAAATTGGGTTTTTTTTTTGCTTTCAACCACTAAACCCGCCTTTAAACTTTTGCGAAATGCCACAAATTTATACTTTTTGGAAAATTCAGACGCTGATCTATTCATTTATACCGAAATATAGCACATCGGTTGAAAAATGAAGCCACAGCAATGCCGTAAACGGTAAAAGCTTACATAACCTGCCCCCGAAAACATAAGGAACCTTCTAAAAACCAGTATTCTTATGAAAAGTACTACAAATTTATATTTGACGTAAAAAACAGACTGACAGCTACAAAATGAGACCAAAATTTTGATAATCGAATAGAAATTGTGGCTACAGTGAACGATTAAAGCCAGAGGTCTGACAAGGAAATTTACGTTTTTTAGAAAAAACATGTCTATGCCTCCTAAGCGTCATAAAAATTAGTATTTTCATGCAAATTACTACATGTTTGCACTTCACGCAAACTAAGCAAACGCAACTATGAGTTAAGACAAAAAATTTCAACAATCGGATTTAAATTACGGGCACAACAAACAATCAAAGCTGAAAATCTGCGCAAAAACTGAACGTGTTCTAGAAACAGCAATTTTTTGATATTATGCCTAAAACATGTTCCGACTATCAAAACACCAGTTTGGGCTAAACTTTTAAATGAAAACGTAAAAACGCGAAATTCGCACGTTTAAGGGGAGAAAAATCAATTCAAAGTTTTGGGGAGTTGACGCGTGAAAAATTGGTTTTTTTTTTGGCTTTCAACCACTAAACCCGCCTTTAAACTTTTGCGAAATGCCACAAATTTATACTTTTTGGAAAATTCAGACGCTGATCTATTCATTTACGAGTATACCGAAATATAGCACATCGGTTGAAAAATGAAGCCACAGCAATGCCGTAAAGGGAAAAAGTTTCCATAACATCCCCCGAAAACATAAGGAACCTGATAAAAATTAGTATTCTGATGAAAAGTACTACAAATTTGTATTTGACGTAAACAACAGACTGACAGCTACAAAATGAGACCAAAATTTTGATAATCGAATAGAAATTGTGGCTACAGTGAACGATTAAAGCCAGAGGTCTGACAAGGAAATTTACATTTTTTAGACAAAAACATGTCTATGCCTCCTAAGCGTCATAAAAATTAGTATTTTCATGCAAATTACTACATATTACTACATATTTGCACTTTACGCAAACTAAGCAAACGCAGCTATGAGTTAAGACCAAAATTTCAACAATCGGATTTAAATTACGGGCACAGTAAACAATCAAAGCTGAAAATCTGCACAAAAACTGAACGTGTTCTAGAAACAGCAATGTTTTGATATTTTGCCTAAAACATGTTCCGACCATCAAAACACTAGTTTGGGCTAAACTTTTAAATGAAAACGTAAAAACGCGAAATTCGCACGTTTACGGGGAGAAAAATCAATTCAAAGTTTTGGGGAGTTGACGCGTGAAAAATTGGATTTTTTTGGCTTTCAACCACTAAACCCGCCTTTAAACTTTTGCGAAATGCCACAAATTTATACTTTTTGGAAAATTCAGACGCTGATCTATTCACTTATTCCGAAATATAGCACATCGGTTGAAAAATGAAGCCACAGCAATGCCGTAAAGGGAAAAAGTTTCCATAACCTGCCCCCGAAAACATAAGGAACCTTATAAAAATTAGTATTCTTATGAAAAGTACTTCAAATTTGTATTTGACGTAAGCAACAGACTGACAGCTAAAAATGAGATCAAAATTTTGATAATCGAATCGAAATTGTGGCTACAGTGAACGATTAAAGCCAGAGGTCTGACAAGGAAATTTACGTTTTTTAGACAAATACATGTCTATGCCTCCTAAGCGTCATAAAAATTAGTATTTTCATGCAAATTACTACATATTTGCACTTCACGCAAACTAAGCAAACGCAACTATGAGTTAAGGCCAAAATTTTAACAATCGGATTTAAATTACGGGCACAGTAAACAATCACAGCTGAAAATCTGCACAAAAACTGAACGTGTTCTAGAAACAGCAATGTTTTGATATTTTTCCTAAAACATGTTCCGACCATCAAAACACGAGTTTGGGCTAAACTTTTAAATGAAAACGTAATAACGCGAAATTCGCACGTTTAAGGGGAGAAAAATCAATTTAAAGTTTTGGGGAGTTGACGCGTGAAAAATTGGGTTTTTTTTTTGCTTTCAACCACTAAACCCGCCTTTAAACTTTTGCGAAATGCCACAAATTTATACTTTTTGGAAAATTCAGACGCTGATCTATTCATTTATACCGAAATATAGCACATCGGTTGAAAAATGAAGCCACAGCAATGCCGTAAACGGTAAAAGCTTACATAACCTGCCCCCGAAAACATAAGGAACCTTCTAAAAACCAGTATTCTTATGAAAAGTACTACAAATTTATATTTGACGTAAAAAACAGACTGACAGCTACAAAATGAGACCAAAATTTTGATAATCGAATAGAAATTGTGGCTACAGTGAACGATTAAAGCCAGAGGTCTGACAAGGAAATTTACGTTTTTTAGAAAAAACATGTCTATGCCTCCTAAGCGTCATAAAAATTAGTATTTTCATGCAAATTACTACATGTTTGCACTTCACGCAAACTAAGCAAACGCAACTATGAGTTAAGACAAAAAATTTCAACAATCGGATTTAAATTACGGGCACAACAAACAATCAAAGCTGAAAATCTGCGCAAAAACTGAACGTGTTCTAGAAACAGCAATTTTTTGATATTATGCCTAAAACATGTTCCGACCATCAAAACACTAGTTTGGGCTAAACTTTTAAATGAAAACGTAAAAACGCGAAATTCGCACGTTTAAGGGGAGAAAAATCAATTCAAAGTTTTGGGGAGTTGACGCGTGAAAAATTGGGTTTTTTTTTGGCTTTCAACCACTAAACCCGCCTTTAAACTTTTGCGAAATGCCACAAATTTATACTTTTTGGAAAATTCAGACGCTGATCTATTCATTTATACCGAAATATAGCACATCGGTTGAAAAATGAAGCCACAGCAATGCCGTAAAGGGAAAAAGTTTCCATAACATCCCCCGAAAACATAAGGAACCTGATAAAAATTAGTATTCTTATGAAAAGTGCTACAAATTTGTATTTGACGTAAATAACAGACTGACAGCTACAAAATGAGACCAAAATTTTGATAATCGAATAGAAATTGTGGCTACAGTGAACGATTAAAGCCAGAGGTCTGACTAGGAAATTTACGTTTTTTAGACAAATACATGGCTATGCCTCTTAAGCGTCATAAAAATTAGTATTTTCATGCAAATTACTACATATTACTACATATTTGCACTTTACGCAAACTAAGCAAACGCAGCTATGAGTTAAGACCAAAATTTCAACAATCGGATTTAAATTACGGGCACAGTAAACAATCAAAGCTGAAAATCTGCACAAAAACTGAACGTGTTCTAGAAACAGCAATGTTTTGATATTTTTCCTAAAACATGTTCCGACCATCAAAACACGAGTTTGGGCTAAACTTTTAAATGAAAACGTAATAACGCGAAATTCGCACGTTTAAGGGGAGAAAAATCAATTTAAAGTTTTGGGGAGTTGACGCGTGGAAAATTGGGTTTTTTTTGGCTTTCAACCACTAAACCGCCTTTAAACTTTTACGAAATGCCACAAATTTATACTTTTTGGAAAACTCAGACGCTGATCTATTCATTTATACCGAAATATAGCACATCGGTTGAAAAATGAAACCACGGCAATGCCGGAAAGGGAAAAAGTTTCCATAACCTGCCTCCGAAAACATAAGGAACCTTATAAAAATTGGTATTCTTATGAAAAGTACTACAAATTTATATTTGGCGTAAACAACAGACTGACAGCTGCAAAATGAGACCAAAATTTTGATAATCGAATAGAAATTGTGGCTACAGTGAACGATTAAAGCCAGAGGTCTGACAAGGAAATTTGCGTTTTTTAGACAAATACATGTCTATGCCTCCTAAGCGTCATAAAAATTAGTATTTTCATGCAAATTACTACACATTTGCACTTCACGCAAACTAAGCAAACGCAACCATGAGTTAAGACCAAAATTTCAACGATCGGATTTAAATTACGGTCACAGTAAACAATCAAAGCTGAAAATTTGCACAAAAACTGAACGTGTTCTAGAAACAGCAATTTTTTGATATTTTGCCTAAAACATGTTCTGACCATCAAAACACTAGTTTGGGCTAAACTTTTAAAAGAAAACGTAAAAACGCGAAATTCGCACGTTTAAGGGGAGAAAAATCAATTTAAAGTTTTGGGGAGTTGACGCGTGGAAAATTGGGTTATTTCTGGCTTTCAACCACTAAACCCGCCTTTAAACTTTTGTGAAATGCCACAAGTTTATACTTTTTGGAAAATTCAGACGCTGATCTATTCATTTATACCGAAATATAGCAAATCGGTTGAAAAATGAAGCCACAGCAATGCCGTAAAGGGAAAAAGTTTCCATAACCTGCTCCCGAAAACATAAGGGACCTTATAAAAATTAGTATTCTTATGAAAAGTACTACAAATTTGTATTTGAGGTAAATAACAGACTGACAGCTACAAAATGAGACCAAAATTTTGATAATCGAATAGAAATTGTGGCTACAGTGAACGATTAAAGCCAGAGGTCTGACAAGGAAATGTACGTTTTTTATACAAATACATGTCTATGCATCCTAAGCGTCATAAAAATTAGTATTTTCATGCAAATTACTACATATTTGCACTTCACGCAAACTAAGCAAACGCAACTATGAGTTAAGACCAAAATTTCAACAATCGGATTTAAATTGCGGGCACAGTAAACAATCAAAGCTGAAAATCTGCACAAAAACTGAACGTGTTCTAGAAACAGCAATTTTTTGATATTTTGCCTAAAACATGTTCCGACCATCAAAACACTAGTTTGGGCTAAACTTTTAAATGAAAACGTAAAAACGCGAAATTCGCACGTTTAAGGGGAGAAAAATCAATTTAAAGTTTTGGGGAGTTGACGCGTGAAAAATTGGGTTTTTTCTTGGCTTTCAACCACTAAACCCGCCTTTAAACTTTTGCGAAATGCCACAAATTTATACTTTTTGGAAAATTCAGACGCTGATCTATTCATTAATACCGAAATATAGCACATCGGTTGAAAAATGAAGCCACAGCAATGCCGTTAAGGGAAAAAGTTTCCATAACCTGCCCCCGAAAACATAAGGAACCTTATAAAAATTAGTATTCTTATGAAAAGTACTACAAATTTGTATTTGACGTAAACAACAGACTGACAGCTACAAAATGAGACCAAAATTTTGATAATCGAATAGAAATTGTGGCTGCAGTGAACGATTAAAGCCAGAGGTCTGACAAGGAAATTTATGTTTTTAAGACAAATACATGTCTATGCCTCCTAAGCGTCATAAAAGTTAGTATTTTCATGCAAATTACTACACATTTGCACTTCACGCAAACTAAGCAAACGCAACTATGAGTTAAGACCAAAATTTCAACAATCGGATTTAAATTACGGGCACAGTAAACAATCAAAGCTGAAAATCTGCACAAAAACTGAACGTGTTCTAGAAACAGCAAATTTTTGTTATTTTGCCTAAAACATGTTCCGACCATCAAAACACTAGTTTAGGCTAAACTTTTAAATGAAAACGTAAAAACGCGAAATTCGCACGTTTAAGGGGAGAAAAATCAATTAAAATTTTGGGGAGTTGACGCGTGGAAAATTGGGATTTTTTTTGGCTTTCAACCACTAAACCCGCCTTTAAACTTTTGCGAAATGCCACAAATTTATACTTTTTGGAAAATTCAGACGCTGATCTATTCATTTATTTCAAAATATAGCACATCGGTTGAAAAATGAAGCCACAGCAATGCCGTGAAGGGAAAAAGTTTCCATAACCTGCCCCCGAAAACATAAGGAACCTTATAAAAATAAGTATTCTTATAAAAGTACTACAAATTCGTATTCGACGTAAACAACAGACTGACAGCTACAAAATGAGACCAAAATTTTGATAATCGAATAGAAATTGTGGCTACAGTGAACGATTAAAGCCAGAGGTCTGACAAGGAAATTTACGTTTCTCAGACAAAAACATGTCTATGCCTCCTAAGCGTCATAAAAATTAGTATTTTCATGCAAATTACTACATATTTGCACTTCACGCAAACTAAGCAAACGCAACTATGAGTTAAGACCAAAATTTCAACAATCGGATTTAAATTACGGGCACAGTAAACAATCAAAGCTGAAAATCTGCACAAAAACTGAACGTGTTCGAGAAACAGCAATTTTTTGATATTTTGCCGAACACATGTTCCGACCATCAAAACACTAGTTTGGGCTAAACTTTTAAATGAAAACGTAAAAACGCAAAATTCGCACGTTTAAGGGGAGAAAAATCAATTTAAAGTTTTGGGGAGTTGACGGGTGGAAAATTGGGTTTTTTGGCTTTCAACCACTAAACCCGCCTTTAAACTTTTGCGAAATGCCACAAATTTATACTTTTTGGAAAATTCAGACGCTGATCTATTCATTTATACTGAAATATAGCACATCGGTTGAAGAATGAAGCCACGGCAATGCCGTAAAGGGAAAAAGTTTCCATAACCTGCCCCCGAAAACATAAGGAACCTTCTAAAAATTAGTATTCTTATGAAAAGTACTACAAATTTGTATTTGACGTAAACAACAGACTGACAGCTACAAAATGAGACCAAAATTTTGATAATCGAATAGAAATTGTGGCTACAGTGAACGATTAAAGCCAGAGGTCTGACAAGGAAATATACGTTTTTTAGACAAAAACATGTCTATGCCTCCTAAGCGTCATAAAAATTAGTATTTTCATGCAAATTACTACATATTTGCACTTCACGCAAACTAAGCCAACGCAACTATGAGTTAAGACCAAAATTTCAACAATCGGATTTAAATTACGGGCACAGTAAACAATCAAAGCTGAAAATCTGCACAAAAACTGAACGTGTTCTAGAAACAGCAAATTTTTGATATTTTTCCTAAAACATGTTCCGACCATCAAAACACTAGTTTGGGCTAAACTTTTAAATGAAACGTAAAAACGCGAAATTCGCACGTTTAAGGGGAGAAAAATCAATTTAAAGTTTTGGGGAGTTGACGCGTGAAAAATTGGGGTTTTTCTGGCTTTCAACGACTAAACCCGCCTTTAAACTTTTGCGAAATGCCACAAATTTATACTTTTTGGAAAATTCAGACGCTGATCGATTCATTTATACCGAAATATAGCACATCGGTTGAAAAATGAAGCCACAGCAATGCCGTGAAGGGAAAAAGTTTCCATAACCTGCCCCCGAAAACATAAGGAACCTTATAAAAATTAGTATTCTTATGAAAAGTACTACAAATTTGTATTTGTCGTTAACAACAGACTGACAGCTACAAAATGAGACCAAAATTTTGATAATCGAATAGAAATTGTGGCTACAGTGAACGATTAAAGCCAGAGGTCTGACAAGGAAATTTACGTTTTTTAGACAAATACATGTCTATGCCTCCTAAGCGTCATAAAAATTAGTATTTTCATGCAAATTACTACATATTTGCACTTCACGCAAACTAAGCAAACGCAACTATGAGTTAAGACCAAAATTTCAACAATCGGATTTAAATTACGGCCACAGTAAACAATCAAAGCTGAAAATCTGCACAAAAACTGAACGTGTTCTAGAAACAGCAATTTTTTGATATTTTGCCTAAAACATGTTCCGACCATCAAAACACTAGTTTGGGCTAAACTTTTAAATGAAAACGTAAAAACGCGAAATTCGCACGTTTAAGGGGAGAAAAATCAATTTAAAGTTTTGGGGAGTTGACACGTGAAAAATTGGGTTTTTTTTGGCTTTCAAGCACTAAACCCGCACTTAAACTTTTGCAAAATGCCACAAATTTATACTTTTTGGAAAATTCAGACGCTGATCTATTCATTTATACCGAAATATAGCACATCGGCTTAAAAAGGAAGCCACAGCAATGCCGTAAAGGGAAAAAGTTTCCATAGCCTGCCCCAAAAAATATAAGGAACCTTATAAAAATTAGTATTCTTATGAAAAGTACTACAAATTTGTATTTGACGTAAACAAAAGACTGACAGCTGCAAAATGAGACCAAAATTTTGATAATCGAATAGAAATTGTGGCTACAATGAACGATTAAAGCCAGAGGTCTGACAAGGAAATTTACGTTTTTTAGACAAATACATGTCTATGCCTCCTAAGCGTCATAAAAATTAGTATTTTCATGCAAATTTCTACATATTTGCATTTCACGCAAACTAAACAAACGCAACCATAAGATAAGACCAAAATTTCAACAATCGGATTTAAATTACGGGCACAGTAAACAATCAAAGCTGAAAATCTGCACAAAAAACTGAACGTGTTCTAGAAACAGCAATTTTTAGGGTTTTGTAAAATAATTTTACAAAACCCTACTAGTTTCGTGACCAGTCTGTTCGTCTGTCCGTCCGTCCGTCCGTGTGTCACAGCAGTTTTTCTCGGAAACTACTTAAGCTAGAAACATCAAATTTTGTGTGTAGGTGTAAAGTGGTGATCTCTTCAAAGTTCAGCTACAAAAAAATTCTGTAAGGTATTTAAGGGGGTTCTCCCCATATAGGAGAGTGACCCCCCGAAAAAAAAATTTCATTGAAGGTGGCCGATATGGGTATCAAATGAAAGGTCTTGATGAGAACTTTCCAAAACAGGTCGTAGTTTGGCAAAATTTGCTTCGAGGGGCGCACAGGGAGGGGAAATACACGAACAATTTGTGTCCCCCTCCCCTCGCGATTGGACGCCTGTGATCTGATAAATCTGAAAAAAATCAGGAATGTAGGCCTTGGTGAGTACAACAACAACAAATACATTAGAAGTCGCAATTCACTCAACTTTCCTAGTAATAGTATGATTTATCGATTTTATGTTTTCTTGAATAAAATCTTAACGGTACCCTTAAATTCAATGGAATTCAGTACGTACATGTCTATTTATAAGCTTGATCTATCCTGAGAGTTTCATAAAGATTGAATGATATTTATCGAAGTTAAAGCGGTTTGAATTTTCCTGTATTACTATGGAATAATATGTGCTGCTTTATTACTATGGCAACATATGGCTATGGAACAACATGCGCTCTTTACCGACTCAGACACTACAGTTTTGCTAGGATTTGGAATGATAGGTGTCATGAATATCTTTGAGAATCGGTTCAGCTAGTGGTATTAGTAATCGTGAAACAAAATAGTGGCTGTTTTAAATGCGAAGATTGAATAATTTTGAGTTATTTTTTCCCAACTTCAACGTTTAAGGTGCATGCTTTGAACACTTGATTCAATTTAATGAATGACTGAAAATGAGTACCTACAATTAATGCTCATAAGTGAAACAAGTCAACGAGGTGGGAGAGAGCTCCTGGCAGAAGGGTTTTCTAACCATTCTAGGATTCGAAAAAATTGGCCATTAATCGATGATAACAGTACAGGAGAGTGGCCCCTGAAAAAAAATCATCAAACGTAGCCGATATGAGTATGAAATCAAAGTTTTCATGGGAGCTTTTCAAAACAGTTGTTAAACTGTCAGTTTTTGCTTAAGTCGGGGCACAGGGGAGAAATACATGAAAAATGTGTTTCCTCCGTCGCGGATTGATATCTGAAATAATTATCAAGGGAGATATTTATGAGTAAAACAATACCAAAAACCTCAGAAGTCGAAATTCGTTCAACTTTGTTAATAATAGTATGATCTTCGTATTTCATATTACCTCCAATAAAATCGTCTTTGACATGTTTCTTTATTTGATTCGATCTGGTGACTGCATTTTGTAAATTGCATACAAAACCCTTCTGACATGAGCGTGAGTCTGTTTACCCAACTTGTTTGATATTTTGCCTAAAACATGTTTCGACCATCAAAACACTAGTTTGGGTTAAACATTTAAATTAAAACGTAAAAACGCGAAATTCGCACGTTTAAGGGGAGGAAAAGCAATTTGAAGTTTTAGTGATTTGACGCGTGAAAAATTGGGATTTTTTTGACTTTCAACCAATATAGCACATCGGTTGAAAAATCAAGCCACAGCAATGCCGTAAAGCGAAATAGTGTTCAAAACCTGCCCCCAAAAATTTAAAGAGCCTTACAAAAATTTTTATTCTTATGAAAGGTACTACAAATTCGTATTTGACGTAAACAACAGACTGACAGCTACAAAACGAGACCAAAGTGTTATGGTGGGTGGAAAATTTTTTATGGCAAATTATAATCAATTCCCTGGGCAGATCTCTAGTTCTTATCGTTCACCGTACCCACAATTTTGATGCGGTTGTCATAATTTTAGTCTCATTTTTAGCTGCCAATGTATTCTTCAAATTTTCTAGCGTATAGGAGGCAAAAGCTGGCTGCTTCTAGAACACGTGCACTTTTTGTGGAGGTTTTCATGCAGATTCAAGTTTTGTTCGCTTACTGTGCGCGGAATTTTTATCTGATTGTTTAAATGTTGCTGTCATCTTGTAGCTGCCCCAATGTAGTTTCGGTCAAATACAAATATGTACTTATTAGCATTAAAATACTCATTTATATGACGTTTAGAATGCATAGACATTTCCTAAAACACGTCAATTTCCTTGGCAGATTTCTAGCTTTGATCGTTCACTGTACCCACAATTTCTATTCGATTGTCAGAATGTTGGTCTCAATTTGTATCTGTTAGTGTATCCTTTACGACAAGTATAAATTTGTAGTATTATTTACAAATGCAATATTTCTTATGAGGGGTTAAATAAGGAGTACACCCCCCCCCCCCCCCAAAACTTTAAATCGCTTTTTATCCCCTTCAACGTGCGGACTGCGGGTTTATTCGTCTTAATTGAAAGGCTTAACCCAAACTAATGTTTTGGTGGGCGGAAAATATTTAAGGCAAATTATTTAGCATGTAGGAGGTACAGAAGTGGCTGTTTTTAGAACACGTGCACTTTTTGTTTAGATTTCTAGCTTTGGTCGCTTACTGTGTCCGCAATTATCAGCTGATTGTTAAAATATTGGTGTCATCTTGTAACTGCCCTCAAGTAGCCCCCAAAAATTTTAAATCGCTTTTTCTTCCCTTAAACGTGCAAATTTCGGGCTTATTAGATTTAATTTAAAGGCTCAACCCAAACCAGTGTTCTGGTGGTCGGAAAATATTTTAAACAAATTATCTAGCGTGTAGGAGGCGAAGAAATTGCGCCGACTTGGCGGCCAAAAGAATCTATCCGATTTTTGATGCCTTGCTCTGAAGTGAAGCGTATTTTGGTGAGGGCGTTTTGCATCGAGCGAAATAAATGAAAGTCAGATGGAGCAAGGTCCGGACTATAAGGTGGGTGGGCCAAAACTTCCCATCATTATTTTCCAAATAGTATTTCACGGGTCTTGCAACATGCGGCCGAGCATTGTCATGATGAAAAATTATAGCCTCGTGTCTGGTCGCATATTCAGGGCGTTTTTCGATGATGGTACTGGTCACCTGTGATTGTCTGGTCCGATTTCAACAACTCATAATATAACGGCCCCTTCTGATCCCACCAAATATATAGCATTTGGCTTCGCCGTTGATTTGACTTGTTGGCCGGGCTTCATGTACGACTTTTTGCGCTTGGGATTGTCATAATGGATCCATTTTTCATCCTCAGTCACGATCCGATGCAAAAATGATTTATTTTAATGGCGCTCAAGCAGCCTTTCAGACATACAAAAGCGCCGTTCAACGTCTCTCGGCTTCAACTCATAGGAGACCCAATTACCTTGCTTTTGAATGTTTGAACGTTTGGAAATGGCTTGTTGAGTCACTCCGAATGATTTGGCAAGTATGTCTTACGTTTGACACGAATCCTCATCGAGTAGCGTCTCCAATTCTTCGTCTTCTATTTTTTTTTTGGCTGTCCTGGGCGTTCTTTGTCTTTGATGTCAAAATCGAAGCGTTGAAACCATTCAAAACACTGTATTTCCGCCAAACGTCATTGCCATAAACTTTGACAAGCAAACGATGACTTTCGGCAGCAGTTTTCTTTGCAAAAAATGACCCAACAGAACTTCCCGCAAACGCTGTCTTTTTCTCCAATTTTCGAAGTGGTTCATCGTGGAAAATAATAATGATGCACACAAGAAAAAATTGTTTTGTTGACTGATTTTGATAGTTGTCAAATGTACCTTCAAAGTGACACATATATAAAGTTCGAGCTTTCACGATATTTGTTAGTACGGACATCTAGCGTCAAGTTCCAATATATATATATATATATATATATATATATATATATATATATATATATATATATATATATATATATATATTGTTACATGTACAAATAATACATGTACAAATAATTCTGTGAACTACTGTCGCAATCGTTTTCATAATCATTAAGAACGTCAACAAATGAATTTACTCGAACCCACGAGAGCCCAACAAGCATGATCAACATCTGCAAGTGACGTCACCCCATTCATTAATTTGCTCGAATCTACCAGGTACCGCTTGGTAGAACATTCGCCAATGTACGAGAAATGGGTGAATAGGTAGAGACCCTATATAAAGGCGAGCTGAATGAATGGGGGGATCATTCATTCATTCGACCGCGATAAGAACTGCGATAGTGTGTGGAAAGCGAATAGAAAAGTGATTTTCGTACTTGTGAAGTGATTTAGAAGACAATTGCGATAAGAAATTTATGGACAAGTGTTACATTTTTTAATAGTGAGAATTAAAATTAGTGAAAGTGTTAAATCGATTATTGTGCATTATTGTAATTGAATAAACTCTCTTAACTTAAATTAAAAGACATTGCGTTTTCACTTTCCCGGAACATTAAATTATTGGCCGCGAACCAAATAACACGAGACAATATATATATATAAGGTACTCTACGCAATAGATAAATTTCTCTCGAGAAATTTACCTCAAAAATAATAATAATAATCTTTTTCTTCGTAGCACTACAGTCTCTTTCGGGCCTTTGCTTCCAGCGAATAGTACCTGTAACTGTCTCATTCAATTGATCGCGTCCTCTAATTTCAAAACCTGAGCAGCAACAAACCACCTTCACCGACTGGGGCAGACCAGCGTCTTCACAGTTTCCTCGCTAGGGTCCGGCCTTCGGTTCTCCCAACAAAGGCATTTTCGGGTATCGGTTGCTCGTCTTTAAAATTTACGTGGCCAGCCTATTGCGAATTTTGCAGTCTTACAATCGTTTGAAATCGTCAAAAATTTCATGCAACTCATGGTTGTATTTAAATCGCCATTTGTCCCCGTCTAGTTTTGTTTCAATTATTCGCATTAGGATCCGTCACTAGAAGGCGTTAAATATATTTGCAGATGCTTGGACTAGGGTCCATGTTTCAGACCCATTGCATACGAGGGTAGCCCAAAAGTACCCGACCTGACTTATGTATACAGGTAATTTTGAAAAATCATTACTGCGATTGACAATACCACCTTTCAACAACTTACTGTGAAAAATTCATAACGCAACGTTTATAATTCCTTTTTTACAGACATACAAAGTGAACGCTCTCAGTGAATTTGTAAATATGGAAAAAATTGGGCATCATTATGTGTTACGATACTTTCATTTGAAAGGTCTAAGTTCAACCGATATCAAAGCCGAGCTGGGTTCTACTCTGGGAAAGTCTGCTCCTTCATTTACAATGGTCAAATATTGGGTAGCTGAGTTTAAATGAAATCAATGTTTTCAGGAATACACCTTCTGGATTATTGGTGGTGGATGTATGCTTGGCATTCAGGCCATCAGCAAGAATAAAGTAAGCATGCAGCCTGTTCAATTCGAGTCTTTCAAACAAGGAATTGAGCTCCTCCTTGAACTTGAGAAAACTTCGACCAGTTGCATGGGCAGAGAAGAGGTTATCCAGACCTAGCAGTGAGATTTTGATAACGGATAGTTCAAGAGATTCAAAGCCTTTGAATTCGACTTTTTCAATATTTTGGAAATAATACAGGGTTCGAACTAATATGCCACCATTCCCGTCAGCGTTTACCCTATTGTTTCTCTCGAATTCAAAATTCTTGAATGTCATGGAGTGCCATGAATTGAAGTGAGTTTCAGTCAGAAGTAAAATGTCAGGCTTTTACTTGACAAGGAACTCAAAGAGACAGTCACGTTGATGTGTAGCAATAACAGAGTTGATGTTGATCGAGATGAGATGAATCCTATCCATGGGAATGTGACTGGAAGACAAACTATTTTGATGCATGTTGGCCTAAACGTTGAAAAATGAAATTGATTTTTTGGTCTTGTTTACTTATTCTTTCTGAAAGAGATTCAGGCTGTTGGTATATTTTGAGGACCAGCTCATAATTGCCCCTCACATTATTTATTTTATTTACACTGTGACTGCTGGTCCTCTAGTAGCAAGTACAAATGATACTCCGGGATTGACGAAGTTGGGAGGTAACAAATTGCGATGTACTTGGGTTTGTTTTGGGGAAAATTTAACTTGTGCATCTTGATATCGAAGGCATCCTAGATTTGATGCTGGATGAGCAAATTAACCACAGGTAACACAATATAGTTTTTCTTTTGGCTCCATTGGAGCTTATTTGCATTCACCGGGCGCGTGAATATCTTTGCATTCAACGCAGCGATAGTGCATGGTGCAATTTGCAGCTAAATGACCAAATCTTTGACACCCGTAACACTGGTTGACCTTAGTTTTAAGGAGGCGTTCCTACCTCACAACTCTAAACTTAAAGTACCTTACCTGTTGGAGGGCACTCGGACTGCGATCGTTAGAAATTTGAGCCAGATAAAATGGTAATATTTTGCCTTCAACAGTTGATCTCCATGTAGCAATATTTTTCCCCCTGATGAACTTAACAGCTGGTGCTGCTTCCTGTAACATTTCAAGGAGGTCAACTGTATTCTCCCGCACAGTCCAAGCCCTTCAACAGGAACGTCTGATTTGATTGAAGTGGGAGCTTTGAAACTATTAAGAGCATCTTTCGCTAGCTTGAAATTAGCCAATGTACTTGTCTTAATTGTGAGTTTATCAGCGGTCACTCTCTTAACTTCAAAATTGGCGATCTTATGTTTGGCTGCCAATAGCTGAACCATATCCCCTCCACCTTGCCCAAGGACATTAATCGCAGGAACTTTCTTAGTTATCTTAATATTTTTCATAAGTGAACCAGCAGATACACCAGTTGTCTTTTTCTCCTTCTACCTATTTTTCGATTTTGAATATTCAATAAAATTATTACTACAATCATTAATATTACCTATGTTATCTTGGCACTCTATCTCGACGTCCATTTCATCATTCATCGCAGACAGTACCGCATAGTAATTGGCACTGTCGTTTGCTGCTCTTGTGCTTAGTATGTTTTCAGCATTATGGATTTCTGTCATGTTTGTATCTTGTAATGTTGCTTTATATATTTGAGCCTTTTGCAAGGCTACTATTTTTTCGTTGGTCTTGTTTGTTGTCGCTTCCTTTTTCTCATTCTTATTATTTGTTATCGCTTTTTCTTCGCCGAACATATTCTATGGTTTCATCACTTTTGTTTTGTTTGCATTTGTTAATGTCCGGATCATGTTCTCCATACTTTGTATTCGGAGTTTCATCTCATCATTTTGTTTAGTAACCTGTGCGTTTTCTCTGGTTACTCTTCTGTATTCTTCACTTGAAACTGTAATACGCTAGCCATGCTCACATCTATCTTGGTCGTTTTTCTGTTTCATGATTTTTTCATTCGACGCATTAGAAAAACCTGGCCCAGGGTCCCCCAGCGGTGGGAAGCCATCGGGCTCCTCCATACCCCTGGTGAAAAAAAAAAACGTTTCTTCTTTTTTTGACTTTTTTTTAAACTTTTTCGCAAGTGAAATCCAGACACTCGATAAATTCTTCGAATAGTTCTACGATACGATAAGATTTTTTAAAAATCAATTTCTAATTGATGTTTAAAAAATTATTTTAATTTTTAAAAATTTTGGACAGGAGCTTTTAAAAACACGTCTGTTCGCAACGAAGGCTAGCCAAAGAGTCCCTATAGTTTCAAAATATTGGAAAAGTTGAATGCAAAAGCTTTGAATCTCTTGAAGTGTCCGTTATCAAAATCTAACTGCCAGGTGGGGATAACCTCTTTGTTATCTCTGCCTATGTAACTGGTCAAAATGTTCTAAAGTTCAAGGAGAAGCCCAATTTCTTGTTTGAGATAATCGAATTAAACAGGCTGCATAGTCATTGAATTCTTACTGGAGACCTGAACGTCAAGCATAGGTCATGTGTAAACGCCACCAATAATCCCAGAGGTGTTTTCCTGAAATCGTGGATTACAGAGAACCAAAATGAATACAGGTGCAATCTATATGGGTCGGAGTTCCCAACATATCCAAGGACAAATTCATACTGACGCAAGACTTGAATTCATACTGACGCAAGACTTGAATTCAGCTTTTAGCGTCCTCAACAGAAACTGCAGGTGCTTCTTGCGATAGCGACCATAACGCAATCGTAATGGAAATCAATCATCAAAGGGATGATTTCTTTCCCATCCCAGTTCAACATGAAAATCATCTGTTGAATGTCAAAACCCCAGACTGGAGAAAGTTTCAAAAATATTTAATTGAGATTACCAGAAGTAATGTCCTCCTTGTGATGATGGCAGCGCTTGCTGAATGGTTTCTAACGACAGGAATCTAACCAACGATGACATAGATATCTATTTGTTGAAGTTAGAGAAGCTGACATGGGAAATGATTGAGAAAGTAGTTCCTAAGATTAAGCATCGTAACAATATGGAAGGATATGAAACACCAACCATTGTAAGGTTGAACACATTGAAGCGCCTTCTTCTCACAGACGTCAACAATATTGTCGCGTGTTGTGGTTCGCGGCTGATAATTTCAATGTTCCAAAGAAGTGAAAACACACTGTCTGCTAATTAAATTTCACAAATCGCATTTTAATCTAGCTTTCACTTGTCTATGAATTTCTATTAAACTGTCTTCACTTACAATCAATATCGCTTTTAAGTCGCATTCCGCACTATCGCAATTTTACTATCGTGGTTTTACTATAACCCCCCACTCATTCAGCTCGACTTTATATAAGGTCTCTAGTCAATCAATCCATTTCTCGTAGATTGGCGAATGTTCTGACGAGAACTACCCGTAATATTCGAGCAATCCTGAATGGCTGCAATGACGTCGCTTTCAGATATTGATCATACTGGTGAGTTCCTGTGATTTCGAGTACATTTGTTCATTGATCATGATGTTCTTAATAGTTGCAAAAATAATTGCGACAGTAGCTCGCAGAATTATTTGCACATGTAATACTGCCTCCACCTCAGTTCTTTTCGCCCCAAAAAGATGTGTCGCCAGTTGTAGTCAAGTCTCCCTGGATGTAATATGGGGCAAGACGGTCCAGGTGCACGGTTTTCATTTTGGCTCTCGACTTACGGTGCTCCTGTATGCGAAATATAACGTCATTGATTCGCTTTGTGGCTCGGTATGGTCCCTCTCAATTATGCTGCAACTTTGGAGACCTACCCTTTCGCCGTTGAGCGTTATATAGCCACACCGACTCATCTTGCTGGAAGCCAGTAGAATTTGTCTTTAGATCATACCTGGTTTTCATGCGGCCAGTATCCGACTCTGAGATCGTTTGGGTGTTCCAAACTTTATATCAGTCGGCAGACAAATAGTCTTTCCAGAAATGACTTTGGCTGGGGCTTGGCCCATCGATGCATGTTTGGCTGCTCTGTACGCCATCAAAAATAGCGGGATGTATCGGTCCCAGTTCATTTGGTTCTCGGTTACCATCTTGGCCAGGTGTTTATTGAGCGTGCTGCTGAAACGTTTGACCATTCCATCGGATTGAGGATGCAGTGGTGTTGTTCTCGTTTTCCGCATTCCCAGCAGCTCGCACATTTCACCAAAAACTAGTGACTCAAAGTCTCGGCTTCGGTCTGAATGTAGTTCACAAGGTACACCGTACCTATTGACCCAATTCAACATTAACTGTTCGTCTACAGTAGTTGCTTCTTGGTTGGGAATGGGGTAGACCTCGGGCCACTTGCTGAAATAATCGGCCACAGCCAGCGTGTATCGATTTTCCCATTCGGATTCTGGAAAGGGTCCTGCGATATCAATAGCAATCCTTTCAAATGGTGCACTCACGTTGTAGGTTTGCATTTGTCCTCTTAGTCGCCGATTTGGGCCTTTGACGGAAGCACAAATTGTGCATCTGTGACACCAATTTTGCTAAGGTCTTGTTAACATCAAGGTGGACTCCCGAGGATCCTTCATGCATTTCCTTAATCTCATCGCGGACTCGGCTTTTAGGAAGTACGAGGGTCACTCAACAAGTACTTAACCTCACACCCAAAGGCGCTGCTATTATAAAAGAGTTTTACCATCGTGCATTACATTCTTTTAGTAACCTACTGTCAAAGTTTCAGTCCATTTCCTTCATTAGTTTTATTGAATGTACTGCACGATGATAAAACTCTTTTGAATTAGCAGCGCCATCGGGCGGTGAGGCTAAGTAATTGTTGAATGACCCTCGTGTAGTTTGCATTGTATAGTAGCAGCCATCCCCCGCTTCCCCTTTCCGCTTGAGTGCGCCACCCTCCACATGAAGGGAGTTTCGTTGTACCCAATAACTTTTCAGGGTGGCGCCGTGCATCGAAACGTCCTTCCGCTCAGATCACCCAGTTGTCTCCTTCCATACGAGCAATGGTCCGATGTCTTCATTGGCTAGCTGGGCATTTCGAATCTCCTCCAATGATCACCCTTTATCAAAGTCGGCCGTTATCACTCGCAGATCAACTTTCGGCCCCTTTTCCTCAATCCGTCGGCAATGCTTGTAGTAAGCTGGACACGGACGACGAGATATGGCGTCAGCATTTCCATCAACTCCACCCTTTCGATGAACAATTTTCTAGTCATATGACTGCAGTCTTTCAATCCATCTCGCAGCTTGTCCTTCGGGGTTTGTGAAATTTAACAGCCATCTCAGCGATGTATGGTCTGCTCGAAGAACAAAGCTCTGGCCATCTGCTGGGAGAGTACAGCTGCAATACCGCCGTTGCTTGCATCGGTGTCAACTACAAATATTTTTCCGGGTTTTGGATATGCCAGCACGGGTGATTTACGCAGATTCTCCTTCAAGGTCTCAATGGCTGCCTGGCATTGCTCATTCCGGACATACGGACGATTTTTCTCGGTTAACTGATGGATGCACTTAGCTATTTTGACAAAGTCTTTGACATATTCTCTCCGAGAAAAGTTTTCAGTTGGCGCTTGTTGTTTGGTGTTGACCAGCTTTTCACGGCTTCAATTTTCTCAGGGTCTGTTTTGACCCCTTTTGCTGGTACAATGTGTCCCAGATATTACATTTCAGCTGTGAAAATGGTACGCTCGTCGGGACTGAGTTTCAGACTTGCCAGTCGCAATCGGGAGGAAACCTCTTCTAAGTTTCACAGATGCTCTTCGAACGTTCTCCCGATAACAATGATGTCATCCAGGTACACCAAGCAGGTCTTCCAGGTCAGGCCTCGTAGTAGGTATTCCACCAGGCGTTCGAAGGTGGCTGAAGCATTGCAAAGCCCAAATGGCATCACAACAAACCGTCATAATCCATTTTCAACTGAAAATACGGTCTTCTCTCTGTCCTTCTTGTCGATTTCCACCTGCCAGTAGCCACTCTTGAGATCGAGTGTAGAAAACCATTTTGAGTCGGCTAAAGTGTCCCTGATGTCTTCGATAGGTAGGAGCGGCTAACTATCTTTCTTAGTGGCGTCGTTAAGCTGCCTATAGTCGACACAAAACGAGCGCTACCATCCTTTTTCTTTACTAGAACTACTGGCGCGGCCAATGAACTGATAGAAGGTGCGATAACACCTTGTTTTTCCATGACCAAGATCAGTGCGCTCACTTTTCCTTGTTTGGCTAAAGGGAGACATCTCGGTGCTTGTCAAATTGGCTTGTCTCCCTGTGTATCGATGACGTGCGTTATCATACTCGTTCGGCCTTAGTGATCCGGGCTTATAGAGAAGATGTCACTGTACTTGGTGACCAGATCAGAGGCTTCCTTGAATAGCTGCACTGGCAACTTCACCTGCCTCAATATTGCAGGCATGGGTTCCCGCGCTTCGTCTGTGTCTTGCCTCCTTTTATAATGATTGTCGTGAGTGGCTTCCAAAGAGGTGGAAACAGGCTGGCAGCTGCCGATGATTTCTCACGCTTTGCTGCTCGTGGTTGAGTCTGCAGTGCTAAGGACTCTTACTGGCACACACCCGTTCCTTATAGAATTTAAAAGGCTTCGTCCACAATGTAGTCTTGTCACAGTGACCGTGGTGCTGGGGATATCAATCCTCCTAGCCAACCTCTGCCTCACAAAGTTGGCTCTTACATGTTTCCCGAGCCCTCTTTGGTGGGCTTCCATTCTGGGCTCCTGGCTCGGTTTAGATCTTCTCCTAGCTGTACACCCTGGACAATCGCTCTATTTTCTTGGCTTTTTGCAGGCTTGTTGCAATTCCTGGTTCTTTAATGCGCTGATGAATGCTTCTGTTGCTGCGTCGTCTCGATGTTCTGGGTCATAAGCTGGGTAAGCCAAAAGTGCCAGTCGCTCAATGCCTCGGGCTAGTTGCTGTAAGGTTTTTTAGACTTCTGCATCCAATGCCATAGCTGTGACCGATAAATATGCTTCAGATGATCGTCTTCATAACGCATGTCCAGCGCATTCATTATAGCAGCCTGGTTTGAGGGCAAACCAAGGGAGATAGTCTGCAAAAACTTGGCAGCTGGGCCTCTTAGAGCAAGAATCAATGCAGTTGCTTGCTCCTGCTCATTCCAGTGATTTATCCGAGTGGGGGCTAAAAACTGGGTTTTGTAAATACTCCAGATCATTTGCCCGTCGAATATTGTTCCTTGCACATTTCTGGATATGCTTTGCGCTGCGGTTATAAGCGGAGCTGGTGAGGTGGTTACTACTGCCTTCGCTGCTTTCAATTCCTTTTTCATGTTTTCCATCTCATGGTTGATTCTCTCCGCGACCTGGCTAATCTCATGGTTAATTCTCTCCTCGACCTAGCTGATCTCCTGGTTGATTCTCTCCTCGACCTGGTAAACCTTTTCCTCGACGCATTTAATTTGTTTGTTCAGACTACCGAGCTCTGCTTTTATTTTGGTTGACTATTTTTGCAAATCTGCTTTCAAATCGATTGATTGTTTTCGCAAATCTGCCCTGATTTTGAATTCCTCTGGGTCCAGCTTCCGGTCTAGCTTCACAGTTGAACTTGATGACTCTGGCTGCATCAGCATCAACATTTGCATCAGCGCATTTTCTGGTTCCTTTGATTTGGATGCTTCTACTTCTCGACTTTCTGCACCTTTCCCGGCATCCGAGGGCTCACCCGAATCCAATTGCATGCTTTGCGATTCAATCGCGTCACGCAAGCGTGTAATCAGTGTGGGTTTTGTACCTTGTGTAATCAGATTTCACTGTTTCAACTCTTCCTTAAGCTCCGACATGATCAATTCATTAATTTTTAAATGTAGGCTTCGTGGAAATTTTATTGTTTTGGCTATTTTCCCACCAGTTTCCACGTTAAATTTTACTATTGTGCACTTTAAAAGTGTCCAAATTTTCATTTCCAAAGTTTTGTATCCCACTTCTGACACCACTGTCGCGTGTTATGGTTCGTGGCTGATAGTTTTAATGTTCCGGAAAGGTGACAACGCACTGTCTTTTAAATCAAGTTAAAAGAGTTTATTCACTAAGAATGCACAATCGTTAATTTCACAAATAGCATTTTAATCTAACTTTCACTTGTCTATAAATTTCCATTACAACTGTCTTCACTAACAATTAATGGCGCTTTTAATTCATAGTTAACACTATCCCAGTTTTAATATAACAGTTTTATTATCGCAGTTTTACTATACCCCCCATTCACTCAGCTCGGCTTTATATAGGGTCTCTAGTCATTCAATCCATTTCTCGTGCGTTGGCTTTGTTGAAGAATGTCCGAAATTTAACCCGTTCATACTTCAAGAATAAGGTCAGCAATCAATAGGCGGAAAAATTGAATGGTGTTAGCCCACAGGAGCCAAATGTCGTTTCCGCGAAAGTGAAAAGCATATTCCGTAAGAAGTCTCGAGTGAAGGTATCGAATCTTGAAGTCACTAGTGATGAGATAAATCTTCCCAATAAGGCTGGTATTGAAATTGATAGTACAACTCTGGATAGAAATAGAAACAGGATTATATATGGGCGATCACATAAATTTGCCCTGTTGGAACACATTTTGAATTGGTTCAGCTGCCAAACACTGCGAGAGGAAATGAAATATTTCAGAGGTCGTTGATGCAAAAGTTTCCGACTTCAAATTAAGCGTGAACGGTGAATCAATTCTTCATTTCAATGAAACATTAACGTCTGACCTCATACCGAGCTTGATTCTTATTGATTATTTTGTCAGCTATGATGACTTGTATGTCATATTTCGCAGGATAAACAACAAGAAAACATGTGGTACTGATGGTATTCCAAATGAAGCTCTCCGACATTTGCCTGAGGTTGCTATTAGGAATTATTGCATATTGTTCAACAACATGTTGAGCAATTCATATTTCCCAAATGAGTGAAAAAGAGGTAGAGAGGAAAAGAATCTTCATACCCTAAAAGCTATCGCCCAATCAGCTTGCTGCCTAACATCAGCAAGTAGTTTGAACAGATACTAAATAAAGCATTAAACGCCCACATTGAGAAATATAAGTTAATGCTGAATTGCCAATTTAGTTTTCGTGCCAGGCATTTGACCATACATGCGATGATAAAAGTAACCTCAGACATCGATTGGAAACTAAACAACAGAGAATGTGCTGGAACGTGGCTCATTGATATGGAGAAAGCCTTTGATACGGTGTGGTTGGATGGACTAGTTTTTAAACTCCTTCAGGACAAGTTCTCCAGACACCTTGTCGCCATGATCTGCAATATGTTATACTGAAAATCATTGGTTGTAACTGATGGAAATCTGACAACAATACGTGAATTCAAGATCTTAAATGGTCTACAGCAGGGGACAGTTACAGCGCCTCTGCTCTTGTCAATATTCATTTGCAAGCTATTCAACTGCTTTGATTTTAACGTCTCGCTAACGTGATCATTGGTAGCGTTTGCTGATAATCTGATCATCTATACGGCAAACCAAAAAGCTACCATAGTTCAGAACAATCTTCAAAAAATGTTCAATGATTTGCAGCTGTACGCGGACAGTTGTCAAATGAAAATCAATGCGCAGAAGTGCGATACAATGTTGTTTTGGACAGCGCTTCAGGGGGTGGTTCAGAACGGGTTCCACATAAATCCTGTGTTCGATACCTCGGTGTCTATCTCGATAAGTATCTGTACTATACTAAACATTTCAAAATTATGCCCAGTGACGCACAAAAAGTAGTCATGGCCCTACGAAGACTCTTTCATTCCAAATACTTTGATCAAAAGGTCAAAATAATCGATTACAAGATCCTGGTTAGACCGGTTTTGACATATGGATGTCAGATCTGGTACAACCAGGATGCTGCTGCTATGGAAAGATTAAGAGTTTTCGGAAGGAAATGTCATCGTGCATGTATGGGTTTATACAAAAAGCCTAAGACGGATTGGAAGCATTATAGAAGAATTTATCAAACTGTTAAAGTAACATGAGTCGATATCTTCATATTGAAACTTCTTAGGAATCATATCACATCTGTAACTGTGAGTGAAAACCCTTGGATTTTACAGCCGTTACACCCTTCCGACAGGTATATTTCGACTTGTCTCGCTACTGACTTCGTTCCTCCAGAAGCATTCGTGTATTTAGGCATGAATTGAAATGTTTTTGATTCTGGCAGTGTCCCAATCATATATCACATACACTTGCCAGAAAAAGTATCCGTACATGCAAGATAACAAAGTTATCGTTGTACTAAAAAGGATGTGTTCACTTTATTTGAATGCTTTCTTTTATCATAAAATGTACACTTTTGCATGATTCCCAGTATGTTTCCTAATACTTACTATTTAAAAATTCCCCGAGCTATGTGATGACATATGCAGATGCATATTCATGTTTTTAGGTTTGATAATAGTTCTACTTTAAGTTGGGAAACGTTTAAAAATGAGTAACATTCTTTAAAATTTTTTGTGCATTATAATATATGATGACGCCCAAAATTAGCGAAATCAGTGCTGAAGAGAGGAAAATCATGCTGAAACTTAGGAGTGAAGGGAAAAATTACCGCGAAATTGGTCTAATAGTAGGCAGAACTGACTCCCCTGTCCAGTATGTGGTGAAAACATTGAATACAACTGGGACGATTATGCCAAAGCCTCTTTGAGGTCGACTCTTCATACTAACTGAGCGCGAAAGAGGAAACGTTTTGCAGGCAGTTAAGAAGAATTCTCAACTAACTGCCCCCCAAATTGTTACAAATATAAAAACCCTTTTGGCAAGGTTCTCTACGTAGAAACCGTGTGAAAAATACTAAAAAGAGACGGATATCGCTCGTGCATAGCAACTAAGAAGCCATACATTTCGAAAGTGGGCAAAAAGAAACGTGTGGACTTCGCAAAAATATTTATAAACATGCCACCAGAATTTCGGGAACAGGTTTTATTTGGCAATAAAGGAAGAAAGTTAGTGTGACGGAAGAGCGGTACTGCCTTCGAAAAACAAAATCTCGTACCAACTGTGAAACATGGTGGAGGTGGTGTGATTGTCTGAGAGTGTGTACGTGAAACTTACCATGTACGTATGAAGTGAATTGCCATGTACGTATGAAGTGAATTGCGGGTTGATCTAGCGTTTGCCCATTGGACGACAATTATATGCTTTGATAACAATGGGCGTATGTGCTTGCTTGTATGTGGGTATATAACATAGGTGGTAATTGTTCGCTCGCAACATCAGCTCGACTAGCTTCAACGAATCTAGCAAATGAACATCTCCATTGAAATTGTTGGTTTCGTGAACTCAAATTTGGAGGATATTTATCTTCTTATCAGGGCCCGTCTATGTAAACTTGCCAGAAAGCGTATCCGTAAAACATCAAAAGTAAGCAACATATTAGGAAATTCATACTAAAGAAAGCTGCTACCTATAAATATTTAAGCAAAAAATTTATTCATTAATAAAACTATCTTTTCTATAAATTTATCCTGTGATATTCCTTTGAAGACTAGATTTTACAAAATGAAAACAAAAAAGCCTCACTTAAACGACAAGAAAAAGTATCCGTACATGACAATATTAATTCGAAAAATTCAAATATATTATATTACATATCAGGGCTAAATAACTTATCGGATAACCTTTTCTCTTAGGGACCACCTACAGGTAATTTGAGATGGAGTAAACCAATTTGGCTGTGTCCTGCCTGGTAATTTTGCCCCATTCATCGACAATGACGTTTTTCAGCATTTCCTTCAAGGTTATGCGGTGCTGACGGATCCTGCGCTCCAACAAGTCCCACAAATGCTCAATGGGATTAAGGTCTGGCGATTTGGACGGCATACACAGTTGTCTTTTTGAGTTGTAGAGCTACCAAAGCTTCCCATTGTGTGCTGCGTGCTTGAGATCACTATCTTGCTGGAACCAAAAATCGTCACCAAGCCTCAACTGCTGAACTCTTTGCTTCAAATTTGCCTTCAAAATATTAAGGTAACTGTATTGATCCATAGTTGATTCTATAAACACAAGTTGGCCGACTCCTGCCGCCATACACCTGTTGCGAGCGAACAATTACCACCTATGTTATATACTCACATACAAGCAAGTACATACGCCCATTGTTATCAAAGCATATAATTGTCGTCCAATGGGCATACGCTAGATCAACCCGCAATTCACTTCATGCGTACACGGCAATTCACTTCATACGTACATGGTAAGTTCCACGTACGTTGTGGCCATTGTGAAGCTTCAACATATGGATGACGCGTACATGGCAGCGTGTAACCATAAGCGAGAAGCTGTTTGTATAAGCAAGCTAATGGAATAGCGATCATGTGAAAGCTTTCGCCTGCCGACGGAGAGCTGCGGCGAATATAGGGGCGAAAAGCTCTCCTCGCTCATATGTAATGTATTTCCCCCAAGCTGGCTACGATAATATCGTAATATTGCAGAATGGCTCACAGCGTCTACAAATTGATAAGGTGAAACGGGGAGAGAAGTTCACAGCAAATGGGAACTCACATTCTCATCGTCTCAGCGATTTTAGCGGCAAATTGGATCAAAAGCTCGTATTGGATCCATATTTATAGTCGAGGAGTCTTAAACCAGGCAGTCAGTCTTGTTCAAATCCAAAAGTATACAGGGTCTGTATAATAAGTAACCGGACTGAGCCTGCCCCGCGCCGTCAAAGCGTCTGCTAACCGGTATCTGGTGCTGTAGTGGTGGTGGGGGTCTAGGTTAAGGGAACCGGGCTGCAGCAGTTGCCTCCAAGCGCTTGGAGAGATAGCATCGAGCGAGAGCGGAGTGCGTGTTTGGTTACGTCGTCGGAGTGGAAATGGAGCGTACGATCGAGCAACGTGTTAGCATCAAATTTTGTGTCAAACTCAAGAAAACGGCCACGAAAACTCTTCAAAAGATTCAAAAGGCTTACGGTGAGGATGTTCTGTCCAGAACTCAAGTGTTTCAGTGGCACAGAAATTTTCGGGAGGGCCGCGATGACGTCCATGACAAACAGCGCGTCGTTCCTCCATCAACGAGTCACACGGACACAAATGTGCAAAAAGTGCGTGATGTGTTGAACAGTGATCGTCGTCATTCGAGCTGGAATTGATAAGATGACCATTCACAACATTATTAAGAACGATTTGGGCATGAGGAAGATCTGCGCGAAGCTGGTACCCAAACACCTGACTGATGAGCAAAAGGAGCGTCGTGTTGCTGTCGTTTCGGAAATCCTTGATCGACTACAAACCGAACCAGAGTTCTTACAGCCCGGATATGGCACCAGCGGACTTCTTTCTGTTCCCCAACATCAAGAGACACCGAAAGGGGACGCGGTTCAGGACTCTGGAAAACGTTCAACGTGCTACGACGGGGGCTCTAGACAGCATCGAGGTTGCCGACTTCCAGGGAGCGTTTGGGGATTGGAAAATCCGATATCAGCGTGGTATCGACTCCAAAGGGGACTACTTTGAAGATTTCTAAAGAAAAATTGTACATATTTTGCCAATAAAAATTTCCTGAGGTCAGTCCGGTTACTTATTATGCAGACCCTGTACATAGGGTATACTGGTTATGTATACTGGTTATGTAACAACGACGAAGTAAGCTAGGTATTGGTGGCTGAATGACAATATCTAAATAACTCGTGTTTATTTTCAGTTTTTGTACTTTTCGTTACTTGGTTTTTGATTCAGCTCATTATTGCTACTTTTAGTGTTGTTGTTTATTTGTGTTTGAATTAGGGATAGGTCAGGTGTATGTTATGTCTATTATATTAAGTTCAGAGACAAAGTTAACCGCTTGGATTAGGAATATTGTGAAAGCATTTTTTTAAACATAAGATAAAGTTTTTGATTCAACTTTATTAGAATTATGTTAGAACATATTAGGTGTAGGATAAAAGTTAATTTTTGTGTTGAATTACAAATATTGTTGGAACAGTGTAGGTTGATTTTTTCTCCTTTTTCCAATCAAGTTATAAAATATGCAATAATTTTACTTAATTTGAAGTTGCTACAGTTTTTTGATTAAATGTGTTTAATTGATAACGTATAAGTTTAGAGAGGCATTTGGACCATTAAGTTTTTGTATGTTTATTGTTTGGTATTTGGTTTATATTCTTTTATAACGTTTCACTTTTACGGAGCAAAACGTAAAGTTCACAAATGATCAAAGAAAGTTGGGTGAATCTCAATTTCTAAGGTATTTTTTGCTATTGGACTTACAAAGGACTTCTCTGTGGTTTTTTCAGATTTTTCGATTGAAATGTCACCAACCGGGCACAGTTTCTGGGTACAAATTTTCTACCCTTAGACTTTCTAATGCACAAATTGACTTTTTGTTTCGGATTCTTAGAATTCCAATCATGGCCTTTCATTGGATACTCCACTTAACTACATTTAATAAAAAAAATTTTTTGTTAATGGTCACTTCAACGTAAAGGCCCCTGATTAAAATTTTTAAAATTTTCGTTTAGACCTTAACTTTTAAGAGACTTCCACTTCGGACTATCTCACAAAGTTTCAGTAGTGTAGCTTCCATATTTTATTAGAAAACTTGCTGTAACGCTAGGACAGACAGGATGCAAAACTAGTAAGTTCTTGTAAAATTCGTTTTACAAAGCCCTAATTAACATACACTGAATTTGATCACAATCTTATTCGTAAATTTTCCATCAAACGATGGAAACATTCACCTTTCCTTATTCCTCGTAGAACTAAACCTCCTTTTGATCTTACGCTATCTTTACTCTCACTTCATCTTTACCTTAACTTGGAAGCATTGCAGCCAGATATTTATTTTCATTCATCATAGAAAATTCTTTCAAATGGAAAAATTTAACAATCCAATGTTCTATTTTCCTATTCGAATCATTTCGAAATAACAAAAGCATTGATGTGTGCAAAAGTAGGAGAACGAAATATTTTCAAAGAATTCTCGATGCTGCAGTGACACTGTCATTGTCGTTTTTAAAGAAGAAGTTATGGCTTTTACTCGTCATTATCTCTGATCAGTAAAGTATAGATAAAGTAAAGAATATACTAAGGGCAAGAACTTCAATGGTTTTGGTCTAGCAATAAGTGTATCCAATTCAAAGCTTTATCCTTTCGAGCGAACAAATACCAACTTACTTTGTTAAATCTCAACAGAAAATAACACATTAAAGTTGGAAAATCAATTGAAAATTTACTCTTTAAGCTGATAATAGCTTTTGAGGTTAATCTTTTCGCCATTTTGTTGCTCTACACTGAGCTTAGAGTTGAAGTGGATTAGAAGCAGATTTATCCTCATTGAACAGTCTGGAAACTTGCCCTTTAAGCCACTTGTTCTAAATTTCTGTCCACTCCAGCGCCCTTTCACCCACAAGTGTCCAATTGCATGCATTCTTCATGTGAACTCCCAAATGGTAGAAGGACATTAGCAACTACTTCGACAATAAAATGCCATTTGCGAACTGAAGATGGGATAATGAAGTAGTTGCAATCTATCATCCGGTTCCAATGCATTCTGCATCTCTTTGTTCTTGAGGTGCACATCGTCCATTGGCAATTCGTACAGTGAATCTCAAGTTATTGATACCATTTGAGGAAGCATAAGGTCTTACTTACCTGTTATGAAAAGTAAGGACCAGTTCTTACGGAGAAAGATAAGCGATAATAAGCTCTCACTCTATACATGATTAGTTTTACTGGCTTATACAAATTCTTTCTATATCTTCCTTGACCCGTATGTGTTTCACTGGCCCTCTCGCAGTGTAATACCGCAAAGCAGACTAACCTCGGAAACAGGATAAGAAATGCTGCACAATTTTCACTAGTCTGTTGCGATAGATCACGGCAATATGTCACCTTAATCGTATTTCCGACGAAGACAATATTGTATCCAGACCTGAGACAGCCTCAGCGGATTACCTTTAGACTGTATACTGAAATGGACGTTTCCCACACTTACAATTTGGTAAAGGTGTTGAAGGAATCCCCAACACAGCAGTGGAGCGGCTCTATGAAAAGATAGACAAGAACAATGATAGCAACGGAAACGATGCGTTTGTCGTTCGCTTCGATAGTATGGAGAGATAGATAAATAGACGAATCCTTGTTGCGGAGAAGTGTTTTGTCATTAAATTTAATGGATGTTTGGCACTATCAACCCATATGAGACCATGCTATAGCAGCTAAACGGTGCCTATCGTTGTCGACAATGACGACATTTATGAAGATAGGCTCACATTATAATAAATTATCGAGCAATTAGGGGACAAATTGTTTGGGGTGGATTGAATTAAACGATTTCATGCAAGGAAAAAAATTACAGCTAAAGAAGAACTTTACTGAAATTTTTCCGCAAAATTAAATTCTTCATACGTTATGTTTTTATCTTCCGAATTTGCCAAGTAGCTAACACGATATCATGTAAAATCATAAAGAATTCATTACTAAAGCAACAACTCACCTCAAAGAGGTTCACTTAAAACCTGAGGTAGGTATTTCGCATTCGTAGTCGAACTGAAAGTTATCTTGTTAAAGCGGTAATATATATATATATATATATATATATATATATATATATATATATATATATATATATATATGTATATATATATATATATATATATATATATATATATATATATATATATATATATATATATATATACATTAGAATCGTTTCCGGCCTTTTAAAGAAAAACACATAATTCGAACAAACAAAAATTTATTTTTCGACATAGTCTCCACGCAAGTCAACATATTTGGTCAAACGCTTTTCCCCACCCTTCAGGGCATGAGAAAAAAATTCTTCAGGTAAACCTGAACAATACAGGTTTACTGCCCCTTCAATCTCGGTATTTGACCCATATTTTTTCACACCCAAGAATTTTGTTAAGTTGAGGAACAAAAAAAAGTCACTCTAAGCTGGGTCTGATGGGTAGGGTGTTTGTTGAAGCTATTTGTATTTCAATTCATCCAATTTTGCCATTGCCACCATGTATGTGTGGACTTGCGCGTTGTGTTGATGAGACAGCATCTTCTTTCTCGTTAAGTGTGATCGCAACGCATTGCAACGCAGCATGATAGGGTTTATTTATGGTTTTACTTTTTTGAAGGCGATCAGCCATAATTACTCCACAGCTGCCCCCAAAAACTGTCGCCATCACTTTTACGGCAGTAAGAACGACCTTCACCATCTTCGGAGCTGGTTCCTCCAGAACAATCCATTGCATTGACTGTTTTTTAATCTCCAGAGTATGGTGATTGATCCAACTGTTGTTGACAGTGATTAATTGGTACAAAAACTTAGTAGGATTCTTTTAGAATAGCTGAGAATCTCGTGCGACATGTCCATCGCGCGGATAATTTTCCTATGCATAAATCTTCATAAAAAATCTTATGCATCCATTCAGTTGATATTCCACAAGCCTCAGCAATTTCTTTAATCGGCAATCTTCTATCACGGTTGTATGCACTAGTCTGATAATGTCTTCCGTTGAAATATTCCATAGACGTCCAGAACGTTCATCGTCAAAAATACGTGTACGACCGCGTCTGAGCTCGACCACTCAATGTTTCTTTAACTTTCCGAGATTTTAGAGTTTTTTAAAATAATTTTATAAAACCTTACTAAAATTGCGTCGTGTCTGTCCGTCTGTCCGTCCGTGTGTCGCAGCACTTTTTCCCGCAAACTGTTAAAGCTACAAACATAAAATTTTGTATATAGGTGTAAAGTGATACCCTCTGCAAAGTTTCATAACAAAAAATTTTTTTGATAAGGTGCTTAAGAAGGTCTCCCCATAGGGGAAAGTGACCCCTGAAAAAAAATTTCATCAAACGTAGCCAATATGGGCATCAAATAAAAGGTCTTAATTGGAACTTTTCCAAACAGGACTTAAATTAGTATTTTTCGCATCAGGAAGCGCACAACAAGGAGAAATACACGAAAAATGTATGCCCCCTCCTCGCGATTGGACACTTGTGATCCAAAAAATCTAAAAAAAAGTGTAGATAGGCGTGCATAAGTACAACAACAACAGCTTTTTTAGAAACCTAAATTCACTCAACTTTGTTAATAATAGTATGAACACCAAATTTCACATTTTACCCAATCAAATCGTACGGATACCCTTAAATTCAATGAAATGTTTGATGAAAATCCTATCATATTCACGAAAGTTATAGCCATTTGAAATTTCTCCAAATGCAACAACAATAATACATGATTTTGGCATTTTACGGACTTTTCATTGATTCAGACACTGCAGTTTTAGTTCAATCTTGACAACAATATAACTTTTGTGAGAATTCATGATTTGGGTGATTTTTGTTAGTTTGCAACAAAGTGACAACCGTTGAATGTACAGAAGCAAGGAATTTTCTTATAAAGGTGCACATCTCTTTGGTATGTTGCTCGCCCTTATTCGTTGCTGGTGAGTACATTTCGCACGTTGCATACAAAACCCTTCTGACATAACCGCAGGTCTGTTTACCCAACTTGTTTCTTTTATGCTCCATTTCACCGCATTTGTAACAAAGGGAGTTCCTTCGGGTCCTTTGCATACTTATGGGGTGTAACCATAGCCAAGTCATTTGAAACATTAAAGAGGCGCTGCTCTTTGCCGTATCCAACAGACAACCAACCCTATTCTGACATTGCCCTTATTCAATAATTGTTCGGTGTCCTTTTCAGCCATGCATTGTCCGCGATGGTTTTCTGGTTCCAGCCTAGTTTTGATCCTCCCTACGCTAGGGAATCCCCTTTGATGACTTTTTCTACCTTGACCAGATCTGTGACGCAGTCAACGTCTCTTCTTTCGATCGTTGCCATCGGCTCTAGCGAAACCATCGTTCTCTTCTCTTTTGTCGGACTTTGCTCTAAATCCCGTGACCTGACCGCGTTGTTTGTACTGCTTTGATGGCAGTGTTAGTGTCTTTGGGCTTTCTATTTCCCCTGACATCCTGCAGAAGCCATCGGCCATCTTGTGGTTTTATGAGCAGTGCTTGCTAGCGGAATACTCGTCGGGGCTTTTTTCTCTCCTGTTTCACACCAGGTCTTTTTTCTCGTTGGGCAAACATTATTCTCTGGCACTTTTTGACGGAGTATATTTGCAGCATTTTTTGCTCCTTTTATCAGCACTCTCTTGAGCCCCTGATCTCGCGTTCTATGCCCATGAAGTGCCTCTTCCTTCCTTCTGGTATCACAATCTCCTTCAATTGGTCTAGTCGCCATCCTTTTGTTGATGTTCGATTGTGGAGCTATCTGCGCATGCCCTTCCGGTATCCTGCTCTTCTGTGGCTCTCTGATCCTCTTCAGCCTTTAGTTAGCTCCTTGGGTAATGCCTTTTGTGGTCTAGGAGCTTTTCTAGCCCAAGGAACCCAATCTCTACTCCTTTGTTGATTTTCGGCGAGACGCATGCAGATTATATTCCTTTTGGAACATCTCCTGCTTTTCGATTTAGCCTTTTTTCTTCATGTCACCGGGTGGCCATTGTACCGCGCGACCACTTTTCTTGGGAGAGGTTGTCGACTTCCATATCTAAGTACAGTGTTCCACGACATTTTCGACAGTGGCGATGAAATCACAGAATGGCGCTTTATTTGTTTGATTACGCTTTTTTTTTCACCGTAATGTCTTTGTAGACTTCAGGATAGTTCATTATTATTTTGGAATGTATGACCATTACTTCGGTCACTTTGGCAGCGATCTCAGCAGTAGCCATTAAATTTGATGTTTTTTATATTTTCCCCCACCGCTCGAACATCTGGCACTTCTTGCAGAGTTTCCCGCTCTTCCTTTTAGGCACTAAAGATGACTCAAGGGAATTGAAACGCGTCTACTCACACAATTAAGCAAGGTCCAACGGCTTTTAAAGAAAAATATGTATATATATATATATATATATATATATATATATATATATATATATATATATATATATATATATATATATATATATATATATATATTTTTATACATTTTCATCTTCTTCTTCTTAGCACTACAGCCCCTTTCGGGCCTTCGCTTCCTGTAAACAGCGCCTGCAACTGTCTCGGTCCGTTGATCGCGTCATTCAATTCCAAAATCCAAGCAGCGATGAACTGACCAGCGTTTCCTCGGTTTCCCCACCGGCCGCTGGCCTTCAGTTCTCCTAACGAATACCTTCTCGGGTATTCGTTGTTCGTCCAGACGATTTATGTGGCCAGCCAATTGCAGCTTTCGCAGTCGTTCACTTCTTGAGAACTCCGGTTCGTCAAAAATTTCATACAGCTCATGGTTGTATCGAATTCGCCATTGGTCCCCGCCAAGCTTCGCTCCGATTATTCGCCTCAGGACCCATCGCTCAAAGGCGTTCAATATATTTGCGGATGCTTGGGTTAGGGTCCATGTTTCACACCCACAGCAGAACACAGGTCTTATCACAGATTTGTATACTTGGAACTTTGTTTTCCTGTGTATACAGCTGGTCTTCAAGATCGTCAATACTGAATCAAATACTTTATTTGCGAGCTGTACTCTTCGGTGTATTCTGTCTCTTGCATTGCCCATTTTCATTACTTTGGCGCCTAAATACACAGATTTGTTAACATTTTCGATACTGCATTCACCAAGTTTGATATTTTGTGTATTTGGGGTATTTTTTCTTGACTGTTTCATAAACTTTGTTTTATTTTCGTTAATTTGCAGCCCTACTAGTTTCGCTTTGCTGTCGAGTTTTAGGAAGAGTTCTTTGGCAGTTGTTAGTGACCGTGACAGAATGTGGATGTCGTCCGCATAGGCCACTATCTGGCTCGACTTGTATAGTAATGTACCTCACGTATCGACAGGTAGCTTCCATATGACGTATTCCAGAGCCAAACTGAATAGCAATGGGGCCAGCCCATCTCCCTGCTTTAGTCGGGTATTTGTGTCAAAGTCATCTGTGAGTTGGTTATTGATGCGGACTTAGGAGGTTGCCAACGTCATTGTCATTTTGGTAAAGTGGACTCATTTGGCTGGGATGCCAAAACCAAACATTATTTGGTACAGTACGTTACGATCAATACTGTCGTATGCTTGCTTGGTCAACGAAAATTTGGTGAACATCTATGTTGAACTACCGGCATTTTTCAAGTACCTGCTTTACTGTGAGGAATTGGTCTGTTGTTGATCTACCTGCCCTAAAACCACCTTGATACTCCCCAATAATACTGTTGGCGTACGATCCGATTTTATTTTCTAAGAATTTAGAAAATATTGTAAACGCCGTACAAAGTAGTGATATGCTTCTATAATTTTCGCACTGTAGCTTGTCACCTTTTATGTGGATAAGGAATATAATTGATTGGCTGCACTTTTTCGGCATATGTTCTTGTTGCCAAATGTGCTGGATGACTACTGCCACCATATCTCGTCAATGCCCGGCGCTTTATTATTCTTTTGGGCTCTGATGATGGAACAAACTTCATCCAGAGTTGGTGGGACCAATGGAAGCTCTCCGCAGACATCTATAGACTCCGATATTCTGGAGCTGTGCGAAGGATTAAGGAGGTTCTTGAAATATGATGCCCATCTTTCCTTAATCTTGATTTCATCAGCGATTATATTGCCACTATCGTCACGACAGAACTTGGTTTTGGGCTGGCAACCACGTTTCAGGCTTTTCACTGCTTTGTATGCTTGCCTTGTGTTGTTGCTCGCTAAACTTACATCTATATTTCTCAATTGGTCGTCATTGTATTTTCTTAATCCTAATTATCTTATTCGCTACTCCTCTGAGATTTTCATAGTGTTCTCTCTTCGTACTGGTTTTCCTACCTACGTATTCTTCGTACGCCTGATTCTTATTATCTAACGCATTTTAGCACTCATCATCGAACCAATCATTCCTCTTGCGCCGGGCTTGATGTCCGATCATCTGTTCTGCCACGGTTCTGCTAGCCACTTTCACTTCCATCCAGAGCTCGTTACTTGCGTCTGAAAAGATGGGAGCCAGCTGGTTGTCGAGGGCCTCCGTGAAATTTTTGGCCACAGGCGCCGTTTGGAGCCTTTCGATGTCAAATTTTTGTAGCGGGCTGGTCTTCGCTGAATATGTGTTTGACACACGACATTGATAGTTTAATTTGGTCGAGTAATGATCTAAGTTACAATTGGCTCCTCGCTATGTACGGACGTCAAGTATGCTCGAGGCCCAACGTTGTTGGATCAGAACATGATGGATCTGGTGTTGTGTTTTGCCATCCGGTGATACCCAGGTCAATTTATGAATGCGTCAATGTGGGAAGTAAGTCAAACGTATGACTAGATTTTTGCTGCATGCAAATTCAATCAGGCACTGGCCGTTGTCATTTGTTTCATCGTGGAGGCTATATCCTCCAGTCATTCCCCGATGAGATAGCTCATTGTCAACTTTAGCGTTGAAATCAACCAGAATAAGTTTTGTGTCGGTTGTGGGCAATTATATGACCAGTCTTTTCAGGTGATCGTAAAAGGATTCCTTCATTTCCTCGTCTTTTTTTCGGTCGGGGCGTGATCATTAATCAGCCAGGTTTTGAAGAATTTCACTTTTATACGAATCACACACATTTGTTCATTGACTGTCTTAAAATAATATATATATATATTGTTACGTATCAGGATTTTCCTACGTAGTCGTTCGGGATTTCACCTTGACCAAATGTTTGTCTCCCGCCAAGATTTCACCTGCGAGCCAAGTTACATTTTACCACACTCACGTATATGTTAACGTAAATTAACCATCATCATTTAAATGAATGTGTAAAAGTAGTAGGTTTAGTTTTAAGGACGCAGTATTCAGCGAGAAATCCAAACAATGTCGGATCGTGAAAGATGTCCTCGATTCTGGACCATGTCCAAAAATGATCACTGAATCGTAACTGTTGTTCTGGTTTAAGATTATAAATCTGAGACAGCAATTTCGAGGGAGATGGTGTTCTTATAAAACTGGAGATGTAATCGTTACAAATGTTGCCATTAAAAATTGACAATCGAAGCAATCCATAATGCCACCGTGACCGGGAATCATATCACCAAAACCTTTAGTTTTGAATGCCCGTTTAAATCCAGATGCGATGAAACCTCCAAAAGGCCCGATGACTGAGCTGAAGATGCTTAACGACAATGAATGAAATACGAATGGATACATCATGAAGGACTGCCGTGAATTCAGCAAATAAAAAACATATTCTTGTTTCTTAAACAAGTAGCTTGGTTCGCACTCCATTGTCATACGACCCAGACTATCGGAGTATTCAATAGGACATACAAAGTATTGAAATTGGCACAAAACGCATGAAAACAGGCATCCAAAAACAACTGTTGCCAAACCTCCTCCAATAAATCCTTCCCATCTTTTCTTTGGGCTCAACTTGATTAGTGGCGTTTTTCCGAAGAAAAATCCGAACATATAAGCCATAACATCATTACAAACAATCATTGAAACAGGAACAGTAAACCAGATTAAACCTTCGAGAATGTTTTGTATAATTAAATAGCTTTGCGTAACAACAATCAGAAGTGAAACATGTGTCCACGCAAACAAACTGAATTGTTTCAAGTAATACTTCTTGACCAGTGATGAAACAAACCACACAAAGCCAATACAATAAAGGCAAAACGACAAAAAGCGATGATATGTAACCAAAAACTTCAAATATTCAACTCGGTTGATAACAACTCCAAAATAATCAACTAAATTTTCACCATAGAAAAAAATAATTCGATGTAACCAGGAAATACCATGACAAACTTCTGAACCATGGCAATCCATGAATCCTATATACTTGGTAACCAATGGAAATGATTTCCTCAAAGCATTTTACTTGAACGAGGAGTGTAGTGATCGTGAGAGCCAATGGGCTTCCATAAATGATAAGCCCAAATCCAAATATCAAGATCCCTGTAAAAATACCTCGTATTATCCAGTTTCGCCTTCCTCAGCTTTACTCGAATGACTTGCGTGTGCAGCAGAAGCATTTCTTTCCGTTTCGATAAAGTCGCCATCACCTTTTCGCCGTCTTATATCGGCTGTGGCCATTGCTTACACTTTAGAAATGTCGCAGGTGCAGGCAAGGAATACCAATTTTCCCACTTGAAACAGCTGGAGGATCCAGAGAAGGAGTTCTATGCAACATACCACTCACTGATTTCAGGCCACAATACTTCACTTGAATCGCAATGCGACAGAAAACATGAAGTACACACAAAAAATCACAACAAAACAATAAATTATTGTCGTCAACAAACACTTCACAGCTTGTTAGATTTTCCACTGAATCGGGTACAGTGATGCGGAGGATAGAGAAACCGTCTCCACATTTGGATGTGATTACTTTAAAACTCATAATGGATAGAATAAATACAGATTCATGCAAGAGAGTAAATCAAAATTAATCACTTAAATTTTATCAGCACAACTAGATTGAATTGGACTCAGATGTCAAGATCTGTCACGCCGCAGTGATGTAGGTCACGATCATTGGAAACTAGGTCACGTCAGCTGGAACATCCACAACATCCAGTGACAAGTGGACGCCGCACTGCATTATCCCCGTTCCAATGTAACTCGCAGTGCAGGAAGTTTCTCGCATGGAACACGTAAAACCACACGCATGCGAGAGGGTTCAATTTCCTCAACTTGGAATTTAACGGCCGCGGACTACGGATAGGAGGTTTGCTGGAAGGGAGAATGGAGGAACGGGTCTCTTTTGGCGGACAACGGTGCGAGAAATCGGACGGCGGGATCAAGCTACGCAAGTGGGAATTGGCGATTGGGAGGATATTCGTGAGGAATTGATCAAAATCGAGTGGCGGTTACAGCAGAAAATCAAAAGGGTTGTACGACATCGAGATCAGCTGACAGCACGAAATTACTAATCGTCTTCGGGGATCCCCAAAAATAAGGTATAATTTTAAGTTGTAAAGTAAATATTGGCCAGTAGATTTAATGAGAACCTAAATTTTGCAATAAACAGTAGTAGTGAGTTATATATTTGAATATAGTAGTGAATTATATATTTTGAAGCATACGAGTGTTGTTTCCATTGTGAGTGTCTTATCCGTGAAGATTGTAAAACTTGGCTCGCGGTAGGATTCCGTTTATTTCGGTCGGAGCGGAATTCCGAATATAGTTGTGTCAAAAAAAAATTACGAGAAATTGCAAGGTCGAGCTGAAATAAGAGTTAGATTCTGCTTCCTGCTGGTCAGAGCGGAATCCCGAATAGCGTTGTGGGGAGAATTACAAAGTCTAGTGAAAAATAGAAGCGAGGGTGAAAAGTAGAAGCGAGATTTGTTTTTCTTTAAAAAGTAGGGAAACGCTGGTAGATTGGGGAAGTGCGCTGCGCAGCCGCATTCTCGTTTGGCGGCTAATTGGGGACCAAGACAAAACGAGTGGCGCCACCCACGTCCGTCTCCGGACGAGTTGACCGGGTCCGCAGGTTCCTTCGTGGCGAGGAGAGTTAAACCCCCAAAAGGAAACGGTGGTTATGCAATAAATTTTGCAATAATATATATATATATATATATATATATATATATATATATATATATATATATATATATAGATATATATATGTGTGTGTATATATATATATATAAATATATATATATATATATATATATATATATATATATATATATATATATATAAACATATATATATATATATATATATATATATATATATATATATATATATATATATATATATATATATATATATATATATATATTTACATATTATTATATTTGCATATTTATATTTGTGTTTTTGGTATTTTAGTGTCATTTGTTGGCAGTGAGTCGACTTGTCTTTCCAGGTGATTGAAGAAAGTTTTTTGTTTCCCTGTCCTTTTCTTTGGTCGAGGCGGGTACGTTGATCAGCAGGACTTTGAAGAACTTTACTTTTATATGGATCACACACAGCCATTCAATTACTAGCTTAAACTTAATAACGTGCGATTTGAATTCTCTGTCGACAAGAAAGTCCACTCCGAATTCTCATTTTTCAGTAGATTGCCCGCTTTTGAGTATTGAAGTTGAAAGGTGTTAAATCACAAGATCTCGGTCACGATAACACGGTCTGCAAACTTTTCCCGTAAAAGATCAATGGTTTCGTTGCTTGTATGGCACGTAGCGCCATCTTGTTGAAATCAAACGCTGTCCAGATCAATACCATCCAATTCCGGTCATAAAAGATCATTGATCATCTCTCAATGGCGCAGTCCATTCACCGTAACTGTTGCTCCAGCCTCATTTTCGAAAAAGTAAGGTCCAATGACTCCGCCTTACCATAAACCGCATCAAACAGGGATATGTTGAGGATAGAGAGGCTTTTCAACAATAACTCTTGGGTTTTCCGAGGCCCAGATGCAACAATTTTGCTTGTTGACGAAGCCACCAAGGTGGTAATGGGCTCACTCAAGATGATTTTTCGATGGAATTCCGGATCATTTTCATGCATTTCAAGTACTCAATTAGCAAGACACGACGTTGTTGATGATCGATCGGCTAGGGTTTTTGTGTTAACTGAATTTTATTAGCCTTAAGACTCGAATCTTTATGCAAAATACGGTGTCATGACGTTTGTGGAATGCGTAATTCCAAACAACGAGGAATCGACAAACCTGGATTTTCTTCAACACTTTCGGCTACAGCAGCAATATTGTCGGCTGTTCTTGAGTGACGTTCACGGGTTTTATTCTCCACATCGCTAAATTGTCCCAACAGCTCAAATTTTTCCACCAATTTCGGTATTGTGGCCCGACCAGGTGCTTTAAGACGACCCAAAAATATTCGAGTTTTACGAAACGTCTTTACCAAATTTTGTGATAAAACCTGTACTATGCTACAGTTGTGAAACATAGACCCTAACACAAGTATCCGAAAACATATTGAATGTCTTCGAAAGATGGGTCCTGAGTCAAATAATTGAAACGAAACGACATGGAGGCCAATGGGAAATTCGATACAACCATGAGCTGGATTCAATTTTTGACGAGACAGAGATCTCAACGAATGAAACATAGTGGAAGCTACAATAAGATGGCTACATGAATCGTATGGACGAGCAACGGTTTCTAAGAAGGTATTCGTTGGGAGAACAGAAGACCGGAGACCAGTTAAAAAACCAAGGAAATGCTAGTCTGACTCGGTCGACGAAGACAGTTCACCGCTGCTCGGATTTCAAAATTGAAGGAAATGGTCAATGGACTGCGACAGCTGAAGGCGCTTGTTGCAGGAAGCAAAGGTCTGAGAGGGGCTATAGCGCTCTAAAGAAGGAGAATAAAACATTTTATTCATTTTGACGACCAAGAAGACCAGCTGCATACACAGGAAAAAAACGTTCTTAATACATAAATTAGTGAAAACATTATTTTATGCTATGCTATGCTAACCCAAGCACCCGCAAACGCCTTTGAGCGACGGGTCCTAAACCGTATAATTGGAATGAAACAAGACGGCGACTAAAGGCAAATTGAGTTGCATAAAATCTTGATAAGCCGGAGGATTCAACGATTGTAAAACTGCCAAAACTGCAATGACCTGGCCACGTAAATAGTATGGACGAACAATGGATACCAAAAAAGTTATTTGTTAAGAGAACTGAAGGGCGGAAACCTGTGAGGAAACAAAGGAAATGCAGGTCTGACTCAGTCGACTAAGACAGTTCATTGCTGCTCAGATTTTGAAATTGGAGGACGTTGTCAATAACCGTAGACAGTTGAAGGCGCTTGTTGCAGCGAAAGCTTGAGAGGAGCTGTAGTGCTACAAGGACGAAGAAGATGCGTATTGTGCTATTTAGCGGGAGTTTCTTCTCTGTTTCATATATCGAATGTGTTTGTTTGCAAGCGTCTCCAAGGCCTGCAGCAAAAATGAATTGCAGCTGAAAAAAATTATTTCCGGTATTGGTACTGCTGCCTTGCTTTTTTAGCGTTTGATGGTTAGAGTTCACTTAATTAGCGCCATCTCTTTGCCTTCATCAAGAAGCGTTTCCTTGAAAAGCTGCAATAAAGGATATCAAAAAGTATAGTTGTTGGTTTGAAAACAGCTTGATTATAATAAAATTTTATGTTTTTCATTGAGATAATATGTTAATATTATTTTCAATTCCATTTCACCAAGTAATTTTAAATTATGTTATACATTATTTTATGAAGTCATTCAAATCCAGATAAATGATATCCTTCACGATTCGAAAAACTCATGGTTTCGATGTAGTAACTTCTAAGAAAAAAACTGTTTAAACTCTACAAATCCTGAAAACAATATATTAAAACAGGCTTATATCATTTGCTTCAAAAATGCGTCAACAATGCTCATATCTAAACGCTCACTTGAATATTTTATACATCGTCTAATAACAGAATGGCTGAGGAAGAAACGGGCAAAGAACCAACGAAAATCCAAAAAGTTAATATTTTATTTATTTCTTCAGCATACAGGTGAAACCTGAACACGACAGATACAGTAAAATGAAATGAAAAGCCTTTATGGGCCCATCTGCAAGAGAACAGATATCAAACAGGGATGTTTAGGTGAATAAGGGCGTTAGTGGTTCAAACTCGTAGATTAAAGGCTGTTCGATTTTTTAGGAAGCATTCATTTTCTATCTTTTGAAAATCGGTGCAAATATTTAATTTTTAATTCCTCTAAAATGACAAACTTGGCAACTTAGTTTGATAATTTCCTTTTGATTTATTTTAATATATGGTTTCCTATCTCCTCTATGAATTTAAATCTCATACATTATTACCTTTCTCGAAAAACCCACACACTTTCGAAGCATTCCTATCACAGTGAAGTGTTTCCGCTCCTTTACGTAATTTTTATACCAGACACCTTGATAGCAGTCAAGTACCGAAAATTCCTTGAAAACGAGCCTTTTGAATGCTAATAACAAGCTTATAAGGTCAAAATCATGGAAATCGTGTCAATGCTGAAGCGATTTTGAATTTTAAGTGGCCAACTTTCTTCCATTTTTATTTGACACCTTCTCACGGTATGAAGGAGCTTGAAAAGCGAGGAAACTCAGGGAAAATTGGATGTTACGAAAGAAAAGCCAGTGAAGTGCTGTCATTCTTTTGCGACATGTTCAATGACAGATTTTAGATAACGTTGACTTGTTGGCTGCTGAGGAGACAGCACTGGAAAAATATTCCATGAATTATAGATCAGCAGGCTTTCAGCTACAATGACAATTCTATCGGAATTTAATGAATAAATTACAAGTGTTGAACGTGGTCACAAAAGGTCAAGTATGTATTCAGCTTGTGATTTGTGTTTTTGTTTTCCTAGCCTAAATAAATAAGAAATTCTCCCAAATTGTAATATTTTAGTCGATTTAGTAATTTCTTGCTTGATGTATTTACCTCGCATTTCCCACGATTGAAAACTACTTTAGTTTTGTATTAACAAGTTTTTAATTCATGTTTCTCCTTAATAATTTCCATTAAAATAAAAAGTACCACACACAACTCTAATCAAAGGAAGGAAACTCGTAAACTTTCCCACCTACTCACTTCTTGTGCAAATAATTTCCTCCGTTTGGAAATTGTTTCTGAAAACTTTCTGATTACACACATAAGTCTCCTTCAGTGAAATTTTCCAAAATAGAAATACTTATGTATGCATACGAGAATGCAGATTCAAACATACAAAATAGATTCAGACTTTATGCAATCCCAAAGCAATTTTTGTTAACGTCAACGTTCTCAGTTTTTAGGGGGCTTTTGTTTGCTGCGTGTGAGCATGTAAACATGAAATTATTTTGAAAATCCCTTGCGGCCAGCTATTTCAATAACTGAAATGTTTCGCTACAGAAGTTTTACAGCTAAAGTTACATATGGAAATTATGAATGCTCCTGGTAATTTAAAGTTTAATATTTATGCTTAATTTGGGGAAAATTTTCGGAATTGAAAGTTTGTCGTTTGAAATATAGTTATCATTATTGAAAACGGAATTCAACCTTTGACAACAAAAAATGTGAGCTCATCACAAAAAAGCATATAAGTAGGCGGAAGTTTGTCGCAATCAGGAACGTTCTGTACTCAAACGTTGAAATAAAAATACTTATGTATTTAGATCATTAAAGAATTTTAGATATTGTCAAACCCTCATTCTATTACAATCAAGCAGCTGAATGTTCATTTGATGCTTTATTTAAATGTTAGCCGAATAATTAGTGGGCCAATACGACCACGTGAAGACCCGTTTATATATTGATCTTTCAAAGATGAAGGAAGTGCAACTTCCCTTCTCGACTTTATGCGTTTATAAGGCATACCTATTTAAAAAAGAGAGAAAGAAGAAAAGACAGCAACGAAAATGATGGATGACAGCTCGCAACCGCAGCCAGAATAGGCAAATAAATAATTTCTACTGTATGTGTTATTAAATAATTGCGCACCCCACCTCAAAGAGCTCAAAGTCAAAAAAAATAACAATAAAATCTAAGAGCGTGGCTTTAATCTTTATCACAAAATACAAGGTGTGACAATTAAGTAATGAGACTGACTTTATTGCCGCGCTTGTGGTAAACTTGTGTTCTTGAAACTCCCTTCATCTTCCCCGGCATATTTCTATTCTTTATTTATATATTTATCATTGCTCTAGCTTGTTTAGTTTGACTGCTGTGTCGTATTGAGTAGATGTGTATTGGTGGTGCTTGTCATGAAAACGGAGAAACGAAATCAAGAGCAACGTGTCACGATAAAATTTTGCGCCAGATCGGGCGAAACAGCTTCGGAAACGTACACTGAAATTGTAAAAGTGCATGGTGGTAGTGATCTTAGTCGTGCCCAGGTGTTTTGATGGCATAAAGAGTTTAATGAGGGGCGTGAACGCGTGAATTATGAAGCACAAAGCGGGAGATCAGTCGAGGAGTGAATTGACGGAAATGCGCACCGTGTTTGCACCGTAATCCGTGAAGACCGGCGTTTAACAGTTCGAATGTTGGCCTCGAAACTGGGTACGAACCGTGAAACAGTCAGACAAAATTTAACCAACGCCCTCAGCGTGTCCCAGTATTTGGCTTCTAGAGAGATCGCCGTGTTATAACAGCCACCTTATTCATCCGATATGTCTGTGCCTTTTTCTTGTTCCCTAGAACAAAATTGGTGGTCAAAGTAACCCATTTTGAGCCGATTACGGACATCCAGGTGGCCGGGATGAAGGTACTCGCGGACATCCAAGTCAAAGCGTTTCAGAAATGTTACGGAGCATGGAAAATGCACTGGAATCGTTGTATTATAGCTGCCCAAGGGACTACTTTGAAGGGGGCGGCAGAGTTGTAGAATAGTTTTTAAATATACTGTTTTCATGGAATTAGTCTCATTACTTAATTGTCACGCCTCGTATGTTAAAATCCACTTGAATTAAAATCAAACGAAGAAGGATCATCGATTTTTTTTTTCAAACGAGCAAAAATATTCAATTGGTTTGGGTGGATTTTGATAAACTTGTATTTTGTAACAAGGAATAAAGCCCTGTACTCAGTTTTGTTGGCATTTTTGTTAAACTTTTGGCTCTTTTGGACGGAGTGTTATTGTATAGGTGCTTCTGTGTGATCAGTTTTCGTTTGCTCTTGTCAAATATCTAGTTTTAGATTATTTTTTAGGCACGGTGTGGAGAATATGATAATAAGAATGGTGTTTGAACCTTCAGGAGAATTCAACAACTTCACTAGAATATCACTAACAGATTTGGAATTTCGTCCAAGCAAAGTTGAGCCCACTCCTTGCTAAATAGAACACCTTATTTAGAGATGCGGTAATTTCGATTAGCAATAATCCTGCAATATTTAGCGACTGGCGATTCTTATAAAAGCCTTCATTTTTTCGCTCAAAGTATTTGCTTCACTGGTTTTGAAGGATAAGGTATTGGCAAGTAAAATACTGATATGCTTTCTTTATAATATATTTTAAATTATGTTAACACAAGCAAATATTTATTATGGTGACTGAGCATTATCTTTACAAAAGAATGCATGTTCGTAAGCTTGCTGAACAATGTTTTGAGAACACTTTAACACATTATTTATTCTTTGACTCTGCGACGAAGCTATGGTTTCAGATAAAATTTGAATCCTGTGCTCAGATGGAATTCTACGTCGCTGGTTTGGTGATTTTTGAATTGATGTATTGTCCGTTGAAGTTTGTGAAGTGTTTGTACGTATGTATATTGGTGAAGTGTCACGGACTAGTTCCTTCTAAACTTCAGCGCTTGCTGAGGCAATAAGTATACAATTTGCATTAAAACAGGTAGAATCACCTCAAACCAAGTTATTTTTGATATTTTCGCAATGATCAATGCAATGTATTGCAACATAACATGTAAGTTAGGACGATAGTAGACATCTTTCAAGCAATTAGTCCATAACATGAAAAACACATGAAGCAAAAAGAAATCGACTTCAAACGTACGTAAATGCACAAAAGCAATCGAACGCTTAATTTAATTGACTTGCTCCTGGAAGTGGGTGAAGGGTATCGTATCTAACACGAAACTTTGTGTTGGGTCGTGTCATATAAAGATATATTTTTAGGGGTTTGTACTTAAATATAAAACCCTTTTGCAATCACCACCTGTGTCCATCTGTCCGTCCGTCCGTCCATCTGTATGCCACAGCACTTTTTCTCCGAAACTATAGAAGCTATTGCCATGAAACTTTGTGGAAAGGTCAGAAGTGGTGACTCCTTGAAAGTTTTGGGGTAGAAAATTTTTTCAAAGGGGTTTGAGAGGGTGTCTCTATATAGAGAAGTGACCCTTTAAAAAAAATTTCACCATTGGTAGTCGAGTAGGACGTCATTAGGACGTCTTTTCACAACAATTCTTCAAATTACGTTATCAGTACCGTGAGGGGCAGGGGAAGGGGAAACATACGAACTTTTCGCGTACCCCCCTTGCGATTGGACACCTTTCATAGGAAAAATCTGAAAAAAATCGTGAATGAAGGCCTTTATGAGTACAACAACAACAAATACGTGAGAAGCTGAAATTCATTCAACTTAGTTAGTAATAGTATGATTTATAGATTTTATATTTTCTTGAATAAAATCTTAATGGTACCTTTAAATTCAATTAAATTCAATACACAGATGACTATTAACAAAACTGACCCGTCGTAAAAGCTTTACAAAGACCAATTTGTATTTAACGAAGTTATAGCGATTAGAATTTCCCCGTATTACTATGGAATAATTTACGCTGTATTACTATGGAAACATAACATAAGGCTATGGAACAATATGCGATTTTTACCGACTCCGATACTGCACGTTTGCTAGGATTTGCATGAAAGTTTCAGGAATGATAGGTATCATGAATTCCTTTGAGAATTGGCTCTGCTGGTGGTGTCAGTAATCGTAGAACAAAATAGTGGTGGTTTTAAATGAGAAACTTGAATAATTTTGAGTTATTTTTCCCTAACCAACGTTTAAGATGCATGCTTTTAACATTTGATCCAATTTAATGAATGACTGATGCTGCATTCACATGCTTGCGTACAAACCCACGCTTAGTGGGTACGACAACGAGTGCGATCATGTGAACGGGCTGCTTGGCGGCCCGTGCATGCGCCCGCTGCTGGACGGACGATTGTCGGTTTTTTGGCCAAGATCAAAGAGTGAATTTGCTTGCACCCATGTGCCTGTTCACATGCACTAGATCGCTTCAGTATCTTGTGTACCTTCACGACAACAAGTCGAACGATTGAATAAAATATGACGGACTGGACAAATGGCCAAACATTGACTTTCCCGGAATTTTAACAGGGAGCTCCAATTATATGGGCCCCCAAACATCCATTTTACAAAGATAAAAAGAAAATTCATGATGCTTGGGGGAGGTTGAGTGTGAAGATAAAATGGATACCAATGCAAGTCCTGAAATCAAGAAGGGATACATTGATGGGCAACCCTAGATGCCTTTTAAAAAAAAGTATTCAACACGATCTGGTACAGGTATGTTTTCATTATTTACATAAAACTATACTTACTTTCTTAATTTATTCAGAAAGCGATAATATATACGGTCTCATTTGGTTTGCGTATTCGTTGCTGGAACCGTTATTGCTGCCATTGTATACAAACACAAATACATTGAACACAGAAACGGCATGTAAAAAAAAGAAATTCCTATGACATAACTTTGTGTTTATTATAAAATTATGCATAACAAATTAAACTTACATAATAGGTACTATTGAGTAATTATTAATTAAGTATGGATAATGCAGATCGTACATATAATTTGAACATACCTACATTATGATAGCGTACATGTAGCCAGAGTGGGCACAAATTTAGTTTGGCGATTTAAGAATACTGTAAATTGCTCTTGAGAAATTTACCTCGATGGACTTAGTTTTAACTAAAAACTGAAATTTATGATTGAATATTTAGTTGAAACTATAAGTAAAATTTTTTGTTTAATCACTAAATTTTCGTCAATCAAACGATTGAAGATTTAAGTTGTTGAGCCCAACACTGCTTGTAGTCCTACAAAAGTATGAAGAAAATTCTTCCCTAATTTGTGCAGCATTTAGAGGTGATCTTTGTGGTATGCATGTTAAATTTTTATTGCGTAGTATTTATTTGCATGTCTTCGCCACGATCTAGGCCTAATCAGATTGTCATTACTTGCGTATTTATCATACGTTCCTGGACGAGTATATCTTGCATCAGAATTTTTGCTATTCCTGAGAAAATTATGTAGTAGTACACAATTCTGACACAATATCTGGATGTAAATCAATTGGTTGTAGGAACGTTGTAAATACTGCAGCTAAAATTCCGAATGTGTTTTCCATCACAACTCTCGATCTTGACAGACATCTCTTCAATCTTCTGTTGCATGTCGTATGGCGGATTTTGGATGTTCCTGCCGACAAGTTGTGGATGTCATGTCCATCGTATTCGAATCTGCTACAAGACCTACAACAAAGGAAAAGGAGACGCAAAGAACCAAATTATTTATAAAAATATATATTGGCACTTATCTGAGGGGAGCGATGCAGCATATCAAAAATTTAAATAACAACACGTACTTGTATAACAAGAATCGTCATACTTGTTTACTATTATTGTCACTCTGACAATTCTCATGTGATGGGTTGCGCCAATGAGAATTTAATAACAAAACACAATATGTAATTGTAAAATAGTAATAGATTATTATTCAGTTGAAATTTCTAGCAAAATTGAATTGGAATGTTAGAGGAAAAAGTACCGGTTAGCTGCTAGCTAAATGTTAGCTGCTAGCTGAAGGTTAGTTGTAGGGAAAAAGTTAAAGTAGGCACATGAAAAAATAGAATTTGGAAATAGTTAAAAATATAATTTGGAATAGTATATATTTGGAAATAGTATAAAGTATAGATTTTAAAAGTACAAAAATATAGTGGTGTATATTTGTTTTCAGACGTGCATTGTGAAAATTAGAAATTTTTCAATTAAAGGAAGGAGCCATCAGGCTTTCAACTAATCAATCAGATATTTTGATTTTATTAATCCAATCAAATTCATGATCCGTCGAGATAATTGTGTGTGATATATCATTTCGTCCAACGAGATAGTTTGTACACCATCTATCTTCTCTTTGGTGAAGTTGAAGCATGAATACCTGAGTATGGCTTCATTACATGTGCACTTAGTGTAAAAGCACCATCACTTATAAAGACGTATGGCACATTGACATTTGATCTGGGAAGGGGGAATGGCGTGGGTAAATTTAATTCGTTTCTAATTATTTTTTCAGATAATAATGAATTATTGAATACGCCACCATCACTTATTCTTCCTTGATTTCCTATGTCAGCATATATAAATTTATAATTACTATCGACTTCTGCCATTAGGACAATGTTAAGTCTTCTTCTGGTTATAAACTTTTGTTCCACTATGAAATGGGTTTTCAATTAGTATGTGTTTGCCATCTATTGCGCCAACACAAAGTGGACATTTTTTGCAAAATCCTTTCTCTATAGCCAACCACTCTTCCGCTGTGGTAGGCATCTGAAATAGAAATCGCATATATCAGTAATAAAGAAATAAAAATACATTTCTTTCAGGGACCATCAGAATCACTACAAGCAACAAAAACTTTCGAAAATGAAACATCACTGGAACAGAATGAGACTTTTGAAAACGAAACTATTGAAACCCAAGAGATGGAAGCATTACCATTGCTAGCAACTTTAACAAGAAAAACGCGATCGATTCCGGCGAAAAAAAAATTTGCGTTGCTCTGCATTTAATTCAGCTGAGCAGCAAATGGCTAAAGCATTCGTTCAGCTGACTGATGCTTTAGGTCAACGTCGGTCTGATACTACACCTAAAGAAGATGATGACTGCGATCTCTGTGGCAAGCTTTTGGCTAAAAAATGACGAAAGATGTACGAAATAGATGGCATATTCGTAAGTGGAATCAAGCGCAGGCTATTGAGACGTGAAACACCATCTCCTAGTATTTGTACCCATATTCCAGACTCCCTTTATTATTAACTGCATGTTCCCTACCACAGTCAGAGTAAAATATTTATATCTCAAACCGGCCTCAAGGTATTTTAAGCACATATTTAGAACCAGTCACAAATACTTATGCATCAAAAGGACTTGTTCAATTCGCAAAACTCACAATGACAATCCGCAAACACCTACTTAGTCCACCCTCTACCTATGCAATCTGCAAACACCTACTCTGTCCACCCTCTACCTGTGCAATCCGCAAGCACACACTCAATCCAACTGTTCAATCCTATAATTCCCCAGTGATCAAAACGATTCCAAAATCAAACATTCTACAAACTGCTCTATCAAATTCATTTGAAACGTTTGAATCTGATGATACAAGGGAACCGATTACTAGGTAGTTACGGTACTGATCTGGACAGTGTCTTCATTCCGCACACCGACAAAAAAAAATTCTTTAAATTATTGAATCATATGGAATTCCGTGATTTCAATAAATAATTCATAAAAATAATTAACTGCTAAGCATCTTCATGGAATGTATTCTAGGGATCATATAATTTTATTAATGGAATTCAAAATATCAAAGAATTTCAATGTACTCGTATGACCAAAAATCATTTAATCAATGACCATACATTATATGATTTCTGGTTATACACTCCAATTCTTTTATATTGCGAATTCCGTAGTCTAAGATTATAAAGGGTTTTCCAATAACGGGCTTTTTTCAATAGCCGGCTATCCCGATAGATGTCACTTTTGAAGCTGTCATTTTTTGACATTTGACAAGTAAAAACTACGGCATTATTAAAAATGGAACGATACATGGCATTGAAATAATTAAAACTCACGATAAAAATGGTGAAAATTTGGCAGAGACGGTTCGTAGGACTCGAACATTTTTGGGTCGTCGTGAAGCACCGTGTCGGACCGCAATACAGTAATTGGTGGAAATATTCGAGCTGTTGGGACAACTTGGTGATGTAAAGAATAAAACCTGTGCTCGCCACTTTAGAACAGCCGAGAATATTGCTGCTGTAGCCGAAAATGTTGAAGAAAACCCTGGTTTGTCCATTCCTCGTCGTTCTTTGGAATTAGGCATTCCAAAAACGTCATTACACAGTATTTTGCGTAAAGATTTGGGTGTTAAGGCTACAGTATACAGTTAACATAAGAACTTAATCCGGTCGAGTATCAAAAACGTCGTGTCTTTGCTGGTTGGGTCCTTGAAATGCATGAAAATGACCCGAAATTCTATCAAAAAATCATCTTGAGTGATGAGGCCCATTTCCACCTCGGTGGCTTCGTCAACAAGCAAGATTGTCGCATTTGAGGCTCGGAAAACCCAAGATTTACTGTCGAAAAGCCTCTCTTTCCTCAATGTGTGAGTGTTTGGTGCGGTCTATGGTCCGGCGGAGTCATTGGACCTTACTTTTTCGATAATGAGGCTGGAACAACAGTTACGGTGAATAGATTGCGCTATCGAGAGGTTTTTAGTGATTTTTTATGGCCAGAGTTGGATGGTATTGATCTGGACAACGTTTGCTTTCAACATAACGGCACAACATGCCACAAAAGAAACGAAACCATTGATATTTTACGGGAAAAGTTTCCAGGCCGTGTTATCTATCGAAGAGGTGATCACAATTGGCCACCGAGATCTTGTGATTTAACACCTTGCGACATCTTCCTTTGGGGCAACGTGAAAGAGAAGGTCTACGCTAACATGCCAGCGTCGATTCAAGAGCCCAAAGATGAAATTAGTGAAGTTATGGAGGACATAGGGCAACCACTTTGCGATTTTGTTACGGAAAATTTCATGAAAAGGATATGGTCCTGTAAGCGGGGTTATGGTGGTGATTTGCCTAATGTTATTTTTCACTATTGATGGCATATCTTCTTCCTTATAATAAAATAAACATTCGATCATTTATGTTAAAAAACGGCATTTTTCTTTAAATATCAAAATAACACCTCTGATTGGAAAACCCTGTATAATATTGAAATTTCCTATGGTATGTAACAATATCACACTGGTTGCGAAAATATTTAAAAACAAGTTGGGTAAACAGACCTACGCTCATGTCAGAAGGGTTTTGTATTCAATTTTCAAAATGCAGTCACCAGATCGAATCACATCAAGAAACATGTCAAAGACGATTTTATTGGAGAAAATATGAAATACGAAGATCATACTATTATTAACAAAGTTGAACGAATTTCGACTTCTGAGGTTTTTGTTATTGGTATACTGATAAATATCTCCCTTGATAATTATTTCACATGTCCAGCCGCGACGGAGGAAACCACATTTTTCATGTATTTACCCCCTGTGCCCTACTGAAGCAAAAACTGGCAGTTTAACAACTGTTTTGAAAAGCTCCCATGTAAACTTTTATTTCATACTCATATCGGCTACGTTTGATGAATTTTTTTTTTTCAGGGGCCACTCTCCTGTACTGTTATCATCGATTAATGGCCAATTTTTTCGAATCCTAGAATGGTTACAAAACCCTTTTGCTAGGAGCTCTCTCCCGCCTCCTTGACTTGTTTCACTTATAAGCATTAATTGTAGGTACTGACCTACAGTCATTCATTAAATTGAATCAAGTGTTCAAAGCATGCACCTTAAACGTTGAAGTTGGGGAAAAATAACTCAAAATTATTCAATCTTCGCATTTTAAACACCCACTTTCTTGTTTTACGATTAGTGATACCACCAGCTCAACCGATTCTCAAAGATATTCATGACACCTATCATTCCTGAAATTTTCATGCAAACCCTAGCAAAACTGTAGTGTCTGAGTCGGTAAAAAGCGCGTGTTGTTCCATAGCCATATGTTGCCATCTTAATAAATGCAGCGCATATTGTTCCATAGTAATACAGGAAAATTCAAACCGCTATAACTTCACTAAATATGATTCAATCTTTATGAAACTTTCAGAATAGATCAATCTTATAAATGGTCATCTGTGTACTGAATTTCATTGAATTTAAGGGCACCGTTAAGATTTTATTCAAGAAAACATAAAATCGATAAATCATACTATTACTAACAAATTTGAGTGAATTGCGACTTCTAACGTATTTGTTGTTGTTGTACTCATCAAGACCTACATTCTTGATTTTTTTCAGATTTTTCGGATCACAGGTGTCCAATCGCGAGGGGGGGGGACACACATTTTTCGTGTATTTCCCCTCCCTGTGCGCCCCTCGAAGCAAACTTTGCCAAACAAAGACCTGTTTTGAGAAGCTCTCATCGAGACCTTTCATTTGATACCCATATCGGCCACCTTCAATGAAATTTTTTTTTCGGGGGGTCACTCCCCTATATGGGGAGACCCCCCTTAAATGCCTTATAAAATTTTTTTTACATTTGAACTTTGAAGAGACCACCACTTTACACCTACATACAAAATTTGATGTTTCTAGCTTAAGTAGTTTCCGAGAAAAACTGCTGTGACACACGGACGGACGGACGGACGGACGGACGGACGGACAGACAGACAGACGGACAGACGGACAGACAGGACGCGATTTTAGAAGGGTTTTGTAAAATTATTTTACAAAACCCTAATTAGTTGGCACCTTTCTTGTTGCAAAATTGTATCGATCAATCAAACTTTCACTCTCGAATTCAATACTTGTTTATGTACATCAAATTAAGTCCTTTTTATTTTTTCAAGGGCAAAAACTCAATTTAAGTTACCATTGTATTATTTCAAAAAAAAAACGTTTTCGCCCTAAACTATATTTTTTATTTTCCAAGAAAATGCTCCTCAATTTAAACATTCTAAGTAGTCATCGCGAAATAATGATTTACGTTTAAGCAAAGAAGCCACTCTAACCCAGTATTGTTGGCGAATCAGTACCAAAACTACCCAGCTCAGATAGAGATTTACGCCAAGGATAAAGTGTTTTCAACTATGAAAAGGGAAAATAGCGATAAATCAAACCGAAATTCTTATGACAGCGAACGAACAAGATAGAGATGAAGAAGCTTAATGTTATAGATTGTAGTCGGTGTAGTAGTTCTTGCTCGGTTGGTAGTCTCCATTTCAGTATCCTAGGACCATAAAAACAGGAAAAAGTTTCGGCAGAAACTGAAAATAGTCAAATAAAAATGTTGGCACGGAGCCACCATTACCATTACATGCCTAGGCTACAGCGGAAAGTAGTGGTGAGGATCTATAACTTTATAAATATTTAGTTGCGTTGATCATTACCAGCAAGCATCATCACCCCAGCAAGCAATTTTAGATTTTGTCCTTTTCACATTTATGCTCGTCTATTATTGATTTGTCTATTTACGAATGGAAACGGGGGGTGAGGTGTGCTAGGAATCGGAAATGAAATGAATCTTTTTCTCATTGTTAGGTTATTTTCAAAAAGAAAGTTTTCTTGCCAGTGATTTATGGAAGATTATGCTTGTTCCATACTTTGATGATTTAGAGATAATTTTGGGCAGTAAATCACCACAATAATGATGTTGATTTGTTATATGTGCTAAAAGCGAATTGAAGATGTTTTCGGAATACTTCAAGAATATTTTTTTAAGGAAGTATCATTGAAGTATATACAATTTTCGAAATACGTAGGAAAATCTTTCTTTTAATTGCCATTTGTTGAATATATCCATAATGTAATCAAAGTAATGCATTGTAATAAATTATTTATTGTGTATTTTGAGAATAAACAGCCAAACCAAAAATTTGTACTTATGATTCCCGATCAATCAATTATACTATATACACAAATTACCTCTAACCTTGAAATCATAATTAGTTTCTGCAGAAATCTATGAAATTCACTTCCTTATCGGCAACTAATTACAATTAAGGCATAATAAATTATATTGTTTGACGTGACGATGATTGAGACACGTCCTTTTCATATTACATTGCATACAAAAGCTGGCATTGGGAAATCGCCTTGCGAAAATTGTTCAAATTATGAGCATTCAAGATACACTCGTTGCCTACGAAATGAGCTAGTTATTCGCAAATGACTACGTTCCATGCATTTAAATCGACTTAACTTCAAACTCGTGCTTGGAATGAAGGGAAAACGAACATTTCGGAAAATTATGAAAATTATCAATTTGCCAAGTATGAGATGTGGGAAAATGAGATACATTCAGAAAAGTTTGTGTGTAGTCACAAGTAAGAATTAATTAACGAGTTTTTTAAGGACTTATTGAAGTGAATTGAATATGTTAAGTATTTTTGTGAAAGTTTTTTTTTATCGCGCATGAAATTAAAAATTGCAAATTTTCGTTTAGAAATCTCACTTACATTTTAAAGGTGATTTCAATAAAGCCATGCTAAAATTCAGAGAATCAACATACAGATTGTACTGAACCGTGTTTTTTGGCAGTGGAGAATTTTAAATTCAAATAAAACAAAGGGTTTATTTGAAAGATATTTTTCGTCATTAATGTTTAAAGATGGTTTCAAGTATGTGACCGCCGTGGCTGCTGTAAACGTGGCGTTATCTAGGGGTGCAATTTGCACACACTCTTCACATTAAATCAGGCTATTTTTTGGCAGTAACACATCAAATGTTGGCTTCCAAATACTTAATTGTTTCTGATTTATCGGTGTAGACAGTCAACTTCAACTATTCTCAAAGAAAGAGGCCTAAAGGTGACAGATCACAAAAACGCGGTGGCCAGCTCACAGGGCCATTTCTAGAAACCAATCGTTCCTCAAATGTGTCTTTCAGGAAATTAATTGTATCGCGTGCTGTGTGTCATGTGGTGCCATCCCTCTGAAATAACATGTCAGCAACGTTGATGCCTTCAAATTGAGGTACTACCCACCTTTGCTTGTAACTTTGTGACCATCATAGTTTTTGAAGACATATGAATCAATTTTCCCACTAGTTTATAAAACACACCAACCGGTGTCTTTTTCTTGATGTAATACTGTTCTAACAACTGCTTGTAGATTATCAAAGCTAAAAATGTGGCGATTTAGTTTGCTGACGTAGCCATTTAACCAAACGTGCTTCATCACTGAACAAAACTTGAACCGCATTTTTAAGCACAACTGCAAACTTTGACATCAGCTGTGACTGAAAACAGTTTTGCCATTTCTAAGTTCTCTGGCTCTTAAAACAACGCCTTTTCCTTCTGATCAAGAATTCAACACAAGAATGATAAAATTCTAATATGTAACAAGAATAGCTTGTACAGATTTGCTGCGTTCAACCCAAATCATCTCTGACGCGGGTTCTCTGATGAAAGTATCTAATAACAGCTGCAAATAGCTGATGTTGTTCTTGTGATCTGTAGTTCCCGAAGTGGTATAGATTTTAATGGTTGAGCAGAAGAGATCAATGCTTGACCGGGATGCAGCGTTATCAAAGACTAAATTGGAAAGGAGCTGCACCGTAGACGGTCCCAAGCCCTGTTTAGAAAGAAAGAGGTTTTACCATTGTTTCCCTAGCCAACATCTCCCATGACTCCTCATCCTAAGCCCAACGTAAAAATGGTAGTAAATGGTCGCATATAACGTTTACTGGTTCCCCAGAGATGGGATACTAAGTACCGAGAAATGGCGATTACTGCAAATTCACTCGCAGCTCTGCTACTAAATCCTACTTATTCCTCTTTTGTGGGGACGAAAGATAGCGAGGGTGAGTCTTCCACACCTGACAACGAATTCGAAAGTAATATGCATGCCGCCGGAATAGAGGCTCAACGATGGGCTAGCTTCCCATCCCTTTGAAAACGTACATTATTTCGAAACCGGCAAGAAAGCCTTGGAATGGATTGAGCCTATGGCAACGACTTCACAACTGAAAAATGGACTATAGCCTTGGATCCCGGAATATTGGATCACTAAACTGTCCTGGTGCTTTTCAGGAGCTTTTGCAACCGGCCAGTCAATATAAATTAAACACACTGGCAATTCAGGAAACAAACTGGACTGGAAGTGATATTCAAGACATGAGATCGCACACAATATTCAAAAGTGGGAAGCCTATTGGAAAGCGGAATTCGGAGTGGCCTTTGTTTTGGAAAGGGAATTCAAATTATACGTTGTTGATTTTAAAGTAGTTAATGAACAATTGTATGCAATTCGTATAAAAACGAAATTCTTCATAAATAAATGTTCACGCCCGGCCGATGAAATGGACTAAGAAATGAAGAGAACGTTCTACCTAGAAAGACTAGTTGACTCATCGCCTACAAATAATACAAAAATAGTTTTTGGTGATTTCATCGCTAGAATTGGTAGTGAGCTATCTTATGAGAGAACGACTGGAGGATAAAGCCTCCACGATGAAACGAATGACAACGGCGAGCGCTCGATTGACTTTACAGTCAGTTGAAATCTACTCATATATTCGACTTGCATGCCATATTGACACATACATTAAATAACCTTGGTATCATCGGATGGCAACACACAAAACTAGATTGACCAAGGTCTGATCCAACAAAGATAAGCTTCAAGCACACTTGATGGTCGTACATACCCAGAAGCCAATTATAACTTGGATCATTACTTGGTCAAACTATACTATCGATGTCGTATATCAAAGGCGTATTCGGCAAAGACCGGCCCACTACAAAAATTTGACATCGTCATGCTCCAAACGGCGTCTGTGGCCAAAAATTTTACAGAGACCCTCGACTACTAGTTGACTCCCATCCTATTAGGCACATCGCTTCAAACAAGCAACGAGCTGTGAGTGGAAGGGAAGGCCATGATTAAGACGGTGACAGAATAGACAACCGAACATCAAGACCTGTGCAAAAGAAAAAATTGGCTCGATTTAGAATGCCAGGATGCGTCAGATAAGAAAAATCAGGCGTACAAGCAATAGATAGGTAGGAAAACTAGGACAAAGAGAGAACATTATAAAAATCACAGAAGAGCAGCGAATAAGATCATTGGAATTAAGCAAAAAAAATATTATTATGACCAATTGAGATGTATTGATGAACACAAGACAAGCATACAAAGTAGTGAAAAGATTAAAACGAGATTTTCATCGTAAGATCAAGCTCTGCCATTATGACGTCGGTAGCATCATCGCTGGCGACAACAAGATGAAGGAGATGGGCATCGTATTTCAAGAACCTACTCAATCCTTTACACAGCTCCAGAACATCAGAGCCCATAGATATTCCTGGAGAATTTTCATCGGCCCCACGAACTCTGAATAAAGTTTTTTCAACTATCAAAGCCCAAAAAAATTATAAATCACCGGGCATGATGAGATTCTAGTGGAGCTTACAATATATGGTGGCAGCGGTGTTAAAAAGCCATCTATAAAGTCATCTAGCACATTTGGTAACAAAAACATATGCTAAAAGAGTGGAACCAATCAATTATTTTCCATATCCACAGAAAAAGTGACAAGCTAGACTGCGAAAACTATAAAAAACGGCGTACAAAATATTTTCAAACATCTTCGAAAATAAATTCAGATCATTCATCAATAGTATTCGCATTCCCAAATCAAACGATAGATTCACGGTTCGACAGTGTCGAGGCCGAGGTAGCCTGCCGAAGGAGTGTGATATAAAAGTCCAAGAGACCGAGCCTGATTAACGCCCGCGGGACTCGGGAGGATCTCATCTTTACTACTTGATGCTTACGACCCTCAAATAAGAGTGGGGCATCCAGATGGAAGCATGAGTTACTTTCATGCTTTTTGTGTCGAAAAAGAATAGAACACTTTAATTTGATTGTCACAATTGCCCAAAAGGAATTGATTGTATAATGACTTGATGTAATTTAGAAAAATGCATATAATACCATCGAATAAATGAACAAAAACACAAGGGTACTCACCTAGTCCTCCTTCATCGTGCCGTCATGTTTGGGGCGGGTAAGGCCTGTAATTCTTGTTATCTTAATGCATGACACAATTTAAAACCATTCAATTTAATACGAAGTACTAACTACTCTTTAAAAATTACCATCACTTTTACGAAAACTGTACTTTAATTTTTTTATTTTGTCCAACTTTACTACTCTTAAATATTAGTCACGAGTATCTTAATCATCATCACAATTGATATACGGATTAAATCTCGTCATTTACACTCAAATAATACATCCATTAACTGGAGCAATCAATATTGAATTAGATGCATCAATTTTAATGAAATCCCCATAGAGAATATCCACTGAAAAAACAAAAGCTTAAGCTACACCGTCAGCATCTCCGCTCGCAAATAGTTTCCATTACAAGTCAAGAACTTAATAATTTGATTTTTGGTGCTGAAGATTCTACTACACTGTTTTAACTTTGAAAATTTCATTTGGGGTCCATACGGTAATTGACATCACTGAAAAATTCTTGGGACTTCATTGAAAACACAAGTTTTACGAGATCCATGAGTCACGCAGTCACGTCAATAATCCTTTTATTATGAATCGCACCTTTGATGCTTTGCCCAAAAATCTTTCAACAGTTACAAACCATTAACGATTTTTCAGAATAATTTGAATTTAATTCAATCAATATTTCAGTATTCAATATTGCACGTTATTTTTCATATAGTTTGGTACCGAGCGTTGTAATTGGTTTTATTTGTGAATATTAAATGAAAATGAATACACTTGGCTGTCACAAAATCAATTGCTTTCGATATTTACTAAGCCAAATCAATCACCGAATAAATGTTATAAGAAAAATGTTTCAAGAACGAGCAGTCGAGTGAATTGCACAGGAGTGCATTTTACCAACCGCGACGACTTTTCCACTCGATGTTCAGATCGCCAGTCCCACTTTGCATCCATGGCGCTTGACTCAAAGAGCCACTTCATGGCGGTAACGGTAGATTCGCATTGCAACAATCTAGATTGTGGCAGTGGCCTTGCCATTGTTGATTATTATTTTATTTATTTTTTTCTTTGTAAAAACATTTTACTGGTAATAGTAGCGGTGGAAGTGGCGGGATTTATTGCGGTTTAGTACCTACTTTGTTGTTATTTTTATGAAATGGTATTTTCTTCGTAAAGATCCCTCGAGCTTTTTGCCTAGGCGGGCTGCTCACTTACTGTAAGACGGACTAATTTGGCTGGGGTGCCAAATCAAAGCATAGTTTGGTGCAGTATATTAGATCAATACTGTCGTCTGCTTGCTTAAAGTCAACGAAAATACGGTATACATTCATGTTGAACTCCCAGCATTTTTCAAATACCTAGTTGACTGTGAACCATCAGTCTTTTGTCAATCTACCTGCTTTTTAACAACCTTGATACTCCACAATAATACTGTTGGCATATGATTCGATTTTCTAAGATCTTTGAAAATATTTTGTTCGCCGTGCAAAGCAATGATATGCTTCTATAATTTTCACACTGTAGCTTGTCAACTTTTTTGTAGAAAGGGAATATAATCGGTTGACTCCACTATTTGGGCATATGTTATTGTTGCCGAATGTACTGGATGACTTTGTGAATAGCTTTATGAACACTAATGCCACCATATTTGATGAACTTCACCAGTATCTCATCGATATCTGGCGCTTTATTACTCTTTTGGGCTTTGATGATGGAATAAACTTCATCCAGAGTTGGTAGGGCCAATAGAACCTCTCCGAGAATAGGCTACGATGTTTTGGAGCCGTGCGAAAGACTAAGAAGATTCCTGAAATATGGCCCATCTTTCCTTAATCTTGGTTTTATCAGCGCTGATATTGCCGATATCATTACGACAGAGCGCAGTTTTGGGCTGATAACCACATTTAAGGTTTTCACTAGTTTGTATGCTTGTCTTGAGTTGTTACTCACTTGACTTACATCGATACTTCTAAATTGGTCATCATAGTATTTTTTTTTCTTAATTTTTAATTATCTTTTTCGCTACTCTTCTGAAATTTTCGTAGTGTTCTTTCTTCATCATGGTTTTCTACCAACGTTTCTTTATACCTGATCCTTTTTGTTGAACGCATTCTAGCACTCATCACGAACCAATCGTTTCTTTTGTAATGGGCTCGATGTCCAATTGTCTACTATGTCATGGCCTTAATAGTAACTTTCACTCCATTCAGAGCTCGTTGCTCATCTCTAGCGATGCATCTTGTCGCGAACGCGCAAACGCGCCACTTCCTCTCGTTGCCAGCCAAAGGCATCAATACCAAAAAGTATGAGCTGTATTTCGCTTTACGATACGCGGCATATAGATGAGCAAGTGAAAGCTCCAGAGAGGACAATGGCGAAGAAGAACGAAAAGACAGCAGCTCACAAGCGAGCCAGGTGAAAGCTCCTGAAAGGAAAAAGCTACAATCAGCCTCAAAAGCTCTCCTCACTCTGCTGCAAGTGTGTTTCCCCTAGGAGAATATCGTTTGTTGACTCTCTCAATTTACATTAAAAATGAGACGAGATCGGGAGGAAGACCTCTCGTAGAATGGGAGCTCACCTGTCTTTGTACGCCTGACTCTTTTTGTGTAACGCATTCTGGCATTCATCATGAACAAATCATTTCGTTTACGTTGGGCTTGAGTTCCCAATCGTCTATTCTGCCACGGTCTTTACAGTAGCTTTCACTTCCATTCAGAGCTCGTTGCTTATCTTTAGAGATACGTCTTGTTGCGAACGCGCAAATGCACCGCCTCATATCGTCGGCAGTCAGTGGTATCAAAATAAAAGTATGAGTAGCTATCCGATTTACGCTGATTTGTATGATACTACGTATGTGGTGAACATGCAAATGCACCGCCTCATGTTGTTGCTAGTCAAAGGCATCAATACCAAAAAGTATGAGCAGCGTTTTGCTTTACGATAATTCACATGATACAACATATGGCTGGTATGCGGTGAAAGCGAAGAGACAATAGCGGCATGTGTTGAACAGCCAAGTACGATTGTAAATGAACAAGTTAAAACTCTTGAGAGAAGGATGGCGAGGAAAAAGAAGAAGGAAAAGACAGCAGCCCACGAGTGACTCAGGCCAAAGCTCCTGAGAGGAAAAAGCTGCAATTAGCTCAATAGGTCTTCTCGCTCTGCTGCAAATCTGTTTCCTCTAGGATAATACCATTTGTTGACCTCTTAATTTATATACAAGTGAGACAAGACAGGGAAGAAGAACTTCCGTAGAATGGGAGCTCATTTGTTCACATATTCGGAAAATTTCACCGAAATTTGGAGAAAAGCTTAGTCTGCGACTGAATGTAAGCACTGTACTGGCAATTTTGATTTGTGTTCGAGTCTTCGAGGGAGCCTGCCACTACTCAATCAGTACAAGTATTCGTGCGATAAATTATATCATTCATACTCGTATTCCGGCTACCCCAAAACTTGGTTCTATGAAAAGGAAATTCAAATGGCGAGGAGTGATGTGTTAGCTTGAGCCGTAAACCTCATGGCAAGCATGACAATACCCTCTGATCCCAAGGAATAGTAAGTCAAAAGCGTCCCATTCAACTAATGTCGCTATGGGTGTTTCGTGGAATGCAAGGCCAATTCCAAGCAATATGAACATTAAACAGTAGTGAATTCAACTAATGAAAATGTAGTAAATTAACTTGTTCAAAATGTGAATGTAAATTCAATTGAACCTGCAAAATAATGAATCAATTAAACAAAAGTGATTAATTAAAAACCCTTTATCTTTGTTAATCTGGTTTGAAATGACAATAGCGACAGGTAAGTGTCTTGCAGTGAGTTACCTCTCCCCAGGAGCCTTAATGTGTATATAGATACACATCTTATCTAGCTGCCAGTTCACGCCAGCAAACATAGGGTTTCCTGGTTATATAACCAGGAATATAAGATGGGAGCCAGCTGGCTGTTGAGGGTCTCCGTGAAATTTTAGGGCACAGACGCTGTTTGGAGCCTTTCAATGTCAAATTTTTGTAGTGGACTGGCCTTCGCCGAATATGTCTTTGACACAAGACGTCAATAGGTTAATTTGATCAAGTAATGGCCCGAGTTACAACTGACTCCCAATATGTACGGACGTCAAGTATGCACGAGGCCCACCGTTGTTGGATCAGAATATGGTCAACATGGGTTTGTGTGTTTCTATCCGGTGATACCCAGATGATTTCATGTACGCGTTGACAAGAGAAGCAAATTGTACGTATGACTAGATTTCTGCTACATGCAAGGTTAATCAGGCGCTAACATTTGTTTCATCATGGAGGCTATGTCCCCCAGTCGTTCCCATATGATATGGCTCATTGCCAAACTTAGCGGTGAAATCACCCAGGATTGTTTTTGCGTGGTTTGTAAGCAATGGGTTCACTAGTCTTTCCAGGTGATTGTAGAACGTTTCCTTTTCTTTCATACTTTTCTTCGGTCGGGGCTTAAATATTCATCAGTCAGATTTTAAAGGGTTTTGCGATAATACAACCATTCATTTACTGCCTTAAAATCAACAACGTACAATTTGAACTCCCTATTTACAATAAAGGCCACTCTGGATGCTTGTTTTCTAGGAGGTTTCCCACTTTTGAATATTTTGTGCGATCTCATGTCTTGAATATCATTTCTAGTCCAGTTCATTTCCTAGACTGCCAGTATGTTTAAATTATATTTGTTGGCCTGTTGTAAAGCATCTACAACAGCACCAGGGTAATTGAGTGACATTCCAGGATCCAATGCCAGAGTCTTTTTATCGTTTGTAAGGTCGTGGTTGTGAGTCCAAGCCACTCCGAGGCCCTTTTGAAGGTTTTGAAATATTGTAGGGCTTTCCATGGATGGGGAGTTAGCCTATCGCCCAACCTACATTCTGGTGGCACAGTTATTATTTCGATTCCGTAATCAGGCGCAGAAGACTCGACTTCACCCTCTTACGCCCCCCATAAAGGAAGTGTAACATTTCGCGGCATTTAATGTCCTATTATTGGGGAACCAGTAAACCCAATGTGCGACCCCGAAAAAATTTACTACCATGTAATCGTGGGGTATAGGATGAGACATCATGGAAGCGATGGCTTGGGAAAAGACGGAGTTCCCTCTTCCATTCTCAAACGGACTTGAGACCATCTACGGTTAAGTTGTTCTTTATATTTAGGTCAAAGAAATTACATTGCACAAGTAATTCAAAAATTTAATAAGTTGGATGCGAACCCATGCAATATTCCTGCAGGTTCTTTTAGTACATTATATTAATCAAAGATATCGATAAATATGTTGTTTATAGTTTTCCTTACCAAGAGAGCATAGAACCATTGCTATTTCTTGCATCTGCTTCAACCCCTGATTTGGCGTTTGCCAAGAATGTTGTATCCAGATATATGAGCTATTCTAGTGTTATATCTAATTCACACAAAAATGCGGAGATTAAATACGGTAGAAATGGTAACTTCATTGGCTACTCGGATGCAGATTTTGCAAATGATATTGAGGTTTTGAGTTTGTTTAGTGAACAATGGTCCAATCACTTGAGCAAGTCACAAACAGCAAGCAGTAGCTTTATCTACTAAGGATCTGTTATGGTTATTTTTAGATATCCGTGAGCCTGCCACTAATCACGTTAGTCTATGCATTGGCAACCAGAGCGCTATCAGAGTAACACACAATCCTATTCATCACAGACGATCCAAACACATAGATCTTAACTATCATTTTATTCAAGAAAAAGCTGAAGAAGGATATTTATCAGTTGACGTTGTTGCAAGCTTCAATCAATTTGCAAATTTTTAAAAAAAAATATTGACTTTCAGCCAAATTTGAATGCATCAGAAATCAAATAGGGGAAGGGGGGCAAGACGGGGTCCTTCCCGTTTAAGGAGTAATAAAACGGATATTTTTACGTAATTTAAGTCTTTATTAATCTTTGGAAATAAAGAACTTAAGGAACTTTTCACTCATAGAAAAATTAGAAAGTGGCCAATAATTTCAAACATGTCCAACACCCCATCTTACCCTTTACAATAGATAAGACGGGGTACCCTATGGAGCAACGTGGGGTATGGGGGACACATTCTATTTTTGTGTGCAAAACTCGCAAACAAATACTACCTCGTCATCTATGCCAGCACAGCATCAGCGTGCACAGTTCTCGAAGAGAGAATCTAAATATTTTCCATGACAGTAGAAACAAGGGATATTATTTTCATCATTGTGACTTTCTGATGGAGAATGGAACTTTTTGTTGGTTTTGTTTCTGTTGGTTTTCTTAGGCAATTTGGTTTTCTTATTCTTTTTTTTCTTGCTCTTTTGCGTGCCTTTTTTCTTCTTGTTATCTTCTGACAGTTTCTTTTTTTCATTGTTTCTTCCAACTCATTTTTAAATGGGGAAGACATTATGATGGCCGATTTTTCTCGTTTCCTTCGCACGCGCGAAATTTTACGAGTTGCAGGATAAAGCATCACTTGCTGAGGGCTAACAACAGAAAACACTGATTGCTCTGGTGGAGTAGTTGGCCTGTGGTCTATTTCTATATTTCTCGTCTAAGTTGCAATGAGCTAGCTGTTGTCATAGAGGGTGTCAAAAGGATAACAGGTACGTGAGATGGCTCTGCTTCAATTTCAGATGGTGCTATAGCAACAGACATGGTATCTTTCAGCGGTTTATCAATAGTTTCATTATCAAAATCTGCATCTGCCAAAACTGAATTTACTGTTGCAGCCGTTACCATCTCAGGAACAACTATTGGTCTATTTAGCGCAGTAGTACGCGTGTTCGTTGTCGTTGTTTCAGATAATCCTTCATTGATGAATAACCCGTTTGTTTGTGGGATATCAGTCGTCAATGATGAAACCAAATCACTGTCGGAAAAAACTGTTGAATCGTATGGCCAAATGCCACATTTCTTGAAACCATTCACTGCCATTGCCATTGTAGAAGCCTGAATAAAGGCTTTACTAAAAATGTCTGCTACTTGCCAGATAGTTCCAATCATCCCTGGGTTGCTGCGAAGCTAAGCTGTGATTCGTTGGTCGTAGTATGTGCTCAAGGGCTTCATGTATGCTACATCCAGAAATTGAAGTCGATGAGTTGTATAAGGGTGGAAACACAAAATAATAACCCCATTGCTTTGAGCTTCATTAATGAGGTCCAAGTTTTGTGTGTGGGTGCTGTGGCCATCTAACAACAACACTAAATTCAACAAACTTCTTAAAACAGCCAAGGAATAATTCAGCTATCATCCAGCCAGAACCGCTGCAAACACCCCAAGCTCCAGGAGCAATATTGAGCATTAACTGAGGGTCCATTCTCTTTTGTGGGAACACTAGCATTGGAGGCATATGTTAACCACTCGCTCTAAAATATAGTTCCACAGTTATTGTCGTATCTTTCTCCACAGAACTTATAGATCCCACTTGTTTTCTACCTTTTCGTACAATTATTTTTGACTTGGTTTTTGGTACCCCTGTAACTCCTGTTTCATCACAATCATAAATTCTTTCTGGCGAAAACTTATACTCATCATAAACGTTGCCAAGGAAGTTGAAAAACTGTTTAACAGCTTTTTCATTAAACCCAGTGGCACGTACAGCTGAAGTGCTTTCTGGTTTTCGTCTCGACAATTCTGGATGCCAGCTTAAAAACCGCCACACCCAATCTTTGCCAGCTTCTTTTCTTTCAGAGCTGAAGAAATCTCGCTTCCCATTTTTTACTGCCAAAGTGTACGCCAAAGCCCTCAAATCTTTTGTTGTAAGCCCGTAAAGGCGGCTCTCAATATCCAGTATATAGTTGCAAAGCTCTTTCTCTTCATCATCAGTAAATATTCGCTTTTTCGGGCCTAAAGAAACTTTGATCGAAGTTGCAGCAGTAGTAGGATCTTCTAAGGCTACACAAATTACTTTAATTTTTCATTCAAGGGTCGTTTGTGGCGCAAAAAATGTTTTCACCGCTAATGTGTACCTAATTTTCCCTTCGACTACAACATCTACAGAATTTTGCATACTATGTTCACTGCAGTCCCTCTCCGACTTTCTTTTATAATTTTTCATCATCCTGAAACAAGATTGAAAACAAAGAAGTTATGGAAAAGCATATACTGTTGTAAGGAAATAATTGAATTTCATCGAGGAGCAAGATGGGATACTCTATACCCCATCTCGCCCTTCAATGCTTATTTGAATAAAATTACATGCCTTTCGTGACCAATTCAGAATATGGACACAAACATGTTCCTACACGGAAAAAACAAAATTATAAAAATTATTAGTAAAACCAATAATTATTATTTATATCCAAAAATTAACAATTTTAGTCATTTATTGCAAACCTAGTTTATAATTTTAAATAGCTATTAATTGTTACAATATTCTTTTAGAAAATATCATAATGCATTTTTAATAAGTAATATAATTGTAATAACTTTTCATCTGTATTACAGCAAGTTATGCTAAATAACAAACGAATTATTATTATATATTTAAAAAAAATATTACTTGTCAATAACGTATTATGTGTCAAATAACTTTAAATTTTTTAAAAATTTTTTTGTAAAAGGTAAATCATACATCGTCATTTTATTAAGGTTTTATAATCAACGCATTATGATTAATATCTTTTACAAACATGAAACAAAAATTCTTTGTGATTATTGAATTTTACTACACGTTTTGTAAAATATGTTGAGCACATTATAAATCTTATGATAGTATTTATTTTTCAGAAATATGAAGCAGAATCTCTAATTGACTATGAAATTTTACAATACGTTTTGTAAATTTTCTAGAACACTTAAAATAATTCTTAATTAGGAACATTTTCTCTACAACAAGATTGAACTTGTTGACTCGCACCACATCAAATCTTTGGTTTAGTTGAAATCAATTACTAATATCTTACGTTCGTTATTATAGTTAGTGTAGTGGTTTATTTTAACGATGGCATAAAGGACCATTACGTTATAAGGACATGAAATGAAGGCTCAGTTCCTCGCAAGCTATAGACGAGTTCATATCGCATACTGAAGTGTAGTGACTACAACAATTAAGATATATATAGTTAAGTGCAACGAAATCGTTTGCCGAATATTGCGTAGAGTAATGAAAAAACGTTTAGATTTCAAACTAATGTATATTTACTCGTCCTTTCTACAACTTATACTGATGCTGATAGCTCCTTCAACTCAGCTATTTATGCAAAATTTTATGTAATTCTTATATGTACATCTATATTGCATTTGCATCTTATCCTAGCCGAGGTGGGTTAATCCATATACATAATTGTTTTATTGTCGTGTTGATGATACGCATGAGCGTCTAGACGTAATTCGCGAAAAATAACCCAGGACTGCTAAATCCTTTTATTAGGGTTCATGATGCGTATGAGCGTCTACAAGGAATTACCCATGTAAGTCTCACGTGCGAGGCATGTGACGTAATTCTTCCCACCTTTTAGTTCATACTGTCCTCAGTATGTTGTATTATATAAATATTATGCTTATAATTGTAATACCAATGAATATATGATTTTTTGTGTTCTTAAATATCGTACTTGAATCTTTTAAGTATTCTAATGAGTGCATATTTACATTCTTAACGAGAATATTTAATATCAGTGGTTATTATATTATTTTTTTACAAAGTATGATGAATCATTTATTCCTTATCTGTAGAGTACATTAACTTAATACAAGTAGTTTGTGCTTGAGAGATGTATTTCTATTATTTTATTGGTAATAGTAGTAGTAACAGCATAATATCGTCAACAGGCTAGGGTTATAACGTGTAAAGTTTTTATACTATCTTCGATTCAATTAAGGCATCAGACACAATTTTGACCAACATATAAGTTTAAAATTTTTGAGTTTTTGTTATAAAGTGGTCTTGATTTCGAATTTCATTGGGATTATTTTCTTTTATTGTGTTTGATCTGGGCTAGGACCAGGATTGGTTTGATGATTAGTTACGGTGGTTTTAAGCCTTTTTCTATTCTGTGGATGGATCTTTTGATTATTATTAGCTTTTTTAAATCTAGGATCTAGTTTTCGTGGCATAGGATGCTTTATCCATCTCAAATCTAATTCTGCGGAATGTCTACTCTTGTTGTGATACTCCAGACTTTCTTTTAGTTTCGGTCAAATTTTTATGTACGGTTTCGGAACTTATTTCTCCAAAGTATACATCTGATGGTTTGAATTTGTGAGCAGAATGTATTGTGGTATTGTAATATTTAACACATTCTTCCACTGGGTTTGATAAAAGTAATTCCTTGTTTTCTAAATTTTGCCTGAGTAAAAAGGTTCGTAAATGCTCGTTTAGGTTTCTGTGGGCAACCTCTATATCAGAATTCCCTGTCTTGTGGTTAGGACACGTGAAATATATTTCGATTTTTTCCCATTTAAACCAGTCGATAGTTTTCTGTGATATAATCGCAGATTCGTTGTCAGTCTCCCTTTTTTTTGGCTTGCCTATTTTATTGAAAAAGGGTTGTTAACGCGTTTATGATAGTATCCCATTGTCGGTCTTTTATTGGTATAACTGATAGAAATTTGGAAAATTTATCGATGCAGGTAAGATACATGCGATTCTTGTCTTTATACCATATATCTATGTGATAAATTTCTCTAATTTTAGTTGGTGTTGAAGTTTCCTTGAAGGGTTCTTTAGGTGGGTTTCTGTCATATTTACTTTGGTGACAAATCTCACAGTTATTTATATAATTTTGAATATTTAATTTTCACTTCGGAATATAATTTGTTAATTCCAATGTGATTTGTGTGTTTATGCATTTTTGCAATTATTTCCATGATTTCGCTGAGCGTGTTTGCATTGACTATAGATGCTTTCGTGTTTGTTTGTCTCCAAATATTATATTCTTTCTGGAGTACAAGTAAATGCTTTTTGGAAGGTATTTGAATTCCAGTGGTTCTTACTAAAGGTACATGATTGCGGAGGATATATTTTGCTTGGGTTTCTGTGAACTCTTTAAAGAAAAACGTAATCCTAGTCTTCCGGTTAATATTTTCTTTCTTTGCTACTTTTGTTGTACCTATTTTTATGATGATTTGGGTAGAAAAACAATTAAGTGGTTTTTCTGATATGGGAATATAGTGCGAGTTATCTTCAAATGAAGTATGCTGTGTTGCTAGATCGCTTTCAGCCTCTAATGCATTTATTTCAACGCGGGACAACGCGTCAGCTATTACATTGTCTTTGCCTTTTATATATTTAATATGGAAATCATATTCCATTGATTTCAATTTCCATCTCTGTAGTTTTGGATTATCTGTTTTGAGATTTTCCAAATATGTGAGTGGTTTATGGTCGGTATGCAGTTCAAACGGCCGCCCATAAATGTAAGGTCTAAAATAATTTAGAGCAAATATTATGGCTAATAATTCTTTCTCAATTGTTGCTAGTTTTTTTTCTGAAGTATTCAGAGTTCTGGATGCGAAGAATATTGGTTTATTCTCTTGTGACAATACTGCTCCTATTGCGAAATTCGAAGCATCAGCTGTTACTGCGAAAGTTTTATTGAAGTTAGGGAATTGAAGAATTGGATGATTAGAAACGTAAAGTTTTAATATGTTGAATGCATCAGCATATTCTGCATTATTAACATCCACTTTGGTATCTTTTTGTAAGAACCTAGTCATTGGACGTGCAATTTTCGCAAAGTCCCTAATGAATTTCCTGTAAAATCCCGCTAATCCCAAAAATGACAATTTGTTTTTGGGTTGCCGGTAATGGAACTTTTTCAATGGCTTCAAGTTTTTTAGGGTTGGGTTTAATACCATCTTTAGTAATTATGTGTCCAAGAAACTCTGTTGATTTATTCAAAAATGAGGTTTTAGAAATTTCGATTTTCAGATTTGCGTCGCGTAAGGCTTATAACACTTTTCGTAGAGCTATCTCATGCATTTTTCAAACTAAAAGGCATGCGCGTAAATTCAAAATGCCCTTCGTCTGTGGAAAATGCAGTTTTGTGCCTATCCTCAGGCTTTATCTCAATTTGGTGAAAACCTTTGGCCAAGGCTATGCTTGTAAAATAATTAGCGTTACCCAACTGTCCAAGTATATCATCAATCTGAGGAATGGGGTATTTATCAGCGATGGTTACATTATTAATTTTCCTGAAATCAATAACTAATCTATGTTTATTGCCTTTTTTGGGTACGACACAGACGGGAGAGTTATGTGGTGATTTAGATGGAACTATTATACCTTGTTCTAAATCTTCCTTGATTTGTTCTTTAACGAAATTTCTAAGGGAGTATGGGTACCTATAATTTTGCTGATATATAGGCTCACAAGTTGTTAGTTTTAACTCGTGCTTTATTTCGTGAGTGAATGATAGTTTTTGATTTTTATTGTATTGGATATCAGAAAATTCATCCTTGATCCTCTCAATCATTAATTTTTCCTCCCTCGTATAAATAGTTTCGTTATTTTTCTTAAAAGATATTTCAGGAATTTCAGAACTTTCTCTTGCTAATAAGTCATTCACCTCATTTGCAATTATAGAATAGTTTTCACCTTCTTGATCGAAGCTCAGTGAGATATTATTAATTGTGATTGTATTATCAGTAAAGTCAAGCTTTGCTCCTGTGCCAGCCAGCACATTTTGACCAATAATGCAATCAAAGGAACTATTAATGAAATCCATTAGTTTCCAACCAATAAAATGGTTAGTACAAAACTCGGATGGAAATTCAGTTTTCAAACCATAGTTCACTTGTTCGTATCTGTTTATTGAATTGATCAGTAACGGATTGTCTAGTTAAAAGTGCCGACGAGGGCCTACAAGTTTTGAGTTCATAAAGCAATGAGTACTTCCAGTATCAATAAGACATCTGAAAGATTTTCCCTCCATAGTTAGGCGAAGTATTGGGAGTTTTCCGAGGCTTGAAAACGAAAATTTTCATTTCTGATATGTAAGGAAGAACCTGAAGAGGCGGCTGTTTTCATAGAAACGTCAGTTGGTAGAGAAAGATCATTTTGCCTGAAATTCCGACTTTGTGGCCTCTGATGATTGCTTCCTGAATTCTGTTGACGATTTAATTGAATCGATTGAGGATTTTTAAAACGGTTTTGAGAAGTGCTATTGACAATATTAAACTGGTCCACTTGTCTATTTTTCGAACCGTAATGTAAATATCTGGAGTTCACTAATACTGAAAATGCGTCCTCTAAAATTTCAGGCTTATTAGCACAGAGAACACCCCGTTCTGGACACTTATCGATATACACATTTTTTACGATTTTTCGTCTCTGATTAATCTCACTTCTAGCTTGTTCAGCAGTATATGCACCCTTTGTTTTTATTTTGTTACAAACTAGATTCAAGTACTTACTTAGATAAAAATATAGTTGTGCAGGAGTTGTGAAGCGAGCGCCAAGTATTTTCTCCATTAGCCTGATATCCGTTTCTGGAATATCAAAGTGCAGCAGAAGTGCTTTCCTCACTGTTGACCACTGTGTCGATAGTAAGGCATTTACCATTTCCTTTGGTTTCCCGGTTAGCTTACCAACAACCTGATGCTCGTAAGTTGTATGTGGGTTGCTGGTAGAGTTTTGATAGTATCCTGAATTGCATCGATTGAGTTGATGAATGGATAGACATCTTGTTGATCGCCTGTAAAAGTTGGAAGGGAGTTGATGTATGAGCAAACAGTTTTGAAATCCATTTTTTTTGTTTTCGTGGTTCGATATTTGTTCACTCGCGGACTTTTCTATCAGATTCGGTAGGGCTCCTAACAAATCACGTGCCCACGCCAGCTTTTTAGATAAAACTTAATGAAAATCCTAATTTTTGAACACCTGACTGCGCCAGTTAAGTGCAACGAAATCTTTTGCCGAATATTGCGTAGAGTAATGAAAAAACGTTTAGATTTCAAATTAATGTATATTTACTTGTCCTTTCTACAACTTATACTGATGCTGATAGCTCCTTCAACTCAGCTATTTATACAAAATTTTATGTAATTCTTATATGTACATCTATATTACATTTGCATCTTATCCTAGCCGAGGTGGGTAAATCCATATATACATAATTGTTTTATTGTCGTGTTGATGATACGCATGAGCATCTAGACGTAATTCACGAAAAATAACCCAGGACTGCTAAATTCTTTTATTAGGGTTCATGATGCGTATGAGCATCTACAAGGAATTACCCATGTAAGTCTCACGTGCGAGGCATGTGACGTAATTATATTTTCCACTTTATCCTTTTTCATGATCAAATACAACTTGAATTAGGGTGGTGTGCCGTTAATAAATACAGAAGTGCAAAGACAGTGGCTAAGTGGAGATAAAGGGATAAAGACGCAATACACATTCTTTGGATATTAAATATTTTCGAGGTAAGTTCTTTTTTAGGGTTTTGTAAAATAATTTTACAAAACCCTTCTAAAATCGCGTCCTGTCTGTCCATCTGTCCGTCTGTCTGTCCGTCCGTCCGTCTGTCTGTCCGTCCGTTCGTCCGTCCGTGTGTCACAGCAGTTTTTCTCGGAAACTACTTAAGCTAGAAACATCAAATTTTGTATGTAAGTGTAAAGTGGTGTTCTCTTTAAAGTTCAAACATAAAAAAGTTTATAAGGTATTTAAGGGGGGTCTCCCCATATAGGGGAGTGACTCCCCAAAAAAAAAATTTCATTGAAGGTGGCCGATATGGATATGAGAACTTTTCAAAACAGGTCTTCGTTTGGCAAAGTTTGCTTCGAGGGGCGCACAGGGAGGGGAAATACACGAAAAATTTGTATCCCCCCCTCGCGATTGGACACCTGTGATCCGAAAAATCTGAAAAAAATCAAGAACGTAGGTCTTGATGAGTACAACAACAACAAATACGTTAGAAGTCGCAATTCACTCAACTTTGTTAGTAATAGTATGATTTATCGATTTTATGTTTTCTTGAATAAAATCTAAACGATACCCTTAAATTCAATGAAATTCAGTACACAGATGACTATTAATAAGATTGATCTATTCTGAAAGTTTCATATTTAGCGAAGTTATAGCGGTTTGAATTTTCCTATATTACTATGGAACAATATGCGCTGCATTTATTACTATGGCAACATTACACCTGTGATCCGAAAAATCTGAAAAAAATCAAGAACGTAGGTCTTGATGAGTACAACAACAACAAATACGTTAGAAGTCGCAATTCACTCAACTTTGTTAGTAATAGTATGATTTATCGATTTTATGTTTTCTTGAATAAAATCTAAACGGTACCCTTAAATTCAATGAAATTCAGTACACAGATGACTATTAATAAGATTGATCTATTCTGAAAGTTTCATATTTAGCGAAGTTATAGCGGTTTGAATTTTCCTATATTACTATGGAACAATATGCGCTGCATTTATTACTATGGCAACATACCTGTATGGGTCTGGAACAACATGCGCTTTTTACCGACTCAGACACCACAGTTTTGCTTGGATTTGCATGAAAATTTCAGGAATCATAGGTGTCATGTATATCTTTGAGAATTTGAGTTCAGCTAGTGGTATCAGTAATCGTAAAACAAAATAGTGGCTGTTTTAAATGCGAAGATTGAATAATTGTGAGTTATTTTTTCCCAGCTTAAACGTTTAAGGTGCATGCTTTGACACTTGATTCAATTTAATGAATGACTGAAGATGAGTACCTACAATTAATACTCATAAGCGAAACAAGGCAAGGGGGCGGGAGAGAGCTCCTAGCAAAAGCGCTTTGTAACCATTCTAGGATTCGAGAAAATAGGCCATGAATCGATGATAACAGTACAGGAGAGTGGCCCCTGAAAATAAAAATTCATCAAACGTAGCCGATATGAGTATGAAATGAAAGTTTTCATGGGAGCTTTTCAAAACAGTTCTTAAACTGTCAGTTTTTGCTTCAGTGGGGGCACAGGGGGGAAATACATGAAAAATGTGTTTCGTCCCTCGCGAATGGACATCTGAAATAATTATCAAGGGAGATACTTATGAGTATAACAATAACAAAAACCTCAGAAGTCGAAATTCGTTCAACTTTTTTAATAATAGTATGATCTTCGAATTTCATATTTTCTCCAATAAAATCGTCTTTGACATGTTTCTTGATCTGGTGACTGAATTTTGTAAATTGAATACAAAACCCTTGTGACATGAGCGTAGGTCTGTTTACCCAACTTGTTCATTATTATAACGAAGTAGATATTAAAGTTCTCAATTGAACATTTTTGGTGATGAATGTAAAATTATCAATTATCTACATCTCCATAAATATTTTATACTATTGAAAATTTTCAATTTGTTGAATTGTAATATTTTTGGCTATCTACATACTATCTATTAAACTATATCATTTCGTGGTCGTTCAGTTAGTGGTTCTTTTCTGTTCAATAATTCTAATCAACACTACTTCTTATATATTGTTCATAAACAGTGTAAAAATTATAAATAATTTTATATTATAATCAAAGGTTTTAATTAATTATTGTGTGGGGAAGTTTCTTTTTTTGAGAATGTTGAAAATCAACAATATAAAAATTTTAGTCTGTAGGATCTACGAGTGGTTTAGTGGCTTTCTTTCATATTTTTGTGTAGTTGCATTACAATGAATCTATTTAAAGTAAGATTACGAGTGGCCAAATTCATTCCAGATTATTGCGTGTTTGAGTTTAAGAACGTGTTCATGATGACTACAAATAACAGCGCCATAAATGTAACTGGTTTCCCTGGGTCAACTTCATCAGTAATTACAAACAATGAAGGGACAATCAACAATTTATTTTCTATCGATGACATACCTCCTCCAGCCTATGGTATCTACAGAAGTATTAACATTTATGCAATAAAAAAATGATAAGTTCTTTGTTACTCACAAGCTTTTTTCATAAATTTATTCAGGTCAAAATCATGTAATGTTTACAGCGGTCGATTCTCATCTTATCACTGACAATCACTCGTCTCATTTATGCAATTTAAATGATCGCAACATTGATAACCCAATATCATCATTGCAGCAATCAAACGAAAGTAGCTTATTGTCATCGGTCCCTCGTGATGCTATTTTTTCAGTTGAAAATGTTGTTGACTCAGATGAAGGCGAGCAAATCTCAGAGGATATTTCTCGAAAAGTATTTATTTTCATATAATCAATTCTAACACATGCACAGAATAAAACATCCAGTAAATAATAATTAAATTCGTTCCTGTAGGACTTGGAAAATTTTTGACGACAAGCACAGAAGGCCATGCAGTGTTAATAGCGCTTAGGAAAATGAATGATGAAAACGATGCTAGATTAGCTAGTACTCTACGTGATCGATTAATTATTCATCGTGAATTAGATGCTGCAATTACAAAATATGGAACTAATATTACAAAATCCCAATTCAAGTATGATAAAATTTTTTATTGTGCATAAATCATGACTGATTTCATTTGATTTTCAATCATGTTCATAAAGTCATTCTGATTTCCACAATAAGCAAAAAAACCTTTTTAACGTACACGAAAGCAATTAAGAGATTATGTCCGAAGGAGAGACGTCGCATTTATTATGTTAGTTATAGTCGCATAGGAAAAACTAAATGCATGCCAAAAGGAAAATTATATAATAATTATAATTATGAAAAAGAGAAATTAAGGAAAGATGGAGTATTCCCAGGCATACCTCGACTTGATGATGATGACCATGTTCCACAGGCACCAGAAAGTAGCTAAAACGTTGACCTGGCAGAATACTGTCAAAACTTGACCACAATGACGAACGAAGAAATAATAAACTTTTGGTCATTATCGTTTCATACGAGACGACAATTATTTACGACCGATAGAAAAATGAATTTTTATGAATATTATAATAGATTTAAATGTTTATATAGTGATCTAGGTGCTCAGTTGGTAATTAATTTCTATTATTGCTATAGAAGTGTAAAAAAGTAGAATTCTATATAAATTATCGTTTATTTTTTTCAACTGGCTTTGGACTTTTCACACGTTTTTCCCGGAAAAGGCGATAATTTAAACAAAAACTGGCCCCTTTTAAAGTCAAGAATAATCCAGCAGCTAAAGAAGCAGAAAAAAATTAACACAGAAGATTTAACACATGTGCATGCTTTGGATTTTCTCACAGGTGGTATGTATACGCCTAATTCACTATTTATTACCTTATTAATTGAATGAGTTGATCATTAAAATCAATTCAAACTTATTTTAGATCCTCAAGATGCAGTAGTTTTGCATTCACTCTTATATATTGTGCCAATAACTTACGTTACCATACCAGAAAGCGAAAGAGTAGTTCTATCAAACACAACAAAAAAAAGAAGAGTACTTAAAAAAAGGCCAGAAATCCAGAAATAAGAGAAGATTTTTTCATATGCATACCGGTAAATAATTGACACTGCTATATATAATGAATCGTCTCTTTATCGTATGCAATTACATTTTATTCTTTGTTATAGAATGTTGGCAACTTGGAAGTTGTCATAAATCGTCAGAAGGAGAAGCGTAGACAACAAGGACAAAGTTTTCAGCCTTTGCCTGTTTTTATTGGGGATGTAAGGAATGCGATAGATACTTATTTTATTGTAGATGAGGCCCGATATCACACGAAAACTGTCTTAGATGCTATAAGCCTCACTTTTAAAATATGCAACGTACTAGATTGTGCTACTGCTGCAACACGCTGGATTCGGAATTTGTTTACCAGACGATGATCTACCATTGACATTAGAGGGAGTAATTGAATCTTAAAATAAATCCTAATAATAATTGTGATATCTTACATAAAACCTAATAATTTTGAATAGTAGTGTTTAGACTTTTAATAAAGAAAATCCACAAATTGCCTATAGCAAAAAGTATGAATTCATTTTTTATTTTTTTTAAAATGCTCAGTATATATTACAAACTGCGTGTAGTAAAAATTACAAACTGCATTTAGTAAAAATTATATAGTCATGTGTAGTGTGTACATACATCGTATAACTTTTACGAACCACGGTTTGTAATTTTTATAAGAGACTTGTCATATTTTCTTCAACTTCAAATGTAAAGTTTACAATGTCATTTTGTAATTTTTCGAATTGTACATTTAGAATATTTATTTTTAATTTAGAAATTTTCCTCATTTTTCATCCTCCAATTTTTGAAGCATGAGGTATTTGATAAGTAAAATTTAGTGGGAGTACTAAGAGTGAAGTAGCAAGAACTTTCATTTTGATCTAATTCTATATTTCACACCCAGTTCGTGTTACATGTAATATATCACTTTTTAATTTGCTCTTAATCTAGTATAAGTTTTTGTAAGTTGTAGCATTCTGAAATACCAATTTTATATTTAATAATTACTTAGAAATCCTTTCATTTTTCTATTTGTATTATAACTAATTCTCAATAAAACTTTCATATGTGGTAATCCACATAAATGAGTTTTGAGTAAAGGAATGATTCTTTCATATTCAGTATAATTGTTTTTTTATAACGCTTTAAAAATAGACGGTTCATATGATATAACCCGCTATTGAATAAATTTATCTCAGAGTGTAAAAATTCTTAACCGAATTACATCCACACCACCACTGCAAAAGGCTCTTATTGATAAGGACTGAAAATCATAGCCCGATTCTGTTCATAACTTACAACGAAATTCTCACCAAGAGGGGAGAAAATTAAAATCGTCGATGCCATTTAAGTCACGCGAAAATATTTATTGACCGATAAATTGAGCGAATTATTAAAATTGTCGGAAATTCAGGAACAGACAGGATACGAAAGACAGCATATCCTGCAGTCACCCAGTGGAAAATATCCGATGTGTGGTTATGTCATCCACCCATTTGAATTCATATGCATTCACGTTCGTAGCGTGCAATTCCACACAGGAAATGTGGCCTGTCCTTTGGCTTTGAATCTCTGTGCGAAATCAATGAAGTGAAATTGTTTCATCATAATTTATGACAGTCTCATTTCGGGATTTGTTCATTTAATTTAGGATGAAATATCAGAGATATTGGAAACATGGAGAATTGATGTGGGTGTCATCTGTGGGATATTCTTTTTATCACCTGCATAGTGCTGAGAGGTAATAATATTTGAATTGCAGCTGTAGGAGAAGTTTAACTTAAGCTCAGAGTTTAATTTGCTTCCTTTATGTCCTTACAACCTACACTTGCCATTTAATATTCGTTGCTAATTTGACGACAAATTACTGCGCAAGCAATAAAATGTCCACGAACCAATTAAGTATTAGCGACTTTCATCCAAACTTTCCATTCAAATTTTGATGTTTATACTTCAAAGCATTATTAACTTACACAACGATAATTAAAATATTTAATTAGCCAACGCATTTTCATTTAATCTGCGAACCAACCCAACATCATAATAATTTCAAAAGCCGCCTGCCGGATTTCAGCTGCGTAATCAAAACTCGGGGGAAACGCAACGGAATGTTATCTTAAATTGGGTTTTGCTACCGTCAAAATTAATTAAATGGTAATTGTAGTGGACGGGCGGGCAGCTCACGAATATCCTTGCTGGCACGGTTGGCAAATGAGTGGATGTGTGTGTATGCTGCGAAATCGCATTTGGCAGTGAAAGCGTAGTCGCATATTGCGGCCCAATTGTTTTGAGATTCGAAATTTCTCACTCAAGGAAAATAAACATGCAGCGGAAAACGTTTTACTTACGCTATTTACATTCTATCAAAAAGCTGCCAGCATTTTCGTATTTCGTATTTATTTTCAATTACGCGTATCAGTTTATACAATACAATTTCCATAGAAATCCGTTTTCGGCAAACATCAACGAGTGGATTTGGAGGAGGGAATCAATCCAACATCGTTGAATTATGGTATATTGCATATCCTTCGTGTTATTGGTGGTAGAGGATTGGGTGTATATAGAACTGCAAGATTGAAATTTTGTACATCAGTGAAAATTGAAAATATGCATGAATTGAATTACAAGTAGGTGAAGATGCTAAGGTTGGGAAAGAAAATGAATTTTTATTTTGTTATCGTATTAAATAAATCACCTGGGAAAATTAATCATCATCGTTTATGGCACCACAGCACAACCTGAATGTTGGCTACCAAGATTATTCTCCTTCAACCATAACGGCTTTGTGACCTCGTTCGCTAGTTTATCACTCCCAACAAGGACCTGCTCACAGCTTCTATCATATCGTCCCATCAATTCATCTCGCTGGGCTTCTACCGTGTGCTCTACATTTTAATGTAATTTTGGGTAGCTAGTTTTCTTCCATTTCTTTACATAGCTCACCCAGGTGAGTACAGGTAGTTCGTCAAATGCATCATACGACTCATCATTATTAATGATTACTGTTCAGGCATTTTCCTACCTCTAACGACAATATTCAAAATTACATCCAGGTACAGGCTTCTAATTTTTGGAGTCACGGATAGATACCAATTTACAGGGTTCACACTTTTGGAGTCTCACACAGAAGTCAAACTTGAACCTATCCTATTGTTATCTTCTTTGAACTCACTGTACACATATATCTTGTTACGAGCGGAACATTAGAAACAAATAAAAACGTACTTTCAAATCTGGAACATGGATCATCTTTCTCGGCATAAATCCCCATCATTTTGGTCCATCGAGGCGGATTTCTTTAAAGTAATAGTGAAAACATTCATTTGCGGAAAAAACTAAATCTGTTTAATTTGCCAAAATTTTCACATTGGCAAAGGGGAAAAATGACAGTACAGACAAAAAAATTTGCAAGCATATTTGCATCGAGATTAATGTGCGGTTACAAATGAAAAAGTGTAGTGTCGTCATACAGACATTTTGCGACAAGGCAAACATAAAATTTCAAGTTTGAATAAATTTCAGCGGGCAATTTCTAAACTCGCGGATGTGGACATCTGAGACATGACGCCAGTTGAATTACAAGTGCGGTTGGACCAGCTGGAGAAGACATATACAAATTTTCTCGAACTCCAGTCCGATATAGAGAACAAAGTGGAGGAAGAGGAAGGAGAAGAAGGGGTTGAGGTAGAAATGGAGAAGGAAGATGATGTGCATGAAATTTTCCTGGATGGAAAATCACGGTACTTGCAACAGCGGAAACAAACTCAGACAATTCCATCACAGACAGAAAACGTGGCCGAAATGATTGAGTCACTTACAAAGGAGCAAATGCGGATCAGCGGAATATTGAAACGATTAACAACGACGGAAACGATTAAACACGAGGAGTGGATATCATTCCATGATATGTTCCACTATCTAGTCAATGAGAACACGAACCTATCTCCGGTGCAGTGGATGTATTATTTATAAGATGCACTGGTCGGCAAAGCGACATCAACAATCAAACATATGGCAATCACGGGGTTTAATTACAAAGCGGCATAGGAGCAATTAAACACACGGCATCACGAATCCTAATACATCACGGAAGCGCATCTGAAGTAGATGATAGATTATCCACTCATCTCAAAGCTCCCGGCTCATGACATAGGGGATCTGGTTAATATACGAGTATTTGAAGAGATGACAAGAGCTTTCCAAGCGCTCGGCTACGACATGTCACATTGGGATTGTTGGTTGGTGTACATAGCAAGCCACAAACTTGACTCTATGTTGAGATAACTTTGGGTGCAGCACTCAACAGCGGATGAGTGACCGACAATTAAAACGCTCATATCATGCCTCGATAAGTGGCAGCACGCTCTAGAATTCTACTCAAACACACTCGAGTGGCAGCGGTCACGTCGATTCCCCACATCGCAGATCGTAGCGACAGCAACATCACCATCACCTAATCAAACATCCTGTTGGCATTACGGCGGAGCACATCAGCTGTACTAATGCACGGGATTCATCAAACTTAATGAAGAACAGAGGAAAGCGACCACTGCAGGTAAATATGTGGTTCAACTGCTTGGCACCTGGTCGCACGGCAGCCAAATGCAGATGCATACGGCGCAAGATTTGCAACGGTATGCATCACACCTTGCTACATGCATTATGTGGCTCATTACAGCGTGGCAATCATCCATCCATTTCCAAACAAGAGAGCAGAAGGTAAAATCTTACTCTTTTGAAAACCTGCTTATTAACTCACTTATAACACAGTGCGGTACATGCTTATAGGTTACCTACGACAACAGCATCCATCTAACGAAAATGCGGACCTGTTCTTCCGCGCAGAATACTGCTGGACTTAGCATCGGAGGTTTCGCTCATCACATACAACCTCATAAAAACAGTATGGCATCCCTGGACACCACTACAAAAACTAATTTCCGGAATCACTGAACACTCAAAATTGAGAACACATGGTATAACTACATTGAAACTTTCTTCGAAATATGGCATCCAGAACATTACAATATGGGCATTAGTTGTACGTCAGATACAAGTGATTTTACGGATGAAGAAACTCTTCCTCTTCATTCAGTCTTCAGACAAGATAGGGATCGCCTATTATCTGGGAAATCAGATGGTGGGGGTGTGCTAATAGCGGTCAACAATAGCTTTCAGACTTCAAGTTGTTCTGATTTGACCATTTCTCCGCCTGTAGAAAGTATTGCAGTCCAAATAAACTTCTCTACCAATCTTCGAGTTTGCGTGATATGTCTGTATGTTCCCTGTAATATGCCACTTCGCTCTTATGAGCGGCTTTTTAATGAACTTGCCTTATTCATAAATAATGCAAATCGTTCTCTCCAAATCCTTATCTGTGGTGATTTCAACATGCCGTCGGTAAGCTGGATCGCTTCTTCTATCACTTCAGTTAATGTAATTTCCATTGCTCTTTCGTCTTTCTTGTCCCTTTGCGCCCTCACCCAACTAAATCCTGTATTAAATGCTAACAATAAAATTCTCGACCTCATTTTGTCGAATAATCCTTCTTCCGTCTGTCCAATATCTCTGGTGGTGTTGCCGTATGTTATACCGGATATTCATCATCCCCCATTAGAAACACAATTAACGCTGCATTCAATACGTCTGCGTCGGAAATCTAACCCTCGTCGTTTTAACTTTTTTATAGCAAACTATGAAGGAATATCATCAATGCTTGCGAACATTGATTGGGTTTCGATTTTGGATCCAATTAATCCTGAACTTGCTGCGCAATCGTTTTACTCTACGCTGTTCAACATTATTGCTCAGTTCACGCCATTGACTCGTACACCAAGTCATAAGAATCCAGCTTGGTTCAATGCTGAGGTTGCACAAGTACTGCGTGTGAAAGACAAAGCCCGTAAAATCTACCTTCGTTCGAGGTCCAATATAGATCTTTTAGGATATAAACTTCTACGATTTGATGTCAAAAAAGCCATTTCTCAAGCTTTACTTGCCTATTACCAATCCATCGAAGCCTCCTTCTGCTCCAATAACCCCAAATCCTTTTGGTCATATGTTCAATCACTTAAATCTTCCACCACTCTTCCTAATTCAGTTTCATTGCTTAATAAAACAGCATCTAATGATCAAGACATATGCGATCTCTTTGCCGAATTTTTTTTATTCAATTTCAGATCCTCCTCTCCTTGCTCCATAAATTCCTGTAGCCCACCTCCCTTCGATTTCGCCTTTATCTCTACCGATTCGATAGAAGTGGAAGATATCATCGCCTCGATAGATACAAGCGGATCTATGGGACCTGATGGCCTTCCCAACTTCTTCATTAAATCGCTAAGCTCTTCTCTGAGTTTTCCTCTATCCTTGATTTTTAATTTGAGTCTTTCGACTAGTGTTTTCCCAGATGCATGGAAACGTGCTAATATTTTCCCCATCCATAAATCCGGCAACCGCAATTCCGTTTCGAATTATCGGCCAATATCTCTCCTACCATTGCCGATCTTTGGCAAAATATTAGACAGGATTGTCCAATCCAGAATTTACAATGCTTTCCATACAAATCTCTCCGTTAAGCAACATGGGTTCATAAAAGATCGCTCAACCACTACTAATCTACTAGAGTTTTCCAATTTCATAGCTCTTGCCCTAGATTCCAGTTGCCAAGTTGACGTGATTTACACCGATTTCACCAAAGCGTTCGACAGCATCAACCATCAAACTTTATTATACAAACTTGGTCAATACGGAATATCTGGTCCCCTCCTTACCTGGATTAGTTCCTTTATCTATAAACACTTTTGCTCAGTAATTTGGAACGCGTGCTCTTCTGCCCCTTTCGCTCAGACTTCTGGCATGCCACAGGGATCTATCCTAAGCCCTCTCCTATTCAACCTTTTCATCAATGACCTTCCTAGTTCTTTTACTTCAAACTGTCTTCTCTTTTCAGACGATCTTAAAATCTTCAGGATCATTCGCTCGATGAACGACTGCTTGATACTCCAAAATGACATTAATGTATTGGACGAATGGCTTCGTATCAATCTTCTTGCTCTCAACGTTTCTAAATGTTTCCATATGTGCTTTTCCAATAAATTAAATACCTTAAGCTTTGACTATGAGATTCAAGGTTCAGTACTTTTATCAGTTGACCATTTTAAGGATCTTGGTGTGAAGTTCGACAAACATCTTAAATTCGACCGCCACATTGGCCATATGACATCTAGCGCAGCTCAAATCGCAGGCTTTATTCTGCGCTGTTCCCACACTTCTTTTAGCACTCAAAAATGTGTCCATCTATTTATCTCACTCGTTTGCTCTATTCTAGAATACGCATGTCAAATATGGTCTCCTCGTCACACATACCTTTCGAATGCCGTCGAACCCGTACAGACAAAATTTACTCACTCTCTTTTCTATAAATACAAACTATCCTACCGTCCATATAGCGAACGTCTTATCTACCTTGGCATCCCTTCCTTGGAGTTGAGGTGACAAAACCTCGACCAATGTTTGCTCTTGAAGCTTACTCGAGGTTTTTTATCATCGGATATTCAAAACGCGATTTGCATACGCCCTCCATCTAGAACTAGATCGACTCATTTTTACACGATTCCTTTCGCTCGTACAGATATTTATTTTCATTCCCCATTGATTCGACTCGTCCGAGACCATGAATACCTTCAGCTTGGTCCTCCTTTGGAGTCGCTCGCAGTGTTCAAGTCCAAGCTGCGTAGGATTCTTAATTTCTAATTTTTATTGCGTTACCTTTTTCAAATTTGCCTAGTTATCTTTCGTTCATATCTTTTGTAATAATGTTTATTTTGCGTTAAATTGTAGCTTTCTTTTGTGTTAGCTTTTTGTCTATCTATTTTGTAATTGGAATGTTTTCTGTAAAATAGATCTAAAATAAAAAATAAAAAAAAATTAAATTAATACTGGCGGACATTCCAACACAGCAGATCAACAGGCAACATCTTGGCATCAGTCCCACGTTATAACTTGCGGACTCTAATAAGTTAGCATATATCGACATGTTACTGGGGACGGAACCAACCTTACGCATCATATTGGATCGATATGCCATCACAACCAACAAATTCACGGCTCACAATACATTTTTTGGATGGATCACCACAGGAATTGTAAATTCCGGTGGCAACTATTCAGCAGCCACATACCTTCATCATGACGCAAACGATGCGAAAATGAACACAATCAACGTAGAGTCGCTATTGCGGAGGCTCGGGGAATTAGAAAATATGGACAGTCAATCTGTGGGGACTCCTGAAGAAACGAAATGCGAGACTCACATTGCAACTTTGGTTCATCATTCTCAAAGCGGCAGATATCTAGTACGATTTCCATTTCAGCCCATGGCTCAGCCACCTGGTGATTCGCAGATACGTCTTAAACATGACAATCAACTGCAGCTAGACTATAACAAATTTATGGCAAAATACTGGGAACTCGGACATATGTCACCCTTGACAACAAAGGACTTACAGTTGGATGAGCAGCATTCATACTACATACCGCACCATGCAGTCCTTAAGTCCACAAGCAACAAAACAAAACTGTGAATGGTTTTCTATGCTTCAGCCAAATTCACAAGATCCCGACCGACATTTTTAACACTGCTCTGCAAATTCCGAACGTTCCTTATCGCCATGGGTACCGACATCTTGAAGATGTATAGGCAAATTTGAATGGACCCCGTCAGTGCCACCTATCAACGAAAAGTCTCGGGATTTTCCACGGAGGAACGGATAATAGACTATAAACTTAACACAGTCACATACCACACCGCATCAGCACCATTTCATGCTGTGCGCACACTACATCAAATAGTCAGTGATAACGACAACACTTTAAACCATGCGGTGCAGGCAATTACGGACAATTTCTATGTAGACGACTACTTAGCTGGAGCTGATAATATTTGCAAAGCCTTACAGCTAAAGTGGGATATCATCAGCATCCTAAATAGTAGCAGTTTGGAGCTACGCAGTTGGGCATCTAACGCACCTTAGCTTTCAGATCCACTCAACATAACAGCATAATCTCATTTCTTTCACAACGATGAATCAAGCTCACTACTTGGAATACTTTGGAGTTCAACTTCAGACACCTTCAAATTCAACATTGATATCACCACACTGGACACATACACAAAGCGGACATTCTTAGCTTTAACAGCACGGATTTTTTATTCTCTTGGTTTTCTTGCTCCAGTTTCAATCGTGCCAAAGATACATCTACAAAATTTATGGACATCAGGGATTAGCTGGGACGACTCACTTTCTGACAATCTAAGAAACATACTTACAAACTACATATCTAGCCTAACAGCTCCTCTAGAGTACATATTCCACGATATATCGGGCCACCCTCTTCAATGGAAATCATTGTCTTTGTAGAAGCATCGAAAGCAGCATACGCCACAGTGGTTTAGCCTTTGAGCCTTTTTGAGTCACATTGCTAGCAGTTCGAACTAAAGTAGCACCCATCAAGTAAGTCACTATTCCTCAACTTGAACTATGTGCAGCAGACCTACTCGCCAAACTTACGGGGAAGATTGCATCCTGCATGAATGTCAATCTGGACAACTGCGACTGCTTTATGAATTCAAAAGTGACATTAGCTTGGATATCGGACAACCCTAAGGTCAGATAAATATTCGTGGTAAATCAGATATTCAACATCATCATCACAATCCCACCTGAGAGATGGCATCACATTAAGTCTAAACTTAACCCAGCAGATTGTTCATCAAGTGGCCTAGAACCAGCACAACTAGATCAACATCACCTCTTTTGGAACGGACCAACCTTTCTAACTTCAGAAAGATATTTTCATTCACAACCAGTGCCCATCACGAACGAAGTTATCCTGCTAGCCATTGATATCAACGGATCACTGCCACCTGCTTGAGGTTTATCAACAATTCACGAACATCTGTTAAATCTCATCGTGTCATAGATACACTTATGAAGACAGAACTTAATCAAGCCTTCATCGTTTTGGTACGGTAGGTCCAAGAACTGTCTGCCTCCAAAGGCATGCAAAATACGCATCCCGGTAAAACCTTGGCAGGCCTCGAGGTACATTCAAAGTTCGAACCATTGGGCTGGTTGTGTAGGGTTGGTTGTAGGTTTCTTCGACACTGATGACAATTTGCGGATCAATAGCAGATTGGAAAATGTGGAATCATCCTTCAACCAGACGCATCCAATCCTACTACATCGCAATCATCACATGACTTTATTTCTTCTCACCCATGAGCATCAGCAACATTTGCATGCGGCTTATCGTTTACCACAAACAATTTTGCTCCACAAATTTTGGATAATTGGACCTCGGATCGCCATCAAGGAGGTCGTTTGCAACTGCATTACGTGTACACGACATCAGGGGAACACATTGCATCAGAAGATGGCCCCATTACCAATGGTACGCGTTAAGCCTGCAAGAGCCTACGCAAACGGTGTTATTGACTATGCAGGACCACTCATTGTCAAATTATGGCACAGACAGTCAGCCAAGCTATACATAGCCTACATAGCCCTCTTTGTCTGTTTAGCTACGAAGGCCATTTACATTTAAACAGTCACGTAATTGACAACGGAATGCTTTATAGAAGACGGTTTATATCTCGACGTGGTTGCTCTGACAAGATTTGTAGCGACGATAAAACCAACTTCATATGAGCAAACAAGGACATAGCATCAATGCATCAGATGCTCAAATCTCGGAAGGCGGGGGACGACATCATGAATCTCACATCGTCAAAGAGCATCACCTGGCACTTGATTCCTTCGGAAGCCCCTCACTATAGTCAAATCGCTTAAATTTTCACTTGACTAGAGTCATTTGCAATGCGACACTCACATTCAAAGAACTCTACACTTGGCTCTGTCAAATGGAACATTGTTTAAATGGCTGGCCACTATGTCTTCCTACAAGTGATCTCAGGAACGTCGATCCTTTGACACCAAATCATTTCTTCATTGGTATCAGCGGCGGACTTTTACTCGACTCGAAAGAACATTCATCCCACATTAACCACCTGCAAAGATTGAAATATATTCAGAAGCTATAAATAAATTCTTGGACACGTTGCACAGATGAATACTTGCGGCAACTGCTATGTGGCACTTAGCACGCATCATTAAGTTGCACCCAGCCAAGAATCATCAAATCAGAGTAGTCACCGTTTGGACCCACCACGGAGAGTTCAAGCGGCCTATCACCAAATTTATTCTTCTGCCAGTATCCACGGAAATGAATGTTGATAATTGACTAATGTGTCCAGGCGGGCGGCATGTTCAGGCATTTTCATACCTCAAACGATAATATTCAAAATTACATCAAGGTTTCTAGTTTTCGGATTCTCGGACAGATGTCAGTTTACAGGCTTCGCATTTTTGGAGTCTTGGACGGACGTAAAATTTGAATCTATCCTATTCTTATCTTCTTTGAACTCACTGTACACTTGTATCTTGTTAGGAGCGGAACCATTAGCCCTTTTTTTTGGTATGAATTCCCATCAATTAAAGTACCAATATCTCCATCTTTATTTATAACCTTAAGCCTTAATTCGAACTTTCAGATGCAAGTACATTTATCGTGAGACATAATTTTTTGCGCAATTAACATTCTAGGAATTATTGTTTGATACGAATTTCCCGAGGTTTTTTCAATTGTAGATTGTTTAAGTTCAGTTGTAATTTAGATTCAAAGACGGAAAGATGTCGTGAATAAATTTTTTAAATTTAACTTTTGCATTTTATTAAAAAAGGTTAAGGATACTAAAATTATAAAGTGAAAGTACGTACGAAGCAAATTTATTATTGGTGCACTCGGTAGAAATAAGCTTAAACTTGTTGTGATAAAGCAAAAGTTGTTCTTGGCCTACGCATATACTCAGTCGTTAAAAGAGAAAGCACCATAGATTAATGAAGAAAGTCCACGCAGGGGGATGCTGACCGACAGGAATGCTCTTGGAGGCAAGCATTCTTTGGGGAGGGCTGCTCCCACCTGCCCAAGGAAATTCCCGCAGGGGGAATGCCGGTCAACAAGAGTAATCTTGGAAACTAGCACTCTTTGAGGAGCATCGCCCCCATGGATCCGAGGAGGTTCCCTCCTGGGATGCCGTGAGGTTTCTTCCTGGGATGACAGGTAACGACCCAGACTGAATCTGAACTACGCTTTGGAGAACAAACTGGAATTGATGCTTTGGGCTGGTGGATATAATGGATTGAACTTAATTATCTTGCACGGTAGTGCCGAGGTGACACTCGTGCGTGGAAGGCTCCAATTCAACTATTATACCGTCTCCGTCTCGATAAAACCTTGGCAGACCTCAGAGTACGTTCGAAGTTGGCACCTTTGGGCTGGAGGTGTTAGTTTGGTTGAGATGAACTTCTGATTAGTGCTCGTCTGGCTCTGAGCACTTGCCCCCATAAAGCCTTGTGCCAACCCTCGCATGGCCTCTCTGTTCTGCAAAGATAACCATGGGATCAAAAAGGCGACTACACACACAAACGGATGAACGACTCTGAAGGGGGACCCAATAAACTTGGAGGAAATAAAAGCCATAAACAAGATTAAAAAATTCAAAAATAACAATTATAAGAACGCAACCAGTGGCTGCAGCCATGATGTTGACAGTACATCGGGAGTGGTTCTAATGACGACAATGAATACAATGACAGTAAAGACGAATGAAAAATACTGTTGTGTGATTTCATCGCCACCGTCGGAAATGTGGTGGAAGTACTGTGCTTGGAAATGGAGGCCGATAACCTCTCCCAAGGAAGGTGGTCATAAAGTACAATTTCCGCCTACATAAATAAGAAAGGCTAATCCGAAAAGCGGGAGATGTTCTAAAGAGGACAAAATATATATACATGCATCTCGCCAAAAATCGACAAAGGAATAGACTGGGCTCCTTGAATGAAAGGAACTTCTAGACCGCATAGACTTTTAATGGAGGAGCTGGTTAAAGACTAAAAAGGACCAGAAGCCCGAAAAAGAACAGAAAGCTAAAAAACACTGAGAACTAAGCCTGTACGACACTTACAGATACCTCCATCATCAATAAAAGAATGGCGTCTAGCCCAATCAAAGGAGATTGAGATAAGGGAAGGAAATAAGAGGTACTTGATGGATATAGAATGCCAGATGAGGGTTTTCAGATAGTGCTGAGAAAAAGAACGTGACAACTGCAAAGAATCTCATTCAAAAAGTGCCAGAAAAGTTTGCATGGACGCCCAGCAAGAAAAAGACGTGAGATGAAACATGAGAGAAAGAAGCCCTGACAAAGACCAGGCAACAGGTACTGCTCGTAAAACCCTAAGATGGTCAATACTATGCAGAAGGTTTGCTAGATATCAGGGAAAATATAAGGCCCAAAGACATGAACACTGTCAATAAAGTGGTGCGAACAACGCGGTTGGGCCATATACTAGTTGAATTTGTAGCATAGCCCAACAATAAAGAAGCATTTTGCGACGCTGGAAAGAAAGTCCTCAGGAAAAGCGAAACTTTAGCATCGCTTGAGTGGATGGTAACGATAAAATAAGTGGCGTTAACTGCATCAAGGACCTGGCTAAGATAGTAGAGGCTTTTGAAAGGGAGTTTCTTAGCACTAGCAGGATCAATGCGAAGCTCACACCAGAAAACCATAGAGTACAATGCATGGCCATCATCGACTGGACCAAAAAGGATGCCAGACAATTTCTGTATAGGGGCAAAATAAAAATACAGTGGATTGTTTGCAGAGTACGGAAAGGAGCAGCGCCTCGTCAATGTTTTAAGAACGTTTGCTATGATAACACCACGCAAGTATGCACAGGACTCGATTGGAGTTTGTAATGTTGCAAAGGGGCTGAAATGAGACATAAAAGAAAGGAGTGTAGAAAAGAGGCACACTGTATTCTTTGCAAGGATGTTGATTCAAGAGCGGATATTCGGCTCGTCTTGGGATCAGTGCATTGTCGAGTTTTTCAGGAGGTCCTAGCCAAGGCAAAATCAGAACTGCGATGACCCATATCCTGCAGCTAAACCTAAACCAAAGTTCAACCACCCGAAGCAGCAGCAGCTTGCGAGGGACACGAAAGCCACCTTTATACTGCTGAGTAAGCAACACCATAGTTGATGTTTTGGATCATGGTATCCTGATAAAAGTGCTACTGCCTCCCACTGGGCTCAAAACAATGATTTCCAGGTGTAGGGCTGTAGAAAGGGGATGGTTTCATGTGTGTTCGGTGCTCAGGGACCACCTTCTTTAGTGTGTACTTAACATTGAATGAACTGATATCATCTCTTCAAGCCAAGTTTAATGCTTTTAATTGCGCTGTTTCGAACGAAGATGGCAACGTTCTCGTTAGGGAAGGCTTCAACGCTATTACAATCAAATGGGGCATACCTCAAACAGATTCGTGGAGGAAACGAATTCTATAAATGGTGGTCAGAATGGCGCTTGTCGTACCAACACCGGAAAAACATTGACGTTCTGCCATATTGGCTGTAAAGGAGCTATGCTTGACGTGACATTCGCCTTGGAGTCCTCAGTACAGAGGATATACAATTGGAGGGTATTAGAGAGCTACTCAGCTAATGATCATCAGTGCATTTTGCTTGAGATCAGTGGTATTGTCTCCTGACGTCCGTGCTCTCGACTCGACTTTCTATAATTCTCCTGGGTAAAATTTAAAGTCAAGCAGGGAAGAATGAAAACATCCATGACTGCGTAAAAGCTTAGTTCGATAGAAGTAAGTCTTGGATTTAGCCATAATTTCATGAGCCACACAGTCTATCGGCCCTTCCTGCCATTCACTTAAAAAATGCTACCAATTGTAGAGAGAGCACTGAGTCTCCTTGCAGGCAACGATCTTCCTAGTATTCTTGCTTCAAAGCAGGGGGATAGTATGGCACTATCTAGCAAGAAAGGCGGCAGGTATCATGCCTGCAATAATTTAAATGTCAAATTAGAGACTTCCAGACACAAAAATTCAATAGTCAATGCTCCTCTCTTCTTAACTGTGGCGATCTTTTTCGGTATACCTCCCTACTGAGAAAGTTGGCCCTTATTTCTGTTTCGTACAGTGGCATTGAACCTGCAGCACTCATCAATAGGCGTATTTTTGATGCGTTGGGTCCATCTTTATTAACCATAAGTCGACTCAGATCCGATACACTCCAAGAAGCCTTCTCAGCCGTTGCGCTGATTTCTTCAGAGACACTCACCTTTGAGTCCATCAGTAGCCTCATGTACTTCACCGCTGGCTTCTCTTCGATTAATAAGAATCCAATATTTTCTTCAGTACTCGGCTGAACCCAAGAGTAGTCATTCAGTCTCTCACTCGGCCTAAGTTGCGCTCATTCAACGATGCATCCAGCAACAAGAGCCATAACATCATCCACATAGCTGATCAAATGTGGCCCATCTAGTATCTCCTCATTCAACGATGCATCCAGCAACAAGAGCCATCACATCATCCACATAGCTGATCAAATGTGGCCCATCTAATATCTCCTCATTCAACGATTCATCCAGCAACAAGAGCCATAACATCATCCACATAGCTGATCAAATGTGGCCCATCTAGTATCTCCTCATTCAACGATGCATCCAGCAACAAGAGCCATAACATCATCCACATAGCTGATCAAATGTGGCCCATCTAGTATCTCCAGTCCCAGTACTTCAAGACACATTTCACAATTCTGGATCAAGGAGATATCCCTGAGCAGCACCCGATGTAACTTTCAATCTTTCATTTACTCTGCATCGAGTCATAAAGTAGGATTTGTTCCTTCAAGTAGTCCCTCAGAAGCCACATCAGATATTCTGGAACTAGAAAAAGATTTCGAGCGTATCCAGAATATCCACTCATTCGGTGGAGTTGAAGGCACTCCTAACGTTGAGAGTCACCAACAGAACAATACGCCATTTGGCGTGGCTATATGCCTCCACCTTGTGGAATGTGCTTACCATCCCCGAAATCGCATCGATAGTGAAGCGTCCTACTCTAAAGCCCTATGCTGAGGAGATAGGTCACCAGTAGCATGAATCATGTCAGTGATTCTACCCTTGATGAGTATCTTTAGCACCTTCCCAGCCATGTCTGGCATGCATAATGGGCAGTATGCAGATGGATTTTTTTCCACTTTTTGATCACCTTCCGTCGTACCGGAAAAGCCGCATCCCGTTTGCAAGCATTGAGTGTGATGAGTAGCAAGTCAAGATAATGGTGATAGATAAGTTGCAAAAATACAGATAGGCCTAGAAATTCTTGCAGTTCTGACTGTGTGAAGAGTGAGCACTCGATTGCTGTTTCACTATGGACAGCATTAACATGGGAAAGATGAGCGGAGAAACTTACCGGCAGTGTCTGGTCCATCTTTTCCACTTCGTGTATGCATGGCATCCATAGGGCAACAAGCTTCCGAATAACTAGTAGCATTACGAATGTCAAGTCAAATTAGAAGCTCTTATTGAATATTAATCATTATAAATTTTCATATAATACTGAAGAAATTCCAAACTCTAAAGCTCTCAGGGCTTGGTAGATGAACCCGTTCAAAATGAGTTTCCAGTTTCCACAAACCATCCTTTATAATACTGTCTCTATTAAACCCAGAGTCGTACTGTCAATTTCGATAACAGCCCTATCGAGAAGATTCAATTCATCGCTAGTCACTTCAAGATTCAATAACTTCACTTGCACTTTTTGCGGAATAAGCTATTCATTGTCGTGAGAATGCTATATTATCTAGGTCCTGTGGGCTAATACACCACAGTTTTTCTATTGATTGCTGACCTCACTCTTAAAGTATGAATAGATTAAGTTCCAGACATTCTTTAGGTGCGATTTCAACAAAGCCAACGTCCAAAAATCACCGATAAATATTATTCACGTATGTAAGAAGAAGGCTTTTTAATCTTTTCAACCTTGTAATGGTTGGTGTTTCATATCCTTCTATATTCTTTGGATGTTCAATCTTGGAAACTACTTTCTCAATTTTTTCCAACGTCGTTCCTCTAACAGATCTATTTCATCGTTTGTGAGATTCCTGTCATTGGGAACCATTGCTTCTGCTCCTCAATTCGTTTTTTAGGGTTTTGTAAAATAATTTTACAAAACCCTACTAAAATCGCGCCTGTCTGTCGGTCTGTCTGTCCGTCCGTCCGTGTGTCACCGCACTTTTTCTCGCAAACTGTATAAGCTACAAACATCAAATTTTGTATGTAGGTGTAAAGTGATGCCCTCTTCAAAGTTTCATTACAAAAAAAAATTTACAAGGTGCTTAAGGGGGGTCGCCCATGTAGGGAGTGTCCCCTGAAAAAAAAAGTTCATCAAAGGTAGCCAATATTGGTATCAAATGAAATGTCTCAATGAGAACTTTTCAACAAACTGATATGTTTTGCTTCAAGGGCGCACAGGAAGGGGAAATACACGAAAAATTTGTGTTCTTCCCGCCTCGCGATTTGACACCTGTGATCCGAGAAATCTGAAAAAAATTATGGAGATAGGTGTTTATAAGTACAACAACAACAAATACCTTAGAAGTCAAAATTCATTCAACTTTGTTAATAATAGTATGAACATTGAACTTCACATTTTTGCCAATAAAATCCTATAGATACCCTTAAATTGAATGAAAACCAATAGTTAAGTAGTTTTACAGAAGGTGCTAATATTCTGCAAATTTGATGAAAATCCAATCATAATCCCGGAAGTTATATCCATTTGAAATTTTTCCATATACAACAACAATACCGCACAATTTTGGTATTTTACGGACTTTCCATTGAATCAGACACTGCAGTTTTGATTTGATCTTCTTGATATTTTTAAATAAGATTAATAATATAAATTTTTGGGGGTTCATGATTTGAGTGATTTTTGTTAGTTTTCAACATAGTGACGACCGTTGAAAGTACAGAAGCCAGGGATTTTCTTATAAACGCGCACATCTCTTTGACATGTTTCTTGCCTTTATTCGTTACTGGTGACTGCATTTTGCACGTTGGGTACATACAAGACCTTTCTGACACGACCGTAGGTCTGTTTACTTAACTTGTTTTTAAATTCAACCGATGATTTTCATGTTGAACTGAAATGAGGAGACATCTTCCCTTTGATGATTAATTTCTATTATAATCGCGTTATGGTCGCTATCGTAAGGAAGCACCTGCAGTTTTCGTTGGGGACTAAAAGCTGAATTCAAGTCTTGCGTCAGCAATCCAGAGGTTCAAATAAGAATTTGTCCTAAGTATATTGGGAACTCCGACCCATACAGATTGCACCTGTATTCAATTTGGTTCTCTGTTATCCCCGATTTCAGGAATACACCTCTGGGATTATTGTTGGCGTTCAGCCATGATGTATGCTTAGCATTCATATCTCCGGCAAGAATATAAAAGCTAAACAGCCTGTTTAATTTGAGTATTTCAAACAAGGAATAGAGCTCCTCCTTGAACTTGAGAATATTTCGACCAGTTGCATAGGCAGAGATAACGAAAAGGTTACTATATCTCCTCCTGGCAGTGAAATTTTGATAACGGACACTTCAAGAGATTCAAAGTTTTTGAATTCAATATTTTGGAAACAATAGGATCTTCTAATCAATATTCGGGTACCCCTTCCTCTGTGACGATTTGCCTTATCGTTTCTTACGAATTCAAAATTATTGTATGTCATGGAGTGCCATGAATTAAGGTGGGTTGCAGTGAGAAGCAAGATGTCAGGCTTTTGCTTGATGATTAATTCCAGTAGATAGGCTCGTCAATGTAGAGTAACAATGAACTTGTATGGCGATGTGTGCAAAGTGGCTCTGATTTAGAGTGAAGTCCTGAGTCCCTTTTTTTTTGACTCTCTTCATAAATTAGATACTTTAGCTAATTGTAAATGGGATTTCAATCGAAGTACAAATGTGCCAACAAAATTTTGAGATCTGTTACATAGTTACTTTGAACTCATTTAAATTTTTAAGTGAAATTTTGCTCAAGGTTGAAACATGCGTTTTGATTATGACAAGATCTTAAAAACATTTTGAGACCATCCGGTAGGGGGAACTTAATTCCTCTGGTCAAAATTTTACCGGTAGGTAGCTAGCAGAAGTAGTAGGTGCGGTGGGTTTTGTAGTACATGCTAAAAGGATCGACGGATTTCCCGAAATTTGTTAGCTTTTTGGATCAAAATAAAGCATTGACTTTACATTCAAAAAATTCTACAGCCTACCAGCCAATGCCCATATCGGGCTGACCATAAGTATAATATCAAACAATAATATTGTGTGTGTAACAAGGAACTAAGGAAAGGTCCAAAGATATGTTGTTTACTGCTTACTTTTATTCGATAGCTATGTCGATTTAAGCTATCACAATATTTAATTAATTTGTTCGCAAGTGATTTTCGGTGCGTGTTAGAGAGCGTTAATTTGGTAGTTTGAAAGAAATTACAAAATTGTCCATAATAATAGTGATATAGATTGGCAATACTCCCTAACTCTGAGATTCTGGCACAAAATAAAAAATATATGAAGTTTATACCAATTTAATGTTAAAACAATTTCAGAATAAATTACAAATTTTGAACACTGGCAGAACAATTATACTAACAGCTCCTTCAACAGCAAATTCAGGGCAGAGTTTTTGCAACGAATGCTATCTCAGCATATCCCAACAAAACCATTTCTAATAAATTAATCCATCCCATAAATTATAATTCTTTTCATTTACTCTCGACTGGTTACATTCGTCTTAATTGTACTTTACATAATCCGTTGCAATAAAATTATCATGAAACGTGGTGAGCACCAACTAATCCGTCTGGATTCTTTTTTATTCCTGTGCTACACCATCCTACTCAACATTTTGCCGGACGGACGGAAAGCATTTCATTCAAGCAAGCAGAATTAGTCCAAAAGGTTTTATCTTAATTTCCCGTAGGATCTTTCCTTTTTCAATTTAAATTATTGCTAAAAAAGAAAGTTACTGACTACTGTTTTTGCACAAATTCTTCAGGAAGACGCGAGCAAAGAAGCGGAAGAATCCCCTAACAATGTTGAAATCTTATTGTGTGCTGGGAATACAACATTTAATTCCTTCATTTTCCAGGTAACTTCCGTCAACATGAAAGAGTGTCGTCTACTTCGACTCGGGGTGGTAGAGGAAGTGAAAAGGACAAGCTATCAAGAGTTGATTTACTACAATTTCTGACTTCATACTATATTTTATGTTCAGTTTTTGTTGAGGTTGGTTTGGATTTATTTTGGTTAGCTCATTGTTTTGGGGAATACTGTGGTTGTATTCGAGACGAAAATTATGAAAATTATTATTGGGAACTTGTTTATTAGAAGTCGTTTCAGGATTTCAGGGAAAGTTAAGTTTAATGTATTAATGTTGAATGATTTGTTGAAATGAAAGATAGGTATATTTTTTAATTTTGTTTTGAAATAGAATTCAAAATATTTAGCAGACTCCATAATAGACTTCTGCTTGAGTTAAAGGTAGTTATTTATTAGGTGCAAAAATGAACATGAAATGAAATTTATTAATGGACCAAGTAGATGGCGACCAAAAGTCCTAGCCATATACTCTTCATGAGGGTAGTAGCTGTAAAACAGTGCTACGTAAGTCATTACAACTTTGATTATTATATGGATATAAGATAGCTATCAATCTCGTTTTCCTCTACTATACACAAACATTAAGATAAGCACCACCCCTACCCTTGGGCATAATATTATATTTCAAAATGAGATAGTTCTACTAGAAAATAGAGAACAGGCTTTCCAGAGGTCAGATAAAGAATTGGCTCACTAGCCATGTAAGAAGCTGCTCATCCCTGATTATGCTTATGCATGATCCTGTTTGGTAAATGAATGCAACTTATACAAATCACCGATGCAAATGTGTACAGCATCCTTAGTATGTAAACTGCAGATGCCTTGGGCATCTTCAACGTTAAATAGGACCTGTATCTTGGTATGTCAGCTATTCTGCTATGGACGATTGATTGAGAATGGAACTTATAAAATAAAGAATCATCCATGCAATGGAAAGAGAAAATGCACTCAAGAACACCAGTAAATCGAAACATAAGCTTCACGTCTCGAGTAAGTTGTCCACAATCGTCAACCAAGGCATTGCAAGTATGTTACCCTACACGTGATGGCACTCTGCTTGAAGGTACTGCTGGCCCCGGTTTCATTCACCGTAGATGGCCATTTGCTTCAACTTTAAACCCCCGGTTCAACCGCCAAGCGCACTATTGCGAATTACGGCGTACCAGCATTCTACTATTTGCAACATCAAATTGCTGCCTTAACATCTCCACCTTCGTTTGGGCACTTACAATTACGGCGTACCAGCATTCTACTATTTGCAACATCAAATTGCTGCCTTAACATCTCCACCTTCGTTTGGGCACTTACACCTTTTCCTCTGTGTATTTATTTATTTTTGTTAGCATTTTACCAATTACTCTATAATTTTTAATTCTCCATCCTTTCAATCATACCCTCTTATCGTATTTCTAATTACACAAAATAGAAATATAATAATAATTTTAATATTCCCACCAATAACACTCCATTCATTACTTTCTATTAACAAAATTTCATTCGATACATTTTTCCTAACAAAACCTAATTCCTTCCTTCATACTAATTAATTTTATTCATCACCTCCCACTAACAAATTTTATTTTTCATACTAACAAAAATTCATCCAAAACACAAACAACAACAACAAATTTCATCTCAATGCCCATTAAGAAAGGTGCATAGTCATCAGAAGGTGGCGCCGTTAGTAGCGTCGTGGACCCTGGGTTTAAGTTTCCTGAACGCAGAAAAACACTCATTTTGGAATATCGGCAAAAGCAATTGTTTCCGTATATATATGACAATTTGCATCGAACCAAACGATATCCTGGTTATGCAAATCACCATATTTGCAAAATGAAAATCGTTGCGGTTATCGATATAAAAAAGATGGAATCAAAGTGTAATGAACTTCGATTACGTTACGCAGATGTGGCAGCAGTAATTGGGAATGAAACGATTGCGGGATTGGATTTTTGGATTTGAGGGCATTTGGTATTTGGTTTGAAGAAGAAGAGGAAGTGCTTTGGCGGTGTCGAGATAAAGGCTAATTTTGAATTTGTGAAAAAGTGGGGTTTTGACTTGGATCCAGTTATGAACGTGTGAGTTGAAATAGCAAAACTCGGTGGAAAAAGCTCGGAAGTATGAAAAGAATAAGCTTCACGAATGATGAAAGTTAGTGAAATTTTGCTTGTTGCATGTAAAGAAAAACTTAGTTGAAAGAAGTGAACCGAAAATAAAAATAATGACGACTTAAATATATTCCAGCATAACCCAAACCTTGTATGGAAAATAAAATTAAGAAACTTATATTGTGGATTCGAATTTTAATTGTTGTAGAGGGCGGTTAAAAGTGAAACAAAAAAGTGTAATAATTTAATAAACTAAAGACGAGAAAAAAAGGAAGAGGAAAGTTTTCTGAGAAGTACTTTGTCTTATCTATGAATTGGTGAAAAATTCAATTTTTGAAATTGAAAGTATGCTATTGGATGAAATTGAAAGGACCGTGGGTTAGTGAAGAGGGTATACCCAGCAAGTTGGTGAAAAGTGGCGGTTCTGTGCTTTCATTTTGGGTTTTTATTAACATTAGTTTTCATATTGAAGATTGGATTTCAGGTGCCCCGAATTCCTTTTTATTCTTCGCCAAGCGCTTGGAGTTCAACAAGGAAAGTTAGAGTAATTGTTTGGATTTGCTTTTTTATATTACCGTTAGTTTATGTTATCAAATTAATTTTTTTGTTTTCTTTTTATAAAATTTTATTTAACGAATTTTCCTTACATAAATTTTAAAGGGAAGTAAAATTTGTGAATTTTATTTGTAGGATTTTTTTTTGTGAATTAAATAAAACGGCCACGTCTCGTTAAGACAATAAGCTTTCATTTCTTAAAATGACCTCCCCCTTTCCCGTCTTTACCCCTTTGTGTTGCTGGTTTGTGTGATGACGATTATTCGACAATTCGAGACTGTTATTTCGAATTGAGTCTGGTGTGAAATAAAATCACTGTACAAACAGAAAACTAAATCGAACAAATACATTCTAAATCAATCGTTTCAGAGCATAAAATTCACCGAGTCATAGTCAGTTGGCAATTTCTGTCCGGAGATTGCAGTCTTGAAACAACAAACAAAATTGGTTAATAACGAGCTAACAGATTCTGCAATAGTTGGAAAATTGCTAATAGAATGACCATCTAAGTTTGCCGCATTTCCAGACTCGTACCTGATTCAGTTGGCAGCTGGTACATCCCTCACGTTCAAAACAAGTTGGGTAAGCCTACCTACCCTTATGCCAGAAGGGCTGTGTACCCAATGCACGAAATGCAGTCACCAGTAACGAATAAAGTCAAGAAACATATCAATGAGATGTGCACGTTTATAAGAAAATCTTCTGTACTTTCAACGGGCGCCATTTTGTTGTAAACTAACAAAAATCACTCAAACCATGAATTACCAAAAAAAATTATGTTATTGAACTTATTCGAAAATTTCAAGAAGAGCAAATCCAAACTGCAGTGTCTGTTTCAATGGAAAGTCCGTAAAAAACCAAAATTGTGTGTTCTTGTTGTTGTAATTGGACAAATTTCAAATGGCTATAGCTTCCGTGAATGTGATTCAATTTTCGTCAAACTTGCAGAATATTAGAATCTTATGTAAAACTACTTAAATATCGGTTTTCATTGAATTTAAGATGATCCATACGATTTTATTGAGGAAAATATAAAATTCATTGTTCATAATTATTATTAACAAAGTTGAGTGAATTTTGACTTCTAAGGTGTTTGTTGTTGTTGTACTTATAAACACCTATCTTCATAATTATTTTCAAATTTCTCGGATGACAGGTGTCCAATCGCGAGGGGGACACACATTTTTCATGTATATCCCCTTCCTGTGCGCCCCTGGAGCAAAAATACCAGTTTAAGACCTGTTTTGAAAAGTGTCAGCTACGTTTGATGAATTATTTTTTTTCAGGGCCCCTCCCCTATATAGGGAGACCCCCCTTAAGTACCTTGTAAAATTTTTTTTTGTAGCGAAACTTTGAAGAGGGCGCCACTTTACCCCTATATACCAAATTTTATGTTTGTAGATTACACATTTTGTGAGAAAAAGGGCCGTAACTAACGATTGAATTTGATTTTAGCAGGGTTTTGTGAAATTATTTTACAAAACCCTAAAAATGAAAGAGCAGCTGTTGCTTATTGAAAGAACGACATTTAAAACAGAATTGCATGACTCTGGAGAAGCATTAGTGATGAAATGTGACGTGTGTGTAAAAATGTTGTGATGTGTATGTAAAAATGTTGAATGCTTTTACTGTCACAAAATCGGGCATTATCGAAGTCAGTGTCGTGAGTTCAAAGTCGACAAGAAAATCTGTCAATGTTGCCTGTGGGTCTTGTTTTATTGCTTACAAATGTGTTCCAGTATCTAGTGACTGGATGGGTGATTGCAGTGCATCCTTCCACATGACGAACAAGAAATCCATTTTGTTTGACTCTGAAGACATACCTAAAGGCCAGTTAGGCATCATAGTGGGAAATAACGAGTCAATAATAGCGGTCAGTCGTGGGAAGTGCCAAGTCGTTTTGAAAAGTGGTGGATAACACTCAATAAATGGTCATTTATGTCCCAAAATCGACAAAAGCTTATTTTTACTTGATGCTGCAACTAAAAGAGGGTTTGACATAATAATGTACGATATTAAATTAAAACTCATTAAAAACGGCATGCTTGAAGCCACTGGACATCGAATGCCAAACAATTTGTATTTGATGGACTTCGAGACCATTTTTGTATGGCTGACAGTGAAATGTTGCTACAGACATGGCATGAAAGACTTGACTATGCCAATTATAGTATTATTAAAGACATGTTACAAAGTGGAGCCGTCGATGGACCGAACATTAAACTTCATTTGGTAACTGAACTCGAAGGCTACTTTTGTGTACTTGGAAAGCTCTATCGTAAACCTTTCCAACATATTAGGTCACGTGCAACTCACATCAGAGAAATTGTTCATTTTGACATTGTCGGACCAATGCGTACAAAATCGGTTGGTAGTGCACTGTAGAGTAATTGCGGGAGAGACGCTGCGCTTTTTCAAAGATCAATACAATTTTTTTATTTAAGTAAAATAAACTTTATTTACGGAAAAACAGCAATTGATTTATAAGAATTTTTGTTTAGGGAATGCTGGTGTCCTAAGTGAAAGAACTACATTGTTCTTTCACCCAAACATTTGGGCCATCAACTTAATAGCATATTGCGCTCGATGGACACTAGCTGATTCCAGCATATGGGCTGGTACCATTAAAAATTTTCGCAGTTTTGTACTGCTCGATAGAGCTTGCAGCACTGGATGTTGCACCATATAAAGGGTGATTCATAACAAGTCTACACATGTAAATGGGCCTTAACTCTTATTTGTCACCAATTTTGGGTCCACATATTGACAGATTATGACAGTTTGGTTTTTTACAATTTTAACCATGGTATCATACACATCAGCCGTACATGCCACACATCACGCGAAACAATCGATTTATTGAAGACCAAGTTTGGAAATCGAATAATTTCACGAAATGGACCCATAAATTGGCTGATGAGATCGTGTGACTTGACTCCTTGTGATTTCTTCCTTTGGGGACTTCTGAAGGATCGTGTTTACGCTGATACTTTTTAGACTACTGAAGCATTAAAAAACAATATTTGAGCCAACATACGCCTAATAACGCCGGAAATGTGCGAAAATGTCATTGAAAATTACAATCATCGTTTGATAGTCTGTAAAGCAGCACGAGATGCACATATGCCCAAAGTAATGTTTCATGTTTAATTGTAAGAGACCAAATTTTTATAATAAATACACATCACAGCTCAACCTTCACAAAAACTATGTTTTTTGACAAAAATGTGTACACTTGTTATGAATCACCCTATATATATGGGTTCGCAGTCAGCTGATACCTACGTAGTCGAGCTGCCTCGAGGTGACTGATGTGGCAGCTCCTGATGAGTATCGGCCACCTCGTACGAAGCTGCGGAAATTTTTAACGGTATCAGCCCATATGCTGGAATCAGCCGGCGTCCATTGAGCGCAATGTGCTATTAAGTTGATAGCCGAAATGCTCGGGTGAAAGAACAATGTAGTTCTTGCACTTAGAGCACCACCATTCCCTAAACAAGAATTCTTATAAGTTCGCCACCACTACATGATAGTGGAAATTACTGCTCGACAAAGCTTGCAGCATGTATATTTATACACACACATATATATATATATATATATATATATATATATATATATATATATATATATATATATATATATATATATATAATTTCGTTGTTCTCAGCAAATTCCAGCATCTCGAAAGCATTACTGTGAGAAGTGTATCCATCCAAAATTAAAAGTGTCTGCCTATAGGTTTCCGTGGCATAAAATGTTCTTTTAACCATTTAAAAAACAGTTCAGCATTGATGTGGGATGACTTTCTGCTCATATAAACCTCAGAGCCACTTGGTAACCCATCGACGAATTCTGCTTTTTTGTTTCCTCTTTTCATTATCAGAACAGGTGTCAAGAAGTTTCTCTCCGCGTAGTAACAAGCTACAACAGTAATCTTTTCTCTCTTCTTCTTAGCAGTAACCACATGGATGTCTGTAACATCTTTTTGCGACAACACCTTCCCGGATTTATTATTCAGTTGCAAACCGCTTTCGTCCATATTAAATATGTTTCCGGGTTTGTCCATTAAATTGTTTTGTGTCAAAACTTTCTCAAGTATTTAAAAAAAATCCATCGGTTGCCGATCAATTCATACCTTGGGCTCGCGAAAGAGAAAGTCCTTCAGATTGTCTCAATGAAACTTCTTTATTCCTTTCCAAAAAAGACGCTTACCACGCATAGCCTGCTTTTTTGTAATTGTGTTAAATTTATGTTTTACATTCAATTTCTCCGCCTGTTCAAACGCCAAGCTCTGAATGCCCTTCTTTGTCAATGGCAAATCAGACAGGCGCTAATTTTTTTATGTGCGCAGCTAGCTTTCTTTCATTTTCTATTCCAAAAGCACCTTGAAGAGAATAAAAACAATATATTATATTTTACTTTTTGTATAATTAATTAGTTTAGCGATACAAAAATCATAATATGTATGAGGGGCATTTCATAAATATTGCACAGGTTGGTACCACTGCAAGATACTGAGTGCTACAACAATGAGCAACTCGTTAGTTGTAGTTCAAAGCTTGAGGAAAAAGTGTGTTATTTTCTTTCATTTGTAGTGTATTGCATTTTTAAATTACGCGACTTTTAAATGGAGGCTGCACGTGTCTCCGATACTGTGATTATTGAAGACCAACGGGTATACATTAAGATTGAAACTTTACGTCGAAAAAACCTGACAGAAATCCACAGTGCTTTAAACGAGATTTGTAGTGAGTAAATAGTGGACCGTAGTATAGTTTCTCGTTGGTCCAAGCATTTTCGTGGTGGTCGTGTCAGCATAAACGATGACTCAAGACCAAGAAGACCAACAACATCAACCGATGAACGAAGTGTGAAACTTGTGGCTGATGCTCTCGAAGAAGATCGTCGTGCGACTTGTGAGAAACTTTCGGCAGTTACAAGTATTCCACCAACATCAGTTTACCGTATTTTGACAAATGATATAAAGAAAAGAAAAATTTCGGTGCAATGGGTTCCGCATAACTTGAGTGGTGAACAGAAACAAAAACGCCTGGACATTGCAACCTTGCCGAAACAAAAATTCAGTATTGAAGGTCAAACATTCTTGAAGCGAATCGTTGCGATTGATGAGACATGGTTCAGAGACTTTGAGCCGGAGTTGTAACCACAGTCCAATGAGTGGAAAGGTCCATCTTCTCCACGACCAAAAAATGTCGGCGAACACAGTCAGGTCAAACAAATGATGATTTTTGCATACGATAACCAAGGAATCATCATGACAGACAGGGTTCCGAATGCAAAACATGCCACAGTAGTTTACAATTGTGATTTCCTGCAGAATCTGTGTAGAAAAATGCACAAGAACCTATCTCAGTTGCTCCACGCTAAGCCAATCATTCTCCATGACAATGGCTCATCCGCACCTTGGAGATGTCGTAATCGAAAAGCTACGCGAATACGGTTGGGAGGTGTTGCCTTATTCTCGCTACAGCCCGGACATGAGTCCATCAGACTTCCACCTATTCCCAAAGTTGAAACAATGTATGCGTAGACGTCATTTTTCGTCTCCGGAAGAGCTTTCTACCGCCGTTACCTGAGCCATCCGCCAGATGAACAATGGTGGTATCCTCGATGGTATAGTAAAGCTCCCGACTATTTGGGATTCAGTCATTGAGAAGCAGGGAGAATATATTGAAGGAATGTAGAGAGATATTTCTGTAAAAATAGAAAATGACAGTAAACGAAATTTTTCTGCATTATTTATGAAATGTCCCTCGTATAAAAAAATACTTTTCACATACTATCACAATAAATTAACTGAACAATTACTCATAAAGCCAAGAGGCTTCTTTACAAAATTTCCTTCTTTTAATCATCTCGAAAGTGTTTTGGCTGGTACGGCAAATAGTTTTTCTGCTTTTTGCAGAGACATCCCAGCGGAAACGTTTTTTGGGGCTTCTTCAAGCGCCTCATTAGTCCAACTATCCCTTGTAGTCTTGCAGATATATTTACGGGGAATAACGATGCTTAATATTCGCTCAAAAAAAAAAAAAAAACACAAACAAATTTAACATGCGGCATCTTCTCGAAAAAAAACTGCGGCATCTCTCCCCGAAGTGTGGGTTACATGTCGGCCACAACCAATTTTTGTGTCCTACGTTTTGGTTGAATACCTAACAAGGAAAAAGCAACATACCGTTTTTTGCACGGATAACTAAATGTATGAGTTTGATTGAATGCGGCATTTATCCCGACGCGGCATCTCTTCCGCAATTAGCCTATGTCGCAACTTTTGTTGCTGACTCCACCATGTTCGTGTGGTCTAAACTGATGAAAACAAAAATCCAACGGGTCAGAAGACGGACACGGTGGCCAGTTAGCGATGGACAGGTTACCGTGTCAGCAGCCACCGTAACGTCGATGATGGAGTCATTGCTTGGAGTATTTTAGGGAGGAAATTTCTCAAATTGGTGGGTTCCGGTACCTCTAAAACCGTCATTGGTGGGGAGGAGGATGGAAACATCTAGAGACATTGAGAATAGAGTTAACCACAAGAATGGAACGGATGGTGCAGTTAGCAAACGATGTGCGGTGCAGGGTAAGGTATTGCTGTCGATTCAGTTGGGAAAAAGACTGTGGTTAAGGATGCTGTTGATTTCATCGTTGATCTAGGGATTGATCTTCAGGCTTGAATTTTTATGCGAGTTTATAGTGATGCTGAACATGGCGCGTGGGCAGTGGGATTTTATTTGAGAGGTGGTGCCAGCAGCTCCTTGGCATTTACATGGGTGTTTGGTGTTAACCACGAGAGAGCAAGCGCAACTGGAGCAGGTAAACCCGGATAAATTTTCACAGATGGGAAATGGCTTGGAGTATACCCCGGTGGTGGAGCATATCATCTTAATGGATTCTGTCCCGATCAAACAAAGGTCGTCTCTCCCGCACTGCGAAAACACATCAATGCTAAGCTGAATGAGATCGTCAAACCATCGATTAGTCCGTGATCACCTACAATCTTGATTATTAAGAAGAACACAGTAGATTTGAGTATATGTAATAACACACGGATTTTCAGTGCTCATTAAATGAAGGTTTTGCTTATTGACATTACCGGTTAAGTGTAAATACACCTCATCGCGCATGATGATTTTCGACGCATAGTCGCCACAATTTAACCGACTAAATTGTTCCATCGTCAAAGCCCGAAAGAATAATAATTCATCAATGAGATTCTCGTATTTAGCGCCAAAATGACGAGAACTACCAATGAAAGAGACGAAGAATACTGCTCGCATATAAAATATTTTATTCAGTTTTGACGATCTTGAAGGCCAGTTGTATACACAAGAAAATAAAGTCCCAAGTATACAACTCTATGATAAGATCTGTCTTATGCTATGAGTATGAAACATGGACCCTAGCCCAAGTATCCGCAAATACATTGAACGCCTTTGAGCGACGGGTCCTGAGGCAAATAATCGCAGCAAAGCTAGACGGAAACCAATGGCGTATTCAATACAACCATGAGCTGTATGACATTTTTGACGAGCCTGAGATCTCAACAATTGTCAAATTGCGGAAGTTGCAATGGGTTGGACACATGAAGGGATACCCAAAAAGGTATTCGTTGGGAGAACTGAAGGTCGGAGACCAGTGGGGAAACCAAGGAAATGCTTGTCTGACTCGATCGACGAAGATAGCCTATCATTGCTCGGATTACGATATTGGAGGACGCGGTCAATGGACGGATACAGTTCGAGGCGACTTTGCAGGAAACGAAGGCCCGGAAGGGGCTGTAGTTCATAGAAAAAGAAGAAATCGACAAAATTTTTCCATGGCCTTGCAGAGTATAGCACTCTTTTGCTTGTCTGTTTATATACTACAGCTATCTAGTTCACAAATATACAAATATTTTTCACGTCCGACGCCATTTGCAAAAGTCATAATATCTTCAGATAGGGAGATTAATTTTGCGCCACCCTGCATTAGTGTAGAGTTGCGGTTCCTTTTCAATGCCTAAGTGAAAAAGCGTTGAAAAATGATTGAATCCTCATCGCAGGATTTGTAGTGAATAGGTAAGTTCAAATGTCCGTGAAAGGACGGCAGCGATGTTCTGCTGCCTCGGCGGGGGAGGATGTTGAAATTCGCCTAGAATGCCCTTGTCTGGGGACGCGTGAATGTGCTGGCAGGCTAGCATTGCGGTGTCGTGGGGCGGGTTCGTTCCCCCAGCACAAGGGCCCACTACAAAAGAATTTCGTATTCATAAATTTCTGGGGTCTCAAAAAGAAAGGCGACCGAAGTCACAAAAATTGTAGGCAGAAATGATTTGTTCAGAGGACAAGTGGAACAAGTAAAAATCGGCAGACTTAGGGTAACTTTGTCGTTGCCCGATGAGATTCATGGCCCACAAATAAGAGGGGGACAATCGGGTGGTGATGGTGCCCCCTCGCACCCGCCCAACCGAATCAAAATCCATAAATGTTGCAGTGGCCAAGTATTTCCCATCTGAGTGGAAAACTCATACAACATAACTTGCATGAGCCTTCCCATCAGAGGAGAAGTACCCCTGGTGACCAATTTATGCCATAGAGTTATGCCATTCGATCACACAACCCTATGCCATAAAAAGGCACCTTGCTCGGGCCACTCAACCCGCTATAGTACCTGAAACAAAAAGGAGGAAGGTTAAGGCGTGCCCGATGGTCTGCTCATGATTGGTGGAGAAAACATTCCACCGTACCGGCTCCTATTTACCCGGTCGGATCCAACGAAATGGAAAGACCAGGGGTCCATTTAATTCAACATTTCTTTATTAAATAGTAATCTATTTTCACAATATTGAAATAACGTTAACCACAAGGATGGAATGGATGGTGCAGTTAGCAAACGATGTGCGGTCCAGGGTATGGTATTGCTGTGGATTCAGTTGGGAAAAAGACGCAATAGTTAAGGATGCTATTGATTTTATCGTTGATCTAGGGATTGATCTTCAGGCTTGACTTTTAATGCGAGTTTGTAGTGATGCTGAACATGGCACGTGGGCAGTGGGATTTTATTTGAGAGGTGGTGGCAGCAGCTCCTGGGCATTTACATGGATGTTTGGTGTTAACCACTAGAGAGCAAGCACAACTGGAGCAGGTAAACCCGGATAAATTTTCACAGATGGGAAATGGCTTGGAGTATACCCCGGTGGTGGAGCATATCACCTTAATGGACTCTGTCCCCATCAAACAAAGTTCGTCTCTCCCGCACTGCGAAAACACATCAATGCTAAGTTGAATGAGATGCTAAGAATGGAGGTCGTCAAACCATCGATTAGTCCGTGATCACCTATAATCTTGATTATTAAGAAGAACACTGTAATGATTTTAAACTTTTCAAGTCCGAACGCGGAACCGACCTCTCATCGGTTCTAGACGTTAAGTCGGAGTAGTGCCAACGAATGGTACCAACAGGTCAACCAATCCGTGCACCGTAACCCATTCACGCGGTGGCTGCTTGTCGGCCAGCTAGTTCGGAGAGGATTTCGGTCGCGGGTCTCCGAATGGGTTACGCTCAATTACAATATTTCAGCCACCTGAACATGCCCGATTTCCAACCGCGTCAACAATTACTCATCCAGAACGGGAAACCTACGTTACGTTAATTCTGGATGTGATCTCTCCACAGATCTCAAATCAAAAACGCTGCAAAATCCCATAGGCGCGTTACCGAATCACCGACGCGGTACCGAAAAATATGCTACTCGAAATTAAACCGACGAAAACTACTCTAATGAAATGACGAAACAATTAAAGGTACCGCGTACCGCGCGCGACGCGAAACCGACCTCAGCGGATTTGTCGAAACCCTACCCTCGCGACGGCATACCTACCCTACACTCTCTATTCCCACTGAAAAAGAACGAGCCACTGAAAAGGAAAGTCTTGGGTTATTTAGCAATTCATGGCTTTATTCATTTCAGATAGATTATAAAAACAAATGAAGAAGAATACTGAAATAAATTGAACTTATCAAGAGGATTATATGTTATACTCTATGAATCTTTTACTTGGGTATGTATCACTAAGTGTTTGTTTTTAATGTGAATGTATATTGTATATAACTATGGTATTTTAATCATTTCGCTTTTTCATGTTTCTTGTAATTAATGCATGGTATGAAGAAACCAAAATCGTTTTGGGTACCTCTATCTCTTTGTTTCATTTTCTTCCTATTAATGCGAACAAATTTTATTTTGTCATTTTTTTTCCTTGTATTCTTCTGTTTTGGTTATTATTTATAACAGCTATGTTAATAGTGTTGTCTATTATTAAATTGTAATTTCTTTGTACCGTTTACTTTAATGTAGTCTTTCTTACATTTTACATTTTACATATTATTGTAATAATAAATATCAAAAAAAATTATTAGCTATTTAATACATTATATTTTTTTTGATTATATTTATTTAAAATTGATTAAATTCTGTTTATTTGAATTAACTACGAATTGATCTTTGTTTGTTACGGGTTTACACTTTTTGTAAGGATTTTTTTCTTTCTACTTCATAAAACATTCTATACTTTTGCGAATTACTGATTTTACTTTTTCTCACCGTTCGATATGATTTCAGCTCAACTTTTAACGTTACATGCTCTATCGTGTGGTTGTGATTTATAAAGCATCAGAAAAAAATCATATAAATATCGCGTTTATTTGATTTTGTATGTTTTTGATCTTTTTTTCTCTTGAATTAATTTAATTTATACCTAAATTGGATAGTTAATTTATAAACGGGATGTACTATATCTATGTATGTATGTATATTAGTTCCCCATCGATTTACATGACTCTCGCGTTTCCGCAATTCCGGTTATGTACAACTGAGAATTAAGATGAATGTTGTGGGAAGCCTTATGTATTTGGTTAAAGAAATTATGTTTGGTGGAAAGTAGAATATAAAATTCCAAATTCCGGAAATACTTGATACCTTGGCAATATTAAAAAAAACAGGAAGATCTAAAAGAAACTTAACAACAAAAAAAAACATACATCTGCATTGTATATTTAAAAAGGTATTTTGATTAGTCAGTGAATGCCAAATAACGTGATACATATGATTATACAGAAAACACCCCACCCTAACTTTAGCCTGGAAAAATAATGTAACAATGACGCGCTCCCTACAAAGCTGATTATGCGCTAAAATGCACTAAAAATTATGAGTGGGTGGTCCTTTTTAAATGGAAGATATTACTGACCTAAATGTAATATATATCTGGCGATCGTACTAGTTATACATTAATTACATGGTGTGAGTAAAGAGTTTGATACCTAAATACTACCCGCTAAAACGACTTCACAATACTGATCTACTCAAATATATCCTCACCAAAAATATAATATTGCCAATATTTAAAATATTTATATCGCAATTCCTAGTTGGAAATACAAGTTCACCTAAATCGAGGGATCACTGTGCAAATTGGAAATGAGGGTTTCGTTCATTGCGTTATTTAGTTGTTTTTTTTCTTTATATCTTAATCAGCTCTTAGAGGTTGCTTTCTATTAACACATTACTTAATATAATTATCGAATATTTTCAGTAAGTAATCAATTAATTGCATAAATTGATTTGATCTTCCTCAATATTTTTTTGTTGTTGTTGTATTATAATCCGGTTATTTCATTCCTTAGCAATTTTACATAAATATTTTTTTTAAATAGCTATTTCCTTTCATTAGTCACAATGTTCCCGTTTTGAATCTTCGTTTTTGTCCGTTTCCTAAATTTTTTCCTCATATGCACAGCCCAATTAATTGTTTTAATAGCGTCTAGTATAATTGTTAAAGGTATTCTAAGTGTCGATTTAAGAGATTGATTTTTATGCCTTTGCTAAATTGCTTAAATGGTGGTCTTATAACTGCTTCTTTACTTATAATGCAATAACGGCCAGTTCTGACGTTAGCAAGATCGCCTCGAATTCTAGCGCCGCTTTGAACTATAACCTTCCCCTTCAAGACAATGTTCTGAGATCCACAGAGGACAGTTTGCCGACTTACTTTATTACCCGAAGCCGTTTCAACATATTCATCGCGACTGTAATACAAATCAGGAACTTCCATGATATGCGGCGCCGAACGATTGGACCGCCGGAAACTTGCTTTGGAAATGAAATCTTTGAGGAATGGTTTTATTCTCAAAGAATCAAATATATACTTTCGCTTTCAGTCGGTAAAATAAGCCGGGCGGAATATAAACACTGCCCAATGGACATCGATATTTGACCCGGTCTGCAGAACTGACACAAATACTAATCAAACAACTAGGCAATCATGGATGTCAAAGAGATATTTCTTGCTAGGCCATTGAGTATACTAGTGCTAGACAACCCAGCAACCCCATATGCCTCATTTCTTATGATTATTTCCGATACTTAGCTGGGCAATTAGGATCCTCCACAGCCTCCTTGAGCAGTAACAATTTGTCCTGTCAGTGCTTGATTGTGTGATGGTGTTGTTGATGGTGAATTTTTATTATTAATTGATTGATTCGACATATTTGTCGTGACAATTGTTGCTTCAGCACCGACTGTGGCTGCTACGACATCTTGCGCGTTATGTATAACTATTTGATTATTGGCCGATGAATTTGAGTCAGAATTTTGTGCAAGAACAGACGATGGGTGAGCTGGCATCACTTGTACCCTTGAAATTCCAATAGGAACTGCTGTTGTGGTTCCGACGGGACTAGGTGTATTTCCACTCAATGGGTGGGTCGATTTTTAGGCGGGTCGAATGCTGAGGCGCTTCGACGACGAGGGGGCGATGAACTGCAAGGGAAACATGGTAAGGCATTCGTCGATGTACGCCGAACGAAAAAAATTACCTCTTAATAGTTTTAATCACCTCTAGGACCGCGCCAAGTCGCTACCGACACCACACCATGACACGTTCTGGACGACGTAGAAGAAAAACGTTTTATGTCGAACTATTCGCTAGCTACGCGCACAGTTTTGCAATAATAACTTAGCAAATAGTTGAAGAATTAAATTAGACAAAATTCAAATCAGATAATCTTCAATAATTAACTGAATATTTAAGAAATTGTCTACTTGTACGTCTTCTCCATGTGGCTGTCAAATCCAACCGGTTGTCACATCGGACAAACCAGATGTGAGTGGAATGGCACGCCACATGGCGGCAATGTGCCTCTCCATTTGTCGCCAGTGGCATAGTTTTTCGATGGCCACGGTGGAGGGGCATTTCCAGATGGATATGTCTCGAAATGTGTCGGGGTTTGGATTAATTTTTATATTTCGAATATTTATATCCACAGATCTAAATATTTGGACAGAAAAGAAATATTTTCTGCGCAACGATATCCGCACGACAGATGAAGTCCGCTGGCACTTCGAGGACATACCCATCTGGCCGGTTGCAAGGGTTCGGGATCGGAATCACTTCGATTCCCGGGCGTAGGCGTCACATTACAACACTGTGGATTTGAGTATATGTAATAACACACGGATTTTCAGTGCTCATTAAATGAAGGTTTTGCTTATTGACATTACCGGTTAAGTGTAAATACACCTCATCGCTCATGATGATTTTCGACGCATAATTGCCACAATTTAACCGACTAAATTGTTCCATCATCAAAGCCCGAAAGAATAATAATTCATAAATGAGATTCTCGTATTTTGCGCCAAAATGACGAGAACTACCAATGAAAGAGACGAAGAATACTGCTCGCATATAAAACATTTTATTCAGTTTTGGCGATCTTGAAGGCCAGTTGCATACACAGGAAAATAAAGTCCCAAGTATACAACTCTATGATAAGATCTGTCTTATGCTATGAGTATGAAACATGGACCCTAGCCCAAGTATCCGCAAATACATTGAACGCCTTTGAGCGACGGGTCCTGAGGCAAATAATCGCACCAAAGCTAGACGGAAACCATTGGCGTATTCAATACAACCATGAGCTGTATGACATTTTCGACGAGCCTGAGATCTCAACAATTGTCAGATTGCGGAAGTTGCAATGGGTTGGACACATGAAGGGATACCCAAAAAGGTATTCGTTGGGAGAACTGAAGGTCGGAGACCAGTGGGGAAACCAAGGAAATGCTTGTCTGACTCGATCGACGAAGATAGCCCATCATTGCTCGGATTACGATATTGGAGGACGCGGTCAATGGACGGATACAGTTCGAGGCGACTTTGCAGGAAACGAAGGCCCGGAAGGGGCTGTAGTTCATAGAAAAAGAAGAAATCGACAAAATTTTTCCATGGCCTTGCAGAGTATAGCACTCTTTTGCTTGTCTGTTTATATACTACAGCTATCTAGTTCACAAATATACAAATATTATTCACGTCCGACGCCATTTGCAAAAGTCATAATATCTTCAGATAGGGAGATTAATTTTGCGCCACCCTGCATAAGTGTAGAGTTGCGGTTCCTTTTCAATGCCTAAGTGAAAAAGCGTTGAAAAATGATTGAATCCTCATCGCAGGATTTGTAGTGAATAGGTAAGTTCAAATGTCCGTGAAAGGACGGCAGCGATGTTCTGCTGCCTCGGCGGGGGAGGATGTTGAAATTCGCCTAGAATGCCCTTGTCTGGGGACGCGTGAATGTGCTGGCAGGCTAGCATTGCGGTGTCGTGGGGCGGGTTCGTTCCCCCAGCACAAGGGCCCACTACAAAAGAATTTCGTATTCATAAATTTCTGGGGTCTCAAAAAGAAAGGCGACCGAAGTCACAAAAATTGTAGGCAGAAATGATTTGTTCAGAGGACAAGTGGAACAAGTAAAAATCGGCAGACTTAGGGTAACTTTGTCGTTGCCCGATGAGATTCATGGCCCACAAATAAGAGGGGGACAATCGGGTGGTGATGGTGCCCCCTCGCACCCGCCCAACCGAATCAAAATCCATAAATGTTGCAGTGGCCAAGTATTTCCCTTCTGAGTGGAAAACTCATACAACATAACTTGCATGAGCCTTCCCATCAGAGGAGAAGTACCCCTGGTGACCAATTTATGTCATAGAGTTATGCCATTCGACCACATAACCCTATGCCATAAAAAGGCACCTTGCTCGGGCCACTCAACCCGCTATAGTACCTGAAACAAAAAGGAGGAAGGTTAAGGCGTGCCCGATGGTCTGCTCATGATTGGTGGAGAAAGCATTCCACCGTACCGGCTCCTATTTACCCGGTCGGATCCAATGAAATGGAAAGACCAAGGGTCCATTTAATTCAACATTTCTTTATTAAATAATAATGTATTTTCACAATATTGAAATAACGTTTCTATTCAGTTAAACTATATCTAGCGTATAGTAAGATAAATAATATAATCTACAGTGAGTTTACTTTAGTTTGATTCTATATTGTTCCTCTTATACACAAAAAAATTTAAATTGTTTGGTAATTGTGATATTAAAAGTAGCTTCCAACTAAAGGACCTTGTACCATAGCTTAAATGTTTTTAATTAATACCGACTTCATTCGACTGTTTTTTCAACTATTCGACCTATGAGGATTTCAAATACAATTGCAAGCTCAATTCAAATGAATATGATGGTCACTGGGGGGGGGGTATTTTGGCTTTCAGCGAGTTATCAACTAAGGTGGTCCCGTAAGCCGACAACAATCCAAGTATTTAACCGGAAACATTAAACAATGGGTGCGAGAAAACGAATTTCTGAGACTCTAAGGAACGCAAGATTGTGAGTGGATGCGTACAGGTAAGGTACAAGGCCCAGAATATTGGCAGTGAGACAAAATAACTCATCATACACCATCGGTCATGACCTCAAGTCAACACAAATCAAAGCCACAAATAATATAATCTTCGCAGTGCAGACTCTGACACATTCTGTGTACAATGATCCAATAAATAGGTTGCTCTAAGTAGGTAAATATAAAGTCTTGGAAATTCAAATTAACCATAACAAATCAAAGGGAAAATATATTTTTCAAAATTATCGAATAGAAGAACATAGAATCGTTTTAAAAACAGTCAACAGGTTAGGATAAAAGTTTTTCTTCTCCAACAACCGGACGCTTTAGTGTCCTTTCCATCCAGCGGATTGCCGAGACGACAAACAATATAATCATATAAGAGAAACTTTTTTTTATATGTTAGACACTACACGATAACAAGTTCTATATGCAATTGATTTCATATGCAAATTCATAAGTTAGACACTACACAATCACAAGTTCTATATGCAATTGATTTCATCCTTGTGCTATAATTTTCATCCGAATTCTATCCTACAATATTTCGACAAAATTCATTGAATGCCACATAACATTCTATAGAGAAAATTATCTCTTCAAGATTATGTTTCTTAATGCTCAGGTCGTCTTGTCTCTGAATACGACTGACACACTTTTCTTTTAACTACACTTTCAATCGACTCTTTTAATTCTAAGGTTATGTGACTTAAACTTCATACGGAATTTCAATAAGTCACGGAAACGAACATGCATGCAAAAGCTAATATGAATTTTCTGTTACTTGAAATAATGCACTGATTACTGGTGTACATTGCCGGTGGAGCGTTCGCACGGCATCGAGGTGAGAACTCTTATTAGCAGTAGCCGCTGCAACTCCAACATTCTGTATGAACGATGATTTTCCGGTTGTGAGTGCTGGACGATTTAACAAACAGCGCAAACCCTATGACAGCGACATCTTCCACAATAGGAAGTCTCAAGTTGTCTGCGGCCGAGTTGTGTAAAAGCCTCCTCTTCTCCCGAGATTTTGGCTGCAATATGTGTTAAGGAATTAAGTTGGAACGGAGATGAAAAACGGTTTGAGTTCTTACATTTGCTGGTGAGTAGCCAATCCGGCCTTCTCCATGAGCCAGAGAACTCCACGACCAATTGTCCTCGCGATGGCGCTCACAAGCGCTCGCCACTGAATCTGGGCTGCTTTTTGGGGTGGTTTTCGTTCTCTTCCCAAGATGCTTTCCGCACATTCTTGTATCATAAATAAAAGGAATTTCCTTCAGCAAATATTCCACAAAATACAAACTACTCAAACCATTTTCATTTTCCAATAAACCAGTTGTTACACCCACCCACAAGCAAAAATTAGCGCTTTTACAAGCTTCGCCCACTCGAAAAAGTAAAATTCAGATAAAGTTGCAATCGTGCATTTCCTCGTAATTAAAACCGAACCCATTTGAATCCAAGAATTTCCTTATTGCAATTGGATATTTTCCCCTTCAGGAATCAGATGTGATGCTTTTCTTCGAGCGGAGATGAGAGAAAAGTTGGGACGTGCCGTAAATCGCGGAATCGCTTGACAGAAAACTAACTTGCAAAGATATGAACAGCTTGATGCCACCTTTATTGCATCAATTGAACGCGTCAAATTGTTATTAACTGTAAATGAGGCACGAGATTCTATCCACACAGTATGAGTATGCAAATGCTTTCTTTCTTCAAATCAAAGTTGGTAGCGGGAAAAATAGAAACCACTTCGTGAAACAACCGTTCACCATAGTGGTTCCACAAATGCGAATGTCACATTCTACAATACAAGCGGAAAAAAATGATAAACAAATGTCCTCGTGGCGTGACTTCTCTAAATTAAAGCACTTCACCGAGTCTAGCTTATATTCCTTTGAGTCTGTGAATCGAGAACGGCTCGATTTAGCACGGCATATACAACACCCTTCGGTTGAACGGTAAACTCTCGCTTATGAAACGAAAACATCTGATTTTGTTAAATCTCAGTACCAGTTTATTGAAAAATGGTAGTAGTAATTTTACGCAATAAATGTAGCAAGTGACCAGTTTAGGAAAGTATTTAATCTATATACTTCAATAAACTCCTCTGCGACAAATTTACTAGCTTCAGAATGATATGCAAAACCCAGTCAGAAAGCGCTTTTGCAAATAGATTCCAAAAGAACAAAACCCACCCGCGAAGCAGACTTCCAAGTCGAAAATGTGGTGGTTGAAGCCATCAACTGCTTATGACGCCGATTTTTTTGCTCATTTATTTACCAAGATACGCAATTATTCACTGCGGTTTTATGATAAGTCACTTATAATAAATTCAAATCACTTAATTTTACTTATCTGTCGACTGAACACCACTCCGTTTCTAAACACTTTGTCCAACCACTCAAAACTTAGTCTATCTCCGACATTCGTCGGCAACCACACCGACATTTCGTCACTTTAGCCAACCTTCTCAATGTGTCGAGGAACATCGCAACACTTCACACCTATCTTTACGATGCAAGCCTCAAGGTATGTTGCATATGATATTTAATATGTGTGGGTGAGCACAATTAATGAATAAAAATGACAATTGTGTACGAATAAAGAGAATTGCTTCTTGGCGGTTGTTTATGTTTATAACTAATCTTATTATCATTCGGTTTTATTGATAAATTTGAATTCATTTCCAATGTAAAGCCTAGTATGGAGTTCAAACGGAGTTCCGTTCAGCATTTTTGCTCTTTATGTCTACACGGAAAAATTCTGTGTAGAATAGTGGAGAAAAGTAAACAGCTGAGGGAAAGAGCGCAGATTTGTTTAACGGAGTTTGATGTGATTCGAAAAAATATTTGAATCTAAAAAAATGGATAAAAATTTAATAAATTTATCAATTTTGTGTGGTGCGTATGCAGTTGCAGAGTTGCAAAGTAAAAAGAAAATTAAGAAAAGCCGGTCAACGAGAACAAATCCATACCTTGCCGATAGGAAAAGTAAAGAAAGATTTGTTAAGGATGTAAGCAGCACTTGTAACTAACGTCCTATAATTATACTAATTATGTAAGTTTTAACAGTTTGAAGACTTACCAAAACATAGGCAAAGTTTCTTAGAAAACTTTCATGTAGATGTTGAAACATTTAACAAAATTTTTGCGGACCTGGAGCCTTACTTAATTGCTAAAAGAAACACGAGGCCAGACGATAATATAAGTCCGAAAGAAAAATTTGCTGTTGTTCTTGAGTATGTTTTAAATATTGCGTCTTGATTTGCCTCCTCATTTCAATGTTTGTTTTTTATTTAAGATACTTCGCATCTGGATCTTTGCAGAAACACGTAGCATCAATTTACAGGATCAGTAAACAACATTTAGGAAGCATAATTGATGATGTCTGTGATGCTTTATGTTCCGCTTGTAAGCCATATGTTCCGCCTATGAATAAGAAACAATTGATTGAATGTGCGAATGGATTCAATCGACGTTGGCAATTCCCCAATTGTATTGGAGCTATTGATGGAAAACATGTTGCCGTAAAAGCTCCACCTAGAGTGGGAAGTTTATTTTACAATTATAAGGCAAAACAGTTCAGGTATTGGGGTATGTAAATACGTTCATTATTACTTAATTTCAGGGCTTTCATTCTCTTCTTCTTATGGCGGCTTCTGGCGGAGCATACAAGTTCAGTTATCTTGATATTGGGGTTTACGGCAGTCAAAGCGATGCAAACGTATTTTCCCAATCTAAATTTGGACAAGATGTACTTCAGGATGCAATTGACTTTCCGGAGGATGGCACCATAAGTGGAGTGAAATTGCCTTTTTTTTCGTTGCTGATGATGCTTTCCCTTTATCAAAAAGAATAATTAAGCCATACAGACGAACAACAGGATTATCAGACGAAGAGTTGATTTTCAACTACAGGTTAAGTAGGGCTCGAAGATGTGTAGAAAATGCGTTTGGCATTTTGTGTTCAAAATGGCTATGTCTAAGAAGAACAATGCTATGTTCTCCAGACAGAGCTCAAAAAATAATTACAGCCTGCTGCTTACTTCACAATTATTTAATGAGCAACCACAAAGCAAGCTATTGTTCATCAAACTTTGCAGATTACATTGATGATAATGGGTCCTTGATTGAAGGAGAGTGGAAGAAAAATATACGGGAACTCAATGATTCCTTGTTTGGAAATTACATTGCATCGCTAAGGGAAGGCAAGTTGATATTGGCAAGTATGTAAGAAATACTATCAAAAACTATGTTAACTCATCCGTTGGATCAGTATCATGGCAAAGTCATGCATCTTTTGTAAAATAAGGTATCTTATTTGGAATAGACAGACAGCAATATCTTGAAAATAACATATTTGCTGAGTTTCATTTTTAAAATTAAAAAATTTTCGCATTCACTAATAAATTTTTTATTTAAAGTTTGTATTTTATTTCTGAATACATTCTAATTTAACATAACTGATTTTCATTTTGCTAAATTTTTATATGCAAAATTTTTGTTAATTCAAAGCTCACATCTTCAATCATTTCTGATGGCAACTTCTGCAGCATCCTATCCAGGTTTGCCCACAGCAGATGATACACGAGAGGCACCTGTGGAGGTGCTTCGGTTGGTTTCTGCATTTCTACAAGTTTTTCAACGCAGTCAGCGATCCGACCTGCATTGTCAAACGTTGTAGAGGTTGAAGTTGACGAACGTTGAATCTGTTTAAAGTAAAATATTTTGTAAAGTTTTTTTTAGTTTAATTTTTTAATTAGGAAAGTTATACTTACGTATGAATAATTTGACACTTTGGAGCTCCTACTGTCGTTATTTGATTCGTCCAAACTGGTTGTGGTGAAAGTTCTGAAAATAAATCATGATTTTCATGGGAAAAATTATTCTTCAAAACATAATATACACCTTCTCCTTTTGGACATATTTGGAAGGAAATCTAAATCTTTCGCATACTCCCAGTCTTCCGCTTGATCATCGTCAAAAGCTGGTTGACTCAGTTGCACACCCCTGCATCTCCAGATTTTGTCTTAAGCTTTGAGTTTGCATGGTACCGTTTGCTTTCACGCAAAGAAGTCCATGCTGCTTTACACTCTTCAACTTGAAATACAATATTTATAATAAACTAAATGTGAAACATATGAAAAATTACTTACTAGGCTTCCCCAGTTTTTCGCTTATCTCCTTCCAAGCTTTACTAACAGCGTCTGCTCTTGAATGCAACTTATTTGATAGGTCTCATACTACGTTATTTTTACGTACTTCTGCTGCTTTCGTCACTATTCATTGAATTCTTCTTTGTTTTTCTTTGTTTGGGTGAGGCTTTGCTGCAAGCATTTAAAAAGTTTAGGAAAAAAATTCAATAAGCAAACTAATGTTCTGCAAAAAATGAAAAGCTGCTTGGTTTATTTAGTATTTACCTTAATTTACCTTCAATGACAGCTGAGTTTGAGGATCCGTCCATAGTTTTTTCATCGTCCTGCATTTGGGCACTACGGAAACGTTAAAAAAACAAAAAAACAATATTAATACTTCCAAACGTATATAACTTACCTTGGAATATCGCAATTTGGTATATTCCTCCATTTTTGGTTTTCTATAAAAGTAACACATCAAAACAAAAGATATCTAAAATCACATAATGAAATTATTTACCTGAGTATGAAAACCAGCAAAAACTATTTTAATCCAAAGCCAAACTGAAAACTAAACAAAATTTTCAAAATACATTAAGTACTTCAAATCACATTTCAAAATTACCTACTTGATAGCAATAACTGTCAAAATTCACAACCCAACACCTCGGAATAATTGATTGACTATTTATTCCGTTCATAAATGTACGGAAATATATCTCCAAATTTTCGCAGAGCCACCTATTGTAGAATTGCAGCACTTATGTATTACCAAACGCTTTCCGTACGAACTGCGTACTATGAAAAAAGAACTGCACGGAAAAATTTGCTAAACGGAATTCCGTGCACTTTTGTTCCATGTATTTTATATGGGAAATGGAATTCCGTTTGAACTCCATACTAGGCCTAAAGAAACAATGTTGAATAATGCGTAATAATATATCGCAGTTTTTCTTTGATATCATGTTGGTTTGAAACAAAATCGGTGTGCGAGGGGTTTATTAGTTCTGGATTATTTTGAAAAGAAGACATTAGATATTTAGAAAAAAATCTAAACTGAATAATCATTAATGTCTACTTGTCGCCGCCTGTAGCAATATGCGTTTAATCGAACTTCCTTTTTCTAGTAAGAATTTCAATTAGAATTTCTGTAGAGGTGACGGAGATAGGAAAATTTTAGAGCAGTTTGATAGGGTAACTGCTTTATTACTACAAATTTTTAGCGAGCATAATCCAAAAAGCAGATTGGCTAGCGTCAAGTGAAAGTAAAAAGGCAAATTCGTGCGAAAATCCGACCAAAAAATGTTTTGCTTGCTGTCCAATGTTGAAAAGTGTTGAAGTTTAGTTATCGTTTCTGTGGAAGTAAGTTAGCGATAACTAAAGATACAAGACTGTCGTGAATAATAAAACCATCAAACAAGTTATAAAATGTTTAAAGTGTGCGGAAGATAGAAAGTTGAAAGCATGACATTTAAAAAGAAACGTATAACATTCCCTCCTATCGAAGTCGGCTTAAGACTCAACTTGCCATTATGTCACAGTGTATCTACAAACCAATTAAACAACAAGTAATGTATGAGTACATACATTAGTGAATACATGTAATTGCATGCAATCGTAAATTAAAATCTGCAATTGGATAAAGCAATGAAATTTTCCTTTCAGAATTATATAAATGTTCGAGTACGAAAACACCGAAAATGACTCAAAGGAGTCAAAACGCATCTGCTTACTCAAATCAGCAAGGTCCGACGGCTTTGTAAAAAATTTTAATTTTTCAGATGTACACAGATAGTTTTAAGCAGTTTTTACAACACAACGAATTCATGATTAACTTCGGTTAAAGTGAATTTCATTATTCAGAGTATTATTGCATTATTGAATATCACTTCTCTTAAATTAGCTTTAAGTAAAACGTTAAAGTGGAATATTAAGTAAAAAAAGTTTTCAGAGACCCTTACCCTCCAGTAGCAAAGGGGTGAGTGATTTTTATATTTTTTCACATGAAATAAGATTTATAATTCCAGTTAATTTCGGCAGAGATTTTTCATTGATTTGAGTTTCGTTTTTTTTTAAGGAGATGTAAATTAATTATAAAAGTAAAGTGCTTATACCTTTTAATTTTAGTGAATTGTAGTTTTTTCCTATTGTTTAAATAAAATGTTCAATATGTATTGAAAAAAAAATCTTTTCATTTCTAAAATGGTTTCTCTTTTCTTTTCCTTTCTTTTTGCGTAAGTCGTTGTGTGTGTGGCGACCCAGCATAGGCAGAGGATACCCGGAATGACTCAAGACACGACTGAGCACTAGCCGGCTTCATTATACCAAGTCGGTTTAAAGAGTCCTCCACCATATTTTAATGTCTGTAACTGCAGTGACTTCCGACGTTTGCAATATCTGATCAGTTCCTAACCATTAAGTACACAAAAACTGTTTGTCCGAGATCTGAATTTAGTTTTTCATAGCTTAGGCAATCACTGAAAGATATGAACTAAGAATATTTTTTTCAGCTGTTTGTTAATTTTGAGTACATAACTCTTAATTATGAATAAAAGCAATTGAGAAATACCATCTACATAAAAGTATAGTATTAATATGGTATACAAGCAGCGCAAGCTCGGAACTTTAGCATATTTCAATCGGTATTCATCCTGTTTTATTTTTCTGTCTGTGAATTGTTCCATTTATACATTATCACCACAATTAAATGATAGCACTTTACAAGAATAAAGCTCAAGATAATCATTTCTCGGTACTTAAAATAATCTTTGCAAAATTTAACGTTATCAGTTTTACAACTTTTGCCGGCGTCATTGTGCATTAATCTTCATTACTTAATTTATACAGCATAAAGTACCTCCGTGCACTCCTTTATTACAGAGGGATGCTTAAGGAACATTTAGCTCACAAAAGCAAAATGTTTAATACTCATGTTAGTGCTGGTTAAATGCAAGAGATCCAAAAGGAGTAATGCATTATTTAATCTGGTGATTATGCCTTTTGAAACTTAAGACAAACCTCATACCAAGTCCAGAGAAGATACGTTGAGCCACAGGGAGAAGAAGGATTTATTTGTGCTGAAGGCCACTGTAACGATCGTGCTATAGAGATCTGGAATTATTGTTTCTTACCCAACAAGGCTTCTTAATGATGCAATAAATCCCTACTCTGCTTCGTTCCTTTGGCTACATGCAGAATTAACACCAGGCAGGAGTCTTTCGTCGTTCAAATTGCGCTCTAGAAAACGTTTCAACACTCACTGATGCATATTCACTTTGCAGTATATTTCTATTAGTGCTTGGACCAAAACCATTTATTAAGTGATTCATATCCTTATTGAGAGCTTGGTATCTTATGGTTTTCAAATGTGAATTTATCAGATGTTCGGACATTCACTCTTAATGAAGCTTATTAGTATCATAATAAATGGGTGTCAATTTTCTTTCAAGGACATACTATTGCTTATCACAAAAAGAGTACACATTAATCTATTGAAAATATATCTTTTGTACACGATGACATATTTCTTCAGCATAATCCACAAAACATCAGTTTACGGCCAATTTTTCCGTAAAACACGTACAAAGGCTCATAAAGTCAAATAAAAAACACTATTAAATCCACTTGAATAAATCTGAACTCTGCCATAACTCGCAGGAGTTATAAGGACGATTTCAAAGCCTTCGTCCTTTTATTTGGGTGTTTTGCTTTTTTTGCTATTACGCTTTTAATACTTAAATACAAGGAAAATACAAGAACAATAAAACTCATGTGATTAAAGGAAAGTAAATTGTATTTTTTGGGGCTTTATAAAATAAATTATACAAAGACCTACTCGTTTCGCGTCCTCTCTGTCCATGAGTCACAGCAAGTTCCCCCAGAAAATATAGAATGCCCAAAGCTCAACCTTTGGATAAAGATTAGAAGTGATATTCTTTCAAAAGTTTAGGTGTGATTAAGCATTTAAAAATTTTTCAAGGGGTATCCCTCTATTATGCTTAAATGATCCTTCAAACTTTTTTGTCAAAGGTAATCGAGTAGGGTATTAATTGGAAGGTATTGATTATCACTTATAAAATTTGTGTTTGAAAAATAATTTTTTGCATCAAGGGATCTAAGGGGATGGAAAATAAACGAAAACTATGTGTTCCCCCTCGCAACTGAACACCTTTGAGCAAAAAAATCTGGGAAAAAATCACGAAAGTAGGTCTTTACGGGTACAAAGGCAACAAGTAATTTAGAATTCAAATTTCACTCATTCTTTGCCAGTGGCGTACTAAAGCCATCAGATGCCCGGGGCAGAAACATATACAAGGCCCCCCATCCAAAAAAGTTGATGTAGTTTTACAGTACATTTCGGAAAAAGGAATAATATAGATGTAAAATTTTTGTTTTTATAATTATTATATTATATATATATATATATATATATATATATATATATATATATATATATATATATATATATATATATATATATATATATATATATATATATATATATGTGTATATATATACATAAATATATATATATAACTATATATATAGATATATTGTCGCGTGTTTTTCGGTTCGCGGCCAATAATTTTAATGTTCCGGGGAAGTGAAAACGCAATGTCTTTTAAATTAACTTAAAAGAGTTTATTCAATTAATCACAAAAATGCACAATTACTTATTTTAGTATTTCACAATTTTAATTTTCACTAAGTCTATAAATTTGTCATTCAACTGTCCACTTAAAATCACTTCGCACTCAAACAATCAATCGTCTTTACTTCGCGTTCCACTATATCGCAGTTTTCTATCGCGGTTGTAATGAATGATCCCCCCCATTCATTCAGCTCGCCTTTATATAGGGTCTCTACCTATTCACCCATTTCTCGCACATTGGCGAACGTTCTACCGAGAGGTACCTGGTAGATTCGAGCAAATTCATCAATGGAGTGACGTCACTTGCAGATGTTGATCATGCTTGTTGGGTTCTCGTGGGTTCGAGTAAATTCATTTGTTGACGTTCTTAATGATTATGAAAACAATTGCGACAGCAGCTCGCAGAATTATTTGTACATGTAATTATTTGTACATGTAACTCTGCCCCCACCTCAGTTCTTTTCGCCCCGAAAAGATGTGTCGCTATTTGTAGTCAATTCTCCCTGGGTGTAATATGGGGCAAGACGGTCCAGTGGCACGATTTTCATTTTAGCTCTCGGCTTACGATGTTCCTGTATTCGGTATACGACGTCGTTGATTCGCTTTGTAACTCGGTATGGTCCCTCCCAATTATGTTGCAACTTTGGAGACCTACCCTTTCGCCCTTGCGGGTTATAAAGCCACACCAAGTCATCTTGCTGGAAGCCAGTAGAATTAGCCTTTAGATCATACCTGGTCTTCATGCGGTCAGTAGCCGATTCGAGGTGTTTTCGCACTGTCCGATGTATCTGGTTCAACCGTTGTCTTAGATCACTTGCGTACTCCGAGACCGTTTGGGGTTTCTCAGGGGGTGTTCCGAACTTTATATCGGCTGGCAAACGAATAGTCTTTCTAAAAATGACTTTGGCTGGGGCTTGGCCCGTCGATGCATGTTCGGCAGCTCTGTACGCCATCAAAAATAGTGGGATATGTCGGTCCCAGTCCCTTTGGTTCTCGTCAACCATCTTGGCCAGATGTTTATTGAGCGTGCCGTTGAACCGTTCGGCCATTCCATAGGATTGGGGATGCAGCGGTGTTGTCCTCGTTTTCCGTATTTCCAGTAGTTCACACATTTCGCCAAAAACTAGTGACTCAAAGTTTCGGCCTTGATCTGAATGTAATTCGCAAGGTACGCCGTACCTACTGACCCAATTTAACACTAGCTGTTCAGCTACGGTAGTTGCTTCCTGGTTGGGAATGGGGTAGACCTCGGGCCACTTGCTGAAATAATCGGCTACAACCAGCGTATATCGATTTCCCCAATCGGATTCAGGAAAGGGTCCTGCGATGTCAACAGCAATCCTTTCGAATGGCACGCCTACGTTATAGGTTTGCATTTGTCCTCTCAGTCGTCGCTTTGGGCCTTTGACGGAAGCGCAAATCGTGCATCTGCGACACCAGTCCTCTACGTCTTCTCGAGCGTGGAGCCAGTAGAACCGTTCCCGCAATTTCGCTAAGGTCTTGATAACACCAAGGTGGCCTCCCGAGGATCCTTCATGCATTTCCTTAACCACATCGTGGATTCGGCTTTTGGGAAGTATAGTTTGCATCCTATAGGAGCTGCCATCCGCCGTTTCCCATTCCCGCTTGAGTATGCCACCCTCCACCTGAAGGGAATTCCATTGTGCCCAATAGCTTTTCAGGGTTGCGCCATGCATTGAAACGTCTTTCCACTCAGGTCGCCCAGTCGTCTCTTTCCATACGAGCAATGGTCCGATGTCTTCATCGGCTAACTGGGCGTTTCGAATCTCCTCCGATGACCAACCTTCATCGAATTCCGCCGTTATCAATCGCAGATCAACGAGCGGTTCCTTTTCATCAATCCGTCGGCAATGCTTGTAGTTAGCTGGACATGGACGGCGGGGTAGGGCGTCAGCATTTCCATGAACTCCGCCCTTCCAATGAACGATTTCGTAGTCGTATGACTGCAATCTTTCGATCCATCTCGCAACTTGTCTCTCGGGGTTTTTGAAGTTGAGCAACCATCTCAGTGATGCATGGTCCGTTCGAAGAACGAATTTCTGGCCATATAGATACTTGTGGAACTGCTTGGTGGCCTCTATTATAGCCAATAGCTCCTTCCTGGTCACGCAGTAATTCCTCTAACTTTTTGAGAGAACTCGACTGTAATAAGAGAGGACTCTTTCTTCGCCATTGATCTGCTGGGAGAGTACAGCTCCAATACCGCCGTTGCTTGCATCGGTGTCAACTACAAACATTTTTCCGGGTTTTGGATACGCCAGCACGGGTGATTCACACAGCTTTTCCTTCAGGGTCTCAAAGGCTGTCTGGCATTGTTCATTCCAGACATACGGACGATTTTTCTCGGTTAGCTGATGGAGACACTTAGCTATTTTGGCAAAATCTTTGACGAATCTTCGATAGTAGGTCACCAGACCCAGAAAACTTCGTAGTTGGCGGTTGTTGTTTGGTGTTGGCCAGCTTTTCACGGCTTCAATTTTCTCAGGGTCTGTTTTGACCCCTTCTGCTGATACGACGTGTCCCAGGTATTTTACTTCATCTGCGAAAAGGGTACACTTGTCGGAACTAAGTTTCAAATTTGCCAGTCGTAATCGGGAGAAAACCTCTTCTAAGTTCCGCACATGCTCTTCGAACGTTCTACAGATGACGATGATGTCATCTAGGTATACCAAGCAGGTTTTCCAGGTTAGACCACGTCGCACATATTCCATCAAGCGTTCGAAAGTGGCTGGAGCATTGCAAAGCCCAAACAGCATCATCACAAATCGCCACAATCCGGTCCCAACTGAAAATGCGGTCTTCTCTCGGTCCTTCTTGTCAATTTCTACCTGCCAGTAGCCACTCTTGAGACCGAGTGTAGAAAAGTATTTTGCGTCGGCTAAAGTCTCCATGATGTCATCGATGCGTGGGAGTGGGTAACTATCTTTCTTAGTGACGTCGTTAAGCTGCCTATAGTCGACACAAAAGCAAGTGCTACCATCCTTTTTCTTCACTAGAACTACAGGCGCGGCCCATGGACTGACAAAAGGTTCAGTAACGCCTTGTTTTTCCATGTCCGAGATCAGCGCGCTTACTTGTTCTTGTTTGGCTATAGGGAGACGTCTCGGTGCTTGCCGAATCGGCTTGGCTCCCTGTGTATCGATGACGTGAGTTACCAGACTCGTTCGGCCTTGGTCATCCGAGCTTGTTGAGAAGATGTCACTGTACTTGGTGACCAGATGAGAGGCTCGTTTGAATAGCTGCACTGGCAATTTGACCTGCTTCAATATTGCAGACGTGGATTCCCGGGCTTTGTCTGTGTCTTGCCTCCTTTTCCAATGATGGTCGTGAGTAGCTTCCAAAGAGGTGATGGTGGAAACAGGCTTGTAGCTGCCGGTGACTTCTCCCGCTTTGATGCTCGTAGTTGAGTCTGTGGTGTTAAGGACTCTAACCGGCACATATCCGTTCCTTAAAGATCTTACAAGGCATTGTCCTACAATCAAACTGCCTAATGCGGACTTCTTCGTTGGCTCTATCAGATTAGGTCGGTGGTCTCCAGAATCACCATCAAGCTTGGCCCATACAATGCTTTCGGAAGAATTCGGTACATCAGTGTCAGTACATACCACTATATTCATCTTGGGAATTCGGACGCTGGGATCCTCCATCAGTACTTCTACATTCTGCCATTTCAATACACGTTTGCCCAAGTCCAACGTGATTCCATGTGGTCGCAGAAAATCCATTCCGAGAATGCAGTCATCCATAATGTTCGCGACCAGAAAATTATGTCGGAACACAAGGTCTCCCAACTGTATCTGGAGGTTGACCTCTCCATGAACAGGTGCAGTTTCTCCCGTAGCTGTCCGTAGTGAGAAAATTCTGCACTTGTGAAGTTGTTGCTGTCTAACTAGGTCTGGTCGGATAATCGATCGGGTTGCACCAGTGTCGATTGTTATGGTGCAGTGTTCTCCGTCAACTTGACCCGGAAGGCATAAGTCCGCTTCTCCACGATGTAGTCTTGACACGGTGATGGTGGTGCTGGGGACGTCGATCCTCCTAGCCAACCTCTGCCCCACGAAGTTGGCTCTTACATGTTTCCCGACCCCTCTGTTTGAAGGGCTTCCATTCTGGGCTCCTGACTCGGTCTGGATCTCCTCCTAGCTGCACACCCTGGACAATAGCTTGGTTTTCTTTGCTTCTTGCAGTCTCTTTGCAGATGCCCCTTCTCTCCGTAATTCCAGCATCTAGGCGCACCATTTAGATGCGGATCTCGCTCAATTTCCACGCGCTCACACCTGCACTCGTCTGTCACTACCTCACGAACCTGGGCAGTGGTACGAGTCACATTTTTTGCTGCCTCAAAGTTCAGACTATAAGCCAGTGCGTCCTTAACCGTTTGCTTTTGAGCTAAACGCACGGCTTGTTGCAATTTCGGGTCCTTTAGTGCGCTGATGAATGCTTCTGTCGCTGCATCATCTCGATGTTCTGGGTCGTAGGCTGGATAAGCCAAAAGTGCCAGTCGCTCAATGTCTTGGGCTAGCTGCTGTAGGGTTTCACCAGACTTCTGCATTCGATGCCTTAGCTGTGACCGATAAATCTGCTTTAGATGATCGTCTCCATAACGCATGTCGAGCGCATTCATTATAGCATTCGGGTTTGAGTGCAATTCAACGGGGATCGTCTGCAACAGCTCGGCAGCTGGGCCTCTTAGAGCAAGAATCAATGCAGTTGCACGTTCCTGCTCATTCCAGTGATTTATGCAAGCGGCTGCTTCGAACTGGGTTTTGTAAATAGTCCAGACCGTTTGCCCATCGAATATTGGTGCTTGCACATTTCTAGATGAGCTTTGCGCTGCGGTTATAATTGGGGCTGGTGAGGCGGTTACTACTGCCTTCGCTGCTTCCAAGTCCTTTTTCACTTTTTCCATCTCATGGTTTACCTGGTTGATCTCAAGGTTGATTCTCTCCTCAACCTGGTATACCTTCTCCTCGACGCATTTAATTTGGCTGTTGAGACTACTGAGCTCCGCTTTTATTTCGGTTGACTGTTTTTCCAGCTTTTGTGCGATGTCTGCCTTGATTTCGATCGCTTGTTGGTCCATTTTTGCTGATTGTTCATTTAGCTTCGTAGCTAAACTGGATGTCTGTTCATTTAGCTGCGCTGATTGTTCATTTAGCTTCGTTGTTTCTTCATTTAACTTCGCTGATTGCTCGTCTAGCTTCGTGGTTAAATTGGACGACTGTTCATTGAGCTTCGCAGTTAAATTGGATGACTGTTCATTGAGCTTTGCAGTTAAATTGGATGACTGTTGTCGCTGCTCTTGCTGCATCAGCATTAACATTTGCATCAGCGCATTTTCTGGTTCCTTTGGTTTTTTGTTTCTGCTTCACCACCTTCTGCGCCTTTTTCTGCATCTGAGGGCTCACGCGAATCCAGATACGCGCCTTCCGATTTAATTGCGTCACGCAAGCGTGCAATCTGTGTGGCCTTTGTACCTTGCGTAGCCAGGTTTCGCTGTTCTAACTCTTCCTTAAGCTCCGACATGGTCAATTCATTAATTTTTAAGTTTAAGCTTCGTGGCATTTTTAATGTTTCTTTAAATTTTCCTATTGTGCACTATGAAAATGTTCAAATATTCACTTTAAAAATTTTTCTTTCGTACTTCTTGACACCACTGTCGCGTGTTTTTCGGTTCGCGGTCAATAATTTTAATGTTCCGGGGAAGTGAAAACGCAATGTCTTTTAAATTAACTTAAAAGAGTTTATTCAATTAATCACAAAAATGCACAATTACTTATTTTAGTATTTCACAATTTTAATTTTCACTAAGTCTATAAATTTGTCATTCAACTGTCCACTTAAAATCACTTCGTACTCAAACAATCAATCGTCTTTACTTCGCGTTCCACTATATCGCAGTTTTCTATCGCGGTTGTAATGAATGATCCCCCCCATTCATTCAGCTCGCCTTTATATAGGGTCTCTACCTATTCACCCATTTCTCGTACATTGCCGAATGTTCTACCGAGAGGTACCTGGTAGATTCGAGCAAATTAATGAATGAAGTGACGTCACTTGCAGATGTTGATCATGCTTGTTGGGTTCTCGTGGGTTCGAGTAAATTCATTTGTTGACGTTCTTAATGATTATGAAAACAATTGCGACAGCAGCTCGCAGAATTATTTGTACATGTAATTATTTGTACATGTAACAATATATATATGTTCAAAGTCCTCTTCAAATGCAGCGCTGAAAACCTGAAACAGAAAAAGCACAAATAAACAACAATAAAACACACACAGTTAAAAGGAATTGCTTGTGTCTAAATTGTTTAGAAAAGGGACACTTGGTTGGGCAACGCCGTAGCAAAACTAGATGCTTCCAGTGTAAGAAAGTACATCACACGCTACTTCACAGGTCTGAAACGACAAGCAATACCGACGTCAGCCATCGAACATGCATGTCACCTAGATACGAAACTCAGGTATCCAGTTCTGGAATTTTCAATGAGCAGCAACGAATGGCAGCACCTAAGGAGCAACCCACAATGGCATTTACACAGAGTACATAATCACAGATTTTGGATGTTTCCGGAAACCTCTTATCGACTTCTTATCGACTGAATCGCCAACAAAGGTGAACATGCATCCATAGGGACAGCCTAAGTGAAGGTAGAGACTTGAAACGGAGACGTGACACTCCGTGCTCTACTAGATCAAGGGTCACAAACGTCAACCATTTCAGAATGCGTACCCAAAAGATTAGGGCTTAAATGAAGATCCACAAACACCACTGTAGCAGGCATTAGGAAATCAAAAGGTATTTTGACAAATGGAAAATTGAGAATGAAGTTATATCTTAGAAATAACGAATATTTGACCATAGAGGCTATCGTTTTAAATAAATTGACTAACTTTATTCCATCACAGACTATCTCCACGTTCATTAGAAAACAAATTGAACACAAAGACCTCACTGATCCTCACTTTGATAGACCCAGCAAATTTGATCTGCTATTAGGAGCAGATATTTATGCACAAATAATCCTTGGAGGCATTAGAAATTTAAAACAAGGGCCAGTAGTCCAATTTACCAAATTGGGCTGGATAATATCAGGGAAAGTTGACATAGGCAACGCCCAAATATTACATACATTTGCAATTGAAACAAACTGAAACTTAGAAATCAGCGAAGAATTAAAAAGATTTCGGGAAATTGAAGAAGGCGAAACAAGTCGAGTCATGACACAGGAAGAAGCTTGCGAGCATATTTTTGAATTCTGGGTTAGAAATGCTAAACGAAGGGAATGCTCGGCAGAGCTACTAAATCTTCAAAAATTGAAACCAGTCGGAAATAAAGGCCAATTAATTAATCTGAATCCATTTATCGATAAAAGGAGCATAATGAAGGTTGGAGGTCGCTTACAATACGCTCAACTCTCTTTCGATGAAAAACATCCAATAATCTTACCTCAGAATGGAAAATTTACTAAACCAACTCTAAATCAGATACACCAATCAACAGTGCATGTACAAACGCAGTTAATGCTAAATAGTTTGAAGAAAAAATTCTGGTTAATAAACGGACGCAAACATATTAAAAAGTTCATACACCGATGTGTCCGCTGTTTTCGTGCTAATGCAAATAGTTTGACGCAACTAATAGGAGATCTGCCAGAAGCTCCAGTAACTATATCATGCCCGTTCACACACGCAGGTATCGATTTCTGCGGCCCATTCAATCTCACAGATCGCCGTGGCAGAGGATGCAAAATATCAAAGGGCTATGTGGCAATATTTATCTGCCTGGCTGTAAAGGCTATACAAATAGAAGTCGTTAGTAATCTTTCCACACCAACATTTCTAGCAACGCTGCACAGATTCATGGCTAGAAGAAAAGTTTGCAAACACATTCATTCCGATTGTGGGACAAAATTATGCTGAAAATACGTGAGTTTATTTTAACTTGACGAATTTATACAAAAACAAATTATGCCAATTCTAATCAAAAATCATACCGCTTATTCATAGTAAAAATGATAACATTGCTTATTCATAGGTAAATATAAATAAATAAATATTGGATAGTAAGAATTTGCGTATATTGCAATTGAATGCAATGACCTATGAATGCTTGGGATTTGGTTCACACGTGCATGCGTATGCAATTCATAGTCAATGAGTTGTATAGAATGTGTATATGCGTGCAAGTGTCGAATATGAAAATTATTATTAGTTTGAATATATTCACGGCCTCTGAAACGATCTGTTTCAGCAAGATCTTCTTCGTCGTGGACGCAATAAAAAATTTCCTGGTGGTGTAATGGCCTTTGTTGGAGAGGGCTTGCATCAGTTTCGGTAGCAGCAAAAGATTATTATGCTTATGGAAATCATAGGAGATGTAAGTCCTGCTGTGGCGTTGAAAATTGCAGATTTTGTATGCGTTTTATATCATGCAGTTCACTTTTTAGGCTATGTATGTCATTTCTGTTGTTTATTGTCAGTATACGTTGTAGTTCAGGTCGTGTGTGATGGTGAAGTGAGTCCTCGATGTTGGTTATGTTCAGAGCAATTGACAGGTCGCAACTGGACTTAATCCTGTGTTGATAATGATGAGGTGTGACAATGGTTAAGGAGCCTTCCTTTAATGTGCTTTCATTCAAGAACTGCAGCAATCCCATTTGTAGCAATTTGATTTCCTTTATTTGGTTCCCACAGACGATGGCGACATGAGTGCTGTTTTAGTTCACATCGTGCACGTCCGGTATCTTTACTGAAAAAGCCGTGCCTTTGGTAGCAGACGAATATTCCTTTGGAGTCAATGGCACAGCGGTTGATATCTTCATAAGAGAGTTGATAGTAGTAATCCCTGTATAACGTAAGAGCTGGTGTGAATTTTGACCATTTGCCAGGTTAATTCGAATCCCAGTGGTGTCACTTTGAATATTTGCAAAATTTCATTTTTTATTAATGGTAGGGTTATTTTCAAAACTGGCTTTTCTAAGGTGACTCTTCCTTCAATGGTCATGAGCATGTAAAGCTGCATAAGTGCTTTATTAGTTGATTTTTCAGGGATAGCCAGCGAGTTCAGTATATGTTCTCTGATGGCCTGTATTTCAGCAGACAATTGAATCGGAGAGAGAATCGAAGGACTGACTTTACCGTTGCGACTGTCAGTGATAACGTTGAAAAGCATTGACTGTGTATGTTCGTAAGCGTCCATGGTGGTTACGAGACGTATTGCTATTGTATTAAATGTCGTCAGGATCTGCTGCTCGTTTAATACCTTGTTCGTGGAATCCACTTCCTGGAAAAAGTGTTAAAAGTTGTCGCTGACTGCTCTAAATTGCTTGTTGAAAAAGTCTCTGTCTCTAGTAATAACGTTTATCGTGGAGTCAATTAAGGACGTCTGGTTTCTGATTTGTTCAAGTAAGTGGTTATCGTCAGTCGAAATTCTGTCAATTGGAGAGGATATTTTATCTGCATGCTCTTGATCTAGTAGCCCAAATAACTTGTTGCTGATTGTGCCAACGAAGTCGAACGGTGATCGTTTTTGCCAAGTAACTTTGGTGCTTCTATTGACTAGGAAATCATTCTTCATTTGAAGTTTTTCTAATCTTAATTGCAGTAGAATCGTTAGTAGTGAGCAGTGCTTATTTCTTCCAGAAATGAGACTATCACAAATTTTTTGGAATCTCTTTACCTGTGCTTGAATGTTTAGAAGATCGATCCAGTTGTTTCTCAAATTGTAATAAACAATCATGTTCCAGAGGTCCATAATCATAGACATCTGAGATATTTCTTCGAAGTAACCGATTGTTCCTGAGGCAAACGGTGTTATGTTGATTGAATTATTGTCAGTGAGTGTGGTGGACTCTCCTGTGATAGTTGGAGCAAAAAGGCGAGAAATGCCAATGCGATGTAAGATAGGGAGTATGATGAGCTTATTATAGTCCTTTTTGGCTTAAAATGGGAGTCTGTAGATGACAAATGAGCTTATGCTAGAGTTGTTTGTTGATTGCAGTTGATGTCTTTCTTGTGCTCATAAAATGTTGGGCTTAGGAGTCAATTTGAATTAATCGGTTGAATTTTAAGTTTTTTGCCTTTATTTCTCGATATGTTAGTGCTGATTAGTAACGCAGATTGGCTGCTGTTGTTCCCAGGATTTGTAGTAGCGGTTGCAGGTTCATTTGATGATGTGCTGTTCGAGTCCTCTTCCAGAGGTAGAGGACAAATGTTGTGGACAGCTCTTCGGAGAATTCCATTAGTAGTCTTGACATCAACAACCCTGACGTGGTTGTCGGAACCTTTGTGCTCTGTGACCACTCCTCCCAATGCCCATTTTAGAGGTGGGACGTTGTCCTCCTTGAAAAGAACGAGAGCATCAGGCGGGATTGATGACACTTTTGTCTTCCATTCGGCAGTTATTTGAAGCTGTTGCAGATACTCCTTGCTCCATCGCTTTCAGAACTCTTGCTGACATGTTTCAAGAAGCTCTTTTCACTTGTGCAGGGAAATCTTCTTCTTGTGGAGGTTGGGATTAGGGATTGTTGTTAACGGCTCCCCTACCAAGAACTGGCCAGGAGTGAGAGCTTGGAGATCGTTGAGATTGTTGGATAATAGGGTGAAGGGTCTAGAATTCAGGATTGCTTCTTTTTCAGCTATGATGGTATTTTTTTTAATTACCTCCATTCCCTACCACTCTCTATCACTCTTTCATCGTCACACAACGCTCGTGCAATCTGCACTTCACACGTCTTCGATTCCTACGTGTGCCTCCAGGCAATGCTAAAACATCGGTATAAGGGGTACACCAAATGCTGTGAAGTACTCCTTTCCTGCTAGTCTATTCTGATTCGTGAAATGTTCTCAGAGATAAAAAAATATTATAATACGACGCAGTAAAAAAACTCTGAGTTTATAAAAACTAGCTGTTTTTAGGTATCTCGACGTTAGGGTCTAAAATGCCCAAAGATACTGTATTTTCAATCCTCCGAACTTATCATTAATTTGAATTTATTAGATGTTACTTAACTCTTTTCTTGAAAACCAATAATGAGTTTACGTTTTCCACTATTTCTGGAAGATTGTTGTATTTACGCAGAGCGTCATTCGTAGCATCGTTCTTTAGTCGATCAGTTCTAGCATAAGGTATTACAAAATTGTTGGCATTTTTTGAATTATATGGATTTATTTGTGATACTTTTATAAAGGGGCTTCGTTCCAATTCACTGGAAATAAGACATTTGCAGATAAACTTCGCTTTCTACAAAGTAATGATTTGACTGAAGGTGAGTGCATTGATCTTTTGATAAACTGGTCTTGTTGGAGTTTGAATCGGAAGGTTTAGAATATTTTTATAGGCTTTAGTTAGTATCCTTGATATAATATTAAGGTTTTGCTTTGACGATCGACTCCAAATGACCACCGCATAATGTAGCTTTGTTAGTACAAATGCATTTAATACAAGTTTCTATATATGCATTGGAAAACCTCCATATCTTCCCAACACTCCTATCATTGGTGCTAGTTGTCTCCTCAAAGTATTTATGTGTGGCAACCATGTCAAACGATGATCTATGGCAAGACCGAGATATTTAATTTCAAACACTCTTTGCAAGTTTTCGCCGTTAATTTTTAGGTTAACTTCTATGTCTTCCTTATTCTTCTGTTTAAAAATCATGTATTTTGTCTTTGTAGTATTCAATGCTAGCTTATTTTCGATAAGCCATGAACGATATTTATCTAGATCCCCATTGATGATATTCTCCATGGCAACTTTATCGTGTCCTAAATAAAGAAGTACAGTATCATCAGCATATAATGTGTGGTGAGCTTTTAGTTTACATATATTCAAATTATTGGTGTACAGGGTCTATATAATTAGTTACCGGATTGACCTCAGGAAATTTTTTATTGGCAAAATATGTACAATTTTTCTTTAGAAATCTTCAAAGTAGTCCCCATTGGAGTCGATAACATGCTGATACCGGATTTTCCAATCCCCAAACTCTCCCTGGAAGTCGGCAACCTCGATGCTGTCTAGAGTCCTCGTCGTAGCACGTTGAACGTTTTCCAGAGTCCTGAACCGCGTCCCCTTAAGGTGTCTCTTGGTCTTGGGGAACAGAAAGAAGTCCGCTGGTGCCATATCCAGGCTGTAAGGAGGCTGTGGCAACGTTGCCCTCGACTGTTTGGCCAACTGCTCGGTGACGAGCAGGCAGGTATGCGACGGAGCATTGTCGTGATGTAGGATCCACGAATCGGCGATCTCCGGACGGACTCGGCGCACCCGGGCGGTTAGTCGACGGAGCACCTCTCTGTAGTACTGGCCGTTTACAGTTGGCACAAACTCTTTGTGAACAATGCCTTTCACGTCAAAGAAAGCAATGAGTATCGACTTCACCTCCGATTTGCTCATGCGCGCTTTTTTCGGTCGTGGTGACGCCGGTGCGTGCCACTCCGAACAGTCGAGGGCAACATTGCCACAGCCTCCTTACAGCCCGGATATGGCACCAGCGGACTTCTTTCTGTTCCCCAAGATCAAGAGACATCTGAAAGGAACGCGGTTCGGGACTCTGGAAAACGTTCAACGTGCTGTATAGCAAAAACAAGGTTGGTCCAAGTATGGATCCTTGAGGAACCCCCGACTTCATTGGTGCTAGATTGCTCAAGACATAATCAGCTGATGTTCTTTGGAATCTTCCATCTAATTAACTTTTAAAAAGCTGTTTCGGTTTTTCTTGTATACCAAACGATTCAAGCAATAACATAATGCCCTTTATCAAGACTTGCATTGACGTGAGACAGAAAGTAACGCGTCGAAAGTACTCTTGTTCTTTTGAAAGCCAAACTGCTTCGTATCATTTCACCAATTGTCGAAAAAAAAGTGATCTAGTAAGTTTGCTGTTCCACATGAGCGTACTGCATTGTTAGAGTCCATGTCAAAAAATTCAGCATTTGATGTCATGATCCAGGGTGATGAATTATCTTTTACTTCATTTATTATTTTCCATATTTCTTGTAAGTTGTCCACCGCTGTTTCCAATCTCCTGGAGTAATATGAAAATTTAGCTTCTTTTATGAGACGTTTTGATTCTTTTAAGGCTTGGTTATACAGATGTTTAAGTGTTTGATCTTCAGGGTTCTTTTTGTATTTTTTATAAGCCTTCCTTTTGTTAATACTGGCCTCAATAACTTTCTTTTTTAACCATGTATGTTGTCGACATATGATTTTTTTCTCAATGGTAGAATCATGCTTGGAGTCTGTAATCATATTTTTGAGCTCCATGAGGTTGTCAGATTTTCGGTTTGTTAGCAACTGTTGAAATTTCGATTTGAAAGGATCCTTGTCTAAATATCTGAATATTTTGTGAGTAGGTTTTTGCTTATTGTGTTTTTGACCATGGACGACAATTTTTAGGAATTTAATGTTTTCAGCGATTTTTTCATCATTCGTTGCTATGTGGTCTAGGCAGATACTTGAAGTCGGGCGAGTAATTTTGTCCTTAGTGACAATGATCGCTCCGTTTGTTTCCAGGGTATCCTTGTACATTCTCAATTTTGAAGATTCTGCAATCAGGTCTATGTTTGTGTTAGCAACTGTGATTCGATTTTTTTCAGTAGAGTATATTGCATCTATTACTGTGCAGCAGCCCTGCGCATTAAGACGATTGGGATTATAGTAAGTGCCGATTTTTAGTTGTTTACCTGCGCAGGATTTTGCTGCAAATAAATTTGAATATCACTCAGCTTGTGTCGCAAGCTTCTTATATTGGCATAAAAGATAGTTAATTTGTCGCTTGATTGAATTTTCGGATTAACAATCATCATCAAAATTGTAGTCAGTACTCCTCCTAGTAATTACAATCCTTATTTGATACTCTGGGCACTCCCACGAGTTTGCTCTGTGTGAGTGATCAGTTTTCTTATTATTACCCATACAGTTGTAACACTTCTCATGTGTGCTATTGCATTCCTTGAGCTCATGCTTTCCTCCACATTTCACACAAATTTGTTCTCCTTCACATTTCGACGTCTTATGGTTATATTTTTGGCACTGAAAGCATCTCGTAATGTTAAAGTCATCCTTCACAAAATATGGTCCATAATCAATGTTGACGTATTTGTTAGCTAATCTTTTATACATGCTTCCATTTATCTCAATAATGTTTAAACATTTTCGATTTTTTGTCTGACTGGTATGAACGAGTTCCATTTTTTCTCTATTCCCAATATCAGGGTTTAGCGATTGTATTTCGTTTTGAAGTTTCTCATTTGTGTATTTAGCTTTTCATACGGCAGTGAGACCCCACTAATAACTCTCTTCATATGATACAGGGTTATCCATTTCATGGCAGGAAAGTATAACCCTGCTATTTGACATCTGTCAGAATCAAATGTCATTCAAAGTATGTTTTTTTTAGTTGAAGGTTTGCCGTTTAGAAATATGGATCATTTAATAGTCGAAGAATTGTGAAAGTTATTAAATTTTATTACAATAATGATGATTCTGCTGTATCAACATTTAGGGCCTTACGAGCCGATTATGGTCGGTATAATCGACTTACACAGTGAGAAAATTTGGAGAGACTGGATCCGTTATTGATATTGCAAGGCCTGTGTATCACCGCAACATTCGTTCTGCTGAAAATATCGCTGTCGTTGCTCAAAGTATGGAGGAAGACCCGAATTTGTCGATTCCTCGATGTGCTCAACATTTGGGCTTGTCCTACGACTCATTGTGGTGGATTTTGCATTTAGATTTGCATCGCCAACCGTACAAAACCCAATTCACTCAAGAACTTAAGCCTCAAGACCATACACAACGCAGAATGTATGCGAATTGGGTGATTGAACAACAAGCCGTTGATAACGATTTTTCGAACAAAATTTTCTTTAATGATGAGGCTCATTTTTTGCTCAGTGGTTACGTAAATAAACAGAATCGCCATATATGGGGCTCTCAAAATCCTCAGGTGATCGCAAAAAGGCCTTTGCATCCGGAAAAAGTGACCGTTTGGTGTGCATTATGGTCTCGTGGTGTTATTGGCCCGTATTTTTTTGAAAACGATCATGGAAGAGCCATTACAGTCAATTCTGACCGCTGTGGATGGATGTTAATTGATTATTTTTGGAGAGAATTTTAAGATTATGATCTGGAGAACATGTGGTTCCAACAGGACGGAGCCACAAGCCACACAACACAGGCTAACCGAGCACTTTTGCAAGAGGAATCTCCAGGACGCGTAATTTCGAGATTGAGTGATGTCAATTGGCCCGCAAGATCCTGCGACCTAACACCTTTGGATTTCTTTTTATTGGGCTATGCAAAAGATCGTGTTCACGCAAACAATCCTCAAAATCTTGAGCAATTGAAAACCAATATTTGTGAAGTTATGGCCGAGATATTGCCGGAAATGTGCCGAAAAGTCATTGAAAATTACCTCATAAGGATTGAGTCCCGTGGAAAACATTTGAATAATGTTGTATTTCACGTATAATGGCAAAGTTCATTCTTAATATTAAATAAAAAATTTTGTTTCTATCTGAATATTTTATGAGTTTTCTTAAGCTTTACTTTCCCAAGCGTAAAATGGATAACCCTATATTTTGCGGCCTTGACTGCTGCTTCCCGTGACCTGCCAAAATGTGGTGATCTGGGTGGAATAAATTTCCATTCAATTTGCTCATCTGAGCAATATTGAGCGATATCCAGTTGAGTGCTCGGGTTTATAAAGATATCGTGTACATCTTTTAATTCGTTCCTTGCTCCAACGAAATTTGTGGCGTTGTTTCAAAATATCTTCGAGGGTCTACTTCTTCTTGCGATAAACGTCGTGGTGTTTTTTAATTTAAGCACGCAATGGTGGGAAAGAAAAAAGTGATCTTTCAGAATTTACACAAAAGCGTATGTTAGACTAGTAAAATACACCGAGAAATCGGAACATAAAGCAAAGACAAGCTCCGCGCTAGCTCATGGTCTATGGGAAATTGATTCAGTTTATGTCACAACCACGACAATCGGAAAAGAAAGTACATGCACTCAACCATCATTGAGCAATTTGTGGCAGTTGTTACTAACTATATTGCGCTGCATGTCAGTCAACAGTATATCCTGAGGTACCCACACGACAGCCATTTTGGCTGTCTACACAAAAACACTACTGATAGTTTGGGCCGGTTCAATTCAAACCAGTTCACGATCAAAGTTGCGAGCAACTTGGTTTAAAAGTATGGCGAAATCCAATATTGCTGAACGACTTGTTACAAACCAGGTGGACGTCAAATGTCGTTGATCAACTTTCATGGACCAACCTGAATTGAAATTCGGGGAAATTTCAAAAGAAAAAAAACGCTCATGGACGATGGGAAAAATCAATTGTCGGTAAACGATCTTAAGAGTGTACCCTCCGTTAGGGTAAAATGCTTAAAAGTTAAAAATTGACGCACTTGCTCTCTTCTGTCGTTCCAACATTATGCAAGATTGTTCTAGTTTAAGTCCAGGCAAACAAACTTCTGTTGGTGGAAAGGCACATTGCAAACGGGAATTATTTAAGGTGGAGATTGAGAAGAAAGCAGTGGAGATTTTCTGGTTTCCAATTTTCATTCATCGGTGTAATATTTTTGGGAGGTGTCTGGAAGACAGCAGCCAAGGGGCCCAAGCAGTTTAGAGTAGCAATAAGTAGGTGAGTGAAAATCGTTTTAAAATTAAAAATTTTCTGATCTAGGATTGCATTAATTTGCATTGATAGAATTTTTGTGAGATTAACCAATAATACATATGTGAAACGAATTGGAGTCCTCGCGTTTTATTTGAACTGTTGGAAATCATTTAACCGCTCGCAATGAAGTGTTCGGAAAGTGTGTGGGTGACAAGCAATTTCGAGAGCTAGAAAATGGCTAGCAAATTATATTGTTTGAGGTGATTCTTCCTTCTATTCTAGATGAGGATAGCAGTGGCTCTGGTCAAAAGTTCGTGCATCAAGTGACTTCGGGGACAAAAAATTAAGCGTATGGTGTCGTATGACCCATCCTTCTGGGTTGGCATGCATCCCCGTGGTCACGCCTTACGGTACTGGGAAAATCGCATTGCAGATTCTTCGCGTAATACCTTGGAGGTCCCAGCTTACACAACTTTGTTTATAATAGTTCGATTTGTAAGTGATACATGTTACCTTAAATTCCATGAAACACTTTAACAAAGTTCTTTTGAAGGCACTTATTGTAAGTTTCATTTAAATGGAATGTTATTTACGAAAGCTAAAGCCGTATAAATTTTCCCGTATGAAAGCAACAATACACGGTTTTTGACTATATGGGATCATTATCGAGGAAACACTACAATCTTTTCCGCATCTTCATGAAGCTTTCAGATAAGATAAATGATATAAATATTGTATTTTGCGAACCCTTTCCAGCTAATCATAACAGGCCAATTGAAAAGGCCCAGGTGCGATAGACAGACGATGGTGCTAGTATTAAATCCATATGATTTTAAGTTAGTACCAACCTTCAAACTATACGTGTCAAAATTTGACAGCAGTTTGTCAGATATTGCGTTGTGAGTGTAGCTTCTTTTGTTGTTTGAAAAAATATGGAAAAAAGAATGTTGTGTGCTGATAAAATATTGCTTTTGAAGGGAAAAAATACAGTTGAAGCAAAATCTTGGCTTGATGAAGAGTTTTTGGGGTCTGCATCAGGCAAATCAACCATCATTGATTGGTATGCTAAGTTTAAACATGGTGAAATGAGCACCAAAGACAGCGAACGCAGTGGTCGCCCAAAAGAGGCTGTAACCGACGAAAACATAAAAAAAGTTCACAAAATAATTTTGAATGACCGTAAAGTGAAGTTGATCGAGATAGCAGACATTATGAAGATATCATCTGAACGTGTACATCATATCATTAACGAATGTTGGCACATGAGAAGGCTGTGTGCAAAATGGGTGCCGCGCGAGCTCACAATCAACAACGTGTTAACGATTCTGAGCCGTGTTTGAAGCTGTTTAAGTGCAATAAACCTGAATTTTTGCGTCGATATGTGACAATGAATGAAACATGGCTCCCTTCATTTCACTCTGGAGTCCAATCGTCAGTCAGCTGAGTGGACTGCACATGATGAACCAAATCCAAAGCGAGGAAAAACACAACAGTCAGCTGGCAAGGTTATGTCATCAGTATTCTGGTATGCACAAGATGTAATACTCATTGATTACCTCTAAAAGGGCCAGACCAGCGATTATTGTATAGCGTTATTGGATCGTTTAATGGATGAAATCGTTAAAATATGACCCCATTTAACCGGGGACTTTTCAATTCGCCTGTTAGTTGTTGTACTAGAACGAAATAGTAACAATTTAAAGCGGAAAACTCATGGATTTTTTTAAATCGAGTATGTCATGTATACCTCAAAGAGAGTTTTCTTGTCTGCATATCATACGTTGAGTACAAACCCTTCTGATAGAAGCGCAGATCTGACAACCTAACTTGTTGCTAAAATGTTTCAATGTTAACTTTAGACAACACAGTAGCTAAGCCTTCTCTCCAAAAATTTTATCCCGTCCATAAAATTTATGCGATTTCTTAAGCAGTGATCACCCTCTACTTTCAGTAAATGTTCGACATAAATATGCTAATAGTAAAATTTATCAAAACATCACCTCCACTCCTTGGCTAACACACGAAACCATCTTTTCTCTTCCAGCTGATTATAAATCAAAACATTTTTCACTGCCAATAGATTCACCCCATATCTCACACAAATGTAGACAATAGCATGCCATTAACTACGAGTATGTTGTGGATCTGCAGGGAGGTGTTTTACCTTTTACTACTTCTTGTCTACTCCGAAGTTCAATGCTATCCTTCCAAGAGATTCACTTCCTATAAAACTGGTAGTACTCGTCGTATTCAAAAAAATAGTGTGGTTTATTTTCATTTTTTTGTTTCAAGATTGTCTGGTATTCTGGCGGCAATTTATAAGAAAAACATTCTAGAGAACTTATGGATTTTCCTAAAAGAGTAATAGATTTTAGTGGCGAACAATAGTAAATACATCAGGCAATAACTAATACATAACAAAAGTGAAGAACATGTTTGCGAACCGTGATGAGTTTCTTTAGAGCCTGGCAAAGTGGAAATGATAAATTGCTTTTTACTACGGTCTGGCAAGTGCGTATGAATGAGCATCCTAGAAGCTTACCAAGGAAAAGCAGCCAAAAAGGGTATACTCGAAACGAATCTTGACACAGTTTACTCTGTTGTGAGAACAAGGATATGGTTAGTAAATTTCCATGACTTTTTTCAGGCGTTTTTGGAATATGCTGTGCTTTCAATTGAGTGGTTTTATCATAAATTTTAGCTCAATTTTTTACCTTACTTCCATAGGAAAGAACGTTATCAGTTTCACACGTATACTTTTTTATTCACTTTTTTAGGGTTTTGAGCACCAATACGAAAGCCGATTGAAATCGGTTTTGTCTGTACGTGTGTTCATCTGTCTGTCCCTCCATCTGTCTGCCCGTCCATTCGTCTGTGTGTTGAAAAGTTTTCCTCCGAAAACATAGCAGCTACAGGCACCAAACGTTCTAGATGGATCAGAAGTGATGACCCTTTAAACGTTTAGGTATCAAATAATTTTTCAGCGGTTTTAAAGGAGGGTCTTCCAATATCGGAAGGGGAGCCGTCAATTCTTTTTAACAAAGGTAGTTATACGGGGTGTCAAATGAAAAGACTTAACGAGAACTTGCCAAAGCAGATAGTACTCTAATTTTCATCGAGTGCAGGAGGAAGGGAAATGTACGACACATGAGAGTAAGTACTTATGAATACAATAACAACAAACACCTCAGAACTCCAAAATACAATAGTATGATCTTCGAAATTCACATTTTTTCCAATAAAACCGTTTGGATACCTTGAAACTTAATGGAATTGACATTTTAGTAGTCTTATAAAAGGACCTTATGCTCTGTATCCATTTGAAATTTACCTAATAACAATAGCAGCAACACATAATTTTGGTATTCTATGGACTTAATATAGAATACTGCAGTTTTGATTTGATCTCTTTAAAATCTTCAGATAAAATGAATGGCATAATTTTATTTTATTTTTAAATTCGTGATGTTAGTGATTTTTGTTTCATTGCAAAAAAATGGCGACCGTTGAAAATGGAGCAACAATGGATTTTCTTTTAAACATGTACATGTTTTTATTAATTGTTGGTAAATGACTTTATTAATTGTTGGAGACTGCATATTTTACGTTGAGTACCATACTCTGCGGGCGGGAGCTTAGGTCTCTCTACCCAACTTGTTATTCTGTTTTCCTCTTCGGGTTCCATTTTAACAATTACGGACGATATGCGCTAGGTATAGTTCAAATCTTAGGGTTGCGCAAAAAAAATTAGATATGACCCTTTTAAAATCGGTGCCTGTCCGTCCGTCTGCCCGTCTATCAGTGCATCACAGGAAAGCTACAGTCATCAAATTTTGTGAAAAAAGTTTATGGTTAATGAAAGTTCAGAAATCAGAAAAAAATGTCAAGGGGACTCTCTGTCTAAGGATGTGGACTCTTGAAAAGAATTCCCAACAAATATAGTCAAATAAAGTATTAAATGAAAGGTCTTGATGAGATCCCTTATTTTCCATCATTAAAATTGCAATATAGATGACGGGGCAGGTGGGAGTAGCGCGAAAACACGAATAAATTGTGTGCAACCCCCCCTCGCGATTGGCTTTCTGTGTATAAAAAATCTGAAAATTTTTTTTAGAGATAGTTCAACAACGAAAATACTTGAGAATTTAGAATTCATTGAACTTCGTTAGTAATATAATGAATGTAAATTTTGCATTTTTCTGTATAAAATCGTGAGGGTACCTTTAAATAGAATAAAATTTTGCATCTAGATGAATACTTACATGGTTAATCAACCATGAAAATTTCAAATGATCAGATAGAGTAATTAAAATTGTTGGTGTTACAAGAACAACAATACATGGCGATTGAGTAATAAATGCCTCCGTTTGCCTCAAACACTACGGGTTTATTAGGATTTGCATGAAAATTTCAGAAAGGATGCACATCTTTGAGAGTCTGTTCAACGAGTGATATTGTTACGACAACAAACATTAACATATGCGACTACTAATTGCTCGGAATCCTATAACAGTTGATCATGCCCCCATGCCTCGCTTACGACACGTTACGACAACAATCATTAACATATACGAATACTGATTTCTCGGAATCGAATAACAGTTGATCACGCTCCCCATGGCTCGCTCATCGCACGTAGCGTTTTTCTGCGAGCCAACAAGCAATGCATGCTTCACCGTCCATATTTAGGGAAAGGCGACACCCTATACAGAATACATAATCGCAATTTCATGTATATAAGAACCTTATATCTTCCGTTTCATTGGTCAAGTCACTAAATTGGCTCCCCGACGAATTCCACATGCATACATGGTAGTCCATACAATCGCCATATTAAGAGCATATGGGGAACATGTACACAATTGAATGTGTGTACTATGCGCAATCCGCCCAATTGAGTATCAATTCGCCGCAACAACTAACTCAGAAATCATATGAGGAGAAGTCGTCGAATATTCAGATATATGAATACTGAAGACGAAAAGAGCAAAAGCATAAAATTGAAGCTGGCGTTCCTTTTCACGCAACAAGATTATTCCCGAGGAACAAGAGTGGAATGAATTGGTAAAGCAAATTAAGGGGAACTAGCACGTTAACAAACTGGAAGTGAAGGTCTACGACTCCCACTAGCAATGCAAGCAATTCGTTTGTGTTTAAGCTACTGGCAAATTGGATAAGGAAGCCAGCATTAACACAAGCCTCGAGGAGAGACTGCCGAAAACAATTGCGGTTGTCATTTGCAAATAAGTTCGCTGTAAAGGGGAGATATTCTATCAAGGTGACGGCTGAGAAGGCTTCTTTGGAAATATCGGCTCTGAGTTGACTTATGGTCAACGTAGGGGGACCCAGCTCATCAAGAAGACGCCTCTTGATGAGCAGTGTAGGGTCAGTACTACTGTACGGAGCTATGCGGCGACGCTCTCAGCAAGGAGTTATACCGAAAACGTTTGGCACAGGTACAGAGAAAAGGAGCACTGAGAATTGCATCTTCATATCCAACAGTCTCTGACTCGGCAGTGAGAGTTATTGCAGGCGTGATACCTGTCGCCCTTCTTGCTAAAGAGCACCGTGCTATTTACCTGTGCCGAAACGAGGATGCAAGGGAGATGGTTGTCCGTGAGGAAAGACAGCACTCGCTTAACGATTGGCAGCAGTCTTGGGTCAACTGCACCAAGGGAAGGTGGAGTGCGCACCGCATCCCAGATGTGAGACCGTGGCTTAATCGAAGCCATGGTGGGACTGACTTCTATCTGACCCAGCTTTTGAGCAGGCATGGGTGTTTTCAGTCCTACTTGCACAAGATCAGTATGTCACGGTCTCCGAATTGTTAGTTTTGTCCAGGAGAGGAGGACAATTCCTATCACTCATTTTTTGCATGAACAAAATGGGTCAGGCTGTGAAGGGAACTCTACAGGGAGACGAAACCTGGCGCGAAGTAATGTGTCAAACGGTTCCAGGCTGGGTTTTCAGGTTGACAAGGGAGGTGTTTAGTGGGCAGTCCAGTCGCGCATGGGAGTCCCACACTCTGTGCATGAATAGCATTCACCTCCCTACCACAAAAAAAAAGGAATATTTTGGTCATCAACAATGCGTGAGTATAAAGAGTTAAAATAGAGTTTCTTTAGGCCTATGCTGGTGAAACTCAAGTTTTAGCCATTTCAGTGTTTAAAAATAAACTCTAATGCAATGACCTTTTTAGCAGCTTTCATGATTGCGCTAAAGTGAACTCAATTTTGTTCACCAATTCTTTTTTTATGCATAATTCAACACCAGTACAGAAATTTCCTAGTGAATGCATCCCCGCGAGTTGAAGTGGACATCTGCACGAGTTGAATTCAGAGCTTCTTTAGGCCCATCCCAATAAAACTCTAGTTCTAGCCTTTATTTATGTAAACCGTAGAAATTAACCATGGTACAAGGGTCACAAGATTAATTGTATAGCGCACCAAGATCAGCTGTAACCATCTTTGTCTATTTACAGGCCACGCTTACCGGGTTCAACAGCCAATTCGAGGAGCCTTGTAGCAACATGAGACCCCTAAAATCGAGGTGCACCAAACTCAGCTTGGAAGAGGCATCCGTTGGCGAATTCCCGACCAGTAACAAGGTTCCCGAGGAAAGGGAGCCAGTTCAGAAGCAGTGGACAACTCCCGAGCCCACTCCCCGGGATCTCACTCAAGGAACGCAATAACCGATCACTTTCGAGACATACCCAGCCCACCTGGCTGTCCCGCTGGATGTAGGAGACAGGGAGTCACCGGAGGAACCGAAGCGTGGTGGTAGATGCATGAAGCTGCGGCAAGAGCTGGGCAACCTACGACGCCTCGCGAGAGACATGAAGTCCAACGAGGAGCGAGAGTCTTTCGCAGCCCGGGTCAGGGCACTCAAAAAACGAATCAAGGAGGTGCGAAGAAGCAGGCTAGTGGTGGCAGCTAGAATCCGAGCGCTACCGGAAAAACGAGTTCCAGACGTAGAATGTAATAAACAAAGCCATTTGCTGAACCGGAATAAATTTCTTTGTATTTAAATGAATAAAAAAAATTTCTTCTTATTTCCAAAGGAGAGCCCCTTTCCCCTCTAGACATCAATTATTGTGGTAGTGTATGGTGAAGTGCAATTATCACCCCAGTATAGGCAGGGTGGTTGTGTATACGTAATAGTATTAGTAATCGTATAATAGAATTACTGTCGTTGTGAATCAACTTCAGCATTGCAAACACAAAATGTTAACATACATTTTGAAGGTGACAAAATCATGGTGGTAGGTTCTTATGAGTACAACAATAATAATTACTTTGGAAGTTAAGATCACTCAACTTTGCTAATAATAGTCGAATTTGTAAGTATAACATTATTTTCAGTGAATTTGCATGGATACCCTTAAATTTAAATTTTATTAGCCCAAGGAAAGATCCTTATAGTCTAGAAATTTCAATACAGTTAAATCGCATTCACGGGAGCAATAGCAATTTGAAAGCTCTCCGAGTACAACAAAAACAATGTACGATTTTTTTACCATTTAAGCCTACCATCCAACCAGTTACTTTACTTCTAATGAGATCTTCTAATTTCCAGATAAAATAAACATCTTTAAGATTGCCATCTCTCTGGGACTGGTGCAACCACAAAGCTCAAGCTTTTGCTCGATTTGCCTCATTGCGAATGCGTGTAACCAATTCGTTTCACTGATGCGGTACGTTCGATTGCGAAGTCTTGTGCGTATATGTTTGATACTTAATACGAGTTTGGATACACACCCACTTTTGCTAATCCATGATATGACGCCGCGCCCACAGATGCTTTGATTACAATTCGCAGCTTTTCGTATATGTATGTTGTCATTTACTGTACACAGAGATGAACTACGGAAAACGGACCGAGTAAAATTTGGACTGCGGCTCCCATAACAGTAGCAACTCTTCTTCACCACTTATTGAAATGTTAACCCAGACATGATTATCTCGTTCTAGCAAAATACAATACTGCTTAATACTACCTTAGTACCAGAACATTCGTAACATGTTTTTGTGATCAAAGCAATTATTTTATCCACTATACTGAATATTCGAGGGAACACTACCTTCTCTCGCACTCAAATCGCTTAGCACTCAAACACTACCAGCATGAGCTCAAACTTTCACTTTTAAAGAAATTATTTAAAAAGTTATTCACCAGTTACTTCCAAAAATTGTACACTATGTCTCCCGAGCCAACGTTTACAATACCTATAACAAAAGGATTTGGTATGGCACAAACTGAAAATATAAGGGAAACATAAGAAGTGTTTATTGGCTAATAAAATTTAATTCAAAGAAAATTTCTCACTGATATACATCAAATTCAGCTAACTTTCTCACTGATATACATCAAATTTGGCTAACTTTCTCGAATTTTAGAATTTTATTTAAGATACGGGCCGCTTAGTAAATCTATGTTGACAGCACCAAAGATGAAAACCTGAGCCTTTTTCAGCTTCTCGTAATCTTCTCTCACAACAGCCATTTTAAAGATACCCCTTGACACATTCGCTCTGGAGGTCACTTGTTTCAAATACTCGGTTGGCAGTAATGCTTTTCATGGTTTTTCCATACAGCCAACTGATTTCACTATCTTCCAGGTTAAAGTCGAAAACGTCCTTCATCAAACCTTTCTGCACCATTTTACTCGTCGATATCAAAAGAGAGTTTTTCTTCGTTTTCTTTCTCCTCGTAGTACTACACCCGCTCTCGGGCATTCACTTCCTCCAAATATCGCCCCCAAATGTCTCGGTCTGTTGACTGTGACCTCCAATTTCGAAATCCAAGCAGTCTTCGTCGACTGAGTCAGACCAGCTTTTCCTTGATTTCCCCATTAGTCTCCACCCTTCAGGTCTCCCAATGAATACCTTTTTAGGTATCCATTTTTCGCCCATACGATTTACATGGCAAGACCATTGCAGTTTCCGCGATTTTATAATCGATGCAATCTCCGGCTCGTCAAAAATTTCATACCAATAATGGCTGTATTGAATTTGCCATCTGCCCCCGTCTGACTTTGCACCTTTTATCCGCCTCAGGACCCGTCACTCAAAGGCGTTCAGTATGCTTGCGGCTACTTGGGTTAGGGTCCATGTTTCATACACATAGCATCGCAAAAGTGTTATCACAGACTTGTATACTTGCATATTTGTTTTCCTGTGTACGCAGCTGTTTTTCAAAATCGTCAAAACATTTTTTTTACGCGAGCTGTATTTTGTGGCGTATTTCATCTCTTATATTGCCGTTTCTCAGTGTTTTGGCGCCCAAGTACGCAAATTTGGCCACATTTTTGATACTGTACTCGCCAAGTGTGATATTTTGGGCATTTGAGGTGTTTTTCCTCGACTACATCATGAGTTTTGTTTTATTCTCATTACCTTACTAGCTTTGCACTTAGCAAGACTTGTATAGTAACGTACCTATTGTATCAACAGGTAGCCTTGCTGTAACATCTCCCAGAGTCAAATTAAATAGCAATAGGGCCAGCCCATCTCGCTGCTCTGGCCCGACTAGTGGATCGTCGCGTCAGCTTTTTGCGAGCATGGGAGTCCCAAACTCTGTGCATAATGGCATTCACCTCCCAAGCACAAAAAATGGACTGTTACTTGACGTCAAAGACTTGTATATTGTTCTTCTTTGGCCCAAGTTGGTCACTGGGTGTATTCTTTGTGTGCCTGGCTTCTTTTTTTAATCGCTCCCTTGCAATCTTTGTCATACCAGTCTTTCCTACTTTTCTTTGCCTGGTACCCCGAGACCTCCTCGGTGGGCTTATGCACCGCATCTGTTGCTGTCTTCCATATGATTTTGATGTCATCATTACTGAGTGGGTTATTCTTGCGGACTTGGGAGGTTATTGACGTCATTGTCATTTTGGTCAGATGGACTAATTTTCCTAGGATACCAAAGCAAAGCATTTTTTGGTAAAGTACGTTACGATCAATACTGTCATATGCTTGCTTAACGTCAACGCAAACCTGGTATACGTCTATGTTGAACTCTCAGCATTTTTCATTTTCTTGACTGTAAACAATTGGTCTACCGTTGATCTTCCTATTCTAAGGCCGCCTTAATACTCTCCGATAAAACTCTTGGCATATGATCTGATTCTATTTTCCAAGATTTTTGAAAATATTTTGTACACCGTACAAAGTATTGTTATACGAGTAACTCTATAGATTTTGCAGTGTAAATTTTCACCTTTTTTGTAGATAGGAAACATTATTGTTTCTACTCATTTGACATATGTTTTTGTTGCCTAATCAGCTGGATAACATTATTAATGGCTTTGTGAATACCACTGCCACCATATTTTATAATCTCATCGATGCCCAGCAGCATTGTTATTTTTTTTTTTTTGGAGGCTTCGATGCAGTAACAAACTTCATCCAGAGTTTTTGGGGCATATGTAAGCTCTCCAGAAATATCTATAGACTTCAACATTCTGAAGCTGTGTGGAGAATTTAAGAGGCTCTTGAAATATGATGCCCATCTTTCTTGAATTCTATTTCATTAGCGGTGATATTGCTGATATGATCACGGTAGAACGTGGTCTTGGGCTGATAACCTCATTTTGGGCTTTTTACTGCTTTGTATAAAAGCCCTGTGTTGTTACTCACTAGACTTGCATCGATGCTTCTTAATTGGTGGTCTAAATGTTTTCTTAATTTTAATGATCTTATTTGCTACTCTTCTGAGATTTTCATGTTTTCTCTTTACCTTGGTTTTTTTTACCTACATATTACTTTTACGCCTGATTCTTTTCAGGTAGCGCACTCTGGCATTCACCATCGAACGAATCATTTCTTTTGCGTTGGCCTTGACGTCCAATCATCTGTTCTGCTACGGTCTTAATAGTGGCTTTCACTTCTACCCACAGGTCTTGCTTGTTTTTAGTAAAGTGGCTGATAAGATGGGAGCCAGCTAGTTGTCAAAGGTAACCGTGAAGTTTCTAACCACAGATACCGTATGGAGCTCATCCATGTCGAATTTTTGTAGAGAGCTGGTCTTTGCTGAATACGCCTATGACATATGACAACGAAAGTTTTATTTGTTGAAATAATGATCTGGGTTACAATTTGCTCCTTGGTATGTACAGACGTCAAGTCTGCTTGAAACCCAACATTGTTGGATCAGAACATGATTGATTTGGCTTTGTGTGTTGCCATCTGGTGACATCCAAGTCATTTTATGTATGTATCAATTCTAGTATGTTTAATTTATATTGGCTGGCCTGTTTAAAAGCTCTTTAATGGGACCTAGGTCGTTCATTGATCTAAGATTCCAGGATTTAATGCCATATCCTTTTTTCAGTTGCAATGTCAATGCCTTAGGTTTGACCCATTCCGAGGCTCTGTTGCAAGTTTTGAAACAAGGTAGGGTTTTCCAATGACGGAGAGCTAGCCCATTACCAACTTCCATTTAGGTGGCTTGGTTATTGCTTTCAATTCCATGATCAGGCACGAAAGACTCGCCTTCACCCCCTTACGTCACCACAAAGGACGCGTAAGTAGGACTTAATAGCAGAGCTGAATTTGTATTTGCAGTTCCTGGGCTTTCTTGGTATTTAATGTCGCATCACTGGGGAGCCAGTTAACCCAATGTACGATTCCCAGATCATTTACTATCATTGGTCGTGCGATTGTGAATGAGGAATCGTGGAAGCTGGTGGTTGGAGAAATTAGGAGATCCCTCAACCTTCCTCGACTGGACTTGGGATCGACTATGGCGGAGTAGTTACGAACTTTTAATGAGGCTTTTTCTGAGTGCTATCAGTGCTATCAGGTAAATTCCGTTCGAGTAGCTTATAAGATTACTAAGATACGGGGTTAGGGGTTGATGGCGTAGTTTTCCAATGAAGGGCTTGAGCAGTAAAATTTTTCGATATATAATATATTAGTAATAAAATATATACCTATAATAAATGACTCTAATAAATTCAATGATGTGCCTAAATATGGAAGATGATGAGATACACGGTAGGGGTTGAGAAGGTGGTTCTGGGAACTTGATTTTTACTTACGTCACCAGCAGTAAATTAGCAGTGAAATATGCAACCTCGAAATCTTCTCCATCTGTATTACTTCTTGAGATATAGGGGCGGCTGATGTACATAGCTGAAGTCTTAAGCCACTTTATCCAATTTTTCATGGGAGAGGAGGATGTATACAATTTTTCGTTTGGTAATAAATTAGCAATAAAATATGGACTTATAATAAATGATCCCTAATAAAGTGGATGATGTATCTTAATAGGCATTATAGGATGAGCAGAATAAATTGATCATAATTACCTCCTTTAGGAATAATTTATTCATAATAATTTACACCCAATTAAAGAACACTTAAAACAGTTCTTCCGTCAAAGTTTTCCACAAGATTGAAGGCGGCAGCTCATCGTTTTCGCTTTTTTTACAAATCAATGCTGATCCAAGTCTTAAAACCTAAATTTGCTATTGATTTGGTAAGAGTTATAAAGCGTATGCTTATTAATATTGTTTCCAGTGCTTAGAAAATTACATCAATAGAAAAACGTCATCCTCTTGCAGGTTGATGTTGCCATTTAATATCAAGAAGTATAAAAATTTTTGGAACAAAAAAATAATGCGTTGAATCCCTTCGCACGGAAGAAGTGAAACTTCGTAATGTGGAAATAAAGATAGGAAGGGGTAGAAATTGATTTTTAGGAACTCATATTGTTTCTTTAAGACAAACTTTATTAACATTTCTTACAATTCACAATTGATCGCATCTTTTAATTATCATTTTCGAGTAGAGAAATATCCAAATCTATAACATTTACAATGCGATTATGATAACTAAAGTAAGATACAAAATGTTTGAGTTCGATTTTTTCAATATTTCTTGCAAAAACTGCATCAATGGTAATTCCCCCTTTGGTTGTTGGATCATTCCTACCATTTATCATTTCCAATCCAAATTTGTCTTTAAGGAAGGTTAATAATTTTTCAGCTTCAGGTAACGAGAAATTCACATTCAAATCTCCTGCAAGGATCACAGGCCGCTCATTATATGTAATCGATTTCTTCACCAATAACGTCTGCCAGAGCTTGTGAACCTGCAGTGGACAGTGGCAATAAAGATTTTGCAATAAATAATTTAATATCCCTCATGGCTGCATTTGGTAAAATATAAATGGCAATTATAATCAATTTCTTCGGATTATTTTCGGTGTGGTTGACTATGCACTCTACAGCACATATGTCTTCAATTCTTTTTGACGTTGAAATTGTTACATCAGGATTACCTTTCTTTTTCCCTCTTGCGTTGGAATATTGGACGCTACTCAGGTATACTACGCGCATACGTTCGAGTGCCACGCATTCACTCTTGCTCTGTCTCTTTCTATTCCCCCTGCCCAGGAGCGTTGAACGTTTAACGCAACAATGCTTTCATACCCCCTCCATAGTAGCGTTAAACGATTAACACAACCTTGTTGAAAGTCGCATTAGAAGTTTCACTTCAAAAAGAAAACCGATTTCAAAACGATCTAAAGAGGATGAAATAAAATTTAATGGAAATCGTGCTGAATCAGTTACCCCGTTTTGAAAAACTGGTGGGTAACCACTTATCAATCAATCGTAACTAAAATGGATGAAAATGATTTGGAACCGATTCTAAAAATTTTCTTTTATCTATTTTTGGGCGTTTGGAAGTCGGTTTGTTTTCTTTCCAAAAAACTGGTTTATTATTGTAGAAAAATTAAGATTTTACATCTGCATGCTGATAATGTCAGAAAATGACGTTCAAGGCTTTGTTTCTAACTTATTAATCGCCTTCAGCTCTAATCAAGTTCATGCAAGCCATATAGTATATACGACACACAGCCTAACAGCTTCTTACATTATACAAACGTATTACAATTCACTTGCAATGGCTTGGTGCAAATCTTTATGACTTGCGACAAGACTGCAAACTTCTCTCAAGACGCAGTGACTTAGGTTGTCAAGAAACTCTCTTCGTGTATAATTCCTGGGCACGAAAAGTTAGTGTACATCTGATGCCATCGTACAATGTTTGCAAGTAATATGACCTATGCTCCCAGCTCCTCAGTTCCCAACGTAACCCATCATCATCATTTTCTGTGAAAACCCATTCGAATTTCAAATTGCAGATGACGGAATACGAGTAGCTTTTGTTGAAACTATGTTAAACTGAAAAGTTTCCAATGAAGTCTTTCGTTATATGAAATCTGTTGTCAACTTACTTGCACCTGTGGTAGTTAGTTAATGACGAAATTTAACACGCTGTTCATAGTGTATTGAAAGTCAAAATATAAAGATTTAAGGTTGTTCTTAGTTACAAAAACGCATGCTAGTTTATCTTAACTGGAGTTTGGCATGTAGTTTAAAGTAATTATTGGCTGTTGAACGCACTTAACAGACCAATTTTACATTGAATCCGAATCAATATTTTGGTTTTCACAGAATAGAAGTCAGAAACTTTCAAGAATAATCGGATTAGAAAGAAAATCCAGGGAGCCCATTGTGAGTTCCATCGCAATCCAAAAAATAAATGTAAAGCATCTTAGATGCCTGCAAAGAACTGGTAGAAGAGATGACCCTTCTCACTGTATACTATAAATAGTGTGAAGTACTGCTAAAAACTTACTTTCAACACTCGATCTAAAGACTGAAATTCTTTGGGAATAGTTCAAATCTGGATAATTAGTACAGGGTAATACTGTCTATCTGACAAATACAGTGCCTGAATACTTTGTGAATAACTTATTTAAAACCCGGAGATTTCATCAAAACATACAATCATTTTTGTGTAAATGTTCGAATGCTGTTTTTAAAAGCTTTATAGAGCCTTATATAAATCTTTGAGAATGGAGCCCTGGAGTGAAACATCAACTCAAATTTTGTCATCATTTCCAGATGCGCCACGAACGTTGCTTTGTTGATTTAATTTTTAAAGGGTGTAGTTTAAAAAGGGAGCTGAAATTTAGAAAATTTTGAATATGTAAAAGTTAACTGCCATCGCATAATTGATTGATAATGTTCCTATTTCAGACTTGAATAGTTTGCAAAACTTTATTTAGATAAAAAAAACCTCACAGCGAGATACAATAAGCAAAAAATAAATCTGTTTCTTAGGTAACTACAAATTCATTTACTACTAAGATTACTATCGTTCATTCTTTTATACTATTTCGCCTCCCTCTTCCTTTCATGGGATCGTCTTCGGTGGAATTAAGGTGAAATGTATAATCGTTGAGCCTGATCTTTGCTATGTGTGAAAGGACTACATGCATTTAAGGTGTACTATTTTTTTGAGATATTGCCTAACAGAAATTTATTTTGATTTTTTTTTTTTCTGCAATGAAATAGTATCTTGTGTTTATATATTTTTCTGAATGTTGATAAAGCCGAAGTGTTGTTTGTTATTCATTTGCTCACCATATTCAGCAAAGAGTTGCTTTCCGATGCATGCCACTTGAACATTTTTAAGTATACTATTTAGAGTTATTTTAGATAGTATTGTTCCGTCGATACAATGATGAAATCTTCTAACATGTTTTTCCGTAGTTGTCCATATGAAAACTACACTTTTGGAGGATATTTTCAAAATTCCCCTTATTTTGTATGATGTCAGAGACTGTGAGTAATCTTCTACTTATGTGGCTGACAAGCATTGTTGACAATTCAATGCCTTGTACAATTTGAACACAATAAACCCAGCCACATAAATAATAATGTGGCTTGCAAAATCAAAAATATAACAACAATTACAGCTTTCAAGGATTAAATAACGTCCCCATCCAGAGAAGTGCTTGAAATCAATACTGTCACTACGTTGCTTGCATTTGCCTGCAAAAATTAAAATGTGTCTGAGCTCCATAAGAGACTCAAAAAAATAAGAAGTTTACCAATTGTTATCCATTAATTATTTTTTCATCTTCATATATTCCTCCTGAAAAAAAAATAAAATTAATTTCATCAATAAAATTATTCAAGCAATATGCTAAGAAAAAATTGCCCCAAAATTCAGGCGGTACTGCGCAAAAACTAACCGAATAAAATGGTCACCCCGAAATGTAAGCATGATCGTGCATGAATTGGAAGCAGTGATTTTGAGTGTAAAATCACTTCTAAATATTGTATTTTCTTTTCTACGTTTTATGCTGATAATAACTTATGAAATGATACTCTTGTGGGCTAGAGGTTGGTTCTGCTATTGCATTTTTTCACAATCCATATGATTTTATAAACTTCTTTGCACTTTCCTACTTTTCCATAGAAATATAAAGTTTTCTCACTTGCAATCTAACCATTAAATTGTCTCGTATTGTGTTGTCAATGAACAACGCACAAATGACAAATTTTCACTAATTTTAACATAAAAATTACACAGCAAACGAGTTTTCACAGCCGAATTTGACAGCGAAAGCAAAAAAATCATATGATAATATGAAGATTGCTCCTTATCGACAGCGAAAATTTATGACGAGAAAAATCAGTGTCCCGTTAGCATCAGGCCGTTCCTGTTAGATACCTGTTCCAAGATATAAATATTTTCAATCATAGCTCTAGCGTACAAAAACCGTTAATTAATAATGAAAGGCCTTGTTGATATTTCCACGAGTTGAAAAGGCAAGAGAGCGATCCAACTAGAAGGGCTTTGTAGTCTTCTTAAGGTTCGAAACAAGTATTCTCATAGCATGAATCGATGACCTGAACTATTCATCCAATACTTGGATAAGAAATATTTCAAATTTATGCAAAGGATGCAAAGCTTCTTCCATAAACACATAACAACCGCCGTTAGTTACAGCTTAAATAATTTTTCTTAATGCTCCGCCGATCTAACATATTCAAATTCAACAGCGTTCTTTCAATTTTCATGAAAATTGGAGGAAAATAAAAGTGCGTAGATCAATTTGAAATATGTAACAACCATCAACACATGTTATTATTGTTGTAATTGCATAAAATTATGATCTGATTTCTATAAAATTTTGTAAGTGTAAGTGTAGCTACATTAGACAGATAAGAAGATCAATAGGCGTCAGGTTCATGTAACATATACGCGAAGCAGCAAATAAAAAGAAAAAGAAGGAGAATTCAAATTTTGGATCCAAGGTACCGCTGCATATGGTACGAGAAAACCACGAAATTACAGCGTAGCACGTCACAGTAATCACTTTCATGAACACCTGAGAGTTAGACACGGCGGAGTCCCTAGAAATCTATAAATCTAGGGGTAAGAAACTTTGGAATTGTGATCCAGGTAATGGAAACACGTGGCTCTTTAAAATCATGAAGTAAATATCCCTTCAATGAAAAGGCCTTTGGTTTTCGTAATTAAAATGTGGTCAGGTAATTTGCTTTGAAAAAACGTTTGTCTATAAATAAAACGATAGATTTTAAGGCGCTTTAAATTAGCACTGAAGAAGTTTCCAAGCAGGAAACGAAACAATTGTATACTCGAAATACAAATATAGTAGAAGTATAGGGGGAAAAATATTTTTTTAAAACATATCTTTGAGAGTGTTAAGATATTATCTCAATAAATATAATTTAAAAAATTACAAAAAGCTTAAGGGCACACAGAAATTTGGTATATTTTTTCTTCCCCTGGACCTCCTGAAGCATAAAACAACTTCATAAATTCCGATTCTAAGAGTTCTAATCAAGACCTTTAATTTGAAAGGAAGATCTTTTTAAAAAAAAATTCAATAGGACCTAAAAACTGGTGGATTATTTTGGAATGAATTTTCTTTGTTCCCTATAAAGTTTTCTTGTCTGAAAACAGAAACGGATCGATAATCCGCAATCCTCAATATCTAAAGCCATTCCGATTCATATCTTTGGGCCATGTCCTTTTTCAACCAAGTACCAGGTTCTCGTTTTTTTCAGTTACGGTTATTATTGCCCTTATTAGCAGGTAGGAAAAGGTCAGGGATTTTTCTTTTGTCGAAGAAGTGGTTGTAAGCGTTTCGAAAAATAATTTTAGTAAGACTCTACAAACATCAGCACCTATCGGTCCAGCTGTATGGCTGTACATCTCTCTGTCACAGCAAGATTTCTCGCAAGCAACATAAACTTCTTCTTCTTTGTAGCACACAGCCCCTCTCAGAACTTTGCTTTCTACTAATAGTACCTTCAACTGTCTCAGTCCATCGATCACGTAAGCTGATTTTGTAATCCGAGCAGCGATAATCTGACTTCATCGACAGAATCAGACCAGCATTTTCAAGGCTTCCCTAAAAGCCTCCGCCCATCTCATCAAACCTCGCCTTCTTGATGGATTTGGTCCCCCTATGCTGGCCATAAGATGACTCAGGACTGAAATAATTGAGGCAGCTTTATTGGCCGTTGCTTTTATTTACTGAAAGAAACTCCACATACTTTACGGATGATGTCAATTCAACCAGTACTTCCAAAAAGTTTGTCGTCCTTATACGGGGGACTCTCTTCTTTATCAAGATGACACTACAGTTTTCTCCAGTACTACGTTGAATCCAAATGCAGTCATCTAGCTTCTCAGCTGGCACATGAGCGTACCTAGTCTAAGTAACATCTGTTAGACTGTACATGTGGCAACTAGCGCCACACCGTCAACTATATAGCCAATCAGGCACGACTCATGCAGCAACTCTTATGTTAGTACCTCTTACACAGGCCTACATCAACGATAGAAACTTAAGCAGCAACGAATGTAATTTTCGTTCTTTGTCAGCCCTTCATCGAATCAAAAAGCAGGCTCTGGTTCTTCATGTAGTTCCTTAAAAGCCGCATAAGATGTTCTTGACCTTGAAAAATGTTTTTCGGTGGATCTAGAAAATTCAACTTTCTAGCGGGGTTGAAGTTGCTTTGAGCATCAAGTGTCACCATAAAAACAACTCATTGCTTAGTACGGCTATGTGCCTCTAGCTTCTGAATTGTACTAACCACCTCAGTTATTGCATTCATGATGCAGTGTCCTGCCTTAAAGCCGCACTGCTAAGGAGATAGTTCCTCAGCCGCACGAATTGCGTCAGTGGCTCTTTCTTTGACAAGTTTCGCCAGCATTTTTCAAGCCCTGTCTAGCATAAATAACGGCCGATATGAAAGACGATGACCCAACGTTTCCCTTTTCCATACTAATCAGTACGAGTTTCACTATATTTCAACCTTCTGCGAAAACTTATCGTATTCTAGCCTTGATTTTACTGAGCAGTAAGTCAGGACAATCGTAATAGGCGAGCTGCAATATCTCAGCTGAGATGCTGTTAGCCTTCCTGGGTTGCCTTTTCCTACTCTAGCCACATGAAAGTGGGCATTTGGACGCTTTTGTGCCACAGATAGCGTCAACTTGGATGAGAGGGCAAAAAAAAGGGCCCAAACTATCTCGTCCATTTTTCTGCTACATATATTCAGCTATTTTGTATGGCACTAAACTTCAACATAACTGGCTTGCAGCTAAGACCCTACTCACACTATCCACTAGATCTTGCCGGCAGTGAGCTCTACTGCTAATAATCATTTTACAAAGGCGTTTCTGGGTCAATTTATATGCAGCTAACCGGTTGCATGCTCTGGCTCAGTTCCATGCTCGTTGAACTACACAACGAAGTTTGTGGCACTCCCTTTGCTTTTCACCGATTTCAGTCAATCACAAGTATACAACAGGCTTGGCATGCTGGGGTCTCCGATGGGGCATATAAATACAGCAAGCAGATGTAATGACACTTGTAGTTGAGCTTACCACATCTTGAGCTGCTAGCCATTCAGTCCCCTGGGGATCTCGCAGCAACAGCTCACCTGTTGTGAGCATGTTGTCTAATCTCCTGAGGTACATTTGGATATGGCTCTTTCGCAGCCCAGATGGTCAAAAGTCGGCATAGTGCCGGTATTCAGAATGACGAGCCATGTTCTGGTCGCCATATCTGGGACTTGTTTCTTCTGATGATTTTAGTTTGACGCAATCTCCATTTGATTGCTACTGTACTGAAATCTCCACCAACGAGTACGTGACCATCGGCGTTGTAGGAAGCATCCTTCAAAGCATTAAGTTTGACGTGAAAATATGATATAATTTCACTTGGCGTTTAGTACACACTAAGAAATGTAGTCCCTGAAAGCTGAACGCACATAAAACTATTCTTCGTCCATACCCTGACACTTTCCTAACTCTACGACATGCTTGCGGTTTTGGTATACCTGCCCCATACACTCTTTCCTTTTATCTCCTTGCCTTGTCTTCCTGTGCAGTATAACTATAACCAAGGCACTTAAAGCAGTGAAGATTTCCCACTCTTTGCTGTGCTCTGCAGATGACTCACACCATAGTATACTCAACTAGTAACCACACTCCATCAACCCTCCGAAAAAATTCGAACACAAGCCGAACAGAGAGCCATAAATCTTCGGTAGCAGGTAGGTAGGTAAATGCGGATGCGAGAATCGGCGCGAATATACGAGTAAACATATGCTTCGATGAGAGATTTCAGGATTACCATATCTCAAAAAATCAACAACTTTGCAGAAAAACAAATTCGTTCCATGCAATCTTTTAGTTTTTTATTAGGATGTGGCAGCACTCCCATGTTCTGAAATGCGTAAAAGAACACGTGCGTCGGAAATTTTATTTGTATTTTGCTTTGTTTCTTGAGCGCGCCAAACATGGGATCAGCTCTCATGCCCCGGATCAGCTGACGTGCCCCTGAGAAAAATCAAAAGTGTGCAACACAGGGTAAATGAAAGGTGTGGGTACTAGTTGAGTATACTATGACTCACACTATCCTTATTTGTCCCTTACTCAGAAGTTGTTTGCCTTTCGACTTAGTAAGGTCGATGGTGGCCATGTGTTGTCCCCTATTGTTTTCTGATGTCAGCCTCACTTGAATCCTGCTTACGCTCCGGAGCCCCCTTTTGTTGGCCTCTTCTACCTCGGCGAGGTCTTTGATGCCATCGTCTCCTGAGTTTCGATCATTACCATCGGCTAGAGGGAAGCAAAGTCGTTCTTTTGCCAAGAACCTTCTTGACTGCATTCCAGAATGCTTCTTCATTGTTGGCCTCTGCTCCAAATTCGATAAGTGTGTGGCCAGGTCAGGTTGGTCACACTACTTTAATTGAAGTTTTGGTGTCTTCTGGCTTTTCACCTCCCCTGATCTTTCACAACACGTTTACGTAGCGTAGACCATCCTTAAGTTTCACGAATAATGCCTTTCGCCGCAGACTTCGTTGTGGCTTTTTTATCTTCTACCTCGCATCAGGTACATCTTTTTGTCAAGCATTTATGAGAACTTTATTTTTGGGCATTTTGCTTTCCTGATACCTTTATCAACACTGCTTGGAACCCCTGATCTAACGTTTCATGCCTATTAAGTGCCTCCTTTTTTAGGGTTTTGTACTAAAATACAAAACCCTATTGCAATCACGACCTGTGTCCGTCTATCCGTCTGTCCGTCTGTCCGTCCGTCCGTCCGTCCGTCCGTCCGTCCGTCCGTCCGTCCGTCCGTCCGTCCGTCTGTATGTCACAGCACTTTTTCTCGGAAAGTATAGGGGCTACAGCCATGAAACTTTGTAGAAAGGTCAGAAGTGGTGACCTCTTGAAAGTTCAATGGTGGAACATTTTTTCAAAGGCGTTTAAGGGGGGTCTTCTCATATAGGGGGGTGACCCCTCAAAAAAAAAATTTTCACCATTGGTAGTCGAATAGGCTGTCATTGGAAAGGTCTCAATAAGATCTTTTCAAAACAAGTCTTTAAATTGTCTTATAAGTACCGAGGGGGGCAGGGGAAGGGGAAATGTACGAACTTTTCGCGTAGCCCCCTCGCGATTGGACACCTTCCATCCGAAAATTCTGAAAAAAATCCTGAATGTAGGACTTTATGAGTACAACAACAACAAATACATGAGAAGTCGAAATTCACTCAACTTTGTTAGTAATAGTATGATTTACCGATTTGTGTTTTCTTGAATAAAATCTAAACGGTACCTTTAAACTCAATAAAATTTAGCGAAGAGATGACTATTTATAAGATTGATCTTTTCGGAAAGTTTCATAAAGATTGAATAGTATTTAACGAAGTAATAGCGATTTGAATTTTCGTGTATTACTATGGAGCAATATGCCCTGCATTACTATGGAAACATATTGCTATGGAGCCATATGCGCTTTATACCGACTTAGACACTACAGCTTTGCTAGAATTTGCATGAAAATTTCAGGAGTGATAGGTATCATGAAGATGAGTACATACAATTGAAACAAGTCGAAGAGGCAGGAGAGAGCTCCTAGCAAAAGGGCTTTGTAACCATTCTAGGATTCGAAAAAATAGGCCATGAATCGATGATTACAGTACAGAGGAGTGGCCCCTGAAAAAAATTTCATGAAAGGTAGCCGATATGAGTATCAACTGAAAGTTCTCTATGAGAGCTTTTCAAAACAGTTCTTAAACTGACAGTTTTTGCTTCAGTGGGGGCACAGGGGGGGAATACATGAAAAATGTGTTTCCTCCCTCGCGAATGGACACCCATGATCTAAAAAATCTGAAAAAAATATCAAAGGAGATATTTATGGGTATAACTATAACAAATATCTCAGAAGTCAAAATTCGTTCAACTTTGTTAGTAATAGTATGATCCTCGAATTTCACATTTTCTCCAATTAAATCGTCTTTGACATGTTTCTTGATTTTATTCGTTGCTGGTTACTGCATTTTGTAAGTTGAGTACAAAACCCTTCTGACATGAGCATAGGTCTGTCTACCCAACTTGTTTCTATTTATTCTGCGCTCCATCTACAAGGTGGGCCAGAAAGACGTGCGATTTTAAAAACACTCTTGCGTTTGAAGCTTTAGAGAGGGGACTGCGCGGGTGGTGGGGTTAAGTAGCTCGGTTCTCGGAAATTTAGTCGCGATGGATCACTTCACCGGAGCGCAACGTGCATTCTGCGTTAAACATTATTAAATATCACAATTCGTGCGCTATTGTTCGGCGTTTATTTCAGCGTGAGTTTGGATTACATGACCTAAATCAGTGTCCGAAAGAAAGTGTGATTCGATCGTGGGTCAGAAAGTTCGAAGAGACTGGTTTGACTCTCAAACAGAAGCCTGCAGGACGCCTAAGGTCAACAAGAACGGAATTATCGGACCCTACTTCTTCGAAAAAACAAGGCCAATCTGTCACTGTAAATTCTGACCGATACATAGCCATGTTAAGGGATTTTTTCTTTCCACAACTGCAACAATTTGAAGCCTATAATCGTGTGACATGGTTTCAACAAGATGGCGCGACATGCCATACAGCTAATGCCTCTTTGGCGGTCGTAAACGAGATGTTTGCTGGGAAACTGATATCGCGCCGAGGTGACATTGCATGGCCTCCTAGAAGTCCGGATCTGACGCCACCGGATTTTTTTTTGTGGGGATACCTAAAAAGTAGAGTCTACACCAATAACCCAGCCACGATTAACCAGTTGAAGACCAATATCCGGGAAGAAATGGCAGCTATTCCCCGTGCAATGTGCCAGCGAGTTTTTACCAATTTGAGGGTCAGATTCGAAGAATGTTTGAAGCGGGATGGTGCACACCTGGATGACGTTATTTTTAAGAAATGAATTTCCCAGATGTCAATTTTTATAGAAATAAAAATTTGTATGTGAATTGTACTTTTAGTTCAACACCATTTTATTGAGTTATTACTTCTAACATAGCTGTAATATTAAATCTTGTGACGATGTAGACCAATATCCAAGTTTAGCCAATTCATACGATTTGCATTGTCCTTTTAAAAGTCTGATCAACTTCAAAAAAAGGTTGACAGTTTAGCGAATGGTTTTCCATAAAAGCCCCATTGAATGGGTTGTTATAAAGAAGACTGTGCAACAATCTTCCTGAATGAATATTTAATTGAAATAAGAACTCTTCTAACGATGCTATTTATTACTTTAGAAATATTTAAGTGCACAACAAGCTTTCCTGGTATAATTACATTTACATTTATTCCAGATCACAATGCAAAATTCATTCTGAAATCCAATTTATATCCAATCTAAAGATACATATATTCCGACCAACGACAAACTAAGTGTTCATAATTAACACATTAAATGCACAATGTCCTCTCATGCCATGTGCATAGTGCAGATACTTATCTGCTATACAAAATTCATTTAAACTGTATCCACACCACTTTGTTCTCCATCATCCGGAAACTGGGATGTAGCTATTAGATGAATCGCTAAAGGACACATCAATTTGTGGCTCATTATAAAAGTGCAAACAACTAAGTGTCGCCGAATTTGGGCTACGTTCATTGCTGCCAGAATATGTAGTATAGGCAGAATCCTGTGATAACGACCCGACTTTGTTTGGCACAGTGTGACGCTGCGGAAAATTTATGGGGGAATTTGGTATTGTGTCCTGTGCATATTTAGAGTGAAGCGTATTCACAATGTCAGATACAAACGTGCATGCTTGCCTCAGGTAAACAAAAACATTCCAAGTCGCCTCATTATCGCCGAGCTTTTTCGCGCTAATAGGGAATGATTATATAATAGAGTTGCCTGCTAGCGAAGAATAGCGACTTAATAAATTAATTATTACATACATATTATTGTTAATGGTGAATAAATATTAAAAATAGAAAAAAATAGAATACAGCTCAACAAGTTTCTTAAAAATTGAATTCATTGGACAACAAATGTATAGTCAGTAATGGTTTCATCGAATCCGAGAAATTAGAATGGCAGCACTATGTAATTACACCTACAACCAATCTGCGTCAGGGTACTATGTCGGTTCGCGATGTGTATCTTCCATACACAATATTTGCTGTCACCACGTCTGTATAAAAAGGACGAACTCGACCCCCTGCTGATGTTCCCTCATTAGTGCAAATCCCGCAGCGATTACTATCAGATTATTTGATACAATATGGTTAGGCTCGTGGAAAATTCTATTTGCCTGGCCTCAAAAAAACATATTGCCTTAAACGTGGTATTCTAATGTTTTAGGTTTTTCTTGGTGACAGCACGTCCTATGGCTCTAGCGGTGTACAGATTCTAGGAAACAGTAAATTAAACTAATTTAACTTATGCCAATAGAATTCATATTCTGCGATGGATTTAATGGCGTAATTCATTAGAAGAAATATTTAACTAAGCTATAACATAATCAAATCAATCAACCCCAGATAAAGAATGATTAATTTTGGACCATGCTATTTGTTAACTAAATTATAAATATTCGAACGGGCAAGTTTAACAAAGCTTTTATACTACAAGATTAGAGACACTTCAGACAATGAGGAAAATTAAAGCAAACGTTTCTAATATCCTGCAGCTCTATAATCAAAAAGAAATGCGTATATACTCGTAATGTAGTATGATAAACAGGAATACTTTATTTTTATGCTAAAATAGAGTGTACTCCTCTGTCGATAGAACAAATTACTGATATTGTCCCAATATAAAACTCAAAAACTTGTTCAACTTACTCTGTAAATAAAATGCATCCAAAATCATAACGATTTTCATTAGGAAAGTAAAATTTTATTTTCCAAAACGCCATTCTCCCGCAACATCTGGCCGAGCATTTTGTATTATAATCTCTTGAGAGATGGTTGGAACGGGAATTAAGGAAGTTGAAAAAACTTTGCCGTCTCTCATAATGAGTCATCTAATCATTCATAATATTCAAATTTCCTTGCTGTCTGTTTCCGATTTTATAGATAGTAGATTATGAACGAACAAAACTTCGTTATTTTATTTTTTCGCCATCGTGGACACGCCATAGCTCCTCTTCTCTGTGAAACTTTTCCTTCACAACGAGAAGAACTTAACTCAATTGCAATGTGCGTCTGATGAGAATTGTGGAGTATCCTTAGTACATTGAATCACGACGGACGACACGACACGATGCAAAAGTGCCAACAACACTCTCATGAATATTGCACCACCAGAATAAAATTTTGGACCAGGGATAAAGTTTGCAGTCTACCGTGACATTTTCCAAAATTTTTGGTCTAGTTTTTTTTTCCTGATTCTTTCTCTATTTTTGTGAGATTATAGAAGTCTTTTACCTTTAGCTGAAGAGTTTCGAGCAGTTTGTAATGGACAAGTATATTTGAATAATTTGGCTCATTCCTATTATTGAAACATAATGATGAAAGCACTTGGTAGTTTTAATGAGATCTTGTTAGAAAATTTTATAAAATATCGCCGGTGTATTGGATGGTTTTGCTTAAAATAAGTAAATTTGTTGATGCTTTTCAGGTAAATTTCTCATAAGAAAGTTTTCTATTGTGGAGAGTATCTTATTCCATTTCCAGCTTTTATTCAACCATATACACACATATAGGAAAATGTATGGTAAGGTAGAGCCTCACATGCATAACATTCCCTTATTTCCTTCCATGTATGCCTATCATGGGCTAAGTGTGCACATGCTATGCCGGCTTGCTTCCTGATGCCGTGGTCCTATCTAAGGTTTGGACGCCTTTGTGGTCGTTTGACCCCCTCCCTCTAGGGTGCCATTGCATTACTTTTACAGACTATCTATCATCGGATAACTTGGCCAGGTGACCTGTCCAATTCCATTTCAGAATTCTGATTCTGGTGATCACATCTACTATCTTAGTTCTCTCCCTCATCCGGGTCAGTTTTTTACGGTTCCTTCTTGCGATACCTAGCATAAATCTCTCGATCGCTTCCTGGGGGATCTTTAATTTTCTTATGGCACTCGTTGTTAGCGTCCTCGTTTCACATATATAGGTAATGACTGGCATGACGCATTGGTTGAACACTTTCTTTTTCAGGTGAGTTTACATTTTTGATTTGAATATTATAGAGTTCTTTCTGAATGTGCTCCATACTAGTTTGCTCCATCTATTTATTTTGAGCAGAATTGTCTCTAATCTATTTACTGGTCTAACTATATATTATATTATATTTAACTTGGCGCTGTTCATTGATATATCCTCTTAGCTTTTTGCTATATGTGTAGTATTCATTATCCTTGTCTTACTCAAGTTCATTTTTTGCTCCACTTCTTTGCTGGCTGTGCTAAAATCATTAAGTTGTTCCAAGAGTTCTTATTGAGTTTGAGCGATAAGGATTATGTGATAGCCTCGATCCCGTGGATCGATATTCCACCGAGGTCTGTCACTCCTATATTTAAATGTCCCAACAAGCTGACAAAGTTGTGTGATAGATCTCTACACCCTACGCCACTGACGTCGATAGGTGTTAAGCAAACTAAACGAAAACCAACAGGTGTCTACACTCTACGCCACTGACGTCAACGGGTGTTTGGCGAACTAAAAAGAAAATCGTATGTTAATCAAATGCCATGTCAAATGGTAGTGCTTGTGCATAGAGATACAAGACTGTAGAGATGACAATGAACAACTTTTTTGTCTGAATTTCCCCTTAATTTACTAATACTTATTTACATATACCAAACAAATTTGTTCAGAGATGACGAAAAGTAGAGGCAAGAGTTCATTCATTTTCATTGCAGTAACGCATAATAATAAATTTAATGTGGATTGTTTCATTAAAATCAATATTTTAACAATTGATTTTGCTGAGGCTAAATAATTTAACAAGTTTTTAATGTTATCAAATTTCAGACTAAAATAATAGCATCCAATTTCTATACATTAGTTTTTTTGCATTACTGATACTGATGATATTGATGATCAATCATTTCACAAAAAATTACTAGCAAAAAAAACAAATCCAAGCGAAAAATTATTTGCTGCATCTGAAACTTAATAACGTACAGAAAAATTTAAATTAAAAATTACTTGCGGCGTCCAGAACTTCGAAAATTAGCAAGCAAAATATTTCATACAATACCAAATAATAAAATTTTAAAATTTCAATTACCTCCATTAATATTTCCATTTGACTATGTCACTGACTCTTGGGGAACAAACTAAACGGAAATGTAAGCTGAGCACGAAGAAAATAGCACGAAGAATTAAGCCACGCCCACGTAAACAAACGGATGAAGTACTGACTGATTATCAAGAAAACGCACGTAATTAACACTAACTAAATCAAAATGTTCAAAAAATACACGCGCACTCAAAAAATAAAGCAGTAATTGTCAACTTACCTGTGAAAAGATGTTCCTGGCAACCGGCATTTCGTATCATTTCCGCACGTAAACACTATGCACTTCATTATTAGTTTTCTATGTTTGTACCTAGTGTCACTATCACTTAATCACTTCACTATGTTCTTTAAACCTCGCTCACGTATAACACGATATTAAAACCAAATCAACACTTTCGATTTGAAATTATTTGACCAAATTCGACGGAAATCCTGACGCGTAAAATTTTTACTCACGTCTATCAGTCGTTTTGACAGAAGTGCAACTTCGGGTTCAATTTAAGAGACACGAATTAGCTCAGTTGCTACCGATGGGGAAAACGAATTTTTAAGTTATGACTTGTTCACGCTAAGTGAGTGATCTCATTCCATTAAAGGTTGGTTAATGAGTTGCGTCCTAACTGGTTAAATATGAATTGAATGAATCAGAGTAAACGCTATCTATAATATGCGGCGATTTTCGTTTGCAGTTAATGTTCTTTTATCAGTTTTGTCGTAAAACTATAATGATTGTTAATAAAACTGAGCGAAAGCGTGACCATACCTTAACACCAAATACCTTCCTAACGGCAATGTAAGCTGAGTGACAGTTTCTAGCCCGAGTGTGCCCGAAAATGTGCACAAATGTAAATATTAATTTGAATTTGATATTTATGAATTAAAAAATTGATTTTCATCCGAGAATATGAATTTGTAACTTGTAAAATATGTGTATGAAGCTGATGTAACGAATATTAATCCCTTACGATTTATTTAGTAAAAATTTTATTAATGCGAATTTGAAAGTGAAATACAATAAATTTTTTAACGAATTTTTAAGTTTCCTGACGAAAATTAGAAAATTTTTGCGCTAAAGATTTGCATTAGATTTCTAGGTAATGAGTCATTAGAATTTTGAACGCTATAAGTGCTGTCCGCACTTATAAATCTATAAAAAGGCATAAATTACCAGGCTGGTTTAGTATATACCAATCTACAATACTCACGAAAAAAGCCGAAGGTGGTAACAGCTAATGAGGGGAAAAACTGGTCAAATCAAATTTTTGGGACGCTCACGGACAGGAATTTATACGGTTACAGCCCCTCTAATATCTTGTTCCTCTAAGTGCTTATGACGGCAAGGAACACAAATCAAGTGTCACGGAGAAGTGAAATTGTCTTTGGAGCTTTCACTACTTGTGTCTCGCATGAGTTCCAAAGCATTTTTCCATGTTATTTGTTGGCTGCTAATGAATATAAATTTTGATCAAATTAAAGTGAAATTAAAGTGATCCATCGTTGATTTCCTATGCAATACGATCATATATTTAGTGACTAACTTGTGTACAACGTTATTTCATGGATTTGATCACACGCACTACAACGTCAGATATTGCACAGTGAGCTTTCGTGACTTTAATAAATTCCGAGTTTAAGTTTGATGTGCAGAGAAAGGCAATGGTGACCAATTCCACGGAAATGGTGCACAACGAATTGATTGGAGGGACGCCATAAAATTTACACCAACCGGTCCAATGCTAAGTGGTCTTAGTACATGGAGGGTGTTATGTTAGAACCCAAAACCACTTCAGTCAACCCAAACTGTGGAGTCAGCACAATTTTCCAAATCAGCTAAATTCTAAAGCATAAACAAAGTCCAACATAAAGATTCTTTGAAAGAATGAAATTTGATATTGTAACCAACTGTGTAAACAGAAATAATATTCTTAAGATGAAATAATGCTGACCACTAGATTTGGAAGTATTAACTGCGACACATAAAGATTGCAAACGGAAATGAAATTATTGAAATGGAAAGTGCTGACAATTAAAAACAAAGACAAAAATGAATATATAAAAGACCCTTAGAGATTAATTTTAGTTAGTTAGTATATTGGCGTTCAGATTGTGAAGATCGAACGAATGGAAATTAAAATCAAATCTAAAACTAACTCACCTGTGTTTTAATTAAATACTATATAATCAGAGGAGCGGTACTCCTCGTAAAAGTGTATAGTGTTTTATTTTTTCTTTGGTTACAAAGGAAAAACTTAATTAGGGACATAACCGAACAAGCAAAACTTGGAATACAAAAGCCCCATATAAAGAAATCCAAGGAAGCAGAAGAAAGTCAAATTCAAGAAAACATTGTACAAAAGACTATTAAAATGAATTTGATACAAGTGAAAAAGGAAGATTATTAAAAAAAACTTTTGGCAAACAACCGTTTACAAATGGTATGAAATGCATTAAACAAATACAAAAACACTACTGATAAAATTCCCATTCAATCTTCTGAAAAGCCTCTAAATAAGCCTGAAATTAAACCTTCTGACTTTTGTTTGGGGAGCGTAAAGACAAGGTTTGTCTTTTTGGGTTGTATAAAATTGGTTGCAATTGTATTTACAGATTCGATTCCTACAGAAAAATTTAAATTTTGACTCAATAGATGTCGGAATTTAGAAGATAACGCATTACTTTGCGTGCCTTCTGGACGCAAAAGTTACATGTTGCTCCCGGTTTTGTGCTGAAAGTTTAATCGAATACGACGGCCATGGCGTGAAATCCAATGATGCTTCTACTCGAATGTTACATCGGAAGCACTTTTCCTGCATCCGTCTCCTCTTCGATCATCAGATCACATTCTACGATAATTCTACGAGTAGTTGGCATTCCAGTTCAATCAGTTGTATTCAATTTTAAACAATTTATCTGCATGTCTAGCACAGTATTAAACTCTATGAAAAACTTAAACCAGAAAAAACCTCATAAAAGACAATTAATGTAAGGTTTATAGCCAATCAACAATATTTATCATCTCTCAAATTTTAATTGAAGCTAATTTTAAAAGGAAAATCGTTTAGATAAAGTAAACACTATTTATTTTAAGAACCACCATAAAATATTTACCATAAATTTCATTCAATTTACCACATGTAAGATGTTGAATATTTTGTTTAAGGGTACACTTTTGATAAACAGCAATATATTAATTTTATTGTAGCCATTTCTACTTATTCAAAATGTTTGATTTTCATTTTGAATAATAGTAGTTATTGAGAAATAGTCCACGTGGCTTAGTGGTTAGAGCACTAAGCCCATAAGCCGAAGGTCTCTGGTTCAAGTATCGTTGGCGTCAACGAGATTTAGTTCAAGTGGTTCTTCGGACGGACTATAAGCCTGTTCAGTTATGATACGTGCTGGTTTAAAATCAGAACGTATTGCAGCTGGGTGGAGTGACACACGGCTAAAGCGTGACAATGATCATATCACCGTGCCGACACATTAGATCATGACAATGAGATAATCTAACTATCTCTTAGCGAAGGCTCGAAAGGGGATGTAGGGCTACGATGAAGAAGGAGAAGAAGAAGTTATTGAGAATGATTCAATAGTGTGATTCAAAATGCAAACCAAATAGAAGTCTTAAACAATCGTATGCATAACAGAAATGAGTTTGCCAGTGCACGTGATTTTATTTGGAATAGCTTTTAAGAAGCGTAGTAAAATTATTACTTTTTAATATGCTTTTAAAGCTTGTATTGTAAACTCACCAAATTATTTGAGCTTCAAAAGATTGTAAAAGTTTGTTCGAGTGGACTTAGAAGTTATTCCAAGTAGTGATTCCTTACGTTATTGCTTTTAGAACACCATAAGTGCATAAATTAAATTAAATTTTGTTTTATTGGGGTCGATGATAAGCAATGGCAATATTCGTATAAACGTGGTAATAGAAGAGTTACATAAATTAGAATGGTTACCAGAATGACCTAAATCGAAAGTAAGGAGATGCAACTAAATAATTTTTAAAAACGTGAATTCAAAAGTGAGTTTTATGACTACATAAAATTTGAAAAAAAAGAATTAGCCAAGAATAAATATGAAATCAGGTACATTTCCGAGTCAACCTAACCAATGAAATGACATGGAAAATTTATTTTATGGAAAATAAGAAACATTTAAACAAATCTTGACAAAAAAAAAATAATATGAAAAAAAACTAAAACTTATAAACCTTATCTAATTGGATCATATCCTGGATTTTAATCAAATTGCTTTTTTATGTAAATGCAAGCTTCATGTGGAATGTTGCCAAATTTTATAAGTGTGGTTCTAGTTACAGAATACGAAATCCTGAAAAGGAGTCCTTGACTGCTAGCAATTCTTGAACTGAAAAGTATTTCTAAACTGGAAATATATTCTGCTATAAGTTTTCAACATATTTTTTGATAAGGACGCACTCCATATCAAATTTCTTATATTTTCTACTTTAAACTTAAATTTCCAGCTTTATTGTTGACTGCAAAATTATTCCTAACAGTTTATATGCTGTTCAGTAGAATTTGTCTTTATTTGACTAGATATTTATTTTGAATATAAAAAATTTGCGCAATGTCAAGTTTTATTGGCTGAATTAATTCTTACATATCGTAATAGGATGGAAAGTGATAACCATAGCATAATTATTTACCCTTCTACTTATTTAAGTCACTTTTTAATGATTTTTGTGGCTAACATCATATTTTTGCGAATCGTTCATATTCTGACTAGAATTTTTGACTCAGAGAGGATTGTACAAACTGGTGCAATATTGCGGATATAACCTTTCCATTAATATTGAATTAGGTTATTGAAAAAATGTAAAAAAATAGAAATAAAAAAAAAAGTATCGATGAATTTCTCACATAAACAGAAAAAAAATTTATTTATAAATTGCTGAATCTATAATCACGTCTTTCCTTTACAGTAAACCCATTTTTTTCAGCTGGATAATGTGGGTGAAAGATGAGTATACCGCGTAGAGGGTAGAGTTCCAGTATTCCGCGAATGGTCAGTTTCGCGTTGCGGTCGATACGCAGTGCCAAAAATTGAGTTTACGTTTTTTCTTAGAGTAGATTTTTTCGGTTTGAATTCGAATACGTTATTTTGGGCACCGCGTCGATAATATTCGGGAGCGCGCAGTTTTTTCAACGGTTCTCTTGGTTCCTTTGCCGCAAACCGAAGTTACATAATATGAAGTAGAGTCGTTGTAGGTTTCCCGACGCGTTTTAGATCGGGCATTTAAACCGGTAGGTGAGTTTTGTAATTCGGACTTAGTCGGACCCGCCACCGAAACTCCTCTCCGAACTAGGTAGCTATTCAGCAGTCACCTCGGAGTAAACTAAGAGTGGCCGGACTTGTCGACCTGATGGGTACAGTCCGTTGTCACGTCTAGAACCAATGAAAGGTCAGTTTAGATTTCCTTCAGGAAAGTGTGAGTGAACGAACGTACGAGACATGAGAAAATCATTACAGTTTTGTCGTCTGCGAATTATACATTGTTGAGGGGTTTTCCCTATTCCGTCCCCAGAAGATGTCTTCTAGTGTGGTATTCAACAGTCAGTGATATTCGGTCCCCCTGGCTTACCCCTCTCTGTGGTGAAAATTCTGGCATATCCTTGAATGCTCCGATTTTTCTGCAGATGTTAGCAAGTGTTTCTATGCATGGCATCTCAATTGCCTATTTTATTAGGGTACTTATGATCGCGTTGATGTATATTGAGTCGAAGGCTTTTGTAAAGAGTATGTAAGCGAGTGCTGTACGAAGTTCATATTCCTTTGCCCTACTCATGATCTCGCTTATTATGTGCATGTGGTTGATTGTGCTAAATCCCCTTCTGAAACGTACCTATTCCTTCGGCTATTCGGCATGTGTAGAGCCCATTCTATTCTGTTGTTGAGGATATTTGTGAATACTTTATTTAAGATGGAAAGGAGACTTATTGGTATGCAGTTTTTATGTCCCCTTTATTACCCTTCTTGTGCATTAGAATTATAATCCTGCTATTTCATTTGTCTTTCTGATGCAGTTTGTGAGTACATTTGCTATTATTTTTCATGCTTTTCAGCCAGCGTTTTTCAGAAATTCAGCTGTAATACAATCACTTTTTACTGTTTTACCATTCTTCATGTGTTTGAGTGCAAATTCTACCTCCCCTATGAGGGCTTCGGGGGTCTTCGTATGTCGTTTCAGTTGTTGAAGGTTAAGACCCGAGAATAACTTTTTATTTCTATGTGGACCCTCTCTGGGGCATCATAGAGACCGCGGCAAAAGTTTCTTATGACTTCTAGAATTTTTTGCCTATCTGATATCCTAGCATTCTCATGTCCAGGGTGGTCACTTACTTTCTACTAATCAACAATGTTGCTTTTGTCTTTTTGATGCTCTTCTTGTTTTTAATGTTATTTACTACCAAACTCTGCCTTCTGATATGTCTTGTAGGATTCCATATACGCAATCCTTTCGATGTTCGAAAATGTTTTCACTTTTCTGCGTTTATTAAGTGGTGCTTTTATCTCCTTAAATTAATTTTTGGTGTCTGTTTTCTATGTTTAGTTCACCCACTTCTATGGCACATTTCAAGATGGTGCTTTCAAGATGCGTAGCATCTTTATTTTGCATCGTTTGGTAAATGCTAGAATTATTTCTGGTCTTTTCTATGCTGAAGCCTGGTCTTATTATTTTTTTAGTTAGCCTGCACCATTTGGCTTTTAACTCTTAGACAATTTTTGCTCTGAGCACCCAGTGATCGTTTTCTGTTCGAAATCTATTAATGGTTGAGATGTCCTTAACGGTTCTTATTTTATAAGTGAGCATCAGATCGATTTTGTTTCTCATGATCTCATAATCCCATGATCCATTTCTTACTTCGTTTCTTTTTGGAGAATGAGCCCGCATGTGCAGGCGATGTTAATGGGCAAATTGAACCAGTCTCTCTCCTTTCTTATTCTTTTGAATGAGTCCGAATTTTTCTGCTGTTTCTTCGTGTTTTTTCTGCTTCATACTAAAGCAGGAATGTTGCTTATTAAGTATTTATAGAGCCTGTTACCGTTATTCCATGCCTTGTTTATTTCTGCATCCCTCAATTTTTCCATCCATGTGGCTAGATGTTTGTGCATATACTTGCAGTATTTGCATTGTGTATCTACGAGACAATCTTAGAGTTGGACTGGCCAATTGATCTGGGGATACTTGTGGCTCGCACTATCTTGTCGGCCCACTTTATGTTGATCAGGAAAGCTACTCTGCTGCTTCTACCTTTTTGTGCTCCTTAGTGGTATAGAGTGTTCTTCTTCTTCTTCTTAGCACTACAGCCCCTCTCGCGCCTTTGCTCACTGCAAACAACGCCTCCAACTGTCTCAGTCCATTGACCGCGTCTTTCAATACCGAAATCAGAACCGTGATGAACTGTCTTCGTCGCCCGAGTCAGACCAGCGTTTCCTCGGTCTCCCCACTGGCCTTCGGCCTTCAGTTCTCCCAACGAATAAATTCTTGAGTATCCGTTGTTCATTCATACGATTTATGTGTCCAGCCGTTTGCAGTTACCGCAGTCGAACAACTGCTGAAACCGCAGGCTCATCAAAAATTTCATACAGCTCATAGTTGTATCGAATTCGCAATTGGTCTCCGTCTAACTGCAATCCGATTATTCGCCTCAGGACCCGTCACTCAAAGGCGTTCAATATATTTGCGGATGCTTGGGTTAGGGTCCATGTTTTACACCCATAGCATAACACTTGTCTTATCACAGATTTGTATACTTGGAGCTTTGTTCTCCGTGTATGCAGCTGGTCTTCAAGATCGTCAATATTGAATAAAATATTTCATTTGCGAGCTGTATTCTTCGGCGCATTTCGTCTCTTTCATTGCCCGTTTTCGTTATTTTGGCTCCTCAATACAAAAATTTACTAACATTTTCGATACTGTATTCGCCAAGTGTGATATTTTGTATGTTTGAGGTACTTTTCCTCGACTGCATCATGAGCTTTGTTTCATTTTCATTGATTTGTAGCCCTACTAGTTTTGCTTAGCTGTCGAGTTTCAGGAAGAGTTCTTTGGCAGTTGTTAATGACGGTGATAATATGTTGATGTCGTCTGCATAGGCTATTACTTGGCTCAACTTGTATAGTAATGTACCTCGCGTATCGACAGGTAGCTTCCTTATGACATTCTCCAGAGGAAAATTGAATAGCAATGGGGCCAGTCCGATATTTATGTCAAAGGTATCGGTGAGTTGATTATTAATGCGGACTTGGAAGGTCCTCGACGTCATTTTCATTTTGGTACGACGGACTAATTTGGCTGGGATGCCAAAGCGAAGCATTATATGGTAAAGTATGTTACGATCAATACGGTAGTACGCTTGCTTAAAGTCAAAGAGAATTTGGTGTACGTCTATGTTGAACTCCCAGCATTTTTCAAGTACCTGCTTAACTGTGAAAAATTGGTCTATTGTTGATCTACCTGCTCTAAAGTGATGTGATTTTATTTTCTTAGATTTTGAAAATATGTTTTACGCCGTACAAAGTTATGATATGCCTCTTTTATTTTTCGCACTGTAGCTTGTCACTTTTTTTTGTGGATAGGGAATACAATTGATGGCTCCAATCTTTTGGCATATGTTCTTGTTGCCAAATGTACTGGATGACTTTGTGAATAGCTTGGTGAATACTGCTGCCTCATCGATGCCCAGCGTTTTATTATTCTTTTGGACTTTGATGATGGAACAAACTTCATCCAGAATTCGTGGCGCCAGAGGAAACCCTCTGCAAACATCTATAGACTCCGATATTCTGGAGCTGTCTGGAGGATTCAGGAGGCTCTTGAAATATAATGCCCATCTCTCCTTAATCTTGGTTTCATCAGCGATAATATACCCGATGTCATCACGACAGAGGGTGGTTTTTGGCTGATAACCACGTTTAGACTTTTCACTACTTTGTGTGCTAGTCTTGTGTTGTTGCCCACTAAACTTACATCTATACTTCTCAATCGATCGTCGTATATTCTTTTCTTAGTTCTAATTATCTTAGTCGCTACTCTTCTGAGATTTTCATAGTGTTCTCTCTACATCCTGGTTTTCTTACCTACGGTACCTCTATACGCCAGATTCTTCTTGTCTAACGCATACTGGGACTCATCATCGAACCAATCATTTCTCTTGCACCGGGCCTGATGTCCAATCGTCTATTCTGCCACGGTGTTAATCACCGCTTTTACTTTCTTCCAGAGCTCGTTGCTTGTCTTTAACGTTGCGTTTGATAAGATGGGAGTTAGCTGGTTGTCGACGGTCTCCGTGAAATTTTTGGCCACAGAAGACGTTTGGAGCCTTTCGATGTCAAATTTTTGTAGCGGGCTGGTCTTCACCGAATATGCCTGTAGCATACGACATCGATAGGTTAATTTAATCAAGTAATGATCTAAGTTACAATTGGCTCCTCAGTATGTACGGATGTCATATATTCTCGAGGCCCAACGTTGATGGATCAAAACATGATCGATCTGGTTTAGTGTGTTGCCGTTCAGTGATTCTCAGGTAATTTTATGAATGGGTGGATGAGAGAAGCAATTAGAAGATATAACTAGATTTCTGCTATATACAAAGTCCATCAGGCGCTGGCCGTTGTCATTTATTTCATCGTGGAGGCTATATCCTTCAGTTGTTCTTCGTAGAGAAACTTCATCTTCAATCTAAGCGTTGAAATCACCCGGCATTTTTTGTGTTATTTGTAGGTCATGAGTCGACTAGTCTTTTCAGGTGATTGTAAAAGGTTTCCTTCGTTTCTTCGTCCTTTTCTTTGGTCAAGGCGTGAACATTGATCAGGCAGTTTTTGAAGAATTTCGCTTTTATACGGATCTCACACAACCATTCGTTTATTGCCTTGAAATCAATAGCGTGTGTTTTGAACTCCCTACCCACAATAAACACCACTCTGAATTCATGTTTTCCAGTAGGCTTCCCACTTTCAGATATTTTATGCGATCTCATGTCTTGAATACCATTTCCAGTTCATTTCCTGGATTGCCAGTATTTTTAATTTACATTGACTCGCCTGTTGTAAAAGATCCTTAACAGTGCCAGAGTAATTGAGTGATCTGACATTCCAGAATCCGATGCCACGGTCCTTTTTCCTATTTTGGGGTCGTTGCCGTCAGTCCCATCCATTCCAAGGCCTGTCTGCAGGTTTCGAAACATTTTAGGGTTTTAAGGGTGGGGATTTAGTCCGTCGCCCGACCTCCATCCCGGTGGCATTATTATTACTTCAATTCCGTTATCAGGCGCGGAAAATTTGCCCTTACTCTCTTAAATCTCCACAAAGGAGGTGTAAGTAAGATTCAGTAGCAGAGCTGTAGATGTATTTACAGTTATGAGCATGTCTCGGCATTTAATATTACATTATTGGGGAACCAGTAAACCCAATGTGCAACCCTGGGAACATTTGCTACCATTTAATAAGGGGGTTTGGGATAAGAAATCATGGAAGCTGTGGTTTGGGGAAACAAGGGTTTCTCTCCTCCTGTCTCAAATGGGCTTGGGACCATCTACGGTGGAGCAAAACGAGGCTTGGCCCAAAGTAATGTGTCATACGGTTCCAGGCTAAGCTCACAGGCAGACAGAGGAGTGTTTCAGACGTCTTGCGTGTCTGAAAGCCCCACACTTAGGGTGTAGTCTTTACCTTCTAACCATAGAAAAGGCACGTCAAGGAATATAGTGCTGTGGGACGATGATATTCACTATCGATAACTTTTTTTCTTCTCCTTAAACATTTGCTTCAGCAGTTAAAAGACTCGTTATTGCTTTTAAATACAAATATTTTTGGCACCACGTAGATGCTATCATCAGATTGTATTCCCATCTTTTTTTTCAATCGTGAATCAGATTCATGTCATTCAAGTGGTGTCAAAAATATATATTTATTTTCAAAATGGAGAAACGCAATCAAAAGCAACGCGTCGCAATGAAATTTTGCGCCAGATAGAGCGAAACAGCTTCGGAAACGTACGCTAAAATTGCTGGTTTTTAAAATATGACCCGGAAACCAAACGCCAAGGCTCACAATGGTTGCCTCCGTACATTCTCGCCTGTAAAAAGCTCGCATGAGCAAGTCGGAGCAGAAAACGATGATAATTGCCTGTTTTGATAACCGTCGAATCGTCCATAAAGAACTTGTTCCATCGGGGCGGACCGTAAATCAAGTCTACTATCGCCAAGTACTCGAAAGATTGTGACAACTAGTCAATAGGGTGCACCCAGACAACGCCTGTAACTGAATCTTTCAGTATTACGCCTTTCAACGGATCGTCGTGTTGCAACAGCCGCCTTACTTGCCCGATATATCACCCTGTGATTTTTTTTCCCTAGAACAAAATTGGTGGCCAAGGGAACCCATTTTGAGTCAATAACGGACATCTAGGTGGCCGTGATGAGGGTACTTGTGGTCATTCTAGTCGAAGCGTTTCAGAAATGTTACGAATCATGAAAAACGTGCTGGAATCGTTGTATAGCTGCTCAAGGAGACTACTTTGAGGAGGATGGCAGAATTGTAGAATAATTTTTAAATATACGGTTTTCATGGAATAAGTCTCATTACTTAATTGTCACACCTCGTATATACTACGTAGCAATTTCACCTCCTGTCATAAAATGGGGCCCGAATTCAACCTCAAAAAACTGGTGACAGTAGTGAGAATTGATGAAAATTTACTGGAAAAATCTTGCCTTTTTTTTACATACAACATTTTTTTTAATGTAAAAGGTTACGTTAAATTCAAATCCGTTGTCCAAATTGAGGTGAACGCGCAGTTTTTATAAACTCAAAAAACCGAGCAGATATCACTTTTTTTTAAATCCAAACGGACTTTGACCAAATTTTACGTAAGAGGCTTCCTGTGTCGCTAACTATGAATATGAATTCAGATCCTGAAACAGCTGCATTTTGCAGAAATCCGCCAATTCAAGCAGAATTTGGAATGATTGCTTTTGCTGATTTGTTAAGAATACATCTTGATTCAGATCTTTATAAATCAAAGTCGGATATCCGATAAGGCGAATATTTTTTTTTCAAAATGGTGGATGTATCTTTTTGAAATCCACAGTTTTAACTCAAATTTGGTATTTACTCTTTATATTGCAATCATTTTTGCCGTCACCGCTACCGCTGACAGTGGCCTCATCCAAAAGTAAGTTCCCCTCCAAAAGTGAAGCCCCTTCCAAAGGTGACTCCCCCTCCATAAGTGACTACAAAAATGACCACCTCTCCAAAAGTGACTCCACCTCTAGAAATGACTCCCTCTCCAGAAATGACTTCTCTCCTTTATTAAAAAATACTGTCTTTCAAAAATGAGCCCCTCTTCAAATGTGCTCCTACTCCGAAAATTCCCTTCTATATAAGGAAAAAGTTCCGCACTGAAATTGAGTCCTCCTTCAAAAATGGCTCCCCTACAAACCTCTCGAGGGTTCGCGAGTATAGCGAGTACGAGAGCGTAGCACCATAATTTCTATTAATCGATTATTTTATCAATTATTTTGTTTATTTGATGTCCGCAGGCTAGTTTTCTTTTTTCTTAAAAGGCCGTCAGGCCTTTTTATGTTGTGTGAGCAGACGCGTTTTGACTCGTTTGAGTCATCTTTAGTGTCTAAAGGTTGTGTTGGAGGGAATGACTTTATATAGTCGTACAGTGGCAGCACTAAATTAAGTTAAGTAATAAATTAGGTCAAGTGCTAAATTCGGTCAGGGCTTGTTCTTTTTCATCACGTTTACTTTTTCGTCGAAGAGTGTGGTCTAGTACTGAAAAAATAGCGTCGGGATTTGTAATAAGTTGTTCGTTGATAATGTCACCGGCTGTTTTTCGTTGTTTATATATTTTAAACCTTTCTAGAAGGTTAAGTCTCGGTACTTTGCTTTGTTTGTATAGCAATGTCATAGAGTTTGTCATTGCGTCAGACTTGTGTGTATAGTTTTGTAGGTGTGCCGCATAATTTGAGTCTGCCTTGTTCTGTAAGAAAGATCGTAAGTGCTCTTTACATATTGTTGTTAGTTTTCGTGTTGTCCTTTCTTTGTATACCATGTCACAGTCCTTGCATGTCAGTTTGTATATGACGCTGTTTACGTATATTGATGTGTCATTCAGCTTTGGTTTCATTTTATCAGTTATTCATTTAACATCCCATACAATACATTCTCTGGGCCAGTCATGACTGTTAAACTACCTTTTTAGGTCTTTGTAAAAAATTTTTTTACAAAGACCTACTAGTTTCGCGACCTGTCTGTCCGTCTGTCCGTCCGTCTGTCCGTCCGTCCGTCTGTCCGTCTGTCCGTCTGTCCGTCTGTCCGTCTGTCCGTCTGTCCGTGCGTCACAGCTGATTTCCTCAGAAACTATAGAAGCTAGAATGCTCAAACTTTGTGAAAAGGTCAGAAGTGATGATCTCTCAAAAGTTAAGGCCTTGACAAAAATTTAAAAAATGTTTAAGGGGGGTCCCCCCTATAAACGAAATGGCCCTTAAAATTTTTTTTTAATCAAAGGTAGTCGAGTGGGGTATCAAATGAAAGGTCTTGATTAGAACTTTTAGAATCTGAAATAAAAAAATCATTTGATGAATTAGGGGGTCCACGGGAAGGCAAAATGCACCCAAAATTTGTGTCCCCCCCCCTCGCGATTGGACACCTTTCAGCCGAAAAATCTGAAAATTATCACGAATGTGGACCTTTATGAGTACAAGGGCAACAAATACCTTAGAAATCGAAATTCGCTCAACTTTGTTAATAATAGTATGATTTGTAGATTTTACATTTTTGCCCATAAAATCAAAACGGTACCTTTAAACTTCTTGAAATTTTGCAATTATATAGACTGACATTAGATATATATGTTGACAAAATTTAATTGAGATCGAATCATAATCAAGTGAGTTATAGCCATTTCAATTATATGGAATTACAACAACGATAACACGTGTTTATGGTTGATATAGGGTTTTCCAATTAGAGGTGTTATTTTGATATTATAAGAAAAATGCCATTTTTTAAAATAAATGATCCGATGTTTAGTTCATTATAAAGAAGAAGATATGCCGTTAATAGCAATAAATAACATTGGGCAAATCACTACTACGACACGCTTACAGGACCATATCCTTTTCATGAAATTTTCCATAACCAAATCGCACAGTGGCTACCCTAGGTCCTCGAAAGCCTCACGAATTTCATCTTTGAGATCTTGAATTGACGCTGGACTATTGGCATAGGCCTGCTCTATCACGTGGCTCCAAAGGAAGAAGTCGCAAGGTGTTGAATCACAAGATCTATTCAAAATAACACCTCTTATTGGAAAACCCTATATATATTTAAAATTGACTTAGGCACTTTTATTTCCTTTCAATTTTCATGAAAATTCAAGGAATAGTGTTTAACTTGAACATGTTCAATCGGCCGAGCATTCAGAAAAATCATTTAAGCTACATGAAAATGGCGGCTGCACTGTGCTTATGAAAGAAACTGTGCATCTTTTGTATGAATTTGAACGATTTCATATCTAAGTATTCGATGAATAATTCAAGTTACCGATTCACGCCATTAGAAAACTTGCTTCTAACCCTAGGATGTTTACAAAGACCTTCTGGTAGGAGCACTCTCCTGCTTACTCAACTTGTTTCTGCTGTATCTTGTTCACTTTTTGAGGGGGTGTACTTTTGGATTGGCAACCGTCAGCGGTGATGATGTGAGCTTCAACAAATATATCCACCATTAAAAAAAATATGTCTGCCACAATGGATCCACCATTTTGATTTATAAAGACCTGAGTTCAGATGTATGATCAACGAACCAGCAAACCTCATCATACCAAATTTCGCTTGAATTGGTGGATTTCTGCAAAATGTATCCACCAAATTGGACCAGCTATCTTGAATTTTTAGGATTTGAATTCATATTCGTACTCAGCGACCCAAAAACCCCTTACAGAAAATTTGGCAAAAGTCCGTGTGGATTTAAAAAAAAAATGATGACCGCTCGGTGTTTTTGAGGTTAGAAAAAAAACTGCACGTTCTACCACAATTCTGACGATGAATTTGAATTCAATGAAGCCTTTTACATAAAAATACACTGTTAGCTGAGAAAAAAAATTTTCAGATTTTTCCAGTAAATTTTTAAACAATACAGGGTGCGGACGGTATTTGAGGACAACTTGAGAGTAAAATTAATTAGCTTGTATGTTTAACAAAATTTAATGAAATTTCAGGAATTTTTTATACAACGTTAAAATAATATATGGCTATACATTTATTCAATGAAATCGCCATTAGCAACAATAACCTGTTGGATCCGGGTCCGGAAACGATTACATGCCCGAATCAAATGCTCCTTGTTCATATTGACCATAACGGCATTAATAGCAGTCTTCAGCGAAGAAGTGGTATTATGAGGACGATTATTGGTCTCATGCTCAACTACGCCCCATACGTAATAATTCAAAGGATTAAGGTCCGGGGAGCTAGGTGGCCATAGGTTCGGTATTATATGGTCATGAAAATTTTCGGCCATTCAATCTTGTGTCGCCATCGCTTTGTATGATGGAGCAGAGTCTTGTTGAAAAATGTATGGTCTGCCTCTGCTTACACTGTCTATCCAGGGTTTCACGACCGTCTCCAAAACTTCGATGTATGCAGCAGAGTTCACTCGAAGTCCTTGAGTAAAAAAGTGTGGTGGCATAAGGGGTCCTTCGTTACAACAACACCTAAAACCATAACAGTGGCTGGATATTTTGTGTGCATAACAACAGGAACCTCCGTAGGATATGAACATAGCCATCTGTTATTTCTGCGATTGGTCTTTTGATCTGGGTCAAAATGTTTTCGTCGGAAAAAAACCATAACATTTTGGGTGCCTCAGGGTGTTTGATTTTGTTTAGAAGACGTTTTAATCGGAGAGCTCTTTGTTTTCGTGTTTGTTCCGACATCACTGTCCTCTGCGCATCACTTAAGACTTATACCGAAGGTCTTCGTGGACAACTCTACGAATAAGGCGCTCTGGAACATGAAGCTCACTCGCAAGGACTCTCATTGATTTTGAAGGGTCCTCGTCCATGATCGCTTGCACCTGCTCTAAAAATTCTGCAGATCGGACAGTGTCAGAACGTTGTTCGTTCTTTTTGCGTTTTTCAACCGATTCTGTATCGCCTCCTGATGCTTCCAATTCACGCCGATCCTTATGCACGAATGAACGGGTGCAATTTAGAAAATTGGAGATCTCTAAATCTGTATAGTTCGCACATATAACGACGATGACAGCATGCCTCTTCATATCTTGAGTGATGTTGTAGCCCACCATTTCTTATCTGAAAAGAAAAAAAATAAAAATAAAAATTCGCGAAGTTATAGTCACATTTATGCATGTCCTCAAATACCGTACGCATCCTGTATTTTTCATCATTTTTATGGCAAGAAAACAATGGTGATATGATTGGCGATCAGAAGGCAGAATTACAACGGAAAATACATATAGAATACAAAGTATATCCAAATTTTTAGAGTTTTGTAAAATAATTTCACAAAACCCTACTAAAATCACGTCCTGTCTGTCTGTCTGTCCGTCCGTCCGTGGGTCACAGCAGTTTTTCTCGGAAACTACTTAAGCTAGAAACATCAAATTTTGTATGTCGGTGTAAAGTGGTGCTCTCTTTATAGTTCAATTACAAAAAATCCCCGTTGGCAGCACCAGTCGGAAAGGTAAATTTCTCGTATGTAGCGTAAGGTTTCGGAAAAAAAATTTGGCTTGCCTACTACTTAACTTCTTACTGCAATTTCGGTAGCACTACATGGGTTTTTAGTAACAAAAAGGATCTGCCGCCGTTTGTGTATGGAGACCTTTCATAGAGGTGCAAATATTTTGCCAATTAAATTGAGTTACACACGTATGGATCACATATTGAAAATCGGCGGGTAGTAAATTGTTATAAACATATTTATACTCGTGTCGCCCTTCTCACATTTGCTGTTTATACATTTCATAGTGGCTACCACACAAAGGTGATAACTTGTCGGCTTTAATAGCTCAAATAGTTAATTTCAAAAGATTTCCATAAAAGTTAAATCAGCACTTGCATTGCCATTAATATATACATTTTCAATTTTTTTCTGAACTATGAGGGCCGTCATTTCGATTTTTATTGAAATCGGCTGCTAAGAATATTAAGCTGTAAATTTTTAACTTTTTTATTTGTCATTCGATTTGCATAATCAAATTAAATTAACTTGCCTTAATAACTTATAATTTCAAGTTTCAAAGGTTTCTGTTGAGAATCTTGGCTGCTAGAGGGCTACAGAAATAAAAAATTGCTTGCCGCCCCCCTGTATGGGAAGACCCGCCTGTATGGAGAGACCCCCCTTAAATACCTTAAAATATTTTCTTGCACTGCAAATTTCAAGAGGCACCACTTTTGACCTACGTAGAAAATTTCCTCATTCTAGCTCATGTGGTTTGCGGGAAAACTTGTTATGACGCACGAACAAACGGGCGGACGGACGGACAGACAGACAAGTCGCGATTTTATAATTTTTTAGGGTATTGTTAAAAATATTTTACAATATCTCAAAAATGATCTGGTTTATAAGTTCTTTCAAGTAAAGTCATTTAAAACGTTTCCATGAAAAATATTCATTATTTCAGTTGGCACTAAAATAGCGAATTGCGCTTGCCTTCAGACCTTTGGGGGCCGCCATTTTGAATGCATGCATTTGATTTTGGATTATTTTAAATCTTTGTATGCTAGGACCTCACCAATCAATGTACTATCTCGTTCAAATAGGAGTTTCAGTCTAGACAGGGCAAAATAATTCAATTTTTAAAGAAAATGGCAGCTAAAAATATTAGGCTTTAAATTTTCGACTTTTTTATTTTTCATTCAATTTTAATAATTTCCTGCAAAATACAAGAACATAGTACAGAAATTCATAGTCTCAAGTTTCATCAAAATCCGTTGGAAAATGTGACCGCTAGAGGGCCACAAAAACATGAAAAAAAACGCATATTTCAACGGCCGCCATTTTGAAATTTGCAAATGCATGATCACCAAAATATCAAAGACTATAGGTCTAAGTAATATCTATCTCGAAACCAAGTTTCATATATGTCGGATCAAAATTGCGACTTTAAGAAGCCTTTGAAGTTTTGAGTTTCAACTGGCCGCCATTTTGTTTTTTGCAACCTGACCTCCAGTTTTTTTACGCAATTCTTTAGATACTTATAATTTCTATCCAACTGCCGAGTTTCATGAAAATCTGTTGAAACCTTTGACCACTATTACAACAACAAAATTTTGCACGTTTTTCGACTTTGAGCGGCCGCCATTTTGTTTCTGCCGTACCGACTTTGGATGTTTTATTGTGAGATTCATCACATACATCAGTGAACCTTCGTACCAAATTTCATCCAAATCGGAGCTATACTTTGGTCAGAACAGAAATCACGATTTTTCGTCTAAAATGGCCGCCATTTTGTTTTTGATCAGCCGATATAGCTGGTTCACGAACTTAACCGAGATAATTACCCAATACACCTTTCCTGAAAATTTGGTGCAAATCGAAGCAAAATTGCAACCTCTAGCGTGGTCACAAATTTCGTTATATCACATATATATATATATATATATATATATATATATATATATATATATATATATATATATATATATATATATATATATATATATATATATATATGATGCTCTCCGCAATAGGTAAATTTCTCTCGAGAAATTTACGTAAAAATGTTTATAAGGCGTTTAAGGGGGGTCTCAGCATATCGGGGAGTGACCCCCCGAAAAAAAATTCGTCAAATGTAGCAGATATGGATATTAAATGAAAGGTCTTGATAAGAACTTTTCAAAACAGGTCTTAGTTTGGCAAAACTTGCTTCGAGGGGCGCACAAGGAGGGGAAATACACAAAAATTTGTGTCCTCCCCCACCTATGATCCCAAAAATCTGAAAAAATTAGAGGTGGAGGTGTTTATGAGTACAACATTAACAAATACCTTGGAAGTCAAAATTCGCTCAACCTTGTTAATAATAGTATGATATTCGAATTTCACGTTTTTCCCAATAAAATCGTAGGTATACTGAACGAAATTTGATATTTAATTAATCGTAGTACCGGTTAATTCGTGCGGTTTTCTAACAGATGGCGTAACTTGATTTTTATTCCTGTGATTCACCTTTCCGAATATGTGTTGGAAAGCTACTTTCATATAGTTTCAGAATCAGTATGTGTCATTTAGCTGAAGCGTAAACAACAATACATTTTTTTACTCTGAATATGTCGTATTTTGTGCCGAATAAAGTGTTTTGCGGAGAGTACTTCTTCATTGAAGAAAAAAGCAGCTGAAAGTCATCGTATTTTGGTGGAAGTGTATGGTGTGCATGCTCTAGCTAAGTGTATGTGCCAGAAGTGGTTTGGACGGTTTAAAAGTGGCAATTTTGACTTGGATGGCGATGAACGGCCCGGACAGCTAAAAAGTTTGAAGATCACGAATTGTCGACATTGCTCGACCAAGATCCATCCCAAATGCAAGAAGAACTTGCAAAATCACTTGACGTCATCAACAAACCATTTCCAATCTTCTAAAAGCAATGGGAATTATCCGGAAGGTAGGCCATTGGGGGCCATATGAATTGAAGCCAAGAGACGTCGAACGCCGATTTTTTCACGTGTGAACAACTGCTTCAACGGCACAAAAGAAAAAGTTTTTTGCATCGAATTGTCACTAGCGATGACAGGTGGGTCCTTTACGATAATCCAAATCGTCGGGCAACGTATGGATACCCCGGCCATGCATCATCATCGACGGCCGTTCAGAATATTCATGGCCTGAAGGTTATGCTGTGTATTTGGTGGGACCAGCAGGGTGTGATATATTATGAGCTGTCGTAACAGAATAAAACAATCACAGAGGAAGTCTACCTATGAACAGTGATGCGTTTGAGCCGAGCGCTGCGTGAAAAACGGCCGGAATATGAACAAAGGCACGGCAAGATATTTTGAAACATGACAATTCTCGGCCATATGTTGCACAGGTCGTCAAAACCTACCGTAAAACGCTCAAATGGGATGTCCTACTCACCCACCGTATAGTTCAGACCTTGCGCTATCCGATTAATACCTCTTCCGATCAATGCAACATAGCCTGGCTGACCAGCACTTCTCCAATTATGAAGAATTCAAAAATTGGATCGATTCGTGGATAGCGGAGAAGCCGGCCGAATTTTTCAGAGAGGAGATTCGTTAATTGCCAGAAAAATGAGAAAAAGTTATAGCTAGCGATAGACAATACTTTGAATATTAGGTTTGTAACCATTTTTTCACAATAAAGCTTCAATATTCAACCACACGAATTAACCGGTACCCCTTTTAGTTCCGCAAAAGGTTCTTAAAGTATGTTAGTTTGATGAAAATCGAATGGTGTGCACGGAGGTTATAGCCATTTGAAATTTATCCAATTACAATACTAATAACACATGATTTTGGTATTTCACGGACTTTCCATCGAATCAGTCAATGCAGCTTTGATTTGATCTTCTTAGAATTTTCAAGTAAGAACAATAACATTAATATTTTTAGGAGTTCATGATTTGAGTGATTTTTGTTGGTTTGCAGTGAAATGGCGCCCGTTGAAAATAGAAAAACAATGGATTTTTTTAAACGTGCACATCTCTTTGACATATTTCTTGACTTTATTCGTTGCTGGTGACCGCATTTCTAGGAAGTTGAGTACAAAACCCTTCTGACATGAGCGTAGGTCTGTTTACCCAACTTGTTTTTGTATGGCTTTGTTATGAATGAGTTTTTTATGGTATATTTGCACAGAAATGCATCTTTATAATGGATAATATCAACATTAACTGGTGGTCCATTACAATAAATTCGCACAATCAATTTGAACACTCGAAAATCTACCATCAAAAAAGCCCAGTTGGTAAACAAAAGCTCCAATTTTATCCTACACTGACTCTGCACTTGTCTTGTTCCCATGCACTTACAGATACTCTACCATACTATCGTCGCAACAATCATGAAAGGTACTTTGCAGCTTTTCTGGCTCTATTCCGGTCTAGTGATTTTTGCTCTACTGGTACCTGCATTCTGTTCTCTTCCACGTTGTCTGTTTCCTTGACTCTCTCTATGTTATTACCCAGGACTGCAAATGCACATCACGTTGATTAATTCCCGATACATCTTTAATGCACGCTCGTATGCAAGCAATCAACTCTGAAAAGGACATCGTCTTGTTGCAGCAGACACGACTGAGACTATAACAAGTGATCCTTTAAAATGAAATGTCTGGCAAAACGAAAGATTTTATGTTGGGCTAATATTTGCGATAGCCAAGTATCCAATTCAACCCTTCGTCGTATCGTTTTTGTATGATTCAATTGAAAAGGATGCGCGTGCATGTGTGCGCGGAGGGAAAATTGAAAGTGATATGATATTTATTCGATTATGTGTGGTTTGGCTGATTAAGAAAATTATGTTTACCTTTGGAAAGTGATATGAGTACACAGTCTATATTACTTGAAGACTGAACAAACAACTATGAAGACGTTGGTTGGCTTGCGTCGCTGCAAAGAAGCTAGAAAAGACGTTTTCTAAGGACTCTGGAAAAGTACTTGGACAAACACACTGTCTGAAGTGAAATGAAATGCAATTTTCTTGGCTTTTTCAATAATTGTTCAAAGTATTATGTTTGGAATATTTTATTGGAGATTTTGTTCGAAATATGATAATTTTGGCTTGATGATTGTTCTAATAAGAAAGAACAAGAAAAGACTATTCCTGTGAAAGTACTTATATCTCAAATAAAAAAAAAACGTCTTTCACTATTCCTAACTTGGTAAGAATTTTGCGATTAGGTAACAATCTTGCGATGAGGTATAGGAAATAGCTTCTATTGTTTGAAATGCAACGAATACATTTTTATTGAATTTCGCACCGTTCATTATCTTGTCCAAGCCCTGGCTTGAATCGAAATTCATTTCGATGAAGCGAATATTCTTGGAATCACTCAATAAAATTTATTTTCTTCGTAATTAAATACCTTTTTAGAGTGCCCGCATCAAAAAAGCATCCCCGAACCATTCGTATCAAGATTAGAACAATAAAGTACTAACAAAAACATCGCTCGAAAATTTAACATCAAAGAAAATTGCACAACATCTAATCCGAAAATAGCTCGACGACAATTTTCCTCCCTAACATCTAAAACGACAACAGGTGAAAGTGATTTGGACATCATCATAACAAAACATTTTCTTTGTGGACAACTAACAAGGTTTCAAAGTCGTTAAATTCCCGACAAAGTTTGTCAAATCGTTGAAAATCTGTTTGTTGTTTTATGACATCGTAAAATCTCGACCTAAATAAGATTTCGTTTTTTTTTTCTTTCAGCTCCCCAACCCCCTGCTCCTAATGCTCTGTGTATTTGTTGTCTTTTGTATTTAACGTAGGAAAGTTTAACATACACAATTTTCTAATGTGGATTAAGGGAGCCAGTTGTTTTATCTCATGGAGTTTAGGATAGGGCAAATAGAATTTAGAACGAGTTTACGAGACTGCCAGGCTCAAAGACAATGGTGCAAAGATCAAAGTATTCCGTGAGAAAAGCCGGGAGTATTGTTCTATGTACATATGAAGTGTGGGCTAGAGCAGATTTTCGGAGGATATGAGGAAGTTGGGTCTTCGACGAAAATTTTATGAGTTTTCTCACTTTCTGCTCAGTAGTGTAGCTTTGAATCGTCAAAGGATAATCAGTGATAAGGAGATTACTAGAATGGCATCAATTTTGAAGGAATAAATAGAAGTATCCTTAATTGGAGGGTTGATAGAATGTAGAAATTGAGATTTGAGGATGCAAATGCTATGACGAATAAATAAACTAGCTAGCAAAGGAGTCTGGAAATAATTCTGAGTCGCTCAGAAGTCACTGCGGTTAAGCCCAAAACAAACGAAAATTGATAAAATTACTCTTCTTTCATACAGATATTTTTTTTTTCATTCTCTCCTTATTATTATTCTTCTTCTTAGCACTACAGCCCCTTTCGGGCCTTCGCTTCTTGTAAATAGCGCCTCATACTGTCTCGATCATTGACCGCGTACTCTAATTTCGAAATCCGAGCAGCGATTAAATGTCTTCATCGACGGAGTCAGACCAGCGTTTCCTCGGTTTCCCCACTGGTCTCCGGCCATCAGTTCTCGCAAAGAATACCTTTTTGGGTATCCATTGTTCGTTCACACGATTCATGTGGCCAGCCCATCGCAGCTTCCGCAGTCTAACAATTGTTGAGACCTCCGGTTCGTCAAAAATTTCATACAGCTCATGGTTGTATCGAATTCACCATTAGTCCTCGTCTAGATTCGCTCCGATTATTTGCCTCGGGAACCGTCGCTCAAAGGCATTCAATATATTTTTGGATACATGGGTTAGGGTCCATGTTTCACACTCATAGCATAACATAGGTTTTATCACAGATTTGTATACTTGGAGCTTTGTTTTCCTGTGTATGCAGCTGCTCTTCAAGATGAATAAAATATTTTATTTGCGAGCTGCATTCTTCGCCGTATTTCGTCTCTTTCATGTAATGTTTCTTCAAAAGAGTTTGTAATTTTCTAAAGTTCGACTCTGTGGAAAAATAAGGTGTGTGCAAAATGAGTTGATGAAAAGGCAAGTAATTATTGGGACATGAGCAGCTTATGCAAAATTTTAGAAATCATCCATTTTGGCAGCAGAATATAATAAGACTGGGGCATGGGAATAGTGACGAATGATTTTAATGTCAAATGAAAATATTATTGATGTATGACAACTTTGGTCTGAAGATAATGTAAAGTTCTCTTTTGGAAAAAAATCATACAAAAAGTGGGGAGGTATGAGTTGAACTTCTTATGATCAGTTTGTAATCCTGCGTTTTTTACATCTTTCACTAGCATATATTTGAATGCAATTACCGGAAGGTACTTGAAAGATTTATACGAACGCTTTGAAATACAAGTTTACATCCACAGAATTAAAAATTTACAAGGTTTTGTCAAGAGCACAGACGTTTGATAGTTAATCTATGGGTAAAGAACTCTTTTCTGTATTAGTAGTAGTAGTAGTCGAAGTCGCAGACTGTAAAAAGTAGTCCTTCAAAACTTCCAAATTGAATTAAAAAATCACTTATGTTTTCACAATCAGCTGGAATGTGGGGGGAGAGGTATGGAGTTAGTGCGATTCAGCACCTTAACTCCCTCGCATCTGTGAGTACTACAGTACCCACTTACCTTCCTGAGCCAGCTTCAGTCAATATATGATTTTAGAAATAAATTTTATATAGATATATGGCGGATTGTTGGGTGACGTAAGTCATCCCCGTTCCAAACAGTTCGAAGGAACGCCAGGGTACTATTAGTATGGTTGTCTTTTGTATCAAAAAGTTTCAGTGCTCTGTCACGTGCGTATTTTTCAACTGTCTCAAGTCTTAGGTCCTTGTATATGTCCGTGTTTCTAATGTACCATGGAATTCTTAAGATCTTTCGAATAATTCTATTTTGGAAGGACTGGAGTGCTTTTTTGTTAGTCTTTGTCGTCTGGTAGAAAGCAGAACTACCGTATAGTAGCGTCGGTCGTATAATTTGTTTGTAGATGAGCAGTCGATTTTTAAGGCCAAGTTTTTTGGGTTCAATGAGTAGGTGTAGTTTGAAGAGAAGTCCAATACAGTGTCCCCGTGTATTTTGTATTTGTTGTCTCCACGTCAGGTCTGTGTCGAACGTAAGTCCAAGGTATTTAGCCGTTGGTGCCCAGTCTATTGTTTCATTGTCAACGTTTAGTCTCTGTGGAGTTTGTCGTGGTTTTCTTGTGATGAATAGGGCCTGTGTTTTATCAGAGTTAAGTCAATTTTCCATTTGCGAAAGTATTCTAATAAAATGTTTATCGATCGTTGCAAGCTTGAGGTGATGACTCTTGCATGTCGTGCTGTAACAAATATACAGGTATTACAGCGTACAGTGATAATTTTACTTTTGGAGGCAGAGGAGGAAGATCTGCAGTAAATATATTATAAAGGACCGTTAATATGGGCCAATAATTTGAGTGAGCTGCAATGGCATATTGAACTGATGCATTTTGAAGATAAGTCCTGCATGCCAGACTTTATCAAAGGCCTTAGCTATGTCAAACATAACTAAGCCTGTTGAATTTCTGCGTTAAAGCCTGTTACGATATGTTGAACCACTCTAACTAGCTGGAGCTCAGTAGAGTGTTTGGCTTTGAAGCCATATTGTTCTTCCGGTAAAATAACTTTATGAGATATAAGCTCATAAAGTCGATGCAGAATCACCCTTTTCGCAATTTTCGACAGCGAAGAGGGAAGACTGATGGGTCTCCAGTTTTGTGGAAATTGTGGGTCCTTTTGAGGTTTTGGGAAGACAATAATAACCGCTGATTTCCATATTTTGGGATACCTTCGCGAACGGAATATCACATTAATAATGTCAGTAAGTGTTTGTAGAATATTGTCTGGTAGCCAAGAAATCATAGTGTTTGTAATAGTATCGTATCCAGGTGATTTATGTTTGTCGAGTGTCTGTATAATGTTTTTGGATTCATCGAAGTCCGTTGGTTCAATCCTGTCTTCGTGTTGAATGTTATCCATCAGGAGTCTGTTGACAGAAGATTCAATTCTTTCCTTAGTTCCCAAGTCCTCTTCATCCGAAGAATTTTCACGGAATTGTGTTCCTAGGGAATCTGCAAATGCCTCTGCCTTACCTGCATCGTAGAATTGCATCCCATTCGAACCATGATTAGGCGGTACCGCAATCTTACAGTTTTTCCAAAAATATTTGGTCATTCTCCAGAAACTGGTGCACCCAGGCTCGAGACTCTGCAAAAAGCTCTCCCATTGCTTGTCTCGGAATACCCTTATCTTATCACGGATTTCTCTCATCCGAGTAGCGTTTATGCGTAGCGTAGTGTCACCTGTAAACCTAAGTCTCCTCCGAATTTGATTCCTTCTCCTGATCAGTTGTTTGATATTCTGAGGGAGTTCATAGGGATTTGTTTCCCTTCTCGGAGTTATGACCGTGTGGTCCTCTTTTGCCTGTATAATTTCCTGAGTTATGTTCTCAATCATATTGTCGATGTCGTCGGCCATTTCTGGTGATTAAAAATTAGTTTCGTTGGCCAATGCGACTTTAAACGCTTTCCAGTTGGTAGTTTCCTTTTCCTGCATAGGAACATCAATAAAGACGTTTTCTATGAGGAAAAGGACTGGTTTGTGGTCGGAAAACAGAGTACAGCACAGAGCCATTTCTGGATCCGTTATGTGTTGGCTCATTGGGGATATGCAGGCTGAAGTGTTGGCTGTGATAAATGTATTGAGCTCGGTCCCAGCTTCATTGCTTCTCACAGCTCCCCAAAGGCGGGGTGTGGCATTTAGATCTCCTGCAATGAGGATAGGGCCATCAAATGCAGTAAGTACTCTGAGATCATCTGAAAGATTTCTATTTGATGGAGGATTGTAAACAGAAATCACAATGAACTCCAGAAAATTAGTTCGCACCTTGATTATTGTGGCCTCTAGCTTCTCAAGTGTGGGTGTATTGATGAGATAATGACTCACGTATCATCTTACGAGAATGGCCGTTCCGCCTCCCCTACCCGTCATTCTATCGTTTCTGTACATGATTTAGTTGGGGACGCGGAATCGTCTTCCAGGCTTCAGAAAGGTTTCTTGGATCATGATGACATCGTATTTATGATCAAAAATAAATTGTTGTATTTCACCGGTATGCTGAGGCAAGGAATTCGCATTCCACGTCAGAATTGAAACGCGATTCATTAAACTCATTAGTGTTTATTGTTGATGACATTTTGAGATGCAGCAAACATAGTTTGAATCATGTTTGCCATCATCTCTTGCATCATGTGTTGAAACTGTGTCTGTATTTTGGCAAACATTTGGTCCATATTGTTAGTTTGATTTTGTATGCGTAGGGGAGCCTGTGTCGTGATTGTTTGTTCTTGCGCTGGTTGTGTGGGTTGGGCCGCAGCAACCTGTGCGAACGATCTTCTCACGTTCTTTGGATTCCTGGGACAACCCCCGTAGCTTGCTGGATGTTCTCCGCCACAGTTAACAAGTTGACAAGTGTGGCACATACCCTGGCCCGTACGAGGACGCTGTGCCTCCACGATGCACATAAGGTGGCATAGAGATTTAATGTTATAAATATTTGTTTCGGTTTTTGGGAGGAGAACTTTGACAACTTTAGAGAGACCTTCCCTCGTTTTAATGTAATAGACTTCTATTGGGTTGAAGCCCTGAGACTGTAAGTCTTCTTTGATATCTTCAGCTGAAAGGCCATACAGACCCCTGATGACAACATTCAGCTGTCTATCTTCTGGAAGTATATAAGTGTGGTATTGTAATTCATTCCCATTTAGTGCTTTGGTCAGTCGTCTGTGATCTGTGGGTGTAGTTGTTATGATTTGTATACCCAGGTAGACCCTTTTCGCGGATATGTATGAAATGTTTTGTGTTTTCATCATGCTCAATGTTTGGGATCATTTTGAGGGCTCTCTTAAAATGATCGGAACTGTTTTAGATTCTTGTGCATGTGTTGCGGGTTGTGTGTTTGGGGGTGTTGGCTTTGGTTTTGGTGTGATGGCGATTTCTATGAATGTCGTAGCTGGTTTTCGTGGTGGAAGAGCAGGGGAAATCTCATCCTCTTTGTCTTTGCTGCTATTGCAGTCAACTTCCATCTCACTTTCTGTAGTTTCATATGAGAAACATGAGTTGAGAGGTGAAGACACCCTCACCTTTCGCTTTTTCATCTGAGGGCTGTCTTTTTTAGATTTTCCGTTTACCTTAGCCTTGTTCTTGAGCATTAATACTAGTTCTGCATTTTTCGCAGCTAGCAACTCATTTTTGTTTCGTTGATTGGCCAGCTCAGCATTAGTTGTCGCGAGTGTCTCTTGTGTTTGTAACAGCGTAACAAACACTTGATCCAACTTCAGCGTAATATTGTCAAGCTGGGCGACCAGCGAAGCAATTTGTTCATCTTTATCAGCAGGTATGTTACGTTCGGCAACCACGCCACCGTCCGTCGAGATCCTTTCCGCCAAAAGGGAACTATCTATATGCTATAATTAGTAGAAAGTCCGCCAAATAACTTATTTTTAATATTAAACAAAATTCAGAATTTAGAGAAATAGCAAGAAAAATTGACTGAGGCTGACCCAGGTCAGTAAAAGAATACCAAATACTCACCCAGAGTCCCGTTATTATATCTTCTATCTTCTTATTTGCTCTATCTTCTATCTTCTTACTTGCTCTATCTTCTATTTCTTTCTATCTTCTTACTTGCTCTATCTTCTTTTTCTTTCTATCTTCTTACTTGCTCTATCTGCCATCTCGCTCTATCTTCTAACCTCCTATCTTCCGTCTCATTCTACTTCTCTCCTATTCGCTATCTCCCTCTGCCTTCGACTTCCTTGTCTACCAATCTTCTGTCTCCTTTTTATCTTCCTTCTGCTTCTTATCTTCCTTCTTCTTATCTTCTGTCTCCTTCTTCTAGTCTTCTATCTCCTTCCTCTTCTTTCTTGCATGCACTTTACTTTCTACTTTCACTCTCCGTCAGCACATCGACTTAATAACTTGACTTGACTGATTGGTTTTCACAATCAAATTAAAATGAAATATAAATTTGCTTAATTTGAGCCAACCTCAACATTTTACAAACATAAGCGATTTTAACACAAAAACTTAATTCCCCTGAAGCCACTGTATATTTTTCGTTATATTTTGTGCAAATAACATAAAAAACGAATATTTAAAAAAAATTATTGGGGAAGAGCGTGAAAAATACCAGCTAATCATCATTATAAAAATAAAATACGATCGCTGTCAAGGAAGTACAACTCATATTTTTTAATGTGTGCGTTAAAGATTCTATTAAAAATCACATCCAAAACCTTGCTCATGTTAGGCAGCAAGCTGATTGGGTGACTGCCTTTTGGACATGATTAATTCTTTCCTTTCTATAATATCAAGAGGACTAGAGCCTTTTTCTGCTGTTTTGGCAAATATGAATTGTTCAACATATTGTTGAACACCATGTAGACATTTCCAAAAACAATCTCTGGCGCTCCCAAGGTGGGGCCTGCAGGAAGAGTGTGGGCCAACAAGAGTATTCTTGGAATCAACCTTTCTTTGGGTTGTTCCATCCCTACGCATAAAAGGAAGAAGAGGTTTCCATAAGGTTCTTCAAGGACCACGACTTGGCAACGATCTCTGGTCTACGAATAGGATTGTTGAATTGGAGCTGACGGTTTGAGCTGGTGGATATGATGTTTCAACCCAACTGCAAACCATTGTACCACCGTGGCTCAAAATCTACAATCACACTATCTTTATCCCGGTAAAACTTTGGCAGACCTTGATGCTCATTCGAAGTTCGCATTCTTGAGTTGGTGTTGTAGATTTGATTAAGACAGACTGCCGATTAGCGCTGATCTGGCTTAGAACACGGATCCCCATAAGGGCTAGTGTTAACACTAGTAAGGCCTCTCAGCTCTGTGAAGATAGCCATGAAACCAAAAAAAGCAACAGCATATACATACGGAGGTAGTGACCCTGATGGGAACCCAATAGATGAAGCTTCTTTAAACTCACCAGAAAAGCAGACCATACTAAGTACTTAGCAACTAGGAACGAGGACAAACAAATCATTGACCAAAACGCTCAAAACACATATCTACCGCGTATAATCGTGGCATTCAGGTTTAATAAAAAAACCTAACAAAAAGAAGTGCCTGATATAAATCACAAAGAAAAAAATTAAAGTGAAGAATCCTTGTTGTAGGTACTGGCAGTGAAACCCAAAGATGACCAATCCTGCACAGATGTCTCGCGGAGAATTAGGAGAGGATTAAAGCTACAAGATACTAAAATCACTATTATAGCAGTACTCGCACAACCATCTTGGTCTGGCCACATACTGGTCAGATTTTGAGCCATAAATGAAGTAGCATTCTGTGATGCAGTCAAGAAGCCCATTAAAATCATCAAAATCAGGAACATAGACTGCATCATAGACTTGACTGAGATAGAAGAAGCAATCAATAGGGAGCTTTGTAGCGTAAGTAGGGTTTGAGTATAGCTGGTACATGAAAACGATCGGGAAAAGCGCATGGCCTCGAAAGACCTGACCATAAAGGAAACCGAACAATTTTTGAGCAAGGAGAAAGAAGTCGTCTGCAGGTAGAGCAAATAGCATTACCCTTTCACTGCTTAAAGTGTTTTTAATATGATCTCATTACACAGAGATCCAAGAGAAATAAAAGGGCTTTCCTATATTACATATGCTGCGAAATGAAATTTAATAGGAAAGAGTGTATGGAACAGGTATACTACATCCTTAATAACTATGCTGATGCAAGACCGGATCTCAAGAATCGCTTAGAATCAGGATAATGCCAGCTTATCGAAAAAGCACAAGCTGACGCTCAAATTTTTACTACAATAACTTGTATCTTGCAGGTACATCTACAAATTTGATTGAGACGACTTTTCGCTGCTCAGTGAGCAACATCACGACAAAAGTCCTTCGTCATGGTTGCTTGACAAAACTGATACTGCTGCTATCGTGATTCGGGATAGTGCTGATTTCCAAGTGGATTAGTAAAAGTTTGGTACTGGACTATATTCTTCAATGTTTACCTAATGCTGAATAAGCCATCATCATCTTTTCAAGCTTTAATACTTTAGAAGATGTTGCCTTGAACGCTAAAGGTCAAATCTTCATTGACGATGACTTCAATGCTAAAGCAGTAGAATGGAAAATGAATCAAACATATTTTTAGAGGAAAATAAATTCTAGAGATTCTATCAGGACAGGGCAGATTGTATGGACTGTGGAAAACCCATATTCATTGTGAAATTCACCTTGGAGTCCTTAGTACCAATGGTACACAATTGAAGAGGACTAGAGGACTACTCAACATATAATCATCAGTACATTCGATTGAGTGTAATATTGAGAAGATTGACGTCGGGATGTTTATCAAGGTGTTTGCGGTAGGTGCGTAGGTGCTGGAAAATTCACAGAGGACTGATGGGCTATAAGCTCAAGACGTAGTGAAGACAAGTATGCGCTCATCACGTTTAGTTGCATCGCTTCTGCGCTTTGTCAAAGAACTTGGCATGAGAAGTCTCGAATGTAGTGGTGGTCTTAACTGTAATAGGTTAAGAGCAAATGGAGTGGTATAAACGTTGACGTGAAATGCAATGGGCATGAAATCGGAATGGGGTATGCAACTGGTTTAAAGCATAAAGTAGGCTAGGGAATGTCTTCAAAAATGATTAACAGCAGCAATGTGCACTGCTGGTAAGATCTAGTAGGTAATGTAAGCAGGGTTCACTGAGGTCTTGGTTCCAAGCTATTAATGGGGACATTTGGTGCTTTTGCAAGCCCTGTATACTTGAAGCAGAAAAGATGGAGAGAAAATATGGGCAAACTTTTCTGGCCATCTTGTCCATGTTGGTGCTGTTCACGGTGAAACAGCATTCGGATGCCCTCTCTTTACGCAGTTGAAACTTGGAAACATAGTTATATCGATGAAAAAAGGGAAAACTTTATAGCTAAAAGGTATCAGAAATGAGGTTTGCAGTTTATCCATCATCATCCTGGTTTGCTGCTCAGTACACTAAACAATTGCCTGTGGGGAGGGGTCTTTCCAGAACTTTGGAAAGTGACGAGGCTTGTACTGATCTGCAAGAGAAAGGAAAATTTCGGCTTTCCATCTACATACCCTCCATGATGCATACTAAAAATGAGTCGAAAAGCTTATAAAGAGAAGATTCAATGACGCTTTAGAGTGAGATACTCCACCAATGATGAGGTTGTAGTGGTATTCGATGCGGTTCAACAGGCGGAGGCACAAAGTTGTACTAATTTTTGGGTCGTTCTGTTGGGATCATTTGATGGTTGGAATGCCTTCCGCATACGTGGAAACCCTTTTTCAACGTCCTGAATTTCTTATGTGGTTTTTGAGGAACTACCTGAAGAATTGAAGCCTACCTTATAACGTAACCGGGGACGAACGAAGGCTAGAGGATTTATCGCTCAAGAATCTGTGACTTGTGGATTGAATCTTACGATGGGCTGCGCAGACTAGAGCTGCCGGATAAGTCATGCCTGATTGGCTATGTCAATGTTCCAGCGCACCGGACCTGCAGTCAAACAGGTTCAGCTTGATCTAGGTATGCAAATGTATTCAGTGGGGACTAGATAACTGCTCCTGGAATCAGCCTAGTTCTGGAAAAACCCAAATCAGTCATCCTGAAAAAGAAGACAATCTCTAAAGTAAGGACAACCAGTATTGGAGAAGTACTGACCAAATTAAAGTACCTGGAATAAGATATGTTTCTTTGAGGAAATCAGAGCAACAACTGATACGGCCACTGCTAATTTTTTGGCTCTGAGTCAACTTATAGCCACCGCAGGGTGATCCATCCTATCAAGATGGCGACTGTTGACAAGTTTTGCAGAATCTGTGCTAATGTAAGGAGCAAAATTACGGCTCTCAGCAAGGAGCTGTACTAAAAACGATTAGCACAGGCACAGAGAAGAGAAGCATTGAGCACTATACCCACATATCTGTCAATCTATGCACCAAAATGAATGAAGATAGTTTTCCGCTAGATTTTTTTTTATTCATCCAATTAAATAATTTGGAGGTAATCCAATCTAAATAGTGTGTCTAGCTCGATGGAATGCAGAAGTGGTAAAAACACGATGTTGTTGTAATTGGAAAAAACTCTTACGGCTATAACTTCCGTAAATATAATTGGGTTTTATTGAGAACGCTGACTACAAAGAAGTAATGCTCGATACGAGCAGCCGTTATAAAGAAGTCAATAAAAAGGCAAGTTTTGGCGCACTTCACTCTTTTTTACACAATTACACAAGGACGTGTATAGAATAATGGAGCTTTAGAAGGGAAGTTGAGTGGTAGAATTCAAGAGGAAAACGCGAGGTATTTACGAGGAGCAGAAAATCTTAGAAAGTCAAGAAGTAGAATTTAAGTGGAGAACGTGAAGTATTTTTTAGAAACAGAAAATCTAAGAAAAGCTACAGAGACTAGTCACCGTTGGTAAATGTTAAAGATTTATTTTTAGCGGTTACAGCAAGCAGCATCTGGGCCCCCATTCAGGTATTAGAGTAAACAACGCGGGTAGCTCGAAATTTCAAGCATTGAAAGTGCTCTTTGTTCATTTTAGCCATAAATTATTTTTTTGCAAGTTCACGGGATTGTCAGAACTCTGGCTTGGGACAAATTCACTCAAGCTTATGGTAAAATTTTAGTTATGAAAGAGTGAAGCTCTATGCTCACATCCGCCGGAGCTAACTGGGACCTTGGACTACGTCCGTAGTCACCCTGTTTAGAGACTAATACTGTCTTGCAATCGTAATGAGATGTCAATAAAACAGTATGGATATGCAGCAGAATTTAGCTATAATAAAATTTTTTTACTCTGTTCTGACGTTTTAGAAAGCTAGCTGCATAGGCAGGAGAACAAAGCTTTAAGTATACAAACTTGTGATTAGACCTCGTGTATGATACCGTTGTGAGATATGAGCGCTCATCTAAGCTTCCGCAAATATATTAAACCCCTTTGAAAGGTGAGTGGTAACGCAAGTAATGGTAGCGAAAAAGAGGAAGACCGATGGTGCACGACATACAGTCACGAATTTTATGAAGTATTTGACAAGCCGGAGATCTCCACAATAATGAAATTACATGATAGGTATGGACGCGCAACGGGTACTTTTTTTGTGTTTGGGAGGTGAATGTCATTTGCACACTGAGTGTGGAACTTCCATGCTCACAAAAAGGTGACTGGACTACCCACTAAACATCTTCTCTGTCAACTTGAGAACCAATCCTGGAACCGGGTACCTTAAAAGGTATTCGTTCGAAAAACAGAGGGATGGAGACCAGTGGGAAACTCAAAAAAGTTCTGGTACAACTCTATGGACGATGACAGCGCATCGCCACTTGAGTTTGAAAATTGGAGGGCGCCATTGACTGCGGAAAGTCGAGACCGCTGAGAGGGATGTTGTGATAAAGATGGCAATAAATAAAATTTATAAAACAAGAAATGAATTCGCATACTACACACCGCTTTTGTACCATTTGGATGCTTTGCTCAGAAAAAGATATATTGTATTTCCTCCTCTTTGCCACATAAAAGTTAGACGTTACAAAATCAAATCATGACTCTTTTTCGTATGCTAAAAATTTTCCATTACACATATGCTGAATAATATAATTTTTAGTCAAACTGAAAAAAAAGAGTACGAAATACTAACAACATTCATGCAATTGCATTTACATTTCATTTCCAGTGACAGCGAAGAAACTTTTATTGCTGAAATCTCTGTCTTCATGATTCCAAATGTACTGAGTTCAGTACGTAACGTACTTTATACCTTCATGATAACAGTGACATGAAACTAACTTTTCATGTTGTACGCTGTGATATTCATTTCGAAATCATGTCACAACTTTCCTGGGAATAAAATCAGTAGGTGATGCTTTTCATCTCGGATATATATTTCATACATAAACGAATAGAGAATTGTGTTTTGCCTGTGATATCTGTCTATATATGGATTTAGACACCAAGCATACATACGTACATTTATGAACTTCTAAAGGTATCATCCAATATACATAAATATAGGATAGGTGTAGCAGGATATATGCAAAAATAAACTGGGATCGTTGTCATACTTTGGTGTGCACCTTTTTCACTATTGGTTTGGCTGATGCCGGTGGGATTGGAGAAAAGGATACGGTTTCAGAGGATTTTTGCTGTCGATAGTAAAATTAAATTTCATGGCTTTGTGGATCATTTATTTATTTTTATGCTGAACTCAATTTACGCTTTTGATAAGTGATAGTACCTCAAAGTGTTTGAATTTGAATAGACCAATTGATTTGATCATACATGTTTTTCTAACGTGAAGTCAGTACAATTTTAAACATAAATTGCTTCACACAAAAAAAAAGTGACAATATAGTCGTTCAACTGTGTCAACGCAACATGTATATCGTCAAAATTATCGTGGCCAACAGGCACCATCGGACAACACTATTCATCATTTTTTGTTGAATTTCGTTGAGCACAGAACAGTGAAAGATCGTCATCATACCGTGCATTGACGATCAAGACGTCCCAATGAATTAGTTGAAGCGGTTTGAGAAAACATTGCCCAAAACCCAAAAGTGTCGTATCATCACCGCGCCCAGCACTTTGGTGTCAGTGGAACCACTTGCAGCGCATTCAGAAGAATGATTTGCATGTTTCTTCGTATGAAGAACAATTGGCACGAAGATTTGCCGACAAACTATTCATGTGGCTTGGAATACAGCCACACAGTCGCTCAAATGGTTAATACTGAAGTTGATTTTTGGAAGCAAATTTCGATGACTGACGGGGCCCGTTTAACATTTTTCGGTGGAAGAAATAAACGAAATTGCTCCATTTCGGGGATGATAAATCTACACAAAATCCATAAAACGACATTGTATGAAAAAGAAGTGCCTTTTTATGCTGGCGTTTACGCAAAAACCATCATTGGGCTATTTTTTTCAAAGAAATCGATATCGGTTGATGTTGGCTATTACGCTTATCCACCAATACGTTAAGAAAATCTTAGCACTTACTGGTTCCAGCAAGAAGGTAACAGATGCCATCTACACTGCAAATCAATTAATTCAGTTCCTGCAAGACAATTCTCTGGTCTTCTGGTATCAAAAGGGGGCGATACTCATTGGCCACCCACTCTGGACTTCTTTTTCTGGGATTATTTGAAAAGCAAAGTACACACCAGAGAGCCTAAGATCTTTGAAGAAGTTGAGGCAAAAATTTGTGCTGAAATCATCGCTACACCGCCCGAGAATGAAAAATGCAGCAAATAGAGCACGTTTTGCTTTGGTCAATTAAGGTAGCAACTTGATTGATGTTACATTTGAAAGCATTTTCTTTCCCTCTTCTTAGGATTACAGCCCATTTCAGGCCTCCACTTAAAAATAGTTAGAGTATCCGGATCGAACGTACTAGCTCTCAAGAAGGTAATATTATCAGTACCACGCTCTAACCATTTATACAAACGTACAGCTGCGATAAGTTCTGAATTTAACCCAGTAGTTATTGCATATGAACAAATCCTGTTGTCACCGTTGTCGAGTCAGAAACATTGAGCTTACGCAGCGAGTACTCTAGTCACTACACGACGTAGACAACCGCATCTCTTACGGTCTTAGCACTTACTGGTTCCACACGGTTTTAATCTCATGGCTACTTTTGTCTGTGGGGATATGTTGATGCAATTTACCAGTGCTGACATCCATGTAGACATTACTGAGCTATTGTTTAACTTATGTATCTGGTACCTCGGGATAGCTGATCTTCCTTCCCTACAGCTCTTCGCGATGCAGTATCGGAACTTGGCTCTTATAAGATAGTGGTCTTTCAAAAATGCTGGTGGCTGTTCGTTTTTGTGTGAGAACATAGTGACGTGTGTGAGAACATAGCTCACGTTCTTTGTGGATGTCACGATGCGGAAAGCTTCTACTGTTAGTAAAGTCTATCAGGTGTCGTCCATTATTGTTGGTCTCTGCGCTATTTCTTGGCTGGTTTTTGCATTGAAGTCATCCAGAACAAGTTTAATGTTATTTGATGAAAATGGATCGACAATGCATGATTGCCTTCTCTTTGCCTTCAATGGGTACGTGACATTTGACCAGTCCGATATCAATTTATTTGGTCTTGGTACGAATTGCGCAGATTATTTTGTTAACGGCCTTAAAGTCAGTGACTATTTGCTCAAATGTCCTGTAAATAACTCCTGTCAACAATGAAAGGAACCCTCAACTCATGGTTTCAATGTAATTTTTTGCTTTTAAACATGACGTGCGCTTGCATGGCAAGTATATCCTAACGATACCATCTGGTTTCTTACAATGAGAGGATGTTGATTTTATATATCTTTGTTTCAGTTGTTGCAGTACACCCGGTCTGTTCAATGATCCAACATTTTAAGTTCCAAAAGAATATTTATTCATTCGTTGCGATAGTTGGTGCCAGTTGTTTAGTCCAATTCAAGGCAATTTTCTGCTGGCTACTCGGCTAGGGCACCTCAATATCCATCACCTGAGAATGCGTCCGACGGGAGACCAAAAGCTCCACACCATTATTTATATAAAATATATCAAAACAACCAAATCAAAAGGAACCATTACGAGAATTCAAACACTAATACTGTCAGACAAGTGCTACTCATCTAGGTCGCTCTTGCCGTCCCCATAAATATTCTGGTAATCAGCATAATGACGTATGTGCAGAGCCTTTATTATACCCTCATAAGGTAACTGTTTTGCCTTACAGTTGTCAATGTGCTGAATCACATATAGATAAATTATATGAATCGAATTATAAAACCAATTTTAACGAAGCTATTCATCGAGAATCCAACGATGTGGTACAGGCATGTGGACAACGTATAACAACACCTTAACGCATCCTATAGTAGAAATGCAGGGATGAGTCCATTTGAGGTAATATTTGGTCAGAACGTGAGACTGAAAATGAGGATAGTTTCCAGAACCCTCGATCGCATTTGAGGCAAGAAGCGGCTAAGAATATACAGAGTGATCAACAGGAAAACAAACAGAACTATGAAACAAGTTGGGTAGACAGAACAACGCTCATGTCAAAAGAGTTTGGTACTTAACCTACAATATGTGGATGAATAGAATAATTTAATTCGAGAAAAACTTTCATAACCTGTACAACAAATATATTCTAGCTTTAAAAGAACTCCATTTTAACCAGCCAACATATTGTTGCAATATTGCTAAAATCCTTGGCTGACATGAATCTTAAATGAATTTTTGTCGTTCATCTTATCTGAAAATTGGAAAGATTCAATGAAAACTGTAGTGTCTGTTCTCCAAACAATTCTATAAGGTTGCAACCTCAAATTGCTGTATCGGTGCGCATTTTCACCTCAAAAACAGAAAATAATAATTCTTGTGAAATCCATACACACATTTGTTCGTCGCATAGACGATTCATTTAACGAATGAGTGCACATGCACGCAAATACACTCTGTCGAACGAACCAAAACTTGTTTTCTCAGTCAGTTTTGGTTAGCCATGATATCCACACCCAAAAATCGTGAAGCGTTCCACATTTTAAATTTAGTACAATTTAATAGTACAGTTTCATAATACAGTTGAATTCACGTGATTATATAAATACAATGCAGTAAATACAATGCAGCACAAATAATGCAGTAAATTTAATGGAGTTTAATGATGCGGTTCCATAATACAGGCACACACGCTACAACACTCACTGTGCTTTGCATCATGGATTAATTATAATCTAATTTCTTTCAATTTTTCTTTTCACTGAAGGTTTTTTTTATGCCTGGCAAGACTTTTTTCCCTCTAATTTTTAGGAAATAATAAAATCCAATTTTTTACTCCCAACCGTTCACATTGATTTGACAACGACGTTTCCCTTTAAATACTTTGTAAAATTTACTAACGATTTTGGTCATACATTTTGCGGAAATACATTCTTCTAAGATTATAGCAAGTTCTGCATATTTGGTATCAAGGGAAAAAAGCCAATATGGCAGAAGAGTGGTACTGCTCTCAAGAGGAAATCTTTCATCAAATGTTGAACATGGGGGAGGTGGTGTGATGGTCTGGGGGTGTATGGCAGCAGAAGGAGTTGGTGATCTGATCTTCATAGATTCATAGATCTAAGCATTTTGAAGACCGGTATGAAGCAAAGTGTTCGCCAATTGGGACTTGGTGACAATTTTTGGTTCCAGCACGATAGCGATCCCAAGCACGCGGCACACTACGTTAAGCTTTCGGTGCTGTACAATATAAATTATCAGTTGCGTATACCACCCGTATCCCTAGATCTCAATCGAGCATTTATGGAATTTTCTAGAGCTCAGGATTCGTCAACACGGCATAATTTCCAAAGAAATGGTAAAACGGTTTGTTTTGGATGAATGAGGAAAAATAGCCAGGTAGGATACCTCAAAATCATCCACTCCATGCCAAATCAATTGAAGAAGGTTATCAAGCCATAAAACTACACAACAATTTACTAAATACATAAATTTAACAAAAAACTTGATAGTTTTAAATATTTTTTATACTTTTTCTGTTTCATTTATGTGAAGGATTTTGTTTTTGTTATCTAAAATAAAGTATTTTAAGACGTACTATAGAAACGATGTCTAGCAAATAATGTTAAGGTACTCAATAAAGCTTTTCGATAAAATATTTCAACACAAAAGTTTTCTGTACAATGATTTTTTTTTGGAATATTGTTTTCCTTTCGTTGTGTATGCACGCTTTTTCTGGCAAATGTACATACATACACACATAAAACATGTAGTTTGGTATTGCATTTGTGACCAAGCCTTTCAACCAATATTAAGAACACTCCGCGATATGAAAACTATAAGTATCTAGAGAACGGTGAAAACAATTTTCAGATCAATCATCAAATTTAAAAATGACGGCTACTCAAAATTTTGAAATTTCAAAAGCTCCGGATAGTCACAATTTTGATATGATTTATTGTAAATGAAACTGAAAATTTGTGGTCATATCTTAAAATCTTGTTATTTTGGTCATAATCTATGTGCAAAACTGAAAATAAAGGTGGTTCAAATCTACCATTTTTAAAATTTTTCTAACCCAATTTTAGTGGAACATACGAGGTGTGCCAATTAAGTAATGACACTGATTCCATGAAAACCGTATATTTAAAAATCACTCTACAACTCTGCCATCCCCTTCAAAGTTGTCCTCTTGGGCAGCTATATAACGATTCCAGTGCGTTTTCGATGCTTCGTACCATTTCTGGAACGCTTCGACTGGGATATCCACAAGTACCCTCGTCATAGCCGACTAGATGTCCGTAATCGACTCAAAATAGGTTCTTTTGACCACAGATTTTGTTCTAGGGAACAAAAAAAGTCACAGGGTGACATATCGGACAAATAAGGCGGCTATTGCAATACGGCGATCCCTTTAGAGGCCAAATACAGGGACACACTGAGGGGGTGTGATGTGGTTCTTTGGAACCATCTTGGCGCACAACTTCTTCATCCCAAAATCGTCGGTTGAAATTTGTCTGACTGTTTCACGGTTCATACCCAGTTCCGAGGCCACTGTTAAACACCGATCTTCACGGATTAGGGCACGCTGCGCATTCGCATCAGTCCGCACCTCGACTGATCTCCCGCTCTGTGCCTCGTCTTCCACGCTTCTGCGCCCGTCCTTAAACTTTTCATGCCATCGAACAGCTGGGCACGACTAAGAGCGCTATCACCATGCGATTTTAGCGTACGTTTCTGAAGTTGTTTCGCCTGATCTGGCGCAACATTTTTTCGCAACGCATTGCTCTTGATTTCGTTTCTCCATTTTCGTAACGAGCACCACCAACACACGTCTACTCAACACGACATAGCAGGCGAATCAAACTAGTTAGAACAGTTATAAATATATCAATGGAAAATGAAGGATGCTTGGGAAGAGTAAGGGGATTTCAAGGTCACAGGTTTAACCAGAAGCGTGGCAATAAAATCAGTTTCATTACTTTATTGTCGACCTCGTATAATTTGATTTGCTGTGACAAAAACAAGTTCCTACATCCTATCAAAAATACTGAAAATCAGATCATAAATAAATATGTTGAAAATTTTAAAGCTAATATTTTTAGCTAAATTTTGGTGAAAAATCAAGTTTGTTGATTTGGCACAGTGGTTGCTGAGGCTCTAAGAAAGATTGTCATCCTCCGCGCTGAGGATCCTTTGGCTTGGGACTTCGGACGTAGGAGGCGCCACTCGCTTGTCCCTTGGTCCCAAGTAGCCACCAAGCGAAAAACGCGAACGCTGAACACCCCTCACAAAGCTGGAAACAAGATCTATTATCCAAGCCTGGCGGAGCCTTCCCGGTACGATTCACGTAAAAAGAAAGAATGATGACCACGTTGCACTCTTTAGCCGGTATGAGTTCATGCGACGTAACACGAACTGAAAACCCCCTGAAAAATTTATTCCGGACACTGAATCACACCCAAGCTAGGTGTACAATCTACTGGAGCATAATTTTCAAATAAATTTCAAGACTTGAAAAACAATCCCCGTTGGCAGCACCAGCCGAAAGGTAAATTTCTCGTATATAGCGTAAGCTTTTGGAGAAGAATTTGGCTTGGGTACTACTAGACTTCTTGCTGCAATTTTCATAGCACCACATGGGTATTAATTGACATAAAAAGAATCTGCCGACCTTCGTATTTAAAAACCCTTTATAGAGGCGCAAATATTTTGCTCATTTAATTAAGTTGCACATTTATGGATTACATATTGAAAATCGGCAGATAATAAATTGTTATAAACATATAAATACAGAAGTTGTCCTTCTCAAATTTGCTGTTTACACATTTAACAGTGGAATCTGCTGAGAAACTTGGCTACTAGAGGGCTACATAAATAAAAAAAATTTAAGTTCCTTATCTGAAGATATTTATGTTTCAATGACTTCTCTCAAATGAAGAAAAAGGGGGAGCCCAGATATGACACTCTTTTCGAAAAACACCCAGTCATTGACCACCTCAATATTCGTTTCGATCTAGTTCCGAAGTAACCTAGGGTATGTCTGGATGAGCAAATGTGTGCCACCAAAATGCTGTCGAAATTACGACAATATAAGCCAAACAAACCACATAAATGAGGCATTAAATTTTTCATGTTATGCGATTCATTTGGATACTCCTATCGCTTCGAAATTTATTCTGGGACTGGTCACAACGTTATCATTGACGGGTATCCTAACATAGGTGCGAGTGGAAATGTCGTTGTTCGTTTGACTTCCACGGTGCCACACAAGGTGAACCACATTCTCTATTTTGACAATTTTTATACATCATTACCACTGATGGTGCTTCTGAAGTCACTTGGAATATATTCCATCGGTACTGTCCGTCGTGAGCGCATCCCAAATTGTAAACTACCAAATGACAAAGACACCAAAATGAATCGTGGTGAATCTTTGGAGTTTGTGGGCAGAGTATATGGTATCGACATAACTAGTGTGCGATGGAAAGACACGAAGAATGTGCGCTTGCTATCGACGTACGTTGGAGTTTAACCGTTTTCACCATTTCATCGAAAATTCTTTCACCACCGAAAGCCATTCGATATGACCGGAAAAAAAGCAAAACTTCAAATTGGATTTACCGTATATAATCAAAAGTCGCTATAACTAGTCATTTTTTACATATAACCCTCATTTCGTTCCTTTTATTTTTAACAGAATATAATCATCATATGGGTGGAGTCGACCTCATGGATGGGTTACTTGGGCAGTACCATATTCAAATGAGGGCGAAAAGTTACTAGTATCGCATTTCTTATCATTTAATTAATATGACCATGGTAAATGCTTACCTTATGCATCGTCGTTTCCATGATCAGACAATGATGTTACCTGATTTTCGAGAAGGTGTTGCTGCCGTTTTATGTGATTTTCAAATCACGGAAAGACGGTCTTTGGAACGGCCCTCTAAAATTGTTGAAACAGCGTCTAAAGGTGGCCGTAAAACATATCTTCCTCCAGATGGCATTCGCTTCGATCAAATAAGCTATTGGCCTACAACTCTCGATCGAAGTGCTACAAAAACTTGCAAGTCGCCTGGTAGTAAATCAAAAACTCAAGTGATTTGCCTAAAGTGCAAGACCGCCTCCAGGCAGGTTTCAATCAAACTACTCCTGACAGGTGAAAATTTACATTAGACCAACAATAATACTTTTTTCAGTTTTCTTGGCCCAAAATTAATCAGATATAAAATTTTAGGCAAAAAATGAGCTTATCGAGGGTTAACAACCGCATAGAAGAGTACAAAGGGTTTCTGTGACAAGATATACATACATACACAGTGTGTCCTATGAAAAAGGAAACTTTTTCATAATATCGATTTATATTGGCGCCACCTATTGGTGGATGTTAGCAAGGGAAAGGTCCATTCTTAACTGACATCCAGTCAAAATTGTATGATATTTGGTTCAATGGAAACCAAAATATCGCGCTCAAAGTGACAGTGTGTTTGTGACATCGGTCAAAAAATGAACTTCAAACAAAGAGCAAATATTAAGTTCAGCATTGTAAGGATTTTCTTAAAGAGTCAAAAAAGCACCCAAACTTCAAATATTCGATTGTGATTGGTGACGAGACATGGTGTTTTCAATATGATCCCGAAACCAAGCGTCAAAGTGCTGAATGGAAGCACCCAACTTAGCCAAATCCGAAAAAAAAGTGAAAAGTACGATTCGGAGGGTATTATTCATCGTAAATTCATTCCACCTGGTCAAAAAATTACTGCTGTGTTTTTTCTTGGTATTATGAAGCATTTGCTCAGCCTTATTCGTTGGGTGCGGCCACAATACCGTGAAAAGGGAGCTGGCGTTTGTTGCATGATAATGCCCCGTCTCATTGGTCAAACTTGATCACGGATTTTTTGATCGAAAATTCCATTTTAACAATCAATCATTCACCGTACTTGCCGGATTTGGCTTCGTGCGACTTCTACTTGTTCTCCGAATTGCACTTGCCTATGAAAGGAAAACGTTATACTGACGTAGAGGACATCCAAAGAGCGACGACCGACATACTATAGTCGATGGATAAAAATGATCTCAAAAACTCATTCGATATGTTAATTGATCGTGCAAAACGTTGTATTCATGCAAAAGGAGACTACTTTGGATAAAATAAATGGGATTTGCCGGAATGTTGAGTTTTTGTCTTTATTTTGATAAAATTTGGTTTCCCATAGGACACACCTTGTACATTTTAAAGCAACCCAGAACCACACACAGAAATTTAAAAAGACGGCCGTAAAGGAAGCAATATTCGCAGCAACAGAAGTGTTGAATATATTTTTATGGAAATTTTTAAAATGCCTCGAGTCGGAAGTAAATGATTTTCCAATAAGAGGTGTTATTTTGAATAGCCCGCTATTTCGGTAGATGTCATTTTTCAAGCTGTCATTTTTCAACAATTGAAAAGCAAAAACTACGCTATTTATAAAAATGGAACAATACATGCTTCAACGTCGCTTTGAAATTATTAAAACTCACTATAAAAATGGTGAAAATTTGGCAGAGACGGTTCATAAAACTCGAACACTTTTGGGTCATCATGAAGCACCTTATCGGACGGCAATACAGAAATCGGGGGAAAAGTTCAAGCTGTTGGGACAATTTAGTGATGTGAAGAATAAAACCCATGCACGTCAGTTAAGAACAGTCGAGAATATTACTGCTGTGGCCAAAAGTGTTGAAGAAAACCAAGGTTTGTCAATTTCTCGTCGTTTTTTGGAATTAGGCATTCCACAAACGTCATTACACCGTATTTTGCATAAAGATTTGGATCTTAAGGCTTATAAAATTCAGTTAACACAAGAACTCAAGCCGGTCGATTATCAACAACGTCGTGTCTTTGCTGATTGGGTCCTTGAAATGCACGAAAATGACCCTGAGTTCCATCGAAAAATCATCTTGAGTGATGAGGCCCATTTCCACCTCGGTGGCTTCGTCAACAAGCAAAATTGCCGCATATGGGGCTCGGGAAACCCAAGAGTTATTGTTGGAAAGCCTCTCCATCCTCAACGTGTGACTGTTTGGTGCGGTTTATGGTCCGGTGGAGTCATTGGACCTTACTTTTTCGAAAATGAGGCTAGAGCAACAGTTACGGTAAATAGATTGCGTTATCGAGAGATGATTAATGATTTTTTTGTGGCCAAAATTGGATGGTATTGATCTGGATAACGTTTGCTTTCAACGAAATGGTGCAACGTGCCACACAAGCAACGAAACCATTGCATTTTGACGGGAAAAGTTTCCGGACCGTGTTATCTCTCGGGGAGGTGATCACAATTGGCCACCGATATCTTGTGATTTAACACCTTGTGACTTCTTCCTTCGGGGCCACGTGAAAGAGAAGGTCTACGCCAACAGCCGAGCGTTGGTTCAAGACCTCAAAAATGGAATTTATAAGGCTATCGAGGACTTAGGACAGCCACTTTGCGAGATGGTTATATATATATATATAAACATATAAATCATAGCTGGATTTATTCGTAAATAATTTTTTTTTGAATGACGACATATAGCCTTTCAAACATTTTAATCGATTTCTTTATAAATTGTAGGACTTTTTGAAGCTTCGAAATGATGGGATAAATTTTGAAACTAATAGGTTGTAAAGTTTGAAAGTAAAGCATAGCAGTTACAGTGGTATCGTTTGCTGCATAAATTTATAATTCAGGAAAGATTCGGAATAATAACGATGATGCTTCTATTAAACTCGAAAATATTTACTAACTAATATTAATCTCTGTAAATCTGAAAGAATCAGTCGTCAAGTGCAATCACAGGCCTGCTAATTCACACTCCTAATTTGTTAGACAATTTTGTTATAGTACAGTAAATATAGCACGAAAAAATAGGTTTGGTCTAAGAAATGACCTACTGGGATTTGACTTGATAAATCGATAGGGGGGCATAAAAAAAACTTAACTTCAGATTTCCGAAGTGATCCCCCCCCCCTGCTTTTGAGAAAATCCAAAAACATTTTGAAACGCGTTTTTCTCGGAATCTATGGGTTTTAGAGAAAAGTTTATTGAACAAAAAATGTTCAGGACACTGTTATCTACATTTTATCTCATTGGAGCAAAGTCGTCCGACTTAAAATACAAAAAGTAGGTGGCGCTAAAGTATCAAAAAAGTGGTTTTTTTGGCATTTTCAATAAATCAATTTTTTTTTTTTATAATAATGTAAATGGTAAAGTTGTTCGTCATAAAATTATCTACAATTTTTGTTTAAACAATTTTTTTGTAAAACTTACCGTTAACGAGCTGGAGCTTGCCAAAAAATTCTGGGTTATGTGAAGAAAAAAGTTGCTATACATTTCATTTCTATATGTTTTATTAAACAATTATATTTTATTGTCAATTATAATTAAGGTTCTAAATTATTTTGTACTGCGCCGGGCCCTCTTCACCCTTGGTTCGGCTGGAGAATTGCTTTCTTCTTCTGTACATGTTATATTCAGCGATTCTGCGTCTCTTTTTTCTCTGTTGTCATCAATGTTGCTGCTTGTCATCGGTCGCCAGTGAACGACTTGAGAGGGAAAATCCAAGTCATCTTCTTCAAAGGGAATTGCATCTTCTTCAATGGGTGGTGTGTTGCTACAACTTTCTCCGCTGCAATGTTTGCAAGTAATCGAGCAGTGGAGACCTGCCTTTCTACACCCATAAGCTGATCCACAGTTGCTGGTATCACAACCACAGGAAATGAGCTTCATGAGTTCTTCTGGTGCTGGCTCTTGTAACATCCTTATTGGATCCAATCCTCGAGAAGTTTCTTTCCACCCCCAGATCGTTGGTTCATAATAATTTTCCAACCACGATTGTACTTGAAAGTAAGCTCGTCAGCTATGAAAATTCGCTGCATCAACCGAAGGTGGAAGAGAACTTAAATTCACTTTTGTTTTCGTCCGTCTGCCCGTCCGTCTCATTCATTTTACAAATTAAATTATCGTTATCGTATTACTAAATATTTATACTGTTTTTTTTTTATTAAGTTTTGATAAGAATTTATATTGCATATAAATACCTTCTCCACTCTTGTCGAGCAGCAGCAGCTGCAGCACAACGTGAATCTGAGTAACGCTTATGGCAATGGATGTGGACCACGACCGCGTTGCTTTCATTTTCAAGAAATTTTTGGATGTCAGAATCACCTCTGATTTTGCTTGCTCCTATCAGCGTCTTTCGAGCTTTTGGTCCCACGGTGCTCTTATTATTCACATCAACACTTTTCTCACAAACGAAACACACTTCCATTTTGAGAGAGCAAAGTTTAGATGCCTTTACTCTTCAAAACGCACATGGCAACTGAAAAATGTACGCCAGTGAGGGTTTAGGCAGATGCTAGAAGCCGGTCCTTTGTCCAAACTATGCCGACCGGCCCGGCGAAAGTGAAAGGAACCGTTAACTATGCTGCACTGTATCTTTTCGCCTACAGCTCGTTAACGGTAAGTTTTACAAAAAAAATTGTTCAAACAAAAATTGTAGATAATTTTATGACGAACAACTTTACCATTTACATTATTATAAAAAAATAATTTTTTTTATTGAAAATGCCAAAAAACCACTTTTTTGATACTTTAGCGCCACCTACTTTTTGTATTTTAAGTCGGACGACTTTGCTCCAATGAGATAAAATGTAGATAACAGTGTCCTGAACATTTTTTGTTCAATAAACTTTTCTCTAAAACCCATAGATTCCGAGAAAAACGCGTTTCAAAATGTTTTTGGATTTTCTCAAAAGCAGGGGGGGGGGATCACTTCGGAAATCTGAAGTTAAGTTTTTTTTATGCCCCCCTATCGATTTATCAAGTCAAATCCCAGTAGGTCATTTCTTAGACAGTAAATGCTATATTTACTGTACTATTACTTATATAAGATTTTAAAATCAGAGATAAATAAGAAATCCTTCTAAAGAACATTTTGTAAATTTTATTTCTGAAAATTGTTCACATCCAGTAGGATAGAGAAAAGTGAAATTAGAACTATAAAGGTAGCTTTTAAGTTTTTCCGCAATGAATTGCTAAATGTAGACCGCCGGTCTTTCCATTTCAATTGACCTGACCTGGTAAAGGGGCCCGCATCGATGGCAGGCTCCTCCACTAGAATGGGCCAGCCATCGGGCGCGAACCCCGTTTCTTTTGTTTAACAGGGGCTCTTGCCGGGTAGAGTGGCCTTCCGCTTGCATGCCCTTTTATGATATAGAGTTATGTGATTTCATTGCATAACGCTATAGCATAAATCGGTAACGTTTATATGTCTCACTTGAGGTACTTTTGAATGAGTTTTTCCCTTAAATGGGAAATGCATGGCCACGTCAACGTTTGGATCTTGATCTGGTTGGGAGGGTGCGCCGCCTCCATTTGGATGCACCACTCTTATTTTTGGGTCATAAGAATCGTCGGTAACGACGAAATCCTCTTAAGTCCATCTGTCTTCCCCAGGCCCAATTTGTCCTTTGTGTCAGCAATTTCCTTTGACCCTTAGTAAGTTACCTCCTTCTCGACTTCGATCGGCATTTCTTTGATCCCGGAATTCGTAGATGCGAAATCCTTTAGTAGTGGGTCTTTGCGCTTGGGAAAAGAGCTCGCCCCACGACACCGCAAAGCTAGCCTTTCAGAGCATTCACGCGTCCCCAGACAAGGCCAATCTCAGCTCCTTTCCATTTTTATCAGTTGGGCTAGTTACCGCACATCTAATCGTTGTGTTGGTTATTCCTTTTGTTTATTCATTTTGTCACAACGCGAGTATTCAACCAATTTTCACCAGAAGTTCAATGATTATTCACACACACAACCCGGAACAAACTCCCACGGCTTTTGTCTATCACTGGTCATTAGTGACGTTTCTCGTAATCTTTCATTCTCGATCTAAATGCGTTGCATGGTTTCTAATTCGTGATTCATTCTTCCATCGTCATTTCCAGCTGCTTTTTGCATTACCGCTGCGATTTCATTGACTTTATCGCCTTCTTAACGAGTCACTTCAGACAGTGTTACGTTCTATGTATCCTTGAGATAGACCGTACTATTTAAAATTTTATGATGAATATGTTCGCAATATTCATGCATAATATGTTAAGTTCTAAAGCTTGTTGATAATCTTCTAGTCATGCTTTAGGGCGTGATCCGCCTGGCGTATTTCTTGAATGTTGGAATTTTGTTGATTTATTCGATTTAACCATGTATGAAATGGATTTGTCGCAGCAAATCGTAGGATCGCATTCCACTAGAACTCCTCTGTTTTGCTTCGTCATAATTTTTATTTGACTTTGAATTCAAATCTAGCCATTCAGGTCCTACTCTTATCCTTATCGATTACCCTACTTTATTACATAATTTTATTTAAATATCTTTTTCGTTTAATGCATTCATTTGATTTTTTAGTTTTTTAACTTTGACATTATTACTTTAACATTTATAACTTAGGCTCGTGCGGTATCTGAACGACCGCACGAAAGAGTGCAAAGGGTTTCCGTGACAAGATATACATACATACACAGTGTGTCCTATGGAAAACGGAACTATTTCAAAACATCGATTTATATAATTTCTGGCCACACGAAGTCCGTTATCATCTCGCAATAGCGAACAGCATTCACGGTAACGGCTCGGCCGCCCTAATTTTCGAAGCCCATCCCATAAACCGCACTAACCAGTCACTCTTTGTGGATGCATCGGCTTTTCAACAATCACTTGTTGATTTTCATTTGCCCAAATTCGACAATTTTGCTTGCTAGCGAATCCACTGATGTGAAAGTGTGCCACTTCATTAAAGATGATTTCGTTTGTAAAGTCACCATTCCCTTCTGTCTGTTTAGCCAACCGTTCGGCGTATTGCCGACGCTTGAAATGGTCAGTAGGCTTCAGCTCTTGAGTCAATTGAATCTTGTAAGCACGTAAATTCAAATCTTTATTCAAAATTTACATGAGTGATTTTAATGAGATGTTCACTTGTTGGGCATGACGACTATTCAAGGTTGACGACTCTTCTGCCACACTACCGCAACAACAGCAATGTTTTCCGCAGAATGAACTGGGCGAGCATGTACAGGTGATTTCACATTTCCCACCGATCCAGCTTGCTGAAATTTGCGCACAATTCTCCCGACTGTGAACACATTTGGTCGATAATGCAAACCAAAGAAATCACGAAGTGCACGAAATGCATTTTGATTTGAACGCCCATTTTCGTAAAAGGCTTCAACAACCATAATGAGCTGTTCAATTGTGTACCTCTCTAAACAAAGAAATGTCAAATTAAATTGGGCGAAAAACTTGACTTTAAGGTATGACTCACAATTACGAGTAACATCGTGCATTATGGTTGGCCACACTTTACATATATTTTAAAGCAACTCAAAACCAAACGCTGAATTCAAAAGGCTGCCGTAATGGAAGCAAAATTTCCAACTTACGTAGCAACAGAAATTTTGAATATATTTTTATGGAAACGTTTGTAATGCCTTGAGTCGGAAGTATTTATACAACAGAACGTTTTCTTTAACAGTGTTTAACTTTCAAAGTGGTGGCTGATAAAATTATTATTTGCTTTTAAAAATTGTAGGTCTCTACGTGAATGTTGCCTTTTCGATTTGATTTTGGATCGCTTAGAATTTCCTAGCTAATGTTGATTCTAATTTATCTTGTAACTTGTGCATTTAAACTTGATGCAATAACCATCCAAATAGCTGCCTATTACACGCAAGGACCCTGATAAGTTTTCATTTTCACCTTCGTGTTCGTTGCAATTACAACTACCATTTGTCCATTGCCATTTAATTTGGTCAATTTCCGTTCATTTCCTTAATGATGGCTACACCCGCAATCACACCTTCGCATAGAACGGGCCGAAGGCTGCCGCGTACCGGTCTAATCTCAAGTGTCTGTTTATCATAAGCACCAAACGAAATGCTAGCCCCAAAACCATGTACAAGTTTATTAGGAGCGATTTCTCTTCCCCCGTTGGTCATATCACTCGTTAGTAGCATGGAATAGTAATTGTACAAAAGGAAGACCATAAATTTCCAATTATCAGGATAATACGTTCGTACAGGCACAAAACAGGACTCGGTTGCCGTACATAAATCCCAAACGGCTGCTTCCTTCCGCAAAGCAGATTTATGCTAATGTCTAGGAATTATTTTTATCGCACCAAGGAGGAACTTGTAAAGAAATCATCAAACAAAGTGCGAGGGAAGGTAGAGGAAGTGTCCTGAGTCGGTTTATAAATAGAAGAGGTTGTGCATTCGAAGCGGTTCGCGAATGTGGCCTGGGGAATCGAGTAAATTTCGAAAGTGAGGGTAGTATACAGTTCAGTTGTCTTCCTTATCTAACTTGGTGGTTAGATATAATTGCCTGCTTATAAAAGATTTTCTGTCAATTACAGCTTGAATGAGTTTCTTCAGTTTGCTTGGGTTTTTTGAAAATAGAAAAACTTCCAAAAATCCCAGCTTAACAATTAATTTTATCATTACGTTATTTAAGTGGACACTGAAAGTACTTTTCAAAATTGTTCTTTTCCCAGATCACACAAAAAATTGAGAACCTCATTCATTTCTCTTGTTTCTACTGAAATGCATTTGAATCCTCCAAAGCTTTTCTCCAAATTCACAATCGAGGTGCCAACTTTTGCAAGGCAATTAGCGAAATTGAATTGTATTCGTACGTGACCGGGTGGATTTATCTTCACTTCCGGACCAGCTTTCATTGTGTAAAACGCCATGTGTACGCTGAGGCAGTAAATTTTATTCTATTCTGCTACGAACTTGGAACGTTAAGCTCTAAACATGCACTGAAAACGTTTTTGTCTGCCTCAGATGAAAAGCAGGAGAAAAAACTCTCTACTTCGACTAGGACTAAAACTACTTATTTTGCCGCTCCCATCCCTGAGCCTTCTGCGAACTTCTGAATTTGTTACTACTTTACAGGCTGAGATATTGGGAATCCCCTCAAGACAATGATGGACTAACAGAAAAGCAGTTGTTCGTAGTGTTTCCTAAATTTCCACGTATCACTTTAACTTTTCAGGGTTTCAGGTTTTCAGGGTAAATTAGTTTTCGTAAAATCGATAATGGCAGAACAAACGAGAACCTGGGAAATTTTTTTCACTAAGTTGTGGGTTGGGGTTTGCCAGCTTCTAATTTACGAATGATTGAAGATTTTAATTGATTACTCCGGTGTGGTCGGTTCTCATGTCGTGTGCAGAAACGATTGCCTTGAGGACAAAATTTTCCTGAAATTTCAATTTATCTTCATCGATTCCAATTAAGTTGTTTTAATCCACGTATGAGTGGTTTGATAAAGTGCTAATGAGTGAGAGAAAATTTCTGGTCTTTTGAAGCTATTTCAAAGTTCTTGTGTGGAAGTGTTTATGATTCAATTTTAAAACTGAAATCAGCTTGTTAGAATCAAGGTTATATGAGTTGGCAAAAGCATTTTTTCGACATATCTGGAATTTGAAGTTACAAGAGCCATAACCATAACTTTTTTGGTTTTGAATTGATTTTATTTCAGTTTATCAATTATTTGTAGCGCTGTAAAAGTAGTGCTGTTAAAGTTCTACTCTATCAAAGAATAGCTGTGAGACATTTTTGTTTTCAAATTCAGCCTGTATATCTCAAAAAACTTTGCAAGAATCTTTAGAAATAATTTTTTTTACTAAGCATTCCAACCAACATTTCAAATGCAGACATGAAGTGTTGAAGCCCATCCTGATTGCACATTCCATTTACCACTTGAATGGAATTTTCTTCAATTTCTGTCGGTTATCGTCTTATGAAGAGACGTGACCAAAATAAGTGCCAACACTTCCATTAAACTTGTTCGTTGAATTTTTCTTAAAAATAAGATGGACAAAAAAGACTTGTGAAAAGGATTCATAGGTTTTAGGATAACTGTCCAGACCACTGCAGATTATTGAAAGTGCCATCGGAACTTTTGCTTCGTTGTGAAATTCTTGATCGGATGCCAATGAGTCTTTCCTTCCGTACGTTTTGCGTAGAAATATATAAAGTAAAAATTTATTTTCATTATTATATTTTTCAGTTCTCAACACCAACGAAATATACATTTAACTAACGTAGGTATTTACTGTGTGTTCTGAACTGCAAATGGGAAGTGGGCGAAAAAATAAATATATGTGTAAGCACTGCACACAAAGCTGTATAGTTTTCCCCAAATGTGTTGAAATACCAATAGCAAACGTGTTTGGGTATGATATGTTTTATATTTTAAAAACATAACACGTTTTAAGCACATTTCTCGAGAGAAATTTAGCTTTTACGGCGATGCCTTTTATGTATATATATATACGAGTATATATATATATATATATATATATATATGCATATGTATATATATGTATATAAATATATATATATGTATATATATATATATATATATATATATACACACATATATATATATATATATATATATATATATATATATATATATATATATATATATATATATATGCGGAAATGAAACGGAGAATTCTTGGAGGAGGGCTGGCGACCACTTCGGAGTTAGTCTATCATAAGTGGTTACCTGAAGAGGACGTGTTTTCTTTGTTATGCATTTACGTTTGAATCCTTAATTTGTTGCATTCGTATCAAAATACATTCTATCCTACATGTTGTCAGAAGTGGGATGCACGCAAATGAGAACGGAATAAGTGATTCGAGCTACATCGAACATCCTGTTATACGACAAGTACAGTGTTAAGACAATTTGGTGAAAAAACACGTGATCTTCAGTATGTAACGTAGTGATTTTGCGAGTCAAGTCACGCTAGTGCCGAAGAAAGACGGAACCCATCAAGTCTGCATAGACTTTTGTGAAGTTAATAAGTACGTCATTAAAGACATGTTTCCGATGCCACTTATTGCGGACAATTTAGAGAAACTAGTGACCGAAATGGAGGAGAAAGAGTACTATGTTCATGGTATTGACAACAAGATTAAGGCGTGCATTGAGAATAGCGTCGCTTACATATTGTCTAATCACAAGGCAAAGAAATCAAAAGACGAATTAAATCCGATACCGAAGGGAGATATACTTTAGACACCTTTCCTATTGACCATCTCGGACCGATGCCGTCGACGAGAAAAGTAAATTACTATGTACTGACACTAACTGATGCATTTTCAATATTTACTTGGATTTTCCCTGTGAAAACGACTTCAGTTGACGAAGTTCTACGAAAACTGGAAATGGTTGAAGCCATTTTTTGAAATCCTCAACGAATAATCGCAAATAGAGGTGGCGCGTTTGCATCGAAGTCGTTTGCTTAATACTGCAGTGACCGAAAGGTAGAGTTACATGTTATTCGACAGGTGTGCCACGTGGGAATGGGCAGGTCGAACGAGTGCATGGGGTGGTTGTTCCAGCGCTAACAACACTCTCAAGTGCGTCTTCTGAAGATTGGTGAAAACATGTCAGCAGACGAAAGCGTTTTCCAAACAGCACATATCATCGCAGTATCGATACCACTCCCTTCGAACTTATGATAGGTGTGAACATGAGGAGCACTAAAGATGATAATATGAGGCAAATTTTGGAGGAGGAAAATCGGCGATTTCTCCACGACGAACGAAGCAAAATTTAAGAAGAGGCACGAAACCAAATCAAAACGGTTCAACAAGAGAACCGACAACAAGGTAACTTGCGAAGACGAATGGTACAAGGATTTTGAGTGGGCGACTTAGTGGCTCTTAAGAAAACTCAATTCGGCGTTGGATACAAGAAGAAACTGAAAGACACGGGGCCAATGAAAATCACCAGCAATTTGGGCAAGGACCGATATGCCCTAGCTCGTCTTGACATTGATGGTAAAATAGTTGGGCGAACGACGGCATCTTAAGAGCTGTTGAAGAAGTGGCAATTTGGGGTCATATGGGATGCAGGAATGGCCGTGTGGAAATGAAACGGAGGATTCTTGGAGGAGAGCCGGCGACCCCTTCGGAGTTAGTCTATTGTAAGCGGTTACCCGAAGAGGACGTGTTTTCTTTGTTTTGTATTTACGCTTGAATTCTTAATTTGTTGCATTTGCATCAAAATACATTCTATACTATATACGGGTATATATATATATATATATATATATATATATATATATATATATATATATATATATATGTATATATATATATATTTATTTATATAAATATATATATATATGTATATATATATATATATATATATATATATATATATATATGTATATATATATATATATATTTATATAAATATATATATATATATATATGTATATATATATATATATATATATATATGTATATATATATATATATATATATTTATATAAATATATATATATATATATGTATATATATATATATATATATATATATATATATATATATATATATATATATATATATATATGTATACATATGTATGTGTATATAAATATATATATATATATATATATATATATATATATATATATATATGCATATATTATCGCATGTTGCGGTGCATACATGCATATATATCCACATATACGAGTATATATATATATATATATATATATATATATATATATATATATATATGTATATATATATATATATATATATATATATATATATATATAAATATATTTATGTATGTATATATATACATACAAATATATATATATATATATATATATATATATATATATATATATATATATATATATATATATATATATATATATATATATATGTATATATATATTTATATATGTATAAATAGATATATATATATATATATATATATCTTTATATATATAAATATTGTTACATGTACAAAGAATTCTGCGAGCTACTGTCATAATCGTTTTCACAACCATTAAGAACATCAACAAAATGAATTTACTCGAAACCCCGAGAACCCACCAAGCATGATCAACATCTGAAAGTGACGTCACTCCATTTATTAAGTTGCTCGAATTTACCAGGTACCTCTCGGCAGAACATTCGCCAATGTACGAGAAATGGGTTGAATAGGTAAAGACCCTAGATAAAGGCGAGCTGAATTAATAGGGGGACCCGAGAGTAAAAACTGCGATAGTGTGTGGAGTATGAATTGAAAAGCGATCGAGTAATAGTAAAGTGATTTTCGTTGATTGTTAAGTGAATACAGTTATTAGAGAAATTTATAGACAAAGTGAAAATTAAAATTGTGAAATAGTTAAATGAGTGATTGTGCATTTTCAGTAAATAAATAAACTCTTTTAATTTAATTTAAAAGACCTTGCGTTTTCACTTTCCCGGAATATTTAAATTATTGGCTGCGAACCATAACACGCGACAATATGTCGCTTGTTGCGGTTTGCCGCCGATAAGTTTAATTTGCCGGGAAAGTGAAAACGTACTCTCTTTGTAGCACTACAACCCCTCTTGGGCCTTCGCTTCCTACATATAACACCTCCAACTGTCTCGACCATTCACTACATCCTTTGATTTTAAACTCCGAGCTGCCATAAATTGTCTTTGTTGACCGAGTCAGACTAGCGTTTCTTCGATTTCTTCGCCGATCTCCACCCTTCGGTTTTCCCAACCAATGCCGTTTTGGGTATCCATTGTCCGCCGAAACAATTCATGTGGCCAGCTTATTACAGCTTCCGCATTTTTTTAATCGTTGAGAAATCCAGCTCGTCAAAAATTTCATACAGTTCATGGTTGTATCGAATTCCCCATTGGTGCCCGTCTAGCTTTGCTCTAATTATTCGCCTCAGGACCCGTTTCTTGAAGGCGTTCAATACTAGATGTTTGCGGATGCTTGAGTTGGGGTCCACTTTTTACATCCATAGCGTAACACAGGTTTTATCACATATTTCCGGTGTATGCAGCTGATCTTTAAGATCGTTAGAACTGAATAAATTAATTTGTTTACGAGCTAAATTTTTCGGCTTATTTCTTCTCTTTCATAATCGGTTCTTGCAATTTCGGTATCTAATTAACCCCATGATTTTTCTCAGATTTTTTAGTATAAAGCCGTCCAATTGCGAGGAGAGCACAATGTTTCCGTATTCTCTCACTTTCCCTGCCTACGTAGTCATTTATGTTGATTTTAAAAAAATATGCTGAAAGATCTCGCCAAGATCTTTCATTTGGTATTTTACTCAACTATTTTCAGTAAAAAAAATGTTAAGGGTGCATATTTTCATATCATTAGCCAGAAATTTTTGCATTGTTCACAAAATTTGACGACTATAGTTTGTTTAGTTCCTGAGAAAACTTTCAGTGACACACTAATAGACGGATGGATGTATGCGAGAACCCATAAGTTTCTTTGTTGATAGAGAATTGTCAAAAATGTTTTTTACGAAGCCCGAAAAAGAAAAAAATCCCCGTTGGCAGCACCAGCCGGAAAGGTAAATTTCTCGTATGTAGCGTAAAGTTTCGAAAAAGAATTTGGCTTGCCTGCTACTAAACTTCTTTCTGCAATTTTCGTAATACCACATGGGTATTTATTAACATAAACAAAATCTGGCCACGTTCGTTTTTAGAAACCTTTTATCGGGGCGCAAATATTTTGCTAATTAAATTGAGTTGCATGCGTATGGATTACATATTGTTGTAAACATATAAATACCGGTTTCGCCCTTCTCGCATCTGCTGTTCACACAGTTCACAGTGGTAACCACACAAAGGCTTTAATAGCTCGAATAGTTAATTTCAAAAGATTTCCATAAAAGTTTAATCAGCACTTGCATTGCCATTGATATATGCATTTTCAATTTTTTTCTGAACTATGAGGACCGTCATTTCGATTTTTATTGAAATCGGCTGCTAAAAATATTAAGCTGTAAATTTTCGACTTTTTATTTGTCATTCGATTTGCATAACCAAATTAAATTAACTTGCCTTAATAACTTATAATTTCAAGTTTCAACGGAATCTGTTGAGAATCTTGGCTGCTAGAGGGCTACAGAAATAAAAAAAATTGTGTGCCATCCCCCTGTATGGGGAGACCCGCCTGTATGGGGAGACCCCTCTTAAATACCTTAAAATATTTTCTTGCCCTGCAAATTTCAAGAGGCACCACTTTTGACCTACGTAGAAAATTTCCTCATTCTAGCTCATGTGGTTTGCGAGAAAACTTGTTATGACGCACGAACAAACGGGCGGAGGGACGGACAGACAGACAAGTCGCGATTTTATAATTGTTTAGGGTATTGTTAAAAATATTATACAATATCTTAAAAATGATCTGGTTTATAAGTTCTTTCAAGTAAAGTCATTTAAAACGTTTCAATGAAAAATATTCATTATTTCAGTTGGCACTAAAATAGCGAATTGCGCTTGCCTTCAGACCTTTGGGGCCGCCATTTTGAATGCATGCATTTGATTTTGGATTATTTTAAATCTTTGTATGCTAGGACCTCATCAATCAATGTACTATCTCGTTCAAATAGGAGTTTCACTCTAGACAGGGCAAAATAATTCAATTTTTAAAGAAAATCGCAGCTAAAAATATTAGGCTTTAAATTTTCGACTTTTTTATTTTTCATTCAATTTTAATAATTTCCTGCAAAATACAAGAACATAGTGCAGGGATTCATAATCTCAAGTTTCATCAAAATCCGTTGGAAAATGATACCGCTAGAGGGCCACAAAAACATGAAAAAACGCACATTTAAACGGCCGCCATTTTGAAATTTGCAAATGCATGATCAGCAAAATATCAAAGACTGTGGGTGTAAGTAATGTTTATCTTGAAACCAAGTTTCATATATGTCGGATCAAAATTGCGACTTTTAAAAGCCTTTGAAATTTGGATATTCAACTGGCCGCCATTTTGTTTTTTGCAACCTGACCTCCAGTTTTTTACGTAATTCTCTAGGTACTTATAATTTCTATCAAACTACCGAATTTCATGAAAATCTGTTGAAAGCTTTGACCACCATTACAACAACAAAATTTTGCACGTTTTTCGACTTTTGAGCGGCCGCCATTTTGTTTCTACCGTACCGACTTTGGATTGTTTATTGCGAGATTCATCACATACATTAATGAACCTTTGTACCAAATTTCATCCAAATAGGAGCTATACTTTGGTCAGAACAGAAATCACGATTTTTCGTCTAAAATGGCCGCCATTTTGTTTTTGCCCGGCCGATATAGCTGGTTCACGAACTTAACTGAGATAATTACCCAACACAACTTTCCTGAAAATTTGGTGAAAATCGAAGCAAAATTGCAACCTCTAGCGTGGTCACAAATTTCGTTATATCCCATATATATATATATATATATATATATATAAATATATATATATATATATATATGTATATATATATATATATATATATATATATATATGTATGTATATATATATATATATATATATATATATATATATATATATATATATGTATGTATATATATATATATATATATATATATATATATATATATATATATATATATATATATGTCTATATATATATATATATATATATATATATATATATATATATATATATATATACATATATATATATATATATATGATGCTCTCCGCAATAGGTAAATTTCTCTCGAGAAATTTACCTAAAAAAGAGAAAGGAAAGAAGAGGAAAAATTTCCCTGGAATGTGCAGACCACTATTCAAGTCAGGCACGTAAAGTTCTTATGTTTAAATTAGAAACTAATCTAAATCAATTAAAGTTACCTGAAATTACAATATAATTATCAAAACTGAAGTAGTAAATTAAAGCAACCATACTCCAGTGCCAGATGTTGCGGCCGTGGAAGTTATCGTAGTCGCTAGCATTATAATGTGGAAGGGGAATGCTTCATCCGGGGTAATGTACCAGGCTTGGCAAGCTCAGTCAGTAGAGTGAAAAACTCTCAATCTCAAGGTCATAGTTTTGGGCCCCACGTTAAGCACTATTTTGTCACAGCCACGATAGGCACCGCAGTTAAAGACATTATTTTGGCAGAGTAAGATTTTACGTTCCAGGTAAGGTATTCTTCTTCCACATTTTAATGTCTGTGACTGCGGCTCGTACTGCGACCATGAAAAGTCTATTTCAGAACCTTATCAATGCATCGTTGGGTAGTCAGAGTGCCCAAATGGGGTCTGATACGAACTTAAATTCAGTTTTGCCTTGAAAATGAATATCTTCGCTAACAGTCCACGAACTTCTTCCAAACGCAAAAGACTTTTGGTTCCATTGGTACACTTTCGTACATCCACTGTTTCCAAAGTTTAATTTAACATTCACCCGCGAACAACGTGAGCTTTCATTGCTCAAAGTGTGTACAAGCGAACCCAAGCCACATTTGGCCATGAACAGTAGTTTTTTTTTGCTCATCTTACCTTGTTGATTTACCAGTTCTAAACCAGAATGCACGAGGTGCGTTGTTTTTTTGCATGCGAGTTGATTAACTTCAATAGTTTAAAAAAGGAACTGCAATCAAAAACTTTCCTTTCAACAATACCCAATTTACTCGTGCTGACCAATTGACTTTTTTATTTTTCTTTTCTAATTTCTTCTTCTGAGTAGCACTACAGACTCTTTCAGGCCTTCACTTCCTACCACAATAGCCTCCAACTGTGTCTTCCAATTTTGAACTCGGAGCAGCAATTAACTGTCTTCATTGATCAAGTCATACAAGAAATTCTTCGGTTTCCCCACTGGTCTCCAGCCTTCAATGCTTTTTGGGTATCCGTTATTCATCCATACGATTCATGGGGCCAGCTCATTTCAGCTTCTGCAGTCTTACAATTGTTGAGACCTTCAGCTCATCAAACATTTCATACCCCTTATGGTTGTATCGAATTTGCTATGGATTCCCCTCTAGCTTTACTCTAATTATTTGCCTCAAGACTCTCAACAGCGTTCAATTTATTTGCGGTTGCTTGGATTAGGGTTCATGTTTAACACTCATAGAGTAGCACAGCTCTTATTACAGATTTGTATAGTTGGAGCTTTGTTTTTCTGTATATGCAGCTGGTCTTCAAGATCATCAAAACTCAATAAGATATTTTATTTGCGAGCTGTATTCTCCAGCTTATTTCATCTCTTCCACGTCTATTTTTATTATTTTGGCGCCTAAATACACAAATCCACGCAAAGTTTCAATATTATCTTAAACAAGTGTGATATTTTGAATATTTGGGGTATACTTCCTCGACTCCGTCATGAGCTTTGTTTTACTCTCATTGATTGCTGTTTTGCTGCCGAGTTTCAGGAAAAGTTCTTTGGCGGTTGTTTATGACCATGAGAAAATGTTGCTTGCTATTTAGCTTGACTTGTATAAGAGTGTACCTCTTTTATCCACAGGTGGCTTTCTAATGACGTGTTCCAGAGCCACATTAAATAGCGATGGAGCCAGCCCATCTCTCTGTTTTAGTCCAATATTTGTGTCAAAGCGTCGGTGAGTTGGATATTGATGTGGACTTGGGAGGTTGTTGACGTCATTGTTACTTTGGTAAGACGGACTTATTTGTCATTATTTGTTACAGTACGTTACGATCTATACTGTCGTATGCTTGCTTAAAGTCAACGAAAATTTCGTGTACGTATATATTGAACTACTAGCATTTTTCAATTACCTGCTTGATTGTGAACAATTGGTCTGTTATCGAGCTGCCTGTTCTAAAACCACCTTGATAATCCCCCAATAATACTGTTGGCATATGATCTGATTTTATTTTCTAAGAGCTTTAAAAATATTTTGTAAGACTGAATTCATGCAGTGACGTCTCTTATTTACTTTCAGATATTGATCATGGATCTACTTGGTCCATTCTTGTGCTTTCGAGTACATGCATTTGATGTCATTTGTTTATTTTTGTTGTTGTTTCTTTTCAATCAATGTTGATCGTGATGTTAATAACAGTTGCTACAACAATTGCGGCAGTAGTTCGCAGAATTGTGTGAGCATGTAACACTGCCCCCACCTCAATTCTTTTCGCCCCGACAAGTTGTGTCGCCAGTTAGTTAAGTCTCCCTGGATGTAATATGGAGAAAAATGGTCTAGGTGCACGGTTTTTATTTTGGCTCTTGGCTTACGATGATCTTGCAATTTGGGCATCTGTGCACGACTTCGTTGATTCATTTTGTAACTCGGTATGGTCCCTCCCAATCATGCTGCAACTTCGGAGACCTACCTTTACCGACACAAAGTCATCTTGCTGGATGCCAGTAGAATTTGCCTTTCAAAGAGGGTGCTCTGAACTTAATAGACGCAGACGAATAGTCTTTTCAAAGATGACTTTTGCTGCTCTTTACGCCATCAAGAATAATGGGATGTGCCGGTCTCAGTCCTTTTGGTTCACGCTAACCATCTTGGCCAGGTGTTTATATAGTATGCATTGAAACGTACGACCATTTCATTGGATTGGGGATCCAGTGGTGTTGTCCTCATTTTGCATATTCCCAGCAGCTCGCACATTTCACCTAAAACTAGTGACTCAAAGTTTCGGCCTTGATCTGAATGTAGTTCACAAGGTACGCGGTACCTACTAACCTAATTTGACACTAGCTGTTCAGCTACAGTAGTTGCTTCCTGGTTGGGGATGGGGTACACCTCGGTGCACTTCCTGAAATCATTAGCCACAATCGGCGTGTATCGATTTCTCCATTTGGATTCAGAAAAGGGTCCTGCCAGGTCAACAGCTATCTTTTTGAACGGTACTCCCACGTTATAGGTTCACATTTGTCCTCTCAGTCGTCTCTTTGGACCTTTGACGAAAGTGCAAATCGTACATCTATGGCGCCAGTCCTCTACGTTTTCTTGAATTTGGAGCCAGTAAAACCATCCCGCAATTTCACTAAGGTATTGTTAACACCAAAGTGGCCTCCCGAGGATCCTTCATGCATTTCCTTAACCACATCATAGATTCGGCTTTTGGGAAGTATAGTTTGCATCCTATAGGAACCGCCTTCCGGCGTTTCCCATTTCTGCTTGAGTAAGCCACCCTATATCTGAAGGGAATTCCATTGTGCTCAATAACTTTTCAAGGTGGAGCCGTGCTTCGAAACGTCCTCTTACTCAGATTGCCCAGTTGTCTTCTTCCATATGAGTAATTGTCCAATGTCTTCATCGGCTAGCTGGGCATTTTGAGTCTCCACCAATGACCAACCTTCATCGAGTTTAGCCATTAGCACTCACAGATCAATGGTTGGCTCCTTTTTCTCAATCTGTTGGCAATGCTTGCAGTTAGATGGACATAGACAATGAGATAGGGCGTACGTATTTCCATAACTGCAATCTTTTAATCCATCTCGTGAATTGTCCCTCGGGGTTTTTGAAGTTTAAGCGATACATGGTCTGCTCGAAGAACAAATTTCTGGCCATATAGGTACTTGTGGAACTGCTTGGTTGCCTCTATTAAAGCCAATAGCTCCTTCCTGGTCACGCAGTAGTTCCTCTCATTTTTTGAGGAAACTCGACTGTAGTACGAGAGGACTCTTTCCTTGGCATCGATCTGCTGGGAGAGTACAGTTTCAATCCCGCCATTGCTTGCATCGATGTCAACTACGAACATGTTTCCCGGTTTTAGATATGCCAGCATAGGTGATTAACATAGCTTCTCCTTCAAGGTCTCAAAGGCTGCCTGGCATTTTTCATTCCAGACATAACAGCATTTTTTTCGGTTAGCTGATTTAGACACTTAACTATTTTAGCAAAATCTTTGACGAATCTTCGATAGTAGGTCGCTTTACCCAAGAAACTTCGTAGTTGTTGCTTATTGTTTGGTGAAGGCCAGCTTTTCATGGCTTCAGTTTTCTCAGGGTCTTTGTAACCTCTTTTGCTGATACGATGTGTCGCAGGTATTTTGCGTCAGCTGCGAAAAGCGTTCACTTGTCGGGACTAAGTTTTAAATTCGCCAGTCGCAATTGGGCGAAAACCTCTGCAAACTTCCGCACATGCTCTCCCGATAACAATGATGTCATTTAAGTAGACTAAGCAGTTTTTCTAGGTGAGGCCTCCTAGCACGTATTCCACTAGGCATTCGTAGGTGGCTGGACCATTGCAAAGCCCAAATGGCATCACCATGAATTGCCACAATCCAGTCCCAACTGAAAATGTGGTCTTCTCTAGGTCCTTCTTGTCGATTTCTACCTGCCAGTAGCCACTCTTGAGATCGAGTGTAGAAAACCATTTTGCGTCAGCTAAAGCCTCCATGATGTCGTCGATGCGTGGAAGTGAGTAACTATCTTTCTTAGTGACGTCACTAAGCTGCCTATAGTCGACACAAAAACAAGTGCTATCATCTTTTTACTTTACTAGAACTACTGGCGCGGCCCATGGACTAACAAAACGTTCGATAGCACATTGTATTTGCATGTCTGAGATCAGTGCACTCACTTCTCCTAGTGTGACTATTGGAAGATGTCTCGGTGCTTGTCAAATTGGCTTGGCTCGCTGTTTATCTTTGACGTGAGTTACCATACTCATTCAGCCTTGGTCATCTGGGCTTGTTGAGAAGATGTCACTGCACTTGGTGACCAGATCAGAGGCTTGCGTGAATAGCTGCACTGGCAATTTGACCTACTTCAATATCGCAGACGTGAATTCCCGGGCTTTGTCTGTGTCTTGCCTCCTTTTAAAATGAAGGTCATGCGTAGCTTCCAAAGAGGTGATGGTGGAAACGAACTGGCAGCTGCCGATGACTTCTCCCACTCTGATGCTCATAGTTGAGTCTGCGGTATTAAGAACTCTAAACAGCACATATTTGTTCCTTATAAATGTTGCAAGGCCTACAATACTACAATCAAACTGCGCAATGCCTACGTCTTCGTTGGCTCTATCAGATAAGATCGGTGATCTCCAGAATCACCATCAAGCTTGGCGTATAGAATGCTTTCAGAATACTTTGGTACATCAGTGCCGGCACATACTGCCACATTCATCTTGGAAATTTGGACGCCAGGATCTTCCATCGATTTTTCAACATTCCGCTATTTCAATACACGTTTGCTCAGATCCAACGTGATTCCAAGTGGACGCAGAAAATCCATTCCAAGAATGCAGTCATTCATAATGTTTGCGACCAGCAAATTATGTCGGAACACAAGATCTCCCAACTGTATGTGGAGGTTGACCTCTCCATGGACAGGTGCAGTTTCTCCCGTAGCTGTCCGTTGTGAGAAAACCCAGCCCTTGAGAAGTGGGCGTTGCCTCACTAGGTCTGGTCGGATAATCGATCGGGTTGCACTAGTGTCGATTGCTATGGTGCAATGTTCTCCGTCAACTTGACCAGGAAGGCATAAGTCTGCTTCTCCACGATGTAGTCTTGACATGGTGATGGTGGTGCTGGGGATGTCAATCCTCCTAGCCAACGTCTGCCCCACGAAGTTTGCCCCTCCAGTTTGATGGGCTTCCATTCTAGGCTCCTTACACCGTCTGAATCTCCACTATCCTGGACAATAGCTCCGTTTTCTTTGCTTTTGCAGTCTCTTTGCAGGTGCCCCTTCTCACCGCAATCCCAGCATCTAGGCACACTATTTGCCTGCGGCTCTCATTCTATTTCGGCGCGTACATATCTGCACTCGTCTGCCACTACCTTGCAAACCCGAGCAATGGTATGAGTCACATTTTCCGCTGCCTTAAAGTTCAAACTATAAGCCAATGCATCCTTAACCGTTTGCTTTTGAGCTTAGCGCACGGCTTGTTGCAATTCGTGGTCATTCAATGCGCTGATGAATGCTTCTGTCGCTGCGTCATCTCAATTTTCTGGGTCGTATGCTGGGTAAGCCAAAAGTGCCAGTCACTCAATGTCTTGGACTAGCTGCTGTAAAGTTTCGCCAGACTTGTGCATCCGATGCCGTAGCTGTGACCGATAAATCTGCTTTAGATGATCGTCTCCATAACGCATGTCGAGCGCATTCATTATAGCATCCGGGTTTGAGCGCAACTCAATGGGGATCGTCTGCAAAAGCTTGGCATCTGGGCTTCTTACAGCAAGAATCAAAGCAATTGCTCGTTCCTGCTCATTCCAATGATTTGCCCTAGCGGCAGTCTCAAGCTGGGTTTTGTAAATACTCCAGACCGTTTGCCCGTCAAATATTGGTGCTTTCACATTTCTGGCTTTGCGCTTGCGGTTGTAAGCGGGGTCGGTGAAGTGGTTACTGCTGTCTTCGCTGCTTCCGATTCCTTTTTCACTTTTTCCATCTCATTGTTGATTCTCTCCTCGACCTGGCTGACCTTTTCCTCGACCTGGTAAACCTTTTCCTCGACGCATTTAATTTGCTTCTTCAAACTACCGAGCTCCGCTTTTATTTCGGTTGACTGTTTTTGGAAATCTGCCTTGATTACGATCGCTTGTTGGTCCAGCTTCGCTGATTGTTCATTTAGCCTCACTGATTATTCATTTAGCTTCGTTGACTGCTCCTCCAGTTTCTGTGTGATTTCGAATGCTTGTTGGTGGAGCTTCTGGTCTAGCTTCGCAGTTAAATTGAATGAAAGTAGTCGCTGCTCTTGCTGCATCAGCATTAACATTCGCATCAGCGCATTTTCTGGCTCCTTTGATTTTGGTGTTTCTACATCTCCACCTTCTGCGCCTTTTTTCGCATCTGAGGGCGCATCCGCCATGGTAAATTCATTGATGTTAGCTTCGTGGTACATTTATTATATCGGCTTTTATTTATTTTTTTTCACCAGTTTCCACGTTGCATTTCACTATTGTGCACTTTAAAAATGTTTAAAAGTTTTTCACTTTCAAAACTTTCTTTCTCACTTCTTGACACCACTATCGCGTGTTATGGTTCGCAGCCAATAATTTTAATGTTTTGGGAAGCTGAAAACGCACTGTCTCTTAAATTAAGTTAAAAGAGTTTATTTCCTAAAAATGCACAATTATTAATTTAACTGTTTCACAACTTGTCTCTCAATTTTCACTTTAACTGTCTATCACTTCACAATCAATATTGCTCTTAATTTGCACTCCAAACTATCGCAGTTTTATTATATCGTGGTTGTAATGATCCCCCCATTCCTTTGTAGGGTCTCTAGTCATTTAATCCATTTCTCGTACATTGGCGAACTAACTGGAATATTCGAGCAATACTGAATGGGCAGTGACTCACATTCAGATGTTGATCATGCTTGGCGGGTTTTCGAGTACACTCGTTTGTTTGTCATGATGGTTGTGAAAATAATTGCGACAGTAGGTCGCAGAATTATTTGTACATGTAATAATATATATTTATATTTTAATATATATATGTATATATATATATATATATATATATATATATATATATATATATATATATATATATATATATATATATATATATATATATATATATATATAATATATATATATATATATATATATATATATATATATATATATATATATATATATATATATATATATATACTAACGTGCTCATAAAAACCTACCTCTACAATTTTTCCCAGATTTTCCAGATCACAAGCTTCCAATCGCAAGGGGATAACACACATTTTTCCTCTATTTCCCCTCCCTGTGCATCCGCCGAAGCAAAAAATGCCAGTTTTGACAAGCTCTCATCCCATATCGGCTACCATTGATGAAATTTTATTTTTCAGAGGCCACTCCCCTTAAATACCTTATACGCTACATAACACTACACTACATGCAAAATTTTATTTAGACTACATACAAAATATTATTTGTCCAGCTTAGGAGTATATTGTTTGGGAGGACAATTGCTGTGACACACGGATAAACGGGCGGATAGAATGGCTGACATATCGCGATTTCAGAAGGGTTTTGTAAAATTGTTACCAAACCCCTCTCCTTAAAATATTTTATTTACCGGATAAAGTTGATGAGGATACCAAATTAAAGGAGAAGGTGACATTTTTCAAAAAAAGTCCAAACCTTCGTTATTGACAATTATATACGAAGGGGAAGGAAAGAACATGAAAAAATTGTGTGTCCCCACCCGCTCACAATTGGACACCTGTGAAGCTAAGAATCTGAAAAAAGTCACAAAGTTAGATATTTACGTCTACTAAGGCAACTACTCGTATACTAAGACAACTATTCATAATATCTAAAATGTTGGAATACACTCAATTTCGATAGTAATAGTGTGATTTCAAAATTATGGTTTAGCTCAATAAAAATGTAATCGTATATTTAAACTGAATAAAATTTGTTATTCTGGTTTAATTTATAGTACTAACATATGTAAATGTTTCAAATAAATCCAGCAATATTTAACAAAATCAAAGTCATCTCCATTTTCTCGGGTTGCATGTCTATGGATCGATATGCATTTCCCATAGATCCAGACCGCACGATTTTGGTGATATTTTCATAAAAATTATCAAAAAAGTGTGCATTATGATGGGCTTTATGGATTTGATCAATCAATGATATCCGTAATGTGAAAAAACAACAGCTGTAAATAGGATATGAGTAAATTTGCGTAGTCTTTCTACAATATAAGCATGAATCGATTATGACATTAAACTACTTTTTGGGTTCATTTGATGGCTAAAGATGATAGTAAACATTCCATAAGCTGTTTAGAAAACCCCTTCTGGCTGAGGCATATCACAAATATTTTTTTGTTTTTCTTACCCTCATAACATAAAGAAATGAAACTTTTATATTTTTTGAACGCTACATGACTTATAAAATGTTCCATACGAGATCTGATAACGAGCAATTATTTTCCAGATACCTTAATGATAGTCTTTTCTCTCACTAAAAACATGAAATACATACATAATAAATGCTAGGTCTATATTCAAACTTTATCATTCATTCAAATATCCTCGTCATGATAAAATCAACAATATCTGTCTAAAACGCTTCATATGAACATGGCAGATTGCACAGTCCTCAGTAAGTCTGCTATGATATGTTCATTCTGACAGGATTTTAGTTACAGACGGTTTCTGAAATTGCATACTAATTGAATATGATAGCAACGAGATAGTGAAGCTCGTTTGGTTGTGTCAAACAGCTTAAACTGAGCTATCAACAATCAGAGCTTCAGAGCTCTCCGCACTCTCCTTTACTCACAACTTGAAATAATTTTTTTTCTCCAGGCAGAAACCTCAGAGAGGTGCTAGTTGTCCTTCTCAGGATACGGTTGGCTTCGCTAGTTTGATGCTGAGTTCGTTTACTCATTTTAAAGCATCTCCAGGAAAGGATCTAAGGACTGACAGAGGATGCCAGGCCATACTCAAGCTATTCATGTCTTTCATGCTGCACTTACACTCAACTCGGTCCTTTTCAGTATTACAAAAGGCTTTTCAAAAGGGATTCATTTGAAGCAATTTCTTGCATTTTGGTAATGTTTCTACTAAGCATGCTTTAAATGCTTCTAATTAGGTGTCTACGGGGGATATTTTGCACTTGTACGAGGGAATCAGTATGAAAATTAAATGCAGAGTGGAGAGATTTGTGGTTACAGCTCATGGTGCCTTCATTCTGGTATTTACGAGAGTCAGTGTGGAAGATTTTAAATGGAATGCATGTGACTATGTAGAATTAAACATTTTTAATTGAGCTAAATTGTTTTAAGCAGTTTTTCATAAAAATTTATTCTATGTTTGGCATTTATTTCAACATTTGAATGGCTAAAAAAACTGTTTGGAATTCTATAAGGACCTTCTAACTTTGCAATCAGCCCCTGTGTGTGTGTCATTATAATAGTTTGTTGGAATCAGTCTTCAGTGAAATAACAAATAATACAATCATTTATTCCTATGGAATGGTTTAAACTAAATTTTGGTAACAAGGAAATTTTCAAAGGATGTTACTTGGTTCATAATTGAATTTTCGAAAGAGATTCTTAAAATGAGGTGTTCAAACGCAATATCAGTTCAATATAGGGGTGTGGGATGAGATGAATTGGATACATGTTTGTTGCATGCATGCCTTTTTGCATTTCGGCACCTTCGTGTGGATGAATTATAAATAAGCCAGGAAGTTAGGTCTGTTGTAGGGTTAGGGAGGGAAGATAAGGAGTAAATGATAGCCCAAAAAATTTCCGAATATCAGCTGTGTATTTGTAAGGTTTCTCCGATTGAATTGGTAGTGGCTTAAACCAAGGGTATTCTCAGCGAGGCAGGGGCAAATGAAATCAAATGGCGGGAAAATTCAAATCAGTAGCACAATGAAAAAAATATTAGCTCAAAATGATTTTACATATTTTTTCAGTTTCTCATTTAGGGTGTCTAAGGCAAATTTGATAATTAACTTAACTTTGAATTAAATACAATCAATGAACATATATTTTCAGAGATTACTGATAAAAATCTAATAAGATAATGATGAGCAACTGTTTAATTTTCCGACGAATATTTGAGTTAGGAGATTTAGACACAAACAATGTAAATCAAATAAATCAAATCAAAAAAAACCTTGTGTGTATCTCATTTCGCTTCGAGGTCTGGAAGACAGTTTAATTTATAGCGATATTTTTTCCATGTAATAATATTCATGGCAATATATTTTCTAATAAATACATATTGAAATAAGAATTGTTTTATTCAGTTTTTGGCAAATAGAACATCTTTCAGACTTTTTTTTAATATAAAATAATATCTGGTGCTGAGGAACTTTTTGATTATCAAACTTAAAACAAAAGATTTTGTTTTGTAGGCCATAAGCAATCTTTCCGAAAATTCGTCTTCAATGGAAACTAAATACTCCGTGAATTTTAAGATTTTTTCTATTTTCAAGACGACAAAACCAGCGATGTAATCTACGTTATAGGAAACATATTCAGTTAATTTTGTTGGATAATTAGCATAGCTATGTTCCATCATGAATTGCTTAACCCCAAAAGAAGAACATTCCGAAAGAATACCGATTTTTCTCATATATAAATTTAAAACTTGTGACAGTTTTCTCGCGTTTGTCTAAACTAAGAGAACCCTCATAACTATATCAGATCAAATTAATCTTTGATCGTTTTGATTCAATTACTCATACAATATTGAATTGCATATGGCAGCATTAAACGAATCAAAGACAAAATGTTACTTCTTACTTCTTTATTTTTGTTTAAAATGTTCTTATTAAAGTTGATATAATATTTGAAGGAAGATTTGGAAGAAAATAGATTTGTTCTCAATACGATTTGAGAACAAATCTATTGACATCCAAACAATAAATGTTAATACTAACATAAAACTATGACAGCACTTAGAAAGTAAGTCTAATAAATAGTGCGTGGAGTCCGTACGCGCGGAAGAAGTGAAACTTCGCAATGTGGAAATGAAAAAAAGAAGAAGTAGGAATCGATTTTTAGTGCACTCATATTGTTTCTTTAAGACAAACTTTATTAACATCTCTTACAATTCACAATTGATCGCATCTTTTAATTACACTGGTCTGCAAAAAAAAATTTTTTTCGTCTCATTTACATAACTATGAATTATTACTATTGATTCAATAGTACTAAATAGAAATATGGTATCAAAAATTTTCTATCACGTATATTTTTTTACAATGGAATTTTTAAATAAAATTTCTTTTATAGCATTATATTTTAATCATATGTTTATTTATTATCATAATTTTGGATACAGACCATGTAAAAACATTAAAACGTATATTACAATATGTTTTTTTACTTATTAATAGTATTTTACTTTGTAGTTTTCTTTCTTATCATATTTTCAAGTGGAGTTGTGCGCCAAATAAACCAGCAAAAATCTGCAAGCATTCCTTCTGACCATTTTCCATTGTAGCGCCTCTCTATGTGCATAATATCCTGATGAAACCTCTCACCATGTTTATCTGATACTGCTTCAAGGTTAGGTGGGAAGAAATCCAAGTGAGAGTCCAAAAAATGAATTTTTAAAGACATGTTAACACCTAGGGCTTTATACGAAGAAATAAGTTCTGTGACAGTATCCTGGTAGTTTTCACTTTTTTTGTTTCCTAGAAAATTATGGCACACTTCGACAAAGGCAGTCCATGCCCTTTTTTCGGGTTCGTTCAATTTTATTGTAAAATTTGTGTCCTTCATGAGTTCGCGTATTTGGCGACCCACAAAAATTCCTTCTTTTAATTTTGAATCGCTGATTCGGGGGAATTTCGCCTTTAAATACTGAAAGCCTCCACCATCCTTATTCATGGCTTTAACAAAATTCTTTATAAGACCCAGCTTTATATGGAGTGGAGGAAGAAAAATTTTTTCACTTGGAACTAAAGGTTCCTCATTAACGTTCTTGAAACCAGGCATCATATTAGTTCTTCGTGGCCAGCGTTTTACTACGTAGTGTTTATCTCTCGCCCGACTATCCCATTCACACAAAAAACAACAATATTTTGTAAATCCTCCTTGTAAGCCAGTTAACATTGCTACAACTTTAAGATCAGCGGAAATGTTCCACATATACTGTGAATATTTAATTTTTTCCAATAACAACTTCATATTTACATAATTTTCTTTCATATTTGTTGCATGTGCGAGAGGAACTGAAGGATATTTATTGCCATTGTGAAGTAGGACAGCTTTTAAACTTATTTTAGATGAATCAATGAAAAGTCACCACTCTTTGGGTTCATCAGGAAAACCTAGTTCTCGTAGAAGACCGTTAGCGTTATTACAAAATACCAAATCATTCTCTTTGGTGAAGTAACTAACAAATTCTTCATGAAGAAATAGATATGGTACTTGATTGAGTAAGTTGAGGAGAAAAGTTTCCATCAATCGGAGTTTCATTACACATTGGAGGCAAAACATCTTTGCCTCGAGGAACTGGTTTTTGTGCAGATAGTATTTCTGGATATTGAATCATATTTTTATTTTTTTTTCGTATATCCCTTTGTTTTGGTCATACAAAAAATACCATCATTTTCGTGGTTTTGTGGTTCACTCTAAATTATAGGCGTTGTGAAGGGCATCGTCTCATGACTTCCTCTAAGCCAAACACGTAAGGTTCTTGAGCAACTGCTGCAGCACATTTTCGGGAGCCAACTTTTATCCCTGTAATCAACCGGAAACCCAAAACAACGCTGATAGGCACTTTTAACGAGACTAGACAAACCATTTCTCTTTTATAGTAAATTCACCACAAATGTAGCAAAACACATCTGGAGAATTTTTGCAATTCCTTGGCATTATGTACCTGCAACATAATAAAAATTGCTATAAAATCAAAGCAATATTCCTATCGTTTGACTTTATTTTGCACTGTAACTGAGATTATTATGTAATTTACACCACACGTATCAATATTGTTTGAAACCAACCAAAATATTCCGTGTAAATACAAAACAATCACTTTACAACTGGTTAACGTACTGAGCGCCACGAAGTCACAGCGACAACTGCGCAGGCGCATGAATTCGTATAAAAATGACTCAGTTGGTATCGTACTCTCTCTTTCTATCAGTACAAGTTGTTTTTTGTGCATAACCACTATCTCAACTAAATGAAGTTACGCTAACGCACGAACATCAGTAAAAAATATAGAATTTCATGCAATAAAAAAATTTATTTTTTAAATATATACGTGATAGCAAAAAATTAAAAACAGATCTAGATTTAGGATATTGAATACTTCATACTAATCATATTTTTGTATAAAGGAATTTTTCGTTGCAGACCAGTGTTATCATTTTCGAGTGGAAAAATATCCAAATCTATAACATTTATACAAGGATTATGATAATTAAAGTAAGGTACAAAATGTTTGAGTTCTATTTTTTCAATCAATCAATCAATCAATCAAAAGCGCTTTATTTAATACTAATCGTTATAAATTTTAAAAGAATATAAAGCAAATTCCAAACAATAACAATAAAAAACTTAATGGCCCAAATGGCTCTCTAAATTTGTACGTTATCATTACACATTTAAAAAAAAAAAAAAACTATAGCAAATTCCAATCAATGAAGATTATTATGTATTTTTTAAATTTAATTGGAAAAAGGAGAAAAAACCAACCAACACTATTCTAAAATTATTTATAATCTTAACACTACAGTGAACTTTGATCCTACACCTAATATTTTTTAACTTAATTCTAATAAATCCTATCAAAAACTTTATCTTATACTTAAAAAAATCTATAACTATGTTCCTAACCTAAGCGTTTTACCTTATATCTAACCTAATATAATAAACATAATATAAACCTAACCTATACCTAATTTTTAACAAAAATAAACAACAACACTAAATGTAGCAATAATGAGCTGAAACTCAAAAAAACGAAATAACGAAAAACACCAGAACTGAAAAATAAACACGAATAATTTAGACATTGTCATTCAGCCACCAATACCTGGATTGCGCTGTCTCAACTCGATCAGCTTCAACGAATTTAGCAAATGAGTACCTCCATTGAAATTGTTGGTCTCATGAACTCAAATTAGGAGGATATTTTATCTTCTTATCGGTGGCACGTCGATATATGTGATATATGACTGGGACGCCGTCAGAATCAAAAACATATCGATTCATGTCCAAATACACGAATGCTTCTGGAGGAATGAAGCCAGTAGCGAGGCAAGTCGCAATATACCCGTCTGTAGGGTGGAACGGCTGTGAAATCCAAGGGTTTTCACTCACAGTCACAGATCTTGCGATATGATTCCGAAGAAGCTTCAATATGAAGATATCGACCCTCGTCACTTCAGCAGTTTGATAAATTCTTCTATTCGATACATAATGTTTCCAATCCGTCTCAGGCTTTCTGTACAAACCAGTACATGCACGAAGACATTTCCTTTCGAAAACTCTTAATTTTTCCATAGTACTAGCACCCTGGTTGTACCAGATCTGACATCCATATGTCAAAACTGGTCGAACCAGGGTCTTGTAACAGATAATTTTGACCTTTTGATCAATGTATCTGGAATGAAAGAGCTTTCGAAGGGCCATGACTATTTTGAGTGCCTTACTGAGCATAATTTTCACATGTTCAGTATAGTACAGATACTGATCGAGATGAACACCGAGGTATCGAACACAGGATTTATATGGAACTCGTTCTGAACCACCCTCGCCAGCCATGATGTGGAAATATTTCCAATAACGTTTCAGGTCTTGACTGACCCCCTGCAGCGTTGTCCGAAACAAGATTGTTTCACACTTTTGCGCATTGATTTTCATTCGGAAATTGTCAGTGTGCAGCTGTACATCATTGAACATTTTTTGGAGATTGCTCTGAACTATTGTAGCTTTTCGGTCTGCCGTATAGATGATCAGATCATCAGCAAACGCTACCAATGATCGCGTTGGCGAGACGTTAAAATCAAAGCCGTTCAATAGCTTGCGAATGAAGATTGAGAAAAGCAGAGGCGCAGTAACTGTTCCCTGCTGTAGACCATTCAAGACCTTGAACTCGCGCATTGTAGTCAGATTTCCATCGGTTACAACAAACGATTTCCCGTATAACATATTACACATCATGGCGACAAGGTGTCTGGGGAACTTGTCCTGAAGGAGTTTAAAAATTAGTCCATCTAACCATACCGTATCAAAGGCTTTCTCCATATCAATGAGACATGCTCCAACACATTGTCTATCATTTAGTTTCCAAAAGATGTCTGAGGTTACTTTCGTTATTGCATGTGTGGTCGAATGCCTGGCACGAAAACCAAATTGGCAATTCGGCATCAACTCATTTTCCTCAATGTGGGCGTTTAATGCTCTGTTGAGTATCACTTCAAACACCTTGCTGATGTTAGGCAGCAAGCTGATTGGGCGATAGCTTTTGGGGCACGAAGATTCTTTTCCTTTCTTCAAGATCAGAAATACCTTAGCCTTTTTCCACTCATTTGGGAAATATGAATTGGTCAACATGTTGTTGAACAATATGCAATAGTTCCTAATAGCAACCCCAGGCAAATGTTGGAGAACTACATTTGGAATACCATCAGTAACACATGATTTCTTGTTGTTTATCCTGCGAAATATGAAACACAAGTCTTCATAGCTGACAAAATAATCAATAAGATTCAAGCTCGGTATGAGGTCAGATGTTAATGTTTCATTGAAATGAAGAATTGATTGGCCGTTCAGGCTTGATTTGAAGTCGGAAACTTTTGCTTCAACGACCTCTGAAAAAATTTCGTTCCCCCTCTCAGGGTTTGGTAGATGAACCAATTCAAAATGTGTTCCAATCAGGGCAAGTTTATCCAATCCTTCACAAATAATCCTGTTTCTATTTCTATCCGGAGTCGTACTATCAATTTCGATACCAGCCCTATCGAGAAGATTGATCTCATCACTAGTGACTTCAAGATTCGATACCTTCACTCGAGACTTCTTGCGGAATATGCTATTCACTTTCGCGAACACGCCGTCTGGGTCCTGTGGGCTAATACCCCTCAATTTTTCCGCCCATTGATTGCTGACCTCACTCCTGAAGTATGACCGGATTAAGTTCCGGACATTCTTCAGATGTAATTTCAACAAAGACAACGAGGGATGGTTGTAGTCCAAAAATCGTCGATAAATATTGTTGACGCGTGTGAGAAGGAGGCTTTTCAATCTTTTCAACCTTGCGATGGTTGGTGTTTCATATCCTTCCATATTATTTCGATGTTTAATCTTGGGAACTACTTTCTCAATCGTTTCCAACGTCAGCTTCTCTAACTTCGACAAATAGACATCTTTTTCATCGTTAGTTAGATTCCTGTCATTAGGAACCATTGAGCAAGAGTTGCCACCATCAGAAGGGGGACATTGCTTCTGGTACTCCCGATTAAACTTCTTTTGAAACTTTCCCCAGTCTGTTTTTTTGAAATTCAACCGATGGTTTTCATGTTGAACTGGAATGAAGAAGAAATCAACCCTGTGATGATTGATTTCCATTACGATTGCGTTATGGTCGCTATCATAAGGAAGCGCCTGCAGTTTCCGTTGAGGACTATTAAAATTGAATTCGAGTCTTGCGTCAGCAATGCAAAGGTCCAAATATGAATTTGTCCTAGGGTATGTTGGGAGCTCCGAACCATATAGATTGCACCTGTATTCAATTTGGTTCTCTGTTATCCATGATTTCAGGAATACACCTCTTGGATTATTGGTGGCGTTCAGCCATGATGTATTTTTTCAATATTTCTTGCTAAAACTGCATCAATGTTAGTTCCCCCTTTGGTTGTTGGATCATTCCTACCATTTATCATTTCCAATCAAAATTTGTCTTTAAGGAAGGTTAATAATTTTTCAGCTTCAGGTAACGAGAAATTCACATTAAAATTGTAATGATTTTCTCCTTTTCCTTCAGCTCGAACGCGGAACCGACCTCTCATCGGTTCTAGACGTTAAGTCTGAGTAGTGCCAACGGATGGTACCAACAGGTCAACCAATCCGTGCACCGTAATCCATTCACGCGGTGACTGCTTGTCGGCCAGCTAGTTCGGAGAGGATTTCGGTCGCGGGTCTCCGAATGGATTACGCTCAATCACAATATTTCAGTCACCTGAACTTGCCCGTTTTTCAAACGCGTCAACAATTACTCATCCAGAACGAGAAACCTACATTACGTTAGTTCTGGATGTGATCTATCCACAGATCTCAAATCAAAAACGCTACAAAATCCCATAGGCGCGTTACCGATTCACCGACGCGGTACCGAAAAATATACTACTCGAACTTAAACCGAAGAAAACTACTCTAAAGAAATGGCGAAACAAACAAAGGTACCGCGTACCGCGCGCGACGCGAAACCGACTTCAGCGGATTTGGCGAAACCCTAACCTCGCGACGACATACCTACCATACACTCTCCGTTCCCCCTGAAATAGAACGAGTTACTGAAAAGGAAAGTCGTTAGTTAAATTAGCAATTCATTGGATTTTTTTTATTTACTTCAAGAAACGGAACATAAAGTATAATTTCCTTAATACCTATTTAAAGGGTTTTTGCAAGAATCGAGCGATAAATTATTACTAATAATGATAATAGTTATAATAATTATTTTTGAAGACAATTACATAATAAGGTAAACCGCTAACAATTTGTTTCTTAATTTATGTTTCACCTTTTATTATTTTTGAATATAAATTTGCGAACACAAACAAATTTTTCGTTTTACAATAAACCGCCAAATTAAACAATTATTTTTAATTTTTCTAGGTGGATTTAATATTTATTGTTCTTGTTTGGTTTTAAATAATTTAAATTTTGTTTTCTCAACAATTTCGTTAATTTAATATTTCTAAGTGGTGCAAGCACGCATTAGTGACGAATCTAATCGTGCGTCAAAATCAAAAAGCGAAATGGAAACAGCAAAGATGGCTTATCTACGTATACAATAATTAATAACAAATCAGGAAACGATGCAAGTGATTTTGTATAAAAAAAAAACGGAGAATCGATTCATTTTTTTTTTATTGCTTTTTATCTGGAATTTTCCAATTCTTTTACCATTTTTCATTCCCCTTGTATGGCGTTTAACTTTGAATATTATATATATATAAATACGGAGCGGTGTAACAATAGGTGAGCGTGATCTTTAACAATCATTTGGTGAGTACAAAATATTTACAAGCCAGTTTATTATTATTGTTTATCAGTTACTTTAATGTTTAATGCCTTTGAAATGTCTTTTTTTTTTTTTATTGAAATAGTGTTTTAAAATTGAGGATTTGATTCACAATCCGTCGCTGCTTGAAGTTAATGGGAATGTTACTGGAAACGATTGAACTAATCATGAATAATTGGGGGTTGAGAGACAAAAAAAATTCGATTTTCCATTCTCTGCGACAAAAGCAATCCCTCCATTTCTTGCAATATTTTTAACGATATAAAGCACACTGTTCAGCGTACCCAAAGATTTAAAAGTAGGAATGACGTGAAAACAAAAAAAAATTATCATATGTTCTAGATAGAAATCAGGACCACATCATTCATGTCGTTCAACTAACGTCCGATTTAGCTAACGCATTTTCTTACAAAAGTTATTACGCTAAGAGTTATTTTGTATTATCATCATTTACTGTACTCATTACTATGGACAAGCGGTGGAATATAGAAATAGAAAAGTGTAAAATTACCCAAGTCGTTTGTTTGCGTTTTCTTATCTATTTTTACTAATTAATTTTTCTTTATAGCTTCAACAGTTTGTTTATTTATGCCAGATGCGAGTTTTCTATCAGAACAAATTCATCTTTAGTACGGCATGGCTGGTTTTTTTTTTTTTTTTGTAGACTTAAGTAAACCAAACATGGAATCAAACGTAAATTGTACGATTCAAATCGAATTAATTACCACTTGCTATTGTTGGTAAATGTACTAAAGAATGTTGTTTACGATATGCATTATTTTCGGGAATACGGTATTGGAGGAATAATGGGTCGTTTTATTTTCATTCAGTAACTTATTTCTGAATAAAATAAACAATAAAATAAACGACGTGCAAATACCTGAAGGTAAACAACCTGTCTTCGTAGATCGGCTAACTCCTGTCTAGGATCATCGGCTATTGAAGAAGCCAGACTACTTGTGTCCTTCTCATCAGCGGGCAATTGACCACTACTGTCCAATTCACAAGATGCGAATAATTTCCCATTACTCTGCTCGAATGGGTTGAGAGTTTCAGAATCTTGTAAAATCCTTCGGAGACGTGTCAACTGTTTCCTTAAATTTTGGACATCTTGAATCATTGCATTCCTAAAAGATTTGTCTATAAACAGGAGATCGTCTGACGAGCTGACTATATCCTTGCCCGTCAGCGATGAACGGAGATGTTTGTGGGGAAGACTATCTATTGATCTAGGACTATCTGAACCGGTATTGCTGAGCGTGCTCTGTTGCACGCGGGACCTGTTGAGCAGGCGAGTTGCACGTGCGGGTGATTGTGAACTAATACTGTCTTTGCTTGAGCGATGAATTCGCAGGACACTATTCCACTCGCGGATTAAGTCCCCACTTTTGGCGTCAAGTTCTGTGAACAATTGCATGTCGTCAACTCCGTTCCATGCCGATCCACTTTGGCTTTTTCTTGAGTGAGATAACCTATCGACTGAATCCAAGCTGCTCGTCAAATCCACGCCTACTGGTTCCGATACAGTTCACACTGCCTTCCGCTGCAGACCAGACAAAATATTGCTAACCTTTCTAATCCTTTATTAACTAAACTAACCTCTTTCCTAATTTGCCTGTTGATCTCCTTTCCGACCTTGACAGAGCTTCATGCTCCAGCCTGAGGCAATGCTCCGGTGAATGTCACTGCCTCACGAATAACGTTTTCCAAAAACACTTTAAGCACACCACGCGTTTCTTCATAGATTAAACCGGAAATACGTTGCACTCCACCACGTCGCGCCAAACGACGTATAGCTGGTTTTGTAATACCTTGGATATTATCACGAAGAACTTTACGATGACGTTTAGCGCCTCCATGTGGCTGCCAAAATCATCCCGTTGTCACATCGGACAAAACAACTGTGTGTGGAATGGCACGTCATATGCGGCAATGTACCTCTCCAGTTGTCGCCAGTGGCATAGTTTTCTCGAGGGCCACGGTGGAGGGGCATTTCCAGATGGCTATGCCTCGAAATGTGCCGGGGTTGGATTAATTCTATATTTCGAATATTTATATCCACGGATCTAAATATTTGGAAAGAAAAAAAAATATTTTCTGCATAACGATATCCGCACAACAGATGAAGTCCGCTGGCACTTCGAGGACATATCCATCTGGCAGGTTACAAGGGTTCGGGATCGGAATCACTTCGATTCCTGGGCGTAGGCGTCACATTACAAAATCTCCTGCAAAGATCACAGGCCGCTCATAATAATCAATTTCTTCACCAGTAACATCTGCCAGAGCCTGTGAACCTACAGCGGATAGTGGTAATAAAGATTTTGCAATAAATAACTCCCTCATGGCTACATTTGGTGAAATATAAATAGCAATTAGAATCAATTTCTTCGGATTATTTTTGCTGTGGATGACTATGCACTCTACAGCACATACGTCTCCAATTCTTTTTGACATTAAAATTGTCACATCAGGATTATTTAAGTAAGGAGCTTTTATATCTAAATGTGGAGTAACAATATGACATCTATTTTTCTGATTGTGATAGATTGCAACCCCTGCATTCCAAATTTCGTTACGTTGAAATCTTACAATGAAATTGCTGATCTACCGACTCACTCTCTTTCTCTCTCCTACTTTCTACCTTTGTGTATCTTTCTTTCTTTCTCCCTCTTGCGTTGGAATATTGCTAACGCTCGCGCTGGCCTGTAATAGGTACACTACGTGCATGAGTTCGAGTGCCGCGCATTCACTCTCGCTCTGTCTCTTTCTATTCCGCCTCCTCAGGAGCGTTGAATGTTTAACGCAACAGTGCTTTCATACCCCCTCCATAGTAGCGTTAAATGTTTAACGCGACCTTGTTGGAAGACGCATTAGGAGTTTCACTTAAAAAAATAGCTTATTATGCCGAAAATTATGATTGCGCAGTCAGTTTCAATGGAAATCTAGAACGAAAATGATATAGATATAGAATAAAATGCAGAAAAGGTTTACACTCGCTAAATTCGGCTTTACGGCCATCTTCAAATTGGGGGCAGCATTCAATAAGGCTAGATCCTGAAACAATAAAATGCCAAAATAAAAAAAACATGAAATAAAGTAGAAATTTACGGTCTCAAAACTGTCCGCAAGCAATGGAGTCTTTGTAAAATTTTCGTTGGTGTTGTACTGCAAAAAGTCTCAACTATTACTAAATCTAAAATTCAAACTCAAATCTTACATTTTCCATATTGGGTTCAGTCATTGCTTCTATTTTTCAATCGCTAAGCCCACCTTGAACAAGTCTTGAAACCCACAATGTTTATAGTTGACAAAATAATGTATAAAATACACATACATTTCCGGAATCTGCCCTTAAAACCACACAATTTGATAAGTCGTCAATGGCTACGTGAACGTTATTTACAGTATACAAATCCTGAAACAAAATATGCGCGAAATTTTCATGTAGCCATTGCATACATTCCCTAAATCTGGCATCACATAAATACTGCCAGCTGTATGAATTACCTCTCGCTGATTGGTTCGATTCAAAGCCTGAACAAAAATATTATAATTGATGTTGCATACCATATATTAAAAATTACCCTCTCCGCGCCTCCCATGTACATCGTTGTAGCTGAAGGGCTTGAATCAACATCAATCTATAATTGTAGAATTTATAATGACATTCGGGAAAAAATCAAAAGCCACCGCCTCAAAAATGATTTCATCTACCCAGGACTTCGGAAAAAAACATATTCTAAAATAGAGAGGAATAAAGTTTAATGTAAGAAATGCACGTGCTCTTCAAATTTGATTTAGAGCCCACTAAATCCTTCAGATGACTAATGCTTGCAATTTCATCGTTTCTGGTCCAAGAGTCCTGAAATTAAGCGTGCTAAATGTAATTTTTGGGTAACTAAATGACACTTACACTATTCAGGACAATTGACTTATTCGCGGAAACCGAAGAAATCTTTTGATAATCGCACTAAAATTAGATACTTAGCATCGAAAGCGGCAAATACATGTAGACTTACACACCCTGAATTAAATTCGGAATTTGAACAAAACTTTGTCCTATTCGTAGTTGAATTCTAAAATAAAAAAATTAAAATTATGAAATATACTTACATGTCCAAAAGTAGTAAAGGTGTTTATATCTTCAATTTTACATCGAGTCTAAAAATATGAGATACTTGAATTTTGTGCAAATATTCATTTAAGAATAGCTATCTTACACTTTTAGCTTTGATTCAAATAAATGATGTCTTCCTTGAAATGATTTTCGCCAACTTGCGAACGTTTTGTTTCCGGATTTATCCTGAGAATTCAGCTACACTCCATTTTTGCACCAATATTATTTATAATTCTAAAATGATAAAAAGTTACAATGAATTATGACCCATTTAAAAAATGCTATGATTTTGTACCGCTTCTGCTTTGAGCCACTGGATATGCGGCGAAATATGGAGCAATCAAAACAATAAATTGCGAATATTTTTGAGCAGGATTCTTGCGATTCACAACTTTATACTATTGAAATTAAACTTTCCCACGATTACAAGTCAATGAAACTATCAATTTTAGCCTAAAGTATGATTTCCCGCTCAAGCCACTATTGAAATTCATTCAACACGGAACAGAACAGCCAAAACTTACGACAGATACAAGCCATATGGCAGCAGCGCTTACTACCACACACATGACCATTAGTAGGCCGACTTTGCTGGCTAACTTACATGGCGTTATATGAAGAATTGTGGAGGTGCCAACAAAAATTCGAGGTTTTGTACGGTTTAGAGACGGATTTCTACAGTGAAATCGAGATGATCCGCGGAGAACATAATAGCGCTCCTAGTGAAGTGAAAATTATTTCAGTACTTATACCCGTTTAGTTTTTATCGCCTTCCAAAGTGAATTTATAGGAGTTTGTTTACATCTCAACGCTGAGCTATCAGTCGAAGGTGCAAAACGTGTGCTTCATTTGCTCGTCTTGGAGAGTTTAGGAGCACAATGGGCTATACAAGGTGAATTTATAGCATGCACGGAATGCGTTCGGCACGTTTTTTATTCGGAAAATAGTATATATGACGAAATATAAGCATTTGCTAATGCCGCAGTTGGGTGACAGCTACCGGAAGCTTGTCCATAGTAGGCCGACTAATACATATGCAAATTGCTACCATATGGCTTGTATCTTTCGTCAGTTTTGAGAACAGCACATTGTCGTCTCCTTATGCTTGATTTGATAAAATTTCAGTATACATATGACATATGTATACTGAAATTTTATCAAATCAAGTAACTTAAGCGACATACATATGTCATATGTCGCGTGAAACTAACCAAAGCAGTATGCATTACGTTCACCACTTTAATATTCACATCCGTTTTCACGAAAATCGCGAGAAAATGATATTCCGCATATTGACAACGATGAATGCAAGAAGCCGAAAACAAAATTTTGACGTTTGTAGTGATTTCCCCTTCCCTCGCAAAAACCGCCTCTAAAAGCAAAATATCGGAATTCACATACAGGGTTTTACACGGATAGACTTACTCCTCTTCTCTCTCTCTCTCTCTCTCTTAGGTTGTAGGTATATCTGACGGATACAGATACAAAAAATTAAACGTAGGTTGGCTGAAACGGTATCTGACCTTAAGTCGGATACCGCACGATAAAAACGATTTACTTGCCGTGTATCTCAACTCGATCAGCTTCAACGAATTTAGCAAATGAGTACCTCCATTGAAATTGTTGGTCTCATGAACTCAAATTAGGAGGATATTTTATCTTCTTATCGGTGGCACGTCGATATATGTGATATATGACTGGGACGCCGTCAGAATCAAAAACATATCGATTCATGTCCAAATACACGAATGCTTCTGGAGAAATGAAGCCAGTAGCGAGGCAAGTCGCAATATACCCGTCTGTAGGGTGGAACGGCTGTGAAATCCAAGGGTTTTCACTCACAGTCACAGATCTTGCGATATGATTCCGAAGAAGCTTCAATATGAAGATATCGACCCTCGTCACTTCAGCAGTTTGATAAATTCTTCTATTCGATACATAATGTTTCCAATCCGTCTCAGGCTTTCTGTACAAACCAGTACATGCACGAAGACATTTCCTTTCGAAAACTCTTAATTTTTCCATAGTACTAGCACCCTGGTTGTACCAGATCTGACATCCATATGTCAAAACTGGTCGAACCAGGGTCTTGTAACAGATAATTTTGACCTTTTGATCAATGTATCTGGAATGAAAGAGCTTTCGAAGGGCCATGACTATTTTGAGTGCCTTACTGAGCATAATTTTCACATGTTCAGTATAGTACAGATACTGATCGAGATGAACACCGAGGTATCGAACACAGGATTTATATGGAACTCGTTCTGAACTACCCTCGCCAGCCATGATGTGGAAATATTTCCAATAACGTTTCAGGTCTTGACTGACCCCCTGCAGCGTTGTCCGAAACAAGATTGTTTCACACTTCTGCGCATTGATTTTCATTCGGAAATTGTCAGTGTGCAGCTGTACATCATTGAACATTTTTTGGAGATTGCTCTGAACTATTGTAGCTTTTCGGTCTGCCGTATAGATGATCAGATCATCAGCAAACGCTACCAATGATCGCGTTGGCGAGACGTTAAAATCAAAGCCGTTCAATAGCTTGCGAATGAAGATTGAGAAAAGCAGAGGCGCAGTAACTGTTCCCTGCTGTAGACCATTCAAGACCTTGAACTCGCGCATTGTAGTCAGATTTCCATCGGTTACAACAAACGATTTCCCGTATAACATATTACACATCATGGCGACAAGGTGTCTGGGGAACTTGTCCTGAAGGAGTTTAAAAATTAGTCCATCTAACCATACCGTATCAAAGGCTTTCTCCATATCAATGAGACATGCTCCAACACATTGTCTATCATTTAGTTTCCAAAAGATGTCTGAGGTTACTTTCGTTATTGCATGTGTGGTCGAATGCCTGGCACGAAAACCAAATTGGCAATTCGGCATCAACTCATTTTCCTCAATGTGGGCGTTTAATGCTCTGTTGAGTATCACTTCAAACACCTTGCTGATGTTAGGCAGCAAGCTGATTGGGCGATAGCTTTTGGGGCACGAAGATTCTTTTCCTTTCTTCAAGATCAGAAATACCTTAGCCTTTTTCCACTCATTTGGGAAATATGAATTGGTCAACATGTTGTTGAACAATATGCAATAGTTCCTAATAGCAACCTCAGGCAAATGTTGGAGAACTACATTTGGAATACCATCAGTAACACATGATTTCTTGTTGTTTATCCTGCGAAATATGAAACACAAGTCTTCATAGCTGACAAAATAATCAATAAGATTCAAGCTCGGTATGAGGTCAGATGTTAATGTTTCATTGAAATGAAGAATTGATTGGCCGTTCAGGCTTGATTTGAAGTCGGAAACTTTTGCTTCAACGACCTCTGAAAAAATTTCGTTCCCCCTCTCAGGGTTTGGTAGATGAACCAATTCAAAATGTGTTCCAATCAGGGCAAGTTTATCCAATCCTTCACAAATAATCCTGTTTCTATTTCTATCCGGAGTCGTACTATCAATTTCGATACCAGCCCTATCGAGAAGATTGATCTCATCACTAGTGACTTCAAGATTCGATACCTTCACTCGAGACTTCTTGCGGAATATGCTATTCACTTTCGCGAACACGCCGTCTGGGTCCTGTGGGCTAATACCCCTCAATTTTTCCGCCCATTGATTGCTGACCTCACTCCTGAAGTATGACCGGATTAAGTTCCGGACATTCTTCAGATGTAATTTCAACAAAGACAACGAGGGATGGTTGTAGTCCAAAAATCGTCGATAAATATTGTTGACGCGTGTGAGAAGGAGGCTTTTCAATCTTTTCAACCTTGCGATGGTTGGTGTTTCATATCCTTCCATATTATTTCGATGTTTAATCTTGGGAACTACTTTCTCAATCGTTTCCAACGTCAGCTTCTCTAACTTCGACAAATAGACATCTTTTTCATCGTTAGTTAGATTCCTGTCATTAGGAACCATTGAGCAAGAGTTGCCACCATCAGAAGGGGGACATTGCTTCTGGTACTCCCGATTAAACTTCTTTTGAAACTTTCCCCAGTCTGTTTTTTTGAAATTCAACCGATGGTTTTCATGTTGAACTGGAATGAGGAAGAAATCAACCCTGTGATGATTGATTTCCATTACGATTGCGTTATGGTCGCTATCATAAGGAAGCGCCTGCAGTTTCCGTTGAGGACTATTAAAATTGAATTCGAGTCTTGCGTCAGCAATGCAAAGGTCCAAATATGAATTTGTCCTAGGGTATGTTGGGAGCTCCGAACCATATAGATTGCACCTGTATTCAATTTGGTTCTCTGTTATCCATGATTTCAGGAATACACCTCTTGGATTATTGGTGGCGTTCAGCCATGATGTATTTTTTCAATATTTCTTGCTAAAACTGCATCAATGTTAGTTCCCCCTTTGGTTGTTGGATCATTCCTACCATTTATCATTTCCAATCAAAATTTGTCTTTAAGGAAGGTTAATAATTTTTCAGCTTCAGGTAACGAGAAATTCACATTAAAATCTCCTGCAAAGATCACAGGCCGCTCATAATAATCAATTTCTTCACCAGTAACATCTGCCAGAGCCTGTGAACCTACAGCGGATAGTGGTAATAAAGATTTTGCAATAAATAACTCCCTCATGGCTACATTTGGTGAAATATAAATAGCAATTAGAATCAATTTCTTCGGATTATTTTTGCTGTGGATGACTATGCACTCTACAGCACATACGTCTCCAATTCTTTTTGACATTAAAATTGTCACATCAGGATTATTTAAGTAAGGAGCTTTTATATCTAAATGTGGAGTAACAATATGACATCTATTTTTCTGATTGTGATAGATTGCAACCCCTGCATTCCAAATTTCGTTACGTTGAAATCTTACAATGAAATTGCTGATCTACCGACTCACTCTCTTTCTCTCTCCTACTTTCTACCTTTGTGTATCTTTCTTTCTTTCTCCCTCTTGCGTTGGAATATTGCTAACGCTCGCGCTGGCCTGTAATAGGTACACTACGTGCATGAGTTCGAGTGCCGCGCATTCACTCTCGCTCTGTCTCTTTCTATTCCGCCTCCTCAGGAGCGTTGAATGTTTAACGCAACAGTGCTTTCATACCCCCTCCATAGTAGCGTTAAATGTTTAACGCGACCTTGTTGGAAGACGCATTAGGAGTTTCACTTAAAAAAATAGCTTATTATGCCGAAAATTATGATTGCGCAGTCAGTTTCAATGGAAATCTAGAACGAAAATGATATAGATATAGAATAAAATGCAGAAAAGGTTTACACTCGCTAAATCCGGCTTTACGGCCATCTTCAAATTGGGGGCAGCATTCAATAAGGCTAGATCCTGAAACAATAAAATGCCAAAATAAAAAAAACATGAAATAAAGTAGAAATTTACGGTCTCAAAACTGTCCGCAAGCAATGGAGTCTTTGTAAAATTTTCGTTGGTGTTGTACTGCAAAAAGTCTCAACTATTACTAAATCTAAAATTCAAACTCAAATCTTACATTTTCCATATTGGGTTCAGTCATTGCTTCTATTTTTCAATCGCTAAGCCCACCTTGAACAAGTCTTGAAACCCACAATGTTTATAGTTGACAAAATAATGTATAAAATACACATACATTTCCGGAATCTGCCCTTAAAACCATACAATTTGATAAGTCGTCAATGGCTACGTGAACGTTATTTACAGTATACAAATCCTGAAACAAAATATGCGCGAAATTTTCATGTAGCCATTGCATACATTCCCTAAATCTGGCATCACATAAATACTGCCAGCTGTATGAATTACCTCTCGCTGATTGGTTCGATTCAAAGCCTGAACAAAAATATTATAATTGATGTTGCATACCATATATTAAAAATTACCCTCTCCGCGCCTCCCATGTACATCGTTGTAGCTGAAGGGCTTGAATCAACATCAATCTATAATTGTAGAATTTATAATGACATTCGGGAAAAAATCAAAAGCCACCGCCTCAAAAATGATTTCATCTACCCAGGACTTCGGAAAAAAACATATTCTAAAATAGAGAGGAATAAAGTTTAATGTAAGAAATGCACGTGCTCTTCAAATTTGATTTAGAGCCCACTAAATCCTTCAGATGACTAATGCTTGCAATTTCATCGTTTCTGGTCCAAGAGTCCTGAAATTAAGCGTGCTAAATGTAATTTTTGGGTAACTAAATGACACTTACACTATTCAGGACAATTGACTTATTCGCGGAAACCGAAGAAATCTTTTGATAATCGCACTAAAATTAGATACTTAGCATCGAAAGCGGCAAATACATGTAGACTTACACACCCTGAATTAAATTCGGAATTTGAACAAAACTTTGTCCTATTCGTAGTTGAATTCTAAAATAAAAAAATTAAAATTATGAAATATACTTACATGTCCAAAAGTAGTAAAGGTGTTTATATCTTCAATTTTACATCGAGTCTAAAAATATGAGATACTTGAATTTTGTGCAAATATTCATTTAAGAATAGCTATCTTACACTTTTAGCTTTGATTCAAATAAATGATGTCTTCCTTGAAATGATTTTCGCCAACTTGCGAACGTTTTGTTTCCGGATTTATCCTGAGAATTCAGCTACACTCCATTTTTGCACCAATATTATTTATAATTCTAAAATGATAAAAAGTTACAATGAATTATGACCCATTTAAAAAATGCTATGATTTTGTACCGCTTCTGCTTTGAGCCACTGGATATGCGGCGAAATATGGAGCAATCAAAACAATAAATTGCGAATATTTTTGAGCAGGATTCTTGCGATTCACAACTTTATACTATTGAAATTAAACTTTCCCACGATTACAAGTCAATGAAACTATCAATTTTAGCCTAAAGTATGATTTCCCGCTCAAGCCACTATTGAAATTCATTCAACACGGAACAGAACAGCCAAAACTTACGACAGATACAAGCCATATGGCAGCAGCGCTTACTACCACACACATGACCATTAGTAGGCCGACTTTGCTGGCTAACTTACATGGCGTTATATGAAGAATTGTGGAGGTGCCAACAAAAATTCGAGGTTTTGTACGGTTTAGAGACGGATTTCTACAGTGAAATCGAGATGATCCGCGGAGAACATAATAGCGCTCCTAGTGAAGTGAAAATTATTTCAGTACTTATACCCGTTTAGTTTTTATCGCCTTCCAAAGTGAATTTATAGGAGTTTGTTTACATCTCAACGCTGAGCTATCAGTCGAAGGTGCAAAACGTGTGCTTCATTTGCTCGTCTTGGAGAGTTTAGGAGCACAATGGGCTATACAAGGTGAATTTATAGCATGCACGGAATGCGTTCGGCACGTTTTTTATTCGGAAAATAGTATATATGACGAAATATAAGCATTTGCTAATGCCGCAGTTGGGTGACAGCTACCGGAAGCTTGTCCATAGTAGGCCGACTAATACATATGCAAATTGCTACCATATGGCTTGTATCTTTCGTCAGTTTTGAGAACAGCACATTGTCGTCTCCTTATGCTTGATTTGATAAAATTTCAGTATACATATGACATATGTATACTGAAATTTTATCAAATCAAGTAACTTAAGCGACATACATATGTCATATGTCGCGTGAAACTAACCAAAGCAGTATGCATTACGTTCACCACTTTAATATTCACATCCGTTTTCACGAAAATCGCGAGAAAATGATATTCCGCATATTGACAACGATGAATGCAAGAAGCCGAAAACAAAATTTTGACGTTTGTAATGATTTCCCCTTCCCTCGCAAAAACCGCCTCTAAAAGCAAAATATCGGAATTCACATACAGGGTTTTACACGGATAGACTTACTCCTCTTCTCTCTCTCTCTCTCTCTCTCTTAGGTTGTAGGTATATCTGACGGATACAGATACAAAAAATTAAACGTAGGTTGGCTGAAACGGTATCTGACCTTAAGTCGGATACCGCACGATAAAAACGATTTACTTGCCGTGTATATTCGAAAATATTTCAGGTATATCTGACCGCAAGTCAGATACAAAAATTAACTTTAGCTAAATGGTCTAAATGACAAGGCATATGGTGAGAAATTGGGGCTATTCATTTACATTAATTGAACTTAAATACTAAATAGCAAAGTTAATTTTTCCTTGTTAGCATTTTCCTGCTTTTACTTTTCGAAGCTCAGCGCAAGTTTATCGTCACCGAAATATGCTCGCGCAGGCGTTTTTACACGTGCAACAATTTGGTATTATTGCTCTATAGGAATTTTAATTTTAATGGAAAAGCTATACATCGATGAACTTCTCCTTGAACTGGCTAATTTGGGCAAGGCATTTGAATGTAATCTTAATATTAAAGTAATTGATCTGGTTGACTTAAAAGCAATTTAATAGTATGAAGAATTATTTTCACATACAGAAATGTTGCTTTACTTATTGAATTCTAACATATTGCTTTTACATGAAGGAATCTTTTACTTTAGTTATTCAATTCTAACAAGATTTCTTTACTTATTGAAATCCTTCACTTTATTCATTGAATTCTAATATAGCGCCCACCAAGAACCACCGTGCTGGTTCTATAAAAGAGGTTTCCCTGGACTATATCATCGAGCTTTTTTTCTATTATGGATTGTATAGGGTTATCCATTTTACGCTTGGGAAAGTAAAGCTATAGAAAACACATCAAATATTCAGATGGAAACAAAATTTTTTATTCAATATAAAGATTGAATCTTGCCATTATACGTGAAACACAACATCATTCAAATGTTCTCCACGCGATCTCTTACAGGCCTCAATCCCTTTGAGGTAATTTTCAATGACTTTTCGGCACATTTCCGGCAATATCTCGGCCATAACATCACGAATATTGGTTTTCAATTGCCCAAAATTTTGAGGATTTTTCGCGTGAACACGATCTTTTGCATTGCCCCATAAAAAGAAATTCAAAGGTGTTAGGTCGCAGGATCTTGCGGGCCAATTGACATCACTCAATCTCGAAATTATGCGTCCTGGAAATTTATCTTGCAAAAGTGCTCGATTAGCCTGTGTTGGGTGGCTTGTGGCTCCGTCCTGTTGGAACCACATGTTCTCCAGATCGTAATCTTCAATTTCTCTCCAAAAATAATCGGTTAACATCCCTCCGTAGCGGTCAGAATTGACTGTAATGGCTCTTCGTTGATTGTTTTCAAAAAAATACGAGCCAATAACACCACCAGGCCATCAAAATCCGCCACAATGAGCCTTAAGACAAGCCCAAATGTTGAGAACGTCGAGGAATCGACAAATTCGGGTCTTCCTCCACACTTTGAGCAACGACAGCGATATTTTCAGCAGAACGAATGTTGCGATGATGTACAGGCCTTGCAATATCAATAACCGATCCAGTCTCTTCAAATTGCCTCACTGTGTTCGAAATCGTTTGCTGTGTCGGTTGATTATGTCAACCGTAATCGGCTCGTAAAGCCCTAAATGTTGATACAGCAGAATCACCATTTTTATAATAAAATTTAATAATTTTAACGCGTTCTTCGACTGTTGAACGATCCACATTTCTAAATGGCAAACCTTCAGCTGAAAAAATCACACTTTGAATGACATTTAATTTTGACAAAAGTCAAATGACAGGGTTATACTTTCCCAACCACGAAATGGATAATCCTGTATTACTTTGTCTTTTACAATAATAAATGCAGAAACTAATGAAAATTGGAGTAATTGCAATAGAAAAACTCGTAGATGTCGATGCTATTTGACAACGCAGCGACTTGTAGTAAGTATCGACAAATGTAGATAGTGAGCAGTCTGATCTAAGTCGAATAATTCCTGCATCTTTCATCCGTATTTCGGATCTGGTTCCACTGCATACTGCATGTGCTACCGTTGGAGATGGAGTAATGTCTAGCCAACAGTTTATAATCAACTAGGTGTAGAATTGTTGAGTTAGGGAGTTTGTTCCTCCGTGGCTATCATACACTTTCGCTAGTATACAATTTGAGTTGGCTTGGATATTATATAACGCTTGCAGATGAACCATATATGTCTGCTCCTTTATAGTTAAGCTCATTTTGAAGTCGTCTTTGGCGATCTCAAAATACTTTTGTGAGTCGTAATGTACCGCGATAACTTTTTCATGGAACTTACCGATGACAAAGAAATCTTTGGAGATTCGTTGTGGTATTGGACTGGCTTTAATGAGATCGTATTTATTGATGTCGTAAATCGAGAAATGTCCTTGAATAACCGTAACTTTTTCTGAACTCTCAATTTGTGCTGTGGAAAACTTAAAGTCGTGGGTAATGATGACTCGGTTTTATTCACAATATCGACCACATTAATGATTTGTTCACATTCCCATACGTTGGTTTGATCTAGCATTATTTTTCGCAGTTTTATTTACCGTGGACCTTATCTAAATCGTTTCTTGCATTCTGATAAGCACTTGAAAATGAGCGTGGATTTTATGGTGAACCATATGAATTTGATTATTGAAGTCATTAATTTTCCCAATACTTTCATTTAACTGCGAGTGGAAGCATGATAATTGATCTTCAATGAGCTGATTGATGCTAGTCAGGGTTTTCGTTGCCTACAGAATAACCTTTTCCTGTTTCTAAACGGCTCAGCGAATGTTGACCGAGTTGTTGGACTGATGATCGATGTATTATTACTCGTTTACCTCGCCGTTTACTCCAAGGATCTTAGGAGATTTCCTGATAGCCCTCGTCTTAGTCAAGTTTGACGGAATTGAATTGATTTCATTTCAGCGTATATATCATCTGACATTAGTTGTCAATGCCAATTTAAAACCTAATCTCTTCGTTTATTTTTTGGTCTGTGGAGCATAGCTCCAACATATTTTGAAGTAACTTTGTGGACCACCCATTGTTTTCCTTAATATCAGAGTATGGTATTCGTAAATTGAGTTGCAGCATTCCCTTTTTCGTTAGAGCCTTACCTATATGTTCTCTGTTGAGCCCACCAGACAATCTCGTTACGTTTGCTTAATCTTTGGCTGGGGGCTGCAAAGTTATACAAATAGTCAATAGACCTAACATCATAGCAGGCCATGAGATAATCCTTAAATTAGAGGTCACTACATGATGTTTTCTTGTGACGGTTCCTTCTTCACCATTTTCATCGGTGTTTTCCTGTTGGTTGACGAATTCTTGATCATAATCCTGAGTTGCGACATCAATTGGTAAGAGGCACAATTTAACGATGACTCGCTTCGTCACATTACCGTGCATCTTGACCGTCACTTTACGAACAAGTTCGTCGCCTTCTAGATGAAAATCAATGATTCGTGCTAAATGCGATTTTGTAGGTGGGGTACTTTCATTTTTCACTAGAACCAGCTGCCCTTTCTAGTAACTTGTTGAGATATTCCTTGTGCCAGTGATCTCAAAACTTGAATGACCGTTTTTGCGTGACCTGCCATCTCTTCAAAAGAGATATGTTATCAGGAACTGATTCGGGGATGGCAAACATCGAGTCCCCGGTGAGGAAATTTGCTGGCGTTAAGGCTTCGTTATCGTTTACATCAACGCTCAAGGCTGCCAAAGATGGCTGTTGAGACAAGCTTCGATTTGCGCAAAAGCTTTATTCATTTCCTTCACATTAAATAAGGCTTCTTCGTATTCTTTGGTTAAGTGTTGCTCAACTGACTTGACGCCCACCTCCCAGAGGCCACCGAAGTGTAGGCTACTGAGAGGAACGTGATGCTAAATAATGCGTTCATTGGCTAAATATGCTCTTGTCTCGCTTTTAACCTTTTCGTAAATCTTCAGTAGCTCTTTTCCAGTCGAGATGAAATTAGTACCGCAGTCACTGTTTATGTTATAACATTTTTCTCGCCAAGAAATGAATCGTTTAACAGTGGCGATGCATGCGTAGGTGGTAAGGTCACTCACTAATTCCAAATGCATACCCTTTGGCGCCAAGCAGACAAAGACTGCTGTATATGCTTTGGAGGTTTTCGTACCTCAGGCACTGGACCTACACCAGTGAACGATCTAGTTTTTATGTTTTGTGAGAGTGGGCTCATACAGGATTTTCTAATAAGAGGTGTTATTTTCAAATTGGAAGAAAAATGCCATTTTTTAATAGAAATGATCGGATGTTTATATCATTATAAAGAAGAAGGTATGCCGTTAATACCAAAAAATAATATCAGGCAAATGACCACCACGACCACGCTTACAGGACCGTATCCTTTTCATGAAATTTTCCATAACCAAATCCTATAAGAGGTGTTGTTTTGATATTAAAAGAAAAATACCATTTTTCAATATATATGATCGAATGTTTATTTCATTATCAAGGAGAAGAAGAAGGTATGCCGTTAATAGTGAAAAATAACATCAGGCCAATGATTACCACGACCATGCTTACCGGACCATATCCTTTTCATGAAATTTTTCATAACCAAATCGCAAAGTGGCTGCCCTTTGTCCTCCATGGCCTCACGAATTCCATCTTTGAAGTCTTAAATCGACGCTGGGCTGTTGGCGTAGAGCTTCTCTTTCACGTGGCTCCAAAGGAGGAAGTCGCAAGATTTTAAATCACAAGATCTATTCAAAATAACACCACTTATTGGAAAACCCTATAGTTTGTAGTGGATTTCCCTAACCAATATTCAATTGAGTTTGCAATATAAATGATCGGATGTTTATTTCATTATCAAGAAGAAGAAGAAGGTATGCCGTTATTAGTGAAAAATAACATCAGGTCAATGACTACCACGACCATGCTTACCGGACCATATTCTTCATGAAATTTTTCATAACCAAATCGCAAAGTGGCTGCCCTATGTCCTCCATGGCCTCACGAATTCCATCTTTGAGGTCTTAAATCGACGCTGGGCTCTTGGCGTAGACCTTCTCTTTCACGTGGCTCCAAAGGAGGAGGTCGCAAGATTTTAAATCACAAGACCTTATTGGAAAACCCACTTATTGGAAAACCCTATAGTTTGTAGGGGATTTTCCTAGCCAATATTCGATTGAGTTTAAGCCCGTTCATGCATTCTTATACCTAGTGAGGCATTTATTGTGGGTGTCCAAGGTAGCCCAATCTATACATTTGTTTATGCGTGAGCTCCTGACCGATTTACAGTGGTAATATCTGAAAGAGGATTTTCTAGATTATTACTGGAATTTCATAAACATATTTAATTGAATTTCCGCTAATAAAAACCTATCGTCAGTGGGTGTGATACACATTTTATGTAATTTCAATTTACCCTGGGCTCGAGGGCAAGAATCGATTTTAAATAAAGAGAGGCATAAAATATTCGACTTACAACTGTAAAAAATCTTTTAAAAAGTCGGATGATGCCAAACCCTTTTCGAGTTAGTCGTTTCTTCTTCTTCGTAGTACTACAGCCCCTTTCGGACCTCCGCATCCTGCAAATAGCACCTGAAACTATTTCAGTCCATTGAACGCGTCATCCAATTTCAAAATTCGAGCAGCGATGAACTTTCTTTGTCGACCGAGTCAGACCTGCATTTTCTCGGTTTCTCCATTGGTCTCCGCCCTTCAGTTCTCCCAACGAATATCTTTTTGGGTATTCATTGTTCGTCCATATGATTCAAGTGGCCAGCCGATTGCAGCTTCTGCAGTGTTACAACCGTTGAGACCTTCGGCTCGTCAAAAATTTCATGCAACCCATGATTGTATCGAATTGGCCATTGGTCTGCACCTAGCTTCGCTCCAACTATTCACCTCAGGACACATCGCTAAAGCCGTTCAGTATGTTTGCGGATGCTTGGGTTAGGGGGTCACAGATTTGCATACTTAGAGCTTTGTTTCCCTGGCCTTCAATATCGTCAAAACCGAAAAAAAATATTTATTTAAGAGCCGTATTCTTCGGCGTATTTCATCCCTGTCATTAACAGTTGTCGTTAGGTTGGCACCTAAATACACAAATTTGCCCACATTTTTTATATTGCATTCGCCAAGCGTGATATTTTGTATTTTTGAGGCATTTTCTTAGAGTGCGTCATGAACTTTATTGTGTTCTCATTTACTTGTAGGCCTACTAGTTTTCCTTCGCTGTCGGGTTTCCGGAAGAGTTCTTTTGTAGTTGACAATGACCGTGACAGTGATGTTGTCCATATAGGCTCTACTCGTGTATCGCCAGGTAGCTTCCTTATGACGTACTCCATTGGCAAATTTAAAAAAAAGGAGCAGCCAAATATGTTTACCTTAAATCAGCAATTTCATAAATTTATGCAGGATGGAAAGCGACATTTGCAGACGAAACAGTAACGCGAAACTTTTATTTTCACATAATTTTGGATTACCTCGTAGACATGAAATCCGCAGTTTACACCAAATTAAAATTCAAAGTAATGTGCTCAATTGCAAATCTATTCTATTTATTTACTGTTTTAAAGTATACGTGACCCGTAGAGCCTCTAATCATTTCCTACGGCGGTAAGTCGTCTTTAGTTCAATTTGTAAATGTATAATCGAAAAGTTTAATAAAATAAAGTGTTAAAGTGAAGTATGTCAAAAAGATACATATGTAGCCCATTTCCCTGCTTTAGTCCGATATCTGTGTCAAAGGCATCGGTGATTTGGTTATTGATGTGGACTCGGGAGGTCGTCGACGTCATTGTCATATTAGCAAGACGGCCTAATTCGGCTGGGATATAAAATCAAAGCATTATTTGGTACAGTACGTTACAATCAATACTGTCATATGCTTGCTTGAGTTCAACAAAAATTTGATATACGTCTATGTTGAGCTCTAAGCTTTTTCAAGTACCTGCTTGACAGTGAACGATTGGTCTATTGTCGACCTACCAGCTAAAGACACATCTTGATACTCCCCAATAAAACTGATGTTCTATGATCCGATTTTATTTCTTAGATCTCGAAAATATTTTGTATACCGTACAAAGTAGTGATATGCCTCTATGGCTTTTACACTGTAATCAGTCATCTTTATGAATAGAAAATATAATTGATTATTCTTGTTGCCAAATGTACTGGATGACTTTGTGAATAGCTTTATGAACACTGCTGCCAGCATATTTAATGAGCTCCACTGGAATGTTATCAATGCTCGGTGCTTTATTATTTTTCCGGGCTTTGATGGTGGCACAAACTTCATCCAAACATGGTGGGGACAATCGAAGCTCTCCCGAAACATCTATGGGCTCCGATATTTTAGGGCTTTGTGGAAAATTAAGCGATGTCATCTAGCCCGGCATCACCATTTCATATCTTGATACGCAATGATTGGGGTTTATGACGCTCGAACGCACGACAGGCAGGACAACAATTTTAAGATATATTTTTTTTTTTCGGGCCTTCACTTAGAGATAGTTAGAGTATCACATTATCTTAATCGAATGCATTGGCACTGGGGAAGGTGTCAGTACCGCGCTTTGGTCGTATCTGTCCATCTGGCTACGATATGTTCTGATTTGAAACCAGTACGTTTCATAACTGAACGGAGTTAAAGTCCGTGCGAAGAATAACTCGAAACAAACCTCGTTGTCGCCGACGAGATTCGAACCAAGGAGCTTCGGCTTACGGGGTGAGTGCTCGTACCGCTACATCACGCGGAAACGGAAATATTTTGTAAAGCCGTTTTAATTTGAAGGTCTTTAAAAGGAACTCACGCAGCAATTGTCGTATTATTCCCTTCTATGTTATAATTTTAATTACAAAAGCATTTGTTTGTCCTTCAATTTTGCTGCTCACAATATCATCTATATCAACATCAATTATTTACTCAAAACCTTTGACATGAAAATTTTTATTTAACATATTATGCAAACTTTTACCATTATTCTTAACTGATGGATACTTAACCACATAACAAAGGCGCATCTATCAATCATAACTCAATTTCATGCTGCCACACTTCAGCGAAAACCATTAATTATTCCTGAAAAAAACGTCGACTAGAAGGAGGCGACGTTAAGTCACAACTTTTACCTGAAAATTCATGATACTTAATAAAAACTTAAGTATCTTTGAAAATATTCCATTGAGTATAGAACATTTTCACATTTAGTAGACTCGTTAAAGAGCCTCCATAAACACTTCAACACGCTTCCTCCATATTTCGCACATTTCAAAAATCTCGAGCTGCCAACAAGAAAAGCCGTTTTTCATTTTACTAGGCCAAGCGATACTTGTTTGTGTATTCTGTGTACATTGACTGCACTACTCGCTTAAGACTACGGAAAACTCTTTTTCCTCGGGATCCGGCTCCGGCTCCAGTTCCTTTCTCGGGCATCATATTTCACTTAATATTCCATTTTCGGCATTTCAGCTACGCCCCATAAAAGGGCAAAGATGTGTTAAAATGCTTCTTAGAGAAGTGTGTCTTGGCATTTTCTTTGAGCATCATCTTTGATCTTAACACATCACTCAAGCATCTAAATCCTCGCCAGTTTCATGTCTTCTTACTTTTTTTGCGTTGCCACGGAGCCCTTCGTTTAAAGGAGAATTTATTCCTTATTTTTTCCGGTATTTTACGTGCATGCATGTACGTTCGCATGTAAATGTGTATGGGGAGAGTGCGTGTACGACGGCTAGCCAGGATGATGGAATGGATCTTATAGAAAAGTACTTCACATCTATGATGGGGTTTTTTGATGGAGCGAATTTTTCTATTTTCGCCATTAATCGACCGGAATAAATCTACCAAAGAATGTATGCCACTTTTGGAATAAAGAGGGCGCCATTAACGCTCATCTTTATGACGAATTCGCTTTATGAGACGTCTCTAAATTCAGCTGGGAAGATATGTCGCAGGATATGCGAAGCGAATGCAGTCGTAATCGACCAAATCAGTCAACGAGCAATATCTAGTATGGGGCAAAAAGTGAATAAATTATAAAATGACGTTCCTCTAAAAATGAAGTGAACAAAATGTTAAATGAGAATTTGATTTGAAAATTTCTCTGATAATTAAGCTTTAGTATCGATGGGATTTCTTACATTTAATTTTATTTTCAAAACGTTTGCAACACCTGATGGGGTCGATTGCAATTGTCTGATATTCCAACTGATGGGTGTGGAGTACGAAGTGATAAAACAGAGGATAGTAATGTCTCCTCCTTATGGAGATGACTCAAGTCGTTATTCGGTGTTTGTGAGCAGATTATGGAGAAATTTATGACCTTCCAGTGCTACAAGTTGAAGGATTGATCAGGAAAACTTATGGCGGCAACGGTGTAATAAAAAAACAAAAATTTCTGTTTTTATGGTTACCAGTATGCGCATCATAGATAATCTTTATAGTATCACCAGTGCTTCTATAGCAGTTTTACTGAATTCTGTTCTTTTGTCATTGAATTTTGCGTGTAATTACTCATATGTGGCTGGTTATATTATTCTTATATCAAATTCATCAACCGATGACAACCGACAACCGATGACAGAAAAATTCACCTTGGTTGGATGATATTTTATGTATCAAATACTTTAAGCTTGATTGAAATTTAAATTATCACAAAGAAATACGACAAAACTTAAATTCTAACCAAATATTTGTATTTATTCTATAGACCAATGCATGACATTTACAGCTTTCAATAATTTTTGGAATAAAACAACTGCAGTTGCACTGGGCAAAATAAATTCTGGACTTTCAATTTTCAGTCGGTTTCACGAGGACTAACTACTTTCTTTCTCAATGAAAAAACGAAAAATTTTAACTTTAAAGGTGTTAAACTATTAACATAAGTCAGTATTTATGCAGTCTCACTAGAAGTTTATTATTTATATGTATCTTATTTACAATGAACAAGCTCCAACAGCAGTTAGCGGAAGAGATATAGTCACAGCAAAATATAAGACAGAAAAAATTACAACGCATTAAATAAATGAATCAATGGCATAGATACCTCGATGGAAAAAAGTTGAAAAACTGTTGTGTATCCGGTACCTCCTCAACCTCCCAGAATCACTTGATAGCCTGAGTCAGCTGAGACTCTTCTGTTTGAACTCCACATGTTACTGGAAGCGTTTGAAGTGTAACCACCCTTCCGGCGACAATCCAACCAAGGACCGTGTTCTGGAGCACAAGGAGTTCAGGGCCCAACTTTATTTGCCCGACGGCAAGAACTTCGTAGAAATGTTCCGCACTCAGCAACATGTCGATTCGCTCCGTTTGGTGAAATTTCTAGGAATCTGCAATTCCGATGTGTCAGAATTCTGAGATGGTTGAGGATATATGATTTGATTCAGGACTAGGCCTCCAACTGCGTGGCATATCCAGACACTCTGGAATTCTCGATGCTATCGCTCACTCCCTCAATCAGTGCAAGTTGCGGCGAAGACGCTAGACCCTTTTTCTTGATAATCCGCTCGGTTACTAAGCTGATTTGCGAGCCAGGGGTCAACACTGCGCGGCAGTTGGTCACTTTTCCACTGCTCGCAACCACCTTAACGATGGCTGTGCTCAGCAGAACAGTTTTCTTGGATCCAGGTTGCATGAGAGTTGTCAGAGTGAGGGCAGGCGGCACAGGTGGCGGGTGAACATCTGGCTTCCTGACTGTGGAGCCAGGTGTTGTCATCCTGGTCTGCTTGGAACTTCTGTCTCCCGTCATATGCAACAGGGTATTATGTTTCTTGGTGCACTCCTTGCAGCTTTTTGCCGTGCAGACGGAAGCCTGATGACCTTCTCGCAAGCAATTCATACACAGCCTCCTTGAACGTACAAAGCTCAGCCTCTTCGCAGCGTTGTCCTGGAGAGACTCCGGGCAGTAGTACAGCGGCTGGTCCAGCGAGCACCTTGGGCATTCCAACGCAGCCTCGGAAGCTTTGATAATCTTCTTGTGCTTGCGGTCTGGGTCCTTTGTTGCACCGCTGAGCGCAATTGAGTTCCTAGAATTGCACTTGTAGTAAGTCCAGTAAATCCTTCAAAGGTGGTGGCTCGCGCGGGTTAGCCAAAGATTGCGGATAGAGGGCATGCGTTGTCAAATCGTTTAGTAGCACTGGATCGCATTCCTTTGTGGATATTCGCAGGTTTTCCAGGCCTCTGAGACACTCTTGTGTGGTGTCATGCGGCGACTTTATGGCTACAACTGACGGTTTTCCACTGGCCTGAAAAGGCTGCCCCATCAATTTGTCGATGAGGGCCGATACCAAGAATCGTCGATTATCAAATCTCTCATTAAGTGTCTTTCAGGTAGCTAGATAATTTTCGTCCGACAACGCAAAGTTTCTGATTAATGACCCAGCCTCTTCTGTGAGGTTGACCTTCAGGTACCAAAGCTTTTGGCCCACGGACATCGGCTGGTTATGCACCATTTGCATCAACAAATCCTGGAATTGTTGCCAGTTGAAGTAGGAAAAGACAATTTTTGGGAGCAACAAGCCCGGAGCCGCAGCGGGAGGAACAGGCAAAGGTGGTGTTCCGGTAATGGCGTCGTCGTTTAATTGCAAGTGAACAATGCAATCCTGCGCGTCTTTTTCTGACCGGGTGTGCTCCTACAAATTGGAGCCCTGCGCTTAAGGGTCCTCACAGGATTCATAAAATTGCTGATGAAGTTCATCTAACTGTTACCAGCCCCGCCACACCACCTCCGCTCTAGCCTTACACCAAGTCCTTGTGTTCTCTGGTGGTTCTAGGCAAGCCATCGTCCTTCTAAGTGAATTCACCAAGGCTTGACAACGTCTGCAGCTGGGGGATCGTTTTTCTGGCACTTCCTCTTCCCCTCTCCCCTCCCGCTATGAAAGGGATCCACCAGCTCGAAGGCGCCTCATGGCGTAACAAAACGAGACCTGGCCCGAAGTAATGTGTCAAACGGTTCCAGGCTGGGTTCTCAGGTTGACAGGGGAGGAGTTTAGTGGGTAGTCCAGTCGCCTTCTTGCGAGCATGGGAGTCCCACACTCTGTGCATAAATGGCATTCACCTCCCTACTACAAAAAAGGCCCGATAACGTCGTAACTTGCTTGTAAAAATGGCATTTTCCTGCACCGAGGCAAGCGTGGCTGAAGGCCTGTCGTCGCTACCGTGTAAAGATGAGGGTGGCTGCGACATTGGTAATTTTGTCCCCTTTAGAGCGCTTATTCTTTCGAGGAAGTTTTTCTGGAATGTGACGTAATTGATCCTGTTGGTTTCGTAAACTTCACTTGTAAAATATTCGGGTTCCAATGTAATCTCGGGTAAGGATCAAACTTCGGTGTGCTTGTGCTCGAACCCTTCCTAGGCGGTTCCTAAACGCTAAAGTCGCTTTTCATAATAACCAATGTCTTGCTTGCGGCTGGCCGAATCCTTCTTGTAATTCGATATTAAACTTTCTACGACCCTGGCCAATGTCCTTAACTCCTGGAACACGCGCTCTGATTCGACCATTTTATGCCTGAAAAGCATTTTCACCATGCCCGACACCAACACAACACTTGAAACATGGGTATTCCAATCCAAAATATTATCTCGCCGGGGCCACCAAAATGTTTGCGTCAGGACTCTTTTGTCCTGGATTCTCTTCTCTTGCCTGAAACTTCCTCTTAATCAAGCTTTGATTATGATCGAAGCTTTAGAATTTCGTTGCTTAACCAAAAGTTGTCTTGTTATTAATAAATTATTTAGTTTTATTTTATCACTCTATCTGATCTACTGCACTGAACTTCACAACTTTGACTGAAATTCTGATCTTAAAAATGCATGTTTCCAAAGTTAAATTCTGACTTGAATCAACACTTCAACCAATACAATACAACCAATCAAAAATACCTCCGATTTATAATTTAATTAACAGTTCCCATCCAACTCCGCCATAGACGGTCCCAAGCCCGTTTGAGAAAGAAGGAGGAAGCCCCTTGTTTCCTCAACCCATAGTTTCCATGATTCCTCATCCCAAACCCCACAATTAAATGGTAGTAAATGCTCTCGGAGTGTACATTGGGTTTACTGTTTCCCCAATAATGTAATATTAAATGTCGAGAAATGCTAATAATCTACAGCTCTGCTGCTAAATCCTACTTGCACCTCTTTTGTGAGGACGTAAGAGGGTGACGGTGAATCTTCCGCGCCTGATAACGGAATCGACGTAATAACCATGCCACCACAATGGTGGTTGGGCGACGGGCTAACTCCCCGTCCTTGGAAAACCTTTAATTGTTCGAAACCTGCAGATAGGCTTCGGAATGGATTAAACTCACGGCAACGACCTCGCAAATGAAAAAAGGACTATGGCATTGGATCCTGGAATGTCAGATCACTCAATTACCCTGGCGCTGTTAAGGACCTTTTACAACACGCCAGTCAATATCAATTAAAAATACTCACAGTCCAGGAAACGAATTGGACTGGAAACGACATTCAAGACATGAGATCGCACACAATATTTAAAAGTGGGAAGCCTACTGGAAAACGAGAATCTGGGGTGGCCTTCATTGTGGATAGGGAGTTCAAATCGCACGTTTTTGATTTTAAGGCTGTCAATGAACGGTTGTGTGCGATCCGTATAAAAGTGGAATTCTTCAACACCTGGCCGACAAATGTTCACGCCCCGACCGAAGAAAAAGTCGAAGAAACAAAGGAATCATTTTACAATCATCTGGAAAGACTGGTCGACTCATTGCCCACAAACGACACAATAATAATTCTCGGTGATTTCAACGCTAAGGTTGGCAATGAGCTATCTCATCGGGGAACGATTGGAGGATATAGCCTCCACGATGAAACAAATGACAACTGCCAGCACCTGATTGACTTTGCATGTAGCAGAAATCTAGTCATAGGTTTGATTTGCTTTCCACATCGACGCATGCATAAAACAACCTGGGTACCACCAGATGGCAACACAAAAAACCAGATAGATCATGTTCTGATCCAACAACGTTGAGCCTCGAGCATACATGACGTCCGTACATACCGAGGAGCCAATTATAACTAAGATCATTACTTGATCAAACTAAACAATCAATGTCATATGTCAAAGGCATATTAAGCGAATACCAGCCCGGTACAAAAATTTGACATCGACAGGCTCCAAACGGCGTCTGTGGCCGAAAATTTCACGAGGACCCTCAACAACCAGCTGGCTCCCATCTTATCAGACGGCATCGTTAAAGACGAGCAACGAGCTCTGTTTTCAGAACCGTGGCAGAACAGACGATGGGACATCAAGCCCGATGCAAGAAGAATGATTGGTTGGATGATGAGTGCCAGAATGCGTTAGATAAAAAGAATCAGGCGTACAAAGAATACGTCGATAGGAAAACCAGGACAAAGAGAAAACAGTATGAAAATCTCAGAAGAGTAGTCAATAAGATAATTAGGACTAAGAAAAGAAAATACTATGACGACTAATTGAGAAGTATAGATGTAAGTTTAGCGAGCAATAACACAAGACAAGCATACAAAGTAGTGAACAGCCTGAAACGTGGTTATCAGCCCAAAACCACGCTCTGTCGTGATGACATCGGCAATATAGTCGCTGATGAAACGAAAATTAAGGAAAGATGGGCATCATATTTCAAGAACCTCCTTAATCCTCCGCACAGCTCCAGAATATTGGAGCCTATAGATGTCTGCGGAGAGCTTTCATTGGCCCCACCAACTCTGGATGAAGTTCGTTCCGTCATCAAAGCCCAAAAGAATAATAAAGCGCCGGGCATTGATGAGATTCCAGTGAAGCTCATCAAAAATGGTGGCAGTAGTGTTCATCACGCTATTCACAAAGTCATCCAGTACATTTGGCAACAAGAACATATGCCGAAAGAGTGGAGCCAATCAATTATATTCCCTATCCACAAAAAAGGCGACAAGCTACAGTGCGAACATTATAGAGGCATATCACTACCTCGTACGGCGTATAAAATATTTTCCAAAATCCTAGAAAATAAAATCGGATCATAAGCCAACAGTATTATTGGGGGGTATCAAGGTGTTTTTAGGGCAGGTAGATCAACAACAGACTTATTGTCCACAGTCAAGCAGGTACTTGAAAAATGCTTGGAGTTCAACATAGACGTACTTCAAATTTTCGTTGACTTCAAGCAAATATACGACAGTTTTGATCGTAACGTACTGTAGCAAATAATGCTTGGTTATGGCATCCCAGCCAAATTGGTCCGTCTTAACAAAATAACAATGACGTCGAAAACCTCCCAAGTCCGCATCAATAACCAACTCACCGATGCCTTTGACACAAATATCGGACTAAAGCAGGGAGATGGGCTGGCCCCATTGCTATTCAATTTGGCTCAGAAGTACGTCACACGGAAGCTACCTGTCGATACGCGAGGTACATTACTATACAAGTGGAGCCAGGTAGTGGCCTATGCGGACGACATCAACATTCTGTCACGGTCACTAACAACTGTCAAAGATCTCTTCTTGAAACTCGACAGCGGAGCAAAACTAGAAGGGCTACAAATCAACGAAAATAAAACAAAGCTCATGACGCAGTCGAGGCAGAATACCCCAAATACACAAAATATCATACTTGGCGAATACAGTATCAAAAATGTTAGCAAATTTGTGTATTTAGGTGCCAAAATAACGAAAACGGGCAATAAAATAGACGAAATACGCCGAAAAATACAGGTCACAAATAAAATATTTTATTCAGTATTGACGATCTTGAAGAACAGCTGCATACACAGGAAAACAAAGCTCCAAGTATTCAAATCTGTGATAAGACCTGTGCTTGCTATGGGTGTAAAATATGGACCCTAACCCAAGCTTCCGCAAATATATTGAACACCTTTGAGCGATGGGTCCTGACGGAGACCAATGGTGAATTGGATACAACCATGAGCTGTATGAAATTTTTGACGAACCGGAGGTCTCAACGATTGTAAGACTGCGGAAGCTGCAATAGGCTGGGCACATGAATCGTATGGACGAACAACGGATACCCAAGAAGGTATTTGTTGCGAGAACTGAAGGCCGAAGACCAGAGGGAAAACCGAGGAAACGGTGGTCTGACTCGGTCGACGAAGACAGTTCATCGCTGCTCGGATTTCGGAATTGGATGACACGGTCAACAGACCGAGACAGTTGGAGGCGCTGTTTGCAGGAAGCGAAGGCCCGAAAGGGGCTGTAGTGCTAAGAAGAAGGAGTTCCCATCAAACGCCAACCTATGACTGACCTTTCAGCATCAATTGGACAAGCGTCAATAGTTTCCACGCAAGAAAACGCCGACTCTTGAGCGTCCATAAGTTTCGCTTGCCTGAAAACCACTGATACTCGCGCCTGGTACGGGAAAGAATGTGGAGATTCGCATTACATGATATCTGATACCTAAGATAAGAACCCAATATATTTTGCCAACTCGTGCGCGTCAGCAAAATGAGCCGGATCTAACTGACAATGTATGCTGATAAAATGCTTGAACAATATTTTGCTGACTCGTGTGCATGAGCATAACTTAGCATACAGTGGGTCCCAAGAGTTTTCGAGGCACATAAGGTGACAAAATTAATTGTGCACGGAATTGCAATTCACCTTCAATCGAATTTGCGCTTAAATTCAAAATTTGACCTAAATTAAATTCGCACTGCTGGCCGAGGGGCCGTTAACAATGACTTCAAGTACTCCAGACCTTTCTCGAATGATGGCCTCGCCCACATAGCTTATCGACTTGCCATTCATCGATGCTACGAGCCTCGCAATAAGTCGTTGAAAATCATTCGGGGCATTTTGAAGCCCAAACGGTAGTCAAGCTATAAACGCCGTGTACTGTTTGGCCTCCTCCGCTATCTCCAACTGGTAATAACCAGACATCATGTCAAGCACGATGAAGTAATTTTTCCCCGCCAACGTTGAAAAAACGTTGTCGATCACAGACATGGACCATGGTTCTTTTTGGGTGACCGCATTTAGCTCACTAGTCATTCTGCTTCCGCACCAAGACAATGGGTGAAGCATACAGCGACATCGACGGGTGGATTTTGTCGAGTTGCAGTCGCTCGTTCACGATGCTTTCAACCACTTTTTGTTTAGGGATGGAAATACGATACGGTTTTTTATTTACTGGAATATATGACCTTAAAACAATGTTCATATTCATAATGCTACACTTTTCGAGGTCCTTCAACCCTTCCGCAAAATAGCCACGATATTCATGTAGTAACGCCTCGACTTACTGTTTTTCAAACTTGCTCAAGTTATCATTCATATTTTCGCACACATTATCAATGACATAATATTTGCCCCTGTCAATCATTATACGGCCACGCGAACATGACGTCATTTACCGAGATTGGGTTGTCTATTATCATGAAGTCACATACAAATTGCCGCTCGTCAGTTGTGACGGCTAATGTTTTCGTTTCGTGGCACTCCACCTGTCCACCGGTAAATCCTATTATTGCCTTGTTGCACACCTTAACTGCACCGACACATTGATCTAAGATGTTCCATTTTATAAACAAGTGGCCACTGCCCCGTGGTGGTCTTCGTAACGAGATCACCAGATGGTTCACCGATGAAGTTTACATAATCGTCATTTTTCTTTTTCCCCGGCGGTTTTGGGGCAACCGCGTGAAATTTATCCCCGATTCCCACAATTAAAACATACCGGGCCACCTTTATCGTGAGTTTCACTTCATGCACGGAAATGTTTTTGTCCCCGGTTGGACAATTCACGACACTAGTCTTACTGTCAACCACAGCGCATGAGTCAATCCCCAAAAATGATTGTAACAGATCACCACATCGCGGAAAACATATAACCGACAATAGTCGACGCAAATTATCGTGCGTCAGCCCGTAAATCATATAGCGGATTAATGACTGGTCGTAGACACCACCATGGCGTCCCAACGAAAGCATTCGATAATAATACTCCACCATCAATTCAGCCTTAATTTCATATTCACATCGGCACTTTTGTGAAGCGGAAAATCTGCCAAAATAACCATGCGGAATTCCATCCATGTACAAAACACTGGTTGCGTGCTAGCCTACATCTTCGCCGTGCACTTAAGCTTGGCTATGACAGCTAGGAGTAACAAACAATCTTCTCATCCATACCCCATTCGCAGTTGCTCGACTGGATCGATGAAATGTGTTGTATCTTGTCATCATGACATGGGTCAAATTCAGGAACAATTGATGCCCGTTCGTGACAGGAACGATTATGTTCCATGTTACAGCATGTTACTGAAATGTTGCAGGCGGTACAGACGGAACTGAAAATGCTGCGCCGTTACACGCATACACATTGGTATGTGTCGGTATGCTTGGCGAGTATACGTATGACGTAGATGCCGACGCCATGCTGTTTACCATCTTCGGACACTTTTCACGTAGGGAGGTGAATGCCATCTATGCACAAAGTGTGGGACTCCCATGCTTACAAGAATGCAACTGCACTACCAACTAAACATCTCCTCTGTCAACCTGAGAACCCAGCCTGGAACTGTTTGACACATTACTTCGGGCCAAGCCTCGTTTTGTTATACCGCGAGACACCTTCAAGCTGGTGGATCCCTTCCCAAGCGGGAGGAGAGAGGGGAAGAGGAAGTGCCAGAAAAGTGAACCCCCAGCCCCAGTGAGTCCCTTTTATCCTTTAGTACTGCCCGACCATAATGTGCCACCTGGTTCCATTTGTCAACCGATTCGAGCATCACCGCAACTATATCATCAAGGGTGAGCTCTGCTGTCTCCCTGTAGAGTTCCCTTCGCAGCCTCGTTTCCTCGTTTCGGCGCAGGTAAATAGCGCGGCGCTCCCTAACAAGGAGGGCGACAGGTATCACGCCTGCAATAACTCTCACCGCCGGATCATAGACTCCTCTTCTCTGTACCTGTGCCAAACGTATTCGGTATACCTCCTTGCTGAGAGCGTCACCCCATACTTCTGCACCGTATAGTAGCACTGACCCTACAGCACTCATCAATGGGCGTCATCTTGATGGGCTGGGTCCCCCTACGTTGGCCATAAGTTGACTCAGAGCCAATATTCCCTAAGCAGCATTCTCAGCCGTTGCCCTGATTTGCTCAGAGAAACTCATCTTCGAGTCGATCAGTTGCCCCAGGTACTTCACCGCTGGCTTCAATTCGATTTGTATATCTCCAATAATGATCATCCTTACTCTAGGGATTCTCTTTTGTGTCAAGATGATCATTTTAGTTTTCTCCAGTGCTAAACTGAGCCCGCAAGCAGTCATCCAGTCCCTCACTCGGCACATTAGGATACCTAGTCTAAGTTGCGCTAGTTCAACGGTGCATCCAGCGACCAGAGCCGCAACATCATCGGCATAGCCGACCAAGTGCGACACATCTGGCATCTCAAGTCACAGTAGCCCGTCGTAAGACACGTTCCACAGGTCGGGACCAAGGATAGATCCTTGGGCAGCACCCGGTGTAACGTCCATCCTTCGTTGGCCCGGTGTCGTGTCGCAGAGCAGGCTTCGGTCCTTTAGGTAGTTCCTCAAAAGCCTTGAAAAGAGTTTTCCAGCGTATTCAGAAATTCCACCCATCTAGCGGAGTTGAAGGCGTTCCTGACGTCGAATGTCACCAACAGGATGAGCCACTATATGCCTCTGCCTTTCAGACCGCGTTCACCACCTCTGCAATCGCATCAATAGAAGAACGTCCTGCTCTAAGGCCGTACTGCCGAGGAGATAGGTCCCTAGCAGCATGAATCGCGTCAGTGACTCTTCCCTTGATGAGTTTCTCTAGCACTTTCCCAGCAGTGTGTAGCATGCACAACGGGCGGTATGCAGACGGAGATTCGGGATCCCCCTGCCTCTTGCTAATCAGCACGAGCCTTGCCACCTTTCATCGTACCGGGAAAACCCCGTCCTGGAGACAAGCGTTGAATGTGCTGAGCAGCAAGTCAGGACAATGATGAAAGAGGAGCCGCAACACCTCAGCCAAAACACCATCTGGACTTGGAGCCTTCCTCGCTTTCAATGAGAGGACTGCCTCCTCCAGTTCCAGCTGTGTGAAGAGTGAACACTCGATTGCTGTTTTACCATAGACAGCGTCAACACGGATGTGATGGGCGGGGAAGAGTCCCTGCACTATCGCATCCATCTTTTCTGCGTCATGTATACAAGGCTTCGGTAGGGCACCAAACTTCCGCATAACTAGCTTGTAGCCAAGGCCCCACGGATCCTTGTTGACACTATCCACTAGGTCTTGCCAGCAGCCAGCCTTGCCATTGTTGATCAATTCGGAAAGGCATTTTCTGGCCAACTTATATTCTGCCACCCAGTTACATGCCTCGTCACGGTTCCGCGACCGTTGAGCCTCACGCCGAAGCTTGTGACACTCCCTTCGCTTTTCAGCGATTTCAGTCAACCACCAGTACACTGGGGGCTTGCCGTGCCGGGGGCACGCAGCAAGCAGTCGTGATGATGCTCATAATAGAGTTCGCCACGTCTTCAGCTGCCCGTTCTTCCGTTCCCTCCGAAGCTCCCTGCAGCGGCTCACCTGCTGTGACAGCCTTGACGTCCATCCTTCCGATGTTCCATCCAGTTGTGGTAGGCCGAGAGCATGGACGTCGGGAGAGAGCATCTCTTATCTCAAGCAGAGTGCACTGATGATCACTGGCTGAGAAGTCCTCTAATACTTTCCAATTGTGTATCCTCCGTACTAAGGACTCCGAGGCGAATGTCACTTCCGGTATGGTTCCTTCACGGCCAATACGGCGGAAAGTCGACTTATCTCGGAGTTTAGTACGACGAGGGCCATCCTGGCCGCCATTTCCAGGATTCCTTTTCCCCGCGGATCCATCTGTGACATTCCCCATTTGATTGCTTTAGCGTTGAAGTCGCCCCCAACGAGCACTTTGCGCTCGGCGTTCGTAATAGCGCCCTCCAGAGCATTAAGCTTGGCTTAGAAAGATGATTTCGATTCGTTAGGCGTTAGGTACACAATATACAAGGTGGTCCTTCAGCACCAAACCCACACGAAACCATCCCCCGTCTACAACTCTCCACTTGAAAGTCACAGTTCCGAACCCAGATGGCGGCAGTACCAGTTTCATCAGAATACCACAATGCAGGACATTTATTATGGTGTTGCTCACTCAGCAGCAAGAAGTCGGCTTTCATGTCACTCGCAAATGGTTGAACTGCGGAGTAGGTTTAGCTGTAGAATGCAGGTCATCAAAGCTCTGGTTTTGCCATGGCTAGGCATTTTCCTGATCCCAAGACGTGTGCAAAATCAGGTCATGGATCAGCATCCTTGCAGAGAATACAGTGTGCCTCCTACGTACACTCTTGTCTTTTATGTCCGATTTCACAGCATTTGTAACATAGGGAACTCCTATCGGGTCCTTTGCATACTTGTGTGGTGTGACCATAACCAAGGCATTTGAAACATTGAAGATGCGTTGCTCTTCGCTATATCCTACAGACAACCCACCCAATTCTTACTTTGCCCTTGTTCAAGAATTTTTCGGCGTCCTTTTTGGTCAAGTCAACTATGGCCATGAGTTGTCCCCTAAGGTTTTCTGGTGTAAGTCTCGCTTTGACCCTCAACCGCTAGGGAACTCCTTTTTGATGGCCTCTTCTACCTTGGCCAGATCTGTGACGCAGTCAATGTCTCTTATTACGATCGTTGCCATCGGTTCGAGCGAGGCTATAGTTGCGCTTTTGCCGAGGACTTTCTTAACTGCGTCGCAAAATGCCTTCTTATTGCCGGCTTCTGCTCCAAATTTGACCAGTATGTGGCCCGACCGCGTTGGTCGTACTACTTTAATGGTAGTGTTGGTGTCTTCGGGCCTTACGTTTCCCCTGATGTCCCGCAGTAACTCCACGTACGATCAGCCATCTTGGGGCTTTACGAGCAGTGCATGCTGCTGGGGTCTTCATCGGGGCTTCTGCCTCTCCTGTTTTGCATCAGGTCTTTTTGTAATTGGGCGTCCGTGCGACTTTTACTTTCTGGCACTTTTTGAAGGAGTTTCATTGCGGCTTTCTTCGCTCCTTTTGTAAGCACTATCTGGCGCCCGTGATCTGGTGCTCCACGCTCATCAAGTGCCTCTTCCTTCCTTCTTTTATCCCGATCTCCTTCAATTGGGCTAGACGCCATTCTTTTATTGATTTTTAATGCGGGAGCTATCTGCATGTGGCCTTTAGATTTCGCCCCCAGTGCCTCTTAAGCCTTCTGGTCGTCTTTGGCCCTTAACCAGCTCCTCCGATAGCGCCCTATGCGAGCTCCTCTAGTTCAAGAAACCCAACCTTTACAGCTTTGCTAATTTTTGGGGAGTTGCATGCAGATTGTATTCTTTTCAGAACATCTCCCGCTTTTCGGAATAGCCTTTCTTCTTCGTATCGTTGGGCGGCAATTGTACTTTGCGACCATCCTTGGGAGAGGTTATCGCTTTCCGTTTCCAAATGCAGTACCTCCGCTACATTTTTGACGTTGGCGGTGCAATCACACAACATCGCTTTATTTGTCTGATCACTCTTTGCTTTTCGTGCCATAGTCTCCTCGTTGGCTTCAGGATGTTTCTTTACCATGTTGGGATTTATTACCCTTGCATCGGTCGCTTTGGTAACGATTGCAGCATTGACTATAGAATTTTCGATTTTTTTTATATTTTCCTCCACCGCTCGAACACCCGAAGCGTTCTACAGAGTTTCCCGCTTTTCCTTAATAGGACGCTCTGGCGTGCGCATAATTTTTTGCTGCACCCGAACGCCGCCGGAATCTGAGTCTGAACCAGACTGTTTACTAATCTCCGTTTTTCGTCCATCTTCACTGTCATTGTATTATTCGTCGTTTTTGTCATGGTTAGTACCGCTCTCGATGTACTGTTAACATTGTGGCTGCAACCGCTGTTTGCGTAGTCGTTGTTATTATTATTTCTTATTTCTTTTTTTGGATTATTTTGGTATTTTTTTATGTGGTTTTGGTTGCTTCAGTTTTATTGGGTCCCCCCTCGGAGCCGCTATCTCCGTTCGTGTGTATCGTCGCCTTTTTGGTCCCATGGTTATCTTTGCAAAGCAGGGAGGCCATGCGAGGGTTGGCACAAGCCCTTATGGGGACAAGTGCTCAGAGCTAGACCAGCGCTAATCGGGAGTCCGTCCCAACCAAACCTGCACCACCAACCCAATGGGGTGCGAACTTCGAACGTGCTCCGAGGCCTGCCAAGGTTTTATAGGGGCGGAGACGGTATGATAGTTGAATTGGAGCCGTTCACACATGAGTATCGCCTCAGCGCTACTGTGCAAAGCAAACCATCACATCCGCCAGCCCAAAGCATCAATACCAGTTCGTTGTCCAAAGCGAAGTCCAGATCCAATCAGAGTCGTTACCTATCATCCCAGGAGGGAACATCAAGGCAACCCCCCATATCCTCGAGCCCGTGGGGGCGGCGCTCCCCAAAGAATGCTAGCACTCCCCCTCCGGGAATTTCTTCGGGTACGTGGGGGCGGGACTCCCCAAAGAATGCTAGCCTCCAAGAGTATTCCTGTCGACCAGCATTCCGCCTGTGGGGTCACTTTTCATCTTGGGCAATTGACCCCGGTTTCAACGAATTTATGGTGTCGATGGCAGAAACTACCTGTTGTGACAGGGTGGTCAATTGCTTATGCAATTCCCCTACATCACCTTGCAGCTTCTCGACTTCCTTCACGCCATCTTAGTCGGCCTCGTGAAACAACTCTACTTCGCCTTCATGGTTTCCTAACCGCGTAGAAAGCTCTTTCTTCGTGCCGGAGACGGATAAACTGGCTTCGTGAAGTTTTTCACGTAGCTCCGCGACCATTAGATCGCCCGTCACCATTACTGCGCTACTTTTTAAGAAAACAACTAGCAAAATTAGGGATTATCTAACTTCTAGTTTTGTCAACATTCAGGGTTTAAACTGAAACGTGAACACCAAGGTCTTCGATTATACGTCTTACTTTATTCAACCCCCGAACAGTTTTTACACACGACCCCCTAACATTTTTTCATACATGCATATAACAATGAAGATAGATGGTGTTGATATAGTCCATATAGACCTTGGGTAGCAAAACATTTAGGGTTCGGCCACATTGCAATTTTACCGTCGTAACCAATGATTTGTAGACGCAAATACAAACACACTGCGACAAGATTTCCAAAGGAACTTCAGGCATGCGAAGAACTAATATGCTCATTTGAAGGTATGTCTTTGCCAGGAACACATGTGCTAACTCATTTGTGCGCCGTGAAAGAAACTTCCATGAATGTAAACATCAAATGTCCAAATGATGTGCGCCTGCGCGAGTATCACAAAAACTACCTACTAAACTGGTTTTAGGATAAAGCGCGAATTATTGCGACTGCCGACCTGGACAAAATTGTCGAAAATCCCAGTGTGCAGGCTTCCATTTAACCATGTGTAACTTGCGACAGAAATGCGACTATAAAGTCGTAGTCTGATGCATCCCTTATGGATGACAGTAAGACAGGCTTCATCTGAGTTTATACATATTTACTCCCGAATCCCGAAGGTGACCAGATTTTCATTTTAAGGAAACTGAACTTTCCGAGGCAAAATAAGCCTTGGATTGCCCTTAGTGATATATCTATCCTGTATACTGTAAAATGTATCTTTACAATGAGTTATAGATATTAATTGTCTTTAGGTGATCAACCAGTCCAAGAAAATAATAAGCTTTTAATTATGAATGATGTCTTTTTTTTTTAAGGAATGAATTTGATTACATTATTTTTAATAGCAAAACAACTTGCGAGAGAGAATTATATAACATAAAAGATCTTTCTATGCTCTTATATTTAGAAAAAAATCAATTTTATCCAAATATTCTGTACAAGCAATTTTTCACCAGCTTTCAAAAACAAACTGCAAAAACTACACTAAGAAACTTTCAGTCGTTTAGTCGTGCCGCAATAACTTCAATGTTTCCCTTTGAATTCGTGATATTTAATCATCTCGTTCTGTTTGTTCTTTCGCGTTCGAGTGAGTATCCTTGACATCTTTGCTATTCTTATCGAGTAGAAAATATACGTACGTTTACCGCCTATCTATAGCTCTCTGACTTCCTCAGGTTTTTATTCTGACAATGGAAGGGTTCGAAGACGCTGTCGACGCCATCAAAGTAGGAGTTGTAACTTCCAAAAGAAACATCCATACGTACCCGTAACTTTTAACTCTATTTCGCATGTCAAGTGTATTTTCATTACAAAGTTTCATGGATGCTTCCGAAAATCTTTCAACAGTGATGTGTAGCCTCTTTTGCTCCTTTGCAGTCGATTCTGTTCTTGCAATCACAAACAAAGGAAGAAAAACTGGAAAGTCTTAAATCGTGAATGAAGATGAGAAAAAATTGTTTGAGTGGAGTTTTCTGAGTTTTTTTTCTCAGCAAGGACTTTGTTATGAGATCAAAGTTGAAGTGAACTTAATTCGATTTATGACTACATTCAGAAGATCTAGATGATAACGGATATGATACTGATTTCAGGATATCCTTGTATGCACGAGGGAAAATTAAATTTTATTTTTATAGTTGAACACTTGGTAAAATTCAGCGAACGATTATAAAAAAAAAAGTTAAAATTGGGATAGATCGTAGGTAATGAAATTCATCCAAAGTCCTTTTGAGTACAATAGAGTAGAATGAAAATGTTAGTTTCATCTCTCTACGAATTTATTACAAATGAATATTAAGGATTCTGCACTTTTTCATACTACCATATATCTTCTTCATTGTGTCCTTTATAGTTTATTCTTAAATATTTATTCAGAAATCAGTACACATTAAGTCTGAATGAAGTACCAACTTTTTCATATAAATGCACTGCATCAACTTTAATTACATTCATTCAATTTCAAACCTTGAACGGACCCATGAATCCTGATTCACTGACAGGATTAACAGAAATTCGTACATTGGCAAAGCTCAACCTCAATTGCATGTGTGCCAAAAGACCAAGTAAACACGTTGAATTCGTTATTAGGCTCATTGGTCGGTGACAAAATCAATCACAGTCTGAAATGTTCCAATAAACATGTTTGCGAAAATTACTGCTGTTGGTTTTGTACGAGTTTGAATCCATTCTCGTCCTGTATCTGTCGACAGAATGCTCCGTGCTCGGCATATTGATTTAGTCATCTGGGGTAAGCCGATATTTGCTCAGGTGTTTTTGGGCTCCACTTATCCATTTGATAAATACGTCCTAGTTGCTGAACGATGGATACTCTGTGACCATTTGCGCTTGGAGATTACTAGCCGATTTGTGTTTAGTAATTTCCCATCAAGGGCCTTATTAGGGTACTGGTTAAATACTCGTTGAAAGGACTTTCATTAACGAACTACAACGCTATAGAGTGAGAACTATTTACTGTTCCACCTCCCAATTGTTTTAATTTAAAGTAGTTCACTTGACTTAGTAATCGTTCAAGCAAAAGGACTCGAGAATCAATAGACACTTTAATTTCAAATGTGTACATACTTCAACCCTATTATGTCCTTTGGCTGAATTGCATTAAATATTGATCTGATTAAATATAAATTTTAAGTGCATGTCTAATGCATGTGCCAGTATTGAGGAGGAGATAGAATAACAATTCAATAGTTGCCAGATAGTCAATTGATATTCTGTTGCATAATATTCAAATCGTAATCACTAGTGCGCAATAAATATCACACAGAATATGAATTATTTCATTATCTCAATTATTTGGACAGGATTTAACCATCAATGACAGATAATTCCAACATCAAACAGACACAATCCAAATTTAATCTAATCTAATCCACTTTAATGAGAATAGTTGAATTGGAGAGTGGTATGACAGGAAACATACTTGTGGTAATACATAATGACCCAAATACAATATTCTAATCTATTATTTTGGACTGCACCGTGTGCGGAAATGTTGTTCTTTCCAATGAAATAAATTTCAGTAGTAATTACTGCTAATATGATATTTAACCGATGCGATTAGCATCCATATTTCAATTTAGGCACTATCACGTAACCAGGCATTGAATTTTGAAGCTAATGAAGCCACTTAGTTATTGGTTTGAAAAATAAAATAACTGATGAAAGAATTAGGTTCATGCGGTTGAAATAGCTAGCTACACCGGTGGTACACTTATGTGTGTACTCGTAGAAGTGGCAACGTAAATGTATTAGCCGCACTATATCTTTTAGCAATATTGCAAAACTTCTTCTTCTTCTTCTTCTTCTTAGCACTACAGCCCCTTTCGGGCCTTTGCTTCCTGCAAATAGCGCTTCCAACTGTCTCGGTCCGTTGACCGCGTCGTCCAATTCCGAAATCCGAGCAGCGATGAACTGTCTTCGTCGACCGAGTCAGACAAGCGTTTCCTTGGTTTCCCCACTGGCCGCCGGCCTTCAGTTCTCCCAACGAATACCTTCTTGGGTATCCGTTGTTCATCCATACGATTCATATGTCCAGCCCATTGCAGCTTCCGCAGTCTTGCAATCCTTGAGACCTCCGGTTCCTCAAAAATTTCATACAGCTCATGGTTGTATCGAATTCGCCATTGGTCTCCGTCTAGCTTCGCTCCGATTATTCGCCTCAGGACCCGTCGCTCAAAGGTGTTCAATATATTTGCGGTTGCTTGGAATAGGGTCCATGTTTCACACCCATAGCATAACACAGGTCTATCACAGATTTGTATACTTGGACCTTTGTTTTCCTCTGATCTTCAAGATCGTCAATACTGAATAAAATATTTTATTTTTTTATTCTTCGGCGAATTTCGTCTCTTTCATTGCCGGTTTTCGTTATTTTGGCGCCTAAATACACAAATTTGCTAACATTTTTGATACTGTTTTCGCCAAGTTCTATATTTTGTGTATTTGGGGTATTTTTCCTTGGCTGCATCATGAGCTATGTTTTATTTTCGTTGATTTGTAGCCCTACTAGTTTTGCTTCGCTGTCGAGCTTCAGGAAGAGTTCTTTGGCAGTTATTAGTAACCGTTACAAAATGTTGATGTTGTCCGCATAGACCACTACCTGGCTCGACTTGTATAGTAGTGTACATCGTGTATCGACAAGTAGCTTCCGTATGACGTACTCCAGTGCCAAATTGAATAGCAATGGGCCCAGCCCATCTCCCTGCTTTAGTCCGATATTTGTGTCAAAGGCATCGGTGAGTTGGTTATTGATGCGGACTTGGGAGGTTGTCGAAGTCATTTACATTTTGTTAAGACGTACTAATTGACTGGGATGCAAAAACCAAGCATTATTTGGTACAGCACATTACGACAATATTATCGTATGGTTGGTCGAAGTCATCGAAAATTTGGTGTACGTCTATGTTGAACTCCCAGCATTTTCCAAGTACCTGCTTGACTGTGAACAATTGGTCTGTTGTCGATCTACCTGCCCTAAAATCATCTTGATACTCCCCAATAATACTGTTGGCGTATGATCCGATTTTATTTTCTAAGATTTTGGCAATATTTTATACGCCGTACAAAGTAGTGATATGCCTCTATAATGTTCGCACTGTAGCTTGTCACCTTTTTTGTGGATAGGGAATATAATTGATTGGCTCCACTCTTTCGGTATATGTTCTTGTTGCCAAATGTACTGGATGACTTTGTGAATAGCTTAATGAACACTACTGCCACCATATTTGATGAGCTCCACTGGAATTCTTTTGGGCTTTGATGATGGAACAAACTTCATCCAGAATCGGTGGGGCCAATGGAAGCTCTCCGCAAACTCCGATATTCTGGAGCTGTGTGGAGGATTAAGGAGGTTCTTAAAAAATGATGCCCATCATTCCTTAATCTTGATTTCATCAGCGATTATATTACCGCTGTCATCACAACGGAGCGTGGTTTTGGGCTGATAACCACGTTTCAGGCTGTTCACTACTTTGTATGCTGGTCTTGTGTTATTGCTCGCTAAACTTACATCTATACTTCCCAATTGGTCGTCATTGTATTTTCTTTTCTTAATCCTAAATATCCTATCGGCTACTTTTCTGAAATTTTCATAGTGTTTTCTCTTCGTCCTGGTTTTCCTACCTACGTATTCTTTGTACACCTGATTCTTTTTGTCTCACGCATTCTGGCACTCATCATCGAACCAATCATTCTTATTGCGCCGGGTTTGATGTCCAATCGTCTGTTCTGCCACGGTGCTGATAGCCGCTTTCACTTCCATCCAGGGCTCGTTCCTCGTCTTGAACGTTCAACTCACTCTCAAAGCGCATTGAACGATCTTATTTATTTCCAATTCTCTATCTATTATCCTATGCATAGCGAACTGCCGCTGCAAATACCAGAACATGGACAAAGTATGCTCAAACTGTTGGGACCCGCAACTTTGAGAATTGAGTATTATTTACAAGTGCATTTCAGGCAAAGTACATATTAGGTATATTTTGACCATTAAATCTGACGCTAATCAATTAAATCGATTGGCAACAAGAAATTTCAAACCCTAAAGAGAAATCTATAAACGCACGCGTCCCTCTATCCAGATAAAAGGATGCGGGTCAAGACGCATGAAAAGTTTTCGATAGGGAAACGAAGACGCATTCTCACCGACAAGAAGTAAATAGTGTTGGTTGATTTTTTCTCCTTTTTCTAATTAAAATTTAAAAATATGTAATAATCTTAATTAATTGAATTTGCTATAGTTTTTTTGATGAAATGTGTTAATGATAACGTATAAATTTAGAGAGCCATTTGGGCCATTAAGTTTTTGATTGTTATTGTTCGGAATTTGCTTTATATTCTTTTGAATTTATAACGATTAGTATCAAATAAAGCGCTTTTGACTTTGACTTTGAAGTAAATATATCAATCTTTACCCAAAGCTCAATTAGGTTTCATATGAATTTCCTATTGAATGCAAGTAGTGCGCATTGTCTGAAAAGTGCAGGTATTGGATTATTCGATAATTCATATCATAATGTCATGAGATGATGACCTAAACTGCATATATCATGTAGTAGTGATTGTGAGGCTTATATTGGTATCTATTTTTTTAAGACAAGACTTTAGACTACCTTCAGTCTTAAAATTGAGTGCAATTAGTAAACAAAAAGTTGCTTAAAATAAACTTGAAAATGGACAATCAAAGAGAGCATTATCGGCGTATTTTATTGTTTTACTTTCGAAAGAGCAAAAAATGGGCTGCAAGCCTGAAAGAAATTGTGTGAAGTTTATGGTGAGAATGATTTTACTGAACTCTAGTGTCAGCATTCATTTTCCCGCTTTCATTCTACATATTTTATGTGCAAAATGCCTACATACTGGTTGTCCAACCATTACTAATGGCGACAAAATAAAGGCATTAATCGAAACTAACCAGCGTATGGCAACTCAAGAGAAAGCAGAAAAGCTTGACATATCAAACTCAACCATTTTATTGCACTTACAACAGCTTCGTTATGTAAATACACTGAATGCCTGTGTATTTCACAAATTAGAGGCATTTCACCTCACCAAACGCATTAACATATGCGACTCTTTGCTAACTCATAATCAAAATGACCCATTTCTATAATTATAACGGCTAATGAAAAATTGATTGTTTACAATAACGTAGTCCAAAAACGATGAAAGACTGAGCAACATGAGCCACCACAAAAGACATTCAAAGCCAATATTCACCAAAAGAAGATTATAATTTCTGTATGGTGGGATTACAAGGGTATAGTCAGCGCCATCTTAATATAATGGCCGTATTCACAGCTGATAAAAATCTCAGCTGATACCTATAATAACGACGTTATCAATTTTTTGCTTTTCTTTTCATGATCAGCTGAGTGCAGTGACATTTCATTCTACCGCGAAATGTTCAACTTGAATCTCGCCGATTCAAAGTAATTTCGCTGTGGAATTCGCGCGTTTTATGAACCAAAATGTTGGGGAGCAAAACTCTAAGTGTCTCAGTAGTACATTTCCCTAAAAACGCTAAATAATGTCGTGCCATAGTACGTAAACGAAGTGCCGGCGACTCGTGCAACTTTAAACATTTTTTTAGATCACGGGTGTCCATTCGCGAGGGAGAAAACACATTTTTCATGTGTTTCCCCCCCCCCCCCCCCCTCTGTGCCCCACTGAAGCAAAAACTGTCAGTTTAAGAACTGTTTTGAAAAGCTCTCATAGAGAACTTTCATTTGATACTCATATCGGCTACGTTTCATGAAATTTTTTTTCAGGGGCCACTCCTCTGTACTGTAAGCATCGATTCATGTCCTATTTTTTCGAATCCTAGAATAGCTACAAAACCCTTTTGCTAGGAGCTCTCTCCTGCCTCTTTGACTTGTTTCAATTGTATGTAGTCATCCTCATGATATCTATCATTCCTGAAACTTTCATGCAAATCCTAGCAAAGCTGTAGTGTCTAAGTCGGTAAAAGCGCATATGGCTCCATAGCCATATGTTTCCATAGTAATACAGGGCATATTGTTCCATAGTAATACAGGAAAATTCAAATCGCTATAACTTCGTTAAATACTAATCGATCTTTATGAAACTTTCAGGAAAGATTAATTTTATAAATAGTCATCTGTTTGCTAAATTTTATTGAATTTAAGGGTACCATTTAGATTTTATTCAAGAAAACATAAAATCGATAAATCATACTATTACTAACAAAGTTGAGTGAATTTCGACTTCTCACGTATTTGTTGTTGTTGTACTCATTAAGGCCTACATCCATGATTTTTTTCAGGTTTTTCGGATAGAAGGTGTCCAATCGCGAGGGGGGGGGAGGTACGCGAAAAGTTCGTACATTTCCCCTTCCCCTGCCCCCCTCGGTACTCATAAGGCAATTTTAAGACCTGTTTTCAAAAGATCTCATTGAGAGCTTTCCAATGACACCCTACTCGACTACCATTGGTGAAAATTTTTTTTTGAGGGGTCAACTCCCTATATGGGGAGGCACCCCTTAAACCCCTTCGAAAAAAATTTTCACCCTTGAACTTTCAAGAAGTCACCACTTCTGACCTTTCCACAAAGTTTCATGGCTGTAGCCTCTATAGTTTCGGAGAAAAAGTGCTGTGACATACAGACGGACGGACGGACGGACGGACGGACGGACGGACGGACGGACAGACGGACACAGGTCGTGATTGCAATAGGGTTTTGTATTTTAGTACAAAACCCTAAAAAGTGAACTTCTAATCCTGTTCAAATGCTAATATAGAATATAGAATGGCAACACAAATTGCACGTGATGCTCTAACCAACATATCGCGCGACAATTCTGCAGATAACGAGAAGTTCAAGGAAGATTTGATAAACATCGCACGGACGACATTGAGCTCAAAGATCTTGTACCAGCACAAGGAGCTCTTTACAAAGTTAGCAGTTGATGATTATCAAGAAAACTGGCGGAACTTTGGAAGATTCCTTCTTGGATGAAGGCTTCTTCTTGGACAAGAAACCAGGCATGCATCAGCCGAAGCGTGTTGAGAATGCAAAGATCCTAATCGCGAACACGCCTATGGACACAGACAAGATCAAGGTCTTCGGCAGTGAAGTGAAAGTTGATTCAATGGCGAAAATAGCAGATTTGGAACTGGCTGAGAAGGAGAAGATGAAGGACAAGGTTAACAAGATTCTGGCTCACAATTGCAATGTTGTTGATCTATAACTACCCAGAACAATTGTTCGCTGATGCTGGCATTATGGCCATTGAACATGCAGATTTCGATGGTATTCAGCGTCTTGCCTTGGTGACTGGAGGAGAAAAAACATCCACCTTCGACAACCCGTCGATGGTCAAGCTGGGTCAGTGCCAGCTCATCGAGCAGGTTTGTAGAATGAATTGGAAATGTACGTCCAAGTGTCTAAATTCTGAAATTATTTTATAGATAATGATTGGTGAAGATACACTCATGCGCTTCAGCGGCGTTGCCTTGGGTGAAGCTTGCACAATTGTGATCCGCGGAGCTACTCAGCAAATTGTCGATGAAGCAGAACGATCACTCCATGACGCGCTTTGTGTTTTGGCTGCTACTGTTAAGGAATCACGAGTTTTGTATGGAGGTGGCTGCAGTGAAGCTTTGATGGCCTGCGCCATCTTCAAGAAGGCTGCAGAAACTCCTGGAAAGGAAGCGATTGCTATGGAGGCCTTTGCTCGTAAATATAATTTAATTTGAGCAAGACGAACGAAATTTTTAAATTACAATTCATTTCACAGGTGCTCTTCTCCAACTCCCAATAGCAATTGCAGATAACGCTGGATATGATTCAGCACAACTTGTCTCCGAACTACGCGCTGCACATTCACAGGGTAAACATTCCCAAGGCTTGGATATGGACAATGGTAAAGTTGCGTGCATGAAGGAACTAGGCATCATTGAATCGTTTGGTGTGAAACGATAAGTTTTGTTATCGGCTTCTGAGGCAGCCGAAATGATTTTGCGTGTTGATATTATCAAGGCTGCACCACGGAAACGTGTTCAAGATCGTGGCTACTGTTAGATTTAGGCTTTTTCATATGTTAAGCATCTAATTCTATGTCTCATCCAAATACATAATATGTAAACATTTCCTTCGTTACTTTTAACTGCTAATATTTAACCCTGACAACAGCCAGGGATCTTATTTTTGCTTTAAATTAATCTTGTTTTCACTTGTATTGAAGACTGCAATAAAAATACATTTGTATGACAACTTTTAATCGATCAAATGAAAAAGATTGTATTTACAGTTTTCTCTCAATCCACTTCCAAAAAAAATCATCACATACTTCTATTTTCAATTAATGATAAACACAATAGTTTATAAAGTGAGGCTTTATATGCAATTGAATTATTTGATCTGAAACGATTAAAAAGAAAGCAAGATATTTTTTAGCCCTGAGAAGGGCTTTTGGACTTGATAGTCGCTTTTTACTCATTGTTTAATTTTTTAAGGGCCCTGGAAAGGGCCATTTACTGTTCGCCATCCCGGGTATGCAGTGACATAGATTTAACGTCTCTCGGGTCACACTATTGAATTGAATCCGTTCCACGAATCTAAGCAGGTACGGAGTCTATCCAGCTGGAGGCGATGGGACCTGAAACGATTTAAAAGAAAGCAAGATATTTTTTAGCCCTGAGAAGGGCTTTTGGACTTGACAGTCGCTTTTACTCTTGGTTCATTTTTTTAAGGCCCTGAAAAGGGCCATTTATTGTTCGCCATCCCGGATATGCAGCCATACAGATATAGAGTTTGTGTCGGGAGTCCACCTGTTGAGTCGAATTCCATCGCATAAAACCGCTCCGGCGTTTTTCCAGCTGGAGGAGATGGGACCTGAAACAACTAAAACAAACAAAGGAATTATGCAGCCCTGAGAAGGGCTTATTAGATTTTACAGTTACTGAAGTCTTCATAGAAATATACTAAACCTTAAAAAAATGAAAGCTATGAAAGCTCCTACGGTGAAAGTTATACTATACGCAAAATTTTGAAAGAACTTGTCGCGCAGCAGTAATTTAGCTATGTATGCCGAGAGCATCTTTATTTCTTACATCAACGATAACTAATTGGAAAGATAAACTAAAATGAAATCCGCACTAAGTTTGTTTACATATATCAAACACTCACTCGGGGCCAGTAAAACAAACCAAGTGAAATATAACTTTACGCATCCGATTTACATGATTGTTAAGCGAGTCTCATTAAAATATCCGCCACCAATTTTCACTTAAACAATATTAATAATTCACTTTACGTGAGACTGCGACACTTCACTTGAAAACTTTTGAACTTACGGCACCAACTTTATCACGTAATTTCTCATATTTTAAGCGGTTTCCGGAAGTGCAAACTATTACTTTCATTGGAGCAGTTATTCGAGCTACGCGCACCGAAATTTGGCCGTTCAAATCGCACGGGTTTGCCTTACAATTTTATTTTTAACACCGATTGTCGATTTTAAGCATCCGAGATGCGAAGAAATGTCACTTCACTGACAAAACTGCACAGCTGATGTACCGCCGCCATCTTAACCCTTATGAAATACGTCATCGATTTCACGAATCCGGCCATTATATTAAGATGGCGTTGGTATAGTCTACTTTGAGCTGCTTCCAAGAAGCCAAACTATTGATTCGATGTCTGCTGTCGTCAACTATCGAAATTGAAAGAAGAAATCAAGAAAAATGCTCTGAAATGGCCAATCGCAAGTGCGTGGTGTTTTACCATGATAACGTCAGACCCCATACCTCTTTTATAAACCGTCGAAAATTAATGGATCATTTGCCTTGACTTAGAACTATCAGGCTATCATTTTTTGCGCTCCCTACGAAACCATTTGAATGGTTAAACTTTCTGTTCCGATCAAGCTGTTAAAAAACCAAGGCTTCTTTGCACGTGGAATTTTCCAACTTACCAAAACTGGCAAAAGATCATCCAACAAATCGGTCAATATATGATTGATTTATTTTTGTTGTTAATATAAATAAACGCATTGACGACATGAAAAAAACTACACTAATTATTGAACAACTATCAAAAATACCAAGATTTAAGAAAATGTGCAACAAGAAACACGTAGAAGCTGGTGACATGGAAAGACAGGTTGCTACAATAGAAAACTTATAGGCACGTGTGGCTTTGTTCCAATTGAATCTGACTAAAATATTAAAAATGTTGTTGGTGTTGACAAGTTTACTGGAATCGTTTGATAATTTTGTAACGGCATTAAAGGTGAGGAGCAATAATCAGTTGCCTTTAAGATTGTCCAGTCAGAACCGATGGAGAAGCACATTCGACGAGACGAGAAAAATATAGAGAGCAGTAGTTGCAATATTGTCATGAAAGTAAAGCACGAAATTAAATGTTTTGACTGCCTGGTCATTACCATCACAAATATACCCCTATCATCATCAAGCAACGCAAGGCTAATGGTGAGTGCTTTACCTACCCCACAGCCTTCTTCGTCCATCATTACAAGAAGTATGGTACAGAGATTTTTATCTCATCGGGGAGCTATTCCAATAAATTTCGAAACGCGGCATGTTCCCAAAGAATTACCACCCCTCCAAATTGTGGTGCCACCGAAAAATATCATCAAATCAAGGTCTGCGTATAATACATCTATCGAGGACATCTTAGATTATGTAAGTAAGAAATTCGGCTCATCTATGAAAATAATTAGTTGCCAGAAGCTGACGAAAGACAACTTGATAAAAGAGTTATAGCTTCTTTCAAACTGACTAATCCAGCATCGTGTGATTAAATCTAAGACACTGATTGCTGGCCGACTGGAGTGCTTCTTAAATCATTTGTAACTTAAAGCAAAAAAATTTTCGTTCTCTATCGACCTCCCTGCCAAAACTGTAACATCGATTCTTCCTGTAAACTTTCATAATAGCACTCGTAAAAGTCAATTTTCTATTTATTATCAAAAAGTTTGGGGCTTAAAGTCCAAGCTGAAGGATCTACCTGTATCCTATTCTCTCTCTAACGATGATATAATCTGTAATTCTGAATCCTGGTTGACTGATAGTATATTTGACTCTGAAATGTTTCCTTATCATACAAAAGTTAGGCGTGATCATGATATGTCAATCTCCAACAGGTTAGATGGAGGAGGTGTCCGTATTGCCTAAAAGAGTACCTTTACTTGTACCCCTCAAACAAATTTACTTTTCGCTGCTCCTGTAGAATATGGGGGGGGGGGCAAAAAATTGATTTCATTTTCCCTTTACCTTCTTGTTTTTGTATTGATTTACCATTTTCGGTTTACAATGCTTTCCTCGCCGAAATATCTAGTATTTTCTTATTGCGTTTTTCAAATCGTCACATTATTTTATGTGAAGATTTTAACATACCTAAATTCTCATGGGATAACAATGAGGTTGATTCTGACTCATCTAAAATTTGTTCTTTATTTTCTTCTTTTATGTCCATGCGGTCCCTCTTACTTATCAAATCGTGTAAGTTAGGCATCTTTTATAGGCTGTCTTTCCACCCTCTGTCTTCAAGTGTTCCTCTAGGATCGATTCTTGGCCCACTGTTGTTCACTCTATTTATAAATGACCTGCCATCCGTTGTCATCAACTCCTTCTGTCTTCTTTGTGCAGACGATGTCAAAGTTTTCAAAGCAGTGTCGTCTAACGATGACTGTACGTTGCTTCATGAAGATTTGGATGTCATTTTATTTTGAAGTTCTTATAACCAGCTTACAATAAATGTTTCCAAGTGCATCCATCTTTCATTTTCTAATAACTCTTGCCCTATAAGCTTTCAATTTGCGTTAAATAACTTGTACGTAAGTACGATGGCACATTTCAGGGACTTAGATGTCACTTTTGACTCTAAGCGGAAGTGCAATGCTCATATTTCTGAAATTACTTCTAAAGCCTTCCGCATTTCTGTCTGGATCTGAAGAAATTCCTGTTTTTTCCGATCCTTTATCGTGTGTTAAATTATATTCAAGTTTGGTTCCTCCCATCCTTGAGTACTGTTCGCCAGTTTGGTCGCCTCATTTGAAGTGTTTGAAGTTCAGGCTTAAAGCTGTACAATTAAGATTTCCCCGGATCATCTCTTGAAGTTCCGGATCCCCTAGATTTTTCATGAATCATGCTTTTCAATCCTCAATTTTTCTTGGCTTGAATAGCGTCGACTCTACCTTGATGAATGTTTTCTTTCCAGGCTTTGCTGTGGTTTGCTCGACACTCGCCTTGTCAACCAGGTTCCAGTGGGACGCGTTGCGCTTTCTACAAGATCATCTAATATCTTTGATGCTCCATTCGCACATAGTTTGATATATTTTCACTCATCTATGCTCAGAATACTACGTAACTATGATAACTTTCAGCTTGGGCCTTCCCCCTCTCATATTTACCTTATAAAAAGTATGTCAACTCTCTCCTTTTCAATTCTTAGTAATTTTTTTTTCTTACTTTTCTCCTCGCTTTTGCTGTTTTTATTACTTTTATCTTGCTGTTTTTTTTCTTCTTTCTCTTTACTGTGCTATTACAAAATCGTTTTTGTAATTGGATTTATACTGTTCCTATGATCCCAAAACAGTGGCGAATATCATTGTGAGTCGCAATGCAAATTTTTTTGAATTTGGGTATGCATGTGATTATCAAAACACATCGTTTATCATGAAACCAACGACAGTTGAGGTTCTATTGAATGGCAAAGCTGAAGCAAATGCAAATGTGATGAAAGTTCCTGGCGATGATGATGAGGTGCTTACGGATACATTTTCAGGAGGAACAAGCATAAATACGCTGCCGGTACTACGATACGTAGATCGACCCGCCCAACTAAAAAGCCAGATCGTTTTAGATATTTTGCTGGTGCTATTAGTGATTTTGCACGTAAACCTCTAAGTTATGAAAAAGCTTTGGATAGTCCTGAAACTAATGAATGTCATAAAGCGATGGACTATGAATTGAATGCACTCACCGGGAACCAGACGTTAGATCTTGTATCGTTAGTGCATGGAAAGAATCTGTTTGATAGTAAATGGGTATTTAAACGGAAGGAGAATACAAATGGTCAAGTGATACAATATGCAATAATTTTTCTCTTCCACGTTCGTTTGTCTGACATTTTCTGAAGGAAATTCAAACTGATCTCTCATCGATTAAGGACGTGGAGTCTTGGTACACGCTAACAAACTGTACCCAACAGGTCAACTAGTCAAGACACCTTCAGTTTACTCTCAAATGCGTTCAACAATTTTCCCAAGAAAAATCCCATCAGTACGTTAATGCTGCCTTTGCGAGGCTGTCAACTCATCAATAATGAGAACCTGCGTTCCCAATTTAGATACCGATGCGGTACCAGAAATAAGCTACTTTAATTCCAACTGAAATATTTTACGCTAGTCAAAACTGTCAAACACAATTTATGGCACCACGTACCGAACCGAGTAGACCGATCTTTCTCAGACTTATAAGAAAACTTCCTCTTAATCACATGCCTACCTTCAATTACCATCTCACTCTAATTACTGGGAAAGAAAGAACATTGTTAGCTTAGCAATTTGATATAAATATTTTATTCAGTTGTTTTCAATAAATTCATTTACATTTAATTGTACAAATCGAAACTAAGCCACCGAAAAAAAACCATGCTAATGTTTTGTTAAAAATTTCCTTTTTGGCTACATTTCAAAGAGCAAAATCCTCCTATGTTTTCTTCATTTCTAACTCACTGCCAAATATTATTCTTGCATCAAATTTCCTCCATAATTTTATCAATTCTTCATTTAGGGTCTTAACATGTTAACCTTTAATAAATATTTCATACTTCATTTTCATTTCATCATAATTTTTACAACAATTTCTTTTAGAGCAACAAGTAAGACTACTATTCAATGCTAAATCAAAATAGTGATAGTAAAGTTCTAATAATTAGAAATAGAAATATGAGAAGTGGCCAGCGGATACCAAATAAACAACATACTATAATTGATTACCATAATTTTTTCCTATTTGTTGCATGTGTTATGAATTTATGTGTTTGTAAAAGGAGCATCTTCTATATTTTTTTGTTGTTGCGAGTTAGAAAAAAGGTCTTCAATATTATAAGAAGCCCCCGTATAGAAGAAAATACAGAAGATCCTTCCACAGACCGATATGTGTAACAATAACAAGGGATTTATTTATTTTATATATTACCGAACCAGAGATGCACTCAATACTTGAAAGTAGTTAGAAGTAAAACCTTATAATTACGTCGACCAACAAATTGTAAATCTCCTTTTTCTGTTTTTCCTTTGCAATGAAGAAAAAATGAAATACAATGAGCTCTTAACTTTCCAATGAGATCGGTCTTTCCTTTCCATCTGTTCTAACCAGGTATAGGACCCGGTACGATGGCAGGCTCTCACCGCCAGACATAAGCCAGCCATCGGCACCGACTAACCTCCTTTTGTTTCAGGTGACTTAGCGGGTTGAGTGGCCCGAGCAAGGTGCCTCTTTATGGCATAGGGTTATGTGATCGAATTGCATAACTCTATGGCATAAATTGGTCACCGAGGTACTTCTTCTCTGATGGGAAGGCTTATGCAAGTTAAGTCGTACGAGTTTTCCACTCAGAAGATAAATACCTGGCCACTGCAACGTTTATGGGCTTTGATCCGGTTGGGCAGGTGCGAGGGGGCACCATCAACACCCGGTTGTCCCTCTCTTATTTGTAGGCCATGACCCTCATCGGGTAACGACGAAGTTACCCTAAGTCTGCCCATTTTTACTTGTTTCACTTGTTCTCTGAACAAGTCATTTCCCCTCTGTACGGTTGCCTACAATTTTTGCGACTTCGGCCGCCTTTATTTTTGAGACCCCAGAAATTCGTGAATGCGAAATCCTTTTTTAGTGGGTCTTTGTGCTGGGGGAATGAACCCGCCCCACGATACTGCAATGCTAGCATGCCAGCGCGTTCACGCCCAGACAAGGGCATCCTCGGCGGATATCTTCACCTTCCTCTGCCGAGGCAGCAGACCATCGCTGCAGTCCTTCACGGGCTTTGAAATCTATTTATACCATTGCAAGGGGGACTGAAGGATATTTATTGCCATTGTAAGTAAGTAAGACAGCTTTTAAAGTGATTTTGGACGAATCAATAACCATTTCTCTGTTCCTTTAAAGAATTTCAGTTTTTGTAGAAGTCCTTTAGCATTATTACAAAACACCAAATCACCCTTTTTGGTGAAGAAACTCATAAAGTCTTTTCATCTGTTGCAAAAATATGAGTCCCTCGTATTTCTATCGAACAAATTCTATTGTTTTAATCTTGATCCGAGAAGTTGAGCCTTTGATTTTTTTAAATCAGATTGCGTCATAAAATGACGTTCAGATGAGGTTGTACTTGAAGACAAAGGAGAGTTGCTATTGGATGAAGTATTTATAAGTTGACAATATGTATTATCGTCATCTACTATTTCGTCGCTGTTAGTGCACACTGAATGTTTATCATTGCTTCGAGGAACTGGTCTTCGTGCAGACGATATGTTCGGGTATTTAATTTTACTCTAATTTTTTTTCGTAAATTCCTTTGTCGCAGTTATACAGAAACGACAATCGTTTAAATGATTTTGGGGTCCCTCATGGGAGTTGCAAATGGCATGGACTTATGACTTCATTCGAGCCAGCCTCTTAGTGTTCCAGAACAGCTGTTACAGCATGTTTTAGGAGACAACTTTTGTCCCTTCCATCGCCTAGAGACCCAAAGTAACGCTGATAATAATTTTTGGCCAGACCAGATATTGTATTCCGTTGTGATTTCACAGTAAATACACCACAAATGTAGCAAAACACGTCTGGAAAATTTTTGCAACCCCTTGGCATTTTTTACCCACAACAAAATTAAGACTGCTATTAAATTAAAACAATTTTTTAATCGTGTGATTTTATTTTGCTATATATTTGAAAATACACATCAATTTTCCCTACACGTACCAATATCATTCAAAAATATGTGGTATGTTCAAGAACCATCACTTTACAAATTTTTAACTAGCTTAGCGTCACGGAGTCACTTTGAGAACAGTGCAGGCACTTGCAATGGCTTAAAAACGGCATCAGATAATATTTTTGTATCTCTTTCTAGAAATGTAAACCGGTTTGGTGTGGAAGAACACTGTCTAAGCTGAATTAAAGCAAGATTAATACAAAAACGAAAGAAAAAATATACGGGATTTCAGTGATAGTAAAAAATACTTTAAAAAAAATTTTACGGGATGGAAAAACATGTTCAGATTCAGCATACCGAATACTTCATATGTATTATATTGTTATTTAAACGAGGTTTTTATTGCAGATCAGTGTTATCGAAAATATCTTGAAAAATCTTTAATGTGAAGACGAGAAAAGCATACCGAGTGAAAATCAACTTTGCCCGTTGAACATCATTTTAATCTATTATAATTCGGTAAGTTTTCTACTTTGCAATAATGAGATTGATTGTGTATGCGTTGAGGCGATTATGAATGAGTCTCAGTGTAAAATGGAGGTATTAAACAATTGAACACGAGAGTCATTCGAAAAATTTCCGGCCTTACCGGCAAAAAGTCATCCAATAGATGGCTTTTATATACGAGTATGTATGCCATAACAATTTCAAGTCATTCCGATCAGCAGAAAGCACATGGCAACCTTCCAAAGTTAACAGGTGACGTTTGTTAAAAACAATGGGTAAAATCGAGTATCACGCGGTGATAAAGTGCCTCTATTTGAATGGGAAAAAAATCCGAGAAGTAAAAGCAGAGTTATAATCCATGCATGTTGAATCAGCGCTCTCATTTACAACCGTAAAACATTGGGTAGCCGAGTTCAAACGCGGTCGCACAAGCATTTTTGACGACAAACGTTTTGGACGTCCAAAAACTGTTGCAAAGGAAGATATCGTCAGTTTAAAGCACACAATCGTGATGAAAGATCGGCAATTAACCATTAAGAAAATTGCTGCGGCTCGTGGGATACCAACTGAATGAGTGCATACGATTTTACATGAAGATTTATGCATGGGAAAATTATCCGCCTGAGGGGTGCCGCGTTTGTAGACGGTCGACCAAAAGTGCATACAGATGGATATGTCACACGAGACTCTTAAGCTGTTCCAAAAGAATCCTATCGATTTTTTGCACCGATTAATTACTGTCAACAAAACCTGGATCCATCACTATACTCTAGAAACTAAAAAACAATCAATGCAGTGGATTGTGGTGGAGGAAGAAGGTCAAGAACACAAAAGTGATGGCGACAGTTTTTTGAGACAGCCGTGGAGTATAGTTGATTGCCTTCAAAAAGGTAAAATCATTAACAGACCCTATTACGCTGCATTGCTGGGCCAATCAAAGATGGAACTCAAGAAGAAGCGACCACACTTGGCGAGCTAGAAAGTACTATTTTATCAAGACGATGCGCGAGTCGAAATTGGACGAATTGAACTTCAAATTGCTTCAATACCTACCCTAATCACCAGACCTAGCTCTGAGTGACTTTTTTTGTCCCTCAACTTGAAAAAATTTCTGGGTGGGGAAAAATATGGGTCAAATACCAAGGTTGAAGATGCAGCCAACCTGTGTTTTTCAGGTTTACCTAAAGAATTTTTTCTGATGGCCTGAAGGGTTGAGAAAAGCGTTTGACCAAGTGCATTGACTTAGCCAGATGTAGGGTCGAAAAATAAATTTTATTTGGCTTGAATTATGTGTTTTTCTTTAAAAGGCCGGATACTTTTCAAATCATGCTCTTAGTTCATGTGTTTTGAAAAATATATGCATGCTATTTGCTATATTGATTTGCTCAGGGTGAATTTTAAAATTTAGATAATCGGTTTCATTACTTGAAACTCAGATGATTATCGTAGAAATCATCTTTAGCAGCAGTCTCCTAATTTTGCTACCGATTTGACGAGTATTAACCAAACAGAATTTAAATTTAATTGGTATATATCCAACAAAAAAAGTTGATATACGATTTAAAAGGAAAATCCAAAATGATTGATAATGAGTGTATTAAAAACCTTAGTACAACTTTTGGTTCTACATTCTCAACTTACGTAAAAATTTACGCTATCGATTAGAGTACCATCTATGACCTAAAATATTTTTCATAATGGTGAATGAGCAGCATTAAGTTTTATTTCCAGAATTTTGAATGCAGATATGGTAATAAAAATTCTTAATTTACTCAGCCGCCACTGTTGCTAATTACTAAAAGTCAAAGAAAACTTTCTCAATCGACAAAATAAATAGACAACTTTTAACTGTTCCCGAGAACAATATGATGTCATTACATCTCAGCTCTATTATTTGAACAACAGTCTTGCACAATCTAATTTCCCAACAGTATGAAATTTAAGCCCATTGAGGACGACAATCTACAAATTCTATTAATTTCACAGAAATTTCCACTTCCCACAATTATCACACTACCCACTTCCAATTAGTACCACAAATCGAGAAAGTTGGACTTGACAACTAAATTGTTGTCTCACAAGCAATAAGTGTGACCACCCATTGCTAACAGATGTTACACTGTGGTAATCTTAACTGACCCTCAAGCATTGTGAGCTAACGAACACGACTACGTGGAATCTCATCCTGAAAGGACCGGGACGACACAGTAACGTGACATCATCGTAAACCTTCAACATAAATATGGTTGACCACAACTTGATAAAAGACACATCCAACTTCCTCAACGCGCCGCGCTTTCAACTTGACCGGAATCCTGAACCAAATTTTGCTCATGATTCTTGGAAATTGTTGAATTCGTGCGTGTGTGAATATAATGAGGAGTGTAAATGTTTGCGACAATGCCAGAAACAATGAAAGAGGATTCACCGGAAAATGTGATAAAAGTTTCCAAGTCGTTGGAATAGCATGAATTCCTGTTCGCAGAATGGATCATTTTTTGCTATCCGTAATAGAAAAAGTTTTTTTTATGCCTGACCAATTAGCGTTCATGACAGTGAGCGATTATGTTGACTGAGGTGTCTTACCTGTGGATTAAAGTAAAAGCCATTAGAACTTATAGAATGGCATTGTCTCTACATACTGAACAACATATGCAGCCTACCTGCTTTAGAATTTGAGAGTAGGCATAATAGAGAATAGCTCCTGCTGCGTTATTGGAGCTGATTGTGAATTGGCGCATAAATCTTTCAATCCCTCGTTTCAGCTCTCCTCCTGCCTACGACAAATCCTTTTCTTTGAATCGTCCTTATCGTTTTCTCCACCGTACAGCTCCAGGCCATCAGATAAATCAACTAATTAGATTTCGTATTCTGCTCAAGTTCGTTGGCATCCATGTAAATATTTGAAATACGAGGCATGTCCTGTGTGGGACGAAATCGCGAAAGCAAATAGCGAAACGTTATTGGCAATAACTGCGGTAGATAAAAAGCATCCAAGATGAACTTCTCAGGCAGAAAGAACGTTCCAGGCCCACAAAGTGCTTCTTCTCAAGAACGAAAGCTTCTTTCGTCCTACTGGTAAATAATGTACCTTAAGTACATGTCTCTCTATTTGGTACACAAAATGATAGACTCTATTAGATTTACCATGTGAATGTTTGGCATACAATCCCTGAAGGAATCAAATCCTTTTCAGTTTGCAGCAACCATCAGGCTGATGTAATTACTTGATTTGACAATCGCCTGTGGCTCGTTTGATAAAGGGATGGGAGATTTTTTTCTTGTTAAGAAATCGTCTTTTTGATTCAAGGATTTAGTGAAGGTAAATAGTAGACGTTTGAAATTAGACGTTTCTAATTTTTGGTGAAAGTTTTATCAAATTTTTAAGATTTTGAAAAGAATCTTTTATCGACTTAAGCTAAAACGATTACGCTTAGTAGAAACGTCAGAAAATCTGATCTTATTAATGTTCTGGCCTTTTCGAAATTTTCGGACATTTCTAAGGCGATTTCGTTACATATTGAAGTATCCCTATAAATTTGTGTTCATCAAAGGTAACAACATGTTCTTTATACGAGCTTGTTGGTGTAGTACGTGATCTACGATGCCTGGTGTTACCTTGCTAGTAGAGGGTATTCTGGCTGGGAGCCTTCGGTGCCGGATAGCCCCCGAAGGATGGGCGTGAGCACCAGTCGATCAGCCAGTGGGCCCCAAAGCCACCAAGCGAGAATGCGGCCGGCAGAATATCAGATCAAAACACATATTTCGATCTCATCCACATCTTTGCACCTAATTTTCACCGAAAGCGAAACACAGTTGCGAAAGAAACCCAGAGTGGAACAAAAGGTAAACTGCCTCCTGCTGCCATCAGACCACCAAGTTCGACTCGTTACCGCTTCTATGACCTACCCCCTCTCAAGTCAAAGCAGCGCTGAAAATTAACAATTGAAAAAAAGTAAGAAAAATCTTCAATAGAGAAGAACCGAAAAAATGAGCAATAATTTAATTTAAATTATTACTTTGTATTTCAATCAAACAAGAAACCATTTATAATACAATATCGCTCTCCGCGATGACGTTGGGGGCCCTTTCTGCTCCCACTAATTCAACTTTATCTGTACCGGATCACCGTTTCGCAGAACTTCTATTGTTGCGCGGGTTGGAATCGTTCCTTAATGACGCGTGTTTTTTTTCGGTTTCCTAAAGAATTGTAGCGCCTCCGTTTCCACAGATTTTCGCGTGCCTTGGTTGAGATGCAAACACACGCACATACAGAGTGTGGACACGTCGTTTCAGGCATCATAGACGCCTTTTCCTTTTGATCTTCATTCGTTCCTTGACCACGCTTGGATTGCAACGAGCATCGAGTGAAAAGAAAGTTGCGATGCATGCGACGCACCTTTCATTCTACATCCATCCTGGCCTAACTTGTATCTTCTGATAAGTAAATTGTAGTTTCTGTTCGCAAATAAATTTATTAGTGTCAACGAAGTACCCTTTCATATCCCTAAAGAATTGATAATTCAATTGAATAAACAACAAAGATTTCGGAAAATTTACGGTCGAAAATTAGATTATGACAAATCCCTAAAGTGGTGACCCCGTATTTAAAACAAAAGAACAACAGAAAAGCAAAAAAATGTAAACTCATTCGGCAGTGTGAATTGTACTCAGTGCTTTTGTCAGACGGTAATTCGAAAAGCACTCGCAATTGCAGTTAAGTGAATCATCAGCAAGTTCCAATATGAGCGTAGAGAGCCATGCCAAGCAGATTGTAGCTGAGGAACGAGATCATTTGGCTCAGGGCCACCTGGCAGCAACAGGTGAATGTCGTGAGTAGCTGCAAATTGCCGTTATTTTGGCAATCGAGTCCTGAACTATGGTTTTTTCGGATTGTGTTACAGTTTCACGCGCACAGAATAGCTTCGGACCCAACAAAGTATCACCTCGTTGTCAAAGCACCGGACTTTGAAACAGTTGCGGACATTTCTGACATTCTCCGTACGTCGCCGGTGGCAGACAGTTATAACACGCTGTCGAAAGCCATAGTTTTGCGCCTCACCGATTCATCAGACGCGCAGCTCCATAAGCTCTTGAGTAGAGCTCGGGGATAAAAGGCCGTCACAACTACTGCGCCACATGCGGACACTTGCCGGCACATGTGCTGGAGATGATATCTTACGAGTCAAGTGGTTACATCTTTTACCAGAGCAGACGCGTCGCATGTTTCTTCTTATACAAGGTGCGGCAGCATAACTTCCTTTTTTGAAATGCCCGCTCTTAAAGTGCTAACTGTCATAGCGCGGCGTTAGTAGTCTCATTCGAGAGAGGTGATTTTAAAGTTTTGCTCATCCCTTGGTTAGTCGCTATCATGCGTTGGAACAGTGCGGAGCGTGCATTTAAACAAGTACCGCTGAAAATTTGTTTTGTTGAATTTTGAAAAAAGGAAGTTATGCTGCCGCACCCTGTAAAAGGCCAGACACTCGAAGAGCTCGCAGCTGTAGTTGATGAGGCTCATGACATAGGACCACCTGTCATGGTGATTTCTCAATTTCGAATTTCAACGCCTTCGTCCGGCTATGCAACTCCGCAGCCTCCGCCCGATCTGCTAATGCAGGAGCTATTCGCAATGCAACAGCCCATCGCCGAACTCACGAATATCACTCGCGAACTCCAATTAAATACGAGATATCCTGATCAGAGAAGCCGTTCAGTATCACACAGTGACTGTAAACCTCAGGCCCGCTCTTCTACACCAGGCTCCAACGAAAGAACGGGGTACTGTCGGTACCACACGAAGCACGGTGGACGCCTTCAATATTGCAGGCAGCCCTGTTCCTTCTCCACTCAGGCACAGCTGTCTCAGGAAAACTGAAGAAACCGGCGATACTTTTGGCGCCCATCACCGGTAACTCTTCAGAAAGCCGCATTTACATCTTGGATCGCAATTCCTCGATCCAATTTCTCATCGACTCTGGATCTGAACTCTCTATCATTCCCAAAAAAGTTATCAAGAAACCGCTTCAAAAACAGAGTTTGACTCTTACTGCAGCCAACGGAACGCCTATTGCAACCTTCGGAGTGAGACAGCTCAGCTTAAACCTTGGTTTACGCCATCCTTTTCAGTGGAGCTTTATCATTGCAAACGTTTGGACGGCAATTCTTGGAGCAGACGCTTTGAAACACCTCAGACTTCTCATAGAACTCCGAAATTCATCGCCCACTGGGTGGTTGCACCAGGTTTTCAGAACCTTGCTCAATCGGTCCAGTTCCGGAATCGCACTCTATTATAATTGCTGCGCCCGAAATCATGCCTCATGAGCCTCTAGAAGAGGTCTACGCAAAGCTTATCGCCAATTTCACCAAAAGCTCTGTTCGCTCTGGAGAGACGGTGCACGTTCCTGATCTAGCCGTTCAGCACCACGTCGTTACTAGTGGCCCACGAGTATTCGCCCGACCACGTCGACTCTCAGGTGAACGACTTAGTGTAGCTAAAAGGGAATTCAGCGAATCGCTAGAGCGAAAAATCATCCGCCCCTCAGCGCGTCAGTGGGCCAGTACTCTTCACATGGTGCCGAAGAACAATGGGGTTTGGCGAGCTACTGGTGACTATCGCCAGTTCAACGCAATCACCCGCCCCGACCGTTACCCACTTCCAGTAATGGAGTACTTGCTGCAGGGTGCTCGAGGCAAAGTGTTTACGGTCATCGACATTCACGAAGCCTTTTACCAGATCCCCATGGTACCGGAAGACATTGAAAAGACAGCAGTCACGACGCTTTTTAAATTGTTCGAGTTTTTAGGCATGCCACTTGGTCTGAAGAATGCGAATCAAACCATGCAGCGTACAATTTATCATGTCCTCAAAAATCTACCATTCATGCGTGAATATCAGGATGATCTTCTCGTCAGCTCAAACAGCCACAAAGATCATCAGGCACACCTCGCAAAACTTCTCTCCACTTTAAACAAAGCACTCCTCAAAATTAACTGAACTAAATGTCAGATCGTTCAGATTGGGAGCTTCTAGCCATTTTCGTTGCAATCAAGCATTTCCAGCGCATTCTTGAAGACAGGCAGTTCGCCACCTATACAGATCATCGACCGCGCACTCATGCACTCAAGCAACCGTAAGAAAAGCATCGTCTCGACAGATTTGGCGATTTGATTTTATATCGCAGTGTAATACCCTGCTGAAATACACACCTGGGTAAGAAAAAGCTGTAGCTATCGCACTCTTGCGCTTGGAAACTGTCTCCATTCCTGCCGCCTGCAACCTCAGCACCATTAGCGCTGAGCAAGAGAAAGATGAACAGCTACCGCACCTATTAGCTACCCCTCGCTTTAAGCTTCGACGCCTCGAGCTGAACGGATATTCATTAGTTTGCACCAAACACGACTGCACTATCAAGCCCTACTTGCCAGTCTCACTACGCAAACAAGCATTCGACCCAGCTCACAATTTGCCGCATCCGAGTGGTCGTGCTACAGCTAAATATTTTTGACCAAGCCTTCGTGGCGACATATTTCGGTGGGCCCAGCACTGCATGCCCTGCTAAAAGTCAAAAGTCTATCGCCACAATAGAGGGGAGCTAGGAAATTTCACAGTAACGGATCAAAGATTCGCCCACATCCATTTGGACCTGATCGGAGTGTCACTCGCGGAAAATTTTGAACACTGTCTTGCTATTATAGACCGCTACACCCGTTGGCCGCATGCAGTACCAGTATGTGATTTGACAGCCACAATCGTCACCCATGCTCTCGTTGATATGATAATTGGATATCCTACTTTGGGAAGCCGCTCAAAATTACGACCAGTCAGGGCACGCAATTCGAGGCTGAGCTTCACCGTGAACTGTCTCACCACCTAGGAGCTCATCAAATTCATACGACCTCTTACCACCCCAAATTGAACGCCATGGTAGAGCGTATGCACCACAAGCTCAAGGCTTCTCTCAGATGTACATTGTTTGCAACCTTCGACAGTACTCCAGAAATCTCCTGGCCGAAAGTACCGAACTCTTTGGTTTTCGAACGACTTTCAAGGAGGACTTTAAGCCCTCAATGGCAGAACTAGTCTTTGGAACCTCACTTCGCATCCCAGGTGAATTCATTGATCCTCATCCTGTTCCCGTTTGTACTCCGGCAGATTTCGCTACCAACCTCCGTCACCTGTTCAACGCGATTCACCCAATCCAAGCTTTCAGACATGTCAACTATCACCCTTTCATTTTCAGGGACTTAGCCAATTGCGAATACGTTTTTCGCCGAATAGACTCAATCAAAAAGCCACTGGAGCACCCGTACTTCGGACGCCATCGAGTGATGAAGCGTATCGACGAGCGCACTTTCATCGTAGACGTCAATGGCATACTAAAAACACTATCGACCGATCAGCTGAAGCCCGCTTACATCGCTGCAGCAAATTTAAAGCATCCAGTAATCACAGATTCACAAACGTCCATTCCAGTCGATTCACCAGCCTCCATACTAGAGCCTGAGACAGCTTAGCAGCTCACCGCCTCATTAGCCAACATCCGTCGCTCCTACGTTACCTGCTCAGCTTCCATCACCGGCAAATATACCTAAGGCCAAAAAGCGCATTAAATTTTCATTCCCTTCACAACCCGCGAAGCTTATTGGGAAGGGAGTACCTGTAGCGCTTTCGCTTCCATAGTCTCAACTTAAACGAAGAATTATACCAAGGGAGATTTTCGCGTGCCTTGGTTAAAATGCAATCACACGCACATGCAGAGTGTGGGCACGTCATTTCAGGCATCATAGACGCGTTTTCCTTTTGATCGTCATTCATTCCTTGGATTCTTTGTAGCGAGCATCGAGTGAAAAGTGAGCTGTAATACATGCGTTGCAGCATGTGATAGTGGATTGCACAAGCAGCAAGACGCGCCTTTCATTCTACATTCATCATAGCCTTACTTGTATCTTGTGAAATGTAAATTGTAAGTTCTGTTCGCAAATAAATTTATTAGTGTTAATGAAGTACCATTTCATATCCCAAAAGAATTAATAATTCAATTGAAAGAACCAAAAAGATTTTGGAAATTTTACAGTCGAAAATCAGATTATGACAAATTTTCTTGGGCTCGAGCTAGCGCAAAAAAACGTATAACAAGTTTTCACAATAAATAAATACTGAGCAGTCGTCCATAAACACATCATATTCTCATATTGAGCAGTCAAATATTTTTAACATCAAATCATTTTTGAAATTCTCAAACAATTTAAAAAATAGCAGTAACGGTTATCCTTCTTTGATGAACCTGCGTGATCATCACTCTAGTAAGCCCGATATAATTTGCAAAATGGATTTTCTAACTATTTCTTATTTTCTAACTATTTCTTAACAGAATGTGTTGATATAAATAATACATGTATTTCAAACATAGTATTGTTAAGCGGTGATATTAAATTGTGGGTACTAACAAAGCAGCAGGTCCTGACAGAATTACTCTTCCAAAAAAAAAACTTTCTGATTCGTTGTACAGACCACTCACTATTATTTTTAACAAAAGTCTTGTGGAGGGATATGTTCCACACATTTGGAAGACAGCCAACATTACACCAATTCATAAACCAGGTGCTAAGGATAAAATTGAAAATTACAGACCTATCTCTATTTTATCTTGCATCGCAAAAATATTCGAACAATTAATTCATGATAAATTGTATTCAATTTTAAAATCTAGCATTCCTCTCAGCCAGGCTTTGTTAAATCAAGATCCTCTATTTCTAATTTAATGGTATACTCAAAATTTATTTTCGAAGCATTAGACCAGAGTGCTTCGGCTGATAGAATTTATACCAATTTTCGAAAGGCTTTTGATCGCATGGACTACCTGATTTACTTTAAAAACTATATTTCAATGGCATTGAGGGAAATCTCCTACGATGATTTTCCTCATATTTGGATAGCAGGCGTCAATCAGTTACACTTGATGGCTTCTACTCTCCATCGTGTATTATCACTTCCAGCGTACAGCAGGGCTCCATTTTAGGCCCATTTCTTTTCATTCTATATATTGAATAGTCACTAAACGGTGTACGTTGTCATATATCGGGCAATACTAACCAGATTGAGTCAAACTGACGTGCGTTTGAAAGGTGACATTCCAGTATACAATTTTCAAATGGAAAGTTTTGTATTTTGTCATTCGTGTCAATGAATAAACCGCATGAATTAACACAAAAAAAAATTTGATCGACCGAATTTCCGTTCATTTTTGAAGCAAATCATTACGATAAAAAATGGGTTAGATACGAGAATGTCGTTCGAAAAAGATCATGGTCAAAAAAGGTAACGACTTGAAAGACAGGATTGACGGCAAATAAGGTTATGCTGTGTGTATGGTGGGATTTGAAGGCAATTGTTTATCATGAGGTGCTAGAACCTGGCCGAAGACTCAATTTGGCTCTGTACTGTCAGCAATTAACCTGCTTGTAAAAAGCAATTCAAAAAAACCGGCCAGAATTGATCAATAGAAAAGGCCTTGTCTTCCATCATGACAATGGCAGACCACACACATCTTTGATGATCCGGCAAAAATTGACAGAGCTTGGCTGGGAAGTTTTGATGCATCCACCGTATAGTCTAGACCTCGCGCACCATCAGACTACTATTTGTTTCGGTCTCTGCAAAACTTCCTTAATGAAAAGAAATTCTCTTCAAAATGGGACTGTGAAAATCACTTGGCCAAGTTTTTCGCCGATAAACGACAGAAGTTCTCCACAGATCGAATCATGGCTCTACCCAAAAAATGGCGTAGGATCATAGATAATAATGGACAATATGCACTTAAATTAAATCCATTTTAAATAACAGGAATATTCAATCGAAAAATGACAAAAAAGGCTCAATACTTTTTGGACTTACCAATATTTTACTAACGTAAGATATTTCTTTAAGCATCCCGAAAAATATGGGCATCCACTGCTCATGTGCTCACTTCCCCTTTGGTTCAGGAAAGCGGATAAAATGCTACATGTAGCATCAATGTATTACGAACCCCAAGCACCAAGGCAAGAACTGGTGGTAACATCGTAAACTGTAATGGATTCGAGAATAATGGGAGTCTGAAATGTACCATTTTCGGTTGTCATGTTGGCTAGTATCGATTTTGGGAGAAGCAATTGAACAATTGATCCAGCTCTCTGGGTCTACATAAACAACATCAGAACATCGGAAGAGTCGTGAACTAAATTGAAAATGATATACAATGACATATTAACAGCAAACACATGTAATAATAACATAATAAAAAAAAATTACAAGCGTTTAATTCTATTATTTAATCTGAACAAGTTCAAACAAGTGATGTCACCTTCAATAAATAGCTTCCGGCTGGAACTGCGATCCCGGTTGCATGTTTGGTTCCACCCGTTTTGTTGCCGTAGCCCCCTTGGAGCCGTTAAATGGGAATACTGCTCGCCAGAATACCTCGAAATACATATCAACCCAAAACCGAAAATGCTCAAATATAAACAGCCCAAAGTAAGTTGTTTAGGAAACCTCTCAGACCTCTGCCGCGCCAAGCACCCGCGGTCAATACCTGTTAAAATATGTTTTATTATTTTTTGTCATACACAAATTGTCGTCGCTGGACTTTAGTCCACTTTTACAGTGGAAAAAGAAAACCACATTATTCAATCTACCCTTAAAAAATTCTTTTGATCAGGCAAACTTTAATAAAAATGAATTGATCAAATGAAATTCTCAAACTTACAATTATAAACTAGTCTTCCATTGATGACCCCTTGCTGTCAAAATCCTCTTCGGTTCCGATATGTTGTTGTGCTTAAGTTAATATCAAACGTTTAGTGCCCCATGAACTACTCAAATCGAACTGCGAAATGATCAACTGCAACCGACACTTGATTAGCCTGCCGTCGAATCTTAGTCTAATGGTGCTGTATACCAGACGTCTGAGCAGCCACGTTTGCTATCAATAACGTAGTAAACGGTACGGTCACATGCTCTTAAACGCCATTTTCGATTACGTTACACGAGTCTTATTGATGCTTACAACAAAGAATTGAACCAACCAATGCTCTTGTAGAAGCCATATCATTCAAAGTATTCCCAGACTTCTCACTCACACATGTCTCAGTTGCAGCTGTTTCTGACGACCTAACATCGGCATGCACTTCCAAAAAATGTCCTGTTTTACTTCCCGCGAAAGCCGTAGTAGATTCACGATTTGGTACATGTGCTATACCAAAAGCTGTGACCAGGAACGCCAATATAACTGCCACTCGCTATAGTTAAGCTGGCTTCACCTTGCTTGTTGCTCCGATTCGTGATACAGCATTCACACTAGCTCCTTCACCTTGATTTCTCAACTGATTTTCTTTCTTCATTGTCGAATTCGAACTTGAAACCGTCGCCGTCACCAAAAAAGAAAAAGGCATATGTCAAACGCCCGGTCTCTTCAGCCGTGGTTGCTGTAATTTTAATGTTTATAAATGTTCGTTCCACATTCCACAAATTCCTCAGCATCTGTCGCTTCCATTTTCCGGGTTGATAGTTGAAGAGACTTTCCTCGTAGTCTTATCGGCGGAGGACATTCTTCCTGGTGGTGTGACAGCTATCCTACTTCCCTAGCTTAAATCTACATTTAATATAAAGAAAATTCTAACAACACAATCTTATTTAAATACATATAATAAAATTACAATAATTTAACTCCTCGACTATTTACGAGGGCGGTCTAAAAAGTAGCCGATCCGACAAAGAAAACAGTAAAAAACAAGTTGGGTAAATAGACCTACGCTCATGTCAGAAGGGTTTTGTATTCAATTTACAAAATGCAGTCACCAGATCGAATCAAATCAAGATACATGTCAAAGACGATTTTATTGGAGAAAATATGAAATACGAAGATCATACTATTATTAACAAAGTTGAACGAATTTCGACTTCTGAGGTTTTTGATATTGTATATTGTTATACTCATAAATATCTCCCTTGATTATTATTTCAGATGTCCATCCGCGACGGAGGAAATACATTTTTCATATATTTTCCCCCTGTGCCCCTACTGAAGCAAAAACTGACAGTTTAACAACTGTTTTGAAAAGCTGCCATGAAAACTTTTATTTTATACTCATATCGGCTACGTTTGATGAATATTTTTTTCAGGGGCCACTCTCATGTACTGTCATCGATTAATGGCCAATTTTTTTCGAATCCTAGAATGGTTACAAAACCCTTTTGCTAGGAGCTCTCTCCCACCTCTTTGACTTGTTTCACTTATGAGCATTAATTGTAGGTATTCATCTTCAGTCATTCATTAAATTGAATCAAGTGTTCAAAGCATGCACCTTAAACGTTGAAGTTGGGAAAAAATAACTCAAAATTATCCAATCTTCGTATTTAAAACAGCCACTATTTTGTTTTACGATTACTGATACCACTAGCTGAACCTATTCTCAAAGATTTACATGCCACCTATCATTCCTGAAATTTTCATGCAAATCCTAGCAAAACTGTAGTGTCTGAGTCGGTAAAAAGCGCATGTTGTTCCATTGTCATATGGTGCCATACTAATAATGCAGGGCATATTGTTCCATAGTAATACAGGAAAATTCAAACCGCTATAACTTCGCTAAGTATGATTCAATCTTTATGAAACTTACAGGATACATCAATCTTATAAATAGTCATCTGTGTGCTAAATTACATAGAATTTAAGGGTACCGTTAAGATTTTATTCAAGAAAACATAAAATCGATAAATCATACCATTACTAACAAAGTTGAGTGAATTGCGACTTCTAACGTATTTGTTGTTGTTGTACTCACCAAGGCCTACATTCCTGATTTTTTTCAGATTTTATGGATCACAGGTGTCCAATCGCGAGGGGAGGGGACACAAATTTTTCGTGTATTTCCCCTCCCTGTGCACCCCTCGAAGCGAACTTTGCCAAACTAAGACCTGTTTTGAAAAGCTCTCATCAAGACCTTACATTTGATACCCATATCGGCTACTTTCAATGAAATTTTTTTTTACCTTATAAAATTTTGTTGTAGTTGAACTTTGAAGAGAACCCCACTTTACACCTACATACAAAATTTGATGTTTCTAGCTTAAGTAGTTTCCAAGAAAAACTGCTGTGACACACGGACGGACGGACAGACAGACGGACAAACGGACAGACAGGACGCGATTTTAGTAGGGTTTTGTAAAATTATTTTACAAAACCCTAAGAATGTGAAAATGTTTTTTATCTTTCAACATATTCTCCTTTTAGCTCGATACACTTTTCCCAACGATGTTCAATAGCATCAATACCCGCTTAATAGTAGGAACCGTCAAGCTCCTCAAAATAGCTATTAACCGCAGACTCTACCTCTTCATTGTTTGCCTCTTCATTTTTTGCCGCCGAGCCATTTTTTCAAATTCGGAAGAAGAAAATAATCGGAGGGAGTCAGATCGGGCGAGTAAGGTGCGTGAGGAACCAATTTGAGTTTAAACTCATTGATTTTAGCCATCGCATTGACGCACTGGTGCGTTGTCGTGACGAAACAACACTTTCTTTTTTGTCAAATGGGGTCATTTTTTCTTGATTTCATCAGTGAAACGCTGCAATAAGGCTGCATAATATGCTCCGTTGATTGTTTTTCCTTTTTCGAGATAGTCAATAAATATAATTCCACGCGCATCCCAGAAAACGGATGCCATGACCTTGCCAGCTGACTGAACTGCCTTTGCTTTCTTTGGAACCGGCTCTCTCTTTTCAGTCCACTGCTTTGAGTGCTCCTTGGTCTCAGGTATAAAAAGATGGACCCATGTTTCGTCCATGGTTATGAATCGACGCAAAAACTCGGCTTCGATATCGATGGAAACATCCTCACGTTGCTGTTTGTGCTCCATTGTGAGTAAACGCAGCACCCATCTTGCGCACAGCTTTTTCCTGTCCAAAATTTTGGCCAAAATCCAATGCACAGCACTTTTTGAAATTCCTGTCATGTCTACTATCTCGCGCACTTTAAGTCGACGGTCATCCAATACCATTTTATGGATTTTCTGCACATTTTCTGACGTAGTGACCTCACTTGGTCGGCCACTACGGTGTTCATCTTGGCAGCCCGTACAACCTTGCCTAAACTCGGCTACCATTGTAAACGAAGGAGCAGACTTCCTCAGAATAGAGTCCAACTCGACTTCGATATCGGTTGGACTTAGACCTTTCAAATGAAAGTATTGTGTCATATAACAGGGGTCAGTTAGTCACAGGGGTCATGACCCCCCCCCCCAGAATCAGCATGCATTTTACAAAACAGAGCCGAACGAATTATTCGGAAACCCCAAAACAAACAAAAAATCAAACGACCAAAATGAACCCAGTTTTTGTGAAATCAAAAACCAGAAACACACCAAATGACCAAAGTCAATTTACCATATTCTTGACTTAAAAATATTGGAAACAAAATAAAACTATAATAACGACTAAACTTTTTATAGAATAATGATTTTTTTCTGTATTTGGGTTGTAGCAACACTTGTGATTTGTTTACGTTTGTATAAATTCCAACGGGGAAGATCATTTATAACACAAAATCTAATTTTCTATTTTGTTTTGCATATCTGTTGATTATCGCAACGATGTCCAATTCGATGTCGCGATGAATGTGTAACAATGCAAGCCCAGTTAGTCTGTCTTCTGCCATAGTTGATCTCAGCCATGTTTTGAGGCGACTAAGAGTTGAAAAACTCCTTTCTGCAGTGGCTGTGGTCACAGGAAGCGTATGCAAAATATCAAGCAGTTTCCGAATGCACAAACTAGAGGAAGCGAGACGGGGAGTTCACCGCCGTTTTTAACAATCCAATTCCATTTGGCTACTCACAATTTGAATTGTGCAATGACTCCCGAGACCGAGACAGGAGTATGCAGAAGCTTCTGGTACGTTTCTGCTACATGGCGAACGTCTTCAATGTCCTCCACTGTGTATGAAGTCCGAGGCAGAAGCACTCTCAACCGAAAAAGGTTCATCACGTCTGTGAAGAGTCTTTCGTTAAGGTCTGTCACAACGTTGTCCAATAGAGGAATAAAAATCCCTCTCCTGAAATGCTCCTCCGGGGTTTGATTTTGTTGACGATTATCTCGATGTTTTTGGCGAGAAACAGCACGAGGTACTTTCATCTCCACATCCAACTGTTTAGAGAGATTTTAAGTTTCAGTATACAGCTGTTAAAAAACGGAATCAGCCTCGCTTCTTTTCGTCTCAAGAACAATCAAAGTATCTGCTATCAAATCGGTTACTTTTTTAAGATCTAATGATGGTTTTTGGAGTATTCGGCTTATTGGTAAAGTTACTCCATAAAAATAGAAAAACCAACAAAATTATTGTAAACTAATTTTCATCTTTTGGTTTATAATAATTGTTTTTGTTTTATTAATTAAATTGAGTAATTTCTTGAAAAGTAAATTTGAATCAAGTCTTTTCTCAGCAGAACAAAACATTGCTGCGTATTTTTTTTCAAATCGTTTAACTGAAAACATGAAAAAGCACTAGTTATATACATCCCAAGAACATCATTCAAGTAAGCAGTTGAAATCAGGAACGTTGGATAAGAGCATAAAGAAGGTTAGCAGCAGAAGATGCACTTTTCTCATTCCGCCACGTTGAAATCTCTTCAAGTGCTCCACAAATTTTTATTAACTGTTCACCTTGAAACTGCAGGCATCCTACGTGATTTTCAACCCATCGTGTCTCGCAAAGACTGAAGAGATTTTTTACCAAACTTGTTTTCGAAGACACCGTGTCTTTTTGAAAAAGCATTTGAAATAGCTACAATGGTTTTCATTGTCCCTGAAGCGTTTCGGCTGTTTGAGACATTCGGTGATTTCAATAAAGAATTATCCAACACATGGTTATTGCAAGGAAAACGTCGTGCGTGAATTGCTACTTTCATCAACTCGTGACATGCCTCTTTCAAGTCAGACGCCATGACTGAGCGACTGTATGTACCGATTCCAACCACATATTGCAGGTCCAAGTCAAATTCGTTACACAAATCTATGACAATATGTGGCACTGCAACTCCAGTTAAATGACGCTCGTTACCTTCCACATCTTCAGAACGAATCGCAGAGTACGCGTCGCAAAATGCAACAAAATATTCTCTGGCAACTCTAGCGAAGTGACAAGCTGATCTGTTCAGTGTGTGAGTTTTCGGTCGTCTCGTCAAATATAACAGAGAAAAATATTACCGCTCTTACTCTATTCAGGATAACTTGCTGAATTTCCTCTTTGCAGGCTTCTATCAGTTGATTTTGGGTGGTTTTGCTTATGTACGTTGCGTTTGCACCTGCGGTTGCTAAATGTTGCTGAAGAGAAGAGTCACCAGAATAAATTCTGAAGCGAAGGAGAGCTCTAAAGTTCTCATCATTTGCCACCAGACTGTCTCCTCCGTTGGTCCTATCCAAGAGCAATCCATCATCCCTATGTTCACGTAAAGAAATATATTTCCGACCACAAAAATTGATCGTTTTGATTATAGGCATTAACCACTCTCGATTTTCTTTAATCTGTGCATATCGTTGTACATAGAGCTGGTTAACTACTTCTGATGCTGGATTGTGAAAAGTCTGAAGAAAATATTTGCCAGCTTCTACCGCCTTCTGGATATTGGTTTCGTTGGTGAACAGAAAGCGCTCCATTTTCACCAAGTAAGTCGTCAAACTTTTTCAGCGGTTCTCAAACTAGTCGCTTCAGATAAGTGTTTGTTTGGTAACCTCCTCCTGAGCTTGACGCGAATAGTACGCAGTATTTACAATAAGGACTTTGATCTTTATGAGACAAAACCAGCCAAGAGAATTTCTCTAGATGAGATATTTGAGCGTACTTCTTCCTTTCCTTCCCATTCTTCATCACGACATTATGAAGAAAAATATAATCAGGAGGAGGTTCTCAGTGATGTTTCAGTAAATCCGCCTTAGTAAAATCGTCGATGTTGCGTTGGTTTACGTAAGACCCTATATCGGACGCAAAATGACGCTTGCAGTATGGTTCGTTTGTATTAGCCCAGTCATATTAGGGCTTTCACCTCGGAATGAAAGATAATAAGCTGCAAATTGGTATGAACCTTTGTTTTGTCATTCTAAATGTTGTCTCAAAAGTCAAAATCATTATCGTGTTCGCGTCTCAAGATATTCAAGGTCAAAGGTCACAAAAATCGGTTTTTCGCGAATATCTAGCTTCCTATCGGTTAAATGAGATTTGCATTTATTATAAAAGTTGTAGGCTATAAAATTCCCTACAACTTTTGTTTAAACTTTTTTTTCATACGACCAACCGTTTTGAAGGTAGAGCGCGAAGAGTGCACATCGTACAGTCATATACGGCCTAATGCAAGGTCAAGCGTGAGTTATGGTTATCAGTACGTTATAAAGTCAATTATTTACTTGGAAATTATAATTATTAAACAATGCCTATTATTTATGTACTAACTATTAATTATTTATATTTAATTAAAGTAAGTAACTTGATTTGCAACGGTACAATTTCAAACTAACGAATAATCTTGACTCATACAAAGTGGAGAGAGTGGCCTTGAATACTATAGAACATCTGTCCCGGCAATGAATAGAAAAGGGCATAGGGTAGGGACAAGTATTTCCAGGTATATAAGTATTGAGAAATTTACGCGTTTTAAAGAAAAGATATATAATGTCGTGTTAACTTAAAATAAAACTAAAATATATAATCCAGAATTAATAATATTTTATACTTAAATAGTTAAATATGAATAATTATATATATTATTTATGTACTAACTATTAATTATTTATATTTAATTAAAGTAAGTAACTTGATTATTTATATATAATTATTCATATTTAACTATTTAAGTATAAAATATTATTAATTCTGGATTATATATTTTAGTTTTATTTTAAGTTAACACGACATTATATATCTTTTCTTTAAAACGCGTAAATTTCTCAATACTTATATACCTGGAAATACTTGTCCCTACCCTATGCCCTTTTCTATTCATTGCCGGGACAGATGTTCTATAGTATTCAAGGCCACTCTCTCCACTTTGTATGAGTCAAGATTATTCGTTAGTTTGAAATTGTACCGTTGCAAATCAAGTTACTTACTTTAATTAAATATAAATAATTAATAGTTAGTACATAAATAATAGGCATTGTTTAATAATTATAATTTCCAAGTAAATAATTGACTTTATAACGTACTGATAACCATAACTCACGCTTGACCTTGCATTAGGCCGTATATGACTGTACGATGTGCACTCTTCGCGCTCTACCTTCAAAACGGTTGGTCGTATGAAAAAAAAGTTGAAACAAAAGTTGTAGGGAATTTTATAGCCTATAACTTTTATAATAAATGCAAATCTCATTTAACCGATAGGAAGCCAGATATTCGCGAAAAACCGATTTTTGTGACCTTTGACCTTGAATATCTTGAGACGCGAACACGATAATGATTTTGACTTTTGAGACAACATTTAGAATGACAAAACAAAGGTTCATACCAATTTGCAGCTTATTATCTTTCATTCCGAGGTTGACCCCTTATTTTACCTAATATGACTGGGCTATAGTATTCGCTGAATGGGAAGTGGATGGAACATTTTCAAGCCTATCAGCTATGTTCGAAATACTAGCTGATGGTATGAATTCTTTCGCCGACGATGATGCATCAGAACTAGATTGAGACTCTGGTTTCTGACTTTTAGGAAAGAAAGTGTCAATCGTTCTTGTGGAAGCCGGGCGTTTGTTATTTTTTGTTATATATAATATTTTGTTATTTTTTGTTATTTTTTATATTGTTTTACCCTGTGACCCCCTCCGGAAAAAAATTCTGGATCCGCTCCTGCATAACAGTGCCCAATTTCTTCCATATTTACAAATTCACTGAGAGCGTTTTTTTTTCAAATTAAGTTGTTGAAAGGTGGTATTGTCAATCGCAGTAATTGTTTTTTTTTTTAAACAACCAGTATTCATAAGTCAGATCGGGTACTTTTGGGACTACCCTCGTATAAGCGGATTAAAGTCCGTTTTCTTGATTTTTCGAGTTAATTTCTTCGTGGGTGAGGCAGGGGCCGCTAAGTACTTGATGTGCCAGTTGCTTCAGAGGTATCTCTCAACTCGGAATTGTAACAATGCCTTCAAAAAACTTTATAAACTTACCAATAAATCCTTAGCAAATAAATGAGTTGAAAAAAACTGATGCAATATACACCCACAGAGGATGAGAATCTTTACCCTAATACTTTGGATTGGCTGACTGCAAATTTAGAGTCGCAGTAAGTCACCAAAGAAGCTTTTTGATAAACTAACTGTGCAAGTTTTTTAAACGTTATCCAGTCAATTTGTTTATTTTTTTTTTATGAATCAATGGACAGTTTTATGATGCATATTCTTCAGTTGTTTTATCAATAAAACTGCTTTTTTGACTTATTTCGAACTAAGATCATCTCGGAAAACTGTACCAGTTATTTTTTCGGCCCTCGTATCTTCCAAAAAAAAAACATTTTATTGTAGTATGCTACTACATAGTCCAATGGCTATAGTTAATAAAAGAATTTGCGCTTTTAAATTTCGGATAGCGTTACAAAAATTCTGTGTTTTAGTCGCCTGAATGAATTTCAAAAAACGATATGAGTACTTTTCAAATTTGGTGATTTGATTGAAGATTCACTTTTATGTTATGGATAGCAACTCGCTCTCCCTTTTCTCGTTTTCCGATTTCATGTATCCTTTAAAAATTTTAGAAAATTTGAATTTGCAATATACCCCAAGTGAATACGTTTGCAGTGCTTATAATAAAGATTGAATCAGCTCACGTGAAAATTTCTTCCAAAATCCTTGCCCATTCAGTTCTCTCCCGTGAGCATTGCAAACTTACAGGACAAACTCCAACAAATCACTTCGCTTGTCATTGTTATTTTCAGATCATAAACATATTTAAAACTTTTTTCGATACAACCCCATACCAAATCACCTCCAAGCCACCCCAAACATATTTGTCCTTGTCTTGAATAAAAAAAAATCCAATTGGGGTTCCTAGCTGAATTCATCTTCATCTGTTGGGGGCCGGGTAACAATGCTCCATCTGAGGTTATTTTCTATAATAATACACTGACATACGGATCTGTATGTATAGGAAGAAGGGTGGCTCCGCTCCGGTTCAGTGTACAAGGACATGTTTGTTTGTTTGGCTGTTTGTATACTCCTATATGAGAATGGAAATGATTCTGTGAAGAATTTTATTTGCTATTCTATTCTATGTTATGTTCAGTTCTGAAACAAAGTTTTCAAAACGGAACGAAGCAGCAAGGGTAAATTTTCACATCTGTTTTGGGGGAGGCGATGAATATTTTGTGATTTAGAGAATTTGACGTGCTATCGTGCGTTTCTATTAAAGTTATCCAAGCGAGAAATACTGAATATAGATGAGGTAATTTTAAGAGTGTTGTGAAGTGCTTTTGTATTCAAGTATGATATTATCCTATTTGGTTTAGTTTAATGAATGCTTTCAACAAGGCGGATTTACAATTTTCATATGTACTTATGCAAAGATTTGAGGGAATTTAGGTGATGTAAGTAAAATTGAAAACTTTCGGGTTTTCTTATTTTCCTTGATGATTAAAATCGCAAAAACGATGGTAGCTTAACGAAGCATACTTATGTCAAGTATTATTCATTAATTACAGATCAACAACAAGAATACTTGCTTCGAAAAACTTGCGAAAGAAGAACTTTTGTAGATATTCCAATAAAAGTTTTCATCTTTATCTTAGAGAGTGGGAAAGATAGGCTCATGCTTTTATTCAAAGTTTCTTGGTTCGATAGCAGCATTTATTCAACGTTTAACGTTAGATCCAGGTATTTTTCAGCTCTTGCAAACCCTAGAATATATGCAAAGAACGTGATTACGTGTACAGGATCAAATTCGTTAGCTTTTCAATTTAACTTACCAAAATACATTGATTATGTGACTTGCGTGACTTAATTTTGGAACTCCATCCTTCCTTAATTGAAATCACTGCAAAAGTTATATTTGACCAATTCAAGGAATTTACACGTGCGCTATACCTGTACTTAATTGATATTTAACCTTTGCCTTGACAATTCCCAAATAAGTGAATCGTTGCGTTTACTTATACGATTCACTTACATATTTCATCTCCAACTCGTTCACTGAAGCAAATCCTGCACGTGCGTTTGAATAACTCGACAGTTGATATTTTTTGGCTGTGCCTACGTACTCGTACTTCAATAAAACACATTCAGAAAGATTCCACTTTAGCTGTCTACTGATTCCTGGAAAAATTCTGCCCGTAATGCTCTCTTCTCGTTGAAAAGATGTAATATTCAGCAAGGTGCTTTTCTTGGAAACTGATACACATTTATATTGCGCTTGTTCATAAATGAAGAAGATTTTATGTATTTCTTAAATGAAAACAATAGCATTTGGAAAAGCCTCCTTAAGAAGATCTCCAGCAAATATGCGAAGGGATTGTTTATGCATGAATTTAAGCAGCTTTGTCAACAATATGAGCTATACATACATAAAACAAATGATTTGGGGGATGATATTGTAGACTCTGTGATGATATTCATCACCGTCATTCAAAAGAGCCAATATAAATTTAGATTGGACTTTCTGCAAAGTTGGCTACTTGGACTAAATAGAGGATATAATATTCAAGGAACTATCACCTCTTTACACATACTTCCGATATAAACTTTCATTTTTTATTTATTGCATTTGGTATCCTTCAAAAAGACTATTTGTTAGGAGTGTTTACACGTAAAAGAAAACTGCATTCCTCCTAAGAGAATTTATCTGAAAATGGTAAATATTTCAATTTGAGCAAACTTATAATTGCATAGCATTAATCCGGTTGATAAAGTAGAGAACACTCAAATTCCAATAGCGGTAGTAGTAGTACTCTATGGAGACTTTTCTTTTGACATATGTTACTCAACCTACTTTTAATCTTACGATTCATTTGACAGCGACACTTTTGTCAACTGTCATTAGCTTCTTTATACGACCTTAGTCTAAACTTTACAGTTTTGAATGAAAATGTAAATTTTCCTATTCCGTTTGCTCTTACGGTTATTGTCTTTTTGTTGCTTATTTACAGATTAAGAGCTAAACTGAACTAACCTAAATTATTCTATTCTTAGCCTAATTATATTGTAACTCTTTTTTGGAGTTTTGGTTAGTCTTGTGTCCTCTTCAACACCAAAATCGCGTTTCATAAGAGGCACAGTTCTTACCGTCCTGATCTTTAGGATATAAGGAAGTTATTTTTTTTATTTATTTGATCGGTTCCTTAATTATTGTTTATTTGATTTTATTTTGTTTCCCCGATGGTAATTCAAGTTGCTTTAGCCCCTGAAGGTATTGGAGAACGGTATATTTACCCCCATACAGGTTAAAGTATAGCTCAATGAGCAAAACTGGCTTGTCCTGTGTTGGCGTGCCATCGTATTTCGGCCAGAATCTTGCAACTTTTTGAGAAGTCCCCCTGACACTCCTAAAACTTGGCTTGTTTCGAAGTGGAATCTTTGAAGCGGGTTCTCTTGCGGTACGGCATTCCGCGGCATAGCTGAATTTCTTCTACTTGTGACTTCCGAGTATAGAGGTACTGGTTGTGCTGTCGTGGCCGTTGCTATTAGGGTTTGGATATATTCGAAAGATGGGGTTGAAATGGGGGTTGTTCTTTTTACTTTTTAAAAACGCTATCTTGTCTGCCAATCTCCTCCTCTCCGGACATCCGGAGAAGTTTGAAGGGTGGCCTTTCTCTTTGCAGAGGACACAGAAAGGTGGGTTACTTGCTTTGTCGATGTGCTTTCTTGGGCATTCTTGGGGGTTGTGGTCCTCTCCACAAGCTACACATCTTGTCTGGAAGGCACAATTCGCCGAGACATGGCCAAAGCGCTGACATCTATAACACTGGACTAGGTCACTCCTTCTGGGCTTTCATCATGTCACTTTTTGATGAAGGATGAAACGGAGCTTAAGTTGGCAGTCTTGGTCTTCTCTTTGGTTGAGGATTGTTTTGTATAAGTCTAAGTTCACGCCGTCCACTTTAAACTATCCGGTGGCTAACGGTAAGACATTGTCGATTTTTATGTCCAGACATTGTATTTCGATGCATTATCTGACCTGTGCATCTTCGAATGCCGAGTCTATACCTCTGAGTATGACTGTATATTTTTTGCATTCCGTTGATGTGAAGGAGTAACTTCCCGCTTAAGATCTGCAGATCAAATTTAGTAATTCATCATGGATGGTGACTTGGTTAACTGTGATTTTTGATTTGCTCGCGCTCAGGCGAGTAAGTCTATTCTTCGTTGTGAAGCTCTGTTCCATGATTTTTTTGAGCGTCATTGCTGTGATTCATTCTACGAATATAGGAAGACACCATGCCTTTTTCTTTTCGGGGGCAAACTTGTTTTGCTAAGAGATTACGTTTTCTTCTCCCGTAAGAGGAGCGTATGGGTTTGTATTATGGGGGTTAGTGCATCGATAAGAATGGGTAACTTTCTTTTAATTGTCAATTTACCATGAACCGTTCTAAACCCTTCCGATTCCATATTGATCAGGTCGGCAATTACCCTGTTTGAAACGTTTATTGCAGCTTGCTGTACTTCCATTGTTGCTAACGGTAGTATTTCTTTCTAAGCCGCTTTCATTCTTGGTGGGTGCGCCTTCTCGTCATTGTGTGCATCGGACCACTTTTGGACATTTGGGGGCTCGCTTTGTACCTCTGCTGTTGCCAGTTTTCCAGGCTTGATTTTCTTTGTTCCGATATACTTGTATTTTATTTTCTTTATTACTTTAATTTTTAACACCTTAGCGTTTTCGCTTGTGATGTGTTCGATTGGACGCCTCACCATCGACCCTCAAAATTTAAAAGATATGATAAATCCAGAATAATATTCAAATCTTGAAATAAAATGTAAGAATTATTTTCCTTTTTCAAGCTGATTGCATCTTTTTTTTCAATAAAAAACATAAGAATGAGCAGTTTGGAGACCGATATAGTCACTTTTTAGTATTTTATTTAATGAATTATAAGCAAATAGAGATTCTCATATTTCTGAGATAATACCAATATCTTCTTCTTTGTAGCACTACAGCCCCTCACGGACCTTCGCTTCCTGCAAATAACGCCTCCAACTGTCTTGGTCCTTCAATTTCAAAATCTAAGCAGTGATAAACTATCTTCGCCGACTGAGTCAGACCAGCGTTTCTCGATCTCCCCACTGATATCTGGCCTTCAGTTCTCCCAACAGATACCTTTTTGGATATCCGTTGTTCGTCCATACGATTCACATACCCAGCCGCAGCCTAGAAACTGTTAAGACCTCCGGCTCACCAAAAAATTCATACTGCTCATGGTTTTATCGAATCCAGCATCGGTCCCTATCTAACTTTACACCAATTTTGAGGGCGGTTCAAATATGATGGAGACAACCACTGTAGATGGCGCGCCTGTATGTTTTGAAGGTAGTGGCTTGACTATGTGATAGCTGGGTCCCTTACAAACAGTGTGACATAGTTTCACGCGCGTACGACTAACCGTTGCGCAACGTATTGTCATTTGTTTTTCAGTATGTGAAGGCGTTAAACACACCCGAATTTTTCTGCGTTTGCGGGCTCAGTTTGGTAGTGAGTGCTTGAGTCAGGCTGTTGTGCTTAAATGGGCCAAAGCATTCAAGAATGGTCACGAAACCGTCAAAAATAAGCCGCATGATCGTTGATCGCGAACCAGCATCACACCAGACAACATTTGCCGCGTAGAGCAACTCATTTTGGATGACTGTAGGATGAATGCTCGAGAGACTTCGGCAAAACTCGGCATCAGTATCGGCTAAACTCGGCATCAGTATCTATATTGCAAAATAACGGCGCTATGGGTTCCTAAACTGTTGAACTTCGAGGACAAATTCACGTGGTTGGAAGTTTTTTGCCGCTTGGTGACGTGATATGAGGTTAAGGAGGACGGTTTGTTAACGTGAATCTTCGCTACAGACATAGATGCACTATTATCCTCCCAAAAATAAGGTATCGTCTAAAGCGTAGAGGAAGAAGGAGGATGGGGCGCCAGTCAAAGCGAAGAAAACCTGGCCCGCCGGTAAGATTATGTGTACTGTATTCTGGGAATGGCGGGGCGTGCTGTATGTCAATGTTCAGTGCATCCAACGTTCTATCACTCCTAGCCAAGGCAAAATCAGAGCTTCGATGACCCGCATCCTGCAGCTAAACCTACACGGCAGTTCAACCGCCCAAAATCTGCTTGAGCAGTTTGCGAGGGAAATGAAAGCCGACTTCTTGCTGCTGCACCTTAATAAAAGTCCTGGATTATGGTACTCTGATGAGACTGGTACTGCCGCTATCTGGGTTCGGAACAGTGACTTTCAAGCGGAGAGTTGTGGACAGGGGGATGGTTTCGTGTGGGTTCGGTGCTCAGGGATTACCTTCTTTAGTGTGTACCTAACGCCTAATGAGTCGATATCATCTTTCCAAGCCAAGCTTAATGATTTGGAGGGCGCTGTCTCAAACACAGAGGGTAAAGTGCTCGTTAGGGGCGACTTCATGCTAAAGCAATCGAATAGGGCATGCCTCAGACGGATCCGCGGGGAAAACGAATCCTGGAAATGACGGCCAGGTCAGCCCTCGTCGTACTAAACTCCGGAAACACGCCGACTTTCCGCCGTATTGGCCGTGAGTGAACCATACTGGACGTGACATTCGCCTCGGAGTCCTTAGTACGGAGGAAACACAACTGGAAAGTATTAGAGGACTACTCAGCCAGTGATCATCAGTGCATTCTGCTTGAGATAAGTGATGCTATTTCCCGACGTCCATGCTCTCGGCCTTCTACAACTGAATGGAACATCGGAAGGATGGACGTCGAGAGGTTCGTCAAGGTTTCACAGCAGGTGAGCCGCTGCAGGGAGCTTCGGAGGGGACGGAAGAACTGGCAGCTCAAAACGTGGTGAACTCTACTATGAGGATAATTACGACTGCTTGCTGCACTTCTATGCCCCGTCGAAGACCCCGGCACGGCAAGCCCCCAGTGTACTGGTGGTCTACTGAAATCCCTGAAAAGCGGAGGGAGTGTCGCAAGCTCCGGCGTGAGGCTCGACAGGCGCGGAACTGTGACGAGGCATGCAACCAGGTGGAAGCATATAAGTCGGCCAGGAAATGCCTTCGCAAACTGATCAACAGTAGCAAGGCTCGCTGCTGGCAAGAAAAGTGCTAGAGAAACTCATCAAGGGAAGACTCCCTGACGCGATTCGTGCTGCTGGGGACCTATCTCCTCGGCAGTACGGCTTTAGAGCAGGACGTTCTACCATTGATGCGATTGCAGAGGTGGTGAACGCGGTCGAAAAGGCAGAGGCATATAGTCGCACCAAGCGACGGATCGTCCTGCTGGTGACACTCGACGTCAGGAATGCATTCAACTCCGCTAGATGGGTGGATATTCTGGACACGCTCGAAAACTCTTTTCAAGTTCCATAATATCTAATGTGGCTTTTGAGGAACTACCTAAAGGACCGAGGCCTGCTCTCCGACACGACACAGGGCCAACGAAGGATGGAAATTACATCAAGTGTTGCCCAGGGATCTATCCTTGGCCCGGACCTGTAGAACGTGTCTTACGACGAGCTACTGAGACTTGAGATGCCAGATGAGTCGCACTTGGTCGGCTATGTGGATGATGTTGCGGCTCTGGTCACTGAACGCACCGTTGAACAAGCGCAACTTAGGCTAGGTACGCTAATGCGCCGAGTGAGGGACTGGATGACTGCTCGCGGGCTCAGTTTAGCACTGGAGAAAACCGAAGTGGTCATCTTGACAAAAAAGAGAATCCCTAGAGTAAGGATGATCAGTATTGGAGATATAAAAATCGAATCGAAGCCAGCGGTGATGTACGTGAGCTACTGATCGACTCGAAGATGAGTTTCTCTGAGCAAATCAGGGCAACCGCTGAGAAGGCTGCTACGGGAATATCGGCCCTGAGTCGACTTATGGCCAACGTAGGGGGCCCCAGCCCGTCAAGAAAACGCCTCTTGATGAGTGCTGTAGGGTCAATGCTACTGTATGGAGCAGAGGTATGGTGCGACGCTCTCAGCAAGGAGGTATACCGAAAACGTTTGGCACAGGTACAGAGAAGAGGAGCACTGAGAATTGCATCTTCGTATCCAACAGTCTCCGACTCTGCAATGAGAGTGATTGCAGGCGTAATACCTGTCGCCCTCCTTGTTAGAGAGCGCCGCGCTATTTACCTGCGCCGAAACGAGAATGCGAGGGAGATGGTTGTCCGCGAGGAGAAACAGCGCTCGCTCAACGATTGGCAGCAGTCTTGGGTGAATTGTACGAAGGGAAGGTGGACTGCGCGCCTCATCCCGGATGTGAGACCGTGGCTAAATCGAATAACAAAACGAAACCTGGCCCGAAGTAATGTGTCAAACGGTTCCAGGCTGGGTTCTCAGGTTGACAGGGGAGGTGTTTAGTGGGTAGTCCAGTCGTGCATGGGAGTCCCACACTCTGTGCATAAATAGCATTCACCTCCCTACCACAAAAAAAAACATTCTATCACTGCTGCATACTACTCCAACCTTCTGAAAATACACCCGCTTATCGCTCGAAACGGAGTAGCATTCCAGCACAAAGTGCGATTCTTCTCCAGGATAATGCGCGCCCTCATATTGCGCGTCTCACGGTCGATACAATATCAGAATTGTGACGGGAGGTACTGCAACACCCCCCAACAGTCCAGATTTATCACCGAGTGACTATCACTACCAAACTGATTTCGCAAACGCCGAAAAATGTCCATGTTTTTAACGCTTTCCCTCACAAAAAACGAATGACAATACATTGCGCCACGGCAGCCAGCACTTGACGATCACTTATGGTCGTAGCACGCTGGTGAAACATGGACTCTTGACAAAAACTATGCTGCATTGTTTGTGGGAGACTCAGTTCCCACATACTCAAGCCCCTCAAAACATACATGCGCGCCATTCACAGCGTTTATCTCCGTCATATTTGAACCACGCTCGTATTTGCCAAAGAACTCATCTTTCGAAAGCATTCAGGTTGTTTGTGAACGCTTAAGTCAGGGTTCAGGTTACACACTCATAGCATAGCACAGGTCTTATTACAGATTTGTATACTTGGAGCTGTGTTCCCTGTGTATGTAGCTGGTCTTCAGGATAGTCTAAGTTGAATAAAATATTTCATTAGCGAGCTGTATTCTTCAGCATATTTCGTCCCTTTCATTAATGGTTCTTCTGCCAGCAATGTTGATACTGTACTTGCCAAGTAATATATTTTGGGTATTTGAGATATTTTTCTTTGACTGCGTTATGAGTTATGTTTTATTTCTATTGATTTTTAGCCTTACTAGTTTTGCTTGACTGCCGAGTTTCAGGAAGAGTTCTTTGGCAGTTATTAATAACCGTGACAAAAATGTTTATATCATCCGCATAAGCTACTACTTGGCCTGACTTGTATAGGAACCTCATGCACCGATAGGTAGCTTTTATATGAACTCTTTCAGAGTCAAATTGAATAGCAAAAGGGCTAGGACGTCACCCTACTTTAATCTGATATTTGCATCAAAGGTTGAGTTGGTTATTGATGCGAACTTTGGAGGTTGTCAACGTCATTGTCATTTTGGTAAGATAGACTAATTTGACTGGGATTTCAAAGCAAAGCATTGTTTGGTACAGTATGTCACAATCAATATCGTCTTATTTTTGCTAAATTCAATGAAAATTTTGTGCACGCTTACGTTAAAAATCCCAGCATTTTTCAAGTACCTGCTCGACCGTGTACAATTGGCCTAACGTCATTTTACCTGCTCTTAAGCCACCTTATTACTCCTCAATAACTCTGTGAGCGTATGGTATAATATTATGTTTGGAAATATTTTTTACGTCGTAAAAAGTAGTGATATGCCTCTATAATTTTCACACTGTACCTTATCACCTTTTTTGTGGATAGGGAGTGTAATTTCTTGGCTCCACTCATTTAGCAAATATTCTTGATGGCTTTGTGGATGGGTCTCTGAAAACTGCTGGTCTCATATTTAATCAGCTCAACCAGAATCTAATCGATGCCTAGTGCTTTTTTATACTTTTTCAACCTTGATAATGGAACAAACTTCATCCAGAGCTAGTGGAGCCAATGAGAGATCGCCAAGAATATCTATAGACTCCGATGTTCTGGAGCTATACGGAGGGCTTAGGAGGCTCTCGAAATATGACTCCCATCTTGTTTTAATCCTGTTTTCATCAACGATGATATCGCCGATGTAATCACGGCAAGGCGTGGCCTTGGGCTGGTAACCTCGTTTCAGACTTTTCACTACTTCATATATGTGTCGTGTGTCATTGCTCGCTAAACTAAGGTCGATGCTTCCCGATCGTTCGCCAAAGTATAGGGTGGTTCATAACAAGTGTACACATGTGAATGGGCCTAACTCTTATTTATCACCAATCCCTGGTCCATATATTGACAGATTATGACAGTCTGGTCCTTTACAATTTTAACCATGGCGTCATGCACATCAACCAATCGTTTTATTATTGTTAAAACTTTTTACAAAAACAATGAATTTCCAGTGCACCCATTTCGCGCTCTACGTGAAATCGAATAATTTCACGAAATGGACCCATAAATTAGCCGGCGAGATCTTCTGATTTGACTCCTTGTGACTTCTTCTTTTGGGAATTTCTGAAGGATCGTGTTTACGCTGATGCTCTCCAGACTACTGAAGCATTAAAAAACAATGTTCGAGCCAACATACGCCTAATAACGCCGGGAATGTGCGAAAATGTCATCGAAAATTACAATCATCGTTTGAAAGTCTGTAAAGCAGCGTATTGTTTCATATTTAATTGTAAGGGACCAAATTTATGATAAATAAACATTATAGCTCAATCTTCACAAAAACTATGTTTTTTTTAGACAAAAATGTGTACACTTGTTATGAATCACCTTTTGTCTTCTTTTCTTAATTCCAATTATCTTCATCACTACACTACTGAGATTTTCATAATTTTCTCTCTTTATCCTAGTGTTCCTGCCTTTATATTCTTCAACACGTCTTAGAACTGATTATCATGTCATAAAATTGGAAAGGATACCACGTCACTAAGTAGTTATAAATAATTTTAACAAAAGTCGAAGGATAGTTTAATATTTATATTTTTAATAACATCAACAGACTCATTCCGTCCTCGTCGGCGTCTCGCGTTCAACTCTCTTGGCCGTATATCGTTGTGTGTCTCATGCAAGTCGGGTTAGTACAATGACGCATTTGTTTCATCCACAATTCTTTCCTTCCTAAGTGGGCATTGTCCCGGTGTTGTTACAGATCTCCTCATCTTCCGAAGCATCGTCATTGTCACTACTGTCTACCGTTGTAATGAAGGTATTGTTGACTCATTTCCTCTGCCCATTGGCACGGAGGGTTCGAACCTCTGTTTTTATGTAATGTATGTGGTTCTGATTGCTGTATTGTTTGCAAATTTAATGTACTAATAGAAGCTCTCCGGGGATATCTATAAACTCTGAATCTGAATTTTGAAATATGATGCCCATTTTTCCTGAATCCTATTTTCATCACCGATGATGCTGCTGATGTTATCACTGCAGAACGTGCTTTTGCGCTAATTATCTTGCCTTAGGCTGTTCACTACTTTGTACAATTGCCTTGTGTTGTTGCTTCCTAGACTTACATCAATGTTTCTCAAATGGACATTAAAATATTTTTTTTTTTCTTAACTTAAATGATCTTATTTGCTACTGTTCTGAAATTTTCATAGTGTTCTCTCAGCGTCCTGGTTTTCTATTGAAATATTTTTTGTACGCCTGATTTTTTTTTGTCCAACGCATTCTGGTAAGTGCCTTCGGTGCTTACTATTGTAACGTTTCTTCCACTTCTTTCCGTTGTATTTCAATATTCTCCAAGGCTCTGGCTTCCTTTTTTCTTAACGGCTAATCAGTAGTTGAGTCGCTACGAACGGTGGTCAACACATAATTATAAACGATGTTTCCCAATTTAAAATCAGAAACAATTTCAATCGAGAAAATCCTGGTAATGCGTTCCTTTGCAAGTTTAAATGCCGCTGTTGTAAAAGGTGGTCCAACCAAAACTTACGATATTAATTGTAAATAAAACAGAAACTCTTCCGAGAATTATGTTGATATTTATTATTATAATTGAAAGATATATGACAATTATGTGTGAAAAAAAATATTGCCGAAATACTCGCCATGGCCACGGTGGCATACTTCTATCCGATGGTCCATACTTTCAATGACTCTGAGACATAGTTGAGGTTCAATGTCGTCAATGCGCTGAATTATCTCATCCTTTAGCTCTTGAACTGTTCTTTGCTTATTGACATACAATTTTTTTTTTTAAATATCCTCAGAGAAAGAAGTCCAACGGTGTCAAATCACATGATTGTGTCGGCCAATTAACATCGCCCCAACGTGAGACAGCACGGCCATTGAATTTCTCGCGCAAAAGAGCCATTGTCTCGTTGTCTATATGGCAAGTGGCACCATCCTGTTGGAACAACATATCGTCCAGGTCCACAACCTCAATTGCTGGCCACAAGAAGTTCGTTATCATCTCGCAATAGCTAACACCATTCACAGTAACTACTTCGTCATCCTCATTTTCGAAGAAGTACGGCCTGATGATGTCACCAGCCCAGAAACTGAACCAAACAGTCACTCTTTATGGATGAATCGGCTTTTAAACAATCACTCGTGGGTTCTCATTTGCCCAAATGTGGCAATTCTGCTTGTTAACGAATCCACCGAGGTGAAAGTGTGCCTCGTCGCTGAAGATGATTTTCTTTGTAAAGTCACCATTCCCTTCCGTCTCTTCAACAAACCATTCGGCATATTGCCGATGGTTGAAATGATCAGTGGGCTTCAGCTCTTGAGTCAATTGAACCTTGTAAGCGTGTAAATTTAAACCTTTATTCAAAATTTGCATCAGTGATGTTCGTGAGATGTTCAATTGTTGGGCACGACGACGAGTCGAAGTTGACGGCTCTTCTGCCACACTATCGGGTTGCTCAATTGTGTACCTCTCCATAGTCGAATTCGTCAACAACTAAAACAAAGAAATGTCAAATTAAGTTGGGCGAAAAACTTGACGTTAAGATGTGACTCATAATTACCATCGTCCATTATGGTTGGACCACCCTTTACAAGTGGTTCATTGATTAAACGGTTTTTGGGTACAAACATATATAATATACTTGTATATCTGATTACACTTAATAATTATAATCGTCGGATCTCTTGACGATCCTAATTCCCAATTGTGCAATTATTACAATTGTCTACTTCTTCTTCTTTGTATCACTACAGCTCCTCTCGGGCCTTCGCTTAGAGGAAGTTAGAGTATCTCATTTTCATGACTATTTTGATTTTTTTGGAAGGTGATTTGGTCAGTACCATGCTCCCGTGTGCTTGTTCAGCTATGATATGATCTGATTCAATCAGTACATATCACCACTGATTGAACACTCGTAGTCTGTCCGAAAATCCTCTGTACTGAATCACGTTGCTCCCAACGAGATTTGAACCTGGGACCTTCGGCTTATGCGCGACTATATTTATTACAATTATACTCGGATGCAATTGCGATGATTGCTAGACGTTTTGGTGGGGCTTCGGGGTCCCGGCCAATCCGTGTAGACAAGGTAGACACTACTACTAAATTCACTAGAAGATCCCAAGGATTCCAGCACTCCTGCTGCGTTTTGACGCGACAGGTTGGCACGACCATTCCAAGAGTGGTTTCAACGGCTTACAGTCTGAAAAAAATTTCTTCAAACAAGAATATCATATATTTTAAAAAAATTCCAATTCTTCAAACTCAAATCAATGTATTAGAATATTAACGTTATTTACAATCAAAAATACAATTTAGAAGTTTGGGGCCCCCTTCCGACAGAAAATCAAATTGATTCGGTGTTACAAAATTTAATCCAGCCACTGGTGACATAACGAGCCTCATACGCTGCCTCCGTATCACACGTACAATAATTATTCCATTCACTTTCGGTATATCGACCCTCACACGCTGCCTCCATAGCGCACGCACAATAATTATTCCAATTGCTGGCGCTGATCAGTCCGTCTCACTCGCTGCATCTTCCTCCACTTTGCAACCTACGAAACCAAAAAAAGAGAGCGCTTCCGCCATCGCTCGCCCTTATATAACTTTAGCCGCAACGGCTCTTCCTCATCGGTGAAGATCAAGTTCAAAGTTGAGTTACCATTGTCACCACTGCTCAACGTTCAGCCTTAGTAATGGTACAAACCAACATTCAGCGGCCATATGTTTTCGCACAGAAGCTTCTATATGAAAACAAAGTTAAGTTTGTTTGGCTTGTCAGCTGATAAATATAAACTACAGTTGGTTGCAATGGAACAGGAAATGCGTAAATTATTTTCTTGACTAACAGTCGTTACATCTTCCCTTTCAGTTTCACGAATAAATTTCGGTGGCTCTTCAGCAATCTCCTGAATTTGTGGTTCAATATATATAGAAGCTTTACGCTGAGATGAAAGGAATATTTGTAAGGCTATTACCGCTTCCAAGCTCAAAAGATTCATTGTTTTAATTAATTGTGTTCTCGTTCTCCAGACTTTTTGTGTTTGCAAATCTTAACCAATTAGTACATTGTTACGAAAGCTACATTTCAATCATTGACCTCTGAATGTTGTAAAAATATACAAATTTCATCCACTACCTAGCGCCAACGTCCAGCACAATCAAATTTGATTAAATGTAACACACGAACTGATAGTTGTAGCCTTAAAAGATTATTCAATATAACTTCTATCGAATGTATCATATATATATATAGATATATATATATATATATATATATATATATATATATATATATATATATATATATATATATTTATATATATATATATATATATATTGCTACATGTACAAATAATTCTGCGAACTGCTGTCACAATTATTTTCACAACCACTAAGAACATCAACAAAATGAATTTACTCGAAACCACGAGAACTTACCAAGCATGATCAACATCTGAAAGTGAGTCGCTGCTCCATTCATTAAGCTGCTCGGATATACCAGATACGTCTCAGCAGAACATTCGCCAATGTACGAGAACTGGGTTGAATGACTAGAGACCCTATATAAAGGCGAGCTGAATGAATGGGGGGATTATTCATTAGAACCGCGATCGTAAAACCTGCGAAAGTGTGGGGTGAGAATTGAAAAGGCGATATTAATTGAGTGATTGTTAAGAGATTTTAGAAGACAATTGTGATAGAAATTTATTGACAAGTGGAAGTTAGAAATTAATAACTGTGCATTCTTTTAAATAAACTCTTTTAATTTAATTTAAAAGACATTGCGTTTTCACTTCCCCGGAACATTGAAATTATTGACCGCGAACCATAACACGCGACAGTGGTGTCAAGAAGTGAGAAAAAAAAATTTCTGAAAGTGAAAATTTGAACATTTTTATAGTGCACAATAGTAAAATTTAAAGAAACATTAAAAATGCCACGAAGCCTAAAGTTAAAAATTAATGAATTGACCATGTCGGAGCTTAAGGAAGAGTTGGAACAGCGAAACTTGGCTACGCAAGGTACAAAGGCCACACTGATTGCACGCTTGCGTGACGCTATTGAATCGGAAGGCGCGTATCTGGATTCGGGTGAGCCCTCAGTACAGAAAAAGGCGCAGAAGGTGGTGAAGCAGAAACACCAAAATCAAAGGAACCAGAAAATACGCTTATGCAAATGTTAATGGTGATGCAGCAAGAGCAGCGGCAACAGTCATTCAATTTAACTACGAAGCTAGAGGAACAATCAGCGAAGTTAAATGAACAATCAGCAAAGTTAAATGAACAATCGGTGAAGTTAAATGAACAATCAGTGTAGCTGGACCAGCAAGCGATCGAAATCAAGGAAGTGCAAAAACAGTCAGCCGAAACAAAAGCGGAGCTCAATAGCCTGAACAATCAAATTAAATGCGTCAAGGAAAAGGTTTACCAGGTCAAGGAGAAGGTCAGCCAGGTTGAGGAGAGAATCAACCTTGAGATCAGCCAGGTCGAAGAGAGAATGAGCCATGAGATGGAAAAAGTGAAAAAAGAATTTGAAGCAGCGAAGGCAGTAGTAACCACCTCACCAGCACCACTTGTAACCGCAGCGCATAGCATATTTAGAAATGTGAAAGCAACAATATTCGACGGGCAAACGGTCTGGAGTATTTACAAAACACAGTTTGAAGCCGCCGCTAGGACAAATCACTGGAATGAGCAGGAACGAGCAACAGCATTAATTCTTGCTCTAAGAGGCCAAGCTGCCGAGCTTTTGCAGACTATCCCCGTTGAATCGCACTCAAACTCGGTTGCTATAATGAATGCGCTTGACATGCGCTATGGAGACGATTATCTGAAGCAGATTTATTGGTCACAGCTAAGGCATCGGATGCAGAAGTCTGGTGAAATCCTACAGCAGCCAGCTCAAGACATTGAGCGACTGGCACTTTTGGCTTACCCACCTACGACCAAGAACATCGAGACGACGCAGCAACAGAAGCATTCATCAGCGCACTGAAGGACCCAGAATTGCAACAAGCCATGCCTGCGAGCTAAACTCGATGTTCTGGGTCGTAGGTGGTTTAGCCAAAAGTGTCAGTCGCTCAATGTCTTGGGTTGGCTGCTGTAGGGTTTCACCAGACTTCTGCATCCGACGCCTTAGCTGTGACCAATAAATCTGCTTCAGATAATCGTCTCCATAACGCATGTCAAGCGCTTTCATTAAAGCAACCGAGTTTGAGTGCAATAAGGACGCATTGGCTTACAGCCTGAACTTTGAGGCAGCACAAAATGTGGTTCGTACCACTGCCCGGGTTCGCAAGGTAGTGGCATATGAGTGCAGGTGTGAGCGCGTGGAAATCGAGCGAGAATCGCAGGTAAATGGTGCGCCTAGATGCTAGGATTGCGAAGAGAAGGGGCACCTGCAAAGAGACGGCAAGAAGCGAAGAAAACCGAGCTTTTGTCCAGGGTGTGCAGCTAGGAAGGGATCCAGACCGATTCAGGAGCCCAGAATAGAAGCCCCTCAAACTGAGAGGTCGGGAAATATGTAAGAGCCAACTTCGTGGGGCAGAGGTTGGCTAGGAGGATCGACGTCCCCAGCACCACCATCACCGTGTCAAGACTACATCGTGGAGAAGCGGACTTATGCCTTCCGGGTCAAATTGATGGAGAACACTGCACCATAACAATCGATACTGGATCGATCTAATCGATCATCTGACCAGACCTAGTGAGGCAACAACTACTTCCCAATGGCAGGATTTTCTCACTACGGACAGCTACGGGAGAAACTGCACCTGTCCATGGAGAGGTCAACCTCCAGATACAGTTGGGAGACCTTGCGTTCCGACATAACGCGCGAACATTATGGATGACTGAATTCTCGGAATGGAGTTTCTGCGACCACATGGAATCACGTTGGATTTGGGCAAACGTGTATTGAAATGGCAGAATGTCGAAGTATTGATGGAGGGTCCCAGCGTCCTAGTTTGCAGGACTAATGTGGTGGTGTGTACCGACACTGATGTACCAAATTCTTCTGAAAGCATTATATGAGCCAAGCTTGATGGTGATTCTGGAGACCACCGATCTTATCTGATAGAGCCAACGAAGACGTCCGCATTGCGCAGTTTGATTGTAGGACGAAGCCTTGTAAGATCGGGTACGTGCCGGTTAGAGTCCTCAACACTGCTGACTCAAGCACGAGCATCAAAGCGGAAGAAGTCATCGGCAGCTGCCAGCCTGTTTCCACCATCACCTCTTTGGAAGCTACTCACGATCATCACTGGAAAAGGAGGCAAGACGCAGACATAGCCCGGGAATCCACGTCTGCAATATCGAAGCAGGTCAAAATGCCAGTGCAGCTTTTCAAGTGAGCCTCTGATCTGGTCACCAAGTACAGTGACATCTTCTCAACAAGCCCGTATGACCAAGGCCGAAAGAGTATGGTAACTCACGTCATAGATACACAGAGAGCCAAGCCAATTCGACAAGCACCGAGACGTCTTCCTATAGCCAAACAAGGAGAAGTGAGCACGCTGATCTCGGACATGGAAAAACAAGGTGTTATCGAGCCTTCTGCCAGCCCATGGTCTGCGCTAGTATTTCTAGTAAAGAAAAAGGATGGTAGCACTCGTTTCTGTGTCGACTATAGGCAGCTTAACGACGTCACTAAGCAAGAAAGTTACCCGCTTCCACGCATCGACGACATCACCGACACTTTAGCTGACGCAAAATGGTTTTCTATACTCGATCTCAAGAGTGGCTACGGGCAGGTAGAAATCGACAAAAAGGACCGAGAGAAGACCGCATTTTCAGTTGGGACCGGATTGTGGCAGTTCGTGATAATGCCATTTGGGCTTTGTAATGCTCGAGCCACTTTCGAATGCCTGATGGAATACGTGCTACATGGCTTAACCTGGAAAACCTGCATAGATGACATCATTGTTATTGGGAGAACGTTTGAAGACCATGTACGGAACTTAGGAGAGGTCTTCTCTCGATTGCGACTGTTGAATTTGAAACTTAGTCCCAACAAATGTACCCTTTTTGCAGCTGAAGTAAAATACTTGGTACTCATCGTATCAGCAGAGGCGGTCAAAACAGACCCTGAGAAAATTGAAGCCATGAAAAGCCGGCCATCACCAAACAACAAGCGCCAACTACGAAGTTTTCTGGATCTGGAAATCTACTATCGAAGATACGTCAAAGACTTCGCCAAAAAAGCTAAGTGTCTCCATCAGCTAACCGAGAAAAATCGTTCGTATGTCTGGAATGGACAATGTCAGGTAGCCTTTGAGACTTTGAAGGAGACGCTGTGTTAATCACCCGTGCTGGCATATCCGAACCCCGGAAAAATGTTTGTAGTTGAGATCGATGCGAGCAACGGCGGTATTGGAGCTGTACTCTCCCAGTAGATCGATGGCGAAGAAGAAGTCCTCTCGTATTACAGTCGAGTTCTCTCAAAAAGCGAGAGGAACTACTACGTGACCAGGAAGGAGCTATTGGCTATAATAGAGGCCACCAAACAGTTCCACAAGTACCTATATGGCCAAAAATGCATTGCTGAGATGGCTGCTCAACTTCAGAAACCCCGAGGGACAAGTTGCGAGATGGGTCGAAAGATTGCAGTCATACGACTACGAAATCGTTCATCGGAAGGATGGAGTTCATGGGAATGCTGGCGCCCTATCTCGTCGTCCATGTCCAGCTAACTTCAAGCACTGCCGACGGATTGAGGAAAAGGAGCCCATCATTGATCTGCGATAGACAACGGCTGAATTCGATGAAGATTGGCCATCGGGGGAGATTCGAAATGCCCAGTTAGCCGATGAAGACATCGGACAATAGCTCGTAGGGAAGGAGACAACTGGGCGACCTAAGTGGAAAGACGTTTCAATGCATGGTGCAACCCTGAAAAGCTATTGGGCACAATGGAACTCCCTTCAGGTGGAGTTTGGCGTGCTCAAGCAGAAATGGAAAACGGCGGATGGCAGCTCCTATCGGATGCAATCTATACTTCCTAAAAGCCGAATCCACGATGTGGTTAAGAAGATGCACGAAGGATACTCGCGAGGCTACCTTGGTGTTATTGAGAACTTGGCGAAATTGCGGGAAAAGCTTTACTGGCTCCACGCTCGAGAAGACGTAGAGGACTGGTTTCGTGGATGCACGATTTGCGCTTCTGTCAAAGGTCAAAAGAGACGACTGAGAGGACAAATGCAAATCTATAACGTGGGAGTACCGTTTGAAAGGATTCCTGTTGACATCGCAGGATCCTTTCCTGAATCCGAGTGGGGAAATGGATACCCGCTGAGCAAGTGGCCCGAGGTCTACCCCATTTCCAACCAGGAAGCAACCACTGTAGCTGAACAGCTAGTACTAAATTGGGTCAGTAGGTACGGCGTACCTTGTGAACTACATTTGGATCAAAGCCAAAACTTTGAGTCACTAGTTTTTGGCGAAACGTGCGAACTGCTGGGAATACGGAAAATGAGGAAAACACCGCTGCATCCCCAATCCGATGGAATGGTCGAATGTTTCAACGGCATGCTCAATAAACACCTTGCCAAGATGGTTGACGAGAACCAAAGGGACTGGGACCGACATATACCACTATTTTTGATGGCGTACAGAGTTGCCGATCATGCATCGACGGACCAAGCCCCAGCCAAAGTCATTTTTGGAAAGACTATTCTTCTGCCAGCTGATATAAAGTTTGGAGTACCGCCTGAGAAACCCCAAACGGTCTTGGAGTACGCAAGTGAGCTAAGACAACGGTTGAACCAGATCCATCGGACAGTGCGAAAACACCTCGAATTGGCTACTGACTGCATGAAGACCAGGTATGATTTAAAGGCAAATTCTACTGGCTTCCAGCAAGATGACTTGGTGTGGCTTTATAACCCACAATGGCAAAAGGGTAGGTCTCCAAAGTTGCAGCATAATTGGGAGGGACCATACCAAGTTACAAAGAGAATCAACGACGTCGTATACCGCATACAGGAATACCGTAAGCCAAGAGCCAAAATGAAAATCGTACACCTAGACCGTCTTGCCCCATATTAAATCCAGGGAGAATTGACTACAACTGGCGACACATCTTTTCGGGGCGAAAAGAACTGAAGTGGGGACAGTGTTACATGTACAAATAATTCTGCGAGCTGCTGTCACAATTGTTTTCACAACCATTAAGAACATCAACAAAATGAATTAACTCGAAACCACGAGAACCCACCAAGCATGATCAATATCTGAAAGTGAGTCACTGCTCCATTCATTAAACTGCTTGAATATACCAGATACCTCTCAGCAGAACATTCGCCAATCTATTAGAGAACTGGGTTGAATAACTAGAGACCCTATATAAAGGCGAGCGGAATGAATGGGGGGATTATTCATTAGAACCGCGATAGTAAAAACTGCGAAAGTGTGGAGTGAGAATTGAAAAGGCGATATTGATTGAGTGATTGTGAAGTGATTTTAGAAGACAATTGCAATAGAAATTTATTAACAAGTGGAAGTTAGACTTTTAATAGTGAAATTAATAATTGTGCATTCTTTTAAATAAACTCTTTTTAATTTAATTTAAAAAACATTGCGTTTTCACTTTCCCGGAACATTAACATTATTGGCCGCGAACCATAACACGCGTCAATATATATATATATATATATATATATATATATATATATATATATATATATATATATATATATATATATATATATATATATATCATCATCATCATCATTGTCAGCTTATCAACCATGTATACGGATCATGGTGTAGCCTCCCCTACGTATTGGCTTCTCATTCCCCTCCACTTTTGTCTGTTTTTAGCTATACGTGTCCAGGTAATGCCAGCTAGCTTTCTTATATCATGGTCCCACCTAAGTTTCGGGCGCCGTCTTGGTAACGGATGTGATCAATAGAATCAGAAGTCTCAAATGGCGATGGGCTGGACATTTGGCAAGAATATCAGACAATAGATGGACCACAAAAGTTATGAATTGGTACCCAAGGGGAGTCAAAAGACCAAGATATATATATATATATATATATATATATATATATATATATATATATATATATATATATATATATATACATATATATATATATATATATATATATATATATATATATATATATATATATATATATATATATATTGGATAGTCTAAAAAGTACTGAGCCCTTTTGTCGTTGTAATATATCTAATCAGATTGAGTCAAACTGAAAGGTTTGAAAGGTGACATTCCAGTCTACAATTTTTATGAGGACAGTTTTGTACTTCGTCATTCGTGTCAAAAGGTGTATTCATTTAAAAATTAGTGAAATTTCTGAGAAAATTCTTTATATCTTACAATATGCGCAGTCATAGTAGTAGTAGAAGTAGTGGAAGACTGACTCATAAGCAGCCATGATATTGCTATGGAACTGAATTTCCATCACCAAACAGTTTTGAACCATTTGCGTAAGGCTGGATACACAAAAAAGCACGACGTTTGGGTGCCGAATGAATAAACACAAAAAAAATTGATCGACCGAATTTCATTACGGGCGATAAAAATAAGTAAGATACGAGAATATCGTTGGCAAAAGATCATGGTCAAAAAAAGATGAATCATCACAAACAACTTGAAAGCTAGGATTGACACCAAATAAGGTTATGCTGTGTATATTGTGGTATTGGAAGAGAATTGTTAATCCTGAGGTGCTGAAACCTGGCCAAACACTCAATTTGCAGATTGCAGCAAGCAATTCAAACAAGTTGGGTAAACAGACCTACGCTCATGTCAGAAGGGTTTTGTATTCAAGTTACAAAATGCGGTCACCAGATCGAATCAAATCAAGAAACATGTCAAAGACGATTTTATTGGAAGAAATATGAAATACGAAGATCATACTATTATTAACAAAGTTGAACGAATTTCGACTTCTGAGATTTTTGGTATTGTTATACTCATAAATATCTCCCTTGATAATTATTTCAGATGTCCATCCGCGACGGAGGATACACATTTTTCATGTATTTCCCCCCTGTGCCCCCACTGAAGCAAAAACTGACAGTTTAACAACTGTTTTGAAAAGCTCCCATGAAAACTTTTATTTCATACTCATATCGGCTACGTTCGATGAATTTTTTTTTCAGGGGCCACTCTCCTGTACTGTTATCATCGATTAATGGCCAATTTTTTCGAATCCTAGAATGGTTACAAAACCCTTTTGCTAGGAGCTCCCTCTGATTGTAGGTACTCATCTTCAGTCATTCATTAAATTGAATCAAGTGCTCAAAGTATGCACCTTAAAGGTTGAAGTTGGGAAAAAATAACTCAAAACTATTCAATCTTCGCATTTAAAATAGCCACTATTTTATTTTACGATTACTGATACCATTAGCTGAACCGATTCTCAAACATATACATGACACCTATCATTCCTGAAATTTCCATGCAAATCCTAGCAAAACTGTAGTGACTGAGTTGGTAAAAAGCGCATGTTGTTCCATAGCCATATGTTGCCATAGTAATAAATGCAGCGCATATTGTTCCATAGTAATACAGGAAACTTCGCTAAATATGATTCAATCTTTATGAAACTTTCAGGATAGATCAATCTTATAAATACACATCTACGTACTGAATTTCATTGAATTTAAGGGTACCGTTAAGATTTTATTCAAGAAAACATAAAATTAATAAATCATACTATTACTAACAAAATTGAGTGAATTGCAACTTCTAATGTATTTGTTGTTGTTGTCCTCACCAAGGCCTACATTCCTGATTTTTTTCAGATTTTTCGGATCACAGGTGTCCAATCGCGAGGGGGGGGGACACAAATTTTTCGTATATTTGCATTTGAAATTTCTCATATCTTTTTCTTTTTGGGGATAATTGCCTCTTAAACCTCTTAAACCAGGTAAAACGATAATCTATGGTAATACCAAGATATTTCATTTCTAGCACTCTTTGCAATTTTGTCCCGTAAATATTTAGGTCAACTTCTATGTCTTCTTTGTTCTTTTGCTTAAAAACCATATATTTTGTCTATGTAGTGTTCAATACTAATTTGCTTTCGATTAACCACTGATGGAATTTTCCTAGATCCTCGTTGAAAGTGTCCTCAATGCGTCATCAGCATATAATATGTGATATCCCGTCATCTGCATGTATTTAGATTACTCGTATTTGTGTATAGTGCATGATAGTGAAATTTTAATTGCAGATTTAGAAAAAAAGATTTCACAACTTTCATCATAGTTGTAAATTATAAAATATTTTTTTTTCTTATTATTATTATTATTACATGAAATTTTATATTAATTTTCCTTCATATTAAATTATAACGCTTTCCTTCAATTATATTCTTCATTTTTGTCGCCATTGGGATCGGTGCTGTGTGAAGTTATTAACATCGTGTCTTAGTTAATACTTGTTGGGAAGTTCTTACGAATTAATTAAAAGTTGAGGTTCCATAAAGGCAACTGCAGTGCAGTGAATCGTACGGTTTCAAGACACAACCAACTACACCTGTTTGTCGACCGCCTTCTATACGATGGTGTGTAAAGGTTGACCGTCGTCGCGTCAAGCTCCGTGGTTTTCGCAATTTTAAAGGTCCATCCTGCTCGCAAAGTCCCTGACGGTGGCCGTAAAACTCGCAGGAACCCTAATCCTTTGCGCTTCAACTAAATATTTAGCATAAATCTTCAGAGTTATCGTGATATTATCGATTTTCTTGAATAAAAGAAAGGAATCTTTGACAACCGATGCACGGGTGTAATTCTCTACGCGAAACATAGTCAAGCGAAATTGAGTGGAGTAAATCGTACGGTTTCACGACACAATCAACTACCAACTTTTCTTGACCGCCTTCTATACGAGTGTGTGTAAAGGCTGACTGTCGTAATTGCTTATTAAACTTGAAATCTTCTTGATATCGCCAGCTGGGTCAGACGTCGCGAACTGTGTGTCCCGGGATCGATTTTGATTTTTCACACGAAAAAGAGAAAAGAATTGTCGATGTCGTTGTATTCGGATACCGTACGAGTCCATTGTTATAAACTTCGGCCAAAATTTCGTATTTTTGAATCATAAATCTTGTCCCGAGTATATGAAAAACGCTTGCAAAAAGTGAAATAATCATTTCGAAGAATTCAAGTTATCCTCGAGGTTGTTACTGTCGCACAATGTCTTAGACAACACCCGAGTTAACTTTGATTTCAATGTGCATCATCTTTCATTCTGTATAAATTAATTGCTAAAAGATGCTTAAGTTAAGTTTCAGAAAGTGATTAATTTGAATCAGTGAATGTTATGTGATCGAATACTGATATGTGTCAGTGGTAAATCTTGCAGTCAAGATTCATTGATTTTTCCGAATACTCATCTTCAGTCATTCCTTAAATTGAATCAAGTGCTCAAAGTATGCACCTTAAACGTTGAAGTTGGGAAAAAATAACTCAAAACTATTCAATCTTCGCATTTAAAACAGCCACTATTTTGTTTTACGATTACTGATACCAGTAGCTGAACTTTAGAGGAACAAGATATTAGAGGGGCTGTAACCCTATAAATTCCTGTCCGTGAGCGAGCGTCCCAACAATTTGATTTGACCAGTTTTTCCCCTCATTAGCTGTTACCACCTTCGGCTCTTTTCGTGGGTATTGTAGATTGGTATATACTAAACCAGCCTGGTCATTTATGACTTTTTGTAGATTTATGAGTGCGGACAGCACTTATAGCGTTCAAAATTCTAATGACTCATTACCTAGAATTCTAATGCAAATCTTTAGCGCAAAAATTTTCTAATTTTCGTCAGGAAACTTAAAAATTCGTTAAAAAATTTATTGTATTTCACTTTCAAATTCGCATTGATAAAATTTTTATTAAATAAATCGTAAGGGATTTATATTCGTTACATCAGCTTCATACACATATTTTACAAGTTACAAATTCATATTCTCGGATGAAAATCAATTTTTTAATTCATAAATATCAAATTCAAATTAATATTTACATTTGTGCACATTTTCGGGCACACTCGGGCTAGAAACTGTCACTCAGCTTACATTGCCGTTAGGAAGGTATTTGGTGTTAAGGTATGGTCACGCGTTTGCTCAGTTTTATTAACTATCATTATAGTTTTACGACAAAACTGATAAAAGTACATTAACTGCAAACGAAAATTGCCGCATATTATAGATAGCGTTTACTCTGATTCATTCAATTCATATTTAACCAGTTAGGACGCAACTCATTAACCAACCTTTAATGGAATGAGATCACTCACTTAGCGTGAACAAGTCATTACTTAAAAATTCGTTTTCCCGATCGGTAGCAACTGAGTTAATTCGTGTCTCTTAAATTGAACCCGAAGTTGCACTTCTGTCAAAACGACTGATAGACGTGAGTAAAAATTTTACACGTCGGGATTTCCGTCGAATTTGGTCAAATAATTCCAAATCGAAAGTGTTGATTTGGTTTTAATATCGTGTAATACGTGAGGTGAGGTTTAAAGAACATAAAGAAGTGATTAAGTGATAGTTACACTAGTTACAAACATAGAAAACTAATAATGAAGTGCATAGTGTTTACGTGCGGTAATGATACGAAATACCGGTTGCCAGGAACATCTTTTCACAGGTAAGTTGACAATTACTGCTTTGTTTTATGAGTGCGCGTGCATTTTTTGAATATTTTGATTTAGTTAGAGTTAATTACGTGCGTTTTCTTGATAATCAGTCAGTACTTCATCCGTTTGTTTAGGTGGGCGTGGCTTAATTCTTCGTGCTATTTTCTTCGTGCTCAGCTTACATTCCCGTTTAGTTTGTTCCCCAAGAGTCAGTGAAATAGTCAAATGAAAATATTAATGGAGGTGATTGAAATTTTAAAATTTCATTATTTGGTATTGTATGAAATATATTGCTTGCTAATTTTCAAAGTTCTGGACGCCGCAAGAAATTTTTAATTTAAATTTTTCTGTACGTTATTAAGATTCGGATGCACCAAATAATTTTTTAATTGGATTTGTTTTTTTGCGAGTAATTTTTTGTGAAATGATTGATCATCAATATCAGTAATGCAAAAAAACTAATGTATAGAAATTGGATGCTATTATTTTAGTCTGAGATTTTATAACATTAAAAACTTGTTAAATTATTTAGCTTCAGCAAAATAAATTGTAAAATATTGATTTTAATGAAACAATCTACATTAAATTTATTATGTCACTGCAATGAAAATGAATGAATTATTGCCCCTACTTTTCGTCATCTCTGAACAAATTTGTTTGGTAGTTGTAAATTTAGATAATTATTAGTAAATTAAGGGGAAATTCAGGCAAAAAAGTTGATTATTGCCCTCTCTACAGTCTTGTATCTCTATGAGCCGAACCGATTCTCAAAGATATACATGACACCTATCATTACTGAAATGTTCATGCAAATCCTAGCAAAACTGTAGTGCCTGAGTCGGTAAAAAGCGCATGTTGTTCCATAGCCATATGTTGCCATAGTAATAAATGCAGCGCATATTATTCCATAGTAATACAGGAAAATTCAAACCACTATAACTTCGCTAAATCTGATTCAATCTTTATGAAACTTTCAGGATAGATCAATCTTATAAATACACATTTCATTGAATTTAAGGGTACCGTTAAGATTTTATTCAAGAAAACATAAAATCAATAAATCATACTATTACTAACAAAGTTGAGTGAATTGCGACTTCTAACGTATTTGTTGTTGTTGTCCTCACCAAGGCCTACATTCCTGATTTTTTTCAGATTTTTCGGATCACAGGTGTCCAATTGCGAGGGGGGGGGTCACAAATTTTTCGTATATTTCCCCTCCCTGTGCGCCCCTCGAAGAAAATTTCGTAGATCTGTTTTGAAAAGTTCTCATCAAGACCTTTCATTTGATACCAATATTGGCTACCTTCAATGAAATTTTTTTTCGGGGGGTCACTCTCCTATATGGGGAGACCCCCCTTAAATACCTTTTTTTGTAGTTGAACTTTGAAGAGATCACCACTTTACACTTACACACAAAATTTGATGTTTCTAGCTTAAGTCGTTTCCGAGAAAAACTGCTGTGACACACGGACGGACGGACAGACGGACAGACTGGTCGCGAAACTAGTAGGGTTTTGTAAAATTATTTTAAAAAACCCTAAAAACCGGCCAGAATTTATTTTCCATCATGACAATGCCAGGCCACACACATTTTTGGTGACCCGGCAAAAATTGACAGAGCTTGGCTGGGAAGTTTTGATGCATCCACCGTATAGTCCAGACCTTGCACCATCAGACTACCATTTGTTTCGGTCCCTGCTAAACTTCCTTAATGAAAAAAAATTCACTTCAAAAAGGGATTGTGAAAATCACTTGATGAAGTTTTTCGCCGATAAACCACAGAATATCTACACAGATGGCATACTGGCTCAACCCAAAAAAATGGCAAAATCAACAATATGTACTTATATAAATCCATTTTAAATAAAAGAAATATTGGTAAGTTTTAAAAAGTGATGAGCCTTTTTTGTCATTTTTCGATTGAATATAGAATTAGTATCTCTTAAGTTTAAAAAAATAAATACAGTTATACTAAAAATTGTTTTATTGTAAAATAACACAATTTATATCATTAAATCTTTTTTATGTGTCTGCATATCGTATGTTAAGTACAAAACCCTTATGAGCGTAGTTCTATCTACTCAAGTTGTTATCATATTGCAATAACGTTCACACTATGCAAACACGAATATCAATTCGAAAAACCACCACCTGGAATTCACGAAATCTGAACAGATTTATTTCAAACGTTTCTATCTTTTTATAACGCGATACTCCCTCAACGTCCTTGCTGTCACCTCTTTGTCATGCATTGAATAAAAAATATCACCAAAGCCAGAAAAAAGTCGCAGATACATTTAAATTGAATATGAAATTCTTCCTCCGAATCTAAAAGAACAGATGATGAAGGTGAATTCTGGGTGACAAGTATAAGTGATGTGTCTTTATTTCGTCGTTACAAAACAACATCCTTCTTGAAACGGAGGTGTTAAAGGCCCACCTCCAGTTTGACGATATGTTCGCGGATATTATTTTGGATTTTATTTTGTTCCCAAGAAGTATTTGCAAATCCAAAGGGAATTGGAGCAGCTGTACGCATATTAGAATATGTTAAGAAGGCTTCCCTTATGAATTATTTCAGCAATCTTTCTTCCTGTTATGATTTCATCCTCTGCAATAATTCCTGATCGAATTCTTTTGAGATTTTTTTTTTCGCAGAAAATTTCATGAATTTCAATTTCCATTAACCCAATTCTTGTTCCTACGCCCGATGTTTTGCGCCCTATTTCGAAAAGTTATCATGACTGATGATACCGTCGTATTACCCTCAATTATTCAAATTTAGACATTCTCTTCGTGTATTGGACATTGCTAGCCCGTTCATTCAGCAATAAAATTGCATTTACTCAACGGGAAAATGCAATATTCGGGGAATGCAATCAAATGGTATAATCAGATTAGTTCTCGCCACTAAACGGAATTGATTTTTGTAATGACGACAATGCAAATGCTTAATAGATGGAAATAATCATTTGTAAGGGATTTAATAGTTTCGGATTGTTTCGAAATGAAAGGACCTTGGAACAACAGATACGATTGACGTTGTGCATAACATGGTGAAATGATGCAATTACTATTAAATCTTAGATCCCTTGAATCATCATTATCTAGGATACATAGCATTCTGTTAGGTGTTGAGGCTTTGCGTGTGAGATAAGAGAGAGCAGAGATGGTGATGATATTAGTTTGTTAGGTATACATAGGTTAGTTTGGGATTTAATATAATACTGGCAGATAGACGTAATCAATTATTAACAGCTTCAGTGACATTTTAATTTCCTTGATAATTATTTCTTTGTTCTAGATAGGCAGGGGATTCAAATGAGTTAAATCATAGATGAAAAGCACCTTGACTGGAAAAGTTGACATTCATGTGAAGCCATTTAGTAGTACTATTACAAGGGATCGTAGTAGTCTTTGCGTATAGACGTCTTTTAAATCACTCCTGTCAAAAGTTTTCAAAAACTAAATTAATTTTTTAAAAACGTTAGTCCGAAGTTAATTTTTATCGGGAAAAATCTTATATTGTCGAAGTAATCGACTCAGGAAATTTCTATCGAATATTTTCACTTCGATTGGTAACGAAAAACAAATTACCAAAGAAAATTTCGCCACTGGTATAGAGGAGCCCGACGGCTTCCCACCGTTGGGGCAACCTGGGGAAACGACTAATACGATACTGGCGATAATCACCAAAAGAAAACATAACGAAGAAAACTCCGCAGATGGAGGGTGCAACCTGCAAATAATAGCGGACAATCAACAAATGGCCAAATTGCAAAAAGAAAATGATGAACTAAGGCAAGAGATACAGTCTCTCAAGGATCTCTTCAAGAAAGTGATGAAGCCTCAAAATACGCAGCCACAAAATCAATGGCAACAGCTAACAAAGCCGAAGAAAAGTACAAAGCAAGCAATTCCAGAAGAAGTTCTAAGTGCTGGTGGCACCAACGAGAGCCAAAATTATTTTGCAGCACTGGAGGGATTAACCAAAGATATGGAAATCGAAGAAAACATCGAATATAATTCTAATCAAGATAATGACGTTAATTTTATTCAATATTTAAAGAACAAAAATAAGGAAAAAAAACCAGCCCGCAGTCCTGCTGGTTCCTCTGAAAAAGTTTCCAACAAGACAGAAAAAGTTCCGCCAATCAACCGGGAAAGATATAGTTCGGCTATTGGCAGCCGAAAATAAACTGGCCAATTTCGAAATCAAAAGAGTTAATGCCGAAAAATTAACTAAAAGGGCAAAATCACTGGTTGATTTCAAGTCAGCCATAGATGCGCTGATTTCTGGGGAGGTTCCACACTTCACCTTTACCCCAAAAAGCGAAATGAATCAGACCTTCTTGTTGAAGGGTTTGGACAGCGGAGAGGATACGATCGATCTTCTTCAGGTGCTCAAGGAGGCTGCACGAGATATTGATTTTGTTTCAGTCAAAGCCTTTGTCGACCATAGAAAGGAAGAATTTACCACTTTACCTGGTACAAATTGCAAATAAGAGCAGTCCAAGTGCCCTTCAACAAATAAGGTACTTGAATTTCAGAGTGGTGAGGTGGAAACGCCACCAAAAAAGTGAGGTCAACCAGTGCTACCGGTGTCAAAGATTTGGACATTCGGCTGCCAATTGTGCCATGCACTATCGTTGCGTTAAATGCAAAGACGTTCATGCTCCCGGTGAGTGCAAATTGGCTCAGACGGAGCCTAAAGAAAAATTATACTGCGTTAACGGCGGTGTTTTTGGTCACCCAGCATCATATCGAGGATGCTCCCGATATCAAGATGCAAAAGTTAAATTTGCTCCAAAGCAAACACAAGTACACCGTAATATCATACCTTCCAACTCCGAACAGCCCGGATTATCATTTGCACTCGCCGTTAGAGGACCAGCAGAAAATGCTGGAAATAATGTAAGTGGCAATAATGAGCTGCTTCTCAAAATTTACCAGCAACTTAATTCTTTATCGGAGAGAATCGACAAACAAGATTCAAAAATTAACTTTGCTTTCCAGTGTTTAGGTCTTTCAAATGCCTAATAATAACTTGTCATTCAGTCATATTCCCATGGATAGGCTTGGCCTCATATCGATCAACGTCAACTCTATCGTTGCTATACATCGACGTGATTATCCCCTTGAATTTGTTGTTAAGCAAAAGCCTGACATCATACTTCTCACTGAAACCCACCTTTGTTCATCGCATTCCATGGAATTCAAAGATTTTGCATTCGTAAGAAACGATAGGGTAAAAGGTGATGGGGAGGTGGCACCGGGATAATGGTTCCAAGACCCTATTGTTTCCAAAATATTGAAAAAGTCGAATTCAAAAACTTTGAATTTCTTGCAGGGTCCGTCATCAAAATTTCACTGCCAGGTGGGAATAACCTCTTCGTTATCTCTGCCTATGCAACTGGTCAAAATGTTCTCAGGTTCAAGGAGGAACTCAATTCCTTGTTTGAAATACTCGAATTGAACAGGCTGCATAATTATTGTATTTTTGCCGGTGACCTGAATGCCAAGCATACATCATGGCTAAACGCCACCAATAATCCAAGAGGTGTATTCCTGAAATCATGGATAACAGAGAACCAAATTGAATACAGGTGCAACCTATATGGGTCGGAGCTCCCAACATACCCTAGGACAAATTCATATTTGGACCTCTGCATTGCTGACGCAAGACTTGAATTCAGCTTTAATAGTCCTCAACGGAAACTGCAGGTGCTTCCTTACGATAGCGACCATAACGCAATTGTAATGGAAATCAATCATCAAAGGGATGATTTCTTCCTCATTCCAGTTCAACATGAAAACCATCGGTTGAATTTCAAAAAAACAGACTGGGGAAAGTTTCAAAAGAAGTTTAATCGGGAGTACCAGAAGCAATGTCCCTCTTCTGATGATGGCAACGCTTGCTCAATGGTTCCTAATAACAGAAATCTAACTGACGATGAAATAGATCTCTATTTGTCGAAGTTAGAGAAGCTGACGTTGGAAACTATTGAGAAAGTTGTTCCCAAGATTAAACATCGAAACAATATGGAAGGATATGAAACACCAACCATCGCAAGGTTGAAAAGATTGAAAAGCCTTCTTCTCACACGCGTCAACAATATTTATCGACGATTTTTGGACTACAACCATCCCTCGTTGGCTTTGTTGAAATTACACCTGAAGAATGTCCGGAACTTAAACCGTTCATACTTCAGGAGTGAGGTCAGCAATCAATGGGCGGAAAAACTGAGGGGTATTAGCCCACAGGACCCAGATGGTGTTTTCGCGAAACTGAATAGCTTATTCCGCAGGAAGTCTCGAGTGAAGGTATCGAATCTTGAAGTCGCTAGTGGTGAGATAAATCTTCTCGATAGACCTGGTATCGAAATTGATAGTACGACTCCGGATAGAAATGGTAACAGGATTATATGTGAAGGGTTGGATAAACTTGTCCTGATTGGAACACTTTTGAATTGGTTTATGTGCCAAACCCAGAGAGAAGGAATGAAATATTTTCGGAGGTCGTTGAAGCAAAAGTTTCTGACTTCAAATCAAGCCTGAACGGCCAATCAATTCTTCATTTCGATTGGCCTCATACCGAGCTTGAATCTTATTGATTTTTTTGTCAGCTATGAAGACTTGTGTTTCATATTTCATGGAATAAACAACAAAACATCATGTGGTACTGACGTATTCCAAATAAAGTTCTCCGACATTTGCCTGAGGCTGCTATAAGGAATTATTGCATATTATTCAACAACATGTTGAGCAATTCATATTTTCCAAATGAGTGGAAAAAGGCTAAGGTATTTCCGATCTTGAAGAAAGCAAAAGAATCGTCAAGCCCTAAAAGCTATCGCCCAATCGGCTTGCTGCCTAACATCAGCAAGGTGTTTGAAGTGATACTGAACAGAGCATTAAACGCCCACATTGAGAAATATGAGTTGATGCCGAATTGCCAATTTGGTTTTCGTGCCAGGCATTCGACCATACATGCAATAACGAAAGTAACCTCAGACATCTGTTGGAAACTAAACAACAAAGAATGTGTTGGAGCATGTCTCATTGATATGGAGAAAGCCTTCGATACGGTGTGGCTAGATGGACTAGTTTTCAAACTTCTTCAGGACAGCAGGGAACAGTTACTGCGCCCCTGCTTTTCTCGATATTCATTCGCAAGCTATTGAACAGCTTTGGTTTTAATGTCTCGCCAACGCGATCATTGGTAGCGTTTGCTGATGATCTGATCATCTATACGGCAGACCGAAAAGCTACATTAGTTCAGAGCAATCTTAAAAAATGTTTAATGATGTCTACACCGATAATTGGCGAATGAAAATCAATGCGCAGAAGTGTGAAACAATTTGGTTTCGGACAACGCTGCAGGGGGCCAGTCAAGACCTGAAACGTAATTGGAAGGATTTCCACATTACGGCTGGTGAGGGTAGTTCAGAACGGGTTCCCCATAAATCCTGTGTTCGATACCTCGGTGTTTATCTCGATCAGTATCTGTACTATACTGAACATGTGAAAATCATGCTCAGTAAAGCACTAAAAGTAGACATGGCTCTTTGGCGACTCTTTCATTCCAGATACGTTGATCAAAAAGTCAAAGATATTTGTTACAAGACCCTGGTTATGCCAGTTTTGACATACGGATGCCAGATCTGGTACAACCAGAGTGCTAGTACAATGGAAAGATTAAGAGTTTTCGAAAGGAAATGTCTTCGTGCCTGCACTGGTTTGTACGGAAAGCCTGAGATGGATTGGAAGCACTATATATCGAATAGAAAAATTTATCAAACCGCTCAAGTGACAAGAGTCGATATCTTCATATTGAAACTTCTTCGGAATCATATCGCAAGATCTGTAACTTTGAGTGAAAACCCTTGGATTTCACAGCCATTCCACCCTACAGACGGGTATATTGTGACTTGCCTCACTACTGGCTTCGTTCCTCCAGAAGCATTCGTGTATTTGGACATGAATCGATATGTTTTTGATTCTGACGGCGTCCCAATCATATATCACATATACCGCCACCGATAAGAAGATAAAATATCCTCTGAATCTGAGTTCACGAGACCAACAATTCCAATGGAGATACTCATTTGTTAAATTCGTTGAGGCTGGTCGAGCTGAGATGGAACAATCTAGGTATTGGTGGCTGAATGAATATGTCCAAATTATTCGTGTTTATTTTCTGTTTTTGTGCTTTTTCTCGGTACTTAGTTTTCAAAGTCAAAGTCAAAGTCAAAAGCGCTTTATTTAATACCAATCGTTATAAATTTTTAAAAGAACATAAAGCAAATTCCAAACAATAAAACTATAAAAAACTTAATGGCCCAAATGGCTCTCTAAATTTATACGTTATCAGTTAAACACATTTAATGAAAAAAATACACTTGCAAATTTAAATTAATTAAGATTATTACATATTTTTTGATTCAATTGGAAAAAGGAGAAAAAACCAACCAGCATTATTCAAAAATTACTTATACTACTAACACAACAATGAACTTATAGCCTATACCTAATATGTTACACCCTAATTCTAAGTAAGTTCAATCAAAAAAAAACGTTACCTTATATTGAAACCTATACCTAATTTCTAATACAAATAAACAACAATACTAGATGTAGCAATAATGAGATGAATCTAAAAAACTAAGTAACGAGAAAAAGCACAAAAACAGAAAATAAACTGGAATAATTTAGACATTGTGATTCAGCCACCAATACCTAGATTGTTCCATCTCAGCTCGACCAGCCTCAAAGAACCTAGCAAATGAGTATCTCCATTGGAGTTGTTGGTCTCGTGAACTCAGATTCGGAGGATATTTTATCTTCTTTTTGGTGGCCCGTCTATATATGTGATATATGATTGGGACGCCGTCAGAATCAAAAACATATCGATTCATGTCCAAATACACGAATGCGTCTGGAGGAACGAAGCCAGTAGTGAGGCAAGTCACATAATACCCGTCTGTAGGGTGGAACGGCTGTAAAACCCAAGGGTTTTCACTCACAGTTACAGATCTTGCGATATGATTCCGAAGACTCGGTACTTAGTTTTTCAGATTCATCTCATTATTGCTACAAATAGTGTTGTCGTTTATTTGTATTAGAAATTAGGTATAGGTTTCAATATAAGGTAATGTTTTTTAGGGTTTTGTAAAATAATTTTACAAAACCCTACTAGTTTCGCGACCAGTCTGTCCGTCTGTCCGTCCGTCCGTCCGTCCGTCCGTGTGTCACAGCACTTTTTCTCGGAAACTACTGAAGCTAGAAACATCAAATTTTGTATGTAGGTGTAAAGTGGTGATTTCTTCAAAGTTCAACTCCAAAAAAAAATTTTATAAGGTATTTAAGGGGGGTCTCCCCATATAGGAGAGTGACCCCCCAAAAAAAAAATTTCATTGAAGGTAGCCGATATGGGTATCAAATGAAAGGTCTTGATGAGAACTTTTCAAAACAGGTCTTAATTTGGCAAAATTTGCTTCGAGGGACGCACAGGGAGGGGAAATACACGAAAAATTTGTGTCCCCCCCTCGCGATTGGACACCTGTGGTCCGAAAAATCTGAAAAAAATCAGGAATGTAGGCCTTGGTGAGCACAATAACAACAAATACGTGAGAAGTCGAAATTCACTCAACTTTGTTAGCAATAGTATGATTTATCGATTTTATGTTTTCTTGAATAAAATCTTAACGGTACCCTTAAATTCAGTAAGTAGATGTTTATTTATAAGATTGATCTATCCTGAAAGTTTCATAAAGATTAAATCATATTTAGTGAAGTTATAGCGGTTTGAATTTTCCTGTATTACTATGGAACAATATGCGCTGCATTTATTACTATGGCAATATATGGCTATGGAACAACATGCGCTTTTTACCGACTCAGACACTACAGTTTTGCTAGGATTTGCATGAGAATTTCAGGAATGATAGGTGTCATGTAGATCTTTGAGAATCGGTTCAGCTAGTGGTATCAGTAATCGTAAAACAAAATAGTGGCTGTTATAAATACGAAGATTGAATAATTTTGAGTTATTTTTTCCCAACTTCAACGTTTAAGGTGCATGCTTTGAACACTTGATTCAATTTAATGAATGACTGAAGATGAGTACCTACAATTAATGCTCATAGGTGAAACAAGACAAGGAGGTGGGAGAGAGCTCCTAGCAAAAGGGTTTTGAAAACATTCTAGGATTCGAAAAAATTGGCTATGAATCGATGACTTCAGTACAGGAGAGTGGCCCCTGAAACAAAAATTCATCAAACGTAGCCGATATGAGTATGAAATAAAAGTTTTCATGGGAGCTTTTCAAAACAGTTGTTAAACTGTCAGTTTTTGCTACAGTGGGGGCACAGGGGGGAAATACATGAAAAATGTGTTTCCTCCGTCGCGGATGGACATCTGAAATAATTATCAACGGAGATATTTATGAGTAAAACAATGCCAAAAACCTCAGAAGTCGAGATTCTTTCAACTTTGTTAAAAATAGTATGATCTTCGTATTTCATATTTTTTCCAATAAAATCATCTTTGACATGTTTCTTGATTTGTTTGATCTGGTGACTGCATTTTGTAAATTGATTACAAAACCCTTCTGACATGAGCGTAGGTCTGTTTACCCAACTTGTTTTTTATTGAACTTATTTAGAATTAGGGTGTAACATATTAGGTATAGGATATAAGTTCATTGTTGTGTTAGTAGTATAAGTAATTTTTGAATAATGCTGGTTGGTTTTTTCTCCTTTTTCCAATTGAATCAAAAAATATCTAATAATCTTAATTTATTTAAATTTGCTATTGTATTTTTTTAATTAAATGTGTTTAACTGATAACGTATAAATTCAGAGAACCATTTGGGCCATTAAGTTTTTTATAGTTTTATTATTTGGAATTTGCTTTATGTTCTTTTAAAAATTTATAACGATTGGTATTAAATAAAGCGCTTTTGACTTTGACTTTGACTTTATCAATACATACACAAGCATGTGTTTGCGCCGGGCTCTTTTGTCCCGAACTTTGATTTTATTATTTTTATTTACATTACAAATCAAATTTTATTTCATCAACCAAACACTAGAATTTAAATAAAATATCTATATACAATATCTCTCTCGAATTTACCTAAGCTAACGACCCAACCAACAATTGATCAATGAATTAACTTTTGTTTTAAAGTTTTGACAAACGAAAAATGGGTTACTCGATTGATTAAAATGAAATGTGGTACTCGAAACTTAAAGTATTTTCGCTTTGTGGCGAATTGAACTTGAATTTGGTGAATTGAATAAAAATGACCGATCAATTGATAAATCAATGAAATATATCGAATTAATTACGAATAGGCTAATTACTACAGTGCTAATTAACCTTAAATAACTATGTAAGTTGATTGAAGCGGTTATGTTGCCGGATCAGGCCGTGATGGGCACTCAGGGGTGTTAGAAACTCAGCATCCACCCCCCTCCCCCGTTAAACCGTCCGTTTAACCTCACCCAAGGTGTGCGGTAGGCTGTAGCGTCTACGTAACGGCACTGGTGGTTGGATATGCAGGTTGGATTGTTGTTTGCAGGAACGCCAGCGGAGATAGATAACCAGTGTAACTAATCTGAGAATGTCCACGCAGCCGATGGTGTACTGCTGAATGTCGTGGTCGGTCACTTGATGGGAGCTAGCAGGCACATCAAGAGGAGCGCCACAATTGACTTGCCGGTTGGCATTGATTGCCAGGATGTCATCGCCACTGATCTGGGACCCATCCTTCGTTAAGTGAGGGGAACCTGATTGTGATGGTTCTTCGTTAGTCTGTGCGTCGTCGAGTACTGGTAACGGGACCAGTTTGTGTATCGGCCTTTTCAAAGTTCCGGAGGCGGTTTTGACATCAGCGAGTTCGAGTTTGAGGTGGTTGATTAGCTTCCACCAGGCATGGAGACCTCCAGTGACTGGCACCGCGTAACCATCCACCATGGCTGTAGGGATTCTCCGATGAGAAAGTGTGCTGGAGCTAAGGCTGCCAAATCATTGGGATCGTTTGACATCGAAGTCAGTTGTCTAGTATTGAGGATAGCCTCCGCCTCAGCCACCAAGGTATGCAGCTCCTCGTACGTGAGAGCCGCCAACGAAACGCCTCGATGGATCAAATTTTTGGCTGATTTGACCGCTACCTCCCACAAGCCGCCAAAATGAGGCGCCCGTGAAGGGATGAAATGGAAGTTGATACCCCGGCTGGAGCACGCCGTTATTACTTCTTAACGCGCTTCGTTGTAATATAATGAGGACAATAGCTGGTTGTGAGCTCCCACAAAGTTGGTGGCATTGTTGCAAATTAGGTTTTGGCAGTGTCCCCGTCGCCCCATGAAACGTTTGAGAGAACAGAGGAATGTCTCTGTGCTTAGAGCGCTGGCTAGCTCTAGATGGACGGCCTTTGTAACGAAACAGCAAAATATGGCTAGATACCCCTTTTGCAGTCGGGTACTTCTACCTCGGTAATGGATCATCATAGGCCCACAGAAATCCATGGTGGAGTTAATGAACGGATGGGCTGGCTGAATACGTGCACTCGGCAAGTTTTCCATGACTTGTGAAAACAGCTTATGCTTGACTTGGGTGCACCACACGCACCGTTGAACGATCGATCTCTCGAGTTATTTTCTTCAAATTGGCCAGAACCGCTGTCTAATGGCAGTGAGCAATGTTTGCGCATCTAGATGGCAGTGATCACGATGGATGTCCATTATCAGCAGTCTGGTGAACGGATGTTGAAAAGCGGTAATAATATGGGATGTTTGTAGTCTGTGTGGTCTAGTGGTTGAAGCATGAGACGCATATGCCGAAGGTCACAGGTCTAAATCTCGTTATGAACAACGTGGTTTAGCACAGGGAATTTTTCGGACAGACTAAGAGTGTTCACTCAGTGTTAATATGTACTGATTTAATCAGATCGCATCGTAGCTGAGTAGAAGCATGGTTACATGGTACTGACCAAACCAACTTCTGAAAAAATCAATATGGTCATGAAAATGAGATACTCTAACTATCCCGAGAGGGGCTGTAGTGCTAAAAAGAAGAAGAATATGGGACGTTTGGCGTTGAACGTGTTCTTGGCAGCCTCCAGCCACCCACTGGCACGGTTTATGCCTCCGCATCCAGAAATGGCACCAGTCTCACCAACGGACTGTTCTTGGAGACTTGCCTCCCCGACATGATGTCCAAAGTTCGCAGTTAAAGGTTTAGTTGAGTTTAGTTTAGTTTATTGACCAAATAATTTACATAATCTGCTAATCATTGTGCAAATTCCACAGAAGTAACTAGTATTACCTGTGCGTGGACTTGGTATAATGTTACTTAAAGACTAAGAGTGAAGTTAATTTGTGAATTCAAATTAAATCTTAAACAATTTCAATTAATGCTAATTAATGATGTTTCACAATCAAATCATAATTAAATTTCATCTAATTCTGTCAAAGTTAATATAATATTCATAAATTTAATGCAATCTTTACAAATAAAAGCGACCCATTTTTTTAATTTTGCTTTTCTTAATCTTTCATTGTTAATGACTTTGAGTTCAATAGGAAGCAAGTTAAAAACATTAATAGCTCTGATAATACTATTTTTGTTGCTGACAGCTTTATTCATTTTCGGAAGTTGGATACTTTTCTTCCTTGTGATACTGTGCAAAAATACAAATTTCTCTTTCAATTCATTATAATAATAATTCAGAGATTCTAATGAGAAGAGTTGATTTAAATTCAAAAGTTCGGCATAAGTATTGAACATACTTTTATTAATAATTTTTAAAAGTTTATTTTGATGATTTTGTTAAAGTTTTAAATAGTTTGAGTAAGCTCCTCGCTATGCAATGATTCCGTAGTATATGATACTATGCAAAAATGCATAGTACGAGGTGTGTTCAAAAAGTATCGCGAGTTTTGAATTTTCGCGGGTTACGTATATTCGAATTTCGATTTTTTGTGGCGTTATGTTGGTACTCATGTCTGTCACTTATGCCGACAAGCTCGGCCATTTTGAATGTTCACTTAATTGGTGATAGCTGCTTTACTTGCACGTGTTTTCAATCGTCTTCGATTTTTACTTATTCAAAAAAATGGATCAAAGGACGTGTATCAAATTTTGTGTGAAAAACGAAATTAAGTGCGCGGATGCATTCCGAATGTTGACTCTGGCATACGGAGAAGCTATCTTGGACCGAAGCAACGTTTATCGGTGGTACACAATGTTTTTAGAAGGCCGAGAAGATGTGAACGACGATGAGCGTGCCGGACGCCCGAGCACTTCAACAACAGACGAAAAAATTAATGAAGGAGAAAATGGTATTGGCCAATCGTCGAATCACCATTAGAGAAGTTGCTGAGGACCTAAACATATCGATTGGCTCGTGGCATTCGATTTTTATCAACGATTTGGGCATGAGACGGGTCGCCGCGAAATTCGTACCAAAATTGCTCAATTGCGACCAAAAACAGCAACGCATGAACATTGCTAATGAGATGTTAAACTCTGTCCGCGACGAACCAAATTTGCTCCAGAGGGTCATAACTGATGACGAATCGTGGGTTTATGGTTATGACGAGGAAACCAAAGCTCAATCATCTCAATGGAAGCCGCCGCATGAACCAAGACCGAAAAAAGCGCGCCAAGTTCCGTCGAATGTGAAAGTTTTGCTGACAGTTTTCTTCGATTGCAGGGGCGTGGTGCATCATGAGTTCTTGCCACAGGGAAGAACGGACAATAAGGAATATTACCTGCAAGTTATTCGCAATTTGCGCGAAGCAATCCGCCAGAAACACCCGGATTTGTGGGAGAACAAAATTTGGCTTTTGCACCACGATAAGGCCCCTGCTCACACATCGTTGCTTGTGCGCGACTTTTTGGCCAAAAACAACACACTAATGATGCCGCAGCCACCGTATTCCCCAGATCTGGCCCCCTGTGACTTTTTCTTGTTTCCTAAACTGAAGAGGCCCATGAAAGGACGACGTTACGCTACGCTTGACGAGATAAAGACGGCATCGAAGGAGGAGCTGAACAAGATTAAAAAAAATGATTTTTTGAAGTGCTTCGAAGATTGGAAAAACCGTTGGCACAAGTGTATAATATCTCATGGGGATTACTTTGAAGGGGACAAAATAGATATTCATGAATAAATAAATAATTTTTGAAAAAAAAACAAAATTCGTGATATTTTTTGAACACACCTCGTATATCATCAAAAGAGTCTGGCAACTCATAACCTGTGAGAGTTTGTGAAAAATAAAATCAAATATTGTGTTTTGTTCAGGATGTACTCAATGTGTTTGTTCCATTTTAAATTATAATCAAAAATAATTCCTAAATACCTGAACGATTCTACTTTTTGATGCTTTCTTTATTTATGGATTTGTTAAGGAATTCAGGGACACTATTACGATAGTTTCAAAGGTCATTTACACAGTTTTGTCGATATTTAGTGAGAGTTTGTTTAGTGCCATTCATTTTGAAACATCCTTGAGGTAGTTATTCATATTAGTTTCAACAATATCCCAATTTCGACCAATCATTTGTGCTTGTAAATACCTCACGATGATCTCCAGAGCTGCGGATCATTCATCACTTGGGGCCGCTTAATTTGTCAGTTGAGATTGCTTGACTGCCGACTTGAAATCACAGATAAACAGCATCATGTAGGCCACCATGCGCTGCAGCTTCTTGAAGGAGTTGCCATGTTGAATCTGCTGAATGAAGTGTGTTTCACAAGCCTTTGCCGCTACCATAGCGGCCTTGGTCTGTTTCATCTCCAAGTCACTAGGGCCCCCATTCCGATACTTCGAAGGCCAAACTGATTCTGCCCTGCCCTGATGGTGCTTGCAACCACATACTACAACGGCTCAATTCAGCCAGCGCCATCCCACGTAATAGGATGTCAATTGGGTTGTCTTCAGACGCTATATAATGCCATCGGACCGGCCTTGAGAAGGTTTGTATGGCCGAGACCCTGTTCGACACAAAGGTATTGTACGATGATGCAGTAGAGTTGATCCATGCCAAGACAATCTCGGCATTGGTCCAGAATACCTGAAAAACCTCCTGCAGATCGAGCGCTGTCTTAACTAGTCTTGTGAGCTCAGCGCCTAGTTTCGCTACACATAACTCCAGGCGCGGAACATTGATTGTCTTGATCGGGGCCACTCTTGACTTGGCACACAGCAACCTGACGACAACTTGACCGCTCCTCAGGGTTGACTGCATGTATATCGCTGCGCCATATACCTTCTCGGAGGCACCACAAAAGGCGGCAACTGTACTTGCACGGGCTTCTCGCCTGTACTGATGTGACGAGAAATCGTGCCTGCTACAATGATGGCATACCACTGCATAAATCGAACCACTAGGTATGGATCTTCACTGGTAATGCTGCATTCCAGTCCAATTCCAATCAGCATAATTCCTGCAGGAATAGTTTGGCTGCTACTATCACAGGAGCCAAAAAGGCCAAGGGATTGAACATTCTGGCTATATTGGATGCCATCGTTCTCTTGTAAAACTTCGTATCGGTTGGATCCAGGTCGATTTGGATTTCGAGCTCGTCAGTCTTCAGATAACAGCTGACTCCTAACGTCTTAATACAGTCCTCGTGTAAGCTACTGAAGTCCAGCTGGAGCTGTTGGTCCTCACGTTTAATATGCTTCAACTATAGAGGATAGTTGGCACACCATTTGCGCAAATGCATACCTGCACTCTAAGAGTATGGAGCACAGCTCCACCTGTTTGCGAAGTGCCTCCTCTAAACTGTCTGCCCCGGTCGTCGATATAGCATTCCTCCTTCAACGCGCTGCTGCCCAGGGGACCCTTCTGCTGGTTCTCTTGTGCTAGAACCTATAGACATTTTGTAGCTAGATACGGAGCACATGTCGTGCCGCAGGTTGCTGTTTTTAATTGATAGTATCACACTGGTTGCATTGAACTATTTCTCCAAATCAACACATAGTACCGACGGTCTTCAGGATGGAGCATTATCTGCCGATACATCTTCTGGATGTCGGCAGTGAATACGAAAAAAGGTATTCTGAAATGCAGGAGTACGAAAAAATGTCATCCTGGATAGCAGGCCCTATATTAAGGACATCATTTAACGAAACGTTTGTTGTCGTCTTACTGGATGCATTGAAAACCACCCCTAGCTTCGTTTTACTGCTGTCAGGCATCAGGACACAATGATGGGGAAGGAAGTATCGTAATTCCTTCCGCTGCTGCGATGTCAGCTCCTCCATATGCCCAAGCCAAATATACTCCTCCTCATATGGAAGTCTTAGATCAGGGTTCCTCTCCAGTCGACGCTCCAGGGCAATGAATCTGCGAGTGGCCACCGCTTGGGAATCACCTAACGGCTCAGGATCCTTGCTGAATGGGAGTTTAACCAAGAAATGGCCATCGGGACGACTTGTCATTAGAAATGTGCTTCAGAAGCCTTTTCATTTAATGTAAGCTTGTGCTGCGGGCCCTGTACTTCCTCGATCTCATCGCTTGATGAGCTGATTAAGCTGGTTATCTTCTGCTAGAATGCCACATGTCAAGGAAGACACTTGAGCTGTGATCACTCTTCCGACTACAATCCACCCTAGGAGCGTGTACTGGAGCATTCGGAGTTGTGGCCCCAACTTTATTTGTCCAATGGCTAGGACCTCAAAAAAGTGTTCGGCACTCAGCAACATGTCTATGTGCTCCGTTTGGTAGAAGTCTGGATCTGCCAGCGTTATGTTTTTGGAGTGTGCCATTCCGACATGCTCAAGTTCTGAGACGGTTGCGTTGATATAATTTTGTCCATGACGTAGGCTTCCAACTGCGTGGCATATCCTGATAATCTGGATCTTAGGCCAAGGTTAATCTTATGGTTTGCTTTCTCAGTGTACCGCGTACCCTTTCAATGAGTTTCGTATTCACTGATAAACCCAATTTTTCGAGGATTCTTTTGGTGACTATGTTTATTTGTGAACCAATTTTTATTAACATTTTGATTTTCTCCTTTTTTTTATTTTATGTTCAAAAAATCAAAGTTACTTAAATGATAATTTGTACTTATAGGATATATAGTGTGTACGCACAGCATGGTAAATCTTTTATTTTGAATAATATTGAGAGAAACTTTTGCGATTGTTTAAATATTTATTTATTAGCACTTCTTTCTATAAATAAATATTCTTTAAGTGATTAAAAAACCTGTAAATTTCACTTAAGTCTTCATCGATTTGATTTCACTGTTGGCTGAATTGTTTTATCTCTACATGAATAACAGCACAATTCAACTTGCAATAATTTTTCTTTGATTGGCTATTTACTTTATTTGAAAACAAACGAATGGATAAAGAAAGAAAACTTGGTTTTTCAATTTATCTAAAACCTGATCGGGTATGGGACCCTTGCCCCTCCACTTTAATGAGCTAGCCATCGGGTAAGCTCACCCCTTTTTAAGTCGTTTACAGGTGCTCTCGCAGGGTGGAGTAGCCTTCCACTCGCGTGCCTATTTATGGTATAGTATTATGTGATTCCATCACATAAGACTATAACCTAAATTTGCCACACTCATATTTTTCATTTAAGGACACTTAAATGGAAAATACAATATATGACCATATCTTCATTGGATCTTGGATCCAGATGGGAGGTGCGAGGGGATGCCCCATTCTTATTCCGCTCAAGTCTCATCTGTTTTTGCTAGGCCCAGGTTGGCATTTGCTTTAGCAATTTCAACCTTTAGTTGGTTACGTCGGCCTCGACTCCGGTTGATACGTGTTTGTATCTTTTAGACTAGTGGAGGCAAAATTCTATTGTAGTGGGTCTTTGTGCTGGGGAAAAGAACCCCTCCCACGATACCGCAACGCCAGACTGCCAGTGCATTCACGCATCCTCATACAAGGCCAATCTCGGCGAACCCATCCATCCTCCTTCGCTAAGACAGCAGACCATCACTGTAATCCTACACGGATAATATTATCTTTTCACTGCAATCGTCAAAACTGAATAAGATATCTTATTTGTGAGCTGTATTCTTCGGCGTATTTGGTCTCTTTTATTACGAGCTCTCGTTGTTTTGGCGCCCAAATATACAAATTTGCTCACATTTTGAATATTGTATTAGTCAAGTGTTATATTTTGTATACTTGAGGCATTTTCCCCAGCTTTTTCATGTACGAGTATTTTGTTTTATTCTCATTAATATGTAGTCCTACTAGGTTTGTTTCGCTTTCGACTTTTAAGAAGAGTTTTTTGGTGATGGTTAACGATCGTGACAAAATGTTGATAGTGTCTCCATAGGCTATCATTTGGCTTGATTTTTATGATAACGTGCCTCTTGTATCGACAGGTAGCTTTCTGATGACATATTCCAGAGCCCAATGAAACAGCAATGGAGTCGGCTCATCTCCTTTCTTTAATCCAATATTTGTGTCAAAGGCATCAGCGAGTTGGTTGTTGACGCGGACTTGGCAGATTACCAATATCCTTTTCATTTTGGTAAGTAAGTATTATTTAGTAAAATTTCTCATGATCAATACTTTCGTATGCTTACTCAAGCTCAACGAAAACTTGATATACGAGTACATTTTTGTTGACATCTCAGCAATTCTAAAGTATCTGAATGACTGTAAGCAATTGATTCACCTTGTAGTCCTCAAGAACCCTGTTAACCTATAATCTGATTCTATTTCTATGATATTTGAAAATATTTTTTATGCCATACAAAGCAATCATATGTCCATAAGCTCTTGCACTGTAGTCTGTCACCTTTTTTGTAGAGAGTATAATTGAACGGCTCCACTCATTTATCATATGATCTTTTACCGAATGTACTGGATGACTTTGTTGATAGCTTTCTGAACATCACTGTCACCATTTTTGATGAGGTCCACTGAATTATCATCAACACCAAGCACTTTATTATTCTTCTGTACTTTGGTGGCGATACATACGTCATCCAGAGTTGTCGGGCTAATTAATGCTCTCCGGGAATATCTACAGGTCCTGGAGCTGTGTGAAGAACTCAGAAGGTTTTTGAGACATGATGCCCATCTTTCCTTCATATTATTTTCATCAGCGTTGATGTTGACGATGCCTTCACGGCAAAGCGTGGTCTTACGTTGATAACCTCATTTCAAACTTCTCACTAGTTCGTATGCAGGTCTTGTGTGATTGCTCGCTAGACTTACATCGATGCTTCTCAATTGTCATCTAAGTATACTCTTTCCTTAATTCTAATTATATTACTCTTTCCACTTCTGAGAATTGCATAATGTTCTCCCTTCGTCCTAGTTTTCCTACTTAAATATTGCTTGTACGGCTAATTATTTTTAATCGAATGCACTTTGGCAATCACCATCGAATCAGTCATTCTTTTGCGCCCAGTTTGTCGTCAAGTCATATGTTCTGCCATGGTTTAATTGCCGCTTCCACTTCCACCTATAGCTGGTTGCTTATTTTCAGCGATGTGTAGAATGAGAGCCAACTAGTCTCCGAAAAATTTTCCCCATAGACACCATTAGGAGCCTTTTGATATTCTGTAGAGGGCTGGTCTTTACTAAATACGAGTACACCTTTGACATACGATATTGATAGGTTAATTTAATCATATGATATTCCGATTTACAATTGCCTCAATATGTACGGACGTCGAGTATGCTCGCGGGCCATCGATGTTCTTTTTTGGCTGCGAAGTAGTTGCCGTAGGTCCTATCCATTTCGAGGCTCTTTGCAAGTTTCAAAACAATGTAAGTTTTTCAGTGACATAGAGTTAGCCCACCAACCAACCTCCATTCCGGTGGCATGATTATAACCTTCGTTTCTGTAATCAGGTGCGGAAGACTCGCCTTCAACAGAGATGTTAGTAGGATTTAATAGCAGAGCTGTAGGTGCATTTGCGGCTATTGGCGTTTTTCGGTATTTAATGGCAGTAAACTGAATGCGCGAACACAATACCATTTATTAAAATTTGATCGTGGGATTCAGGCTAAGGAGTCATGGAATGTGTAGGTTAGGGAAACAAAGAGATTGCTCCTAATTTCTTAAATGGACTCGGGACCATCTACGGTGGAGAGAATTTATAAACTACATTATGGTATCCTGGTGAAACTGGTACGTCCACCATCTGGATTCAAAACAGTGATTTCTAAACGGAGAGCTGTGGAACGGGGGATAGTTCCTTGTGAGTTTGGTACTCACGGACCAGCTTCTTTAGTGCTCTCCTAGCGTCAAACGAACCGATATCATTTTTTCAAGCCAAGCAATTGCTTCAAAGGTCACTATCTCGAACGCAGATGGCAACATAATCATTTGGGAGGCTTCAACGCTAAAGCAATCAAATGGGGCATACCCTTAACATTTCAGCGCGTAAAATGAATCCTCGAAATGGCAGCCAGGACGGCGGTTTTCATAATAACCACCAGAAATGCGCCAACTTTGCGCTGTATTGGCTGTGAAGGAACTAAACTGGCTTTGACATTCACCTCAGAGCTCTTTGTACGAAGGATACACAATTGGAAAGTATTAAGCAACTACTTAGCTAATGATCACCATCTCCTGGCGTCCGTGCTTTCAACATTCTACCATTGGGTAGAACATCAGAAGGATAGATGTCGAAAGGTTCACCGAGATGCTCACGGCTGGGGCTCCACTTTAGGATGATTTGCAGGGCACCATTGATACAATTGCAGAGATAGAGAGCGTGGTCCAAAAGTAGAGGCACATAGGCGCCTAAATGACGAATAGTTTTGTTGGTAACTCTGCCAGATAGGCAGATATTCTGAAAAAGGTGGTAGACCCTTTACAAACTCCAGAATATCTAATATGGCTTTTGAGGAACTAGCTGAGAGACCAGAGCTTGTGTTACAAAACACTGGGTCAACAAAGGATGGAAGTAACACTGGAAGTTTCCCATGCATCTATCCTTGGTTCAGACCTGTAAAACGTACGAGTATCTTATGACAGACTGCTGAGACTGGAGATGCCAGTTGAAACACGCTTAATCGGCTATGCGGATTACGTTGCGGCTCTAGTTACTGGACGTATTGTTGAGCAAGCACAATTTAGGCTATCTATGCTAATGCTCCACGTGAGAGACTGAATGGCCACTCGTGGGTTCAGTTTAGCACTGGAGAAGATCAAAGAGGTCATCTTGATGAAGAAAAGAAACTCTATAGTAAGGACGATCAGTATTGGAGACAAACTTATCGAATCAAAGCCAGCGGTGAAGCACCTGGAGCTACTGACCGACTTGAAGATGAATCTCTCTGAGAAAATCAGAGGTATTAGCTCTGAGCCGACTCATGGCGAACTTGTGGGATCCCAAACGATCAAGAACACGGCTCAGGATGAGTGCCGTGGAGTCAATGCTATTGTGTAGAGCAGAAATATGAGGTGACGCTCTCGGTATGGAGGTGTATTGAAAGCTTGTACAAAGAAAAAGAGCACAGGTACGAAGAAGAGGAGCACTGAGGATTCCATCTTCATATTCAACAGTCTCTGAGAATTATTTTAGGCGTGATATCTGTCGCCCTACTTGATAAGACGGTCATGATATTTATTTCCATAGTGACAAGAGCACAAGGAAGACAGTTATCGACGAGGAGACATTACTCAATCAAAGATTGGCAGCAGTTTTGGGTGAATCGCATGGAGGGAAGGTGGACTGCGCGCTACATCCCGGATGTAAGAACTTACTAAATCAGTAGCATGGTGAGACTGTGTTAAATCGGATCCAGGATTTGGGTGCGCATGGGTGTTTCCTGTATTACCTGCACAAGATTGATAAATCATACTTCCCCGATTGTCGGTTTTGCCCAGGAGAGGGAGATGATGCCTGCTACACATTTTTTGCGTGCACAAAATGGAACGATGACGCATTTTCTACAGGGAAACTATAGAGCTTACCATGGATAGTATAGTTGCGGCGATGCTTAGATCAGTTGACGAATCGAATCAGGTTGCACATTATTTTCGAGCAGTCCTGAAAAACAAAAGGGACTCACGGCGGCCGGATCACCATGGCTGAAGTATTGTTTGTCTGACAATTTCTCTCCCTCCCTCTCTTCCCACTAAAGGAGGAATCCCTAGTTTGAAGGCGCCTCATGGCGTGACAAAATGAGACTTGACCTAGAATAATATGTCAAAGAGTTCTAAACTGGGTTCTCGGGTTAGCAGGCAAAGTGCTTTTGGAATTTAATTTCTAGCTGTGCTTCATATTCAGATGTAAATGTTACGAGATTGTGCGTATTCTTTGTCGTTGTATTGGTCACATTTTTTGTACTTTTTGTCTCCCCCTGAATCCACTGACGCTTAAACCGAGTTTTCTGTTGTAGATTCTCAGAGTTATATTTAAAAACTTTCATTTGATACTACACATAAATGCTTTTACAAAAATGTTAAGTGGGTACTTCGGATGATCCTTGAAAATTCTTTCGTATTTTCAATAAGATTTAACTATTGGTAGACTTTTATTTATAACCATTAACAAAATTTAAGTGTATATAGTTCCTAGGAAAGCTTGCTTTTATTCATGGAGCGACAGGAAACCAAACTAGTATGTCTTTGTTAACTAGGTTTTAGAAAGCTCTAAATTTAGGATTTTCCGTAGTGAGTGTGTCCAGTTTTCCCATATTTGTATTACAGCGATCAGCAATAGCTGGTATTTCTCGTTGCTTGAAAAAATAAATTTATTTTTCTTTCGAGCTACTCTTGCTTATGCCTGTCTCTAGAAATCATCCGAGCAAGCATGGTTTTGGATAAAAGTTGCACTTGCTGTCAGCTGACAGGATTTCTTTTCGGTTTGAACTATCTTTGTAGCCCCAAAGTTATAAGTTTTTTGAATATTTCAGTCCATTGAGGCTTATGAGTTGAAACAAGATGAAGTTAGTTAATTTAGTGTCATTAATGCTAAAATGGTAACCAGCGGCTAGCTACCCATTAACCTTCCTCTAAAGACTGAGTAATGGTAAACCAAATTCGTAAAAAATTTTTTAACTTCGTCGAATGAAAAATTTTATTTGCTACTTTGAAAAAGAAAAAAATTATGATGTTTAGAAAAATTCTAACTTTCACGCATAAAAACTGAAGAAAGCATAAAATTAATGCAACAAAAAATAATTCAAAATTGTGGATCCTTGAACGGTTGAGGCAATTCAAGCCGAACAACAACTTTAATGAAATGTTCAATTTTTTTCCATTTTCGTTTCGTTACTATTTTCAAGCTACTGGCCTTGATTAAATAGCAACAAAAATTTTTAAGGAGAGCTCAACCACAATAATGGCAAGTAAATACTAATGAACTCCTTTGCGAGAAATGAAATGAAGTGGAAAAATCAGAAAATTTTCCCAGCATTGAACTTTCCTTTCCCTATAGGCATCCAATTGGAATCCTGTTTGCCAATTACTTGGTTAAAATGGAACCTTTTTGAAATTTTCTCTCCCTCCTTCAAATTTCTGGAGTCTTTTCGTGAAATGAACTTTGAGTTCATGACTTCCTTCTCGCCAAATTCCATCTCAGCTGCCATCTTTTTTCACCAAGGCGGTCATGGGAGCGAGAAGTGAAAACGCTAATTAAATAAATGGAAGATTCGACCAGGCATGCAAATTTTTCACAATAAAGGCAATACCGTGACGTGACTTTAATACTGTATAGTGTAAAAAGACATTCGTCAAGGTTTTCAGTCCCTGAGAGTGTTTTACTCTGTAACTGTGTCAATATCAGAGTAAATATCCTTAAAATAGACGCCTGTAGCTTATGCGCTTCAGTGCACTTCAAACAAATTAACACAGGACACGATAAAATGGGGGCTTTGCAAGTTTGTATGTCGGTTGGCCTTTCTTCTTGGCACTACAGATTGCGTGACATTACCATCAACAACCACCCCTTGCTGAGTTTTTGTTTACATTTCATTAATTACAAAATTACAAATTAATTGTTGGAAAATTCATTTGGGTGTTAATTAATTAAAAAGTTCATCGAATATTATCGAGGCTTTTGGTATTGCTGAAATTGTTTGACATGGGTGGTATTCTACTTAAATTGGTGGCTTGAGCGTGGTTTTGGCACATGACCGAGTGCAAGTAAGCTATTCGCTTATTCTGCGTAATATCAAATTTATTTTTATTAAATGCTTAAATTATTGATTTGCAGTAATGTTCTATATTGACTTTAATTGTAACAATTTAACTTACTCATACTATAGAAACACTCTCCCTTATCTCAATTTTAACATTCAAAAATTGATAATAATCAATAAGTTAAATACCTGCATAAATTTTCCTTTAGAAGGAAGAAACCCTCAAGGGCTTAATTCAGAATTTTGATTTTAGCGAAAGTCACAAGATGTCTTGAAAGTAATACAATACTGAAACCATCCAACACAAAATTCAGTCAAGGAGATTGAAAATAAGATAATTAAGTATGAAGCTTTGTCATGGTCATGCTGTGATGCCTATTTCCAGTGTCTCAACACGAATCTCCCAAAAGGATTGATGAAAATCACTTTACCTAATTATTGGCAAGGAATATTCAAGACAGATAGAGTTACATAATTTAGCTCCTTAATGAGGCTCCAATTTGGATTAATTCAGCTTCAAATTAATGCGAACTGGATGATAGAGCCAAATTTAATTGAATGTTATTAGTGTTGATATTAAAGATGTACATATATGAAATGTGGTTGACTATTTATAGCATGTTGTGGAAATAATCGAAACGAAGTTTGGAAGACAATAAATTTAATATGCTTGAATTTCGGGCAATTTAATAAGCAATGTATGTATTAATAGATAAGAAATACATTTTCAACTAAAATCAGGCTCCTTTCAATGTATATAGTATCTGTACCGTTTTGTCAAGGTCCGATCGATGCAGAACAGGCTATTAGAAAGTTCAAGTATGAATATCAGTAGAGGAGGGTAATGTTAAGGGATTTCCAGAAAAAAATATTGGAATCAACTGCAACTCAATAATAAATACTGATCATTGCTGCAAATGAAATAATTTTTATGAGTGAGTCTTCATAAACCTTACAAATTCTTTTTGAAGGTATCAACAACATGGTATGAAAAACTCATCTTAGCTTACGCTGATAAAACGAAATCCTTGTGCCAAAATTTTTCGCATTATGGTTATACGGATATGAAAAAGTTTTTACAGATTTAGCTGGCTTAAAAAGATTAACAGATAGTGGTTTTCTTCTCATATATGCTAATAATAACAAAGGTTTACCCATTCCTCTGTTACCATCATATATAATACACGGGCCAAAGGTACATTTATGTTTCAGAGAGTTCTTCTTCTTTATAGTACTATAGCCCCTGTCGGGCCTTTGCTTCCTGCAACAAGTGCCTTCAACTGTTTCGGTCCATTGACCACGCTCTCCAATTTGAAATCGGAGCAATGATTCACTCCTTTCGTTAAGTAAGTCAGACGAGCATTTCCTTAGATTCCCCACTGGTCTCCGCCCTTCAGTTCTTCCAACAAATACCTTTTTGGGTATCCGCTGTTTTTCCATGCGATTTAAATGACCGGCTCATTGCAGCTTTCACAGTCTTACTACATTTTGGACCTCCGGCTTGCCGCCATTAGTCCGCGTCTAGTTTCGCTCCGATTATCCGCCTCAGGCACCCGTCTCTCAAAGGCGTTCAATATGTTTACGGATATTTGGGTTAGGATCCATGTTTCACACCCATAGCAAACACAGGTCTTATCACAAGTTTGATTCCTTGGAGCATTGTTTTTCTGTAAATAAAGCTTGTCTTCAAGATCGTCAAAACTGAATAAAATATTTTATTTGCGAGCTGCATTCTTCGCCGTATTTCATCTCTTTCATTACCGGTTATCGTTATTTTGGCGCCTAGATACAAAAATTTGCCCATCTGTTCGGTATTGTACCCACCAAGTGTGATACTTCGAGCATTTGAGATATTTTTCTTCTCTTTTCTCATTGATTTGTAGCCCTACTAGGATTGCTTCGCTGTCGAGTTTTAGGAAATTTTTTTGGCGACCGTTAACCATATAACCCACTGGTTGAGACTGCGTAGCTTTACGAAACTAGATGTTGGTGATTCGTCAAATAGTTCATACAAATCATCATTACCATATATGATGAAATAATTGAAAATATATTTCTACTTTGCAAGGCAAAGTCTTTTATTTCAGTATTAAGGCGCGATTAACACTTGCATGTCAAAGTCACAGAACGTAGAGAGTTGAAGTTGATAGGGAGCGGTCGAGCGCAGAAAAAGTCAAAACAGAGTTGAATAAAGGCGCGAAATTCAAATTATGATTTTAACATTCTCCCTGAATTCAAGCCTTATTCTATTAATTACATAATAACATACATGATATAGATTAATGATTATTTATAACAATGAGTTATGCAAGTACATGCCAAGTTTAGACCTTATAAAATGAAATTTATCTTATGACAATACTTTTGTGAATACATCGGCAAACTGAGAGTCACAGCTTACAAACTTTAATACGATTATTCAAAAAAAAATATTTTTCCTTAATGAAGTGATATTTAATGTCAATGTGTTTGCACATCTTGTGAAAGTTTATATTTTTAATAACGCAGATGGCACTATGATTGTCTAAATGAAGACAAATTGAGTCCTGTTTATATTCACCAATATCACTTAGCAATTGTTTTATCCACATTGCTTCTTTAGTGGCGGCACAAGCTGCCATGAATTCAGCTTCAGTTGTCAACAGAGCCACAGTTTGTTGTCTTTGACTCGACCAAGTCACGGCTGCCCCGTTCTTGAAGAAAACATAGCCAGTGACGGAACGACGTGTGTTCAGATCGTTTGCATAGTCAGAATTGCTGTAGCCAATGACTTCAGAAGCTTCTGGTGTATGTGAGTAGCATAGTCCATACTTTTTAGAATCTTTTAAATATTTAAAGATCCGTTTGACTGCGTTTCAGTGACTCTGGTTGTAGCAATTGAGGACTCTGCTCACCAAACTGACTGCGAACATTATGTCGGGCCGACTCACTGTGGTCAGATGCATAAGAGCACCCACAACTTCTCTGTATGGAACGTTCTTCTCGTACTCTCCATCTTCCTTCTGTAGCTTCATGTGAGGGTCGACTGGAACAGTATTAGGATTAGCATTATTCATTTCAAATCTGTTTAATATTTGTTCTATGTATTTAGTCTGATGTATGAATAAGCAGTTACTAAATCTTTCTATTTGCACGCCCACAAAATTACTTGGAGTTTCCAATATTTTAATCTCAAATATGTTTTTCAGTTCTCTTATAAATTCATTCAATGCTGATTCATCACTTGAGAATAGGAGACCATCATCAACATAGAGACACAGATAACATTTCTTCTTATTGACTTGACCAATGTACACACATTGATCGACTTTACTATTTACAAAACCAAATCTTTTCAGTGTAGAGTTGAATTTGGCATTCCAGCAGCGAGGGGCTTGTTTGAACCCGTATAGTGACTTGTTCAGTTTACATACCATATTTTCACTAAGCTCCAACTCTTCTGGTGGAGTCATAAATATGGTCTCTTCAAGTTTCCCATATAAGAAAGCTGTCTTGACGTCTAGTTGCATGATTTTGAGATTATTTTGTACAGCTACAGATAGTAACAATCGTATTGAATCATACCTGACTGTTTGAGCAAAAGTTTCTTGGTAATCAATACCTACAGTTTGTGCATATCCTTTTGCACATAGACGTGATTTATAACGTGGACCAGTTGGTTCTTTTTTTATATGGAATACCCATTTGCATCCAATTGCTTTGGCATTTGGGGGCTTTTCAACCAATGTCCATGTGTTGTTCTTTTGTAGAGTATCCAGTTCTTCAGTGATAGATTTTCTCCATTTTTCTTTGTTTACCGATTTTATAGCTTCGGTGTAAGTCGTAGGCACATCTGACAGTACCTCTTCGTGATGACACAGGTAATTGTTTTCTACGGAATCATCTAAATTAGTCTTTTCCTTATTTTTCTTTCTTGGTCTCAGGGTGATTTTGCTGACTGGAGGACTATCAAGGTCAATGCTGGTGTCCGGAATGTATTCACTGTCTGAAGTAGAGGGGTTTTCGCGTATAGTGTCATTAGTACTTATACTTAAATCCATCTCTGATTCAGAGTTGTTACCATTAACTTCTTCTTTATTTGTTTCAGGTTTCTTCTCAGATACTTCTACAGGAACATAGCCCCTCTTCACGGTAGATTCAAGGAATGTAGCATCTCCACTGATTACCACTTTTCTTGTATTTGGTATTATGAATCGGTAGCCTTTGGTATGATCGCAGTATCCAATAAAGATCATCTTTTGTGCCTTTGGATCCCATTTCTTGCATTTCTCTTTGGGCAAGTGTACCATAGCTTCACATCCGAATATACGCATATGGTTCACATTTGGCTTTTCACCAGACCACATTTCTTCTGGCGTTTTAAAAGATTAGGACTTCGTTGGAGAACGATTGATTGCATGTGTCGCAGGATGTATGGCATCAGCCCAGTACATCTTGGGTAGATTGGCATTTAGGAGCATACACTTTGCTCTCTCTACTAGAGTTCTGTTCATGCGTTCTGCTGTCCCATTTTGTTCAGGTGTATACGGTGTGGTCGTTTGATGTACGATCCCAGCGCATTTTTAATAATCTGAGAATTCCTTGTTGACGTCTTCCAAGCCGTTATCTGTCCGAAAGATTTTTATACGAGCACCCAGCTGGTTTTCGACTTCATTTCTGAATTTCTTGAACTTCTACAGAGCGTCAGACTTGTTTCGGAGAAAGTATACGAACACCTTCTTTGAATAGTCGTCAAGAAATGTTATAAAATATCAGGCACTGCTCATAGTCTGCGTTTCCATTGGCCCACATACGTCGGAGTGAACAGTTTCAAGAAGATTTCTAGCCTTGGAGCCTTCATTTTTGAAAGGTAGTCTTGTTTGCTTGCCTTCTGTACATGTTACACATGTGATTGCAGGTGCTTTTGTTGAGAAAACGACATCGTCAGTGTTTTCTGTCATCTTCCGTAGACTATTAAAATTCAGGTGTTCCATTCGTTGATGCCACAGGTAAAAGTCTGGTTCTTCGACATCAGACATGCATGCATATCCTTTTCCTGGCATATTCAGCAGGTACATGTTGTTGATGACACTTGCTGTTGCTACTATCTCATTTCTTCTGTTCATATAACATAGCTGGTTCTGTCAAACTTAACTTGGCCACCACTGCGAATAATTTGACTTACGGACAATAAATTTGTTGCGAGTTCGGGAACACATAATACTTTTGTAAAAAGCACCTTCTTGTTTTGACATTCGTCGTCATAAACATCTAAGCTCACTTCTTCTGAGCATTGCACGGGTAGTACTTTGTTGTCTGCGACTCTAATTTTCTATATAGCAGGAGCCGTCACATTTTCAAGCATATTCTTATGTCCGGTTTCATAACCTGATGAAATAATTGAAAATATATTTCTACTTTGCAAGGAAAAGTCTCTTACTTCAGTACTAAGGCGCGATTAACCCTTGCATGTCAAAGTCACAGAACGTAGAGAGTTGAAGGTGATAGAGAGCGGTCAAGCTCAGAAAAAGTCAAGACAGAGTTGAATAAAGGCGCAAAATTCAAATCATGATTTTAACAATATACTCTATTCCTTGTTTTACTAACCCATCGATTTTTCCAAGCATTTCACGGTTATATACGTGGGAAGTACGGAGCAGGAGGTTTTCTTTGTAGCCATTATGCAGTGTCCAATCTCATCTTTTTATGTGCCTCTTCTGTTCAATTTGGATATAAAAAGTTATCAACACTTTGGAGGTTATAGGTCAGATTTTGTTGGACTGGAGTGTTCTTCCTCGTTTGAGTCATGAATTAATCCTTCGTTCTCCATTTGTTTCTAGCCGTCAAATATTTTTTTAAAATATGTATCAAGACTAATTGAACCCGCTGATCTCTAAAATGCACTCAGAATTAAGGTAGATGTTCACATCTGGCAGGTGCGTGAGGTGCAATAGATTGGACATGCGTATCCAATGTTCATATTTTCCCTTCGGGGTAAATTTCTCGAGAGAAATTTATCTATTGCGGAGAGTATCTTATATATATATATATATATATATATATATATATATATATATATATATATATATATATATATATATATATATATATATGTATATATATATATATATATATATATATATATATATATATATATATATATATTTATAAATATAGGATATAACCACGCTCCTCCGGGCAAAAACAAAATGGCAGCCGTTTTAGACGAAAAATCGTGGTTTCTGTTCTGACCATAGTATAGCTCTAATTTGGATGAAATTTGATACAAAGGTTTACTCATGTATGTGATGAATCTCACAATAAAAAATCCAAAGTCGGTACGGCAGAAACAAAATGGCGGCCGCTCAAAGGTGAAAAAAGGTGTAAAATTTTGTTGTTGCAATAGTGGTCAAAGCTTTCAACAGATTTTCATGAAATTAGGGCTTTTGATAGAAATTATAAGAGTCTCAAGAATTACGTAAAAAACTGGAGGCCACGTCGCAAAAAACAAAATGGCTAGTTGAAGCTCAAAACTTCAAAGGCTTCTAAAAGTCGCAATTTTGATGCGACGTATATGAAACTTGGTTTCAAGATAGATATTCTCTTTGATATTTTAGTGATCGTGCATGAGCAAATTCTAAAATGGCGGTGGTTTAAATATGCGTTTTTTCAGGTTTTTGTGGCCCTCTAGCGGTCACATTTTCCAGTGGATTTTGATGAAACTTGAGATTATTGATCCCTGTACTATGTTCTTGTGTTTTGCGGAAAATTTTGAAAATTGAATGAAAAATAAAAAAGTCGAAAATTTAAAACCTAATATTTTTAGCTGCCATTTTCACTGAAAATTGAATTATTTTGCCCTGCCTAGAGTGAAACTCCGATTTGAACGAGATTTCGCACATTGATTGATGAGGTCCTAGCACACAAAGATTTAAAATTATCCAAAACCAAATGCATGCATTTAAAATGGCGGCCCCCAAAGGTCAGAAGGCAAGCACAATTCGCTATTTTAGTAGCAACTGAAATAATGAATTTTTTTCGTGGAAACGTTTTAAATGACTTAACTTGAAAGTATTTATAAATCAACTATTTTTAAGTATTTTAAAATATATTTAAAAATACCCTGAAAAATTATAAAATCGCGACTTGTCTGTCTGTCCGTCCGTTTGTTCGTGCGTCACAACAAGTTTTCTCGCAAATCACATGAGCTAGAATGAGGAAATTTTCTACGTAGGTCAAAAGTGGTGCCTCTTGAAATTTGCAGTGTAAGAAAATATTTTAAAGTGTTTACGGGGGTCTCCCCATACAGGGGGGTGACATAAACATTTTTTTATTTCTGTAGCCCTCTAGCAGCCAAGTTTCTCAATAGATTCGGATAAAACTTGAAATTATAAGTTATTAAGGCAAGTTAATTTAATTTAATTATGCAAATTGGATTACAAATAAAAAATTCGAAAATTCACAGCTTCATATTTTTAGCAGCCGTTGTCAATAAAAATTCAAAATGACGGCCCCTGATGTTTCAGAAAAGAATTGAAAATGTATATATTAATGGCAATGCAAGTGCTGATTAAACTTTTATGGAAATCTTTTGAAATTAAATATTTGAGCTATTTAAGCTGAAAAGTTATCACCTTTGTGTGGTAACCACTGTGAAATGTGCAAACAGCAAATGTGAGAAGGGCGAAACCAGTATAAATATGTTTATAACAATTTATTACCCGCCGATTTTCAATATGTGATCCATACGTGTGCAACTCAATTTAATTGGCAAAATATTTGCGCCTCTATGAAAGGTCTCCAAATACGAACAGCAACAGATGATTTTTATGTTATTAAATACAAAAATTGCAGTGAGAAGTCCAGTAGTAGGCAAGCCAACTTCTTTTTTGAACCCTTACGCTACATACGAGAAATTTACCTTTCCGGCTGGTGCTGCCAACGGGGATTTTTTTAACCTAAATACTTCTTTCGAATCAAAACACCTTTACTTAACATTTTTGTTATTTTTAATTTTTTTATTTAATCAAATTAATGAAAATGAGTTAAACTATGCTCAAATGTCAAAAAATACCAGAAATGATTGAAATTGAATTGAAATTCACTTTTTTTGATGAAACTCATGGAAACAATTTTTTTCCTTCTTCCAGCAAAGTCCACTTTTGCAAATGATAAAGGATTTTTTTGTCATATCCATCATTTTTACACGTGTTGGATTTGACAAATATAGGAAGGGTAGGGTCTTGTCTGTGCACACCCCTTAATCCGATATGGGTTGATGCGCTTTTTAGAGTTTTGTACTAAAAGTTAAAACCCTATTGCAATCACGACCTGAGTCCGACTGTCCGTCTATCCATTCGTCCGTCCGCCCGACCGTCTGCATGTCACAGCAGTTTTCCTCCGAAACTATAGAAGCTACAGCCATGAAACTTTGTGAAAAGGTCAGAAGTAGTAACTTCTTGAAAATTCCAGGGTAGAAATTTTTTTCAAAGGAGTTAAATAGGGGGGTCTCCCCATATAGAGAGGTGACCTGTCAAAATTTTTTCCCCATCGGTAGTCGAATAGGGTATCATTGAAAAGGTGTTAATGAGATCTTTTCAAAACTAGTCCTAAAATTGCCTTATCAATACCATGGGGGGCAGGGAGAAGGGAAAATGTACCAACTTTTCGCGTACCCCCTCTCACGATCGAGCACCTTGAATCCGAAAAATCTGAAAAAATCACGAAAGTAGGCCTTTATGAGTACAACAACGCTTTTTGCCGACTCTGAAAATACAGTTTTGCTCGGATTTGCATGAAAGTTTCAAGAATGATGGACATCATAAATATCTTTGAGAATCGGTTCAGTTAGTGGTATTAGCAAACTTAAAACAAAATGGTGGCTGTTTTAAATGCGAAGATTGAATAATTTTGAATTATTTTTCACCAATTTCAAAGTTTAAGGTGGATGCTTTTAACACTTGATTCAATTTAATGAATGACTGAAGATGTGTATCTTTGATTAAAATTCATAGGCGCAACAAGTCCAGCAGGTCGGATAGAGCTCCAAGCAGAAGGGCTTCAAAAAAAAAATGTTCTGATGCCATGAATCGATGATTTGAATTATTTACCCAATACGAGTACTTGTTTAAGAAATCGTTCGAATTCATCCAAAAGATGCAAAGTTTCATTCGTAAGCATATAACAGCCGCAATTTCGCTCCATGTTAAATAATCTTTATGAAAGCTCTGCTCATTGAACATATTCAAGTAAATCACTACTCCTTAAATTTTCTTGACTATCCGAAGAAAATAAGAGTGCCTTGGTCGGTTTGAAATATATATTAACTATCAACATGTGTTATTCTTTTTGGAATTGCATTCAATTGAAATGGCGATAACTCATTCAATTATGATTTGATTTCCATGAAATGTTGTAGGTATAAGGGTCTTATATCAACCTACATAAATGTTAAACTTTAACAAGTTTCGATTTTTGGGGGAAAATGTAAAATTTACAAACCACACCATTATTAACAGAGTTGAGTGAATTTTGATTTTTGATGTATTTGTTGCCTTTGGACTCATAAAGACCTACTTTCGTGATTTTTTCGGATTTTCGGCTCAAAGGTGTTCAATCGTGTAGGGAGCGGACATAAAAATTGCTTGTGCATTTCCCTTCCGATTACTAATGCAAAAAACCACTTATTTTTCAGAGGTGCTAAGACCTTTCATTTGATACCCTACTCGAGTACATTTAATGATAAATTTGTTGGGGGTCACTTCGTTTTAAGGTGGGCCCCCCTTAAAAAATATTATATCTTTAATCAGACCTAAGCTTTTGAGAGATCACCACTTCTGCCATTTTCACAAAAGTTTGAGCTTTCTAGCTTCCATAGTTTCGGAGAAATTTCTTGTGACGCACGGACAGATGGACAGACGGATGGACGGTTGGACAGAAAGGACGGAAGACTAGTAGGGTTTTGCAACATTTTTTTCAGTAACTCCTAAAAATCATGGAGCTAGATCCAATCAAAAATAACTTAGAGGCTGAAATTCGTTGAGCTTTGCTAATACTCGTAGGATTTCATATATTTTCGTCAGTAAAACTGTTTCAGTATCATTAAATTAGATGAAATCAGCCATTTAAGTAGTTTTTCAAATTATAATTCAAGTTTCAATAAAATTTACCGACCTTATAGCCATTTGAGTTTCCTCCAATTACAACAATCATATACGATTTTCTACTAAATGGGTTTTCCATCGAACCACACAATACACTTATGATTGAATCTTCTCCAAATTTTCATATAAGATGAATAACAAAAATATACTTAAGATTCAGACCCAGGCGCGTAGCCAGGGGGGGTTTTGGGGGTTCAAACCCCCCCCCCGAAATTCCTGAAAATATATATATCTTTTCATACACTTTTTCGGAAATGTGATTTTTTAAAAGAGTGTTGACGCATTAGACTTTTTTAGAAATTTGTGTTCGAATCTGCCTACATCATTTTTAGGGTTTTGTACTAAAATACAAAACCCTATTGCAATCACGACCTGTGTCCGTCTGTCCGTCCGTCCGTCCGTCCGTCCGTCTGTATGTCACAGCACTTTTTCTCCGTAACTATAGAGGCTACAGCCATGAAACTTTGTGGAAAGGTCAGAAGTGGTGACCTCTTGAAAGTTCAAGGGTGAAAAAATTTTTCAAAGGGGTTTAAGGGGGTCTCCCCATATAGGGAGTTGACCCCTCAAAAAAATTTTTTCATCATTGGTAGTCGAGTAGGGTATCATTGAAAAGGTCTCAATGAGATCTTTTCAAAACAGGTTTTAGAATTGCCTTATGAGTACCGAGGGGGGCAGGGGAAGGGGAAATGTAAGAACTTTTCGCGTACCCCCCCCCCCCCTCGCGATTGGACACCTTCCAGCCGAAAAATCTGAAAAAAATCAGGAATGTAGGCCTTAATGAGTACAACAACAACAAATACATGAGAAGTCGAAATTCACTCAACTTTGTTAGTAATGGTATGATTTATCGATTTTATGTTTTCTTGAATAAAATCTAAATGGTACCCTTAATGACTATTTATAAGGTTGATCTTTTCTGAAAGTTTCATAAAGATCAAATAGTATTTAACGAAGTTATAGCGATTTGAATTTTCCTGTATTACTATGGAACAATGTGCCCTGTATTACTATGGAAACATATGACTATGGAGCCATATGCGCTTTTTACTGACTTAGACACTACAGCTTTGCTAGGATTTGCATGAAAATTTCAGGAATGATAGATATCATGAGGATGACTACATACAATTGAAACAAGTCGAAGAGGCAGGAGAGAGCTCCTAGCAAAAGGGCATTGTAGCCATTCTAGGATTCGAAAAAAAGGCCATGAATCGATGCTTACAGTACAGAGGAGTGGCCCCTGAAAAAAATTTCATGAAAGGTAGCCGATATGAGTATCAAATGAAAGTTCTCTAAGAGAGCTTTTCAAAACAGTTCTTAAACTGACAGTTTTTGCTTCAGTAGGGGCACAGAGGGGGGGGGGGGGGGGAAATACATGAAAAATGTGTTTTCTCCCTCGCGAATGGACACCCGTGATCTAAAAAAATCTGAAAAAATTATCAAGCGAGATATTTATGGGTATAACTTTAAAAAATACCTCAGAATTCAAAATTCTTTCAACTTAGTTAATAATAGTATGATCCTCGAACCTGACGTGTTTCTTAATTTTATTCGTTGCTGGTTACGGCATTTTGTAAGTTGAGTACAAAACCCTTCTGACATGAGCATAGGTCTGTCTACCCAACTTGTTGTCTCTGGAGCATGCTAAATTTTCTTCCATATTCCACAATATGCAGGGTCCAAAGGTTTTATTTATTTTATTATCTTTACGGACTTAAAATATCTTTTTATCTTTTTCCCCGGAATTCTTTAATTAGCATGTAAGTCCCGAATATCTGCTGATAAGATGAATAGTGGCATCCAAGCTGACAATGAGCGAAGAATGCAGAGCATATCTATTGACTATGGAAAAAAAACACCCAAAACTAATCGTTTCGACTTTTGGTGCAGACAAAAATATATATGTACCTGTTTTGGCTTATCGTTAGGATGCGACTTTCATCTATTGAATTTCAGTGGTGAACAAGGTCGTTGAACTGATCTTTTTCCAATGATAAAAAGTGTCATTTTGGAGTTCTAGTATCTTTGTCTAGAAATGGATATTCGTAAATTCTTTCAAAAAAGACCATGATTAGAAAGTTGTGACGTAAGTATTAATTGTAATTACAGTTTTTTGATTTAGAAGAAAGTTTTCATGCCCGATACGTTTTTTTAATTCGCGGTATAAATATTGGTATTTTCTTGTTCAGGACATTCGGGAGGAGCCTGGTCCGTCATTTGCGAATTTGATACTGCCAACAGTCGAATCATCGTCATCCAAGCCAAAACCTGCTCTGGTAAATACATATATATTCTTACTTGTGGTTTTAAACTTATAAATGTCATGTTTTAAAATGTCAGAAACCTTGGATTCGGCCTGATTTTTAAATTAAAAATTGAAAATTTTAAATTTCTAAGATTGAAATATTTCAAAATTTTGTGATTAAAATGTAAAGGTCAATAAAATATTTAAAAATAAAGTTTGTAAAACTCACTGTTTTCCGCATTTTTGTCATTTTCATAGTATGATGAGCGAAATCGGAAACGTTTTTGCAGGTTCCCCCAAAAGATGTGGCAACTTTTTGTCGAAAACAACTGAATTATGATGAAAAATAGGAATTCCTCGTTCATTCATGGGTACCAGATGAAAACTTCGAATTCCCAACTTCAAGTGATCGAAATTTAAGGTTCCAACTTTTGTGGTTACGTTATTTTCCGTGCTTAGCTTATTCAGCTGCAGAGGACGGAGCTTTCTGTAAAGTTTGCATACTTTTTCTCAAAAAAATGTTGGAAAAGGGAATCATCAAACTCTGAAATTTCTTCTGGAGAGCCCGTTCAAAAACTGGAAGAAAGCCCTTCAATATTTTAGAGAACATCAAGAAAAACAGTATCACAAAGATGCTTGTATAGATGCACAAAATTTCAAACTTATTTTCGAGAACAAAGAAGACGATATCATAAGCGAAATGGACGCAACAAGAAAACAAGTTGGGTAGACAGACCTATGCTCATGTCAGAAGGGTTTTGTACTCAACTTACAAAATGCCGTAACCAGCAACGAATAAAATTAAGAAACACGTCAGGTTCGAGGATCATACTATTATTAACTAAGTTGAAAGAATTTTGAATTCTGAGGTATTTTTTAAAGTTATACCCATAAATATCTCGCTTGATAATTTTTTCAGATTTTTTTAGATCACGGGTGTCCATTCGCGAGGGAGAAAACACATTTTTCATGTATTTCCCCCCCACCTCTGTGCCCCTACTGAAGCAAAAACTGTCAGTTTAAGAACTGTTTTGAAAAGCTCTCTTAGAGAACTTTCATTTGATACTCATATCGGCTACCTTTCATGAAATTTTTTTCAGGGGCCACTCCTCTGTACTGTAAGCATCAATTCATGGCCTTTTTTTCGAATCCTAGAATGGCTACAAAGCCCTTTTGCTAGGAGCTCTCTCCTGCCTCTTCGACTTGTTTCAATTGTATGTAGTCATCCTCATGATATCTATCATTTCTGAAATTTTCATGCAAATCCTAGCAAAGCTGTAGTGTCTAAGTCAGTAAAAAGCGCATATGGCTCCATAGTCATATGTTTCCATAGTAATACAGGGCACATTGTTCCATAGTAATACAGGAAAATTCAAATCGCTATAACTTCGTTAAATACTATTTGATCTTTATGAAACTTTCAGAAAAGATCAACCTTATAAATAGTCATCTGTTTGCTAAATTTTATTGAATTTAAGGGTACCATTTAGATTTTATTCAAGAAAACATAAAATCGATAAATCATACTATTGCTAACAAAGTTGAGTGAATTTCGACTTCTCATGTATTTGTTGTTGTTGTACTCATTAAGGCCTACATTCCTGATTTTTTTCAGATTTTTCGGCTGGAAGGTGTCCAATCGCGAGGGGGGGGTACGCGAAAAGTTCTTACATTTCCCCTTCCCCTGCCCCCCTCGGTACTCATAAGGCAATTCGAAAACCTGTTTTGAAAAGATCTCACAATTTTGATACCCTACTCGACTACCAATGGTGAAAAAATGTTTTTGAGGGGTCAACTCCCTATATGGGGAGACCCCCCTTAAACCCCTTTGAAAAATTTTTGTACCCTTGAACTTTCAAGAGGTCACCACTTCTGACCTTTCCACAAAGTTTCATGGCTGTAGCCTCTATAGTTACGGAGAAAAAGTGCTGTGACATACTGACGGACGGACGGACGGACGGACGGACAGACGGACGGACAGACGGACACAGGTCGTGATTGCAATAGGGTTTTGTATTTTAGTACAAAACCCTAAAAAGTGCAAAAACAGAATCGATGAAAGTTGGTTCCTATTATCCGAGCTATCGTTTTTTGTGGTAGGCAGGGGCGTGCACTTAGAGGTCATCGTGATTATGGCTTAATAGAGAGAGAAACTGCAGAAAAAATGCAGGAAATTTTAGAGCATTGTTACGTTTTGCTTTGGACAGTGGTGATAATGATTTACAACAACACTTAGATACTGCTTCTGCAAATGCTACACACTTAAGTCCTCAAATCCAAAATGAAATAATAAATGCTGCTGGAAATATCATTCAACAAAAAATTATTGAGCACATCAACAAGTCACGATGTTTCACGGTAATCGCAGATGAGACCATGGATATCAGTGTAATTGAGCAGTTTTCTATTTGTGCTCGGAACGTTGAAATGGCAAACAAAAAATACCAACTAAAAGAAGATTTTTTGTGTTTTGTACCTGTCCAGGATGTCACCGGGAAAGGTCTCGCCGAAGCACTTCTCTCTACTCTAACGAATCTAGGCGTTGATATTCGGCTTATGGTTGGACAAGGTAAATTATTTCAGAAGATTTTTGTAAATGATTTTAGCAGCAATACGTATAACACGGTGTGATATCAAGAACTACAATAAAATGAAACCTTTAAAAATTATTCGTAATGACCTGTTAAATACTTTCTGTAAACGATTTTTCAAATTTAACTTTGGTTTTCCAGTTATTAATTAAATGAGTATTTGATTTAAAGTATACCGTCAATTAAATAATCATTCAATTATAAACTTGAAACGTTTTCGTTGTATTTTTTGTCTACAAGCTTATTCAAAATTGGTTAATAATGAAATTTCGTTAATTTGTCTGTCACAATTTCTTCTGATTGTTTGAATTTTTTCCCACTTTTTTAAATGTTATGACGGAGCACGCGCTGTGAGTGGAATAATCAAAGGATGTGCCGTTGAAGTTTAAAAGTGCAGTCACAAGCTGTTTATCTCCATTGCGCAAATCACAGCTTGAATTTGGCCATAATCCACGCATGCGACATTCCAATAATCAGAAATTGCTTGGGAACGATAAAAGCAACAGTAAATTTTTTTCGACAGTCAAGTAGAGCAGGAGTCATGTTGAAAAATCGAATTGAAACTGTTGCTCCAGGTGCAAAGCAAACTCGCCTGCAAAAATTTTGTGAAACACGATGGGTTGAGCATCTCGATTCTTTGGAATCATTTCACGGCTCATACGAATGTGTTTGCTTGACACTTCAAGAACTGGATGAAAAAATCACAAAAGTTGAAGGAATTCAACCTCATGCACTGCTAACATCCATGCAGAAATTTGCATTCATTATTGCTTTGACAGTTTTGAAACCGATATTTACACTGACAAAAAATTTGATCCTACTTTTACAAAAAGAAAACTGCGATCTCAGTATCTGCATTGATTATGCAAAAGACTTGCTTGATGAAATTAAGGAGATGCGTGGTGAGGCGGACAACACGTTCAAAAAGATTTTTGAAGAAGCAAGTGAAATCGCTGAAAAAGTCGACGTCCCGCAGTGTATCCCTCGAGTTGTTGGACGGAAAACAAATCGTCACAATTTTGAAGATGGCCCAGAAGAATATTATCGCAAGTCGATTTTCACTCCATTTTTGGATCACTTTTCAGAAGAATTGAACTCTCGTTTCCTCAAACATCGAGAACTGTTTTCGAAGATTGAAAAATTATTGCCATCAAAATGTCATCAATTGGATACTGAAAAGATCAAATCAACCAGAGAATTTTTTGAAAATCAGTGGCCCAACAACATTTCATCTTCAGAAGAGTTTGAAGCTGAAATGAAAATGTGGCAAAGGTATGCTTTCCTCTCGCTCTCATAAAACTCTGCAATTCTTCAAGTATAAACGTTTCCTTCACTTTTTCATTCCTAAATATCTGCCTATATGGATTTTCAGTTTTTCTAAAAAAAAGGTTCGATCAAAAAAAATGTATGTTAGTAAATACAACTATTATAGTTTAATTACGTAGATTCATTGAGTTCTAACTTTTTCAGATACTGTTTTAAAACTTCAAAAGAAGAGCTGCAAAAGACTTTCATCGATTCTTTGGACATTTGCAACCAATCGTTCTACCCGACCATATATCGATATTTGCAAATCGCTGCTACTCTCCAGTGTCAGTTGCGCCGAGCAAAAGATCTTTCTCTTCACTTCGAAAGATTAAAATCTTATCTACGAAGTACGATGGGCAAAGAAACTTTGAACGGGCTGGCTCTTTTGAACATCCATCAAGATTTAGAAGTGAAGTGCGACGAGATCTTAGATAACATGTCCAAATCATCGAGAAAGTTGGACATTCTTCTATAATTTCCACATGAAACATTCACACAATTTTATCACGCATTGTTAAAGCGAATAAAAAAAATCGTCAAGAAATTAGTTTGTACGAGTTATATTGAAAAAAAACAATGCATAATTAAATCTTCTATGTATAAAAAAACATAGTACCTATATTTATTACTCAGTAAGACTTCCAAGAAAACCCCCCCACCCGAAATTTTTTTCTGGCTACGCGCCTGTTCAGACCAGTCAAAGATTTTAATAAAATTGGAAAAAAATGTTAGCTGGTTAAAATGGAGCTCTTTGGAAGCAAGAATGTATTTGTTGTGCATGGCATGAAAGTTTTTCTTGAATTAAATCATTTTATTTATCCTCATAATGTATGTTTAGTACAAAACCCTTCCGACATGAGCGTAGGTCTATCAATCCAACTTGCTTCTTTCTAACCGGTGAGATGCGCAAAAAATCACTGGACTCACTTGAGTCCTCTTCTGACGTGTCGTTGGCGCTAGTTTTTGCCGAGGTGTCCATTGAAGAATTTGCTGAGGATGTTAAATGAACATAGTGACGCTTTTGTGGTCCACCATCACTATATGCGTTGGTTTTCCGTCTGATGAAGGCATTGGCAGCTTCCATCTAGAATGACATCCAATCCAAAATATGTTTGCTAGATAAAGAGGAGATAAAGAGGTCACTTCTGTACTCCATCCAAGTAGGAATAATAGTAAGATCGAGGAAATGCATAATAATGAACGTTGTCCATTTAAAAGATCGTATGTTGATTCGATAGTGCTGTATAATTTTATCTACTAATTCGATCCCACCCATACTCTCGTTGTGCAAACAAACTAGCTCAGGACGATTGACTTCGACGTATCCATGCGTCTGTTTGTCCCATCATTGTGCTTTGTCTTCAACGCTGATTCTCATGGAATTAGAAGCCAATTTGACAACCTTTTTGTTAAACTAACAAGTAGAAATGACCCTGCCGTCAAAGCTGACGCACGGTTCGCTGGAGCCTCACCCGAGGGGATTCCATCATCAGATTAGACGTATTGCTTGGCAACGAACTTACCTTTAAAAGAAATGATCTGTTCAGCAACAAGAGATTTTCCCAAGATCTAACTCAAGCAGCCGGCTTCAAATTCGGTCTGTGATTGGTCGAGCTCTATACAATCTGTCCTTGCATGCTGACGCAGGGCGAAGAATCGATTGGCTGCCTTGTTATTGTAGAAAGTAAGGAGTCCATATCGCCGACTGAAAAACATCATGCTCAGAGTAAAGAAAGCCTTTATCTCATTAGTTTTGCATGGTGTGAAGTTATTGTCACCTACAAAGTTGATGAGAGAATAGTACTTATAAAAGTGAAAGGCAAAATAGACATAATGAACAAACCCTGCTGAACAGCATACAAGTTAGTGTAGAAAACCATTTCAGCAAAAAGTTCTTCATCGGCCTGAAATATGAAAAGGGAGTGCGGACACTGGTACTCTCAATTGACTCATCATGAACACCAAAGTAAGCAATTCTGTCAGGTTGCATGGCTATAGTTGATTGCTTACGCCACTTGAGGTCATTCAAATTGACACCAGCATCTTTCAAATCCGAAGTCGGCACATCTAATTCTTCTTCCACAGGCTCATTTTCATATGGTTCTGTGGCATGGCAATGACTGTGAGCTGCTTGATCCAATAAATTGGGAGCATAAATGTCTACAACGTTGGGTTTCAGCTCATCGCATTCATCGCCGTTAAAAGACAGTCTGTCAAGCTCACTTAAAAATGTCTGCTTAGCTAAAGCCTCGACCGTGATTCATTTTGACTTAGACAGAACTGAAAACAAGACGAGTTCTAGATGACTTTTTTTTCACACTATAGCCTAACAGGCCACACACAGTGACTTTTGTCGGGAATCAAACCTTGCGTCCAGTAGAGCCAGAGGCAGTAAAATTACCATTGGGATACTTGCCCCTGGGTTCACCCTACTGGATGGCATGTTCTTACTTTTTCGCCACAGTTACGTACGCATGTCCAATATTTTGGACAGGACTTTCTCGGGGCTAGCAGTGAAAGTGATATCCTTTAATTCATTTTGAGGGTTTTATAAAATAATTTTACAAAATCCTACTAAAATCGCGCCTGTCTGTCCGTCCGTCCTTATGTCACAGCACTTTTTCTCGCAAACTGTATAAGCTAGAAGCATAAAATGTCACAAAAGTTTCATTACAAAAATAATTTCACAAGGTGCTTAAGGGGATCTCCCCACACAGGGGAGTGACCCCTGAAAAAAAGTTTCATCAAAGGCAGCCGATATGGGTATCAAACAAGTTGGGTAAACAGACCTACGCTCATGTCAGAAGGGTTTTGTATTCAATTTACAAAATGCAGTCACCAGATCGAATCAAATCAAGAAACATGTCAAAGACGATTTTATTGGAGCAAATATGAAATACAAAGATCATACTATTATTAACAAAGTTGAACGAATTTCTACTTCTGAGGTTTTTGGTATTGTTATACTCATAAATATCTCCCTTGATAATTATTTCAGATGTCCATCCGCGACGGAGGAAACACATTTTTCATGTATTTCCCCCTGTGCCCCCTGTGCTCCCACTGAAGCAAAAACTGACAGTTTAACAACTGTTTTGAAAAGCTCCAATGAAAAATTTTATTTCATACTCATATCGGCTACGTTTGATGAATTTTTTTTCAGGGGCCACTCTCCTGTACTGTTATCATCGATTAATGGCCTATTTTTCGAATCTTAGAATGGTTACAAAGCCCTTTTGCCAGGAGCTCTCTCCCACCTCCTTGACTTGTTTCACCTATGAGCATTAATTGTAGGTACTCATCTTCAGTCATTCATTAAATTGAATCAAGTGTTCAAAGCATGCGCCTTAAACGTTGAAGTTGGGAAAAAATACCTCAAAATTATTCAATCTTCGCATTTAAAACAGCCACTATTTTGTTTTACGATTACTGATATAACTAGCTAAACCGAACCTCAAAGATATACATGACATCTATCATTCCTGAAATTTTCATGCAAATCCTAGCAAAACTGTGGTGTCTGAGTCGGTAAAAAGCGCATGTTGTTCCATAGCCATATGTTGCCATAGTAATAAATGCAGCGCATATTGTTCCATAGTAATACAGGAAAATTCAAACCGCTATAACTTCGCTAAATATGATGCAATCTTTATGAAACTTGCAGGGTTGATCAATCTTTTAAATAGACATCTGTGTACTGAATTTCATTGAATTTAAGGGTACCATCAAGATTTTATTCAAGAAAACATAAAATCGATAAATCATACTATTACTAATAAAGTTGAGTGAATTGCGACTTCTCACGTATTTGTTGTTGTTGTACTCGTCAAGGCCTACATTCGTGATTTTTTTCAGATTTTTCGGATGGAAGGTGTCCAATCGCGAGGGGGGGGGACACAAATTTTTCGTGTATTTCCCCTCCCTGTGCGCCCCTCGAAGCAAACTTTGCCAAACTAAGACCTGTTTTGAAAAGTTCTTATCAAGACCTTTCATTTGATACCCATATCGGCTACCGTCAATGAAATTTTTTTTTCGGGGGGTCACTCCCCTACATGGGGAGACCCCCCTTAAATACCTTATAAAATTTTTTAGTAATTGAACTTTGAAGAGATCACCACTTTACACCTATATACAAAATTTGATGCTTCTAGCTTAAGTAGTTTCCGAGAAAAACTGCTGTGACACACGGACGGACGGACGGACGGACGGACGGACGGACGGACGGACAGACGGACAGACTGGTCGCGAAACTAGTAGGGTTTTGTAAAATTATTTTACAAAACCCTAATAAAAGGTCACGATGAGAACTTTTCAAAACAGGGTTTGAACTGGTATTTTTTTCTACTGGGAGCGTACAGGAAGGGGAAGTACACGAAAAATTTGTACCCCCCCCCCCCTCTGAAAAAAATTGTGGACGTGGATGCTTATAAGTACAACAACAACAAATACATTTGAAGTCAAAATTCACACAACTTTGTTAATAATAGTATGAACATCGAATTTCACATTTTCCTCAATAAAATCATATGGATATCCTTAAATTCAATGAAAACCGACGTTTAAGTAGTTTTACATAAGGTCCTAATACTCTGCAAGTTTGGTGAAAATCCAATCATATTTACGGAGGTTATAGGCGTTTGAAATTTATCCAAATACAACAACAATAATACACAATTTTGATTCTTTGCGGACTTTCCATTGAATGTGACACTGCAATTTTGATTTGATCGTCTTGAAATTTTCGAATAAGATCAATATTATAAATTTTTTTGGGAATTTATTATTTGAACGATTTTTGTTAGTTCTCAACAAAGTTACGACCGTTGAAAGAACAAAAGCAATGGATTTTCTTATAACTGTTCACATCTTGTCGACAAGTTTCTTGCCTTTATTCGTTGCTGGTGGTTGCATTTCCCACGTTGGGTACAAAACCCTTCTGACATGACCGTAGGTCTGTTGACCCAACTTCTTTCAACTTTATTAGATAAAAAAAAACCTCTGAAAAACATACAAAAAATCAAGGAGCTTAACGGACAACATTTATTCACTGAAAATTCAATTGAAAACCCCGTAATCAAATTTAAGAAACTTTTAGTTCTCAAAAGACGATGTCGTCTACACAAGTATGCTTTCTCGAATGAAGTTTTGATGTTCGCGCTCGCTCTCTTATAATAATTTCATAGTATGTCCTTGGTTTTCTTTCTATGATTTTTGAGAGCACTTTGAAGTGCATACACTGTGAAACGATGCCTCAATAATTTTCACAACTTAGCCTATGCCCTTTTTGTATATAGGGCATATTATGGTTTTTCGCCAATCTTTGGTACTTATATTCGAACACTTCCCTCTAAAAAAGTACTGTTGGTGCTCCATCCATATCAGGAGTCTTACTCTTTCTGGGGTCACCTGCTGCTGCCTGTACTTCGTTTCTGTTTGGTGGTGCGACTGGGGCCTCTTGTTCTGCTTCTGGGATATTCACTGCTTCAGTAATTATAATGGGTGCTGTGAAAAGGTTCTGAAATTGTAGTAGCCATCTGTTTTTAATTTTGACTATATTACCTATGATTGCTCCTTGTACATTTTTGCAAAGACTTGTTTGTGGATTGAAACGATCTCTTAGTTACTAAATAGGGGCATACGCCGATTTGACTTCAATTTGGATCATTTTTTCGTTTACATGTTGGATCTTGGCGTTGATGGTCAGTTGCTTCTTTCTTTGGCACATTTGTATGTATGATGTATTCTTTGTACTACTGGTTACTTTTTTCAACGACTTTCATGTATTCTTCATCGTATCAGTAGTTCCTACTTTTTTTAAAGCTGATGCCCCAAGTCCTCTTCAGCCGTTTCTGTTACCGCATCTCCTACTGTCTTCCATATAGTTTTGATATCATCATTACCCTCTCCCACCTGTAGTGATAGCTTAATGCAATTTTTCAGCACTGAAATGTATGTAGGCTTACTTGTGTAAGCCACTAATACTGATATTATCAGTATAAGCTTGTTCACGAAATTGAATCTTTCTACTTCCATTTCTAATGCCAAATGTCAAACATTGCAAATATTAGACTAAATGCTGTACCCAGCGATTCTGCATATGTAATTCCGCCTCTCTACTGCGCAGAACTCGTTTCATGGAACAGCGGCAAATATTCATTACAAGTCGATGTTCTTGGCAATTGGCGCACATTTTCGGTCACCACGCGCATATTTACAGCTGAATAAACACGGCCAATACAGTTACGCGTTGTATTGTCTACTACAAAGTACCCGGCCAGACTTATGAATACAGGTGGTTTTAAAAAAACAATTACTACAATTGACAATACCACTTTTCAACAACTTTGTGTGAAAAAATCATTTTTTTACAGACATCCAAAGTGGACGCTCTCAGTGAATTTGTAAATATGGAAAAAATCGGGCATCGTTATGTGATACAATACTTTCATTTGAAAGGTCTAAGTCCAACCGATATTAAAACCGAGTTGGATTCTACTCTGAGGAAGTCTGCGCCTTCGTTTACAACGGTCAAATATTGGAGAGCTGAGTTTAAGTAAAGTTGTACGAGCTGGCAAGATGAACACCGCAGTGGTCGACTAAGTGAGGTCACTATGTCAGAAAATGTGAAGAAAATCCACAATATGGTATTGGATGATCGTCGACTAAAAGTCCGCGAGATAGCAGACATAGCAAACAATTCAAAAAGTGCTGTGCATCGCATTTTGACTGAAAGTTTGGACATGAGAAAGCTGTGCACAAGATGGGTGCCACGTTTGCTCACAATGGAGCACAAACAGCAATGTGAGGATGTTTCCATCGAGTGTTTGATAATGTTTCGCAGCAATAAAGCCGAGTTTTTGCGTCGATTCATAACAATGGACGAAACATGGGTCTATGGAGGCTGATGTGTTGGAATGAAACTAGGTCCTCATATAAATATTCTTTATTCTCTAAAATGATAAAAATAATAACAAGTTATTTTGGAGTTGCGGAGACGGATTCGATTGTGTTGATCGGTTTGACTTGATGTGACGATTTGAGACTGAGAGAGATTGCTGTGTGTTATTCGCCTATATTCCTTGAAATTGCTGATACAGCATCGCTAACGATAGCTCAACGGTTGTTTATCACGTTTGTTACAACATCTGCTGACGAGCATCCGTTCCATCGTCGCATATTGTCAGCGCAACGCTATCCAGGCTCAACATAGTTGCACCCATTCATCGCATGGACATGGGATCGCGGAATTTCCCAGTCAGCGATTTTTCAATCAAGCGCAACATAGTCGCGCATGTTGACAGCACCGTAACTTCGTTATTGATGTTGCCTAATCCAGGGCGCACACATATGCACACTGGGTGCGTTGGTGGTCCGCCTCAGTACTCCCCCTGCAGTAGCGGAGCCGCGGTATGGTGGCTTTAGGCCGTAAATCGTACTGGAAAACGGACTTGTCACCCAATCTTCGTTGTCATCGTGCGCGAGGTCGTAGGTTGCTTGTCCGTTGATAAGAATGCGGGTTTTAACCTGTCGATGGATATGGCTGTTTGTCGTCCATTCACGTTAACCGGGAAGTACTTGTCCTTCCGTTTTAGTACCGGGTACGGACCGTTGTAAGGTGGTGTAAGTGGGGCCTTGATCTTGTCGTTTCTGACGAAGACGTGCGTGCTGTTAGGCAGATCCTTGTTTACGAAGACGTCATCTGAGTTGTGGTGTGCCGCATTGCATGGGGTTAACTTTGACATCCTCGCTCGCAGATCCTTTAGGAAGCCGGAATCATTCGTGCCAACATGAGAGGTGTAGAAAAATTCTCCGGGTAGGCGAAGTGTCGTTTCGTAGACCATATCGGCCGGCGTCGAACCGATGTCTTCCTTCAGCGTTGATCGTAGTCCGAGTAGTACGATTGGTAGCGCCTTGGTCCATTGAGGTGAGTAGTGGCAGCGGATCGCGGCTTTGCCCGTGCGATGCCACCGCTTTACTATAACGTTGGACGCTGGGTGATATGGGGTTGTTCACAAGTGCGTGATTCCGAGTATTTTCATCAGTTCCTTGAAAATTTGGCTTTCGAACTGCCTACCCAAATCGGTTGTGATCCGTGCGGGGACTTCGTAACGGCTTATCCATATGTTGACCAGAGCTTCCGCCACCGCTGTTGCTCTGATTGTATCGATTGGAATGGCTTTGGGCCAACGGGAAAACCTATCCACAACAGCGAGGCAGTATCAAAATCATTCGCTTGGTGGCATCGGCCCGATGAGGTCAATGTTGACGTGCTCGAACGTAGCATCGGGCAAGCTGTATCACTGCAACGGTGATTTGGTGTGACGAGTGATTTTGTTGGACTGGCATGGTAGACAAGTTCGAACGAACTTGTTGATGTCGCTGTTCATTGAAGGCCAGAAGTATCGCTCGGTAATCAACTTCCTGGTTGCTCGGATGCCTGGGTGTGAGAGCCCGTGGATGTTTTGCATAACCGTCGCTCGGAACCTCTGCGGGATGATGGGGCGTATCCTCTCTGACGTCACAACGCAGTGCAGAGTCAAGGAGGAGTCATCTAGTCTCTGCTGCCTCTATTCAAGTGGCTGGTCACGGGTATTCATTAGCGCTTGAAGCTCGGGATCATCCTTCTGTGCTAGGGCGATAGTGTTAAAGTCGATCTTTTGAATTATATTTACCCTCGCCTGGGACGTGTCGTATACCCGTAGTGAACTGGGATATGAAGTCCAGCTGGCGTTGTTGTCTCGGCGATGCTTTTTCCGAACGTTGGTGGAGGGAAAGCTGTAACGGCTTGCGGTCGGTGAAGATGGTGAACACTCTGCCTTCAACCATGTGTCGGAAGTGCTTAATTGCTTCGCAAATGGCCAAAAGTTCCCTGTCGTACGTGCTGTAATTTTGTTGGGCGTCAGTCAGCTTCCTTGAGGAAAACCCAGGTGGCGTTGCACTTCCTTCTTTTGTTTGTTGCAGTACGGCTCCGATACCGTTGTCTGAAGCATCGACAGTAGGAGACCATATAGCGTTGGAGTCCGGGTGAGCGAGGGCTGGTGCTTTCTCCAAATCCGCCTTTGATTGCTCGAATGCAGCGACCGCTTCTTCCGTCCAGTTGAGAGGCATTTGATCACGTTTGCGGTTGCCTGTGATCAGCCGCAACAGGGTGCGCTGGTGTTGAGCTGCATGTGGGAGAAAACGGTGGTAGAAGTTGAACATCCCTAAGAAGAACTTCAGCTGGGGTACGGTCTTCGGCCTCGGTGTTGCGGAAATTCCTTCCGTTTTCTCAGACAAAGGCTTCAATCCGTGGTTGTTGATGGCGTCTCCCAAGGACCTGACTTCCTGCTTTCTGAATTGGCTCTTAGGAATGTTGACAATCAGACCGAATTTGACAAGCCGATCCAGCACTTGCTTTACGTGAACCAGGTGTGCCTGTTGGCTGAGAGAGAAGACCAGTATATCGTCGAGGTAGACAAATACGTTATCCAAGCCACGAAGCACTTCCTGCATGGAGCGCTGAAACGTCTGACCTGCGTTGCAAAGTCCGAATTTCATGTACATGAATTCGTACAATCCGAACGGTTTAATAATGGCAGTCTTCGGAATGTCGCTTTGTTCCACGGGAACTTGGTGGTACGCCTTGTGTAAATCGATCACGGAAAAATATGTCATTCCGTGGAGGGCTGCAGTACAATCTTGAAGAAATCCGATGCGATAGCGGTCCGGGATTGTATGGTGGCTAAGCGCACGGTAGTCCCTTCATGGTCGCCAATCTCCGTTTGACTTTTTCACCATATACAAAGGGCTACTCCATGTGCTTTTTGATGGGCGGCAAACTCCGAGTTGGATGAGGTGATCAAATTCGGCTTTGGCGGTGGCCAGCTTGTCAGGTGGAAGTCTCCATGCCATAGCGTTCACCGGCGGTCCCTTGGTTACGATGTGATGCGTGGTTGAGCACTTGGTGTTTGGTTGTTGGCTGTCCTCCGAGAGGTTAATGTATTCTAACAGCAGTGAGCTCGTCACTAACATCATTCGGGAGTAAATCAGCTTTGGTCGGTTTTTTGTCGATGTGCGCGATGATTGTTTTGAAGCGTGCGCGTTCAATAAGCCGTCTCCCCTTCAAGTCGACGAAGAAGCCATAGTGTTCGATGAAGTCAGCCCCGATGATTGGAGAACTTACGTCGGCTATTGTGAAAGTCCACGTAAACGGCGTTGAAAATCCCAAGCCCAGTTTCACCGATCTTTTGCCGAATGTTCGAATCCTTGAACCGTTGTCTGCCACTAATTTGGATTAGGCGTCGGGAGAACAAAGATCTCGGATGGTTGGTGGTATTACTGAGACATCTGCGCCGGTGTCGATAAGGAAAGCAGTTTTGTTAATGTTGTCGTGGACTTTCAAGCGTTCGATTTTGCGATGGGAAATCGCAACGTGTGGACGATCGAATCCTAGTTTTTTGAGTGGGAGTAGGGTTGTCGGCAATTTTTGGCGCTTGGTCCATAATGCTGGTGATACCAACAAAGCTGATCATCGGACTCTCTGTCGTGGCGTGGTGGTAATGCCAGCTGCAGCGTAGGCCACGTGCGATGTGCTTCATGTCGTGAGGTTGATCGCTGTCTGTTACGCAAAGCTTGAAGTGCGTCCTTGATCTTCATCATCCTTTGGCTGAGTTCACGTACTGCGAGATTGCTCAGTTTGCTTGTGATTCGCAGCGTTGGTGGGATGCTATGCCGTGACTCATCTTCCTTTGCAACTGCGGCGACTGTGTGTCGGGTGACTTCGTGCACACGATCAGCGATCGTTGCGAAATCAGAGAGTGGGGCGTCGTTAGCTGATAGAATGCTGCTCAATGTAACATCGAGGCGGTTGAGCCACATCTGTTGGAGCAAGGTGTCAGTTACATTTCCGTTGGCGAGCGTACGCATCTGGTTAAGAAGCTGCGACGGGCGCTGGTCTCCAAGCTCGATTTCAGAAAGTAGCCTCTGAATAGGCTTGCGAAAAGAGCGTGGGCGTTGCTGTCGCTGGTGAAACCATTTCAGGCGTTGGTCGTGACTGCGCAACGTTTCACACCGCGGGCGTGGCTCCTGTGAAGCTTGTAGCGGAGGCTGATGGAATTGCTGGTTAGCACCAGCACTAGCAGCAACTCGATTTTTGAGCTCTGAATTTGCAGCTCCGAGTTCACAACCAGCGTGTTGGTGACGTCTCCCTTGATGGTCGGTGGTTTTGTATTGCCCATTCACTACTGTTGTGGAGCGTAGACGTAAAGCGTGGCGCAGGTCCAATGTTAATGATGAAGTGTAGTTCGATGGCCAGGATTTCCAATATGGAGGCTGATGTGTTGGAATGAAACTTGGTCCTCATATAAAAATTCTTTATTCTCTAGAATGATAATAATAACAAGTTATTTTGGAGTCGCAAAGATGGATTCGATTGTGTTGATCGGTTCGACTTGATGTGAAGATTTGAGATTGAGAGATATTGCGGTGTGTTGTTCGCTTATATTCCTGGAAATCTCTGACATGGCATCGCCAACGATAGCCCCACGGTTGTTTATCGCGTTGGTTACAACATCTGCTGACGAACATCCGTTCCATCGTCGCATATCGTCAGCGCAACGCTATCCAGGTGCAATATAGTTACACCCATTCATCGCGTGGACATGGGATCGCGGAATTCCCCAGTCAGCGATATTTCAATCAAGCGCAACATAGTCGCACATGTTGACAGCACCGCAACTTCATTTTTGATGTTGCCTAACCCAGGACACACATGTATGCACGCTGGGTGCGTTGGTGGTCCGCCACTGGTCCATTATTTTACACCTGAGACCAAGGAGCAGTCTAAGAAGTGGACTGAAATGGGCTCCAAAGAAACCAATTTTCTTCCTCACGCAACCCTTTTCGCCAGATCAAGCTCCCTCGGATTGTTTTTTTTTCCGAATTTGAAAAAATGGAAAATTTGCCAACAATGAAGAGGTAGAGATTGCGGTTAGTAACAATTTTGAGGAGCTTGACGGTTCCTACTATGAAGCGGATATCGAAGCTATTGAACATCGTTGGGAAAAGTGTATCGAGCTGAAAGGAGAATATAGTGAAAAAAACATTTTCGCAATCGTTTTACAGTTTTCTTTGTTGGGTCAGGTACTTTTGGCACCGCCCTCGTAAGTAGCCCGTATCATACATTTTTTGACACCGTTGTGTGGTGTGCCTTTGTCTACCAAATTTTGTACGGCATTTTTTTGTGATTTCGGACCAATTGTCTTTGCTGTTGATGTTATTTCCCAACGTTTTCCAATTTTATTGAAGTGTTAAACGACTCATTTCGCTAACTAGAAATGTTATACTCAATTTCTGGTAAAGAAAGAATGCCATTAGTGTTGCCAAAGCAAAAATAACCGGTTTGTCAAATCTCAACCACTTATTGGGGTACACTGTGCAATGATTTTCAAAATTGGCGTTTTGAATATAACAATCAGATACCCTTTAAGCTAGATGTGCACTTCAGCAAATTATGCAGTATTTTGATTTATGTGAGACCGCACAAATCAGTACACTTTAATTACAAAAAGAAGGTATTGCCTCTTTCAAAGCTAAACTTTATAATATTCTTTATGTACCTGAAGGAAAAACCACAATTTTGTGCATCAAAACTTTGTCACGTACAAATTTTAATACAGAACGCTTGGGACATAATCAAATGACAAAACTTTACTAGCAAATTACCCCCGAAAAACTTAGAATAGCATTTCCAATCATAAAAGCCAACAGAAACGCTCATGCTCCCTAAACATTTCATCCTGTGATATTCCCGCTAGCGAAATCATTAAGCACAGTAACTGCCCATCATGACTTGAATTGATTGGTCCCCATTACCCATTGAAATTCACGCTACTTTTGTAAGGATACAGCAGAAGGCCATAAAAGCGAGGCCTTGTCATTTAAAATATACCAACAAAATTTCTAAGTGGAACCACAATTCTGGAAATATGTTTGGCGAAGAACCGAAACATAAACGAACGCCCTATGGCGAAGGAAATAACAGACAGACAGTTACAGATAAACACTGATGACGAGGATGGTCTTGAAAAAGAATTGTTACAGCGGAGTGTTGTGATAATAGTCATTTTGAATTTAATGAAAATAAATAAGTGTAACGCTAATGGAGTAGTCAAGCAACTCCAAGGGAGATAATTAGAAAATTTGAGGTTAAAATTTCATTTTTACCTTAGAAATTAAGATGTTAAGAGTACTGGTAAGGAATTACTGAATAACAAACTTACAACAACATCATTTTTCCTGCTCTCCTCTAACTGAGAAAATGTAATAAATGTAAATAAACTAAGCTTAACGCTTACGGCGTCTCCCAATAGATCCTAAAGAAAGAAAGCAACCAGATATGTCAAAAAAGGACACAATATCAGCACAGGATCATATGACTCTATTCTCAGTGCACATCGTCAGGTTTATATCAATGAGCCCATTGCAATACACAACGATAATAATTTAGCCATGGATACGGAAAAAATCCAGGCAATAAAAGGGATCCACCACCATCATTCGTCCGTGTAGAAATTGTCTCGTCCATTTCCTCTAGTCTGCATATCACATAAAAAGGGAATTGCTTAAATCGCAAGCAACGCAAACATATTAAAAAAAGATTACCCGGAAACGATATCTTTTCTTCCGTTTTTCGAGGGAGGTTGCAATATCCTTCAGTTGACTTGAGGAGCACACAAGTATCCACTTATCGTTGCGAATAACTTTGAAAGAGATGCGACTTAAAGTGGACTCTTGTAGAAGTTTCGTAGATTTCAGCAGAAAGATAACGCTTCAATGTTGGATTTTGGAAAGGTTCAATAGTTGAAATTTACAATATTTCTGTAGCTGCGGATCAACTTCAAAGTTTGATTTTTTGTGGAATGGAGAAGAGAGAAGGTGAAGATAGCAGACTTCATTTGCAAAGTCTATTCATTTACATCAAAAATAGTCTAGAGTAAGATGATTATGCCCAGAATCGATTTCAGCCCTATTGAACATGCTACCTTGCATAGTCAAAAAATATACATACAAAGATTATGTATTTGATTACTCCTAAGATTAGTATTATATCATTAAAATTTGAACGATGGCATTAAACATTAAATATAGATAATGAATTCAAATAGAAGCGTTTGAACATTTAGTAATATAGCAGCAGAAATGGTTATCATCCAATCATTTATAGTATTTAATTGTATCAATCACCAATTAAAATGCAACATCGCTCTACAATTTAGCAACGGATGCAATCAAAAATAAGTATATCACTGAGTCTAGATTGCGACAACCTAGAAATGTCATCAATCGTCTAGAAAACCAATATACAAATGCGGAATTAAGGAATGAAATCCAATCATTAAATTCCAGTATAGGTGGCCCAAAAATGGAAGGTAATCGAACATCATCCAGGTTAATGGGAGCATGTATAAGAGGCTTGCAAATAGATTCGTTAAGATTATGGATCATATTTTGTGAAGGAAGACTTTAACGTAACAAGGTGTTTTTAATGCCAAAAATATAACCACAAAACATCAACTGGTGAAGGGGAACAAATCGATGAGAAATGTGGAAGAAAACATGACCTAAACGACTGCCTAAGTACGCTTGAGAAGTGCTGCAACTGTGTTGTAAACAATAATAATACTGATCATTCTCACAGAGCTGACTCTATAGAGCGCCCGAAATTTCAAGATAGAATTTTGATCAGCAGGAGGAGCACCGACTACAACTTCGTGATTTTTAATCATACAAGTCAATCTAGTGGAATGAATTTGACAGTCTTATACACTGATATAAGAAGCTTATTTTATGTGGAGATGTTAGCCTTCCTAAGCTCTCATGAAATGACGATCAGGTTGATTCTGACTCATCTTAAATTTGGTCTTTAATTTGTTCTTTTATGTCCAGGTGTTCCCTGGCTCAATTTAATAACTTCCTTAACGTTAATAATCATATTCTTGACCTATTTTTTTGTAGTATGGAGCAATTCTTCTTATACTCACCTCCAGTTCTTTTTCCTTATCTCTCTCCTGATCCCCATCATCCCCCTTACGCTTTGAAATTTCCTTTACTGCTTCTGTCCGTTATCGTCGGAAAAAAGCGTCAGCGCTATAACTTTTATACAACTAACTATGAACAACTTTCCGAATCAATGCGCTCTGTTGATTGGTCCTCCTTCTTCCACGGTCTTAACTCGGGTACTTGTAACAATTTCTATGATTTCTTAAACGCTGCTGTTTCTAACACGACTCCACTTGTCAGTATGAGAAACTCTTCTGACTGTCCCTAGTTAACTTTCGATGTGAGGCGAGCCTTGCAAGCTGAAGATCGAGCTCGTCAACGTTTTTCACGTGACAGATCCCCTGAGTCACGTACAACTTTTTTGTCATCTAAGGTCGGTAGCTAAGAAAAAGATGCAGATCAATAAAACTTCTTATTTTCATAGCATTGAAGGCACTTTAAACTCAAATCATTCAAAACCTTTTTGGAAATATATACGCTCTCTTAAATTCTCTTCCAGTTTCCCATCCTCGCTTTATTTGAACGGCTGCTTAGCAACTTCATCTCTCAAGATTTGTGAACTTTTTAGAACTCAGTTTTCTTCTACTTTTAATGCTACTCCCAGGAATAGCCCTTCGTTCCCAATCGTACACGCGCCATCTTCATTCCCTTTTACTTGCTATCCAGAAGATGTTATAAAGCTTATTTTCGAACTTGATGACTCTGTTAGTTCAGGTCCCGATGGTATTCCTAATCATTTTGTAAAATCATTAGCTACTTCTATTTGTATCCCCCTTTCCATTCTCTTCAATTCTAGCTTATTTTCGGGCTCTTTTCCTTCATGTTGGAAAAGATCCTATGTTACTCCTATTTTTAAAAAAGGTATAACCTCAGGCGTTGTTAATTGTCGGCCTATCTTCTTATTACCCTGTTTCCTTAAACTGCTGGTGAAAATCGTGTACTCGCACCTTTCTTTAGTTACCCATGAGTTGATCATTCCTGAACAACATAGTTTTATCAAAGGGCGATCGACCTTAACGAATTTGTTAGAATTCATGACCGTCACTTCAAAAGCCATGGAGGACCGTTTACAAGTCAAAACCTTGTATTTGGATTTCTCTAAAACCTTCAACTCAGTAAATTACAATATTTTGTTCAGCAAACTTAAATTTCTTAACGTTCATGATTATGATCGTGTTAATCAGGCATTCCAAGGCTGTCTTTCTACTCCCTTCCATCCGCTTCTGGTGTTCCTCAACGATCAATTTCGGGCCCACTACTGTTCACTCTGTTTATAAATGACTTACCATCTGTTATCATCAACTTCTCCTGCCTTCTCTATGCAGATGGCGTCAAAGTTTCTGGATTACTGTCGTCAATAAATGACTGTACTTTGGTTCAAGATGATTTGAATGCCATTTTATCTTGGAGTTCTTATAACCAACTTACACTAAATGTTTCTGAGTGCATCTATCTTACATTTTCTAATAACCCTTGCCCTATTAGCTTTCAATTTACGCTAAATAATTCGTACCTATGTACGGTGGCACACCTCAGGGACTTGGGCGTCACTTTCGACTCTAAATTAAAGTTCAATGCTCATATTTTTGAAATTACTTCTATGGCCTCTCGCATTTCTGGCTTGATCTTAAGAAATTCCTATATTTTTTCCGATCCCTTATCATGTGTTAAATTATATTCTAGTTTGGTTCGTCCCATCGTTCAGTACTGTTCGCCAGTTTGGTTGCCTCATTTGAAGTGTTTGAAGTTCACGCTAGAAGCTGAAAGATTTACCAGGAGCGTCTTCTTTAAATTTCTGATTCCCTACATTTTTTATGGATCACGTTTAGCAACCTTCGTCGACTCTACCTTGATAAATGTTTTCTTTACAGGCTTTGCCGTGGTTTGCTCGATACTTCCCTTGTCAACCAGGTTCCTGTGAGGCGCGTTATGCGTTCTACAAGATCGTCGAATATCTTTGATGTTCCATTTACATGTAGTTAGGTGTATTTTCAGTCACCCATGCTCAGATTATCTCGTAACCATGACGACCTTCAGCTTGGGCCCTCCCCCCTTTCGTATTTAGTTTATAAAAGATTTGTCAACTGTCTTCTCAGATCTCAGTAATTTTTCTTATTTATTTTCAACTAGTTTATGCATTTTTTATTACTTTTATCTTTCTTTTTGCATGCTGTGCTATTATTTAATTCATTTTGCTTTACTGTTATTTTATCTATTTCGTTATTGGAATTTTTTCTGTTAAATAGAAAGAAATAAATAAAATAAATTAAGACACAACCTGAATGGTATTCAGATTTCTCTTCTTCTTCATAGCACTACAGCCCCTGTCGAGCTTTGGCCTCCTGCAAATAGCGCTTTCAACTGTCTCGGCGCATTGACTGCGTCCTCTAACTTTGGAATCCGAGCAGTGATAAACAGCCTTTATCAATAGAGTCAGATGAGCATTTTCTTGGTTTCCTTACTGGCCTCTGGTCTTCTATTCTTCCAGAGATCACCTTTTTGTGTGTCCATTGCTTGTCAATACGATTAAGTTTGTGTCCAGCCCATTGCAGCTACCAGATTTTTACAATTATTAAGACCTCCGGCACGTCAAAAATTTAATACAGCTCATGGTTGCATCGAATTCACTATTGGTTTCCATCTAGCTTTGCTCCGATTATTCGCCTCAGGACCCGTCACTCAAAGGTGTTCAATATATCTGCGGATGATTGGGTTGGGGTCCATGTTTTACATCCATAGTATAACACAGTTTTTATCACAAATCTGTATGCATGGAGCTTTGTTTTTCTGTGTATACAGCTGGTAATTTATACGTAAGCTGAATTCTTTGGCGCATTTCGTCTCTTTTATTACTGGTTCTCGTTGGTTTGGCACCTAAATACACAAATTTGCTCACATTTTTGATACTGTATCCGCCATGTGTCATGAGCGTCATGAGCTTTGTTTTATTTTAATTAATTTGTGGCCCTACTAGTTTTGCTTCGCTGTCCAGTTTCAGAAAGAATTCTTTGGCAGTTGTTAATGACTGTGACAAAATGTTGATGTCATTCGCATAGGCTACTACTTATATAGTAATGTACCTTGTGTATCGACACGTAGCTTCCTTATGACGTACCCCAGAGTCAAATTGAATAGCAGTGGTACCAGCCTATCTCCCTGCTTTGGTCCGATATTTGTGTCAAAGGCATCAGTGAGTTTGTTTTTAATGCGGATTCTGGAGGTTATCGATATCAATGTCACTTTCGTAAGATGGACTAATTTAGCTGGGATACCAGAGCAAAGCATTATTTGGTACTGTACATTACGATCAATAATGTCATATGCTTGCTTACAGTCAACGAAAATTTAGTGTACGTCGATGTTGAACTCACAGCATTTTTCAAGTACTCGCTTGGCTGTCACTGTGGCCTGTTGTTGATCTACCATCTCTTAAATCACCTTAATACTCTCCAATAATACTGTTAGCGTTTAATCTGAGACATTCAGATCTACGTGCAGCAAAATTCTGACATAGATTTGATTATTCTCAATGAAATATGGATTTATCCTAAAGAAGCACGATTTTATTATTTTGAAGGATATAATGCGATATTCTACGGCAGGCCATGAGAGTAACGCCTGATAAATATAACGCCATAATAATTGAAGTACGTCATGCTGGTAAACAAAATGAATTTAGGGGCGTACTACAACCCCAATCGTATCAATATACAAGACTTTTGTACAGTAATAGAAACATTACACTCAACTGAAAAAAATGTAATCATAATAGTAGACAGAAACATTGATGGTTTAACCAAATCATAGATTTACAAGGGCATCCTAGAAACAAATGGAGTCGTAATCATAAACAACAACAAAATTACTCGGCCAGTTTCAAATATCTGTCTGGATCATAAAATAACCAATGATCAAAAAGTGGATGATACATGACATGCACAATTGAGGACTGGCCAGAGCTAGCATTTCGTGTTTTGAAAATAGTTATTCCAGACAAAACCCTTTTTTGTGGTAGGGAGGTGCATGCCATTTATGCAGAGAGTGTGGGACTCCCATGCGTGACTGGACTACCTACTAAACACCTCCACTGTCAACCTGAGAACCCAGCCTGGAACCGTTTGACACATTACTTCGGGCCAGGTCTCGTTTTGTTATGCCGTGGGGTGCCTTCAAGCTTGGGAGTCCCTTTCCTAGCGGGAGGGGAAAGGGGAAGAGTAAGTGCCCGACAAGCCATCCTCCAGCCCCAGTACCCCCGGCTGCTGTGAGTCCCTTTTATATTTTAGGACTGCCCGAGCATAATGTGCCACCTGGTTCCATTTGTCAACCGATTCGAGCATCACCGCAACTATATTATCCGGGGTGAGCTCTCCCGTCTCCCTGTAGAGTTCCCTTCACAGCCTGGCCCATTTGGTACACGCAAAAAATGTGTGACAGGCATTGTCCTCCTCTCCTGCGCAAAACCGACAATTAGGGGACCGTGACTTACCGATCTTGTGCAGGTAAGACTGAAAACTCCCATGCCCACTCAAAAGCTGGGTCAGATAGAAGTCAGTCTCACCGTGCCTTCGATTTCGCCATGGTCTCACATCCGGAATGAGGCGCGTAGTCCACTTTCCCTTAGTGCAATTGGCCCAAAACTGCTGCCAATCTTTGAGCAAGTGCTGTCTCTCCTCGCGAACAACTATCTCCCTCGCATCCTCGTTTCAGCGCAGGTAAATAGCACGGCGCTCTCTAGCAAGCAGGGCGAGAGGTATCACGCCTGCAATAACTCTCAGCACTGAGTCAGAGACTGTTGGATACGAAGATGCAATTCTCAGTGCTCCTCTTCTCTGTACCTGTGCCACAAGTTTTCGGTATACCTCCTTGCTAAGAGCGTCGCCCCATACCTCTGCTCGGTACAGCAGCACTGAACCTACAGCACTCATCAAGAGGCATATTCTTGATGGGCTGGGTCCCCCTACGTTGGCCATTAGCCGATATTCTCGAAGAAGCCTTCTCAGCCGTTGTCCTGATTTGCTCAGAGAAACTCATCTTCGAGTCAATCAGTAGCCCCAGGTACTTCACCGCTGGCTTCGATGCGATTCGTATACCTCCAATACTGATCATCCTTACTCTAGGGATTCTCTTTTTCGTCGAGATGACCACTTCGGTTTTCTCCAGTGCTAAACTGAACCCGCGAGCAGTCATCCAGTCCCTCACTCGGCGCGTTAGCATACCTAGCCTAACTTGCGCTTGTTCAACCATCGTTGACCAGAGCCGCAACATCATCCGCATAGCCGACCAAGCGCGACTCATCTGGCATCTCAAGTCTCAGTACCCCGTCGTATGACACGTCCAACTGGTCCGGACCAAGGATAGATCCCTGGGCAACACCCGATGTGATTTTCATCCTTCGTTGGCATGTGTCGTGTCGTAGAGCAGGCTTCGGCCCTTTAGGTAGTGCCTCAAAAGTCGCCTTAGATATTCTGCATCATGAAAAGAGTTTTCCAGCGTATCCAAAATTCCTGACGTCGAGTGTCACCAACAGGATCATCCGTCGCTTGGTGCGACTATATGCCTCTGCCTTTTGCACCGCATTCACCACTTCTGCAATCGCATTAATGGTAGAACGGCCTGCTCTAAAACCAGACTGCCGAGGAGATAGGTCCCCAGCAGCACAAATCGCGTCAGTGAGTCTTGATGAGTTTCTCTAGCACTTTCCCAGCTGTAATAAAACCCTTAGCAAGCAAAAGCCGGCATACAAAACGTTCTTTAAATCAAACCTGTAAGAATTACTGAAGATGCGGAAACAAGATAACCTTATTCAACTCAAAACTATCATTAAAGTTGGTAAGCAAAGCCATACCGTTGAGAAAACTAGCTGAGTAAATCGGAGCGTGCTCCTACCAGAAGGTCTTTGTAACCACCTTAGCGTTCATCCAATACTTGGGTAAGACATCGTTCAAATTTATGCAAAAGATTCAGAGTTTCTTTCACAAGCTCGTCACAACCGCCATTTTGTTCCAGTTTAAATAATTTTTCTGAATGCTCAGCCAATTGAAGATATTCAAAATAAACAGTTTTAGTTAAATTTTCATAAAAGTTGGAAGAAATAAAAGAGCCTAGATAAATTTGAAATATATATCACCCATTAACACATGTTATTGTTGCTATAATACCATACAATTGAAATGACTATAACTCACTCGATTATAATTGAATTTCCATAAAATTTTGTTAGTATTCAGATTTATATTTATCTATATAATAATTGAATTTCAAGAAGTTTTAAGGTGACGTTTTTATTTTTTGGGCAAAAATGTAAAATCTAGAAATCATACTATCATTAACGAAGTTAAGTGAATTTTGATTTTTGAGGAGTTTCTTGCCCTTGTACTCATAAAGACCTTCTTCTTTTCAGATTTTTCGGTCCAAAGGCGTCCAATCACGATGCATGGCACGCACAATTTTGATACATTTTACCTCCCCCTGGACCCTTTAATGCACAAGACAACTTTTTAAACTCTCATTCTAAAAGTTCTAATAAATACCTTTCAATTGATCCCCTACTCGACAGCCTTTAATTAAAAATCATTTTTAAGAGCGACTTTATTACAAGAGGAGACCCCCCTTAAAAAATTTTGAAATGTTTAGTAAGACGCAAAATTTTGAGAGATCACCACTTTTGACATTTTCACAAACTTTGAGCTTTCTAGCATCTATAGTTTTTGAGGAAACTGGCTGTGGCGCACGGACAGACGGACTGAAAGGTCGCAAAACTGGTATATATTCCACAAAAAAAAATTTCACAAAGACCTAAAAATCAGATCTCACCAACGGAAAAAGTACTCGTAATTGAGGCAAGTATTGAACAAGTTATGTAGACAGTACTACCTACTACGCTCATGTCAGAAGGGGTTTATACTTTATCTACGGTATGCGGATATGTAGAATAATTTAATTCAAGAAAAACTTTAATGACATACAGAACAAATATATTCTTGCTTTAGAAGAACTCCACTTCAACCAGCTGACACTTTGTTCCTGAATTTTAAATGTATTTTTGTTATTCATCTTATCTGAAAACTTGGAGAAGATCTAATCGATGGAAAGCCCATGTAGTAGAAAAATCGTATATAATTGTTGTTATCTAGTTTCATCCAATTTGATGATACTAATACAGTTTTACTGACGAAAATACTAAATCCCACTATTATTAGCAAAGTTTAACGAAGTTCAACTTCCAGATTATTCGTTATTGGATGTACCTCCATCATTTTTAGAGCTTTGAGAAAGAAATTTTACAAAAACTTACTAGTTTCACGTCCTGTCTATTCGTCCGTTTTTCCATCTGCCTGTTCGTCCGTCTATCTGTGTGTCACAAGAAATTTCTTCACAAACTTTAGAAGCTACAAAGCTCAAACTTTGTGAAAAGGTCAGAAGTGGTGGTCTCTCAAAAGTTCGGCCTTATCAAATATTTCAAAATTTTTGATGACGGTCCCGCCTCATAACGAAGTGGCTCAAAATATTTTGTTCCTCAAATGTTGTCGAGTAGGGGGTCAAATGAAAGGTCTGAACACATTCCGAATCTTAAAAAAAGTAATTTTTGCATTACGGGTCCAGGGGAGGCAAAATGTACGAACAATATTCGTGTCCCTTCCCCTCGCGATTGGACACCTTTGGGTCGAAGATCTGAAAAAATCACGAAAGTTGGTCTTTATGAGCACAAGGGGAACAAAAACGACAGAAATTAAAATTCACTCAACTTTGTTAATATAAGTATGATTTGTAAATTTTACATTTCCCCCAGAAATGCACATGGTGCCATTAACCTTCTTACAATTTTACAGTTATGTAGGTTTATATAAGACCCTTATGCCTAAGAAATTACATGGGGATCAAATGATAATAGACTGAGTTATCGCCATTTCAATTGTATGGTATTATAACAACAAAAATAAATGTTGATAGTTGAAACATATTTCAAATCGACCTAGAAACTGTAATTTTCTTCGGATTTTAATGAAAATTTCACGAAAATTGTTTTACTTAAATATGTTCAATGAGCCAAGTATTCAGAAAATTTAGTTAGCCTGGAACAAAATCGCGGCCGTTATGTTCTTATGGAGGGAGTTCTGCACCTTTTGGATAAATTTGAACCATTTTTGAAACAAATGAATGCTGAATAATTCCAGTCATCGATTTATGGCATCAGAATTTTTTTTCATCGTTTGATCATTACAAAGCCCTTCCGTTAGGAGGTCTCCCTTGCCTTCTCGACCTGTTTTACCAATAAATTGTAGAAACTCACCTTGAGCCATTCATTAAATTTAATCAAGTATTAAAAGCATGTACATGAGATGTTGAAGTTGTAGAAAAATAGCTCAAATTTATTCAATCTTCTCGTTCAAAATAGCCACCATTTTATTTTACGATCACGGATCTCGCTAGCTGAACCAATCTTGAAAGAATTTCGTGAATCCTATCATTCCTGGAACTTTCATGCAAATCCTAGCAAACCTGTAGTGCCTGAGTCGGTGAAAAGCACATATTGTTCCATAGCCATATGGACCCCCACAGTGATGCAGCGCATATTCTTCCATAGTAATCCAGGAAAATTCAAGCCAATATAATTTCGTTAAATACTAATCAATCCTTTTGAAACTTTCAGAACAGGTTCTTCTTATTAGTCGTCATATTTGTGTTAAATTACATTGAATTTTATTTGACGGTTCTGGCTTTATTCAAGAAAATGATAAATTGATAAATCATACTATTACTAACAAACTTGAGCTAATTTCGACTTCTCATGTCTTTTTTGTTGTTGTCCTTATATAGATCTACGTTCACATTTTTTTCAAATTTTTCGGATGACAGGTGTTTTATCGCGAGGGGGGTACGCGAAAATTTTGTACATTTCCCCTTCCGCTACTCTCTTCGGTAGGGGCAAGGTAATTTTAAAGACTTGCTTTGAAAGATCTCATTCAGACCTGCTTGACTACCAATGGTGGAAAATTTTTTTTGTGGGGTCACCACCCTATATGGGGAGATCCCCCTTAAAACTCTCCGAAAAAACATTTCACCCTAAAACTTTCAAGAAGTCATAACTTCCGACTTTTCCACAAAACTTCACGGCTATAGCTTCTATCGTTTCGGAGAAAAACTGCTGTGACATACAAACGGACGGACAGACGGACACAGGTCGTGGTTTCAATAGGGTTGTGTATTTTAGTACAAAACCCTTAAACAGGATGGCATACATGGACTACAAAGAAGAACAATTGAAACTGAGCCCACAGGTATGTACTCGTATGTATGCAAGCGAAAGAGTATCGAAACGACTGGTGAAAGAGGCTAAATCCTCGGATTACTCAAAAAGAATGGAAACAATGGTGGAAAACTCCCAAGAAATATGGAAAATAATAAATGAGGCGAAGAATAACTCTTCACAACGGGCTTTATCATAAAAATTTCTACTGAATCTTGATGGGCCCTCTAATACACCGTACCCACGTGACGCAGCAAACTTATTAAATACCTTTTTTTCAACAATTGCTGGAAGTATCACCATAGAAATCGGCGCTGGTTTAAAAAGTAATTTAAATAATACAAATATCTCAAGAAATTTCATCCTTCACATTCGTCAAAAAAATAAAAGGGAAGTCGTAAATGTGTGCGCCAATTGTCGATAGCATCATAATGAATGACGTTAGTATGATCAAGGAGGACATAGCTGAGCTCATGGCAAATTGTATATACGTGTATTATTGGAATGGGTCGTTTCGGGAAAAGGAAGAATTTGCAAAAATAGTTCCTATATTTAAGGGTGGTGATAATCTTGACACGATGACTTTCGGTCAGTTGCGATTCTGACGGGATTTAGTGAGATATTTGAAAAAATACTAAACAATCATTTAATACCATTCTTAGTTGAAAATACTATCTTATACCTACATCTGTTTGGATTTCAAAATACTAAGTGTACGTTAGATGCACTACTTTCTGCCACACGTTTCATCAATGTAGGACTTGACAGAGGTGATTATGGTATCGCAATTTCTGCGGATTGGAAAAAAGCATTTGACATAGTTGATCACGACCTAATCAGTTGTTTAAAAGTTACTTGGAGGGAAGATTGCAGATAACTGTCATCAACAATGCCTTGAGCTACCGAGCATCCACGAAAACAGGAGCCCCTCAAGGCTCAATACTTAGCCCAACTTTATTCCTGCTATTGTAGTGAAGATAAGTATACATAAATGTCCGTCAGGACTGCAGCGATGGTCTGCTGCCTCAACGAAAGAGGATGGTAAGATCCGCTGAGATTGGCCTTGTCTGGGGACGCGTGAATGCGCTGGCAGGCTAGCGTTGCGGTGTCGTGGGGCAGGTTCTTTTCCCCAGCGCACAACCCACTGCAAAAATATTGTTCGCATCCATGAATTTCGGGGTCAAAAGAGTGTTGATTGGAGTCGAGAATGGAGGTAACCTACCAAGGGCTATGAAATTGCTGATTAAGAGGACAAATAGGGCCTTGAGAAAACAGACGGACTTGGCAGGACTTCGTCGTTACCGACGATACTTATGGCCCACAAATAAGAGTGAAGCATCCAGGTGGAGGCGATGCCCCCTCGCACCTTCCCAACCGGATCAAGATCCAAACGTAGGCGTGGCCATGTATTTCCCATTTGAGTGAAAAACTCTTACAAAAGTATTTTGTATGACTCTTTCCCTCAAATGAGGAATACAAAAGTAACCGATTTATGACAGAGCGTTATGCAACGAAATCACATAACCCTATATCATAAAAGGGCACGCGAGCGGAAGTCCACTCTACCCGGCAAGAGCCCTGTTAAGCAAAAAAAGGAAAGAGTGCGCCGGATGGCCAACCCATTTTCGTGGAAGAGCCTGCCATCGTTGCGGGCCCTATATCCGGTCAGGTCGAAAGAAAGGGAAAGACCGAGTTTTAAGATTTAACAAATCATCTATTTAAATCGTTGCGAAAACATTTAACAAGGCCATTTTGTTATTTCAAATGTGGTAATATAAAATGAAAAAAAATAAATGTTACAAGTCCATACAACAGAAAAAATGTTCATCAATTTGCATTTTAAATACTTTACGACTGTTAAAGGAATTTTGATAAGGCAAAATGTTTCCGCCAATTTACGGCTGGTTGAATGTTTAATCTATGAAATTTAAAGATATGGGAAATTTTTTTCATCAAGTCTATAAATTGATTAAGCTTCCTCTGAAACTTTGTATGGATTTTTCTAAAATTATTTGAAAAATAAATTCTTGCTAATATAAGATGGAATTTTCCGTAATACGTTTTATACTAGGGGTGAGTGCAATCTTTAAATCGTGGGGTGATAATAGTACACTAAATAGGACTAAAAGTCTTCAATCAAGGTTATTCGCTCAAGTATATACAATCCTGCATTTTAACCACTCTTATGACGAAAATTTGTAATTAAAATGAAAACATTTTTGTAATTTTAAAATTTTTTAAATAATTTTACGATTTAACTTTAATTGAGTGAAATTCTAGTCCTAGAAGCGTTCCTTGCACAATCTTATAATTTGTCTACAGACTATCGTTACTAAATTCAGAATATTGAAAAACAAAAAAAAATATATGTATATGTATAAAACCAAATCATAAAACAAGCGGGAGGGTCCCAATGGCGATTCAACTAAATTACTTTGTGAGCTCCATGCAAAAAAAACTATTGTTAAGTGTAACTTTTTGAATAAACGTGATAACAAACACAAGGGAGATCTGAAATGATTAATAAATAATGAAGTCATTCAAGTAACGTTTCTCCTTTCCTTTAAATAATGTCATCAACGACTTTTTTTTGTATTCAATCTTTGCTTTTCTTTTAAATGTAATCCACATTATTACAAAACAATATTATATCAATCCTACTCTTAATTTTCTCTTTCACAATAAAATATTTTGCATATTCTTTTTAATTTTCATTTGTACATATCTTAAAATTATTTATTTTAACAAAGAATAAGAATGAAGTAATAACATGATAAGTATAGTAATGTTCAAAAACAATTTCTACTTCAAATAATCAAAATTATAGTTTCCCGTTAATAGGAAGTACCTAATAATTTTTCAGGATCATCGCCTTCTTTGTATTTCACAGAGCTACTGATCATTTCTAATCAAAATAAAATCAATATAAAATTTAATTCTTTGCTCTTTCTCTTCCATTTCTCAATAGTTCTCGAATTCAACAATTCTTATAATTTATTTTTCAGTATATCGCGTCTAAGAAATTGTCGATCATATATCATTTCTTTGTAGCACTCCGTTCATTAAATTGGAAAAGCAAAACCACTGCACGCCTTCAAATGAAAAGTGGCACATGCACCAATACTCCAACAAGTTCCAGTCTTCAGCAAAGATACAATTTGCAACAATTACCATTCTTGAAATGCCAACAGTATTCCAATGCCGTTCCTGCACATGCAGCTCGAATAAATTGGTATTTTATCTAGAGGAACACATTGCCCTCTTCCTTTAACATGCCAATTTTACTTCTGATACGCACTACGACACATTTAGCCCGCATGGAATGGGATAATTTATCTTCGGGATTTCCACAATTTTTAATTCCGCAACTATTTCTATCCACCGACAACTGTCGCAAGGTATTCGGAAAAACTCAATGAATCTTGACTGCAAGATTAACCTCTGACGCATATCAATATTCGATTACATAAAACTCACTGATTCAAATTAATCACTTTCTGAAACTTAACTTAAGCATCTTTTAGCAATTAATTTATACAGAAAGAAAGATGATGCACATTGAAATCAAAGTTAACTCGCGTGTTGTCTAAGACATTGTGCGACAGTAACAACTTCGAGGATAACTTGAATTCTTCGAAATGATTATTTCACTTTTTGCAGGCGTTCTTCATATACTCGGGACAAGATTTATGATTCAAAAATACGAAATTTTGGCCGAATTTTATAACATAGGACTCGTACGGTATCCGAATACGACGACATCGACAATTCTTTTCTCTTTTTCGTGTGGAAAATCAAAATCAATCCCGGGACACACAGTTCGCGACGTCTGACCCAGCTGGCGATAACAAGAAGATTTCAAGTTTACTAAACAATTAACTTCGATTTATTTTGTAAATGCACTGCCCGTGTTCACAGAACAAATTCAATAATTTCAATCAATACTGACGGCACGACAGTCAACCTTTACACACACTCGTATAGAAGGCGGTCAAGAAACGTTTGTAGTTGATTGTGTCGTGAAACCGTACGATTTACTCCACTCAATTTCGCTTGACTCCGTTTCGCGTGAAGAATTACACCCGTGCATCATTTGTCAAAGATTCCTTGCTTTTATTCAAGAAAATCGATCATATCACGATAACTCCGAAGATTTATGCTAAATATTTAGTTGAAACGCGAAGGATTAGGGTTTCTGTGAGTTTTACGGCAACCGTCAGGGACTTTGCGAGCAGGATGGACCTTTAAAATTGCTAAAACCACGGAGCTTGACGCGACGACGGTCAACCTTTACACACCATCCTATAAAAGGCGGTCGAGAAACGGTTGTTGTTGGTTGTGTCTTGAAACCATACGATTCACTGCACTGGAACCTCAACTTTTACTTAATTCGTAAGAACTTCCAAACAAGTATTAACTAAGACACGATGTTAATAACTTCACACAGCACCGATCCCAATGGCGACAAAAATGAAGAATATAATTAAAGGGAAGCGTTTAAATTTAATATGAAGGGAAATTGATATAAAATTTCATGTAATAATAATAATAAGAAAAAAAGTATTTTATAATTTACAACTATGATGGAAGTTGTGAAATCTTTTTTTTCTAAATCTGCAATTAAAATTTCGGATAAGGGTTAGGAAGGTTTTCGAGCAATTTGCTTGTGCGACTGCTCGATTACTATTATGCACTATACACAAATACGAGTAATCTAAATACATGTAGATGACGGGATATCACACATTATATGCTGATGACACATTGAGGACACTTTCAACGATGATCTAGGAATATTCCATCAGTGGTTGATCGAAAGCAAATTAGTATTGAACACTACATAGACAAAATATATGGTTTTTAAGCAAAAGAACAAAGAAGACATAGAAGTTGGCCTAAATATTTACGGGAAAAAATTGCAAAGAAAGCTAGAAATGAAATATCTTGGTATTACCATAGATTATCGTTTAACCTGGTTGCCACATATTTAAGAGGCAATTATCCCCAAAAAGAAAAAGATATGAGAAATTTCAAATGCACATCAAGAAACTTGTTCAAATTGCATTTGTGCTGACGAAATTACATTATGAAGTAGTTATTTAGGGTCAATCGGTAAAGCAACATGTCAATATTATATCCAGACTGCTGACCAAAGCATATAAAAACATATTGAATCTTCCGATGCATACTCAAACTAGATTGGTTTACCAATTAGCAAATTTATTAAACTTAAGTCAAATCATTATAATGGAGAAAGATGAATTTATCTACAAAAATTTAAAACTAATGTATCGGATCAAACACCATTAATTAAGGCATCACAAATCAACCCATATTATGTGAGGAATGCAGATCAATTCATCATACGTTTTACTAGAACAGACCGTCTAAAGAAGTTTGCCACGAATGATGTTCTGCGCATATATGTTATAATAACCTTCCAGAAATGGTTAAGAAAGCATACTCACTTTTGGTATTTAAGAAAAGACTTAGGGATCATTTAATGAACACTGATTAAAGCGTGAACCTGAAGATCTTTTTTTTATTTCAAGCTCAGTATCTTAAGGCGTATTTTTGACCTTATCGGGAAAATACTTGAAAAGACAATTACGAGTCCTCAGAGTTTGTTTTTAATGTGTCGTATTACTCATATAATGAATTTTTTTTTTTAATCTCTGACAGCTGATCACGAATTGGACTAAAGATTCATGATATATATTGTGACAAAAAAGCAACCGGAAATTGCAAATAAAACGCAAAATTTTTAATTATTCATCAATATATATTTAGTTGCCTTCAAAGTAATCCCCATCAGATGCAAAACACTTACTCCAACCATTTTTCCAGTCCTCGAAACAATTTTCAAAAGCACTTTTTGGGATGGCCTTCAGCGAGTTTTGGTTTTTTCGGTTTCGGCTCGATTTTCCCCCCATTCCGATGATTGTTGACTTGTTTGCATATTAAACTCATAGACGCATGTCTCATAGCCAGTTATAATGCTCTCCAGGAATGTGGGACTAGAATTCGCACGACCAAGCATGTCCAAAGAGACTTGTTCACGGAACTCTTTTTCAAGAAAATTCAGTTTTATCGGGGCGAGTCGAGCAAGAACAAGTTTCATACCCAAAATATCCACCAAAATTATTCGAACGGACTTGGGAGAGATGTCGAGCTCTCTTGCCATCTCTCTAACACTTGCATGACGTTTTTCAAGCAACATATCCTTCACTTTTTTAATGTTTTCATCAATTGAAGAGGTCGAAGTTCGGCCAGAACGGAGCATGTCTCCAACGATCTCTCGACCGTCTTTGAAGGCTTTGTACCACTTGTAGGCTTGTGTTTTTCAGTAAACTAAAGCACCGTAAGCTTTTTTCAACACTCGCAACGATTCCGCATACAGAATTTGGTTTGAAATACAAAATTTGAGACAAATTCTTTTTGCTCGATATTTTTATCCATTGTAAAAATTGCAACGCACTACTGAGGTGTATCGACTTAAGCAGCTGCTGTAAACAATCCGGTTGACAGATCACGCTCATATTTGGCATAGTAATTAACTACAGTCAAACCAACTTAACAAAGAGTTTAAATTAAAATTTCCGGGTAGTTTTTTGTTACAATGTATACATAATTTTTTCTTCATTAAAATGTATGTGGTACAGAGGTCTTATAATATGGTAGGTGTTCTGACAAATTCATTTCACCATCGTTTGAACATTACTTAAAACTATGATACCACATATTTCTATGTAAATATTCTAATTTGCTAGAGGAAAATTTCGGCAAAAACCTCTAGAAATTCATGAAAGGATTGATTTACATAATTTCTTGTGTACCCCCTTATACCAATGTATTGAACATTGTTGGGATGGCACACTTAACAAAACGATGAAATGTGAACGAAGATCGCACAAGCATTGTGCTACTAAGAGAAAGAGTGGTAGGGAATGGAGATATTAAAACAAAAACACTACAGAAAGGAAACTCCCAACTTTTTTCGATTGGATGCGTGACAAAAAGTAATCAAGCTGATTTAGGTATCCTTGACAAATGTCTTAGGTAAACATATTTATTCAGTTTACGCTTTTTTGATTTCAAAAGATGCTTTTTGGGTTAGCCAGAAACTTAGAAGCTAGCTTAGAATCCCCAAAACATATGTATACTGAAAAGAACTTCACTGCGGATGAATGGATAAAATAAAATATTTAACTCGCAACTTAGACATCATAAAGAATATTCACAAATATAATGTTGATAGCAACAATATATCATCTGTGGTAACTTAGTCATTCAATAAAATAATGACAACCAACGCAATTTCAAAAGATTATCCAAAAAAAGCAGTCACAGGTAGGATAAGCTGGTAGATTACGAGGTGTGACAATTAAGTAATGAGACTAATTTTATTGCCGCGCTTATGATTTCCCTTCTTCGGCATCTTTGCCCTCTCCATTGATATATTTACCATTGCTCTAGCTTGTTTAGTTTGCCTGCTGTGTCGTGTTGAGTAGACGTGTGTTGGTAGTGCTCATCACGAAAATGAAGAAACGAAATCAAGAGTAACGCGTCGCCATAAAATTGTGTGCCAGATTGGGCGAAACAGCTTTGAAAACGTACGCTAAAATTGTATGATGATAGTGCTCTCAGTCGTGTCAAGGTGTTTCGATGGCATAAATGTTTAATTAGGGGCGTGAAAGCGTTAAAGACGAGGTGCGGAGCGGGAGACCAGTCGAGGTGCGGACTGACGTGAATGCGCAGCGTATGCGTGCCCTTATTTGTGAAGATCGGCGTTTAACAGTTCAAATGTTGGCCTCGGAACTGGGTATGAACCGTGAAATAGTCAGACAAATTTTAACCGAGGATTTCAGAATAAAAAAGTTGTACCCAAAGATGTGCCAAAGAACCACACCACACCACCTTCAGCGTGTTCCAGTGATTGGCATCTAAAGGGATCACCGTGTTGCAACAGCCGCCTTTTTTGCCTGATATGTCACTTTGTGGCTTTTTTTGCTCCCTGGAACAAAATTGGTGATCAAAGAAAACCATTTTGAGTTGATTACGGACATCCAGGCGGCCATGACATCCCAGTCGAAGCGTTACAAAAATGTTGCAAAGCATGAAAAACGCGCTGGAGGGATTACTTTGTAGGGGAGGGCAGAGTTGTAGAATAATTTTTAAATATACGGTTTCATTATTATTACGTATTTCTGGAGCACTGATTTTGACAAGCTCTCACCTTGATTCAGCTTTAATGCTATCCGATGCTAAAGTACGTTCATGATTGTCCAGAATTTACTCTGAGCAAGTCACTCAGTCCAGCCAAGAGGGTCTTCTATCTTTTTGCTAAGTCCTGTGTATAGACTTCTGGACTATATACCATTTGTTAGGGACGCCCCACCTATGTGGCTATTTCGTCCCCATCATTGTCATCAATCCTATTAAATGCTTCGATCGCAATTCATAACAACACCCAAGTCATGTTTACCCATGCACAAGCCAACATCTTCATAAGCAACTCAAGTTGCATCAGTCGTCACTGTCGTACGCTATGACAGCATTAACCTTCGATTTAAAACAATTAAGGTATCGTATGCGAAAACGAGTAGTAGATCATAGAAAAATAAAAATAATGAATACATGCGTTAAGATGACAAAGTGCAATGAAGGTATTTCGCGAAAAAAATAATAATAAGTAAAAAGTAGATACAGTAATTGAAGGCAGTGACTGATCCCAAAAGGGAATTTGATTGGACAAAAAATGCAGAGGCTGTGGAAAGGTTATTTAAAAAGCCTGTCGATGGTCTTACTCCAGTTCTTTCTAACTTCTCGTCCAACCGTTAAAGGTCGTTTAAAACTTTTCTGCTGGTCATCCGCCGCATCATTCCAGTTCTACCCGTGGTTAGTATTTTCAAACTGGCTAAGTGTCGCTGATAAGCGTATGATGTTAGTCAACCTCACTCGGTCCTGTTTAACTTTCTCCTAAATTTTAGCTAAGTGTGGGCTAGCGGTGCAAACCTGAGTTGACCAAGCTAACTTTTCAACTTAGCTAAATGTAGGCTATTAGCAGACACTGTAAGTCAGCCTCGCTAAGTTGTGTTAAAGTTTCTTCCTAAATTTTAGCTAAGTATTGGATAGTGGTACAAACTTAAGTCAACTAACCTAATCCTTTCAACTATGCGCAATTTAGGCTAATAGCAATTTTCTGAGAGCGAGTCTCACAAAGTTCTTCAAATAGGCTTGGGACTGTCTACGACGTTTGTTTCAAACTATCGTTGCCTAATATACTATCAAATGAGATTAATGTTGGGAGAATGAAAAATTTCAAATAAATGAACTGCGCTAAACAAGTATAATAAATAATTTAAATGAGAACGACAATTCTCCATCGCAAAAAACATGAAACTAAAATAAATTCAAGCGACACCAAAATAATCTAAGCATGCGAACTATGAAACAATAGAATTTTAGTCATTAGAACCCAATGCAATACAGGCCAACTCAATGCAAGCAAATTAACCCAAAAAACAATTGTTCCTTTCAAATTTTGCCCTATTTCACTCTCAAATATACATCCACCACTAAATGAGCAATTTCAAAGCTTTAGCAGTAAGGAGACGGAAAATAGTGGCAGTCAAGTTGGTAAGCCCCGCAAGATTCCAAGCCGAAAACATCAGCAGACATGCTTTTCCTATGTCTAATTTGCACTACCACTGGAATGAAAACCAGTAGATCAAACAACAGTCTCTGAACCGTTGACGCAAATTGTCAGCAAACACGATATTTTTTAGTTATAAATCCCTACAGAAACAAATGATAGCCTCTGAACTGCCTGACTTCAACTGTCGGAAGACACGCTACATTTAGTATTAAGTCATATGCAAAAGAGACACCAACTTACAATCGAGTCATAGCCTCTGAGCTGTTAGCCTAAAATGATTTGCAAGCTGAGCCGGAATCAGATTGCCTCAGGGTGCGCAGGCTCGTATCCTACAGGCTGCGCCATTTTAGTTACATAACCAGTATACTCTATACTGGCATAAACTGGGAGCTTGATATGATGTGTATCCTATATACGCATCAAAACTCCCGGGAAGAGACATCTCCCTGCATGGCTCTTACCTGCTGCTATTTTCCATTTCAAACTACAAGTAGATTACCAAAGACGAGAGTTAATTTGATCGAGTAATTTTATTTCATTGTTAATTTTCTTTCATATTTACATTACAAACAATTGACTACATTTCCATGGGCTTTTGTGATGTCATTCAATGGTCCTTGATTAATATTGAATGAATTGCGCCTGACTTTGATTTAGACTCGCTGTTCAATGGGGTTGGTGGTACTTGGCACACTTCTCGTGTGAGCGTTGGCTTGTAGAGTGAAAATCTTAACTGCCGGATAGCCGCATGGCGTGAACGCTAAAAATCCAGTTTACGTTGACGGCCCACGCCCACAGCTCACCCCTTAGCATCTGTATTTCTCCACACAAAACCTTAGCCTAAAACTTGAATCCCTAATGTCGCGTAACTAATCGCACATTGCAGAGTCGTGTGCTGTCTTTTCCTTCTTCTTCTTTCTGCTGGCTAACTCGTACTTGATTGTGAGATACATGCCGCTGCCATCTCTTCACCTCCACCACATATCGACTATATGAGTTAACACAGGTTGATCGCAATTTGATAATTCACGCAAATGAACGTGAAGCGGAAAGCAGCTCATACCTTTTAGTATCGATACTATGCGCTAGTGAGGGTATAAGGCGGCGCGTTTGTACGTTCACAACGACTTGACCTGCATGAACATAATGAGCATAAGCTCCATATTGATATTCTTTGTGAATATATGATCCTGCCGAAGTTGAACATCTGACTTTGTTGTACCGTTAGCGGAACTAACAACCGAATCTTTTGTGCAATTTCGCTACCAGTCCCACACAAGGCGCCAGTTAATAGATAATAATCCTTTCATACTTTAAAAATATACAGGGTCTGTAAAATTAATATCCGGACTGAGCCTGCCCTGTGCCGTCAAAGCGTCTGCTAACCGGTATCTGGTGCTGTAGTGGTGGTGGGGGTCTAGGTAAAGGGAACCGGGCTGCAGCAGTTGCTTCTAAGCGCTTGGAGAGATAGCATCGAGCAACAGCGGAGTGCGTGTTCAGTTACGTCGTCGGAGTGAAAATGGAGCGTACGATCGAGCAACCGAACTAAAGTTTTTTAACCACGTTATTACAGGAGACAAGACGTGGGTTTTCGAATACGATCCTGAGATAAGGCGGTAGAGTTCGGAGTGGCAAACACTGCATGAGCAAATCGAAGGTGAAGTCGATACTTATTGCTTTCTTTGACGTGAAAGGCATTGTTCACAAAGAGTTTGTGCTACCCGGCCAAATTGTAAACGGCCAGCGCTACAGAGAGGTGCTGCGTCGACTAACCGCCCGGGTTTGCCGAGTCCGTCTGGAGATTGCCAATTCGTGGATTCTCCTTCACGACAATGCTCTGCCGCACACCTGCCTGCTCGTCACCGAGCAGTTGGCCAAACAGTCTAGGGCAACGTTGCCACAGCCTCCTTATAGCCCAGATATGGCACCAGCGGACTTCTTTCTGTTCCCCAAGATCAAGAAACACCTTTAGGGGACGCGATTCGGGACTCTGGAAAACGTTCAACGTGCTACGACGAGGGCTTTAGACAGCATCGAGGTTTCCAACTTCCAGGGAGCGTTCGGGGATTGGAAAATCCGGTATCAGCGTGTTATCGACTCCAATGGAAACTACTTTAAAGATTTCTAAAGAAAAATTGTACATATTTTGCCAATAAAAAATTTCCTGAGGTCAGCCCGGTTACTTATTATTCAGACCCTGTATTTTAGCGCTTCATATCTTCTTCTTCTTCTTAGCACTACAGCCCCTTTCGGGCCTTCGCTTCCTGCAAATAGCGCCTCCAACTGTCTTGGTCCGCTGACCGCGTCATCCAATTCCGAAATCCGAGCAGCGATAAAATGTCTTCGTCGCCCGAGTCAGACCAGCGTTTCCTCGGTTTCCCCACTGGCCGCCGGCCTTCAGCTCTCCCAACGAATACGTTCTTGGGTATCCGTTGTTCGTTCATACGATTCATGTGTCCAGCCCATTGCAGCTTCCGTAGTCTTACAATCCTTGCGACCTCCGGTTCGTCAAAAATTTCATATAGCTCATGGTTGTATCGAATTCGCCATTGGTCCCCGTCTAGCTTCGCTCCGATTATTCGCCTCAGGACCCGTCGCTCAAGGGAATTCAATATATTTGCGGATGCTTGGAATAGGGTCCATGTTTCACATCCATAGCATAACACAGGCCTTATCACAGATTTGTATACTTGGAGCTTTGTTTTTCTGTGTATGCAGCTGGTCTTCAAGATCGTCAATACTGAATAAAATATTTTATTTGCGAGCTGTATTCTTCGACGTATTTCGTCTCTTTCATTGCCCGTTTTCGTTATTTTGGCACCTAAATACACAAATTTGCCAACATTTTCGATAATGTATCCGCCAAGTGTGATATTTTGTGTATTTGGGGTATTTTTCCTCGATTGCGTCATAAGCTTTGTTTTATTTTCGTTGATTTGTAATCCTACTAGCTTTGCTTCGCTGTCGAGTTTCAGGAAGAGTTCTTTGACAGTTGTTAGTGACCGTGACAGAATATTGATGTCGTCCGCATAGCCCACCACCTGGCTCGATTTGTATTGTGATGTACCTCGCGTATCGACAGTTAACTTCCGTATGACGTACTCCAGAGCCAAATTGAATAGCGATGGGGCCAGCCCATCTCCCTGCTTTAGTCCCATATTTGTGTCAATTTACACGCTTACAAGGTTCAATTGACTCAAGAGCTGAAGCCTACTGACCATTTCAAGCGTCTGCAATACGCCAAATGGTTGGTTGAAGGGACAGAAGGGAATGGTGACTTTGCAAAGAAAATCATTTTCAGTAAGATGGTCCACTTTCACCTCAGTGGATTCGTTAACAAGCAGAATTGCGGCATTTGGGCAAATGAGAATCCACGAGTGATTGTTGAAAAGCCGATGCATTTATAAAGAGTGAATGTTTGGTGCGGCATGTGGCTCGTATGTGCGAAAAATTCAATGGCCGTGTTATCTCACGTTGTGGCGATGTTAATTGGCCGTCACGATCATGTGATTTGACATCTTTGGACTCTTTCCTTGGGAATATTTAGAAGAAAAAGTGTACATCAATAAGCTAAGAACCATACAAAAGCTAGAGGATGAGATAAATCAGCACAATAACGACATTGAACCTCAATGATGTCTTAGAGTCATTGAAAATATGGACCATCGGATATAAGTACGCCACCGTAGCCGTGGCGAGCATTTGGGCGATATTTTGTTTCACACGTAATTGTCATAGATCCTTCTACTACAAAAAAAATATTAACACAATTCACTGAAAACTGTTTGTTTTATTTACAATTAACATCGTGCGTTTTCGTTAGACCACCCTTTATATAATTCATTTTTATGTAACTGAAAATTTTTTGAATTTATTCATTATTGGAGTCTATATCTGAAAAGTTTCATGCAAAACACGTTTGACGAGAGCATCCTCCTTGTCAAATATTATCTTTCAATGTTTAAGTTCAATTTTAGCTAAGCGTAAGTCGAAAGCATACGAGATTATTGCTCTCCAATGATTTCACCATAAATATCAAAATTCACCACGTGCATTTTCAGCTTTTCAACATTTCATTCTACTGCGATTAAACGTTCAACCATCTATCGTACGGTGGTAGGAGCACGTACTTTAGCTACGAAACAATTAAGATGCAATTTCATGGCCAATCCATGTCTTAGCGCAAATGAGAGTCCACAATCCATTTCACTCTCATGCATTTGAAGGCTAGCTTAAGCTTCCTCCAAGTTCGCGATTATTTCACCAATTTTTATGTATTTGTCTGTATCTCTTTTTACATAGTCCATTTAGTGAGAGCCCCTTCTTCCAGCAAAGTGTGGTTCTTCACTTTAAGAGTCCTGTTCTGTTCAAGGTACTCGAGACTAATTGCTTTAGTCGTTGATGATGGTTTTTATCGTCCCCAGGAAAAAGACATACTATAAAACTGAAAATATGTTTCTCTAATGAAGTTTGCTGTAAAGAATGCTGGCGAATCATGAAACTTGAGATGAGAGGAGAATAATTACAGATAGGGCAATTATAGCGTTGTTCCCATATTCTGAGTTGTCATTTGTTTATACCTAATAGTAAGATTGGCACTCTGAGTATATTATCGCTAGTTGAATGTTTATAACTTTTAAGAAACTTGAATTTTCAGCAATAAATAAAGCACATTTCAAATTATTCCTTAGACCTTCAACATCAATTCTTCTTGCAAAAATCCAACAATTCAACGGTAACCCTCACAATCACTAAGTGTAAAGATTCCAACTAAACCATTTGCAGTAATTCTGCGTAGTATTAGCGTGCACAGGTGGTATAAAGAAAATAATTGCATTTCTCTAAAGTCCTTGCGGTTGCCGCAGAAAACCATCACAATTCAAATCTAGACAATCTTTGCTGACATATCTACGTGCCGATGCTAACATACCAACGATGCATGCAAATGTTTGCAGGGAGAAGGTACATGAAGATGCACCAAGAATCTGATGAAGGGCTCGATGCATGAATGTACGAGTAGAATCGGATGCGGTTTAATGTACATGTACTTTACGATCCGAAACAGCATCCTGGGTGAAACCGCACCTTCTCACAGGTCATTAACTGTTCTACGAGTACAATGTCTTGAGCTTCACTTCAGATATCCATTTCAAATTCTATTATATGACGAACTAAGATTGAACTAGCAAATGTATCTATGGTGATTTTTTATTGATATATTTTAAAAGTAAGAACTGTACTGTCGAAAAAAGAGACATCAAATTAACTGCATTATAGTGAAATTTCCATTATGTCCAAAAAGTCTAAAGAGTGTTTTCTGAAGTGGCAAACAAGCCATGACTCTGAGATTAAGGACAATATTCAGATGTGTCGATATGATATGTACTTCCACGAAATATTGATCACACTTCCATTTCTCGTAAAACCTAGTATATATCTAACCATACCCTATCCCCAAATTCTCTAATCTACCAAGCACCCTAAAAGTAAGATTTCTTAGAGATAACAGAAGTTCAAACGATACCGAGGTTACGTCTGCATCTTATCAAAGTCGGAAATGGTGAAAGATGGTACTAAATTTAGAGCTTTAGGGGTTGTATTCCAAATCGGGTAATTTTTAATACCAATTTGAAATAGGTGTAAATTTGGTACAGATTTTCTCAAAACTGTCGGGACAAATTCTTTACATAAAGTTGGAAATCCAGAAATCTTTGTCAGCCAGCTTAAGCGGCAGAATCAACACAAAATGGTAGGTAGTTTAGACGAAAATCAACAAACCATATTTTTAATTGAATTTTATATTCAATTCCATTAACTTGAAGCAACTATTTTAGACATTTATCATATCAATATGTTAATCGATTTTAACAGGATTAATGGAACCGTAAGTTGAATACGATATCTTTGAAAGCTGTGAAGGCTTTTAGTAGATAACTGCAATTTATCAAAACAATCGGAGGAAAGTTACTCCCCATATTTAAGTCCTGGATTTCTGTAAAAATCATTGAAAAATCAATTTATAATTAGACTATTGAATTTTGGAATGAAATAGTACTATAATGTTTTTGTGAAATTTAAATTTAATGCTCAAAATGTCCATTTTGTTTTTCTAAAAATTAATTGAAGTAGTGTATGAATGCGGATTCAGTGCGTTAGGTATATGGAATGTTGCTAACACTGGGGTATCTACTGTGCTGAAGCCAAATAAAATTGTACCTGCTTTGAGTAAGCACAACATCGGTGCTACGACTTTGGGGAAGCAAGGGGCTAAGGTTACAGCAGTTATCAGTCTGTACCCAGCGCTTCTGTTGAACGGTTCGCTTTCGGTCAAGTTAGTTATTGTTCGCAGCGAAAAGTTCTGGTGTAGAGTGCTATCTGGTTCCCCCTGTTTTCCTACTTCCAGTGTGATTCTGTGCACAGTTTTTAACTAATACCGTGTTTGACTGGCCCTTTTTAACCATGGCCTCCGACTCCGGAGGAAAGCGAAAACAAAACTACTATTCGATTCTGGACTCCGTAAATAAAATCACTAAAAGCCCCCACATAAAAAAGAAAAACAACGTGAAACACCCTCCCATGATGTTTTTAACTTCCCCGAGCTACAGAGCGCGGCGCCCCATAAGAGTGATTCTCCAAAGTTTGTCTTAATTAAAAGCAAAATTTCAAATAAGAATCTAAAATCTCATAACATATTTCTTCTTTCTAAATCTCTAAATTCCGTTATTTCAAATCCACTCAGCATCAATTTCACAAGAGACGGTGATATTCTCCTACTTACGAAAAATGAGCTACAAGCAGCTAAGCTTTGCAAAGTAAAAACCTTACCTGGTATTTTTGATGTATCCATCGACCTTCACCAAAAATTGAATACAACAAAAGGTGTTATTTATGCACCCATACTAACAGACTTAGATGAAAAATGTATAGTTGAGGGTCTAAGCCAGCAAAAGGTAATCGAATGCCAAAAGATTACAAAATTTTCCAACGGAAGATCCCAAAATACTCCGTTACATATTCTTTCGTTCAACGAATACACCCTTCCTAAAGAAATCAAAGTCGGCAACATTAACGTGAAAGTCAAACCATTCATTCCAAAGCCATTACAATGCAAAAATTGTTTCAAATTCGGACACACCAAGAAACACTGCCAAAGCCCCTCATCTTGCGATATCTGCACCTTGCCAATACATGATCCAATCCCATGCAATAGTATTCAGTGTATCAACTGCAAACAACAACACTCCGCTCTTAATAAAGCATGTCCAACATACACAAAAAAACAACGCATACTAGAGTACAAAACATTGAACAAATGCTCGTTTCGGGTAGCTACAGAAAATATTAACAAAACAGCGAATAATAATTTGCCCACAATTACCACCACAATCACAGAACCCCTAGGTTTAGCAATTCAAAATAGAAAATTAAGACTCAATAGAGGGTCACCACAGCCTCTCATCAACGTCAATAATACAACTACATCTATAGTACATAACTCCGAAACTACCCCTCCTCCACGCAAATCAAATTCCAACACAAGTGAAAATATTCACAACACCAGAGATATAAGTTCATCAAATCCGCAAAGTATTTCAACACACCTAATCGAAACAACAACACAAATGCAAACAACTACAAATGAACCAAAAGCTACAGTTCCGAATAAATTAAACCCAAATTCAATCACAATTCCCTTCGAAGAGCAAAATTCACCTAACATATTTATTGACAAATAAATAATGTTTAAATCAAGTGCAGCCCCTCATTTTTCTAATGGTCCTTAAGATACTTCAGTGGAATCTTAACGACATCATTGCACTACAAGAGACACACGTAAAACACAACGAACAAATCTTCCCACCGATGCAATATAAAGCTTACTTCCACAATTCGCCCCTTAATACACACGGCAAACATGGTGTTGCCTTACTCATCAAAAAAACCATACAACACGAAATTATAAATACCAACGAGCGTAATCAAGTTCAATTAATAGCAGCAACAATCGTAGCATCAGAAAAATTTACGGTGTGCTCCATTTATATTCCCCCCAACGTTAATTTGCATTCTGATGACTTAACAAACCTATACAATGAACTCCAATCACCAATGCTAATTCTAGGAGACTTTAATGGCTGGAGCCCTCTATGGGGCTCAACCTCTGTAAACACTAGAGATTTCAGAATGGTGTCGTAAATCAGGTACGAAAATGTCACCAACTAAATCCAAACACATACACATCTGTAACAAATTCAATTGTTCGCCTTTACATCTCACTCATGAGAACTTTGTGATCACTAATACAAATAATCTTAAGATACTAGGCTTAACGTTTACTAATAAGTACTCTTGGTCTCAGCACATAGCCATCTTGCGAAAATCCCTAGATAAAAAATTAAATTTAATAAAATGTTTGAGTAGTTTTAAGTCAGAAGCTCACCCATACTGCATAATCCAAATAATAAAGTCAATAATGCTATCAAGAATTGATTATGCACTTTCAATTTATAGACACACCTGCAAAACACAGCTTCAAAAAATTAAAACGGTATATCACTCAGCAGCAAGGATAGCGATTGGAGCATTTCGGACGACACCTATTCGATTTATATTAGCGGAAACTGGTCTACCATCAATTGAAAACAGGCGAAATCAACTTACAGGAAGACTTATCTCAAAACTCCTCGAATCAAAAAACTCTATTCTTCAAAATGACGTCAGCTCGGCTCTTTCAAGGAAATCAGAACCAAGGCGCCAATCATCAATTTTACGTTCCTTAAACATGATAAAGCAGTTAGGAGTTTCAATTTTTTTCCCAGCGCAAGCCAAACCCAACCCTCCACCATGGACGTTTCCAACACATTGCATTATAAACAACCTAAGCGTTTACAATAAAAAAACAACGAACCATTTAATATACCAACAATCGTTCAATGAAATTGTACAGCCATTTAAAACCAAAGGTTGGAAACTCATTTTCACAGATGGTTCTAAAACTGAGTTTGACACAACTTTCGCAGTTACAACGGAAGACGGGAAGATAATTAAATTAACACGGCTGGAAACTTACAACTCCATCTTCACTGCTGAGCTAGAGGCAATATGCACTGCAACACTGTTCGCTGCAAAATCACCTGGTAAATACATAATCTGCACAGACAGCCATTCCTGCATAGATGCTCTTCTGAACCCGAGCAACTTAAACCCAACAATCAGCATAATAAAAAACACCATCTCTTACAAAAAAAATAAATTGAAAATTATGTGGATACCAAGCCATTCGAAGATAGAGGGGAACGAATATGCTGATAGCGCAGCAAAATACGCACAAAACGCTCCCATCCTCACCACGATAGCTTACAACAAAAGAGATTTATATAAATTGATAGATGACCATATAAACGAACTCACATCCGTGGAATGGAGCAATATTATCCACCACTACAAAACAGTCAACCCCCTGCGGCAACCCGCGTCCTATCCAAACAACATTCCATCGCATCAACTTCGTAACTTCATCAGATTAAGGCTAGGACACACAAAACTAACTCATGAACACATCCTGCAGAAAAAGCAACCAGAACCATGTCCACTGTGCAATCATCATCTCATCTCTGTCCAGCATCTGCTAGCTGAATGCGAAATGGTAAGATCATCCAAAACTCGCTGTAATGTAGAAAATGATTTGATGACATACATATCAACAACCTCTGAAGCCAACATAAAGAACATAAATACATTACTCAATCTATTAAAAATTACATCATAACTTAATATACTACCAATTATAAATAATATCTCCCATTAAATTCAATTAAAAAAAAACTATATCTATGTAAGCCTAAGGCCTTTGTTGCTAGCGCTTAAGACGTTTGTTATATTGTAATTTTAATTACTTTGTAACTTTTATTAATAATAATAATAATAATAATAATAATAATACAGCAGTTATAGCTGCATATGCTTATGGAAACACAGTACCTCTCATATTTTTGTTTCCTAGAAAAAATTTTAAAAGCTATTTTCTTAGTTCACCTGAGTGTACAGGAGCAGGCAACGACTAGATGGGTTACAGATGGTAAATTCTTTCAGTTTATGCAGCATTTCATAAAACATGTAAAATCATCTAAGGAGTGCTATGTCTTGCTAGTACTAGATAATAATTTCTCTCATTTATACGTGGCGACACTTAATTTGGCTAGAGAGAACGGGATTATAATGCTGTTGTCTCCCCGACGCTTTAGTCACGAGCTGCAGCCATTGGTTGTCTCAGTGTTTGAACCAATTGAAGTGTAAACGTGGCTCCGTAATAACCCAGGAAAGAATTTAACTATTGATAACATACCAACAATTTCTGCTCATTCATTGCCATTTGCACAAACAAGTATGAGGATTGTCAACGATTCCTGTAAAATGAGCATCTTTCCATATAATGCAAACATCATTGGTAAGGATGAGTCTGCACCATGATTTGTAGCCAACCGTCTAGACGCGAACCAAAACCAGAAACTATCATTAGTTAAATTTTTTTTTTTTGTTTTTTTTTTTAGTTGGATCATTTCACCCTTTTCACATCAACTTAATGTAAATCTATACGACAAATTTGCTCTACATTTGAAGCTTATCTAACGTCGCGCGGATATCGATCACTCTTTCGGATGGCTCCGATAGCTTTTTAAATTACTTTTTATGGAATTGTTTGCAGCTACATATAAATGAGTTGCATATTTTGAATAATAATTTTTCTGAAAAATTATTAGAGGAGAAAAATGTTAGAAGAAGGTGGTTTCGACGTGTGCACTAATTCTCCTCAGGCCATCACTCTTAGATACACACCGGTGATGGCGACCACCATGCTCAGAGGTGAGGGAGTTAATTTTTAATTTTCCAACTTATGCAAACTCAATATGTTTTTGTATCTGCAAGTTATATTCAAGGTAGTCAAAGTCAAAAGCGCTTTATTTAATACCAATTAAAAGAACATAAAGCAAATTCCAAACAATAAAACTATAAAAACTTAATGGCCCGAATGGCTCTCTAAATTTATACGTTATCAGTTAAACACATTTAATGAAAAAAAAATACACTAGCAAATTTAAATTAATTAAGATTATTACATACATTTTGATTCAATTGGAAAAAGTAGAAAAAACCAACCAGCATTATTCAAAAATTACTTATATTACTAACACAACAATGAACTTATATCCTATACCTAATATGTTACACCCTAATTCTAAATAAGTTCAATCAAAAAAAAAAAATCGTTACCTTATATTGAAAACAACAACACTAGATGTAGCAATAATGAGATGAATCTAAAAAACTAAGTAACGAGAAAAAGCACAAAAACAGAAAATAAACACGAATAATTAAGACATTGTCATTCAGCCACCAATACCTAGATTGCTCCATCTCAGCTCGACCAGCCTCAACGAATCTAGCAAATGAGTATCTCCATTGGAATTGTTGGTCTCGTGAACTCAAATTCGGAGGATATTTTATCTTCTTATCGGTGGCCCGTCTATATATGTGATATATGACTGGGACGCCGTCAGAATCAAAACGTATCGATTCATGTCCAAATACACGAATGCTTCTGGAGGAATGAAGCCAGTAGCGAGGCAAGTCGCTATATTAGCCCAGTCATATTAGGTAAAAAAAGGGGTCAACCTCGGAATGAAAGATAATAAGCTGCAAATTGGTATGAACCTTTGTTTTGTCATTCTAAATGTTGTCTCAAAAGTCACAATCGTTATCGTGTTCGCGTCTCAAGATATTCAAGGTCAAAGGTCACAAAAATCGGTTTTTCGCGAATATCTGGCTTCCTATCGGTTAAATGAGAATTCTTCTTCTTGTTGCTCAAAAATGTTCGATTCATTGTCATCATCCTCATTATCTGTCATGTTCATCTCCAAACCTTCCAGAATATCGGGATCATATGTATTTTCTTCATCGGGATTACTTGGATACAGTGAAGCGTTGAGGCAAGCTTGTCCGTTGCACTGGCCGCAAGCTAAAGAACATTGTAGCCCTGATTTTCTGCATCCACAGCGGGAACCACAACCATTTTTGCAATTGCAAAATATTACGTTTAGTAGTTCGGCTGGTGCTGGAGGTAATAACGTTCGTATGGGCTCCAGGATTTCATTTTCAAGCATCCAGCCCCATTCTTTAGGTTCTACTTTAATTAAATATAAATAATTAATAGTTAGTACATAAATAATAGGCATTGTTTAATAATTATAATTTCCAAGTAAATAATTGACTTTATAACGTACTGATAACCATAACTCACGCTTGACCTTGCATTAGGCCGTATATGACTGTACGATGTGCACTCTTCGCGCTCTACCTTCAAAACGGTTGGTCGTATGAAAAAAAAGTTTAAACAAAAGTTGTAGGGAATTTTATAGCCTACAACTTTTATAATAAATGCAAATCTCATTTAACCGATAGGAAGCCAGATATTCGCGAAAAACCGATTTTTGTGACCTTTGACCTTGAATATCTTGAGACGCGAACACGATAACGATTGTGACTTTTGAGACAACATTTAGAATGACAAAACAAAGGTTCATACCAATTTGCAGCTTATTATCTTTCATTCCGAGGTGAAAGCCCTAATATGACTGGGCTATATACCCGTCTGTAGGGTGGAACGGCTGTGAAATCCAAGGGTTTTCACTCACAGTTACAGATCTTGCGATATGATTCCGAAGAAGTTTCAATATGAAGATATTGACTCTTGTCACTTGAGCGGTTTGATAAATTTTTCTATTCGATATACAGTGCTTCCAGTCCGTCTCAGGCTTTCTGTACAAACCAGTACATGCACGAAGACATTTCCTTTCGAAAACTCTTAATCTTTCTATTGTACTAGCACTCTGGTTGTACCAGATCTGGCATCCGTATGTCAAAACTGGCCTAACCAGGGTCTTGTAACAAATAACTTTGACTTTTTGATCAATGTTTCTGGAATGACAGAGTCTTCGTGAGGCCGTGACTACTTTTAGTGCCTTACTGAGCATGATTTTGACATGTTCAGTATAGTACAGATACTTATCGAGATAAACACCGAGGTATCGAACACAGGATTTATGTGGAACCCGTTCTGAACTACCCTCACCAGCCATAATGTGGAAATCCTTCCAATTACGTTTCAAGTCTTGACTGGCCCCCTGCAGCGTTGTCCGAAACAAAATTGTTTCGCACTTCTGCGCATTGATTTTCATTCGCCAATTGTCAGTGTAGAGTTGCACATCATTAAACATTTTTTGAAGATTGCTCTGAACTATTGTAGCTTTCCGGTCTGCCGTATAGATGATCAGATCATCAGGAAACGCAACCAATGATCGCGTTGGCGAGACATTAAAATCAAAGCTGTTCAATAGCTTCCGAATGAATATTGAGAAAAGCAGGGGCGCAGTAACTGTTCCCTGTTGTAGACCATTCAAGACCTTGAATTCGCGCATTGTTGTCAGATTCCCATCAGTTACAACAAATGATTTCCCGTATAACATATTACACATCATGGCGACAAGGTGTCTGGGGAACCTGTCCTGAAGAAGTTTGAAAACTAGTCCATCTAGCCACACCGTATCGAAGGCTTTCTCCATATCAATGAGACATGCTCCAACAGATTCTTTATTGTTTAGTTCCCAACAAATGTCTGAGGTTACCTTCGTTACTGCATGTATGGTCGAATGCCTGACACGAAAACCAAATTGGCAATTCGGCATCAACTCATATTTCTCAATGTGGGCGTTTAATGCTCTGTTGAGTATCACTTCAAACACCTTGCTGATGCGAGGCAGCAAGCCGATTGGGCGATAGCTTTTAGGGCATGAAGATTCTTTTCCTTTCTTCAAGATCGGAAATACCTTAGCCTTTTTCCACTCATTTGGGAAATATGAATTGCTCAACATGTTGTTGAACAATATGCAATAATTCCTAATAGCAACATCAGGCAAATGTCGGAGAACTATATTTGGAATACCGTCAGTATCACATGATTTTTTGTTGTTTATTCTGCGAAATACGAAACACAAGTCTTCATAGCTGAAAAAATAATCAACAAGATTCAAGGTCGGTATGAGATCAGATGTTAATGTTTCATCGAAATGAAGAATTGATTGGCCGTTCAGGCTTGATTTGAAGTCGGAAACTTTTGCTTCAACGACCTCCGAAAATATTTCATTCCTTCTCTCTGGGTTTGGCAGATGAACCAATTCAAAATGTGTGCCAATCAGGGCAAGCTTCTGCAATCCATCACATATAATCCTGTTTCCATTTCTATCCGGAGTCGTACTATCAATTCCGATACCAGCCCTATCGAGAAGATTTATCTCATCACTAGCGACTTCAAGATTCGATACCTTCACTTGAAACTTCTTGCGGAATAAGCTATTCACTTTCGCGAAAACGCCATCTGGGTCCTGTGAGCTAATACCCCTCAGTTTTTTCGCCCATTGATTGCTGACCTCACTCCTGAAATATGACCGGATTCAGTTCCGGACATTCTTCAGATGTAACTTCAACAAAGGCAACGAGGGATGGTTGTAGTCCAAAAATCGTCGATAAATATTGTTGACGTGGGTGAGAAGAAGGCTTTTCAATCTTTTCAACCTTGCGATGGTTGGTGTTTCATATCCTTCCATATTGTTTCGATGTTTAATCTTGGGAACAACTTTCTCAATCGTTTCCAACGTCAGCTTCTCTAACTTCGACAAATAGAGATCTATTTCATCGTTAGTTAGATTCCTGTCATTAGGAACCATTGAGCAAGCGTTGCCATTATCAGAAGGAGGACATTGCTTCTGGTACTCCCAATTAAACTTCTTTTGAAACTTTCCCCAGTCTGTTTTTTTGAAATTCAACCGATGGTTTTCATGGTTAACTGGAATGAAGAAGAAATCATCCCTTTGATGATTGATTTCCATTACGATTGCGTTATGGTCGCTATCGTAAGGAAGCACCTGCAGTTTCCGTTGAGGACTATTAAAGCTGAATTCAAGTCTTGCATCAGCAATGCGGAGGTCCAAATATGAGTTTGTCCTAGGGTATGTTGGGAACTCCGACCCATATAGGTTGCACCTGTATTCAATTTGGTTCTCTGTTATCCATGATTTCAGGAATACACCTCTTGGATTATTAGTGGCGTTTAGCCATGCTGTATGCTTGGCATTCAGGTCACCAGCAAGAATATAATAACTATGCAGCCTGTTCAATTCGAGTCTTTCAAACAAGGAATTGAGTTCCTCCTTGAACTTGAGAACATTTTGACCAGTTGCATAGGCAGAGATAACGAAGAGGTTATCCCCACCTGGAAGTGAAATTTTGATGACGGACACTTCAAGAAATTCAAAGCTTTTGAATTCGACTTTTTCAATATTTTGGAAACAATAGGGTCTTCTAACCAATATCCCGGTGCCATCTCCCCCATCACCTATTACCCTATCGTTTCTTACGAATGCAAAACCTTTGAATTCCATGGAATGCCATGAATAGGGGTGGGTTACAGTGAGAAGTATGATGTGAGGCTTTTGCTTAACAATAAATTCAAGGAGATAATCACGTCGATGTATAGCAACGATAGAATTGACGTCGATCGATATGAGGCGAAGCCTATCCATGGAAATATGACTGGATGACAAGTTATTATTAGGCATTTGAAAGACCTAAACGCTGAAAAGCAAAGTTAATTTTTGAATCTTGTTTATCGATTCCCTCCGATAAAGAATTAAGTTGCTGGTAAATTTTGAGAAGCAGCTCATTATTGCCACTTACATTATTTACATTATTTCCAGCATTTTCTGCTGGTCCTCTAGCGGCGAGTGCAAATGATACTCCAGGCTTGACGAAGTTGGAAGTCATGATATTACGGTGTACTTGTGTTTGCTTTGGAGCAAATTTAACTTTTGCATCTTGATATCGGGAGCATCCTCGATATGATGCTGGGTGACCAAAAACACCGCAGTTAACGCAGTATAATTTTTCTTTAGGCTCCGTCTGAGCCAATTTGCACTCACCGGGAGCATGAACGTCTTTGCATTTAACGCAACGATAGTGCATGGCACAATTGGCAGCCGAATGTCCAAATCTTTGACACCGGTAACACTGGTTGACTTCTCTTTTCTGGAGGCGTTCCCACCTCACCACTCTGAAATTCAAGTACCTTATTTATTGAAGGGCACTTGGACTGCTCTTATTTGCGATTTGTACCAAGTAAAGTGGTAAATTCTTCCTTTCTATGGTTGACCTTCTTGTCGCAAAGGCTTTGACCGAAACAAAATCAATATCTCGTGCAACCTCCTTGAGCACCTGAAGAAGATCGACCGTATCCTCTCCGCTGTCCAAACCCTTCAACAAGAAGGTCTGATTCTTTTCACTTTTTGGGGTATAGGTGAAGTGTGGAACCTCCCCAGAAATCAGCGCATCTTTGGCTGACTTAAAATCAACCAGTGATTTTGTCCTTATAGTTAATTTTTCGGCATTAACTCTTTTGATTTCGAAATTGGCCAGTTTATTTTCGGCTGCCAATAGCCGAACCATATCTTTCCCGGTTTGTCCGAACACGTTGATTGGCGGAACTTTTTCTATCTTGTTCGAAGCTTTTTCAGAGGAACCAGCAGAACTGCAGGCTGGTTTTTTCTCCTTATTTTTGTTCTTTAAATATTCAATAAAATTAACGTCATTATCTTGGTTAAAATTACCTCCGGTGTTTTCTTCGATTTCCATATCTTCGTTTAATCCTTCCAGCGCTGCAAAATAGTTTTGGCTCTCGTTGGTGCCACCAGCACTTAGAACTTCTTCTGGAATTGCTTGCTTTGTATTTTTCTTCAGCTTTGTTACCTGTTGCCATTGATTTTGTGGCTGCTTCTTTTGAGGCTTCATCCCTTTCTTGAAGAGATCCTTGAGAGACTGTATCTCTTGCCTTAGTTCATCATTTTCTTTCTGCAATTTGGCCATTTGCTGATTGTCCGCTATTATTTGCAGCTTGGACCCTCCATCTGCGGAGTTTTCTTCGTTATGTTTTCTTTTGGTGATTATTGCCAGTTTCGTATTCGTCGTTTCCCCAGGTTGCCCCAACGGTGGGAAGCCGTCGGGCTCCTCCATACCAGCGGCGAAATTTTCTTTGGTAATTTGTTTTTCGTTTCCAATCGAAGTAAAAATATTCTATAGCGATTTCCTGAGTCGATTACTTCGACAATATAAGATTTTTTCCGATAAAAATTAACTTCGGACCAACGTTTTTAAAAAATTAATATAATTTTTGAAAACTTTTGACAGGAGCGATTTAAAAGACGTCTATACGCAAAGACTACTACGATCCATCCTTATATTCAAGGTAAATTTCTCTTGTAAGTGCTTTTATTAGCTAAACTTTTTTTTTTTTTTTTAGGTGGATCATTTCACCCTTTTCACATCAACTTAATGTAAATCTATACGATAAGCTTCAAATCTAGAGCAAATTTGTCGTATAGATTTACATTAAGTATATGTGAAAAGGATGAAATGATCCAAATAAAAAAAAAAAAAAAAAGTTTAGCTAATACAAGTACTTACAAGAGAAATTTACCTTGAATATAACTTGCAGATACAAAAACATATTGAGTTTGCATAAGTTGGAAAATTAAAAATTAACTCCCTCACCTCTGAGCATGGTGGTCGCCATCACCGGTGTGTATCTAAGAGTGATGGCCTGAGGAGAATTAGTGCACACGTCGTCTCTAATAATTTTTCAGAAAAATTATTATTCAAAATATGCAACTCATTTATATGTAGCTGCAAACAATTCCATAAAAAGTAATTCAGAAACTATCAAGCTGGAAAAAGGTCAGTTAGAGCAAGCTACAGAATCAGCTCGAAATTCATATACATCCATTGACCACAATAAGCCCGAACCTGATCCCACCAGCAATAAAAATAAGCAGGTCATTGCAACGAATGTATTTACCCCTAAAATTTTTCGACCACATCACAAGACACGTCCTAAGAAAGCAGTCAAAAGTATGAGAAAAAAGTAAATCTACTATTCAAGCAGACACTTCCGAAAAGAACGCGTAAATAAGCTGCGTAGACAGAATTTCGCTTATGTCAGAAGGGTTTTGTACTTAACCTAAAATATGCGGGTATGTAGAATGATTTGATTTATGAGTAATTTTTATGACATGCACAACAAATTAACCAGCCAACATTTTGCTCCAATATTGCTAAAATCATTGACTGACTTGAATCTTAAATGTATTTCTGCTATTCATTTTTTCTGCGAGTTTAGAGAAGAACCAGTCAAGTTCGATGGAAAAGCCATGTAGTAGAAAAATCGTAGATAATTATTGTAATCGTAAGAAATTCAAATGGCTGTAAGTTCCATAAGTTTGATTGAAGCATAGAATATAAGAATCTCTTAAAGAACTATTTTAATAGCGGATTTAATCCGTTTTAATGATTCTCATACAGTTTTACTGACAAAAATGCTAAGTCCTACTATAATTAGCAAAGTTCAACGAATTACAAAGTCTAGATTAATTGTTAACTCCCCCGTAGACAGTCTCAAGCCCGTTTGAGAAAGGAGGAGGGAACCCCTTGTTTCTCCAACCCGCGGCTTCCATGGTTCCTCACCCTAAACCCCCCAATTAAATGGTAGTAAATGCTCTCGGAGTCGCACATTGGGTTTACTGGTTCTTCAGCAATGGGGAACTATATCTACAACTCTGCTACTAAATCCTACTTACAACTCCTTTGTGGGGACTAAAGAGGGTGATGGTGAACCTTCTGCGCCTAAGAACGAAATAGACGTAATAACCATGCCACCAGAATGAAGGCTGGGTGACGGACTAACTCCTCGTCCCTGGAAAACCTTCAAATATTTCAAAACCTACAGATGTACCTCAGAATGGATTGAGCTCACGGAAACAACCCCGAAAATGAAAAAAGAACTTCGACATTGGATCCTCGAATATCAAATCACTCAATTATCCTGGCGCTATTAAAGGCCTCTTACAACAGGTCAGTCGATATAAATTAAAAATACTGGTAATCCGGGAAAGGAACTGGACTGGAAACAACATTCAAGACATGAGATTGCACACAATACTCAAAAGTGGGAAGCCTACTGGAAAACAAGAATTCGGAGTGCCTTCATTGTGGATAGGGAATTCAAATCACACGTTATTGATTTGAAGGCAGTCAATGAACGGTTGTGTGTGATCCATATCAAAGCAAAGTTCTTCAAAATCTGGCTGGTAAAGGTTTACGCCCCGACTCAAGGAAAGGACAAAGAAAAGATGGGAACGTTTTACAATAACCTGGAAAGACTGATTGACTCGTTGCCTACAAACGACACAACGCTAAGGTTGGCAATGAGCAATCTCATCCGGGAACGACTGGAGGACATAGCCTCCACGATGAAATAAATGACAATGGCCAGTGCCTGATAGACTTTGCATGTAGCAGAAATCAAGTCATACATTTGCCCTGCTTCCCGCATCGACGCATTCATAAAATGACCTGGGTATCACCAGATAGCAACACACAAAACAAGATCAACCATATTCTGATCGAACAATAATGGATTCCGAGCATACTTGACGTCCTTACACACCAGAGAGTCAATTGTAGATCAGATCATTACTTGATCAAATTAGCCTATCAATGTCTTATGTCAAAGGCATATTCATTGAAGACCAGCCCGCTACAAAAATTTGACATCTTTTAAATCCGTGGCAGAACAGACGATCGGACATCGAGCCTGCCACAAGAGAAATGAAGCGTTACAAAAAAAGAATCAGACATACAAAGATTACATAGGTAGGAAAATCGGGTCGAACAGAGAAGAACATGAAAATCTCAGGAGAGTAGCGAATAAGAAAATTAGGATTAAGAAAAGAAAATATTATGGCAACCAATTGAGAAGTATAGATACAAGTTTAGCGAGCAACAACACAACGCAAGCATACAAAGAAGTAGTGAAAAGCCTGAAAGGTGGTTATCAGCCCAAAACCACACCCTGTCATGATGACATCGGCAATATCATCGTTGATAAAGCAAGGACTAAGAAAAGGTGGGCATCATATTTCAAGAACCTCCTTAACCCTCCACATAGCTCCAGAACATCGGAGCCTATAGATGTTGGCGGAGAGCTTCCATTGGCCCTACCAACCCTGGATGAAGTGTGCTCCATCATCAAAGCTCATCAAATATGGTGGCATCAGTTCTCATAAAGCTATTCACAAAGCCATCCAGGACATTTGGCAACACGAACATATACCGCAAGAGTGGAGCCAATCAATTATATTCCCTATCCACAGAAAAGGTGACATGCTACAGTGCGAAAATTATAGAGGTATATCACTGCTTTATACGGCGTACAAAATATTTTGAAAATATGCGAAAATAAGATTGCATCATACGCCAGCAGCATTGTTGAGGAATATCAAGGTGGTTTCAGAACAGGTAGATCGGCAAAAGACCGATTGTTCACAGTCAAGTAGGAACTTGAAAAATGCTTGAAGGTCAACATAGACGTACACCAAATTTTCGTTGACTTTAAGCAAACATACAACAGTATTGATCGTAATGTACTGTACCAAATAATGCTTTGCTTTGGCATCTCAGCCAAACTAGTCCGTCTCACCAAAATGACAATGACGTCGACGAACTCCTAAGTCTGCATCAATAACCAACTCACCGATGTCTTTGCCACAAATATCGGACTAAAACAAGGAGTTGGGCTGGCTCCATTATTATTCAATTTGGCTCTGGAGCATGTCATAAGAAAGCTACCTGCCGATACGCAAGATACATTACTACACAAGTCGAGCCGAGTAGTAGCCCATGCGGATGGCGTCAACATTTTGTCACGGCTATTAATAACTGCCAAAGAACTCTTCCTGAAACGTGGCTGCAAAGAAATACTAGTAAGGCTAGAAACCAATGAAAATAAAACAAACCTCATGAAGCTGTCGAGGAAAAATACCTCAAAAAAACACTTGGTGAATAGAATATCGAAAACGTGGGTGACGTGGGTATTCGGGCGTCAAAATAACGAGTACCGGTAATGAAAGAGGCACAATACGCCGAAGAATATAGCTCGCAAATAAGATATTTTATTCAGTTTTGACGGTTTTGAAGATCAACTGCGTACACAGGAAAACAAAACTCCAAATATACAAATCTGTGATAGCCCTATGTTATGCTACGGGTGTGAAACATGGACCCTAACCCAAACATCCGCAATTTTTTTGGTCGCGATTGATCGACGGGCCTGAAGCGAATAATAGGAGCGAAGTTAGATGAGGGCCAATGGTGAGTTCGATACAACCATGAGCTGTATGAAATTCTTGACGAGTAGAAGGTCTTCATGATTGTAAAACTGTGGATACTGCAATGGGCAGGACACATGAATCGAATGGATGAACAACGGTTACCCTAAACGGTATTCATTGGGAGAACTGTAAGCCGAAGGACTGTGGGAAAACCGAGGAAACGCTGGTTTGACTCAGTCGATGAAAACAGTGCATCGCTGCTAGGATTTCAAAATTGGAGGACGCTGTCAATGGACAGAGATGGTAGAGGTGCTATTTGCAGGAAATAAAGGCCTGAGAGGGGCTGTCGTGCTATGAAGAAGAAGAAGAAGAAGATATTTATGAAGACAAGGGTAACAATTACCTCAAAAATCAAAATTAACTCAACTTTGCCAATAATAGTATGATTTTACAGTTATGTAGGTTGTATAGGGCCAACATGGCTACGAAATTTCATGGAAATCAAATCATAATCAAGTGAGCTATCATCAGTTCAATTGTGAAAAATTGTAACAAAAATAATACGTGTTGATGATTGTTACATATTTGAAATCGACCTAGTTTTCTTCGGATTTTCATGAAAATATAAGTAAAACTGGTTATTTGAACATGTTCAAGTAGTTGAGCATTAAAAAAATTATTTAAGCTGGGACGAAATGGTACCAGTTATGTACTTATGAAAGAAACTCTGCACCTTTGAGAGAAATTTGAATGATTTCTTATACAAGTATTGTATGAATAATTCAAGTCATCGATGCATGCCATCATAAAACTTCTTTTGAACCCAAGGGTGGTTGCAAAACCCTTCTGGTAGGAGCACACTCCTACTTACTCGACTCGTTTCACCTCTCATCCTCAGCCATTCATTAATAAATTCAATCAAACTTCAATTCCATACACCTTAAATGTTGAAGCTGGGGAAAAATAACTCAAGTTTATTTAATCTTCTCATTCAAAACAGTCGCCATTTTGTTTTACGATTATTGATGTCACTAGTTGAACAAATCCTCGAAGATATTTATGAAACCTATCATTCCTAAAACTTCCATGCGAATTTTAGCAAACCTGTAGTGTCAGAGTCGGTAAACAGCGCATATTGTTTCATAGCCATATGGTTTCATAGTGATACAGCGCATATTGCTACGTAGTAATACAGAAAAAGTCAAACCGCTATATCTTCGTTAAGTACCATTCAATCTTTTAGAAATATTCATGGCAGTCATTTGTGTATCTAATTTTATTGAATTTAAGGGTACGGTTACGATTTTATTGAAGAAAATGTAAAATAGATAAACCATACTTTTACTAACAAAAATGAGTAAATTTCGTCTTCTCACGTATTTGCTGTTGTTGTATTTATAAAGGGCGATTCATGATTTCATTCAGATTTTTTTGGATGAAATGTGTCCAATCGTTTATTTCACCTTTCCCTGCCCCCCTCGGTACAAATAAGGTATTTTAATTATATTATTTTGGAAAGATCTTATTGAGATCTTTCCAATGATACCCTACCTGACTACCAATGGTGAAAAATCATTTTTGAGGGGTCACCTATCTATAGGGAAGACTCCCCTTAAAACTTTAAAAAAAAATTTCACCCTAAAACTTTAAAGAAGTCACCACTTCTGACGTTTCCACAAAGTTTCATGGCTGTAGTTTCAAAAGATTCGGAGCAAAACTACTATGACAGACAGACGGACGGGCGAACACATTTCGTAATATCAGTAGGGTTTTGTATTTTAGTACAAAAGTTAATTTTTTGTGTTTTTTGACCCTCGTTTATTTTATGAGTTGACCCTCGTATTTTCTTCAGGGTTGACCCTTGATTTTTCTTAAGTATCAAACTCTTAATTGTTGTCACTGGCTTCGCCCCATTGCATTCGAAAGTTCTACTTCACGACTTGAGTACTTGAGGGTTCTTACCATGTTGATGATTGTAGACACTACCACCAATTTGTTCAGGCATTTCTGGCACTGTCTATATCGACGTGATTATACTTTCCTGCAACAATTTATTCAACCTCTGACAGTCATATTCTCCAGCATTGGCAATGATTAAATGCTAAACTTTGGGTGCAAGTGTTTTTGCGTTCGTTCAAAATTCTTTCAACACAACTTTGATAACAGATTTCTGTTTAACACAAAACCATAACGTTACTTTGTGTAATTGTGTTTGAAAGTGGCTAGAAAACGCTTCTTTGTGAAAGATTCACACAATGGAGCTACCGCATCAGTTGAAAAAAGTTCTCCGGGTCTCGTTGCCTTCATTCTACTTTCAGAAGGCAGGCAATGGGCTTTTCCGAAAATACTCTATTATTAACTTGACAACTGTGCTAAGTTTTCTCTCTCTCTCTCTCTCTCTCTTGACGTTTCTTGCATATATTGCTTGGTCTGGTGCACCTATTTCTCGTGATAAAACTGCAGTGTTTCATTTTCAGCTTAAGCTTTGTTAAACCCTTGCGTCTTCTCAGGAATGGCTGGTTTGAAGGCTACCTTATAACAATTTCCGCACAGTATTGTGTTTTCATCAACCACCAGCTAATACTTCGTAGTCGTTGAGTGAAATCGACTAATGTCGTTTTTGTCCTGGGCTGCAAGAACAGATGGTAAATTTTTCGAAATTTTTGGAACCAACTAGACATCGTTCAGGATCATCTTCAGAGCCTGAATAGTTATCCTCCCAATGGCCTTAAAAGCTTCTTTTCCAGCGGTCTTAATAAAGAAGGGCACTTCAACACGTGCTTCGTGGCGTTGTCGATCAATTCTCCTTAAAAAGTCATCTCTGCTTGTCAAATCTCTTTACTGATGGAACAAGGTGATATTGGTATCCAGAGTCTTGCTCTGAGGGTAGTTCCTTGTAGGTCGTCTATCAGAAATCCACCTGTTCCACGTAGATACACGATCTCCATTTTTTTCGCAATAATCGCAAATGTAATTTCTTTTGACTTTGGTGTACTTTGAGCCCACTTTAATTTCGTTTTTCCACAATTAACGTCTCCCCGATGCCTCTTTCTGCATTTTTTTTAAATTTGTTCCAAACATGCAAAATTGGGTCGTCAACTATTCAAACGATTTTTCTTCATCATTTGACATTTTCATCTGGAGCTTTCAACCTATTCTGCAGCTCACCGCACAAACTCTTCAATTTCGTGACGTGGGTAGAAACATCCTCTTTTCTCAGTTGAAAGCAAAAGTAACATACATATCTTGAATATTTGATCCTTGAACAACGCCGCCTCAAAACTCCATTTTAGAGCTTCCTTAATTTATCACGCAATTTCTTTGTCCTTAGTTTTTTTGATTAACAACATCGGTCACTGAATTTGAAATAAAGCGCTTGCTTTTTTGTGCCCCTTGATTTGATGCTCCCTAACACGATCTCCTAGTAGCTCAGGTTTTATCAATCTGCGTTCAATGGCATCCACCTGTCATGGCAATACCAATTGAAGAGCACCGGCCATGGAAGAAATTGAAAAGAGTCAATCGTATCCGAACCATCAACCGAGTCATGGTATTTTGAACACAATAAATTGATTATTAACAAAAGGTACGCGTTAGGTAATTGTTTTTCCTCTACAGTTATCCTGTTCCCAAAGTCTGTCCCTGACAAAAATCAGAAGTGGGATCCAAAGATGGTTTAGTACGGATTACAAGTAAAAATTCGAATCGTGCACGTAGAACGAACAGACGCCGCCGTTGAAAGCCATTTTTCCCTCTCCTCGCGATCTCGTGTTTGATTCTCCTACGGTTCATCTGCAAAAAGAGACGAAACGAGAAACGTGCGGTATTCATACGCGAAAGAGATGAAAGGAGAAACGTGCAACATACATACGCAAGTGGCTACACATAATTGTAATAGTGGTTCGATTTCCCCTTCGGTCCGTATACGAGGGAAACGGAACGCAACACGATGTCGGTCGAAAAGGTAAATACGCTGAACAAGGAACGAGTAAAATTTGAACTCAGACTACGTAACGCCTCAACACAGGAGAACAAAGCCGAGATATCACAAAGACTCTGGGAAATTCTGGCTCATTACGAAATCGAAACGGACGGGAACATGTCAGAATGTTCGGATGAAGATGATGTGCGTGAGCTATGTGATGAAGTGAAGTGATTGAGCGAGTTAATATCAACTGTTGGCGATATCGTCAACAACTAAACAGATTAACACTCAACCGATCGTAGTACAGGAGCCAACACCACGACTCACTAACGCCATGAATTCGGGTGAGACGCTGCCGGCAGCGATTTTTGAAGTTGACGCATGCAAACGATTGGCTAATTTAACGCGGGCATGTAGTGGACCGCATTTTTATAACATCCGAGATGTGACGGATATTTTACCAGACTTCAACCCGTCGTCTGAATCCGACATGTCGACAGCGCAGTTCGTCGATCGCGTTACGAAGCGAGGCACAACAGTGGAACGATAGAGTTTTGCTGTTTACCGTACAATCCTCCCTAAAGGGGCCTGTATAAAATTTGGAACGATGGTTCTACGCGGGTTCCTGGAAGCTGGCTTGAGCTGGCTGAATCATTGAGGCGAGATTTCCCTACCCATGAAAGCGAGGGCGATGCTCACATAAAAATGACGAATCGCACCAGGGAGGCAAGTGAGACAACACAAAGTTACTTCTATACTATGCTAGCATTGGAGAGACGAGAGTGATCACTCCATAATCCGGTGTATAAGGAATGGGCAACGGCATCCATCTTTGCAAAATGCGATTGCGAGCTCAATTTTCGACACCGTCAACAGTCTTTTAGCCGCGATAAAGAATTGTGAAACGAATTCGGTTCAAATTTCGGAGCCACGAATGGAGTCGAGACGAAATTTTTGACCATCACCACCGATATAGGGAGGTATTATGTCATCAAATGCACAAGTGCAGCCGACTTCGAACAATTAGGAATCCGGTCGAATTCGATGTTATAATTATCTTGAGGTGGGGCATATTTCGCTGAACTGTTCCAAACCGCAACAGAAACAAAGATGCAAGAAGTATCAACGAGCATTACATACGAACAACCGATGTCCAGAAAATGAAACTGTGACCACCGTCAGTAATGCTCGTCGCATAAATTCAGAAGAAAGAATTAATCTGCTTGTTAAGTAGGTTCTTCTCAACAGAAACAAAATTAAGCCCTTCATCGAGCCCGGCAGTGAAAGAAAACTCATTCAACGAACGATCGCAATGTCAATGGGAGACGTGAAGCAGTGTTCACCGATCATCCTACGAGGATTTGGAGGAGCTTCAGTAACGTGCAACCAGATACTCGAGGCCGAAATTCAGTTGTACGGTTCGATTCTAAATGCGAAGATTTTTCCCGTGGATGTTGACTTGATCTTGGAGCCACTTTTATTGGAGTCAGATCTACTCTGCACATCAGGCACATGACTGACCATTGAACTGGGAGCCACTTCGGTCTTGAGAAGACCATAAATCGAGTTCGGCAAGATTTTTGGTTCAACGATCTCCGAAATCATCGAGTCGTACATTGCAGCATGCTTAGAGTGCTGCTATAAAAATGGAATCGCAGGCAAATAAGAGGGTCGATTTTATTCGGATAAGGTGACACCTATTCCGTTCTGGACGTTACATATTGACCACCTGGGACCTTTTCCACGCAGTCGCCGAGGTAATTTGCACATCATTGGAATATCTGATTCGTTCAGTAAGTAATTAATTTTGAGAGCTGTCAAAACTACAAAATCAAAGCCCGTTATCGAACCATTCAAGTATCTGACGTTGAACTTCGATCTACTTAAGCGTAACATATAATTAGCAATCGGGGCACTCTTTTCATATCACGAGAATTTGCTGAATTCTGCGCATCTAATATTACGGTTGCCGTCAGAACACCTCGAGCAAATGGCCAAATCGAACGTGCAAATCAGTCCATCTTATCATTTCCAAGAACTGCACCAACCGATCATAAGGATTGGGATTTGTAATTGCGCAATCTTCAGTGGTCTCTGAATTCGCAATATCACTCTGTGACTCAGTTTAGTCCAATCGAGTTGATATTCGATTATTGCCTTCGGGACGTCATCACAAATCAGCTAGTTATGGCTCTAACATTTGTTGAAGCGACTGCTGATCCAACGAATTGCGATATGGTTAACCGAAGACAATTGGCTGCAGAGCAAATTAGTAGCGAACGAGAGAAATGGAGATTGAGGTTCAACGCGAAACACAAAAAACCTTTTATCTACAAGGAAGGAGATTTTATCGTTCTAGAGAACGTACCTGCTGCTATGGGAGAATCTCGAAAGTTAGAGCCCAAATATCGTGGGCCCTACATCATTTCGAGAGTTTTACGAAACCAGAGATTCTCGTCGAGGACGCGGGAATCGCACGTCCCAACCAACGGAAATTCTGTTCAGTGTATACGAGCGAAAAGTGGAAAACGTAGATCGTCGTGAGTCCTGAACTCGATTTTTACGATAATGCTGCGGATTCAGACACGGAATTATAAATTGAGGCGATTCAGTATCAGGATGGTCGAGTGTCATGGCTACATCAATTGAAGAGCACCGGCTATGGAAGAAATTGGGAAGAGTCAGTCGCATCTGAACCATCAATCAAGTCATTGTATTTTGAACACAATAAATTGATTATTAATAAAAGGTGCGCGTTAGCTAATTGTTTTTCCTCTACAATTATCATTTTCCCAAAGTCCACCCCTGAAACACCCCACGCACGTTGGTGCCTTCAATTCAGTTTTTTTCCTCCGAATTGGGTACCCACTACAGTGACCAGTGGTTTGATGTGCTTTGCTAGCTCCATTATCTACAAAAAAATCCCCGTTGGTAGCACCAAGCAGAAAAGCAAATTTCTTGTAGGACTTTAGCCCTTAGTTTTAGTAATTTAATTGGCCGCTATTTTGAAAGTTATACGCTTTGTAAGAAAAATTTTCTTCGTACAAATACTTATAATGTAAGTCGGATCATATTAAATACTTTAGTTGCTGCTAAAATAACGAATCCGGCTTACTTTCTGACTTTTATGGCCTACCATATTGAATTTATGCGCTTGACTTTGAATTATTTTGAAAGAAATCTGTCTTAGAGTGTCATCAGCAAGAGTACCAAACATCGTTCGATTCCGAGTTAAATACAGGGTTATCCATTTCGTGGTAGGAAAGTATAACCCTGCCATTTGACATCTGTCAGAATCAAATGTCATCCAAAGCATGTTTTTTTAAGCTTAAATTTTGCCATTTAGAAATATGGATCGTTTAACAGTCGAAGAATGCGTTCAAATTATTAAATTTTATTTTAAAAATGGTGATTCTACTGTATCAACATTTAGGGCTTTACGAGCCGATCACGGTCGACATAATCGACCTGCACAGCAAACAATTTCGAACACAGTAAAAAATTTGAAGAGACTGGATAGGTTATTGATATTGCAAGGCCTGTGCATCATCGCAACATTATTCGTTCTGCTGAAAATATCGCTCTCGTTGCTCAAAATGTGGAGGAAGACCCGAATTTGTCGATTCTTCGACGTGCTCAACATTCGGGCTTATCTTACGGCTCATTGTGGCGGATTTTGCATTTGGATTTGCATCTCCATCCGTACAAAATCCAACTCACTCAATAACTTTAGCCTCAAGACCATACACAACGCAGAATGTATGCGAATTGGGTGAACAATAAGCCATTGATAACGATTTTTCAACAAAATTTTCTTTAGTGATGAGGCTCATTTTTCGCTCAGTGGTTACGTAAATAAACAGAATTGCCGCATATGGAGCTGTCAAAATCCTCACGTGTTCGCAGAAAGGCCTTTGCATCCGGAAAAAGTGGCCGTTTGGTGTGCATTATGGTCTGGTGGTGTGATTGGCCCGTAAGAAAGATCGTGTTTACGCGATAAATCCTCAAAATGTTGAGCAATTGAAAACCAATTTTCGTGAAGTTATGGCCGAGATATTGCCGGAAATGTGCCGTAAAGTCATTGAAAATTACCTCAAAAGAATTGAGGCCTGTAAGAGGTCCCGTCCAAGACATTTGAATGATGTTGTGTTTCACGTATTATGACAAGGCTCAATTCTTATATTAAATAAAAAATTTTGTTTTTGTTTTTGTTTTCTTTAGCTTTACTTTCCCAAGCGTAAAATGGATAGCTCTATATGATATTTTGTTATGTTATGTTGTCATCACAATCCATCGTATGGCCCCCATCCGCCGCCACCAAAAATGCATACTAGGCAACTACTACTACCAACTTTCCGACATACTACCTTACAATTCTCAGTAACGATTTAGGAGGAATGCGATAATTTAGTCGAAAATTTATATGGCAGCAAAAGTATACTTTTAGGACAAATTGTCGCGCGAATTTAATTTTGTTGTCTGACGGTAGTGGAAACGGTTCTGCTTTTTCGTGACATCTGAAAATATTTACCCGTCAATAAAGAAGTAACAAAACCCAATGACATCGGTCACGAAAGTGTTTCTAAGCAAAATATAATAATGATTATTTCATTCCATTTCAATACCGACAAAATGATACCAGTCTTCAAAAGATTCCATCTTTCATTACTTTCACTTTATCATGTTTTCTATCTTCCTTTGCTTGAATGTATTTCAAAAAACAGTTTTCGAACCATTATCCCATCGTGTGGTGACATTGCTTTGTGACTTATTTTCATTTCAGCTCCAAAGATCGTAGCCATCGATTGAACTAACATTGTCTTGTTTGGCATCCGTAAGATTATGTTTATATGGTTCGCTTTCATTTTATAGAGATAGTCTGGCCATCGATGAGTGTTCCTTCCAGCTTCCAACGAATCATTATTATCGACGTGGTCATCGTTTGCGTAGTCGTTTATTCGCTAAGAAATTCCTTTTCATTTCTGGATGAAAGGTTTTCAATTGAGGTATAGAAGAAATGGGGTGTTGTGGTAAACGCTTAAATTTTTGATTGGCGTCCTCAGCAAAGAAATTGATTTTTATTTAAGTAAACATATGGATTATAATAAATCACTCATACTATCAGTTTAACTTACACTATTTTTTCTCATGAATCAGGAGTAAAAAATTTAATATTCGCTAAATTGTATTTTTAAGGTAAATTTATTCTTCCTTGCCTATTCTCCTTTATATTTGAAGACTATTCCACTTGAGAAGTGTGAGTAGCTAATCTTTAAAAGGAAATCACTTGAAGACGAAGGGAGGAATTACGGAAATGTGATGTATATAAAAGCGTGTCCGAAGGGAACTTTTTGATAGCTCACAAGGACGTCGACGACAATGATGGACGTGATATGCTTTTGACTTTTTCATCACATCCTTCGTGATATTATCAATAATCTGAGTTGGACATAAGAATACTATTTATAGTGGCAACAACAAATGTTTGTAGAGATGATAAGAAGGACCAGGCAGTCCAGGCACTGTCAGTGATAGAGAATGTTATCATGATTTGACCATCGAATTGTAGACGTCTTAATTAATTTTTGCACTGGTATACCGGGAAATGGGCTTATCTCAAAGATGCTCAGAAGATTTAATGTACATGAACTGGCACAGTCATCATCAAATTATATTGAGTGTTGGGGCATTTTGTAGATTCATGAGAATTCTTTGGGTCTCTCACTGGCTACTTCCATGAAATATTTTCCGCTAGTTGTCAAGGATTCCGCTTGATATAATCGATAATTTTCATCTAAAATCAAAACTAATGAAGGTTAAATATAGAAAATTGCGTAAAACAATTTGGGTGGACAGACCTCCGTTTATGTCAGAAGAGTTTTGTAGAAACATGTCAAAGATCCCATGGTTATCCGTTTTCAACGTCGCCATTTTGTTGTAAACTAACAAAAATCACTGAAATCATAAATCCCTCAAAATATTCATGTTATTGATTAAATCTAATAATTTTAAGGAGATAAAATCAAAGTCTGATTCGATTAAAAGTCCATAAAATAGCAAAATCATGTGTTATTGAAAAAATTTCAAAAGACTATAACTTGCGTGAACATTATTCGATTTTCATCAAACTTACAGAATATTAGAACACTTTATGAAAGTACTTTAATATTAAATTTCGTTGAGTTTAACGTTATCCATAGGATTTTATTGGGGGAAATGTGAATTTCGATGATTATTCTATTATTGACAAAGTTGAGCGAATTCTGACTTCTAAGGTATGTATTTGTTGCTATTGCAACCATAAACATCTACCGTCAAAATTTTTTTTCAGATTTTTCAGAACACAGGTGTTCCATCGCTAGGGGGTTGCACAAATCTCTTGTATATTCCCCCCTGTGTGCCCTCGAAGCAAGAAATGCCAGATTAAGACCGGTTTTGAGAATTTCTTATCAAGACCTTTCATTTGATACCCATATCGGCTGTCTTTGGTGGAATTGTTTTTTTTTCGGGGGCCACTTCCCTATAGGAAGAGACCATACAAAATTTTTTTGTAGATGAACTTTGAATAGGGCACTTATTTACACCTACACACAAAATTTGATGTTTCTAGCTTATATGGTTTCCGAGAAAAACTGATCTTACACACGGACAGATGAGCCAGTCTGTCCGGACAGACGGGCAGACAGTCGCGATTTTGGTAGGGGTTTGTAAACTTATTTTGCAAAGCCCCAAAAACCAGAATAATTACATGTAATGAAGTTTGAAACTAAATTTGAAACTATGAAAGAGTAATCATTATGTGTGCTTTCAAAACATGGTAAGGTGGACTCGGAAACTGGTTGCAAAATTTATGTATAGAGTTCGACCAAACATTTTATTCATATGTAAACTATATTCTGTTGTGCAGAAGATTTTTTAACAGAATTATTATAGAATGAGTAGAATAGACAGAACTACGCACGTGCCGGAGGATTTTGTACTTAACCTACGATACACAGACGTATCTAATGATTTAATTCAAGGAAACCGTTAATGACACGCACAACAAATATATTTTTGCTTTAATAGAAAAACTAGTGATTTAACTGGCCACTATTTTGTAGCAATATTGCTAACACCATTGACTGACTAGAAAAATTTTGATTATTCATCTTATCTGAAAATTTGGCGAAAATTCAATCGAAAGTGCAGTGCCTGGTTCGATGGATCCCCAAGTAGTAGGAAACGGTGTATGAGTGTTGTAACCGGAGAAAATTCAAACGGCTATAGCTTCTGCAAATATTATTCAACTTTATCGAGGCTTATAAAATAATATAAGGACCTTTCACAGAACTGCTTGAATATTTTTATTCAAAGCATGCATTCAATCGCTAGAAAATGGCTTAACAGGTAACTTCTAATGCTGAAGCAAGCTTTATTTGCATCATCTAGCAATGCCTCAAATTTAGCATCTTTGGAAGTTTTTGGCTTTCCATCACGCAAACAGTCATCAAAATTTATATCATTAACTTTGAAGCAACGTAAACAATCATGGCACTATGTTTAACTTAGAACAGTATCTCTGTAAACTTCTTGAAAGTCTCAAAGTGCTTCAGACACCACTTCCTTCAAATGACGATTCTTCCTCTTCTTCGTAGCACTGCAGCCCCCTCGGGCCTTTGCTCCCTGCAAAAAGCGCCTACAACTGTCTCGATCTATTGGCCGCGTTCTCTGATTTCAAAATCCAAGCAGCGATGAACTGTCTTCGTCGACCAAGTCAGACCAGTATTTATTCGGTATTCCCAATTATCACAGATTTTTATATTTGGAGCTCTGTTTTCCTGTGTATGCCAAGCGATCTTCAATATCGTCAAAATTTAATATTTTTTTTGTGAGCTGTATTTGTTGGCATAGTTTGTTATTTTCATTAGCGATTTCCATTATTTTGGCGCCTAAATATACAAATTTATCCACATTTTAAATACTGTACGCGCTAAGTGTGGTATTTTGTGTAATTAAGGTATTTTTCCTTGACTACGTTATGAGGTTTCTTTTATTTTCATTGTTTTGTAGTCCTAATAGTTTTGATTTGCTGTCAAGCATCAGGAAGAGTTTTTTGGCAGTTGTTAACAACCGTGACAAAATTTTGATACCGCGCGCATAAGCTACTACTTGACTTGTACAGTAATGTACCTCTTGTACCGACAGCTGGCTTTCTCATGGCTTATTCCTGAGCCAAATTGAATAGCAATGAGCTTGTTGATCTCCCTGATTAAGTCCGATATTAGTGTCAATAGCATCGGTGAGTTGGTTATTTATGCGGAATTGGGAGGTCGTTGACATCATAATCATTTTGATAAGACGGACTACTGTGGCTGGGATGCCAAAGCAAAGTGTTATTTGGTGTAGTACGTCATGATCAATGCTACCATATGCTTACTTAATGTCAGCCATAATTTGGCATACGTCAATGTTGAACTCCTAGCATTTCTCAAGTACCTGCTTGACCCTGAAAAATTGATGTATCGTCGATCTACCTCCTTTGAAATTACCTTAATAATCCTCAATAATACTACTGGCATATAGTCCAATTTTATTTTGTATGATCTTTGAAAATATTTGGTAATTCATATAAACCAGTGATATGCCTCTATAGTTTTCGCACTATAGCTTCCTATCGATTTTTTGGATAGGAAATATAATTGATTGGCTTCACTTGTTTTGCATATGTTTTTGCTGCCAAATGCGCTAAATAACTTTGTTAATAGCTTCCTGAACACCGCTGCCACCATATTAAATGAGCTCTACTGGAATCCAACCGATGTACGGCACTTTATTATTCTTCCGGGCTTTGGTGGTGGAACAAATTTCATCCAGATTTGGTAGAGCCAATGAAAGAATGACGATTATTTAGCCAAAAATCAGGCATTTACACACAACTGTAAGTATGTGAAGCCAAAACAAAATCAATAATGTCTCAAAAAGATTTCTTTATCATATCTCTGTGCTTGGTACATAATGCTTTGGATACGTCAAAGTCAATCAGCACTTACTGCTGGAGCCATCTGTTGACAAACAGCGGGAATTTAATCGTACACCCAGTACTGTTATCAACAAAACTTAGCGGATCTTAACCTCTAAGCTATTTTTAATAGTTCTACTCTCTCTCTCTCTCTCTTACCTCCTCCTCAACATAGATTAGATGATTTAAAATCATGTTTTAATAAGACCTCACAAAGGCCTTCCATATGACACCCTAGTCAGCTTTCTTTGAATTTGAGGGTCATCTCCTTTATGGGACGACCTCTTTCAACACTCGCTGCAAAATTTTTTCACGACTAGTCATCACATTTGATCTTTCTATAAAATTTCATGCTTGAAGTTTTCAAATTTTTGGAGAATAACTGCAGCGACATACAGACAAACAGACGGAACCAGGTCCTGATTTTAATAGGGTTTTGTATTTTTGTAAAAAAATTCTAAAAACCAGATGCGAAGCTTTTTACGGATGCAACTTTAGTAGTTCCAGTGACGATATTAGTTTTTTTTTGGTATAGACTCTCAATTTACCCTTATTTGTTCTTGCTTATTTTGTGAAAGGAATGGCTGGCATGGGTCTGATTACTTCTGGAGTTAAATGGTCTGAATTCTCCCGATGCTTTTGACCCAATATCAGGTCTTGTTGTTAAGATTTCAGATGTAAAAATATCACACGGGAACATTTGGGTGTTAAATGGTTTATGTAGCCCTACAATCTTCTTCAATATTTTCTGTTAAGAATGCTTTTAAAAATGGAAGTTTTCTAAGTCAAGCGACATCATATACCATGACTTACTTGCGGTATTTGCTGTTAATTTTCTTGCAATATTCTTAAATGGACCAAAAATTGTCACATCTAGTGGCTGTGAATCACACAAATCACAACTTATAATTTGTGTAACCGGTAAGGTGGAAATAGTTCTAACCCGTTTCCATGGATATAATCAATTACCTTTATCTTGAACAATTCGGTGTATCTTGAGCATACTTCAGCGCATTCACAAATATTACTAGACTAACAAGCCTCTTTTACCCCCAGAACATAACGCCCAAAAGGACCATCTTTTTTACGTCGAGGTCTAGGGGAACCATAGCCTGGAAGAAGAGTTGCTTCCAATAAACTAATAGTTCGTATGATACCCGTTCTGTTGACAATACCTGATGCAAGGACCTTTTTGCATTCCCTTCAATAACCTAATGACCAGGTAATGGAAATGAATGTTATTGTCCTCCAAAATGTAGGTATTTTTTGGCAGGAATAAATATTTCTCCTTTAACGTTCTTATATTTGAAAAAAAAAATGTTGATAGCTTATCCAGTAAATCCCTTGCTTGAAGCCAAACTTATGTTTTCGGGCAAAGGGAGTAAAATACCCAAATATCTCTGAGAATAACCGAGGATCGAGTCGTTTCTAAGCTTCATTAGTTTTTCGAATGCATAAGGAAGTAAAATTTCACATAATTAAACTTGGCAAAAGATTTCTTATAGACCTTCAACAATTAGCTAGCTGCTATCCTATCAGATACATTGCTGAAAATAAGCAACGAGTTATGGTTGGAAGTGAAAGCGACAATCAAGACTGTAGTAGAATAGACGATCGGACATTGAGTTTGATTGGTTCGATGATGAGTGCTAAAATGCGTTAGATAAAAAGAATCAGGCGTATAAAGAATACATAGGTAGAAAAACCCAAAGAAAGAGGGAACACTATGGAAAATCTAAGAAGAGTAACGAATAAGATCATTAGAATTAAGAAAAGAAAATACTATGCCGACAAAGTGAGAAGTATCGATGTATGTCTAATAAGCACCAGCACAAGCCAAGCACAAAAAGCAGTGAAAAGCCTGTAACACAGTTATCAGCCCAAGACCACACTTTTCCATGACGACATCAGCAACATCATCGCTGATGTAAACAGGATTAAGGAAAGATAAGCATCATATTTAAAGGAGCTTCTAAATCTTCTGCACAGCCTCAGAACATCGGAGCCTATAGATTTTCCCGAAGAGCTTTCATTAGCTCATTTGGATGAAGTTTCCTCCACAAGTAAAACCCAAAAGAAAAATAAAGCGCCGGGTATCGATGTAATTCCAGTGGAGCTCATCAAATATGGTGGCAGTGGTGTTCAAAAAGCCATCCATAAAATCATCCAACAGATTTGGCAATAAGAACATATGCTGCATGAGTGGAGCCAATCAATTCCATTCCCCATTCAAAAAAAAGGCCCCAGGCTTCAGTGTGAAAAATATAGAAGCATATCACTACTTTCTACGGCGTACAACATATTTTCAAAGATCTCAGAAAAAAAAATCAGATCATACGCCAACAGCATTATTGGAGAGTATCGAAGTGGCTTTAGAGTATGTAGAACGATGATAGACCAATTGTTTACTGTCAAGCAGGTACTTGAAAAATGCTGGGTGTTCAACATAGACGTACACAATATTTTCGTTAGCTTTAACCAAGCATACGATGGTTTTAATTAAAGCGTACTGTACCAAATAATACTTTAATTTGGTATCACAGTCAAATAAGTTCAGCTTAACAAAATGACAATTACGTTGACAACCGTCCTAGTCCACACCAATAACCAACTCACCGAAACCTTTGACACAATTATCAGACTAAAGCAGTGAGATGGGCTGGCCTCATTGATGTTTAATTTAGCTCTGTAATACGTCATAAGAAAGCTACCTGTTGATACAAGAGTTACGTTACTATAAAAGTCTAGCCAAGTGGTAGTCTATGCGGAGGACATCAATAGTTTATCACGGTCGTTAGCAACTGCCAAAAAAACTTTTCCTGAAACACGACTGCGAAGCAAAACTAGCAGAGCTACAAATCAATGAGAATAAAGCAAAGTTCCTGACGCAGTCAAGGAGAACCACCTCAAACACAACATATCACACTTGGCGAATACAATATCGAAAATATGGGTCGAAGAATATAACTCACAAATAAAATATTTTATACAGTCTTGAAGATCTTGAGCACCAGCTGCCTGCACAACAAAACAGGGCTTTAAGTATACAAATCTGTGATAAAACCTCTGCTATAATACGGGTGCAAAACATGGACCCTAATCCAAGCATCCGCAAACATAATGAACGCCTTCGAAAGATGGGCCCTGAGGCAAATAATCAGAAAGAAGCTAGATGGGGACCAATGGCGAATCCAATACAACCATGAGCTGTATGAAATTCTTAACGTGGAGGTCACAACTATTGTAAGAGCGTGGAAGTTGCAATAGGCTGGGCACATGGATCGTATGGACGAACAATGGAAGACCAGTATGGAAACCGAGGAACGCTGCTCTGACTTGATCAACGAAGACAGTTAAGCGCTGGTCAGATCTCGAAACCAGAGGATACATTCAATGGACCAAGACATTTAGAGATACTTGTTGCAGGAAACGAAGGCCTGAGAGCAGATGTAGCTGCATAGTTTTATCAGAAACTCAGGTCTCTTTGGCTACTCATATACTTCCACATACTTTTAATGTTATCATTACTTTCTCCCGTCTGCGGGAGTATCATTATGCAATTGATCAGTGCCGAATTGTATGTGAACGTTACTGAGCTTTAATTTAGCTTATGTATCCAGTACCTTCGAGTAACTGATCGGCCTTCTTTATAGCTCGTGGGGATGTGGCATTGGACCTTGACTTTTAGAAGGTTGTGGTCCAAATGACTGTCAGTGCCACAGAATAAGTGCATGTAGGCCACTAGCAAAGCTGCTTGTTTCATATGATAACATGGTCTTACTAGTCAAATGTATGACCTTCTGAGGATGCCTGCTTTGGACCCGTCTATTAGCCCATTTTTTCATTGAAGCCACCCAGAGCAATTCCAAAGCTATTTTCCCCGCAGGAAGAATGCTAAGCAACAGGAATGCTCTTGGAAGCTCTTATTTTTTGAGAAGCACTGCCCGCATGGACTCGAGGATATGGACGTTATCGTGAGGTTCCTAATGGAAAAATAGGTAATGACCCTGACTAAATCTATACTACGCTTTGAACACTCAACTAGAATTGATGCTTTAAATGGGCAGAAATGATAGCTTGGACCAAGCTGCTTTGCACGGTAGCGCCAAGAAGATACTCGAGCGTGAATCGCTCCAATTGGGCTATCATACCATCTTCATCCTGGTAAAACCTTGGCAGACCTTCAAATATGCTCGAGGATCGCACTATTATGTTTGTGGTGTACGTTTGGTTGAGACGGACTCCCGATTGGCGGTGGTCTGGCTCTGAGCACTTCTCCTCATGAGGACTTGGGCCAACTCTCCTATGGCTTCCTTGCACTGTAAATAAAACCATAGAACATAAAAGCGACTACAAACATGAACGGAGATAGCGACTCGAAGGGGAGACCCAACCAAACTGGAGTAATTTCAGCAAAAAAAAAACCTAACAGTAGGTAAGAAAAATTCGAAGAAATAAGTAAAAGTATCAAAACTGACCACGTAGCTAGTGGTCGCAGCCACGATATTAACAGCATATCGAGAGTGTTACCAGTGACAACGAATACAATGACAGTATAAGCGAACCGCCTTGTCTAGATTGATATTCATGCGACATTTGCATGTAACAAATAAATGATTTGAAGCCAGACCATCCTAAAATGGAAGAGTGGGAGATTCTGAAGTATGTGTCATATTTTCGCGTGATAGGGGAAAACATAGAGAACTCAGCGTTACTGCTGTGATAGCTACTAAAGCGACTGGAGCAAGGGTCCCAAAATAATGACAATCATCCTGAAGTCCACAAAGCGATCACGACAGGAAAGGAAAGAATTGACAGGGCGAATGTAGTGCATTGTGTGATTTCACCGCCACCATCAAAAATGTGACTGACGTATTGTACTACAAAACGGAAGCTAGTAATATTTTCCAAAGAAAGAGACTGTAAAGTACAACTGTCGTACAGCATCATCAGAAAGAAAGGCTAATCCGAAAAGTGGGAGAAGTTCTATTAAGAATAAAATCTGCATGCAAATCGGCAAAAATCAGTTAAGGTGCAGCGAATAGGCTCCTTGAGCTAAAGGACCTCCTAGACTACATAGGGTATTATCGGAGGAGCTGGTTAAAGGTCTAAGAGGACAAGAACGCCCAAAAAAAATGAAGGCCGAAGAAGCTTTGGGTGGCCAAGCTTAAAGGGCAGGAGTGACTGGCCCCATCATCAAGCATCAGTAACAGAATGACATTTAGCTCAATTGATGGAAATTCGGTTAAAAGAAGGAAGGAAAAGGCACTTGATGAGCGTGGAAGGCTAGATTGACAGACAATGCTTACAACAGGAGCAAAGAAAACTGCAAAGACACTCCTTCAAAAAAGTGCCAGAAAATAAGGGTTGCATGAATTACCAGCAAAAATAGAGAATTGATGCAAAACAGGAGTAAACAAGTTGGGTAAACAGACCTACGCTCATGTCAGAAGGGTTTTGTATTCAATTTACAAACTGCAGTCACCAGATCGAATCAAATCAAGAAACATGTCAAAGACGATTTTATTGGAGAAAATATGAAATACGAAGATCATAGTATTATTAACAAAGTTGAACGAATTTCGAATTCTGAGGTTTTTGGTATTGTTATACTTATAAATATCTCCCTTGATAATTATTTCAGATGGATGATGACGGAGGAAACACATTTTTCATGTATTTCCCCCCTGTGCCCCCACTGAAGCTAAAACTGACAGATTAACAACTGTTTTGAAAAGCTCCCATGAAAACTTTCATTTCATACTCATATCGGCTACGTTTGATACATTTTTTTCAGGGGCCACTTTCCTGTACTGTTATCATCGATTAATGGCCAATTTTTCGAATCCTAGAATGGTTACAAAACCCTTTTGCTAGGAGCTCTCTCCCACCTCCTTGACTTGTTTCACTTATGAGCATTAATTGTAGGTACTCATCTTCAGTCATTCATTAAATTGAATCAAGTGTTCAAAGCATGCACCTTAAACGTTGAAGTTGGGAAAAACTAACTCAAATTATTCAACCTTCGCATTTTAAACAGCCACCATTTTGTTTTATGATTACTGATACCACTAGCTGAACCGATTCTCAAAGATATACATGACACCTATCATTCCTGAAATTTTCATGCAAATCCTAGCAAAACTGTAGTGTCTGAGTCGGTAAAAAGCGCATGTTGTTCCATAGCCATATGTTGCCATAGAAATAAATACAGCGCATATTGTTCCATAGTAATACAGGAAAATTCAAACCGCTATAACTTCGCTAAATATCGATCTTTATGAAACTTTCAGAATAGATCAATCTTATAAATAGACATCTGTGTACTGAATTTCATTGAATTTAAGGGTACCGTTGAGATTTTATTCAAGAAAACATAAAATCAATAAATCATACTATTACTAACAAAGTTGAGTGTATTGTGACTTCTCACGTATTTGTTGCTGTTGTACTCACCAAGGCCTACATTCCTGATTTTTTTCAGATTTTTCGGATCACAGGTGTCCAATCGCGAGGGGGGGGGACACAAATTTTTCGTGTATTTCCCCTCCCTGTGCGCCCCTCGAAGCAAATTTTGCCAAACTAAGACCTGTTTTGAAAAGTTCTCACCAAGACCTTTCATTTGATACCCATATCGGCTACCTTCAATGAAATTTTTTTTTCGGGGTGTCACTCCCCTATACGGGGAGACCCCCCTTAAATACCTTAAAATTTTTTTGTAGTTGAACTTTGAAGAGATCACCACTTTACACCTACACACAAAATTTGATGATTCTAGCTTAAGTAGTTTCCGAGAAAAACTGCTGTGACACACGGACGGACGGACGGACGGACAGACGGACAGACTGGTCGCGAAACTAGTAGGGTTTTGTAAAATTATTTTACAAAACCCTAAAAAGCCACAACAAAGATCCCTGCAGCACATACCGCTAGTGAAACCCCACAGAAGTACTGTGGAATATCAGAAGCAGTACTACTAACCCGTTTGGACCACATACTGAGAGATCGCTTGTCTGGCAATTCCTCTCCCTCGCTTCCCTCCCGCTAGAGGGAAAGTCCCCCAGTTTTGAGATGCCTCATGGCTAGCAAAAGGAGTCCTGGTCGAAGTAATATTTGTGTCTGAGTAGCTCCGCACTCAGTGCTTAAATGACATTCTCCTCCCAACCACAAAAACCTCCTTTGACGGCAATGCACCAACAATTCATCCGGATTGTCTCCTCTTTGTCTTCTGGGGGCGTGACCAGCCAGCTGTTTAAGAATTTGTTCTTGATATAAATTGCAGAGATCCTGTCACAAATGGGCTTGAAGTTGAAGATAACTTGTTTAAATGTGCTTTCAACAGTGAAAACCACTTCAAACTCAGTATTACCTTGTGACTTGCATTTGCATGACAATTGTGTCGTCACCATGCCATCTGCTTTCTTGCACTGTGAGGGCGTTGAGTTTATAGTGCTTTATTTTATTCGGAAATTGTCACAGTTCGCCTGATTTGTTCCATGATCTCACATTTGAAGTTCTAAAAGAATAGTCGTTCATACATTGCGATCATCTTTGCCATTTATCGAATTCGATCCAAGGCAGTTGTCCTAGTTCCATGACAAGTAAACACTAAGTGGAGCGTTGTCAGCGCTTTGACTAAGTCGATTTTAGGTCCACGTGTGTCCTTCACTATCCCTAATGACACTTTTGTCGATGCGAAAATTTTTTGACGAATAGGTGATATATCTCATCATATATTTCTTATATTCTCTACGGTTTTTGGGCGAGCATATAATTTTAATGGCTTTTTACTAATTTGAGAATCCTTGTTTTATAAAAGGATTAGCATTATCAAGTGTAAGTGTTTGCTAATAAAGAAAAAAAATTATCTAGTAGATTCAGAGAACATGATCCATTTTCGGTCGCATTGTTCACCATTCTAAAGTTTGTTTGTCAATAAATAGGGTGAAAACTATATATATTGTATATATTTTGATTCTTATACTTTCGTTCAGATGTTTTGAAGGTAGACTTTTTTGTCAATTATTTTATAGATTTGATATCCACAGGCCAATTCTCCCTTTTCATGAAAACCCATCTTCAGACACTGAAGATCACTCAAAGGAGTCAAAACACGTCTGCTCACTCAAAGAAGCAAGGCCCGATGGCTTCTTAAGAAAAAAGTAGACTTTTTATTTGAAAAGCACGAAAAATCTTTTTGCTAATATTTATAGCGTTCACTACTCTGCTCACTCAATTTCAAAGGCCACAAGGCAGGATATCCATGCACATCTTTAAAAATATTAGCTGAATCAATCGTGTTTTTTGAAAAATAAAAGAATAAATTTCCACATTCTCCACGAATTCCAATCATCGAATTTCTCAAAAATACTCTTTATCCTTAATTATTTATTTAATTGAAAATAACTTAAATCTACCCCAGTCAATCTATTCTTCTTTACCTTCCAATGCAAGGCATCATTATTAGAATCATAAATTTCTCTAAATAGTTCGTTATCTTTGCTTTCTTGTGAAATTGCATTACTTTGATATGAATTTTCTGCATGTATTTGAGCACAACAGTGATGAAGGTTTAAAAGTGAATTTATTGCTTGCGTAAAATATAAGGAAAATAACGGGTTTGAAAGCAAATAGTTTCAACAAAATCATTTGTCTGAAACAAGCAAAAGAGCTGTGTACGTGCAATCAACTCTGTTTGAATAATATGATCGAGTATCTTGCCACAATCGGCAAACTCACCAGGTGTTTCCATACGATGATTTTTTCTCCACTTTAGCTCCTTCACAAGAGGTCATCGTGAAAGAGCCCTAAAACTAATTTCGTTCGTTGAGCTGGTAGGGGCTAACGGTATTTTCTTATTTGAGTCAGAATCCTCTGAACTTTCAGGAAAATGGCCAAGCACTAACACTAGAGTTGGTTCATCCTGATCTTCTACGTACGCTTCTGAGATACAGATGCTCTCAACATCCGAAAGTATGTCCCCCAATAACATATTCATGTTATCAAATTTGTTTACCAATCGCGGCATATCTGAAGATTAAATATACAATACAAACACGAAAAGACAATGAATGTCGAATACACTCATGGTGGTTAGAAACCAAACCACCTTATTTATTTTCGAGAACAAAATTAATGTAAGATAAAATGTTTGTTTGCCAATGTAAACACATTTTCGACCATTGAGTAATTAAATAATACTGGAATGGAAAACCACGACACAATGTGGTCGCAACAATCCCTGCGACCGCTTTTCCTACTGCTACGCTCTTTTTTACAACGTTAGAGAGAGCCAAATTGCACAAGCAAACATGGCTGCTGCTCAATTTAAACGGATTTTCATGCTATCCTAAAAATTTGTTTTCTATTTGAAAAACCTTCACCATTATGAGGAAAACATGCAAAATATTAACATATACTTAACTTATCTGTGAAAGGAAGCATTTACAGATCTTTTTCGACTATAATTTTTACACGAAGGCACTACACATTTCACTTTGAAATAGTAAAGTAATTTCACAGTGTCACACGTTAAAGTTACTTGAATCACAAACCACAATCGAATCTTTAAACCCTTGGAACGAATTTAGATCGCGAACACTTTCCACAGTTTTAATATCGGATAAAATTCGCGACGAAACTTGCAAATTGGCAAATTTGGCGCCCAATTTGCATCAGTCAACTTGACAGACAGTACGCATCTAGTCAGCTTTTGGAACAAGAAAGTGACCAGCAAGAGGCAGACGGGGAGGAAATGACAGACAGATCGCTTGGAACAGAGCAGAAATCGGTCGCATGTTCTCTCATGCATTTTATATGAGCTTAGCTCGTCTAGTTCTTATTCATCTGAGTTTTTGACGTCCTGATCGATGATATAATGCAAAACTATAACATGATCAACACTCATACCTCTTTTATGGGGTTTTTCACGATCACTTCTTCAAATTTATTTATTTATTTCATTTAACAGAAAAAAATCCAATTATAAAATAGATAAAATAATGGCACAGCAAAATGAATTAAATAATAGCACAGCATGCAAAAAGCAAGATAAAAGTAATAAAAATGCAAAAACTAGGAGAAAATAAATAACAAATATTACTAAGAGTTGAGGAGAAGAATGTTGACAAATCTTTTATAAACAAAATACGAGAGGGGGAAATCACACGATGTCACTTCTATAATACACTGAACTGAACTGCCCGTCGCACTTCATCTTCAAATTTACTTCGTATGCTGTTAGTGAAGATTCAAGGAAACGTATTACTCCCGGAAAATAACCTATTGTTACATGTACAAATAATTCTGCGAGCTACTGTCGCAATTGTTTTCACAACCATTAAGAACATCAACAACTGAATTTACTCGAAATCACGAGAACCCAACAAGCATTATCAACATCTGAAAGTGAGTCACTGCCCATTCATTACCTGCTGGAATGTTCCCACTAATTCACCAATGTACGAAAACTGAGTTGAATGATTAGAGACCCTATATAAAGGCGAGCTGAATGAATGGGAGGATCATTCATTCAACCGCGATAAGAACTGCGATAGTGTGTGGGAGGCGATATTGTTCGTAACAGTGAAGTGATTTAGAAGACAATTGCGATAAGAAATTTATGGACAAGTGTTGGATTTTTAATAGTGAACATTCAAATTAGTGAAAAGTTTAAATTGTTTATTGTGCATTTTTGTAATTAAATAAACTCTTTTAACTTAAATTAAAAGACATTGCGTTTTCATTATCCCGGAAAATTAAAATTATTGGCCGCGAACCAAGAACACGCGACAGTGGTGTCGAGAAGTGAGAAAGAAAATTTCGAAAAGTGAATACATTTAAACATTTTTAAACTGCACAGTTGTGAAATCTAACGTAAAAACTGTTGAAAAAAACGAAAAACCAAAACAATAAAAATGTCACGAAACTTGCATCTAAGAATTAATGAATTGACCATATCGGAGCTCAAGGAAGAGTTAGAACAGCAAAATCTGGCTACGCAGGGTACAAAGGCCACATTGATTGCACGCTTGCGCGACGCGATTGAATCGGAAGGCGTTAATCTGGATTCGGGTGAGCTCTCAGATGCCGAAAATAATGCAGAAGGTGGCGTCGAGGAAAAGGTTTACCAGGTCGAGGAAAAATGTCAGCCAGGTCGAAGAGAGAATGAACCATGAGATGGAAAAAGTGAAAAAAGAATTGGAAGCAGCGAAGGCAGTAGTAACCACTTCACCAGCCCCGCTTATAACCGCAGCGCAAAGCACATCCAGAAACGTGCAAGCACCAATATTCGATGGGCAAACGGTCTGAAGTATTTCCAAGACCCAGTTTAAAGCTGCCGCAGGGGCTAATCACTGGAATGAGCAGGAACAAGCAACTGCACTGATTCTTGCTCTAAGAGGCCCAGCTGCCGAGCTTTTGCAGACGATCCCCGATGAATTGCACTCAAACCCGAATGCTATAATGAATGCGCTCGACATCCGTTATGGAGACGATCATCTAAAGCAGATTTATCGGTCACAGCTAAGGCATCGGATGCAGAAGTCTGGTGAAACCCTACAGCAGCTAGCCCAAGACATTGAGCGACTAGCACTTTTGGCTTACCCAGCCTACGACCCAGAACATCGAGATGATGCAGTGACAGAAGCATTCATCAGCGCACTAAAGGACCCGGAATTGCAACAAGCCGTGCGTTTAGCTTAAAAGCAAACGGTTAAGGACGCATTGGCTTACAGTCTGAACTTTGAGGCAGCGAAAAATGTGACTCGTACCACTGCTCGGGTTCGTGAGGTAGTGACAGACGAGTGCAGGTGTGAGCGCGTCGAAATTGAGCGAGACCCGCATGTAAATGGTGCACCTAGATGCTGGAATTGCGGAGAGAAGGAACACCTGCAAAGAGACTGCAAGAAGCGAAGAAAACCGAGCTATTGTCCAGGGTGTGCAGCTAGAAGGAGATCCAGACCGAGTCAGGAGCCCAGAATGGAAGCCCTTCAAACACACGGGTTGGGAAACATGTAAGATCCAACTTCGTGGGGCAGAGGTTGGCTAGAAGGATCGACGTCCCCAGCACCACCATCACCGTGTCAACACTACATCGTGGAGAAGCGGACTTATGCCTTCCGGGTCAAGTTAACGGAGAACACTGCACCATAACAATCGACACTGGTGCAACCCGATCGATTATCCGACCAGACCAGTTAGACAGCAACAACTTCACAAAGGCAGAATTTTCTCACTACGGACAGCTACGGGAGAAACTGCACCTGTTCATGGAGAGGTCAACCTCCAGATACAGTTGGGAGACCTTGTGTTCCGACACAATTTTCTGGTTGCGAGTATTATGGATGACTGCATTCTCGGAATGGATTTTCTGCGACCACATGGAATCACGTTGGATTTTGGCAAACGTGTATTGAAATGGCAGAATGTCGAAGTACTGATGGAGGATCCCAGCGTCCAAATTCCCAAGATGAATGTAGTAGAATTCTTCCAAAAGCATTGTATGGGCCAAGCTTGATGGTGATTCTGGAGACCACCGATCTTATCTGATAGAGCCAATGAAGACGTCCGCGTTATGCAATTTGATTGTAGGACGAAGCCTTGTAAGATCTTAAAGGAACGGATATGTGCCGGTTAGAGTCCTTAACACCGCAGACTCAACCACGAGCATCAAAGCGGGAGAAATCATCGGCAGCTGCCAGCCTGTTTCCGGCATCACCTCTTTGGAAGCTACTCACAAACATCATTGCAAAAGGAGGCAAGACACAGACAAAGCCCGGGAATCCACGTCTGCAATATTGAAGCAGGTCACACTGCCAGTGCAGCTATTCAAACGAGCCTCTGATCTGGTCACCAAGTACAGTGACATCTTCTCAACAAGCCCGGATGACCAAGGCTGAACGAGTCTGGTAACTCACGTCATAGATACACAGGGAGCCAAGCCGATTCGACAAGCACCCAGACGTCTCTCTATAGCCAAACAAGGAGAAGTGAGCGCGCTGATCTCGGACATGGAAAAACAAGGCATTATTGAACCTTCCGTCAGTCCATGGGCCGCATCTGTAGTTCTAGTAAAGAAAAAGGATGGTAGCACTCGTTTTTGTGTCGACTATAGGCAGCTTAACGACGTCACTTAGAAAGATAGTTACCCGCTCCCACGCATCGATGACATCATGGACACTTTAGCCGACGCAAAATGGTTTTCTACACTCGATCTCAAGAGTGGCTACTCGCAGGTAGAAATCGACAAGAAGGACCGAGAGAAGACCGCATTTTCAGTTGGGACCGGATTGTGGCAGTTTGTGGTGATGCCGTTTGGGCTTGGCAATGCTCCAGCCACTTTCGAACGCTTGATGGAATACGTGCTACGTGGTCTAACCTGAAAAACCTGCTTGGTGTACCTAGATGACATCATCGTCATCGGGAGAACGTTCGAAGAGCATATGCGGAACTTAGAAGAGGTTTTCTCCCGACTGCGACTGGCAAATTTGAAACTTAGTCCCGACAAGTGTTCCCTTTTCGCAGCTGAATTAAAATACCTGGGATACGTCGTATCAGCAGAAGGGGTCAAAACAGACCCTGGGGAGACTGAAGCCATGAAAAGCCGGCCAACACCAAACAACAAGCACCAACTACGAAGTTTTCTGGGTTTGGCAACCTACTATCGAAGATTCGTCAAAGACTTTGCCAAAATAGCTAACTGTCTACATCAGCTAACCGAGAAAAATCGTCCGTATGTCTGGAATGAACAATGCCCTGCTGGCATATCCGAAACCCGGAAAAATATTTGTTGTTGACACCGATGCAAGCAACGGCGGTATTGGAGCTGTACTCTCCCAGCAGATCAATGGCGAAGAAAGAGTCCTCTCGTATTACAGTCGAGTTCTTTCAAAAAGTGAGAGGAACTACTGTGTGACCAGGAAGGAACTATTGGCTATAATAGAGGCCACCAAGCAGTTCCACAAGTACCTATATGGCCAGAAATTTGTTCTTCGAACGGACCATGCATCGCTGAGATGGCTACTTAACTTCAAAAACCCCGAGGGACAAGTTGCGAGATGGATCGAAAGATTGCAGTCATACGACTACGAAATTGTTCATCGAAAGGGCAGAGTTCATGGAAATGCTGACGCCCTATCTCGTCGCCCATGTCCAGCTAACTGCAAGCATTGCCGACGGATTGAGGAAAAGGAACGGACCGTTGATCTGCGACTGATAACGGCCGAATTCGATGAAGGTTGGTCATCGGAGGAGATTCGAAATGCCCAGTTAGCCGATGAAGACGTCGGATCATTGCTCGTATGGAAGGAGACGACTTGGCGACCTAAGTGGAAGGACGTTTCAACGCATGGCGCAACCCTGAAAAACTATTGGGCACAATGGAACTCCCTTCAGGTGGAGGGTGGTGTACTCAAGCGGAAATGGGAAACGGCGGATGGCAGCTCCTATAGGATGCAAACTATACTACCCAAAAGCCGAATCTACGATCTGGCAAAGGAAATGCATGAAGGATCCTCGGGAGGCCATCTTGGTGTTAACAAGACCTTAGCGAAATTGCGGGAAAGATTCTACTGGCTCCACGCTCGAGAAGACGAAGAGGACTGGTGTCGGAGATGCACAATTTGCGCTTCCATCAAAGGTCCAAAGCGACGACTGAGAGGACAAATGCAAACCTATAACGTGGGGGTACCATTTGAAAGGATTGCTGTTGACATCACAGGACCCTTTCCTGAATCTGAATGGGGAAATCGATACACGCTGGTTGTCGCCGATTATTTCAGCAAGTGGCCCGAGGTCTACCACATTCCCAACCAGGATGCAACTACTGTAGCCGAACAGCTAGTGTTAAATTGGGTCAGTAGGTACGGCGTACCTTGCGAACTACATTCGGATCAAGGCTGAAACTTTGAGTCACTAGTTTTTGGTGAAATATGCAAGCTGCTCGGAATACGGAAAACGAGGACAACACCACTGCATCCCCAATCCGATGGAATGGTCGAACGTTTCAACGGCACGCTCAATAAACACCTGGCCAAAATGGTTGACGAGAACCAAAGGAGCTGGGACCGACATATTCCACTATTTTTGATGGCGTACAGAGCTGCCGAACATGCATCGACGGGCCAAGCCTCAGCCAAAGTCATTTTTGGAAAGATTATTCGTTTGCCAGCCGATATAAAGTTCGGAACACCCCCTGAGAAACCACAAACGAGCTCGGAGTACGCAAGTGATCTTAGACAACGGTTGAACCAGATACATCGGTCAGTGCGAAAACACCTCGAATCGGCTACTGAATGCATGAAGACCAGGTATGATCTAAAGGTAAATTCTACTGGCTTCCAACAAGATGACTTGGTTTGGCTATATAACCCACAACGGCGAAAGGGTACGTCTCCAAAGTTGCAACATAATTGGGAGGGACCATACCGAGTTACAAAACGAATCAACGACGTCGTATACCGAATACAGGAACATCGTAACCCAATAGCCAAAATGAAAATCGTGCACCTGGACCGTCTTGCCCCATATTACATCCAGGGAGAATTGACTACAACTGGCGACACATCTTTTTGGGGCGAAAAGAACTGAGGTGGGGCAGTGTTACATGTACAAAGAATTCTGCGAGCTACTGTTGCAATTGTTCTCACAACCATTAAGAACATCAACAAAATGAATTTACTCGAAACCACGAGAACCCACCAAGCATGATCAACATCTGAAAGTGACGTCACTCCATTCATTAATCTGCTCGAATATACCAGATACCTCTCGGCAGAACATTCGCCAATGTACCAGGTATAATCTAAAGGCTAATTCTACTGGCTTCCAGCAAGATGATTTGGTGTGGCTATATAACCCGCAACGGCGAAATGGTAGGTCTCCAAAGTAGCAAAATAACTGGGAGGGACCATACCGAGTCACAAAGCGAATTAACGACGTCGTATATCGCATACAGGAGCACCGTAAGCCGAGAGCCAAAATGAAAATCGTGCATCTGGACCGTCTTGCTCCATATTACACCCACGGAGAATTGACAACAAATGTCGACACATCTTTTCAGGGCGAAAAGAACTGAAGTGTGGGCAGAGTTACATGTACAAATAATTCTGCGAGCTAGTGTCGCAATTGTTTTCACAACCATTAAGAACATCAACAACTGAATTCACTTGAAACCACGAGAACCCAACAAGCATTATCAACATTTGAAAGTGAGTCACTGCCCATTCATTAACTGCACGAATGTTCCCGCTAATTCACCAATGTACGAGAACTGAGTTGAATGATTAGAGACCCTTTATAAAGGCGAGCTGAATGAATGGGAGGATCATTCATTCAACCGCGATAAGAACTGCGATAGTGTGTGGGAAGCGATATTGTTCGTAATAGTGAAGTGATTTAGAAGACAATTGCGATAAGAAATTTATGGACAAGTGTTAGATTTTTAATAGTAAAATTAAAATTAGTGAAAAGGTTAAATTGTTTATTGTTCATTTTTGTAATTAAATAAACTCTTTTAACTTAATTAAAAGACATTGCGTTTTCACTCTCCCGGAACATTAAAATTATTGGCCCCGAACCAAGAACACGCGATAATATGAAGAAGGCAATTCCGCTAAAAAATCGACATAGGGTGGTTTGTAAGCTAACCACTAAACCTGAAAGAGTTAGCCGAGGGTCCACTGTAGATAAAAGTTCAATAAGCAATTTTCCTTCAAACTTTTTGATACTGTAAACTGATATTCACGAGCAGATAGCATAAGCTCTGGTTTCCACTAGAAATTAAGTCCAAATAAAATCAAATACTTTATGTGAAACATCCTGAAAAACCTGGCCGGTTGTTTACTTTAGTGTTTCCCCGAAACTCCAACTTATATTGACCTGACTGGCATGCACCGTTTTCACTTCTATTCCACCTATACATACATATATTAAACATATTGATTTTTCTTGATCTAAACTTTTGATATACAAGGTGCGTTCCAAAATAAACGAGACTGAGCTAAAATATAAACGACAGCAGCTTTGTCCTGATAAATTCGAGTTTATTTATTCAAAATGGTCTCCTCTCCTCTTTCGAAAGAGTGTTTCAGGTTATTGACCGGAATGTCCTTCAGAATGTCGGTACAAGCCTTCTGGATGCCCTCTACGGACGCAAAGCGTTTTTTTTCATGGTCGAACGCAATTTTCCGAATAGGTAGAAGTCACAGGGAGCCACATTAGGCGAATACTATTTCTAGTCAAAAAATCAGTCACCAAAAAAATGTTTGTGACAAAAGTCTCATTTATTTTGGAAAAAAAGTGCACAGACCTTTCGTAAGCTCAAATGATCGGCTAAAATGCGATAAATTGATGATTTGGAGATACTTAACTCCAATTTCATGAATTTCAACGATGATTTCGGCTCAATTTTTATAAATTTACGCACAATTTTGATGGAGTTTTCGGTGATCACTGATTTTGGGCAGCCCGTATGTTCATCGTCATTTATGTCCTCACGACCGTCTCTGAAACGTGTAAATCACTCAAGAACTCTGGCACGAGATAGACAATCATCGCTCTAGTGTGTTGTTTGGGCTTCTGTGGCTTGCACTTCCATACAAAGTGTGTGAATTTGACAAGTTCCCTGTGCGAGTACATTTTGAAACGGAACTCTGGAGTACACTGGTTCTGTGAAGCTTGTGAAAGGTGCGCTTTATCTGTTCATGCGACTTATCTGCAAAGTGCGAAGCGCACTGTAGATACTTGGGCAAATGAATTCAAGAAGCTGCAGCAGAAATTTGACAATTCAAAAAGTATAATCAATGAACTACTAGTAGCGGCCACAAACCAGCCGCCAACTTCATCTAAAACGAAAGGTAAATAATCGGATTCTAATGTGGCTTCACCAAAAATAACAACGCGTAGTATGGTTTCGCAGTTGGAGCAGCTTGGCCCTCAGACTTGTTTAACGCCTTCTGGTCATATGAATTCAACCGCTTTTGGCGATGTGGATCCAGCTCCTCTCCCACAACCTGACGAGCAAGTTTCAAATCCCATGCGTGATTGCATTGAATGTGAAACTTCATTGCACCATCAAAGGCCCCATGATCTGCAGGCGCCTGACATATGTATAGTAAAGCCGCCGATCTAGATTTTTGTTTCCCGCATTGCATATGATATCTCGGAAGAGAAACTTAAAGCATACGTTGAGTTTAAGCTCAATAAACTGAATAAGCATGGTGTTATTAGCTGCGTTAAACTTACGAAGGAGGATATACCGAATCGGGTTGTTGCTTCTTTCAAATTAACTGTGCCTGAGGAGTGCACGTTAGTTGCTCAGAGTGATTTTTGGCCACCTGGGACTTTGGTGGAAAATTACACGCTCCTCAAAAAGAACTTTCGTGCAGCAGAGCAACGTCTCACCAACAACTAAACCTGTTAGAAACTCTACATATCAATCTACTACCACGTACTATCAAAACGTCAGGGGCTTAAGAACCAAGCTCGAGGACTTATCACTTTCCTGCCAACTAGCAAATGACACTGTCATTTGTTTAACTGAAACATGGCTGAATGGAAATATTTCCAATTCAGAATTTCTGCCTGACCATATAGTCTACCGGTGTGATCGTGACCCTGGTCCAACAAATAAATCGGATGCTGGTGGGGTTTTAATTGCTGTTTGTAACTCCTTTGTAAGCTCACTATGTGCTGACTTCTGTTTTGCTCGTGCTGTTGAATGTGTAATTGTGAAAATTTCCCTTCCGCATAATACACCCTTATTAATTTGTACAGTGTACATTTCCTGCAATTCTCCTTTAGTTGTGTATGAGTTCTTCTTTGATGAACTTTCCTCCTATCTTCTAGTTCGTCACCCTCATTAAAAAATCGTAGTTTGTGGGGATTTCAATCTACCCTCCGTTGAATGGGACACTCACACAATTCCTTCTATTTCTTCTACAAATAATATATCTTTGCTGCTTTCTTCTTTTCTTTCCCTCTGTTCCTGTTCCTAATTTAACCATATCTGTAACCCTAATGGCCTTCTACTTGACCTTGTCTTTTCAAATATCCAAGCTCATTGTTTCTCTGTCTCTCATGCCTTGTTTCCTTATATAAAGCCATACCTTCATCATCCACCTTTGTCTCTAGATCTAGCAATTGAAACCTTCCAACCTCCGAGATATGCCACTGCCTTTCGGTTCAACTTTTTCAGAGCTAATTATGAGCTGATTCAAACTAATATGGACTCTGTCGACTGGTGCGCCTTTTTCTCTGGTCTTGACTGCGATAGTGCCATAGGTAAATTCTACGAATATCTCAATAATTTGATTACCGAATATACTCCCCCGCAATCTTCTCGTAAGGCTAAAACGAAGCATTGGTTCACTAACAGAGTTATATGTGCCTTAAAAGCAAAAGACAGGGAGCATCAGCACTTCAAACTAACTGGATCTGAAGAAGCCAGATCTGAGTTTTGTAGACTAATATCCATTGCTAAAGGCGAAATAAGGACTGCCATGAAGAACTACTTCAGCAGTTTAGAGACCTCCCTTATGACAAATAATGTCAAACCATTTAGGTCCTATATCCGATCCTTAAAATCTTCCTCTACTATCCCCTGTAATGTTACATGGAACAATATTGAAGCATCTTGTCCACACGATATTTCAAACCTATTTGCTCAATTCTTTTCCTCAACATTTTCACCTCATGACACAATATATTCTTCCACCAACTCAAATGAAGCCAGTCCAATCCTAATCACATCCTACTCTACCAATCCTCTTGAAGTCGAATCCCTTCTTAATTTACTCGAACCTAATGTCAGTCCCGGTCCTGATGGATTGCCAAATATACTTGTGAAATCACTCAGTTCCTCTATATGTTTTCCCTTATCCCTTATTTTCAACCTCAGCCTTAGCTCTGGTATCTTTCCCAATCATTAGAAAGATGCAAACGTTGTTCCAATCTTTAAAAATGACGATCCGTCTATTGTTTCTAACTATCGTCCCATATCTCTGCTCTCCTGTTTCCCTAAACTGCTTGAACGCCTTGTACACAACAGACTTTCAGAATCATTGAGCTCAGTTATAAATCCGCAGCAACATGGCTTCCTGAAAGGCCGTTCCACTTCACCAAACTTAGCTGAATTCACAGACTATATCGCAAAAGCTCTGGACAAACAGTACCAAGTGGATGCCATCTTTACTCACTTCTCCAAAGCTTTTGTTTGTGTGTACCATTGTATTCTTTGCCAAAAGCTAGCCATGCTTGGTATTTCCGGTTCCCTACTCACCTGGATCTCGTCATATCTTTCCAATCGTTCGTGCCGTGTTGTTCTTAATGGAACAGCTTCCCCATCTTCCTGTGTCCCTCAAGGTCAATCCTCGGGCCTCTCCTTTTCCTACTATTTATTAATGATCTCCACTCTGTAATATCCTCTCCCTGCCTCCTATATGCTGATGATTTCAAAGTGTTTCGTAGAATTAAGACTCTTGACGATTGTCAGTTTCTCCAAAAGGAACTACTTAATCTGTGTAGCTAGTGTTTGTCAAATTCCCTTTGTTTAAATGTTTCAAAATGTTTTAAGATGGCTTTTACTCTCAAAACAGTTACTTTCACGTACAACTACTCCCTTTGTGATGTTATTCTCTCTTCAGTGGACTCATGCAAAGACCTTGGTGTAAATTTTGATGCCAAGCTCAAATTCGATATCCATATCCTCAGTATAACTGCCAGAGCATCGAAGATTTCCGGATTGGTTCTGCGACATCTCCATAAATTTGGTGGCATTCCTACCGCTGTTCGTTTATTCGCCTGCCTTGTTCACCCACTTCTTGAGTACTGTTCAGTTGTGTGGTCTCCTCGACAACAGTATTTAGTGATCTCACTAGAAACTGTCCAGCGAAAATTCACCAGGGTTTTGTTCTATAAATTTAATTTGCCGTATGAATCCTATGATCGTCGGTTGTCTATATTTCGTTTTCCTTCTTTGTCGTCACGTAGAAAGTTTTTAGATGTATCACCATCATATTGCATCCGCTCTTAGCGACGATTTGCACTTCACGCAGATTGCACGTACTACCCGTTCCAGTAGTCTTCTGGAGGTTTCGTATGCTCGGACAGAACTATATTTTTACTCATTAATGCCGCGAATCATCAGGAAACTTTTTCCTCATCTTACTTTGATTTCCAAAATAGATTACGAACTTTGGTAATTACGAATTCCATTTAATTAATAATAATACTGTATGTAACTTTTAAATTTTAAATTATTACATTCTATTTTCATATTGTTTCTTTGCAAGGAATAACATTTCCACTCAATTTTGCACTTACTTTCTTCAAATTTATTAAGTTATTAAGTCTATTTTGTAATTGGACTTCTTAGTCTGTAAAATGGATCGTCGTTTCAAATGTTTCGGTAAACATTTTACCGATTTTAAAACAAAATTTGATATTAGCTCTTTGTTCGAAACTAATTTTTGTATGGATGACACAAACATACTGTCACTTTAGACGCAATAACTTTGTTTCCACTGAACCGAATGTCACCAAACTTTCACTGGAAGTCAGGGAGGGATGCAACGCACTATCTCATTCACAGATGGTGCCAACAAAAAAAAATTATGGTAAAAGCCTCGTTTGTTTTGGAACGCACCTTGTATTCATTATCATTCCTTAAATTGAATAATATTGGCAAAATGTATGATATATACGAGTACAATTATCCAAAAATGATATTTTGTAGTCATTGGAAAGCAATCGTTATCAAAATTTATTTTATTCCTGAGAGGCAAGTGTGCCCTTGGCGTCTCGGGGCCCCCAGCTTAATCTGGACCCGCTCCTAGGTATGGGAAGTTGGTAACTGATCATGCATACAAATACATAAGTACAAAATTTTAGATTTTTCAAAGTGTCTAAAAGTAGTCTCATCTAGAATAGTGATTGATACACCATACGTATTTCCTATCCATTAAGTTTTGGTTGAAAGATTATAATGCTCAAGTTAGCCAAAAAGTATATGATTTTTGCTTAGAAGTTTTGGAGCCTTATTCTCCTAAATCTCCATCCAACATCGGAAAAGAATTATTTACTTCCCCCAACTTTTCACAAATATTGTTTCTTGTATTATGGAAGATAAATGTTCAATTTAAAGCAAGTAATTTCACCGTACACGCAATCCTTAACTTCTACCGCTTTCCAACTAGAATGCACAAAGCAACTCCGCGAACAAAAGTCCAACTAAAAGGCATTTGCATTAGTTTTATAGCTTTACAAGTTAGGATGAACGGAATCTACAAGTAATCCAATTCCATTCATCTTTTGTCCATAGACAGCACACGTAACAAACGCATACAAAAGTTACGACTCGTTAAGCAAATAGGACTACAAACTGTGCTGTGTATGAAGGGACTCTTAGGGTTGCTTCGGCCAGTTAGTTACCTTTACCTTTGCCTTGTAGTCCGTCAGACAATAGTGCACCTGGATAATGCGGGCGGGACCTTTTGTGATTCATAACAACGTCGGCTGGTTGATCGCAGGCCGCCGCTAATGTTGTAGCTGAACTCGAAATAGACCCTTGCGTCCCTTTTTCAAAAACCCATGTTAGGTGACATTATGTGGGTGAAACCCATGAATTGGTTAAGACCAAGCCTTGTATTCCCATGGACATAGCGGACGCCGGCAACGACGGTTCGATGAAAAGGAAACACGGTGGCACAAACTACAGGGAGTAGTCACAGGTATTGACATTATTCCAGTCGCGTGCCAGCAACACTCCTCGAATTTGTGCACTCAGGTGGACGAAAGAGTCACGTTAAAAGGGTGACGGCTATTAAGTTTTATGGAAGTTAATGTTTGAGTTTTTAATCAAATTGTTATTGATTTGAATTTTCTGCTTTCTGTAATTTGATATGACGGTGCAGAGGAAAATAAATGCATTTTTAATGCAGCGGGTTGAAAATGGTTTTTAAAATTAAGGGTAATTTTCATATCCGCTTGTTTGATAATTGGTTTCAAACACGACATGGTAATTATGGTTTCAATAATATTTTGCTTATTGGTGAAAAAATAATGTAAGCTGCTGAATCATTCCGGAAGACTTGCATTTGGCGGGGGCTCAGCGCATTTCATTATGCAATTCTTTGAAGGAAGAAGAAAATCCTTTATAGCTACAGGCTATATTCTGTTCGATTTGCCGCGATTATCTTTAAGGCCTCAAAATTTATGGGATAGAATCTGGCTCGTCCTTACTTATCAATGAGCAACTTACGAACAATGTCCTTTTAATCCGTATGTTTTTTCTTGTTTCCTTGATAGTGCAGCTCATCATGCATTAGCAAGAAACTAATATCTGCTGTAGTACCCAAGAGCGTTAGTGACAAAATATTTCATGACCTTTTCTGCCAGAATAAACCTTAGCATTGAAATGTTTAGAGTATCTTCTTTCGGGACCGAAATGGTACCCTAGAAGGTAACATGATCAGTATCACGCTTTTGCGTATACTGAAATAAAATAATATATCAGTATACCCAAATAAATAACTCCGCCCTAGACGGTCCCAAGCCCATTTGAGAAAGGAGGAAGAAACCCCGTGTTTCCCCAACTTCCATGATTCCTCATCCTAAAACCCACGATTAAATGGTAGTTAATGTTCGTGGGGTCGCACATTGTGTTTACTGGCTCAACTGTTCCAGTTAAAAAAAAATAATGAAAATGCTTGTTAAAACTGATTCAACATGAATGATTTATTGTCATTACTCTTGGTTGATTTATGGTAACATTTTGCATCTAACGCATAAATTCTTTAGCTAGCGCGTAGATAGAATTATTTACGTCTTAAGCAAGGTCAATATTCTTTGACTGAACTTTAATTGAATTGCTATTTGCTTGAGGTGGTTGTAATTTCACAAAGTGAAATATGCATTTGAAATATTTTAATGTTAGTGCAAGTATCGATTACAGCAATGAACTTTGAATTAAATGAATTGTAGGGTAAATAAACTGGAGTTAGATCTAATTAATCTTAACATAATCGCCCACCAAGAGCCGTCAGGATCTTAAAGTCGGTGTTCGTCATACCAGGTGGTGAACGAGGACGGTGGTGATGTGCAGTTGATTACTCTAGATTTATTTCGTATGCACCAGTACGTGAGGGAACTCTGCCGTAGACGGTCACAAGCCCGTTTGAAAAAAGAGGAGGGAACCCCTTGTTTCCCCAACCCATAGTTTCCATGATTCCTCATCCCAAACCCCCCAATTAAACGGTAGTAAATGCTCTTGGGGTGCACATTGCCCGTCGGAATGTTTCGAAACCGGCAGACGGGCCTCATAATGGATTGGACTCACGGTAACGATCTCGCAAACGAAAACAAAACTATGGCATTGGATCCTGGAATGTCAGATCACTCAATTACCCTGGCGCTAATAAGGACCTATGCAACAGGCCAGTCAATATCAATTAAAAATACTGGCAGTCCGGGAAAAAAATTGGACTGCAAGCGACATTCATGACATGAGGGCGCACACAATATTCAAAAGTCGGAAGCCTACTGAAATACGAGAATTCAGAGTGGCCTTCCTTGTGGATAGGGAGTTCAAACCGCATGTTATTGATTTTAAGGCGGTCAATGAACGGTTGTGTGCGATTCGTATAAAAGCGAAATTCTTCAAAATCTGGCTGAAAAATGTACACGCCACGACCGGCGAAAAGGACAAAGAAATAAAGGAAAAGTTCTACAATCACCTGAAAAGACCAGTCGACTCATTACCCAAAAATGAAACAATGACAATGACAACGGCCAGCGCCTGATTGGCTTTGCATGTAGCAGAAATCTAGTCATACGTTCAACTTGCTTCCCACATCGACGCATTCATAAGATGACCTGGGTATCACCGTATGGCAAAATAAAAAACCAGATTGATCATGTTCTGATCCAACAACGTTGGGCCTCCAGTATACTTGACGTACGTACATACAGAGTGGCCAATTGTAACTCAGATCATTATTTGATCAAATTGACCTATCGATGTCGCATGTCAAAGGCATATTCGGCGAAGACCAACCCGCTATAAAAAGGCTCCAAACGGTGTCTGTGGCCAAAAATTTAACGGAGACCCTCGACAATCAGCTGGCTCCCACCTTATCAGACGAATCGTCAAAGACGAGCAACGAGCTCTGGATGGAAGTGAAAGCGGCTATTTGGACCGTGGCAGAACAGACTATCGGACATCAAGCCCGGCACAAGAGGAATGATTGGTTCAATGATGAGTGCCAGAATGCGTTAAATAAAACGAATCAGGCGTACAAAGAATACGTATGTGGGAAAACCAGGACGAAGAGAGAACACTATGAAAATCTCAAAGAGTAGCGAATAAAATAATTAGGATTAAGAAAAGAAAATAATATGATGACCGATTGAGAAGTATAGATGTAAGCTAAGTAAGCAAAAACACAAGACAAGCACACAAAGTAGCCTGAAACGTGGTTATCAGCCCAAAACTTCGCTCTGTCGTGATCACATTGGCAATATCATCGCTGATGAGACCAAGATTAAGGAAAGGAGAGCTTCCATTGGCCGCCCCAACTCTAGGTGAAGTTTGTTCCAGTGATTCCAGTGGAGCTCATTAAACATGGTGGCAGCAGTGTTCAAAACGCTATTCACAAGGTCATCCAGCACATTTGGCAATAAGAACATATGCGAACGAGTGGAGCCAATCAATAATATTCCCTATCCACAAAAAACTTGACAAGCTACAGTGCGAAAACTATAGAAGCATATCATTGCTTTCTACGGCGTACAACACATTTTGAAAGATCTTAGAAAATAAAATGCATCATAGGCAAACAATATTATTGGGGAGTATCAAGGTGACTTTGTAGCAGGTAGATTGACAATAGACCAATTATTCACTGTCAGGCAGGTACTTGAAAAATGCTGGGAGTTCAAAATAGACGTACAACAAATTTTAGTTGACTGTAAGCAAGCATACGCCAGTATCGACTGTAACCTAGTGTGCCAAATAATGCTTTACTTTCGCATCCCAGCCAAATCAGAAGATATAAAATAATCGATGCGTTGTTGATCTAAAAGGGGAAAGGATAATGCTACGAATTCCCTCTTAATGTGCTCAAATAATGAGCCCTTTTTGGTTTAAACAAATAATTTCGAAAAGAAGTTTGAAACCAAAAATTTAAAGACTTCAAGGCTGAAATACTGAGGATCACATAACAGATATGGAATGAAGGAAATATTTGAACGAGTTCGCGCACTCGTGTGTAAACTTTCAGAGTCATGAGGCCTCACAGTCCCATACAAAAACTAGCTTCAATTAAGCCCAGTAGGTGATAAAGACGCATTGTTGATTCATGTGAAATAGGAAGCTTGCTTTCTGGGTGCATTTATTCTTTGGTTATCAGCCTTCTACTGCATGGAAATACTGAAAGTATACATTATATAGCGATCTTGTTTCATTCTAAAGTTAAAACTCTCTTGAAAATTCGTCAATAATTAATGCTGCTCATTATTGAAATATCTCTGGACGAAAGCGAAAAAGTAAGTTTTATGCATTTAAGTTCTATTTTCTTCTTTTTCATCTGAGCATATCACACATTTTTATGATAGCCTTTGAAAACTATTCACGCTCTAAAGGTGGGACTCTGAAAAGGGGAAGGCTTCTGGCCAACGCACTTAAAAACCTCCTCTGTCTACCTTAAAGTCTAGCCTGGAACTGTTTGAAATACTGCTTCAGGCTAGGACTCATTATTCTACACTCTGAAGTGCTGCGAAGTTCCAGGGGTCTGTTTTTTATCGAGAGGAGAGGAAAGGAGGGAGAAAACTATAAGTGAGACTCCCATTGTCAATAAATCCAGACGCACAAGCATGCCCTTTCCATCTTTAAGGATGAAAATATCTGAAGCAAGTTCTCCTATTTCATAAATAAGATCAACAAGCAGCTTGTTCCATACCCTGGTTCAAGACGTGACCTCGAATCAGAGAGTGAACATGCGGTCCATTACCTCTTAATATAATTTTCTCAGGATTGATCACAATCGATGAATGATCATTATCTCTCCCGATAAGCAACGATCTCCTTATCAGTTTCATTCCTACAAAGTTATTCATTTCTGTGCATTTAATCAAGGAAAGTGGTTGATGTTTCTCCTATGATCTCAACTTTGTGCTTGTGCTAGTGATTTTCAACGCAGTTTTTTGCTGAGGGTATCGCACGATAGCTTTAGTTTGCATTGTAGTACTAGACTGCATGGTGCTTACCAAGAGTAATTTTTTTATGGAGTTTGCTTCCTCATTGTTGGCTTTCAGTCGATTGCCTACTGTTACACCTGTAATAATCTCCTCAGGCATAGTCCTGACTTACTTGGAGAAATTTATCTTTGAATGCCCCTGTAAACCCAAATACTTTACTGCTGGCCTTAACTGAATCAGCACTTCTTCGATACGATTTTGCCAGCTCTGGGGATTTTTTTTGTGCGGATGGCCACATTGCTTTTTTCTAGTAGTAGACTGAACACACGTGTAGTCGTGTAGACCTCTACTTATGTTATTGGCACGACTAGCCTAAGGGCACTTCTTAAATTGTATCTGATCAGGCGCAACTCATACGGTCAGCTCAAGCCTTAAACGCCCAACGGAAGAGATATTTCATTGGATTTGGCCAGGAATAGCGCCTTATACAGCACCTGACGTAGATTCAATCCTCTACTGGCTTTGTTTTGGACCATAGAGGAGGCTCTTTTTCTTTGGACAGTCTCTGAGATATTCAGGACCTGAAAGAAGATTCTACAAATTTTCCAGAATAATCACCAATTTGTCGGTATTTCAGACATTCCTGACATCAAATGTTACCGACAAGACTGTTCATTGGGTGTAGGTCTTTGCTTGTTTTAACATATTTACCACCACTACAATTGCATGAATATGGAGCTAACCTGCTGTGGAAATAGTTTCATATTTTTTCAGTTGTTTCTAACATACGCAACGGGTGGTACTTAGATGGAGACTCAAGATTTTTTTGCGCTACTTCAATTATATGGCTGTTAAAAGTGGAATGTTATCAAAACAACGATATATATGGAGAAAAGGGCCTACAATATTTGGTCAACCTTTTTATCTTCATGTAAGCAGAACACGCGTAGGGCGCTGAGCTTTCACACAACTAGCTTGTAGTCTAGGTGAAATCATCCACCACATCTCGCCAGTAGCAGACCTGACTGCTATTGATAAGTCTGCAAAGGCATTTCCTGACTTATTTATGTGGTTTTAATCTGGTGCATGTATCCTTACGGTTTGGATCTAATGAGCGAACATAATATTTGAGCTTGATATAATTCCTTCGCAGTTCAGCGCTTCCATGAGGTTTGCCGTGCCAGGGTCTTTGATGGGGCATAGAAAACCTGCAAGTAGACGTGATAGCACCCATAGTTGAGTTTGCTATCTCTTCAGCCATCAGTGCTCCATTCCACGGTGAGCCTCCCTACAGCGTTACACCTACTGTGAAGAACATCCATGAATGCCTCAGTGTTTATTTTCTCAATATTCTACCCAAAAATGGAAAGCTGATAACAGTGCAGTGTAGTAATTGAAGTACTCTCTGCGTATGCCGAATGTCCCTGGTTCGAGTCCCTTTGGTGACAATGAGATTTTTTTCAAGCGATTCTTTAGACGGACTATAAGCCCGTTCAGTTAGGATACAGACAGATACATATATCTATATAAACAGAAAACTCCAATTATAATATAGACAAGCAATTACACAAAACTAGGCAGCTTAAACAGAACTTAGAAAAATTCAAGCTAGATGGATTACTGTATAGAAAGAAAGAATTCTAATGACTTAATAGACTAAGAAAAAATTACTGAATTTTAAAAAGTAGATACATGCGAGAAACTTAATCATGATAGAAAAATACAATAACATCTCGCTGTAATTCAGTTTTATGTTCGTACAAGCTGAAACGTATAGAACCAAGATCAAGAATGTTGTGATTCCGAGGCAAACGTGCAAATGGTGAATTACGGAAAATTTTCGTACATGCAAACGTGACGCTGAAGGTTACTGAAGATCCACTGAAACGTTCAGAAGCATGGACAGAGATGTTATTACACAAAATAGGCGCCAACAGATTGTGATAAAGATTGTAGAGCAGGCATTCATCCAGGAAGCGCCCACATGATCTTAAGGAGGACAAGTGGAGGAGTGATAAACGTTCACTATTGGAAACATATGGATATGAAATTTGAACAGAAGAGATCTTGTAAATCTACGCTGTACTGACTGAAGAGCATCAATTAAGTAATGCCGATAGGGACACCAAACTTGAGCACAGTACTCTAATTGACTGCAAACCAGTGAGAGAAATAGATAGATACAGGAGAAAATGTTGGTGAAGCCTTTAGAAGTTCTTAAAATAAAACTAGCCATTCTAGCTGCCTTCGAAACAATAAAGGAGTAATCGTGATCAAAGCGAAATTTATCATCAAAAATGACCCCAAGATCTTTGTAAGTAGAAACAACCCCAAGAGGAGTACCGCTGATTGAATAAGCAAATGAAATGGAGGATTTTTTATGGGAAAAGGCATAAGGAAACATTTGTCAATATTAAAGGGAAGGAGATTAGTAATCCTCCAGGAGACAAGCAACTCTTAATCTGCTTGGAGGCCTGAGCAGTCGTCGATGAAATGTATAACCCTAAAGATTTTTGAATCATCAGCATAGACAAGCGACGAAGAGTTAAATGAAGAAGGAAGATAATTTATAAACGCTTAAAAATAATAAAGGACCCAGGATTGAACATTGGGGAACACCAGAAAAAGGAGAGTATGAGGAAGACTTGCAAGACCTATACGTAAACACACACTCACGACCACAGAGGTAGGAGAATAACCAGTGGAGAAGCGACGAGTTAACATTCAAGGCCTTAAGCTTTTTCATAAGAAGGCCGTGGTTGACTGAGTCGAAAGCTTTTGAGGAATCAGTGTAAATGACATCTACTTGGTACTTGTTATCTAAGGCAGAGGGCACAGTGTGGAAGAAGAAAGGAAGATTAGTAAGGGTGGATCTATCTTTGATAAAACCATTTTGTTAAAAGGCTAGATGAGGAAGTAGAAAGGAATATAGCTTGTTATGAGCTATTCGTTCGAGAATCTTGCTAAAAGTAGAAAGAAGGGTAGTTGGGCGATAGTTTGAGATGGAAGCTTTATTACCAGATTTATGAATAGGAAAAACAACTGATTTCTTCCAGCGAGAACCAAAAGTACCTTAAGCTAGACTGTTGCTAAACAAAATAGATAACGGAACACATAAAGACGAGGAGAGAGCTTTAGCAAAGATATTTAGGATACCATCAGAGCCGTTGCTGCAATTTACATCTATCTGATTAAGAAGCAGCTCTACTTCAATTGGACTAATATAAGAAAAGAAAGTGGCTTGCGAAAGTTGTTGCTCATACTCGACATAGGAGGAAGAAGTCGGCTTAGCATAAAGGTAGAAAAATATTCAGCAAACAGTTCGTAAACCTCTTCATTATTTGATGTTTCGATACTATCAAGGTACATAAAGCAAGGCAAGGCATTTCTTCGCGACTTAATGTACGCCCTAAATGGTTTCGTCTGGTTCCGATAAAAAAAAAGTTTAGCTAATACAAGTACTTACAAGAGAAATTTACCTTGAATATAACTTGCAGATACAAAAACATATTGAGTTTGCATAAGTAGAAAAATTAAAAATTAACTCTCTCACCTCTGAGCATGGTGGTCGCCATCACCGGTGTGTATCTGAGAGTGATGGCCTGAGGAGAATTAGTGCACACGTCGAAACCACCTTCTTCTAACATTTTTCTTCTCTAATAATTTTTCAGAAAAATTATTATTCAAAATATGCAACTCATTTATATGTAGCTGCAAACAATTCCATAAAAAGTAATTTAAAAAGCTATCGGAGCCATCCGAAAGAGTGATCGATATCCGCGCGACGTTAGATAAGCTTCAAATGTAGAGCAAATTTGTCGTATAGATTTACATTAAGTTGATGTGAAAAGGGTGAAATGATCCAATTAAAAAAAAAAAAGTTTAGCTAATCCGATAAATTGAACCTTCAATATAGTTAAGACACTCTAATTGGGCTACAGTAACGAGTCGTTTTACTTCCGCTCTTAGACTTCTGAAGTTCTGCAAATCTGAACTGAGCCCACTGATATGGAATGTTTTGTGAACCCTATTTTTGGCTTTTAAGGCTGCAGCAATTTGCATATTGAACCACAGCGCATCTTTGCTTCTTTTCAAGTGGACTGTAGGAGTATAAACTGCTATTAAAGAGTTAAGAAAGTGTTAAAATTTGCGTACCGCGTGCTCAATATTCAGATTACGCAACAGAGAGAGCCCATTGACTGAGCAAATCTCGTTATGCATTGCTAAATAGTTAGCTTTGTTGAAGTTGTATCGAATACGATTTGGGCTCCCTCTATTGGATACTAGCTCGACAGATACCAAAAAATGAAGGGGAGAGTGATGGGGGTCGGGATCAACATAAGACGAGAGATTTGTGAAAATATGATCCAGGATTTTTTTTTACATTCGATGAGGAGTTAAGCTGTGTAAGAGAGCAAAGTGACAAGAAAGGTGAAAGAGTAATCGAGAAGTTGTCATTGGAGAGGATAACAGTATATAAGTGGTTCCAGGGGATGTTAGGAAGGTACGGCCAAAGAGTGGTACTGACCATATAACCTCCGCGAGTGCCAATACATTCGATCACAATGATGAGATACACTAACTAACTCCTAGCGAAGGCCCAAAAGTGGCTACAATGCTTAAACAAAAAGAAAAGAATGGTGATCATTGGTTTATCGTTTTTCTTGAATGCCGATATACTCGATCAAGATAATGAGAAACTCTAACTTTCTCAAAGTGATGATGTAAGGAACTATAGTGCTAAAACAAAAAGAAAGGAATGGTGATCATTGGCTTATCGTTTTTTTCGAATGTCAATACATTGGATCAAGATAATGAGATACTCTTACTATTTCAAAGCAAAGACCCGAAAGGGGCTATAATGCTTAAACGAAAAGAAAATTATGGTGATCATTGGTTTTTTTGTGCAATCTTATTGTGTGCCCTTGGTATTAGCACTTATTTCCTTAACAAAATGTTTTGCGTATGCCGCCGTTCCGGCCTTGAAGTGTAAATTGAAGAGTACATGACCCACTGAATATGAAAATGAACAAAAAGATTATGTTTGATAGTCTAGCGTTAATCATACGCTACAGAATGATATTCTAGAGCATTGAACTCACATAAGACCATCTCTTCACGTTTGGCCGTTTACCTTAAAAACAGGCACTGTTCCAAATGCAGACGGCAGTAGTACTAGATCTGTTAAAGTACTGTAAACAGGGTTTTTTCCCGATGCCCCCGTAAATTGTTGGGACAAATTTTGTGTATTTACATTGTGATATGAATTCAAATGCTAAATATGGCACAAAGCGATATCAATTTGATAGTAGTAAAAATTTTTTCAAGGAAGTTTTTATGCCAAAGAATTTTGCCTGAAACTCGGCAATTAGAAAAAATGATATCAAATGAGCAAAATATCACACTTGGCGAATACAATATCAAAAATGTTGGCAAATTTGTATATTTAGGTGCAAAAATAACAAGAGCTGGTATTGAAAGGGACGAAATACGCCGAAGTATACAGTTCGCAAATAAAATATTTTATTCAGTTTTGATGATCTTGAAGACCAACTGCATGCACAAAAAACAAAGCTCCAAGCATATGAATCTCTGATAAGACCTATGCTATGCTATGAGTGTGAAACATGAGTGTGAAACATGTGAAACATGACCTGAAAGCCAGGTCCTCAGGCAAATTATTGGAGCGAAGCTAGATGGAGACCACTGGCGAATTCGATGTATGAGATTTTTGACGAACTGGAGGTCTCAATGATTGTAAGACTACGGAAGCTGCCATGGGCTGGTCATATGAATCGTATGGACGAACAAGGGATACCCAAAAAAGTATTCGTTGAGAGAATTGAAGGGCGGAGACCAGTGGGGAAATCGAGGAAACGCTGGTCCGACTCGGTCGACGAAAGCAGTTCATCGCTGCTCGGATTTTGAAATCGCTTTTTTCGCACAGTCGTTGCGATCAGCAAGTGCCGTATGTTGGAAATTTATTCTCATCTGGCTGAATTATTCATCATTAGCAATCAAGAGTTAAAGGTTCTAACACCCTAAAGTTTGCTAATGAATGAATTTCCAGTCGGCAGTGATTTTTTTCCAATATGCGACAATTACAACAACGAACATTTGTTCGCGTCATTTAAGTGTGTTTTTTGCATTATTATTGAAGGTGCGAGCATCTGGTCGCATGAAATATCGCTTAGTGCACAGCTGAGAAGAACTATGCAAACGAGTGCAATGGAGCATCAGCTGTGCGCTTTGCGAACGGGATGCGTCGGCAACGGCAGTTGCGAACTGTTGAACATTTGACCGGGCAGAGTTTTTGGCGGGATTGGTTTTTGAGTTAGTTTTTTAGTGATGTTAAGGCGAAAGTGGAAAAACTGAGATCATGATGTGAATCGAGGGGGAAATTGATTTTTGCGCGTGAATTATCAGGAATTGCAGTGCAAACTCTTTCGTAATTTTGATTTTCTTTCTTGGAAGAAGAAAAACACTCAAATTTGAGAAGGGTGTTGTGTTGCAAATACAATTTGACAATAGCACTTAAACAGAAAAAGCTCGCTTGAGAACGCAGTGTATTAGAAGTAAATCTTCCTTATTAGTTGTATGGATGGAATAAATTGCAGCCAAGGGCGGCAAATAGTAATTACTCGAGTATTTCGTTGGACGGCAACAATGTTAAATATTTTACTAAAATCAAATTAGTGCAAGTTTGGAGTTATGAAGGGAAGAAAAGAGAGAACTAGCAGTTGGTTATAATTCAGTGAATAAAAAACCCAGAAAGAAAACGAAGAGTGAATTATCAATCGGATAAAAAGAAAAAAAAAGTGCGGAAGTCTAAATTAATAGAGAAAAAGAAGAATGGTCAGAACAGGGTGTTAGGGCAAGTGGCCATTTTCAATTGCTTTGATTTTATTTCTTCCCTACACATACACATTTTGTTAAAATGTTCCGTGTCTCCACGCTTTTTGTTGTATTTCACGGGGTGCTCGGAGTTCTGCAAGAAAAGAAGTGAGTATCAATGTTATTTTTTTCTATCTTTTATATTTTGCATTCTGGTCGAATTAGCTTGTTCGTGTTCTTTCTTATATTTGATTAATTTTTTTCTTCTTTGATTGTGTTTTATATTAGATTATTTTTAAATTTTGAGGTGAGCTTTTGTTTGTTTTTATATATTTTTATTTGCAAATAATTTGTTTTGAATTTTGCTTTGTTGTAAATAAAACGGTCATGTTGGTGTACAACCTATTTTTTTCATTTCTCAGAATGACATCTTCACCTCCCGTCCGCTTCCCTTCTTGCTAGGTTTTCTATGTGGGCTGGCTCAGAACAAGCAGAGGGTGCCCCGGACGACCCAAGATACGATTAACTACTTGCCGGCCTCATTATATCACCCCGGGTCAAGCATCCTTCTGCTACAAATCAATGCCTGCAACTACGGGGCTTCCGTGGTTACAACAGATTGATTTGTGGAAGTATGGTAAGCTAAATTTAACTTTATTAGAAATTTTAGTATTTGCATTTTATGTAGCGTATCAGTAGAATATTAGATGTATTTCGTGCGTTCCTTCAAAGGGCTGCTGAGAATACTTCCAGCCGTCTTTTACGCATTTATTGTGAGTGGGGTAAACGTTCAAATTATCGTTTGCTTGAATTTACACACAAAGTCTTAGTGTGGTTATTTATTTATTTAAATCCATTTTACAGATAAAAATTCAATTACAAAATAAACTCAGACAATCAAATATCGTGTATCAAGCAGAAAAAATTAAGAACACTAATTAAAACATGTAAGACAAGAAATCAGAGGCGAGATGAAAATTTGAAAAATTGAGTGGTAAGGAAATATTAATCGCAATTAACAAAAAGTAATGTCTTTAATTTATTTTTAAATACCAAGTGGGACGTGGATGGAGAACCAAGCTCGAGGTTATTATGCTTTCTGATAATTCGTGGCGTAATTTACTGAAAATATAAATCCGTGCGTGCGTACGGAGCCCGAGAATGTTATTAGACCGACTAGGATGCGCATACTGTCTGTAGTGCAAGTCTTGGTTTTGACTGGAGGCAATTTGTTGGTGGTACAACTTGTAAAGGAAACACTGATCTAAGAAGGTTCTACGAGGCAACAGAGAAGGGAGACGAAGTATGGGTAAACGACGCTCATAGGACTCATAGGTTAAGTTGAATTTGAGGAACCAAATACTGGCAAACTTACGCTGAACAGCTTCTAGCAAGCTCACAATATATAAGGGTCTAGGAGACTACATTACCGAGTAGTACTCAAGAAGTGCATGGATGAGACATGTGAAAAAGTGAACAGCGGTTGAAATATTTGCAAACTTGTGCAAATGCCACATAATAAAACTAGAAACGTTTGATGCCTTGGTAATTATAATGCTAAAAATATGGGCATCAAATTTAAGTTTGGGATCAAATATTACACCAAGATCTTTGCATGAGTTTGCAAAGGAGAGAAAAACATCACATAGGGTGTAATTGAATGTTAACGGAACAATTTTCTGAGTAAAAGTCATTTTGAAATATTTGGAATTATTGATACGAAGGGAGTTTGCATTAAACCAGTTATAGAGGTTAAAGATATAATTGTGGAGTTGCTGACAATCGTCAAGAGATTTAATTATCCGGAATACCTTGAAATCATCAGCATTTAGGAGACAAGAAGAGGAAATTACAGAGGAAAGATCAGTGATAAACAGTAAGAAAAGAAGAAATCCAAGGATAAACCTTTGAAGGACGCTAGATCTAGGATTGAATGGAAAGGAGGTTATTCCGTAGAGGTTAGCACGATATGAACGAGATGATAGATATGATGAGATCCAAGAATATTGGGAACCGGATATGCCGAGCAAAGCCAGCTTTTGACAGAGAAGAACACAGTCCACGGAGTCAAAAGCTTTGGAGAAGTCCGTGAATATTGCATCAACTTGAAGCTGTTTATCTAGAACTCTTGCAATATAATCTTCAAACTCAGCCAAGATTGAGAAAGTTGAACGACGCAGCAAGAATCCATGTTGCTGTGTTTTGACAATTTCGCTCAATGATTCCAGAAGCCTGTTGTGTGCAAGTCATTCCAGTAGCTTAGGGAAACAGGAGAGGAGTAACATGGGACGATAGTTTGAAACAGTTGATGGGTCACCGTGTTTAAAGATACGAAAAACATTTGCATTTTTCCAGTACGTAGGAAAGGTGCCAGTACTAAGGCTGAGATGGATTATAAGGGATAAAGGAAAACACAAAGAGGAAGAAAGTTATTTTACAAATATATTTGGCAATCTATCGAGGCCCGGACTAACATTCGGATCGAGGAAGTTAATAAGGGATTCAACTTCAAAAGGATCAGTAGAGTAGGATGTAATTGATGCTGGACAAGTTTAAATTGAGTTTAGGCAGGAGTGTAGTATATCATAAGAGGAAAAAGTAGAAGAAAAAATTTTGCAAATAAGTTTGAAAAATCCTGCATCAGTATTAATCCATTTAATAGTATGTGGGATGGTAGAGAAAGATTTAAAAAATCGGATGTACCACCAAAAGGATTTATTTATTATTTGTCAGGAGGGAACTCTCTAAACTGCTGAAGTAATTTTTTGAGCTCTTTCTTAGCCAAAGAATGCAATCTACAAAAACTCTGTTTGATATCATCGTTTCCGGTTAATTTATAGTGCCTATGCCCCTTGTCTTTGACTTTTAAGGCAGAGAAAACTCTTCGAATAACCATAGGCTTCATTTTAGCTTTGCGAAGAGCTTGCAGAGGAGTATAATGAGCAACCAGATTGCAAAGGTGGGCTTAAAATTTGTTCAAACACTTTCACAGTCAAGGCGAGAGAAGAAAGTGCACCAGTTGACCGAGTCCAGATTGGTTTTAATTGCCCCATAATTTGCTCAGAAGAAGTTGTAACGATAAACTGGGGCAATTTTCTGAGGTTTTAGGGCATCAATGGTTAGTGCTAGACACAAAGGTGGATGGTGGAGATCAGGTAGAATAAAAGGATGTAAAACAGGATTTATTGATAGACAATCAGTTTGAACATTTGACAAGACAAGGTCCAAAAGGCGACCATTAGGATTACTGATATGGTAAACTGTGAAAAAGAACAAAAGGGAAGAAAGTAAGAAAGTAACAAAGAAAAATTATTTGTTGAGGAAATACTAAATGTTGTGAAGCGATCCCATTTCATTGACGGTAGGATGGTCCCCACAAATTATAATTTTAGAATGTGGATGACGAGCAAGAAGATAGGTGGTAAGTTCACCGAAGAAGGCTTCGTACACAGTTAGAGAGAATTACTGGGAATATACACAGAGGAAATTAATAAAGAGGAGTTATCAGGAAGAGGGATTATAGCAGTTACACACTCAACAGCACGAGTAAATTTGAAGTCAGCGAAAAGTAAACTACAAAGGGTTTTGCAGACTGCAACAAAGACTCCCCCACCATTAAATTTATTAGTTACGTTAAGTTCACGGTCGCATTGGTAAACTAAGCAATTTGGTAAAATTTCCGCATGTGAAATATTTTGGAATCGTTAGTTAATTGAGAAACGAGTAATAAATGCTCAAGTTTGGTTGTTAACCACAAACATTATAATAACAAATAGAAATAGTTGAATAATTTGAAGAAAAGAATTTCTTTCAGTGTTAAATAATCCTTGAAGGTTGTTGAAGCCGCTGGAAATCCGCACCAAGGCAAAATCGCCGCTTAAGTTTCCTTGTATCAAATACTTTAACGAGTGTCCCCTTTGGCCGAAATTCGCGACGAAGTAGGAAGTAGGAATTTATATAATAAAAACACTGTATCTGCTCCAAAGCTACACCTTTATTTTAAAGATGTATATGAACATTTCGAGAGTAACTTGCAATCTTCTTCAGTCCATTGATACTAAAATCATTGGCAATACAATGTGATATCAAATGCTACGAGATTTTAAGGTACTAAAAGGTTTTAAAGGATCATAAAATTTAAGAAAAATTTAAAGCGATAATAATGACTGAACATTGAATGAAAACACAATTAAAGGAACAAGAGTAATTAACTAATAAGGGTGATCTCCGATTCCTTCTAGCCAGTCTCTTAATTAACTTCGATGGACAATGTCCTTTGTCTGTGTTCATACGTGTTTAGGGGTCTTGCCACATTATGTAGAGGCTCTCCCAAGCGTCCAATGTATAAGGTCGGTTAAAGTTTCCTATGCTGTCTCTATTTTCAATTATATGTACGGCTACTGCCGATCGCACCGTGTTGAGACCCCGCCTTTCCCCGGATTTCGCTTCTTTCAAGTGTTCTTGGAACCGTGTAGTGATGAGTCGCTTGGTCTGACCGATATAGCATTTTTCACAACCATTACACTGAATTTGGTAAATGCCGCTCATTTTGTTACTTTTCAGGGAGTCTTTTTCGTTGCTCAGTAGATTTTTGAGAGTCGCGTTTCTGGTGGCGGCTGTGATGTTGATGTCGAATCGTTTGAAGAGAAACTTAATGCTGTAGAATGAATCCGCCATCGGAATGCTTATCCATTTTGGTGTTTTCAGGGTTTTCTTGTTTACAGAGAGTCGTATGCTTATTTTTGAAGGCATCCTGTTGTTTTTTGGCTATTAATTTTTCGATGGCATTAGGGCCATACCCGTTTTTGATGGCAGTATCCATAATATATGCTTTTTCCTTAACGTGCACATTTTCCGTTAAGGGAAAGGTAACAAGCCGATGTATCCAACTGTTGTAGGCTGCCATTTTTTGCATTATTGGATGTGCTGTAGTTTCTGGTAAAGCCCTTTGAGTAGAAGTACTCTTCCTGTAAAGTTCAAATTCGATTGTCCCGTTGTTGTTAATGATGACGAGGTTCAGGAATAGTAATCTTCCACTTGTTTCTTTTTCATAGTGAACTGAATTTTTGGATGAATTTTGTTGATCAAAGAGAGTAAGTTACTCTCGAAATGGCCATATCCCTCTTTTAAATAAAATTGTAATTTTGGAGTAGATACAGTGTTGAATAACTACAAGTTTTGGGAAACAATACTACTAGGATCGAAAGTTCAGCCGGAAGGGTCAGTTTGAATGAACTTATAACCTTGTCAGGAAGGTTATCTTTTGTTTTGTTTTACGTATCTGAAAATTCTAGGCATGTAACCAGGCTTCGATGTTACGTAGCTGGCAAGTGCATCCTTGGTTGTGTTTAAAAAGGCCTTGATATGAACAATTGTAGAGGCGGGGAGACTGCTCCCGATACTTCGTTATCAGCTAACAGACTATCTATACAAATTTGTGGCTCGGATTGCGGCTGAAGCTTTTGTTGCTTCTGCATATACAGAATAGACTGCTGCATATACAAGATCGAATGCTGCTTGCGACTATTTTGTTGCAGGTCCATAGCTTCGCTAAGTGGAGTAAAAATCGATTCCTGACTACCTGCTTGCTATTGTTGCGTAAGCACGGTTCGCGTAAGAGGCCAATGCTATCCAAGAGGAGATACGGTAGAATTTTGCATAATACAATGGCGGCGTGATGACACCAGTCCTTCATATGCACTGGGCGAAAGTAACTGCGGGGACAGCAGAAGATATTGAGGTGTCGAGGGTTGTTCCAGAAATTGCTGCTGCTGATCCTCACTCTGCGGCAGACTCAGGAGCAATTGCTGAAGTTACTGTTATTGTATAGCATGTGAACTCTCGGGAGGTAGAACATTGACACCCTGTTCGGGTTGCTGGTCCATCCGGCATGTAGCAGGTAATTCAGCCTGGGCAATTGAAACGAGAGACGCTAAAGAAGCTAGTGTCTCTTCAAGTTTAACATACATTTTCAAAAAAGAGGTTGAAAGGGACTCCACTGTAGCATTAGCTGATCGGAGCCGGTCGATTAATGAAAAACTGGTATATTAACGGCATGTAACGCAGTTCCAGTTTACCCCAGAATCGCTTCTGATAATATTGTCAGCCACTGGACCAGTTAAATTAACACATCCGCAAAGACCAAAACATGATTTTGGTTTTGTTCGGCCTATCTAAGCAAGTAGTAGCCATGCGCCTTGACATTATGCAAGTAAAAGTTAGTTTAAGAATTAGCACGATCGTTCAATAAATTTACATAAACTTGTAGAGGTGAGTCTTCGATTAATTAGTTCAAACAATAAGCTAACGCCTAAAGATGTGTAAAGCCAACTTGTATATCAAGTTCTTGCTTAGCTTGAACACGAACCTAGTATTCTGATCCACATACACCCTACAAGGGGGAATGGAGTGGTGGAGTTCGTGACTGGTTGAAGTCACGACAAAAAGTTTTACAAAGACACTAGGAGCGACAAGTGTTCACGAATTTACGATTAGCAAAACACTATTTGACGATGGATCGCGATATGGTGTGATACTGAAGCTTTTCCATTCGAATAAGAACAAAGAAAAATTTACTTATGATTGAGATGAGTAATTTCAATAGTAGAAACCACCCTATCTCGGCTAGCCAAGATGCACTATCTTAACACGGTCGAGAACAAGACCACACCAAGACACTAACCGATAAAACTTCAGCGGTGAATTAATGAAAGAAACTTGTAAATTAGGCGATTTTATGGTACAGCGAAAAGAAACACAGCAAAGCCCGTTGACTATTAACTGCTATGTCACTTTCTGGGAATACTTACAGCTGTTTTTCTCATATTCATTGTGTGTGAGGCGCACGTGCAAATTATAGGTTGGTTAAGTTTACGTGCAAGATCTACGTGTGGTTATGTCACCTTCTGGGAATACTTCCGGCCATATTCCACGCATTTATGTTGTGTGGGGCACGCACACAAATTGTCGGTTCCTGGTGGTTGAAAACATTGAATTTACGCTCAAAGTCTAAATTTTATTTGAAGTGGCACCACTGGCAGCAAGCTAAGCCTGCACTTAATTGCAACCAAACTCGCCAACACGAACTATCATGATGCACCATGTGGATGATCGATGACAGTTCTTGATGGAGACTTCAGTTACGACTAACGTCTCGGGAAACGTCATTAGCTAGGGCCGGATTACGGGATGCTTCATATACAAACATTTTTTTGTGGCGCAACTTTTATTCAAAAAGAAAAAAAATAGTTAAAAAAATGTGTTTGCGGGAAACCTTGCTGTGACGCACGAATACACAAGTAGATGGACAAACGAACAAGAAAGTCATGATTTTAGTAGGGTTTTGTAAAATAATTTTGCAAAGCCCCTAAAATCAAAAATTATAACAATATTCAAAACATTGAAAAGCTATTAGTATACAAATTAACATCAGTTTGAGCGGTTTTTCGTATGCTGAATCCCATATTTTATTATGCTTTAAAATCAATCGATCAGGCTAGACAGTAACTAGGACTTATAGCACCCACTAAACCCAATTAGTCCATCAGGTCAATACGACTACTGAAACTGTTCCTACATTGAACAAATCAACGATCTATATTTGCAACATTCATTTGAAGCTACCGTCATTTCTACCTATTAAATTCCCATCCTTTCAACAGGATAATTGTGTTGTTTATTTGGTCAGTGCAATGTATTTCACCATAAATCATGGGCCTTCCAAAATAATTGCCAATTAGCGTTTAGTAACGGCCATAAACCGCACTGTATTTGACTTTTGTATTAATTACAACAAAATTAGCAGACAATTACGATGGTATTTGATCAGTTAAATATACGAAACTATTTTATTTTATTCACATACATCATACTTGTAGGTGGGCATAGCATAACGTATGAATGTTTCACTTGTTTACACTTTGCATACAAGTACAGCGTGGTAAAATGAACATTGATTATTTTGTGTATTATGAGCATTTTGTAAATTTTGTGTAAAGTTGGCAAAATTGATAGTTAAGGTACACTCATAAAAGGCATTGTTTAATATAGACATTATGGGAATTTATTATTAGTGAATGCATTATTTAATCTATTAGAGTACGTTGGAATTTAATGGTAGGGGGAATAAATCTGGAATGAATCAAATTTTTTTGGAATTTTTACGAAGAAAAGTGCTTATACGAGGCAAAAAATAACTTTAAGCTACGTTTATTGTTAGGATGAGTCCAAAATAAAGCTAGAAAAAATATACTTCTCAGAGTTAAGTACAAAATACTAATTAATGTCTTCTTATGGAATTTGCTAATAAGCATCCTTTTGCTTTGATGGATAGGAAATGTGAAGCTTTTTTCAACACAAATGAATGCACAATGTTAATGAAGTAACATCTTTCTCCCAGGATACGCATTTGTTGTCTCCTTACGAACATAATCTGACACATCGAAAGAACACTAATCTAAAGAGCTTAGTACATTTCAATTCTCTAGCAAATTTCTTAGGTTACTAAGGATATGAATAGTTTCTGAATGTTTTCCCTTAAACCATTTCTTGAAGTTTCAGAATAAGTACTTACTGTTTCATTAGATGAATCGGATACCCTCTATTGGTTTCTATTATGAAACTACGCAAAGAGATTGAATAAATCGTTTAACAAAACAAAATGTATCTACTATTGCCCACTGACTATTGCATAGAATGTTGAGCTGCTTCTTCATTCCTTAATAGGATTCTATCCTGCCCAAACAAAAGGCATTTAGAGAAAATGTAATTTTCTATTTTTTATCTCTTATTCAGTATCTCAAGAAGCATTTCTTTTTCTCAAGAATTCTCTTACATCTTGGAGAAATGGGAGAATGCGGAATGTGGACATTTTACGTAAAGATATCTTAAATGATTCAATCCATTCAATTTAAATGAGTGAACATTTTTTCGGAAATTGGCTATATGTGGAAATATTAAAATATTTATTTCGCATGAAAAAACTTTGGCGTCAAATTCGTTGGAAGAAATTTGTAACAGAGAGTAGATTACGATACACACCACTACATGCCTAGGCATTCATTTCAGGATCACGCCGATGTGAAATGGAGCTCCTATTTCAAATTTTGAACTACTTTAGTCCGCCTAGGAATAGGAATTTGAAGAAATTGTAATTATTACGGTTTCTGCAATAAAATAAGAAACCCTATTGAAATCACGTCTCTATGTCATAACAGTTCTTATCCGAAACTATTGAAGCTACAGCTATGAAATCTGGTGGAAAGGTCAGACGTAGCAACTTCTTGAAAGTTTTGAGGGGCAAAAATTTTTCAGATGGTTTTAAGGGGCGCCTCCTCATATAGAAAGGTGACCCTTCAAAAAAATTGTTCACCATTGGTAGTCAAGTAGGGCATCATTCGAATGGTCTTACCGAGATATTTTCAAAACAAGTCTTAAAATTACCTATTCAGTACCGAGAGGGCAGAGAAAAGGAAAAACGAAATTTTCACGTACTCCCCTACGATTGGACCCGTTTCATCCGTAAAATCACAAAAAATCATGAGTGCAGACATTTATGAGTACAACAACAACAAATACGTCAGAAATCAAAATTCAAATTTGTTAGTAATAGCATGATTTATCAATTTTACATTTTCGTGAATAAAACCGTAACGGCACCCTTACGTTCGATGAAATTTGATACACCAATGGCTATATACAAGGCTAACCTGCTCTGATCTAATAGTATTTAAGGAAGCTACAGCGACTTTAATTTTCCTGTGTTACTATACATGAAATTTTGTAGGCATAAGGGTTTTCTATTAACGTACATTACTTTAAAATTTTAAGAAGCCCAAAGGCACCGTTACGATTTTTGCGGTGAACGTAAAATTTACAAATTGTACTATTATTAACAGAGTTGAATAAGTTTTGATTCCTAAGGTATTTGTTGCCCTTATACTCATAAATACCCACCATAGTGATGCTTTTTTCGTTTTTCGGCTCAAAGATGTTCATCGCCAGGAAAGGGGACACAAATATTCTTTGTATATTTTGCCTCCTCCTTGACACCCTGATGCAAAAAATTACTGCTTCAGAATATGAGGTGATGCTGAACACAATTTTCTGAATGTATAAAGACCCTTCATTTAATACCCTACTCGACTGCATTTGATGAGAAATAATTAATAAATTAGTAGTTGGTAAGGTGTGTTCGGGGGAGATTATACGGATATATCTTTCATTAATGTAAAAATAATAACGAAAACATATAATATTAGCTTTCTATTGCAAATTATACCCGCAATAATTTTTAAGTTTGAATTACGTATATACATATTTAATGTCAAGCAGATGACGTTTATTAGGGTCACAAATTCAAAATTTCAATTTTCGAGATTTTTTTGCTGCCATTATATTGAGAACCTCATTCGGGTCGACACCTAAGCCCCCATGTATTGACAGTACGGCGAGCACACTGAGTCTTTCGTTGCCAGTCGAGTTACGTACATAAGTTTTGATTCTCTTCAATGTCGAGAATGATCTCTCCACACTCGTTGTTGTAACCGGAAGAGTCGCCAAAACTGTTAAAAGATACTTGATTGTTGAAAATCTGTTTGTGTCACAAAAACCCAAAACTTCCAAAACCCCGGCATCTCTCTTCAGTCCTGATAATTTCTCACACCACAATTTATACTCCGCTCTCACTGCGGATTCTGAGACTTGATCATCAAAGTATGGCGCAAGATTATCCAAGTCATCTACTTTTTCAAAAGATGCAAATTCTGGTAAAAGTATCTGTGGGCTCGACAGGATTCCCTCATTTTCGTTGAGGAACTTGTCTGACAAATTCTGAATCAGCGTATCGACACAAGGAATGAACACAGCACAACGAAAGAAGGATTCAACAGAGTCTGTTTGATGGTTTGAACGAGCTGTTTGCTTTACTGTGAGTCTCGGAATTTCGATTTCAATATCAAACGCCTCTTTCGAAAGCTTTTCAGTTGCTCAGAAAATTTCGTTGAACGATACTTCTGCATTTTTTCGTTCTTCTTGAAGAATATCAATAATTTCGTGAACATGCTTCACTGCTGAAGCCAAATTACGCGATTTTTCTTGTAATCGAACTGACAAAGGTAGCGTAAAACTGTAAAGGTTGTCCCAAACCAACAGACTGACAATAAACTCGCTTTTCTGGACTGCCGCAAGTAAGCAAACCGCTGTTTTTTGAAATTATCCAAGATTTTTCAGAAATTTCTTCTAATGCCATGCGGATGATCTTGAATAGTTCGACAAAGGATAGTATGCTGTCATGTCATTCAATGAACATTGTTTCACAAAGACGAATAAGCCTCTTCTTGTTGCTCTCTGGAGCATGAAGAATTTTCGTCGCATATGCGTGTTTTCTAAATAAGTTGATAACATCATTCACAATCCCAAGACAATTCCGAACAGGTGGTACTGACATGACATTTGACAATGCGATGTTCAAACGATGGCTATAACAATGGAAGTACATCATCAATGGATACAGATTCTTCATTCTTGCCTGGACGCCACTGATGTGACCGGACATGTTCCGTGCTCCATCATAACCATGACCGGTGCATTTTTCCATTTTAAGACTCAATTCGCCACAACGTTTCTGAAGAGCTTCGGTTATTTTTTCAGAAGTCTGGCTGTAAATTGGTGCGAACCCTACAAAATCTTCACGAATAATCTGTTTGCCCAAATCTTCGTGTAAGTCAAGGTATCTGAGACATAATGACATTTGTTCCGTGCCTGATATATCCATAGTTTTATCCTCGAGCAAGGTGAAACATGGTGCATTATCAACTTTCTTAATGATTTTTCTGATGATGATGTCGGAACAGATCTGAATTATTTCATTCTGGATATCTGGACTCATGTAAGAAGCATTTTTGGGATTATTGAGAACATGTCTCTTCAGGTTCACATCCCCGGAATCAATCCGAAATCGCAAAAGAGCTCGCAATTTTCCATCATTCAATTGTGATCTTGTTAACGACAAAGGCCCACTATCGTGGTCGCCTCTCAACGGTAATTCTTGTTCAGCACAAAAAAGAATCGTTTTAACAATCGGTATGATTGCTGCTCTGTTTTCTTCTTTCTCTTTGGCTTGCTGCAAATCCAATATAGAAACAATATCAGATCGTTTCCCGGAAAATATTTCGAGAAAATTTTTGGCAACCTCGACACAAGTTTTGTGGTATTCCTTGTTTGCATGCCTCCCAAAATCTTCTCTCGCATTTTTCCAATTTCTGTAACAGCTAGTCACAAGTTTTCCTGGAATTTCATGGTTTCCTCTGCCAACTCCTTCATGAAAAAACAGCCAGCACGGTTTCAAGTACACGCCATCTTCTTTTGCAGAATAATGCAGGAAAGAGAAATCTCTGATCCAAGATTCTTGAAAACTTCTGTTGCGCCGATTTATGCAAGTAGTGGGATATGCGTTCCTGTTTGAGTGCATCGATGAAGTCAATACAAGCTTCTTTGTGCAATCGTCTAAGGAGAACCATACTGCCAATGTCAAGTTTTGGATCGACAACACCCGTCTTCGGAGAATCATGATTAAAAGTTCGAGAATGCAGAACGTCATCTGCAATAAACGAGAAGAATTAATTGCATAAACAAATCAAAAGAATTTTTTATCACCAATTTTTAGATCATTTATTATTCAAAGATCGTCATGAGGATTCAAGTCATTGCAGGAATTTATTTAAATTTCATAAGTTCTGCTAATCACATCCATTGTCTAAACTTTTACCACACAATATATCAAATATACAACAATTTACTTTACACCAGAAATCCCTAACACGCTATTTGAGTTCAATAGAAATTGTAAATTGCTGATTAAATCATCTCAATATCACATAGTTATTCATTGAACATTATGCGTTACAATAAACAGTTTGAAAGGGTTTCTTCTTCAAGCTATACCTATGTATGTTTAAATGTTTACCATTAGCGACCAATTATAAGTACTTGAAATAATAATAAATGAATTCATGTTTAGAAAATTATTATGCATACAATAACTTATAGTTCTTACTGTATTATATGTAAACAGTATCACTAGAAATTTCAACATAACAAATGTTGAAGTAAGAGACGATAACATTCCATTGAATTTAATGTGAAAGGGCTTGCACGAGTCTATTTTTAGTCAGATGAATTCAGTGTTAAAAGTGACCTAAGAGAATTCACATCTTATCTACTGTTGTTGTGTCTTGAGTTTATCCGGAAAATTAAATACATTTTGAAAGAACACAGAATCTCAATGTTGCATTACTTTCGAGATTTATTCATCCATTATATTAGGTCTGATGAGGTTTGATGACGTTTCTTGGTATAAAATATTTTGCCGAAATTTTTACAAATGTAAATATAAAACCAGTCGGGTAGACAGCCCTACGTTCGTATCAGAAAGGTTTTGTTCTCAAACTATGATATGCATTCACCAATAATGAATAACCACAAGAACTCCTTCATTGACATGCACATGAATATTTGGTTAAAAAGAAAACCAACGTTACTTCATTTTAAGCCGCCGTTATTTTGTTGTGGTATTACTGATATTACTGATTGAATGAGATCTCAAAGATATTTATGGCATTCATATAATCAGAAGTTTTTGAGAAGATCCAATCAAAACTGTAGTTTCTGGTTCAATGAAAAGCCAAACGAGTAGAAACATCATGCGTGGTTGTTAAAATTGAATAAATTTAAAACGGCCATAGCTTTTTCAAATATACGTCGATTTTTATTAAACTTACAAGTTATAGAATAGAACTAGCGAAATACCACAATTTGTTGAATTTAAGGATACTCTAGCGATTATATTGAGGAAAATTTAAAACTCATACATCATGGTATTTTTACCAAAATTGAGTGAATTTGAACTTCAAAAGTATTTGTCGTTATTTTACTCTTAAAATGACAATCTCCATGATTTTCTTCAGCTTTTATAACCCACACAAAAATTTCATACATTTTCCCAACACTACACCCCACGAAGCTTGCAACACTATTTCAGGGCTCGTTTTTGAAATGTTAAGGGTCCCCTTCCGCTTTGCCCCTTCCCCCCTTAAGAACCATTGAAAATGTTTCTGATACCAAAAGAATTCCGAGAGGCCATCATTTCTGAGTTTGGTATCTGTAGCTGCTAGAATTTCGAAGAAAAACCGCTGTGGCAGACGGATGGACAGAGAACAGGTCGTGATTTCAATTGAGTTTTGTAAGAAGTACAAAACCCTAACAACCCGCAATCAGTGCATGCTGTAATTAGATTACTTACCGGAAACTTCTGATGTTGTAGGTGTTGCGACAGACATTATTTTATTCGACACGTTTTCCTCTGAATCATCGTGATCTGTAGTATTTTAATTGAAATTTTGCATATTATTACAAATCATTAATCGGTTTATACTCAGATTCTGTTACTCACCATCGATTATTGAAGTTGTAGAAGTTTTTGCTGCGCATCTTCGTCATCTGTAAAATTTTTATTCAAATTTATATTTTGAAAATTATCGTCAAAAATTACACTAATGTAGAGGACTCACCTCTCAGTTCATTTTTTCTAGATTTCTTAAAGAAATCACCAATACGTCGTTGGCTTTGAATTTGTATACGTTTCATGCCGATGAGATGTAAATTATAGTTTTGAAACAAAATCAGTTCACTCACGCCCGTGACAGTGACGATGTGTAACAATATAGTTAAAACAAGAGATTGAGATATGCCGCACAGATGAATATATGCCACAAACCCACAAGCCAACGTAAAACTAAGGCTGGGCGCCCATGGTGATTAAAAAACGAGCGATTAAAAATCGCGCATTAAAAAATCGCACCATAACGCCTAGGGCGACTAATAGTCGCGCGGCTATTTGAGAACACACCTGCGCATATTTGTGATGCTCTCAGATGACCATGAATGCTTGCTGGCAGTTGTGCTGATGCGCACAGGGCGCGATAAATGTGGGTGGAAATGAGACAGTGTCGCTTCATCTTATAAGCGCATGTATGTATACTCATCCTTTATCCTCTCCTGAAAAATCGCTAAATGTTTTGCGTTAAAAAAGTCGCAAATACCCTGTGGGCGCGGCTACATATAAACACGTGTAATTTTAAATAGCGACTTTTTCCAGCGCGATTAAAAACGCAATGGGCGCCTAGCCTAAGGCAACCACACGAATTTTGCATTTATAGTAGTCAGCCTACATGTGCCCAAGTTCCAAGGAACTTTCAGCCTACTTCCGCGAATGCCCTCCAACTGATTGTATGAAAAGTATACATACATATGTATATCATTTCGTGAATGGAACTCGATTCGACTTTCATGATCGACTAGTCGGTACCTTTAGTCAACTGAAGAAGAGAAGGAAAACAATAGATAGTCAGCACTATCGATAGTACCTGATAGTTTTGAAAAAATTATGGATAGTTTCGATAGTCAAACGTGAACTTATAACAGCAACGTTTTTACACTTTTTGGATGTGGGACGACTACAGGATAGTCGCGCGGCAATCGGAACTTCCAAATGGTTAATAAGAAGAATCACAGCTGATTCTAAAAGTTCTCGTCAAGACCTTTCTTTTGATGTATTTGACAAAAAAATTTAAGGTCAGGATTTTAAGGGCGATTTTACCTGCAAAAACGTAAAATTTACAAATCATAGCATTATGAACAAAGTTGATCGAATTTCGACTTTTGAGGTATTTGTTGCTAATGTGTTCATTTTCATTTTCATTTTCCAATCGTGAGACGGGGGACACCGATTCTTCATATACATATTTTGCTTCCCCCGCACTCTCATATGATGCTACCTCACTTTTAACACCTGATTTTCAAAGCTCTCATCATTACCTTTCTTTGGATATCCATTTCGACTTTATTTGACAAAAAAATTGTTTTTAAGGACCACGTCAATGTAGGGGGCAACCCCTAAAAACCTTATAATTTTTGTATTCCGAATTTGAAGAGAGCACCACTTTTGACCTATATGCAAATTTTCATCTTTCTAGCTTATTAAATTTCCGAGAAAATTTGCTGTGATAACCGGACGGACGGACAGACAGCTCGTGAAACTAGTTGGATTTTGTAAAAATTGTTTTACAAACCCTAAAAACTGCAGGCACGATTCGGAAAAAGGGAACGAGAATGGAAGGGAAGATAAACAAATGCATTTGATGGCCGCTGCGACAGTTTGAAGAGTTGCCATTCTACACTAAAAGTTTTATTTTCATTGATTTCTGAAATTGATTTGTGCGGAAATTTAGAACGGCACCCCTATTGAACATGATCGACTGAATTTCCAATATGATGTCAGGCAAAACAACTTAAATGGAAAATGCCAATGGTAGAAAATTAAGCCGCAAATGTTTGGAAATGGAATTTTATAGCCTAAAAGAAGAAAAATGCTTTTGCGAAACACTACCGAAAACTATCGATAGTACAAAGAACTATCGATAGTGTTACGATAGCGAAATACTATCGATAGTGTCGATAGTGCTATGGATAGTTTTCCTTCACTAGACTGAAGTCGATTTTTATTTTGAAACAGCAATGCATTTGCAGAGACTTTGTAATTGCAAATTGGGTAAAAACGGAAATCTTCGCTGTATATATTTAAGAACATTTCCTATTGTTCTTCGTGCCAGAAATTTTAAAATTTAAGACGGTCTGAGAAATCTCTAAGATAATTTATTGTTAATATTAAAACTGCTGCAAATGGAAATAAGAAGATGGCACAATGCATTAGGCACACATAAACGGAACACTTCCGTTATCCCTCACGTTGCAGATTTCGTTTTGAAATCTTTTCTTTCGGTTATATACGCCAACAAAAATTCAAAAATATTGGCAGTATAATCACTCGGACAAGGCTTACCATTTCTTTTAAAAATATTATGCCAAATGAAATCAGAATTTTTATTTTACAAAACCCAAAAAGTTAATATGAAAACTGTCTTAAACTTGGCACTGTTTCAATTTCTATCCGGGTAAATTTTTCTATACTTTCCCGCTTTACACTATTCTACCTCCCCTATTCCGAAAACAGGTGAAAGAATTTTTTTTTTCTCAGAGAGTAAATCTTAACGGTTTTTTCAGGGATTCGAGCCTAAAGATCAAATGAAATTACATTTTCTGGATTTCATTTACGGAATTTTATTTAGTTTCTTTGAAATTGAAAATAACGGTCACAAAAGTCGAAAGTCGACGCGAATAGTCGATTTGTGTCGAAGTCGATCACCAAAAGTCGACTTAAAGAAAATCGACTTTTAACGAGCAAAAGTCGACTTTCGACTAAATTCGAAATCGACTTGACAATCCCTAATTTCACTTCACTTTAGATGGCATTTGCAATTAAACATATGTAGAAACTAAACCAATTTTTACACCACAAGGGGTGGTACTATCACTAGGTGTTCCGCAGCCTGTCTGGATTTCAACCTTGAAATCCATCTCGATCCTGTCCAAAACGTTGAATTTTTGTGGCCTTTTCCACGATTCTCTGTGTATTTTCATACATTTACTTTCTACTGTTGTTTGGCTTTTTCTAGTTCTAGTAATATATGGACGAGTATACGAGTATGTTTTAAAGTGTGAAATAAATGCATAATTATGTCGTCGTCTTGAAGAAACAGCAAATTGTCGATTGACATCTGTTCAATACATAATTTATGTCTATAGGAAAATTGTTGAATTCGCAGAGGTTCGGGCGGGCCCTACGGCTGGCTACGGCCCTGCTTTGTTCTATTCAGAAAGTACAAGTACAAGCAATAACACATACAATCATAAAATTTGCTTCAATACCCCCACTAAATTTTATAAAGAAAACTTTCAAATTTGCCTGTTAAAAAAAATTATGTAACGAAAACATTCAGTAATATTTCTCTTATATGAACAAATTTATACGAAGGTAAAGCCTCGGTAAAAATATCCGCTAATTGTCTCCAGATTTTCACATCTTTAACGTTAATTAATTTATGCTGTACCTTCTCTCTAATAAAATTGTATTTGAATCAATGTACTTTGTCTTCTTGTGCGAAACAGGATTATTTATAGGTTTAATCGCACTCGTACGTTTTGATTAATATCAATTCTTTGAAAAATTGTCTTAACCATAACAAATTCTTAGTGGCTTCGCAGCCAGCCATAAATTCAGCTTCAGTTGTTGATAAGGCGATACAAGAATATTTTTGACTAGTCCATGATAAAGGACCACCATTTAAATAAAAACATAGAAAATAGTGGACTTTCTTTTATCCTAATCCCAAGCAAAATCTGAACCTGAATATCCGATGAAATTTTCGTGAACTTGATACTCCATACATAGACCTTTAATTCTAAAAAGATATCTGATTATTCTTTTAAGCTGTGAAAGAAGAACACATAGTATGCAATATTTGGTCTATTAGCTGTATATAAAAAAATAATGACCCTATTGCTGCTCTATATCGTCATCGATATTTCCATTTGTTTGAACTTTTGCATCAATACTCTGTACTCATTTTAAATTGATTTATTATTTGTTCAATATATTTTAGTTGACTAATGCATACAGAATTCTCAGTTATTCAAATTTCTATATCAACAAACCAAATTAAAATCAACTCTTTGGTATCAGATTCTTTCTTTAAATTTTCACGATCTGATCTAACCCTGCATTTGAAGCAGACATTATCAAAGCAATGTCTGGATACAAAATCAACCAAAATTTTGGGGCATGAAAATTACCTGCAAACACACAACTGTCTGCATGTGATTGAACAAAACCAAACTTTAATAAAACAAGTTGGGTAGACAGACCTGCGCTCATGTCAGAAGAGTTTGTACTCAACTTTTCAGAAATGCACAGACCAGCAACGAATAAACTCAAGAAATACGAGTATGTCAGAGAGATGTGCACGTTTATAAGAAAATCCATTGTTTTTCTAATTCCAACGGTCACCATTTTGTTGCAAACCAACAAAAATCAATCAAATCATGAGTTCCCAAAAATATCAATATTATTGACCTTATTTGAAAATTTCAAGAAGATCAAATCAAAACTGTAGTGACTGATTCGATGGAAAGTCCATGAAGTACCAAAATCATGTGTTATTGTTGTTGTAATTTGAGAATTTCAAATGTCTATGACTTCCGTGTATATTATACGATTTTAATCAAACTTACAAAGTTTAAGGACCTTTTGTAGGACTACTTAAATGTCGAATTTCGTTTAGATTAAGGGTGCCTATACGATTTTATTGGGGAAAATGTGAAATTTGAATACCATACTATTATTAACAAAGTTGAACGAATTTTGACTTCTAAGGTATTTGTTGTTGTTGTACTCATAAACACCTACCTCCGTAGCTTTTCATAGATTTTTCGGATCACAGGTGTCCAATCTTGAGGGGGGGACACATTTTTCGTGTATTTCCCCTCGCTGTGCGCCCCTTGAAGCAAAAAGTGTCAAATTAAGACCTTTCATTTGATACCCATAACGAACTTTGAAGAGAGCACCACTTTACACCTGCATACAAAATTTGATGTTTCTAGCTTAAGTAGTTTGCGAGAAAAAGTGCTGTAACACACGAACAGACAGACAGGATGCGATTTTAGTAGGGTTTTGTAAAATTGTTTTAAAAAACCCTAAAAATCGGTAAATCACTTGTTCCAGCAACAAGCAGCTTGTTTTAATCTAAATTTGTTCAACTCACATATTTTATTTTCAGGTGTTTTCAGTCCATCCGAAATTTCCATAAAGATTTCTTCGTCCAACTCTCCATACAGAAAGGCTGTTTTAATATCCAACTGCCTTATTTTCAAGTTATATTCGGCAGAGAGAGATAACAGTATCTGTATTGACTCATATCTTGTTGTAGGTGAAAATATTTCATTGTCATCTATTCATTTAATTAGTGTGAATCGACGGGCACAAAATCGAGCTTTACATATTTCCACTTGACTTTCTTGATTTGCTTTTATAGAAAAAATCCACTTCAAATAATAGTTCTGTAAGCAACCGCGGAAGTCACCACAGTTGCAGAAAGAAAGTTTCAGCAGAGGGGTGCATAGCCCGGGGTGGCATATTGACACCGGCTAGCGCTCAGGCGTATCGCGGGTCTTCCGCAACACCCTCTGCTCGTGCTGAGATATCCTACACATAAAAACTAACACGTAGGAATAAGGACGGAAAAGGGGGAGGTCATTTCAAGAAATGGAAGATTATTGTTTTTAACGAGACATGGCCGTTTTATTCAATATAAAGGAAAATTGCTACACAAAAAATTTGCAAATTTATAATTTCAAAAAAAAAAGATCCTTTTAACATTTTATGTACAGAAGAAAAAAAAACAATCAAATAAAATTCATTGTATGTAAAAAAACACTAAAAAGAACTTAATAATGGGAATCCACATAGAAAAAAAAACCAAATAGCTACCCATTCTTTCCTCGTTGGTCTCCAAGCGCTCAGCGAAGACAAAAAAGAGTGTGGGGCCACTGTAAATTAAGTTTTAAATTAATTTGAAAATTTAAGCAGACAAAAATCAAAAAACACGCAACGGCCACTTATCGCACTCTCCGATCCGTAGTCACCCTTTGCACCACCCAAGAAAACAGTTTTTTTAATGAAGAATCAATCTTAGCACTTTATTTTATTTCAGTTAATACCATTCCCTCAATCGTATTTGCGTATGAATCTTACTTTATTCTACAACTAATGTAGTTTCTTGTTTCTTTTGCACTTTCCCACACCAAATCCTCCGCCACTAAACTTCGCAATCAATTCAATCTCTTTCTTCTTCCGTCACCAAGAAAATCAAGCTCGTACAATCCAAATTCAGAGATCTTTTCTCCCCAAATTAAAAATTAACACACTACGTCAAACTTTCTACTCCAATTCCCGAATTGAGATTCAGTTCACCAAACTTTCTGCTTAAATTTCCAAATCGAAATTCACTTCACTAAACTTTTTACTCTAATTCAAAATTGAAAATGTCTTTTTTTCCACACTACCAAAGAACTTCTTCTTCTTCGCAAGCCAAATAGTGACTGCCTTTCCAAATCAAGAATTTCACTCTTCAATCCCACAATTCTTCCATTTCCAATTACCGCTGCCACATCTAGGTAACGTAATCGAAGTTCGATAAACTTCGATTCCGCTACCCACACATCTTTACCATATCGACAAACGCAACAATTTCCATTTCGCGTATATGGCGATTTGGTAAACCATGATAACGTTTGGTTAGATGCAAATCATCAGATATATATACGGAAACAATTGCTTTTGCCGATATCCCAAAAAGAGTGAACTTGAACCCAAGATCCCAGTGGACCCCCGGTCGAGAATCCACGACGCTACCAACGGAGTCACCTTCTGTTAATTTCCCATCCATCGGACTAGCAACTTCAGCTGTGCACCTTTCTTAATGGGCACAGATATGAAATTTGTTAGTAGGGAGGCGTAAATGCAATTTTGTTAGCAAACCAAACAAAATTTGATAGTGGGAGCAAATGCATAAAACTAGTTGGTATAACGGAGAGAAATAGGTTTGGTTAGGGAAAAGGTATCGAATGAATTTTGTTTGTTAGTGGGAAGTAATGAATGGAGTGTTGTTAGTAGAAAAGTTAAAATTATTAGTATATTATTATTAGTATTTTTTTATAGAATTAAAAATAGTGTAACAGAATAGAAATAATATGATAGGGAAATAAAAGTTAAAGTTAGACGGAATAACTACATAAAAAAAAAAGAAATAGGCAAAGGAAAGGGTAGAAGTGCCCAAAAGAAGGTGGAAATGTTTCGATGACAATTTGAAGTTGCGAATGGGAGAGTGCCGGTGCGCCGAAATTCGCAACAGTTCTTTGATTTCTCGTATCAATAAAACTCCAGGCATTACTGGTGCGATGAGCTTCCAATTCTTCTTCGATGGCCTCCAGCCATTGGTTATATTCCTTACTTTTTATCGCTTTGGAATAATTCGTAGGAACATTCTACTAAATTTGCTTCGAAAACTCGTCTTCTCCTTGTTCGTAAAATAATACTAGATCTTTTTATGCTAGGGAAATCAATTTCGCGCGAATGCTCGTAGGTCTCATCTTTTTCATCAACGTCAATATAAGTAATATCATCACTTTCTCCATTCAGCTCACTCGTACTCATCTCCATGTTATTAGTCATCTGTTTTTCAACTTCTCGATTTTCTTCGTTGATATCATCTATATAATAAACTGCGCTTTATTCCTTCTTAAGTTGGGGCTTTTCTGTTCATTGAAAATAGTATTTCTTAATACTGTTATTTTTACCGTAATAGGATAATACATCCTGTTGTTTGTATTTTCGTAACCCACTAACATCATCTTACGACTTTTACAATCGAGCATCCTTCTCAGCTGATCTGGCACATGGACATATCCCTTGCATCCAAAGACTCTAACATGATGTGAACTAGACTTCACTCCACTACATAGCTCCATATGTGTGATATTGGGCGCCCGGTTGAAGATATGCGATTTGATAGGTAAACATTACAATTAACCGCTTCGGCCCATAGATTGCGTGATATGTTACGAGCATAAAGCATGGATCGATCACTTTCCATAATTGACTTGACTTTTCTTTCAGCGCATCCTCGGGCGTGTAAGGTGCAGTGAGCTCATGAGGAATACCCTCACTGTCAAGGTATTCTGTAAACTCTGCTTGTGTATTCTCCGTCGTTATCAGTATGTAAGATACGAGCACCATATAAAACATTATTTTTAATGATCGTGTTATATTTTTTAAATAGTCCAATACGTCACATTTGTTCTTCAGAAAATATACAAGCACATTTCTAAAACCTGAAGCAGTGTCTTTAAAAATAACAAAATATACTATACTATAAACAATGTCACTAGGTTGCATTGATCAACAATTTGCTTGCTCGAATGGTTGGCGAGTAAGCTTACCATAAGCACTATTTGATAAGTCCACACCGGTTAAAAACATTGTTTTTACATATTTTTTCAATCCCCTTCACATTCAAATGTCCCAAGCGTTCATGCCATGTTCTATGGTCCACTTTTTACACTATATTACGTCCTGCATTATGGATCATTTTCACTTTTAGTTCATATAAGTTGTTTTCTTGCAAACAAGCACGCATCACTATTTTATTATTTGTATAAATCAGGGCACAGGTTTGATTCTTAATAATATTATAACCTTGTCTTGCAACTGCTCCTACTGAAAACAAGTTTTTTTTTCATTTTTATTACATAAAGTACATTATTGGTCTCCCACTATCCACTAACACATTTACATACCAAAATATTCTCTTGCCCAGCCACTTCTATGGCTTCTTGATGTCCAAGTTTCAAAGGGACCCTGTATATTCACATAGATCAGCAAAATTTTCCTGCTAGTATGATATGTGAGCTGAAGCATCGATGTCTAAACTCCATATGTTATCCTCATCATTGTCGTCCTAGTCACTTTTTATTACATTAAATGCCATCATATTTTTATCTCCATGTTTCTGTTTAGGAACACGGCAATCTTTTGCGAAGTGACCGTCTTTTCCACAGTTATAGTTTTAGGGTTTTGTACTAAAATACAAAACCCTATTGCAATCACGACCTGTGTCCGTCTGTCCGTCCGTCCGTCCGTCCGTCCGTCTGTATGTCACAGCACTTTTTCTCCGAAACTATAGAGGCTACAGCCATGAAACTTTGTAGAAAGGTCAGAAGTGGTAACCTCTTGAAAGTTCGAGGGTGGAAAAATTTTTCAAAGGGGTTTAAGGGGGGTCTCCCCGTATAGGGAGGTGACCCCTCAAAAAAAAAATTTCACCATTGGTAGTCGAGTAGGGTGTCATTGGAAAGGTCTCAATGAGATCTTTTCAAAACAAGTCTTAAAATTGCCTTCTGAGTACCGACGGGGGCAGGGGAAGGGGAAATGTACGAACTTTTCGCGTACCCCCCCTCGCGATTGGAAACCTGTAATTCGAAAAATCTGAAAAAAATCATGAATGTAGGCCTTAATGAGTAGAACAACAACAAATATATGAGAAGTTGAAATTCACTCAACTTTGTTAGTAATAGTATGATTTATCGATTTTATATTTTCTTGAATAAAATTCAAACGGTACCCTTAAATTCAATAAGATTTAGCAAACAGATGATTATTTATAAGATTGATCTTTTCTGTAAGTTTCATAAAGATCGAATAGTATTTAATAAAGTTATAGCGATTTGAATTTTCCTGTATTACTATGGAACAATATGCCCTATATTACTATGGAAACATATGGCTATGGAGCCATATGTGCTTTTTATCGATTTAGACACTACAGCTTTGCTAGGATTTGCATGAAAATTTCAGGAATGATAGGTATCATGAAAATGAGTACATACAATTGAAACAAGTCGAAGAGGCAGGAGAGAGCTCCTAGCAAAAGGGCTTTGTAACCATTCTAGGATTCGAAAAAATATGCCATGAATCGATGATTACAGTACAGAGGAGTGGGCCCTGAAAAAAATTTCATGAAAGGTAGCCGATATGAATATCAACTGAAAGTTCTCGATGAGAGCTTTTCAAAACAGTTCTTAAACTGACAGTTTTTGCTTCAGTGGAGGCGCAGGGGCATGAAAAATGTGTTTCTAAAAAATCTGGAAAAATTATCAAGGGAGATATCTATGGGTATAAGTAAAACAAATACCTCAGAAGTCACAATTCTTTCAACTTTGTTAATAATAGTATGATCCTCGAATTTCACATTTTCTCCAATAAAATCGTCTTTGACATGTTTCTTGATTTTATTCGTTGCTGGTTACTGCATTTTGTAAGTTGAGTACAAAACCCTTCTGACATGAGCATAGGTCTGTCTACCCAACTTGTTTGGTTTTGTATATTGAAAATTTTTCTTCTTTGAGGTTTTTTTTCCACCAATAACGCCGTTTCATTTTCTTCTTCTACATTCAAGCTGGCTTCCTCATCCAAAAAACGGGCTGTTAAGTTGATTATTATTTACTTGCTTAAATCGAGTGACATCCAAGCTTAAAGAAGAGATCTGTACTTCGGAGACAGTTTACTTAAAATCTTAGTCATGATGGCATTGTCACTTATAGCCTCTTCATTTTCAGGGGATTGTGAAATCATTTGACAATACCCTACTGAAATCGCATCCCGTCCGTCCGTCCGTCCATTAGTCCGTGTGTCACACCACTTTTTATCGCAAACTACATTAGGTAGAAACATAAGGTTCTTCAAAGTTTCATCACAAAAAAAATTATATAAGGTGTTCAAAGGGGGTCTCCCCATATAGGGGAGTGGCCCCCGAAAAAAAAAGTTTCATCGCATGTGGCCAATATGGGTATCAAATGAAAGGTCTTGATAAGAACTTTTCAAAACAGGTCTTGAAATGACCAATTTTGTTTTGAGAGGCGCAGGGGAAAGGGAAATGTACGAAAGTTTGTAATATTGATGTGTTATCATGACTGATTAAACGACGGGATCAAAACACTTGAAACAAAATGACGGCGAATATGAAAATTTGAAAACCATAATTATTCTTCGGACTCAGCTTATGGAATCTGTATATTAGTCAAGTTTTGATATGCAGAATATATTGTTTGATTCACTAATTGTTTTACAACACTCTTCTGGCAGGAGCGCTCTCCTGGTACTACAACTTGTTTCAATTGCTTTGCGAGGCTCTCAATTTTTGGAATATAATCAGCAATGCTATTGGCGGATGACATTTTATACTGGTAAAATCGTGCATGAAGCATCATTTTAGTCATCTCAGATTTTTGTTTATAAATGATCTCCAGTTTGGTCATCACCTCAAGCGCAGACTCAGAATTTTCGATGATTACTATCTGTTTCAGATCCATCGCCTAGGTTATCATGAACGTTGCCATTATCTTTATTCTATTGAGCCGGACTAGGTTCTGGTTTAGGGTTATAAATGTTTAAACCTTTGGCACGCAGTGCACATTTTAGATGGAATTTCTATTGCTTGAAATTAGTACCATCGAATTTTTCGAGATTTTTAGTTTTCCCTAACTTCATTTTAGGTTATGGACAATAAGGAGGAAGCACGTTGTTCTATTAAACATTTGAACCACTTCTTCACTATTTTATCTGCTCTTCGCTTATCACTCGCATGAGGGGGCCCATAACGTATTCAGATTTTTCAGTAATGAAATAAAAAGCAAGATTTCTTCTCTACGAATTCACTTCAATGTACACATAGTGATATTTTCTAAGCAACTGAACTGATTCTTTGTTCTGTTCTGAAATTATAAGTACAGGCAATGACACATTCAATAATAAAATTTGATTCAATAGACACTACACTTTTGATATCGGCTTTTGTCTAGAATGTACCAGAATTGAGATAGTCAAACCGGCCTGTTTCACATTTTGAGATCTCACATTTTGGCATATTTGTTATGTTTATTTTTGCGTCATATTTTTTTAAAGCCACGGCGTTCTTATTGTCATTTCGTAATATATTTATACTCTCATATTTACTACAGTGTAGAAGCATAGTTTCTGTTAGTCAGTCCCATGACTGCCACTTTTCTGTTTTTGGAAGACAATAAAAAACAGAACACATAAATTGAGTTTAAATTTCCTGATTCGTTCAACCAACGTAGCAAATGTTTGAAACCTATCAAACGCACGAAAAGAATTTCACTATAAAGTACCGATTTTAGCACAGTCTGCCCAAATTTTTTTCTATTTGAAACTGCGTACTTTAAGCCGTACACTTGAGGAATCTGTTGCAGCTAAAACCCATCCTTACATCTTGCTTCCTTATGTACTTGTACACCAACATTACTGCTGCTCTCGCCCAGTTCCTTTTTGCATTATAGAATTACCTATGATGCCTTGGTTGGATATCTTGTTTGTAAAGGAAATTCTCGAGATGTGGTCGCTTGATATAAATACTAAGAATACGTTGTTTTGTTGAAAGTCCTTTTTTCATGATCTCTATGCAAGCCGAGTGGGTGGATGGATGAAGGACGTGGAAAGCACCTAAAAGAAAATCAAGCCCTTAAGATGCTACTGACTAAAACGGAGACAAAACAGAAATCAAGCTGGCAAGAGATTGAAATCCTGAAAAAACAACGAATAAACGAATGGGATTATATTATTGTAAGAGGATATTATGCAAATAATTCAAGAAACGAGAAGTAAATTCACGGGTTTTGAATTTCATTTAATATATTTTGGAAGGCGTAAAATTTAAACAGGACAATGTTTTGTAGCGATATGATGCTTCCGGTTAATTAAACTAAATTCAAAAGATTTTCCATGGAGTGATTAAATTTTTTAACTTTAGTAGATGTTTCCGATAGCTTAAAAGCATGTACAATATGTAAGCTTTTACATTAGTAGTATAGCATTTTGCATTAGGGACATAACAATCTTGTATCTTAATATTAACGCATCCTTAAACTTTTTTGATAAACTGTCAATATCAAAACGTTATTTAAAGTCAACATTTTTATCATGGTAAAGTTCACGAACCAGCAACGTTTGGAAATTATTAAAAATTACTATTAATTACTATTGTCGAAAAATCACTTTCAGCGATGAAGCTCATTTCTGGCTCACTGCCCTTATTAATAAGCAAAATATGCATTATTGGTCAACAATAAAATCACATGTGCTTCTTGAGACATCGTTACTGTTTGGTGCGGTTTTCATGCCGGAGGTGTAATTTTCGAAGATGAAAACGACTGTCATGCTACTGTCAATGGAGAGCGCTACCGTGTTAAAGTGGACGATTATTTATGGCCAAAATTGGCCGAACTTAACATCAACGATATGTGGTTTCAACAAAACGGTGCCACTAGCCACACAGTATGCCTCACAATCGGTTTATTGAAATTTATTTAATTAATGCTATGTCTTTAATGGAAAACCCTATATTAGTTGCATAAGCACCAAATCTTATTAATTGCTTGCTTTTATCTTAAAGGCAAAGTTCCACTAAACATATTCAGAAGCTTAAACTTCTTTATTTTCTACCTCTTCGCCAGAACATCTATTATAATTCTGATATTATCCATCAAACGATGAACATTTTTAAACTCAGGGACGGTATAAACTGACAAGCGTCAAAATAATCCTGTTGATAAAATGAGGTCTTGGTCTCAATTTTCTTCGTTGCCAACCAGATATTTCTATTTCACAGTAAACGTTGTCCTGTTTGCTTAACACTTTTTCAGAGCAATAAATTTAAGGAAAATACACGACTAGCTTTCATAGAGGCCGGAACGACGAGGGAAAAATTATTGCAGACATTTCCTGCGTGGATGCAGTCATGGTAAGAAAATTAATTGTCAACGTCGCCTCGTCGTCATCGTCGTTGCCGTCGTCGACGGTGATGTTAACGGCGTTGGTGGCGATAGTCTAGGTTTATGAAAAGCGATAAATCCTTAACGATTAATTCCTCAAGTCATAACCATTACTGCCAAATCAAGTCTATCGACTGGGAAGCGAATAATTCACCGTGCAAATGAAAACGGTAGGGAGATTGTGGATAAATGGAGAAGAATTAAAAATAAAGCTGATTTCACGGCAGAAAATAATACCATCATACATGTGTGAGAGAGTGATGGTTGATTAACTTTAGAAAAAAATTCTTCGATACTAAAAATTCAAAATTGGTTACGAAATGGATTTTTTCAAAACGAATTTATATGATTCATCCTGTAATTAAAAACACACATCGAAATGAAAGTACTTGTTTTATAAAAGGCTGACCTTAATTAACAAAATAATTATATTTATTTAAGCATGGATATCATTCATTTCTTCCTTTAAAAAGTTGCGGCAACAATTGTGGTGAAAAAAACTTTTGGAAAAACAAAAGAACCGGCTTCAAATGCCCTAAAAAGGATGATATAAATTTTATATCAGTTTTCCCCGTTCCCTTTGTGATGGTGCACACGTTGAAAGTTTTTATGTTGAAATGGGGAAATTGATTTGGCACCGCATCCATAAAATGTATTTCATCCTTTTAAGGGCATTTTGAAGTCGGTTTCCTTTTTTTTCTAAAAGTTTTTTTATTTCACCCTTTTAATCGCAATTTTTTTTTATTTCAAATCTTTTAAGACTCAGTTTCTTGAATACATTATACCATGTATATTAAAATATAATTTTTTGACTGCAATGCAAAACCCACTACAGTTAAAATCTGCAGCGTTCATAGGAATCGAATTCAGTTCTGACACATTTTAGTGAAACGTCTCATCAACGTCTACCTTGATTTCAGGTTTCATAAAAAATTAAATATAAATTATACAATATATATACAATAGGATTTTCTGATTCCGAACTTTGCCTAGCCACCATTTTAATACTCTGACCTGACCCTGAAGTATTTTGTTACTGTTCAAATTTTTTCAACTTTGAACGGCCGCCATTTTGTTTCAGATGATTTGAATTATTTATTGTGAGCTTTATCATACACTTGAATGAATCTTTGTACCAATTTTGGTACAAACCGGAGCTATACTTTGGTCACAATAGAAATCACGGCGTTTCGACTTAAACAGTCTCTATCTTGCTTTCGCTTTATCAATTTGAATAATTAATAAACCTAGTCAAAATATTTAATTTCTGAAAATTTGGCGAAAATCGAAGCTAAATTGCAACCTGCAGGCAAAAATTTCGTTATATCCTATATAAACGAGGGCTGTCCCAAAAGTACCCGAACCGACAAAGAAAACAGTAAAAAAATTACGGGAAAGTTTTTATTTTTCATCACATTCTCTTTTCAACTCGATACACTTTTCCGAACGATGCTCAATAGCTTCGATACCCGCACTATAGTAGTAATCGTCAAGCTCCTCAAAATTTACGGCATACTCTACCTCTTCATTGTTGGCAAATCTTTTGCCGCCGAGCCATTTTTTCAAATCAGAATAAGGAAATAATCCGAGGGAGTCAGATCTGCCAAATAGGGTATGTGAGGAAGCAATTCAAACTTCAACTCATTGATTTTAGCCATCGCAATGATGCACGTGTAGACTGGTGCGTTGTTGTGATGTGGGCCTTTTTATCTCGATTTCATCACTCAAACGCTGCAACAAGGCTGCATAATATGCGCCGTTGATTGTTTTTCCTTTTTCGAGATAATAAATATTATTCCACGCGAATCCCAGAAAACGGATGCCATGACCTTTTTTTTTTTTTGTGATAGGGAGGTGAAGGCATTTATGCCCGCCGAGTCTGGCAGTGCGGGGCTCCCATGGAGGATACTTTTGGACTACCCACTAAACACCTCCCCTGTCAATCTGAGAACCTAGCCTGGAACCGTTTGACACATTACTTCGGGCCAGGTCTCGTTTTGTTACGCCGTGGGGCGCCTTCAAGCTGGGGAGTCCCTTTCCTAGCGGGAGGGGAGGGGAGGGGGGAAGAGGAATTGCCAGAAGAGCGATCCCCCAGCCCCAGTGCCTCCGGCTGCTGTGAGTCCCTTTTATATTTTAGGACTGCCCGAGCATAATGCCATGACCTTGCCAGCTGACTGAACTGTCTTTGCTTTTCTTGAAACCGGTTCTCCCTTTTCAGGCCACTGCTTTGACTGCTCCTTGGTCTCAGGTGTAAAATGATAGAACCATGTTTTGTCCATGGTTATGAATCGATGCAAAAACGCGGCTTTATCGCTGCGAAACATTGTCAAATACTCGATGGAAATGTTGGTGTTTGTGCTCCATTGTGAGCAAACGCGGCACATATCTTGCGCACAGCTTTCTCATGTCCAAATTTTCAGTCAAAATGCGATGCACAGCACTTTTTGAAATGCCTGCCATGTCCAAAATCTCGCGCACTTTTAGGTGACGGTAATCTAATTAGGTTTTGTGGATTTTCCTCACATTTTCTGACGTAGTGTTTTCACCTGGTCGACCACTGCGGTGTTCTTCTTGGCAGCTCGTACGACCTCGCTTAAACTCAGCTATCCAATATTTGACCATTGTAAACGAAAAAGCAGACGTTTTCAGAGTAGAATCCAACTCGGCTTTGATATCGGTTGGACTTAGACCTTTCAAATAAAAGTATTGTATCAAATACCGATGCCCGATTTTTCCCATATTTACAAATTCACTGAGAGCGTTCACTTTGGATATCTGAAAACATATTATAATAAACGTACCATTATGAATTTTTCACATTAAGTGGTTGAAAGGTGGGATGGTCAATCGCAGTAATTGTTTTTTTAAAACTACCTGTATTCATAGGTCAGGTCGGGTACTTTTGGGACTACCCTCGTATATAAAAAAAAGTGTGATAATTATGTAATGAGACTGATTTTTTTGCTGCGTTTGTGGTAAACCAGCGACCTTGAACTTTCCTTCCCTTCTCCGGCATCTTTCTCCTCTCCATTGATATATTTACCATTGCTCTAACTTGTTGTTATGTTGAGCAGACTTGTGTTGGTGGTGCTCGTCACGAAAATGGAGAAAAGAAATCAAGAGCAATGCGTCGCAATAAAATTTTGCGCCAGATTGGGCGAAACAGCTTCGGAAACGTACGCTAAAATGGTAAAAGCGCATAGTGATAGTGCTCTTAGTTGTGCCAAGGTGTTTCTATGCCATAAAGAGTTTAAGGAGGGGCGTGAAAGCGTGCAAGACGAGGCGCGGAGCGGGAGATCAGTTGAGGTGCAGACTGACGCGAATGCGCAGTGTTTGTGTACCCTAATCCGTGAAGATCGGCGTTTAACAGTTTAGATATTGTGTTATGAATCTTGCGAGGCCGCTGGCGACCACTACTAACACACCTGCCACCATGTGGCTTGGCATCTAATGTCGGTTGTGACGGTTGCACATCCCACGTCAATTTTGTCGTGGGATGTCAAAAGGAAAATGGACACCCACATGCTGGCAGAGTGTGTGTTGTGAGTCGCGCGGCTGCTACCTACTCGTAAGCAAAATAAAGTGATCCATGGTGTAGTTGCAAAATATAGTTCCATACTTAGAACAATTAAGAAAATCGGCGAAATTAATTTAAGCAGCCGATTTAGTTAAGCTCAGCATACCAGAAGCAGGAAGTGTGTGCGTGGATACAAAGGTATGATGTTCAGTTCGATCCAAATTATAATCAAATCTAAATAAATGCATCCAACACAGTCGCCATCGTCGCAAGCTGCATATATTCAATTCCAATCACCTCCTAAGGCATCCGATCATCACTAAATGGACGAATATGGACCACTTTTCGTTGGATTGTTGGCCGCTTCGTCAGAGCTGCAGAGACACAATCCATCAATAACGGATTACAGTTATGTATTGAGCCATTAAGATCTCTTGACCAAGAAAATGATGAACATTTGGACTTAGCGTTGGAAACACTTACTAAACCTGAAGGCTTAAAGACGGTTGATACTCACGTCTTGAGATTATTTACCCGTGTTTCATTGAATCGGCTATGAGGAGTACGTAGAAGATATTCGATTGTACTTTGAATGAACAATCTGCCACCAAACTGTTGAGCATCACATCAAAATTAGATAGATTGTATGATGCATTAGCTATGGTCATCCAAGCAGTTCATACTCCTATCATACATATCATTTTACTGACAGACCTCAAAGTGCTAGAGCAGTGTTATACATTTTTTCAAAATAGCATTAATAATGTTCCTGCCCGCTTTGGTGAGGGCTCAACTGTTATATTTGGGAATTGCCAGAAAATTCAACAAAAAAGTAATTGATATAATTTTAAATAACATTCATATATTTGTACATAAACATGACATAAACTATGACGATATTAATCCATTATCTCTGGGTTTACGGACCGTTGGAAAGTTTATAGCTCTCGTGGATGTTAAAACAACTGCCGACACTTGGAAGTGCGTTTCAGAACTAAGTAACGAATGTTGCACTTTCGTCCAAAACAATAATATTCCGATCCCATGGATTAGTTTCGCTGTTGATTTCCTTTGCGATGAAATTTATCAGAGTATTTTGATAATTTTAGAAAACACAGCAGATGATGAATTGCAATCATTACCAAGATTGAAAGGATGCTTAAAATCAATTCCTTCTACTTGAAAGTTGTTACGAAGTTCACTTCTGACTTTACGCATCAATTTTTCAATGGATATGAGTCATTTGTGAAACTCTGCGTTCTTTTAACGAGTTTGCCAGAAAACGTCATAAGCTCAAAAGTAGGACAAATCTTCAAGCAGTACCTGACACCTGAAATATTCAAAAGTACTGGCTTTGGAAATGCCCTCTGTAAATTCGAAATAGTGGATTCTCAGATATTCCATGCATTTTGCTTACTTTCAATGGAAATTTAGAACAAATAATTATATCACCTGAATTATCAGTTGCCGAAGTATATTTTCACAGCAAGAAAGTTACAATTGTCAGCAAACTTTTGAAAGAAATCGGGCTTTTACGAATTCGCTTCAATAAGACGAACAAATTTCAATTCTATCCTCATTTTAATTCAGAGGTAATCAGTACATACGCGCGAAATAAAAAGCATATAAATATTAAACATTGTACAACAAAACAACACAAAAAGAACTTACTAAACGAAAAAATGCGATAAATTTTAAAATCCAGTCAATTATAAGACAACCCTATTTCCTTACTTACTTATTAGATAAAATTATTAAAATAAAGTATTAGGGATATTTATGTATATAAAAAGGATATAAATAACCATAAGCAATTTATTAATCCTATCCTACTTAAATTAAGAACTATTTGTAAATCCGAATTATTTGTTTTATTTATTCTCATGATGAGTTAAAATTAACAAACGCCATTGATTCAAGCAAGCTTACTTTAATCAACACGGAATTGAAAATTGAAAAGAATAAACTTCCCATTGATGATTTACTTACTTTACACAACATTAACTTTGACTTTTGGATAAATTTGACTCAACAAGTAAATAAGAAAGTGGGAAAATTTTAGTTACTTGTTAGATTTATTTATTTTCCTATACAAACAATTCATACCTAAACATAAAACTTATTAATCGCATTGAAAACGCGCAAATGATTCTTTTATTTTTTTTTTATTGCGAAATTTTTGTAAATTTGGATTCGGGAGTATCTAAAGATTATAACAATCACAAACTTGTGTAAGGTACTTAACTTTTTTTCTTAGAGCGATAATGTTAAATGAATATGGGAAAATTAAAAGCAATCGATTAAGAAGAAATTAAAACATAACAAAGAACATTTATACAAGTAGAGGTCTAATGTTTTTTTGAAAAACAAAAGAGGTTAACAATAAAATGAATTGCTAAAACATTAAAACACTATTTTCCTTTCCAGTGGTCCTTCCTTTCAGCGGGAAATAGAATGCATGGTAAGTATGCCGTCTCAAGGGTAGGGTTTGAGAAAATCTACTGAGGCCGGTTTCGTGTCGCGCGCGGTACGCGGTACCTTTGTTGATCGTGGTTTTTCTTTAGCGTAGTTTTTTTTTTGGATTTATGTTAACGTAGTATATTTTTGGTACCGCGTCGGAAATTCGGGAACGCGAAATAAAGATTAAATTTTTGTTCTTTGACTGGCTGAATGAAGAAATACGGAGTAACGTTAAGTAGGTTTCCTCTCCGTATGATTGTGTTTTGTGTCGCGTTTGGAAACGGGCATTTATTGGTGGCTGAAAATTGTAGATGAGCGTAATCCATTTGGAGACCCGCGACCGAAATCCTCTCCGATCTAGCTGGCCGACAAGCAGCCACCGCGAAAATGGATTACGGTGCACGGATTGGTTGACCGGTTGGTACCATCCGTTGGCACTACTCAGACTTAACGTCTAGAACCGATGAGAGGTTGGTTCCTCGTTCGGATCAAGGCATATAAATTCATTACAATTGGCCTCGGAATTAGGTATGAACCGTGAAATAGTCACATAAATTTTAACCGACGATTTTGGGATGAAAAAGTTGTGCGCGAAGATAGTTCCAAACAACCTTTCTGAGGAGCGAAACCAGCATCGAATTACCATCGCAGAAGACTGTTTGGAACAAGTGGAAAACAGTCCCACACTGCTTGATCGAATTATTACAGGTGATGAGAGCAATGAGAACAAAATCGGTGGTCAAAGGAACCCGTTTTGAGTCGATTACTGACATCCAGGTGGCCGTGACGAGGGTACTCGCGGACATCCCAGTCGAAGCGTTCCAAAAATGTTACGAAGCATGTAAAACACGTTGGATCCGTTGTATAGTTGCCCAAGGGGAGTACCTTGAAGGGAATGGCAGAGTTGTAGAATAATTTTCAAATATACGGTTTTCATGGAGTCAGCCTCATTACTTAATTGTCACACATCGTATATATATATATATATATATATATATATATATATATATATATATATATACATATATATATATATATATATATATATATATATATATATATATATATATATATATATATATACCGTAATAATTGTGTTTCAAATGTCGTCTATTATCGAGTCATGACTAAAAGAATCAATTCGTAGCATTTAATTTTTGATTTGAACTTTTGTGCGGAAAACTACGCCATAAAATAGTAGTAAAAGTCGTTCAGCTGCTGTTGATGTTAAACTTTTATGGCAAAATAAAAGGGAAATTACTGTGAAAGAGAGTAACAGTACATTTATGGTATATTTACACATATAGTGGTTCAGAAAGTACCGACATTAGTTTACAGTGTGTATATAAGAATTATGTCGAAGGCAAAAGACAAGATATTAAAGGCAAACGAAGGTGCAGTGAAAGTTAAATTAACATTTGTATGTGTCGATAAAATGAGTGTGGGACAAATTCGCGATGAGCTCCTGAAGCAAAATTTGAAAATATATGGTAGTAAAGCGGCTGTAAAGCATCATCTTATTACGGCGATATGTGCGGAAAATACGTGCGATCACGATTATGATCAGTGTAGTGGTGATGATGTTTCGAGTGACAAAAGTGAGCACAGGGACACATTAAGTAAAAGAGAACGCGGAGAACAGAGGCTAATATTTTGAGGCTGGAAAACTCTATTGAAAAGTGTAGCAGACATGGTGATATTATGATGAAAAAGTGGATTGATGAGAAAGAAGGACTAAATTTAATAGTAAATTGAAGGAAACAAAAACTGTTGATATATGTGAAAAAACTTGTAATGGGTGCCGCGAGACAGTTTGCAAGAAGTCATAGCATCACCACCTGGATAGCACATAAAGTAAAATTAATTAGTGAGTTCTGTGTAAGAGCGAATGCAAGAGATGTGCATGAGTCACTGAGATGAAGGAAAAAAACATGCGGTGAGTCTTATCGTGAATATCTGTATGATATAATGGTGACAGCAAAACTCATTGAATTAAATGATAGATCAATTATAAGCTACATAATTGATGGGATCGAAGAGACAGGTTATGACAAAATCATGCTTCGAGGATTGCAGTCGCTAGCGGTAAGGAGTCTACACGAAGGCGATTTCGTTGTTTTCCTTTCATGGGGTAAAAGCATGTCATACAAGTAGGAGATCTAATGAACCGAAATGTTACAAATGCCAGCAGTTTGGTCATTTGCCTGCTAATTGCTCCGACATTAGAAGAGTAATCAACTGCGTAAAAGAAGAACCGAACTTTGATAGCATGTTGGGTTGAGATCAATAAAGGTCAGCATTAGTTGATTTGGGAAGTCCAGTGAATTTGATGAGAGTGGGTACCACTTACGAGGGTCATTCAACAAGTACTTAGCCTACAGAAGAAAAACGGAAATTTTGGAAAGGTAGCAATTTATTTTTCCACATAATCTTCTTTAAGTTCCATACACTTGGCCCAGCGATGCTCTAACTTTTTCAACCCGTCCAGAAAATTCATTTTCTCGAGGGCTGCAAAATAGGCCTCCGTGGCGGCGATAACCTCCTCATTCAACTCAAATCTATTCCCGTCGAGAGATTTTTTCAGGTTTGGAAACAAAAAGTAGTCACAGGGGGCCAAATCTGGAGAGTACGGTTGATGGGGCAGCAATTCGTAACGCAATTCAACCAATTTGGCCATTGCGACGGTGGAGGTGTGTTGCCGTGGTGGAACAGCACTTTTTCTTTGCCAAGCGGGGCCGCTTTTTCTTCAATTCGACGTCAAATCGGCGCAATAAGTCTGCATAGTAGCGCCCCGTGTTGTTTTACCCTTCTCGAGGTAATCGATGTGGATCACACCTTGTGAATCCCAGAAAACGGTGGCCATCACCTTTCCGGCCGATAGAACAGTCTTCGCCTTTTTCGAAGCACGTTTGCCGGGTGAAGTCCACTGTTTCGACAGTTCCTTGGTCTCTGGTGTGTACCAGTGAATCCATGTTTCGTCGACGGTCACGAAACGATGCACGAACTCCGCCGGATTGCGCTAAAACAGCGCCAAACACGTCGCCGATGTGGTCTCACGGTTGCGTTTGTTTCCCGGTGTGAGCGAACGCGGCACCCAGCGCGCCGACAGCTTTCTCATGCCCAGTTCTTCGTGTAGAATATGATGCACCATTCCTTCTGCGATGCCCACAGTCTCAGCTATCTCGCGAGCCTTCAATCGATGGTCTGGCAACACGAGATCGTGGATTTTTTAAACGTTTTCCTCCGTAGCAACTGGGCGTGGCTCATCAAAAACCGACGTGCGGCCACGAACAAACTCGTTGTACCAATTCTTGACGGTTGCCATCGAAGGAGAAGAGCCACCGTACACAGCATCTAAGCGATCTTTGATTTCGCTGCGTGTTTTCCGTTCCAAAAACAAGAATCTAATCACTGAACGATATTGTTCTTTTTCCATTTTTGTACAACCGACCGACACACTCGCTTCCAAAGGCTGTCAAAACAATACGAATGAAGGAAATTGACTGAAACTTAAACAGTAGGCTACTAAAAGAATGTACTGCACGATGGCAAAACTCTTTGGTAATAGCAGCGCTATCGGGCGGTGAGGCTAAGTACTTGTGGAATGACCCTCGTATATGTAGTTTAGGATGCAAATTTGAAGCAGACTAAGCAAAATTATTCACAGGGCTTGGAGGCGCAAGAATTATACCACTTGGATGTATGAAACAGGAAGCCATTATACAAGGCAAACGATATAACATCAAATTTTATGTGCCTTCCACAAGCGATATGGCTGTTTCTTTGCTGCTCGGCATTGATGTTCTCAGGCAAGTAGAGGCACCCTTTGGTGTGAATGGTATACGTTTCAATAAACTCTATCAGCCAGTAGAAGATGATGGACTCACAGAATTTGTAAACATCGTAAATAACGAATCAGGGATAATTGCTGCTGAGCCTTTTGTAAGTGAAATAAAAAAAACAAACAGCAAATAAAAATGTCAAGACAAGACAGCCAGCTTTGCTAGATTTATTAGCGAAATATTCAAAGATTTAATCAGGCGTGGAATTGTAATTCAATTTGTTGACGACTTGATCATCGTGTCAGAAGGTGAAGCCGATGAACTTTTGAAACAAAGAGAAACCCTCAAAGTGGCAGCAGAATACGAATCGGAGATTCAATGGAAGAAATGTTCTTCCCTTCAGAAAAGCGTCTCGTACTTAGGACATACAATCAGCGATTCTAAAATATCACCAGATCCAGCAAAAGTGAAAGCAGTGAAAATGTTCCCAAGAGTAAAGAACGTCAGAGATTTGAAAGTATTTTTGGGGCTGTCAGAATACTTTCGAAATGTATTGAAGGGTTTAGCATGACTGCAGCACCTTCGTACAGCTTACCACAGAAAGATACATCATTTGAATTCAAGGAGGAGCGCGAAGATTCTTGCAACAGGCTGAAGGACTTATTGTGCGAGAACTCAGTACTACTGATTTACAATGAATATTTTATTACTGAGCTACACACAGATGCATGTTTAATGGATTGGGAGACATCTTGCTTCAAAAGGAATACCCAGAAGACAAATTTCGTCCAGTATGCTATTGGAATTAAATCATATCATTCTTATGAATCGGTAGTCCTCCCTGTCGTGAAAGCTCTGAAAAAATTACGGCTATATATACTGGGGATTCACTTTAAAATTGTAACCAACTCTGCTGCTTTTCAAAAAACAGTGAACAAAATTCAAGTACCTAATCGAGTTGCGGGGTGATATTGAAAATGGAAAAATTCAATTACACGATGGATTATCGAGCAGGCTCCCGCATAAAACACGTGGATGCATTAAGCTATAATGCTGTGGTGATCCTTTGAAATGCCTCCACAGCTACAATCGTGGAAAACCAAAAAAAAGATGATAAATTAATAACAATAAGGAAGATATTAGAATCTCAGTCGCATGAGGAGCATAGCGTTAAAAATGATTGGTTGTTGAAGTTCATGTATAGGAAGGATGTAATTGTTGCCCCTTCTAATATGCAAAAAGAAATAATTAGGAAAGTGCATGAGAATGGTCACTTTGATGTGAAGACGATAGAAGAGATAATTAATCAAGAGGGACTGCTGCATAGCCTGTAATTTGACAGAAAGGCAGGGAAGAGAGAAGAGATCTGCATGCTATTCCTAAAGATAACTTCTCTTTCATGACTTATTATATTGACCAGCTTAGGCAGAGGACAACAACTACAGGGCTTTCCAATAAGAGGTGTTCTTTTGATATTAAAAGAAAAATGCCATTTTTTAACACAAATGGTCTAATATTTATTTCATTATAAAGCAAAAGATATGCCGTTAATAGTAAAAATAATTCCTAATTCCAAAGAACGACGAGGAATGGACAAACCTGGGTTTTCTTCAACACTTTCGGCTACAAAGCAATATTCTCGGCTGTTCTTGAGTGACATGCACGGGTTTTATCCTTCATACCACTAAGTTGTCCCAACAGCTCGAATTTTTCCACCAATTTTTGTATTGCGGTCCGACAAGGTGCTTCACGACGACCCAAAAATGTTCGAATTTTACGAACCGTCTCTGGCAAATTGTCACCATTTTTATAGTGAATTTTAATCATTTTAATGCATTGTTGAAGCGTGTATCGTTCCATTAGCGTAGTTTACACTTGTCAAATGTCAAAAAAAGACAGCTTCAAAAGTGACACCTGCTGAAATAGTGGGCTATTCGAAATAACACCTCTTATTGGAAAACCCTTTATATTCCTCCAAGAATTATCACATTCATTCACTGTCAAAAGGAAATTGATTTTAATAAATTCACTTTACGCAAAAATTAAAATATCATTACAAACGGTCTTCAATTTTCGCAAAAAAAAAAAAATGGAAACTAATATGCCTAATAGAAAAAAAAACAAACAGCAAGGTAGCTTTTCGATTTGATCCAATAACTTGGTCAACATCAAAATATGAATTAAAATACGTTCTAGCTGAAGAACATTGTAATAATAATAGGAAACAAGTTGGGTAGACAAACCTACGCTTATGTCAAAAGGGGTTTTTTATTCAACTTCTCAGAAATGCAGTCACCAGCAACGAATAAATCCATTGTTTTTCTATTTTCAACGGTCACCATTTTGTTGCAAAACAACAAAAATCACTCTGTAATGTGACGACTACGCCCAGGTATCGAAGTGATTCCGATCCCGAACCCTTGTAACCTGCCAGATGGATATGTCCTCGAAGTGCCAGCGGACTTCATCTGTTGTGCGGATATCGTTGTGCAGAAAATATTTTTTTTTCTGTCCAAATATTTAGATCCGTGGATATAAATATTCGGAATATAGAATTAATCCAACCCCGGCACATTTCGAGACATAGCCATCTGGAAATGCCCCTCCACCGTGGCCATCGAGAGAACTATGCCACTGGCGACATCTGAAGAAGCACATTTCCGCCATATGAAGTGCCATTCCACGCACATATGTTTTGTCCGAGGTGACAACCGGAAATCTTGACAGCACATGGAGGCGCGAAACGTCATCGAAAAGTTCTTCGTGAGAATATCGAAGGTATTACAAAACCAGCTATACGTCGTTTGGCGCGACGTGGTGGAGTGAAGCGTATTCCCTGTTTAATCTGTGAAGAAACGCGTGGTGTGCTTAAAGTGTTTTTGGGAAAACGTTATTCGTGAGGCAGTGACATTCACCGGAGCATTGCCTCAGGCTGGAGCATGAAGCTCTGTCAAGGTCGGAAAGGAGCAACAGGCAAATTAGGAAAGAGGTTAGTTTAGTTAAGAAAACTTAGAAAAAAAAAAAAAACAATTTCTCTTAATGAATCCAGTAGGAGAATAATTCAACACCAAAATGATTTGACGCTTCTTAATGCGGAAATTCGAAGTAACGCTTGCTACCTTGTTCAGATTGATCAATTGGCATATCGCTTGCAATCCGCAGTACAGAGTGCAGTCTTCGGTAAAATTGATGAATATCTAGCTCGCGAAAACTTTCCTCACCGGATGCCAAAGCAACCATTCGATTTATGTCGACAATTATGCGAATATTCTAACGACTTATTGAGCAAAATGTTAGCATTTGAGCCTCGATCTCGCCCTTCTGCCTTGATGTGTCTCAAACACGAATACTTTGAACAGGAGCCAATGTGACGGATGTCCACTAACGAAATTGATATCATTGCTGTAATATATAGTAATAGTTTTAAGTGACATTCACACATTAGAAACATATATACATATAGTATGTAAACTGAAACGCTTTGGATGTTAAGTATGTTCGGTAATGTAAGGTACAAAACGATACCTCCCAACTTTACCGATGAAGCTTCTTTGGACGCCCTCAAATTTACGATTTGGTAGTAATCGTATAGAAGTAGTTATAAGCATTTATACTAATATAGTGTGCACAGAGCTAGGCACGTACAACTCAAAATCATAATAGTCGACTATGTGTTCAATATTCTTTGGTGTTAGGTACCTATTAACGAAAAGCAAGTGATATGATGAAATATCGGCAGTAGCACCATTTTAGACTACATTCATCAGCTGGTTATATAGAAAAGATGTAAAACCGCGAACAGTCGTTGATTAATAGATCACAAAAGAAGTATCAAGTTGAAAAGAAGACAAAACAAATGGAAGACTTAGTGCAAGTCAAAAGTAGATCTCTGTTAGTAGAATGAACTCACCAACGACTTGACAGAATCATAATGGTCTTATAAGGAATAGTCAGAGAACAGTGATATCAATCAAGTCAGCACCATTAACGCTCCTTCCACTTTCATAGATATTTTTTTATGAAATACAACAGCATATCACACTCCATTTTCAAGGTCCTTCTTCATGTTACTGAATACTGAATAGAGGATATGCCCCGTTTATTTATTTATTTGGAGGGTTCGCTTCTGACAACTATGAGTACTAGATGGTTTGTTGACCTACCACTTAACCAAAGGAATGTAAGCATTTTGCTGTTAGACTAGCCTTAGAGCGTTGTCTACCTGCCACGACGCTGGTCGGGTTGAAAGTTGTCTTAGCATCCTGACGAAACTCAGCTTGGCTCTATTCCACATATTTTCAAGAAGGTGTAGGTTTACCAAAACTACGGAGATTTTATCAGGCGAATGAGGAAAATTGATGGAGCAATTAAAGTAAACCCAAATATCCAGTTTAACACAACAGTATGAGGAAAAAATATATTTGCGTAACAACGCTTGGCCATTTTGATTATAAAAAAAGAAACAATTTTCTGTTTACTGCGTCTAACAAACTAACTTAGCAAGCCATAGACAAGATATGCAATAGATAACAATAATTAATTAATTAATTAATAATAAAATAGAAAAGGGATATTTTATATATTGACAACAGACCGATTTATAAACAATTTATCAAGATTAACTGATCATTTACACTACAAAGCCATTTGCCTGTTCCCCTAACACACACAATCAAACAAAGTATATAACTGAAAAAATAAAAGCCAAGGTGAACAAATATGTTAAACATACACTAAACATTCAACCCATGAAACAAAAAACAATAGTACTAATAATATATATTTACAAAAACATGTTTTAAAACAAACGAAAAACAAAAAACTAAATAAAAAGGATTCTGAGCGCAAAACCTCATACAAACGAAATAAACGGTAGAGTTGCGATAATATTGTGAAAATTTTAACAAAAGAGAATACGGTATAAACTTAATATTTTTGTTAATTGAAACATATGAGATAAATGCAATATTTTTTTTTTTCAAACAAACTAAAGACATAAAATCTAAGTTAAAACTATTAAAACCTAAAAATCCTAAAAGACCTGATGGTTCGATTGATTACGATTGGAACGCTTACTGAACATTGAATTGTTTTCAAAAAAACAACACAACAATTAGCATTAGAATTAACAGTAAGAAGACAATGAAAGAATATTAATAGAACTAAATATCATAAGAACTACAATCGTACAAAATGGTGCTAATAGTTTTTGAATTTAGTGACTTGTTACTACCCTTCACTCAACCTATACATACTATAGTATACAAACAGCTTTAGTTTCCATAGAGCCGAAATGTTTGCAATATATTTACGAAATGCTTTTCTGATTTTTATTGAAGCAATAAGCCGAAGAACAACAATAAATACAATAGTGTACTTACAATACGACCAGCCACACACAAATAAAAAAGAAAATAATAAAATAATAGTTTGTATTTTCTAGTATCATTTTGTTACAAACAAGCAAGAAAAGTCCAACAATAAACAAAATACTGAAAGTAAGCGGCGTGGTTTAGAAAGAAACATAATCTCGAGCCGACTGTTGAAATACATAAATAATTCCATAATTTCTTTGATATGTTAAAATTACAAAATTCAATTCACTGAAAAATTCATGAAAATATTAATGAAGAATGAAAATAATTGAGAAAAATTGTGAACGGCACGGATCAAATACTGGAAATCTCGGAAAAGAAAGGCCATAATTGCAAGTTTTATAGAAAAACTAACCTTTAAAATATATTATTATAATGCATGTAAATTAAGAAGGATTTTGAATTGTACATACAAAGACAAAGGAAGATACATAAATTGTAAGGTAGTGGTAAGAAAACAAAAAAAAAAAAAACAAAATTTCTAAAGTATATGATAGAATAGAATACAACATGAATTGCTAAAAGTTAACCCACGACTTTCCTTTTCAGTGGTTCTTCTTTTTTTTCAGGGGGAACAGAGAGTGTAGGGTAAGTATGCCGTCGCGAGGGTAGGGTTTCTGCAAATCCGCTGAAGTCGGTTTCGCGTCGCGCGCGGCACGCGGTACCTTTGTTTGTTTCGCCATTTCTTTAGAGTAGTTTTCTTCGGTTTAAGTTCGAGTAGTATATTTTTCGGTACCGCGTCGGTGAATCGGTAACGCGCCTATGGGATTTTGTAGCGTTTTTGATTTGAGATCTGTGGATAGATCACATCCAGAACTAACGTAATGTAGGTTTCTCGTTCTGGATGAGTAATTGTTGACGCGTTTGAAAAACGGGCAAGTTCAGGTGACTGAAATATTGTGATTGAGCGTAATCCATTCGGAGACCCGCGACCGAAATCCTCTCCGAACTAGCTGGCCGACAAGCAGTCACCGCGTGAATGGATTACGGTGCACGGATTGGTTGACCTGTTGGTACCATCCGTTGGCACTACTCAGACTTAACGTCTAGAACCGATGAGAGGTCGGTTCCGCGTTCGAGCTGAAGGTAAGAAATTCATTACAAATGGCGCCCAACGTGGGGCCCAAAAACATCCTAAGGGGGAAAGAACTTCGCGTCTTCTGACGAGTTGGTCCTTTACGGAGGATGTAAGGTACTTTGGTACTCGAGTCCCACTATCAGGAGCAGTGGAATTGTGTGATACACATTAGAGGTCGCTTCACGTGAGTTGTAGCTTCCGCTCTCCTTTGTTTGATTTTGCTTTCGCGACAGAATCCTTCCGATGTGTTGTCCCAGGGTAACCCCTGTAAGGACCTTCTATTTTCTTGATGGAACTGCCAGTCTGATGGGTTTACCAATCAGCATGGACTCTCAAGAAAATAGAAGGCTACCTTGCCTTTATGTCGCGGAAGGATTCTAACTATTTCTTATGCGTGTTAGACGAGTGGTATCGGTTCAACGTTCGGTGGCGTATGCTGGAGTCGCGAAGCCCGGAATGCTTCTACGCGTCGGGAACTTTGACCGCGTACAAAGTCGTTACGGTAGCTCTACCACTTGTCTCGTCGAGTCATTTAACGTAGATTAGAAACGGTTTTTGTAATGTATGTGGGTTATGGGGTAATTTTCGTAAATCGACCGAAGCACCCTTTCTTCGGCAGATTACCACGCACTCTCTTTTCCCGTTGGAGGAGTCGACCACTGAAAAGGAAAGTGTATCAACCAAATTTTTTTTTTTCTCGTATTATATCTAGCTCGCCACTAACGGCCACTAATTTAGCGACAAGTTTATATTAGGACTAAGTACATTCTATATATTTTTTTATTTTATTTTAGCACCACAAGTAACACACACAAAATGGCAACGAAGCGGACCCCAGACAAGCGTTGGACCAGATCCAAAACGGTCCAACCAGCTAACTGCGGGATCTGTTTCGAAGACGTAGTGGAGGGCGTACACAGCGTGCGATTGGATTGTGGACATTTATTCCATCGTGCCTGTGTACAACAGCTCCTCCTCACGTCAGAACTGTGTCCCTTATGCCGGCGACCCATAGAGCGGACCGCCCTAGACGTCCCCCTCGGAACGCCCCTACCAACGCGTGGAGCAGTGGCGAAAGGAGCTCCAGAAGCCGAACCGTCACACCCACTCTTAGACCTGCAAGGAGCAGTAGGCGGTGAAGTTCCGGCTGCAAGTGTCGTGTCCGAGGTGACAACCATGCCTTCCGCCCACTCCATTGACACCCTCGTGGCGTTGATGAGGGATATGTCGGAGAGGATTGGCAACCTGGAGGGAAAGATCCAGAATCTCCCGTTGAGCCAACCACCCAGCCGCGTGAGAACTCCGCTTGGCTGGGAGCCAAATCCCAGTGTGGCGATGCCCCACTCCCGACAATCCGAGCAATGGGTCCCACCTCCAAGGAACTCGGGAATGGATCCCAGAGCTCCCGAATACAGACCGCGACACAGTACCGGACCTCCGTTGGTACCTCCAGCCCCCGAGGCAGTTCAGTACAACAGGTCAGTAGAGGATGTGATTCCCCCCGGGAACGCATTGACACTTTTCCGAGACCCGACGCCTCGTATCATGGAGAGTTGGCGCCTGAACTTTACCGGGTTCAACGATATGATATCGGCGGACCGGTTCCTTTTCCGGATTCAGGCGTTGGTATCCAGCACCCTGGGAGGTGATTCCTCGGCCTTCCTCCGGCATGCCCATCTTTTGTTCAGCGGCGACGCTGCCGACTGGTACTGGAGCTTTAAAGAGTCAACGCCACGTCCCACTTGGCACTCTTTCAGTGCAGCCTTCCGCAATCGATTTGAGGATGGCTTCACTGAGAGAGAGCTAAGAGAGCAAATAAAGAAACGGAAACAAGGCGCTCACGAACCGTTCGACCAGTACTACACCAGTATAGTGAGATTGAGCACTCGCCTGCGAAATACCATGCCCGAGGACGAATTAGTAGAAATTATCAGGGAGAACATGCGCTGGGATCTCCAGAACAGCCTGCTACATTTTCCCATCAACACCATACAGGGATTGCGCCTCCATGCGCGTAGACAAGAACACTTGGATGAGCGACGAGGTACCTTCCGCCCACAACCTCGCATAACGGGACCAAATCCCCGAAATCATCACACCGCGGAGTTGATGGCAGCAGACCACCTGCTTGCTGATCCAGTACCAGTACCGAGGAGCGGAGCACCACCGGAGCTTGAGGACCCAGCATTGATTGATCGACCCTCCCTTGAAGCAATTACAAGCCCGACGGTATGTTGGAACTGCCGACAACCGGGACATCGGTTCTACGCATGTCCAGCGGAGCCAACGCTTTTCTGCTACCGATGCGGGAAGGCCGACACATACGCACCTGACTGTGCAAATTGCAAAGGGCGAAAAAACTTGCCACCGAGTGCCGCGACCACCCGTCGGCACTCCTAGACCCCGGACGAACCAATCCAGACCCCATCACCAGCTATGACCCAGCTCCCATCATGACTCCAACTCTGCTGACTCGCACCGCTAAACACAGTTCTCCCGAAGTTCCACAACCGACGCCGTCCTTCGCCGATGCCAACGCGCAAGGGAATGATAGCGAGGCGAAAGTTCCTTGGCATGTAAAACCTTTTCATGTCAGGCTGCGGAATTACTTGGCTACTCGACAGCGCATCTTCCATGAGGAGTTGGTCACAAATGTCCCACCGCGAAGCAAGCGAGCCACGCGTCGGATGCGGAGCTTCTGGAGAAAAGTCAGGCAGTCGAGAAAAAGGTTGAAGGACATATACTTAGACGAATTATTGAGGGATGATGTTCGGCCATATGCGTCAGTACACCTCCTGCAAAAACGAGTATCAGGCTTAGTCGATACGGGAGCCAGTGTGAATTGCATCTCTGCCGAGTTTGCAGGGGAGGTACTGGCCAAGCACGCGGACCAAATCCGTCATTTCACCTCTTGGTTAAGCACGGCGGACGGAACTCGTCACTCTGTAGTGGGAAAAATTATGACGGATGTCACCTTTAAAGGGGTAACTAAACCTATGGAATTTTTCATCATACCTCAGTTAACCCAGAATCTTTATTTAGGAGTGGATTTCGTTCGAAAATTTAACTTGGCCCCGGCACTATTTTCCAGTTCGACCCTGGAGTCCGTCACCACCGTTCCTGACCAATCTCAACCCACTAACTTACTACGGCATACACTGGATGTAACTCAGCAACTGCGTCTCGACTCGGCTATATCGGCTTTTCCATCGCACGAGAAAGAAGGTCTCGGGCGGACTGCCCTGGTGTTCCACACTATAGATGTGGGGGACGCTAAACCCATAAAACAGAGACATTTCGCCATATCTCCGGCGAAGGAAAAATCGTTATATGCCGAAGTGGATCGAATGCTATCATTAGGCGTAATCGAAGAATCACAGAGCGCGTGGGCTTCCCCAGTCACCTTAGTTGTCAAGCCAAACAAGGTCCGGTTATGCTTAGATGCCAGACGCTTGAACGCCGTCACAGTCAAGGACGCATATCCTCTACCGTTGATCGAAGGCATTTTGAGTCGATTGCCTAAAGCCCATTTCATCACGAGCTTAGACCTCAAGGACGCCTTCTGGCAAATTCCTTTAGACCCCGGTTCAAAGGAGAAAACAGCCTTCACAGTCCCAGGCCGGCCCTTATATCAATTCGTGACCATGCCATTCGGATTGTGTAATGCCCCCCAAACAATGACGCGCCTTATGGATAAGGTGATACCACCTCATTTGCGGCACCAAGTTTTCGTTTACTTGGACGATCTGCTGCTTATAACCGAGACCTTTGACGAACACATCGACCTGCTTCAGGAGGTGGCTCTACACATCCGGAGGGCAAGATTAACCATCAACATAAGGAAGAGCCAGTTCGTGATGACGGAGGTGAAGTATTTAGGTCACATCATTGGGCATGGGCATATCAAGACCGATCCGGAAAAGACTCAAGCGATTGACGTTTTTCCATTACCCAAGACCACCAAACAGTTACGCCGATTCTTAGGCTTATGCGGATGGTACCAGCGTTTTGTACGTGACTATGCCACCATTACCACTCCTTTGACCGACATGCTGCGTAAGGGACGTAAATTCGTCTGGGAAGAGCCCAGCTTGCGAGCCTTTGAAGAGCTAAAGAAGAGTCTGACTACGGCCCCCGTACTGCACAGCCCGGACTTTGACAAACCGTTCTCAATCCATTGTGACGCGAGTCAACATGGGGTGGGAGCAGTCTTAGTCCAGGTTGCACAAGACGGCGAGGAGAGACCTATAGCCTTCATGTCTCACAAGCTGAACCCAGCCCAGCGAAATTACACGGTCTCCGAGCAAGAATGTTTAGCCGCGGTGTTGGCAGTGAAACGCTTCCGAGCCTATGTGGAGGGACACACCTTTGAAATCGTTACGGATCACGCTTCTCTGAAATGGCTAATGAGCCAGACTGATCTCAACGGCAGATTGGCCAGGTGGGCACTGAAACTCCAGGCATTTGACTTCACAATTCGCCACCGAAAAGGAAGCCAGCATGTAGTCCCCGACACCCTATCCAGAATGTTCGCCCCTGAAGGAGCCGAGTTGGTCCAAGAGGACGACAGCCCCCAATTGATCGATTTGGACCATCCTGCCTTCAAGTCAGCCAGCTACACCCAACTGATTCACACTATCCAGAATCAACTGTCCCAGCTTCCTGAACTGCGGTTGACGGATGGATTCATTTACAAACGGATGGGACACGCATCCGGAGACCCCATACAAGAAGAAGAACAGTGGAAGTTGTGGGTGCCCGAAGAATTAACCACTGATCTTATCAGGCGGGCTCATGACCACCCATCAAGTGCGCACGGCGGATACGGTCGTACACTTAGGCGGTTGAAAACCTGTTTCTTTTGGCCTAAGATGGCACAACAGATAAAAGCGTACGTAGCCTCCTGTGAGCTATGCAAGTGCACTAAAGCGCCCAACACCATTCTTCGACCACCCATGGGTAAGGTTGAGGTCCCCGAACGCGTGTTCCAGCGCTTGTACATTGATCTTATCGGTCCTTACCCTCGATCTGCTTCTGGTCACACGGGAGCTGTCGTGGTCCTGGACCAGCTCTCCAAATTCCCTATCATAGAACCACTACGTAACATGCACACTGGACCTATAATCAGCTTTTTGGAGAACCGAGTCTTTCACATGTTTGGAGTTCCGGAGAAACTTGTCTCCGACAATGGGGTCCAGTTCACCTCCAGCAAGTTCCGAGACCTAATGTCCAAATACGGCATCATCCACCAACGAACTGCCGTCTATTCACCACAAGCCAACGCATCCGAACGACTGAATCGTACGCTCATAGCGGCCATTCGCGCCTATGTCCACCCGAATCAGAGGGACTGGGATCGCAAATTGTCCGCCATCACTAGTGCGCTGCGCTCGTCGTACCACGCCACGACCGGCATTTCGCCGTATTTTGCAGTGTTCGGCCAGTACATGATCGGTCATGGGAGCGCTTACCGGCTATTGCGGCAGCTGAAATCGCTAGAGGACCCAATCGTGGTTCTAGAACCGCACGAAAAGCTCCAACTTCTGCGAGATCAACTGCGGGAGAAGATTGAAGACAGTAGACGGATGGGAGAGGAGCGGTACAACTTGCGATCTCATCCTTCTGGCTTTAAGGCCGGCGACGAAATATATCGTCGAAACTTCCGACAGAGCGATGCCACCCGCCATTACAATGCCAAACTAGACAAGAAATTCGTGAAGTGTCGAGTCATACAAGTCATAAGCCCCACCCGGTACCTCATCGCGGACATGACTGGTAAGACCCTGGGAATTTACCACGCAAAAGACCTTAGACGATGAAGTGCAACTAATTCCCACGAGAAACCTTGGCTTATCCCAAATCTCTGCCTAGACGAAGGCCTCCGAATAACACCTGACTTCCTACTATATAGTCACTGTCGAGTCTTCACGAACAGGGTTGTAGCCTATCCTTCGAAACGGATCTTCGACCCGCCACGTCCCTAACCAAGACCTTTTACAAAGGAGACGGGATCGTAATTACTTCGATTTTGGGGGGGGGAATGTGTAATGTGACGACTACGCCCAGGTATCGAAGTGATTCCGATCCCGAACCCTTGTAACCTGCCAGATGGATATGTCCTCGAAGTGCCAGCGGACTTCATCTGTTGTGCGGATATCGTTGTGCAGAAAATATTTTTTTTTCTGTCCAAATATTTAGATCCGTGGATATAAATATTCGGAATATAGAATTAATCCAACCCCGGCACATTTCGAGACATAGCCATCTGGAAATGCCCCTCCACCGTGGCCATCGAGAGAACTATGCCACTGGCGACATCTGAAGAAGCACATTTCCGCCATATGAAGTGCCATTCCACGCACATATGTTTTGTCCGAGGTGACAACCGGAAATCTTGACAGCACATGGAGGCGCGAAACGTCATCGAAAAGTTCTTCGTGAGAATATCGAAGGTATTACAAAACCAGCTATACGTCGTTTGGCGCGACGTGGTGGAGTGAAGCGTATTCCCTGTTTAATCTGTGAAGAAACGCGTGGTGTGCTTAAAGTGTTTTTGGGAAAACGTTATTCGTGAGGCAGTGACATTCACCGGAGCATTGCCTCAGGCTGGAGCATGAAGCTCTGTCAAGGTCGGAAAGGAGCAACAGGCAAATTAGGAAAGAGGTTAGTTTAGTTAAGAAAACTTAGAAAAAAAAAAAAAACAATTTCTCTTAATGAATCCAGTAGGAGAATAATTCAACACCAAAATGATTTGACGCTTCTTAATGCGGAAATTCGAAGTAACGCTTGCTACCTTGTTCAGATTGATCAATTGGCATATCGCTTGCAATCCGCAGTACAGAGTGCAGTCTTCGGTAAAATTGATGAATATCTAGCTCGCGAAAACTTTCCTCACCGGATGCCAAAGCAACCATTCGATTTATGTCGACAATTATGCGAATATTCTAACGACTTATTGAGCAAAATGTTAGCATTTGAGCCTCGATCTCGCCCTTCTGCCTTGATGTGTCTCAAACACGAATACTTTGAACAGGAGCCAATGTGACGGATGTCCACTAACGAAATTGATATCATTGCTGTAATATATAGTAATAGTTTTAAGTGACATTCACACATTAGAAACATATATACATATAGTATGTAAACTGAAACGCTTTGGATGTTAAGTATGTTCGGTAATGTAAGGTACAAAACGATACCTCCCAACTTTACCGATGAAGCTTCTTTGGACGCCCTCAAATTTACGATTTGGTAGTAATCGTATAGAAGTAGTTATAAGCATTTATACTAATATAGTGTGCACAGAGCTAGGCACGTACAACTCAAAATCATAATAGTCGACTATGTGTTCAATATTCTTTGGTGTTAGGTACCTATTAACGAAAAGCAAGTGATATGATGAAATATCGGCAGTAGCACCATTTTAGACTACATTCATCAGCTGGTTATATAGAAAAGATGTAAAACCGCGAACAGTCGTTGATTAATAGATCACAAAAGAAGTATCAAGTTGAAAAGAAGACAAAACAAATGGAAGACTTAGTGCAAGTCAAAAGTAGATCTCTGTTAGTAGAATGAACTCACCAACGACTTGACAGAATCATAATGGTCTTATAAGGAATAGTCAGAGAACAGTGATATCAATCAAGTCAGCACCATTAACGCTCCTTCCACTTTCATAGATATTTTTTTATGAAATACAACAGCATATCACACTCCATTTTCAAGGTCCTTCTTCATGTTACTGAATACTGAATAGAGGATATGCCCCGTTTATTTATTTATTTGGAGGGTTCGCTTCTGACAACTATGAGTACTAGATGGTTTGTTGACCTACCACTTAACCAAAGGAATGTAAGCATTTTGCTGTTAGACTAGCCTTAGAGCGTTGTCTACCTGCCACGACGCTGGTCGGGTTGAAAGTTGTCTTAGCATCCTGACGAAACTCAGCTTGGCTCTATTCCACATATTTTCAAGAAGGTGTAGGTTTACCAAAACTACGGAGATTTTATCAGGCGAATGAGGAAAATTGATGGAGCAATTAAAGTAAACCCAAATATCCAGTTTAACACAACAGTATGAGGAAAAAATATATTTGCGTAACAACGCTTGGCCATTTTGATTATAAAAAAAGAAACAATTTTCTGTTTACTGCGTCTAACAAACTAACTTAGCAAGCCATAGACAAGATATGCAATAGATAACAATAATTAATTAATTAATTAATAATAAAATAGAAAAGGGATATTTTATATATTGACAACAGACCGATTTATAAACAATTTATCAAGATTAACTGATCATTTACACTACAAAGCCATTTGCCTGTTCCCCTAACACACACAATCAAACAAAGTATATAACTGAAAAAATAAAAGCCAAGGTGAACAAATATGTTAAACATACACTAAACATTCAACCCATGAAACAAAAAACAATAGTACTAATAATATATATTTACAAAAACATGTTTTAAAACAAACGAAAAACAAAAAACTAAATAAAAAGGATTCTGAGCGCAAAACCTCATACAAACGAAATAAACGGTAGAGTTGCGATAATATTGTGAAAATTTTAACAAAAGAGAATACGGTATAAACTTAATATTTTTGTTAATTGAAACATATGAGATAAATGCAATATTTTTTTTTTTCAAACAAACTAAAGACATAAAATCTAAGTTAAAACTATTAAAACCTAAAAATCCTAAAAGACCTGATGGTTCGATTGATTACGATTGGAACGCTTACTGAACATTGAATTGTTTTCAAAAAAACAACACAACAATTAGCATTAGAATTAACAGTAAGAAGACAATGAAAGAATATTAATAGAACTAAATATCATAAGAACTACAATCGTACAAAATGGTGCTAATAGTTTTTGAATTTTGTGACTTGTTACTACCCTTCACTCAACCTATACATACTATAGTATACAAACAGCTTTAGTTTCCATAGAGCCGAAATGTTTGCAATATATTTACGAAATGCTTTTCTGATTTTTATTGAAGCAATAAGCCGAAGAACAACAATAAATACAATAGTGTACTTACAATACGACCAGCCACACACAAATAAAAAAGAAAATAATAAAATAATAGTTTGTATTTTCTAGTATCATTTTGTTACAAACAAGCAAGAAAAGTCCAACAATAAACAAAATACTGAAAGTAAGCGGCGTGGTTTAGAAAGAAACATAATCTCGAGCCGACTGTTGAAATACATAAATAATTCCATAATTTCTTTGATATGTTAAAATTACAAAATTCAATTCACTGAAAAATTCATGAAAATATTAATGAAGAATGAAAATAATTGAGAAAAATTGTGAACGGCACGGATCAAATACTGGAAATCTCGGAAAAGAAAGGCCATAATTGCAAGTTTTATAGAAAAACTAACCTTTAAAATATATTATTATAATGCATGTAAATTAAGAAGGATTTTGAATTGTACATACAAAGACAAAGGAAGATACATAAATTGTAAGGTAGTGGTAAGAAAACAAAAAAAAAAAAAAACAAAATTTCTAAAGTATATGATAGAATAGAATACAACATGAATTGCTAAAAGTTAACCCACGACTTTCCTTTTCAGTGGTTCTTCTTTTTTTTCAGGGGGAACAGAGAGTGTAGGGTAAGTATGCCGTCGCGAGGGTAGGGTTTCTGCAAATCCGCTGAAGTCGGTTTCGCGTCGCGCGCGGCACGCGGTACCTTTGTTTGTTTCGCCATTTCTTTAGAGTAGTTTTCTTCGGTTTAAGTTCGAGTAGTATATTTTTCGGTACCGCGTCGGTGAATCGGTAACGCGCCTATGGGATTTTGTAGCGTTTTTGATTTGAGATCTGTGGATAGATCACATCCAGAACTAACGTAATGTAGGTTTCTCGTTCTGGATGAGTAATTGTTGACGCGTTTGAAAAACGGGCAAGTTCAGGTGACTGAAATATTGTGATTGAGCGTAATCCATTCGGAGACCCGCGACCGAAATCCTCTCCGAACTAGCTGGCCGACAAGCAGTCACCGCGTGAATGGATTACGGTGCACGGATTGGTTGACCTGTTGGTACCATCCGTTGGCACTACTCAGACTTAACGTCTAGAACCGATGAGAGGTCGGTTCCGCGTTCGAGCTGAAGGTAGAAAATTCATTACAACTCGAATCACGAATTCCCAAAAATATTAATGTTATCGACCTTATTTGAAAATTTCAAGAAGATCAAATCAAAACTGCAGTGACTGATTCGATGGAAAGATTAAAAATACCAAAATCATGTGTTATTGTTGCTGCAATTGGAGAAATTTCAAAAGGCTATCAATTCCGTGTATATCATTCGATTTTCATGAAACTTAGAGAGTTTAAGGATCTTTTGTAGGACTACTCAAATAAATAAAGTATAAGGACCTTTTGTAAGACTACTTAAATGTCGAACTTCCTTCAGTTTTAGGATATTTATACGATTTTATTGAGGAAAATGTGAAATTCCAATATCATTATTAACAAAGTTGAGCGAATTTCGACTTCTATAGTATTGGTTGTTGTTGTACTCATAAACACCTACCTCCATAATTTTTTTTCAGATTTTTCGGATCACATGTGTCCAATCGCTAGGGGGGGTGGGGGACAAAAATTGTTCGTGTATTTCCCCTCTCTGCGCGTCCGTCGAAGCAAAAAGAGTCAAATTAAGACCTCTCATCAGGACCTTTCATTTGATACCCATAACGGCTATCTTTGATATTTTTTTTCGGGGGCCACTCCCCTATATGGGGAGACCCCTCCTTACCTTATAAAATTTTTTTGTAGTTGAACTTTGAAAAGAGCACTGTTTCACACCTGCATACAAAATTTGATGATCCTTTAGTAGTTAGAGCTTAAGTAGTTTGCGACAAAAAGTGCTGTGACCCACGGACGGACGGACAGACAGGACGCGATTTTAGTAGGGTTTTGTAAAGTTATTTTACAAAACCCTAAAAAGGACAAATAGAAGACGTTTAACACCCAAATCATAGAAACAAAAAAAACGAGCAGCATACACTTGATGATAATGAAAAATAATTTTTAAATGTAATAGATAAGATTTTATACAGGTTACCGTTAACAATACCAAACAAAATGAATTAAAACCAAAAACTAGGTCTTTCCTTTCACTTGAACCTGACCGGCTATCTGATCCGCTACGTTAGCTGGCGCCTCCAGTATAATGAGCTAGCCATCGGGCGAGCTCTCCCCTTTTGAAGCGTTACAGGTGCTCTTGCAGAGTAAGTGGCCCTCCGCTTGCGTGCCTATTTATGGCATAGGGTTATGTGATTCCCTCACATAATACTATGACATAAATTTGCCACGTTTTTTTTTCATTTAAAGGAAAACTTCAAATCATTCGTTGGGGGGTGTGAGGGGGCACTGATTTCACCTGGATGCCCCACTATTATTTGGGGGCCATAAGTATCGTCAGTAAAGAAGAAGTCCACTCAAGTCCTTCTGCTTTCTGCCGGCCCGGTTTGTCCTCCGAGTGAGCAATTTTTAACCCTTGGTAGGTTGCCTCGGCCTCGACACCAGTTGATCCGCATGAGATCCTTTCAATTCGTGAATGCGAAATTTTTTTTGTAGTTGGTCTTGTGCTGGGGAAAAAGACCCGCCCCACGATACCGCAATGCTAGCCTGCCAGCGTATTCACGCGTCCTCAGACAAGGTCAATCTCGGCGGATCCCGCCATCCTCTTTTGCCGAGGCAGCAGTCTCTTACGGACAGTTAATCTACCACTCTTCACTACAAAGATGTTATCAGGCGTTGCTCAAAGAACTTTCCCAATATATTCTTTAAACATTTGGAACTAAATGATTTTTCCAGCAAACCTGTTATTAATATGGCAATGTTTATTTGAAAATGTTGAAGTTGGTAACAATACAAATTTTATATGTTGTTCAAATGTCTATGTTGGTAAAAGATTTTCTTTGTATCACTTCCGGGCTACTCTTCTAAAAACCAACACGTTGTATCAGTGAATTAAATGAAAGACCAGTGTGTTCATCACAAAAGAGCTTTCTTTTAATTTCAAACATCAGGTTATAGGCCGAGGCACATATAACAGCTTGATGTAAATTGATGTGATTTACGGCGGCAGCAAAATCGGCAAGAAGGAAAAAGTGAGGTTAATTCACTACAGTTTGCGGCATCGTGATCAGGCTCGGGCACTGTGTAACATCGTCAATGATGGAAGGAAATAACAATAACGTCAATGTGATCAAGTTACAAGGGGCCAGAAATTGGAATATATGGAAATTTCAAACATTGTGGAGGGAAAACAAGTGAAGCCCAAAGTGGCCAGTGAGATATCTGCATGGGAATCTAAAGATGCCAAAGCGCAGACGTTCATGGTAACACCAATGTCGGAAGAGGCAATGTTACATATTATTACATGTACGAGTTCTGCCAAGATGTGGCGAAAACTCCACAGTGTATATGAACAGAAAACTGAGACCAGTGTGCATATTATACAATAGAGATTTTTCCAATACAAGTAAGAAAGAGGTATCGACATGTCCGTTTTCTTATCTGAGATAGAAGAACCACAAAACCAATTGAAACAAATGGGTGAAGAAATCTCAAATAAATTTTTAATCACGAAAGTGCTAATGTCGTTACCAGACGATTATAAACATTTTATTTTGGCTTGGGAGTCGGCGCCTGATAGCAAACTAACGTTTGATAATCTAGTGGCAAGACTACTGATTGAAGAAGAGCGAGTAAAAGAGAAGAATGAAGGAGCACAGCAAGCAACATCTGCATTCTTTATCAAAAATAAAGGACCATCAAAAGTTTTCATACGTGGTAAAAGTGGACAGGATCAAACCGAGAGTAAAAGTAACAATAAAACTAACAGTGAAGGGAACGTGAGTAATAATAATAACAGTTTCTTTTGTGGCAAGTTTGGACATTTCAAAGCTTAGTGTTGTTTTCGAAAACAAAAATGTTAGGAAGTGAAAATAAAACGAATAGTAACGCGTTCGTGGTATCTAATCTGTCGCATCAATTGCAAAAATCTAAGTGGCTAGTCGATTCTGGCGCTACTGAATACAGGGTGCGGCAGCATAACTTCCTTTTTTCAAAATTCAACAAAACAAATTTTCAGCGGTACTTGTTTTTTATGCACGCTCCGCACTGTTCCAACGCATGATAGCGACTAACCAAGGGATGAGCAAAACTTTAAAATCACCTCTCTCGAATGAGACTACTAGCGCCGCGCTATAACAGTTAGCACTTTAAGGGCGGGCATTTCAAAAAAGGAAGTTATGCTGCCGCACCCTGTATGTGTGTTGAGACCGTGCATTGTTTACATAATTCTCAAATACTTCGCCAAAACCTGTAATTATCGGTAATGGAGCAGTGATAAATGCGATTGGTTATGGACAGATGGCAGTTCAATTATCGAACGAAAAGGAGTTGATTGACACAGTTATAGACAGAGTGTTGTATGTTCCTGAGTTAAAAACGAATCTGATTTCGGTCAATCGCGCCACAGATAAAGGTAATGTCATAGCGACAGATGACAGCTCATGCAAATTCTTCAAGGCAAATAAAATTTGCGCGGTTGCGGAAAGAATCGGAAATTCGTTTTATTTGGATTTACGCTATAATACGAGTAATAATTGTGAAACGCTATAATACGAGTAATAATTGTGAAATTGCGAGTACTGCAGAACTAGCGTGGAACGATTTAAATGAGTGGCACAGAAGATTGGCGCACCAAAACTTCACCTACGTCAAAGATACTTTGCGGAAAAACAACATTGAGGTTAAACAAACATCCAACCCGGTGTGTAAGAGTTGCTTGATTGGGAAAATACACAGATTGCCTGTCAATAGAAGTGAATACAAGAGTACCAGGACATGTGAATTAATTCATGCTGATACATGCGGTCCCATGGAAGAATCGTCAGTTGGTGGGTCAAGATACTTCGTTGTGCTGAAAGATGATTATTCGGATTTTAGAAGTGTGTATTTTGTGAAGACAAAAGATAAGATCAAGTATATAATTGAGGACTTTATAAATAAGGCCGAGAATAGTACTGGAAACAAGGTGAAGACATTCAGAAGTGATAACGGCCTGGAGTTTGTGAACAGGAATATGAAGGAAATGTTTACAAGGCGTGGAATAACACACCAAACCACAGTCCCATGCACCCCCGAACAGAATGGCAAGGCTGAGCGAGAAAACAGTATATTGCTGGAAGCGGCCAGGACAATGATACATGCAAGAAATTCACCAAAGAAATTATGGGCTGAAGCCATAAATACTGCAGTGTTCGTGTTGAACAGGACTGGGAAGGATGGGCAATCTCCATTTGAGGTATGGACTGGGAAAACATATAATATCCATGATTTAAGAGCCTTTGGTACAGAAGTATATGTACACATTCCAAAAGAGAATAGACTGAAGTGGGATCCGCAAGGAGAGAAGGGATTGATGGTCGGATATGAGGAAGATGTAGAAGGTTATATTATTTACTATCCTGAAAAGAATGTGGTGGAAACAAACATTGTATTCTTACAGCAAGAAGAGAAGGAAGGAAAAACATCAAGTGAAGAAAGGTGAAGAGCAAACTGTTGGGTCCTGAAATCTTGAAGAGGAGACAGTGTAAGAGAACAGTCCCAAGACAGATATTGATGAAATAACAACCCTTGACCACAACGAGATAGAGACAACCCACATAAGTAATATCTTAGGGGATAACTCGGAAGATTACAGTGACTACCTGCCATGCAGCGAAGAAGAACATCTATTGGACAGAATCGATTCACCTATAGAAAGGGAAAGATGTAAGTGAGAGCGCAAACAAACTGATTTCTACAAGTGTAACAATGTGCAGTCGAACCAAAGTGAATGTGATCCCATCATATATGATGATGCCATACGCCGAAGTGATGCCGGTAAGTGGAGTGCGGCTATTGCCAGGGAACTTAAGACTCTGAGTGACAATAACACGTGGGAATTTTGTAAATTACCTGTAAGTGCAAAGCAGCAAATGGGTTTTTAAAATAAAAAATTATAAATAATGTACAAGGCAAGGCTAGTTGCTAGGGGGTTTGAACAACAAGATATAATCAACTTAAGTGACATTTATGCCCCAGTTGCTAAGCTAGCAACTTTCTGGTTGTTTGTAATAATTGCAACAAAATATGATGTACCTATACGAGTATACCATATGGATGCCACTGGGGCTTTTCTATATGGTGATATTAAAGATAATGTATATGTAAGTTTACCACAAGGGGCCTACAATGGAAAGAATAAAACTGTAAAGTTAAACAAGTCATTATACAGGGTGCGGCAGCATAACTTCCTTTTTTGAAATGCCCGCCCTTAAAGTGCTAACTGTTATAGCGCGGCGCTAGTAGTCTCATTCGAGAGAGGTGATTTTAAAGTTTTGCTCATCCCTTGGTTAGTCGCTATCATGCGTTGGAACAGTGCGGAGCGTGCATTTACCGTTGAAGCGTACTTTTCGAACGGAAAGTCGGTGATTGCAACCCAGCGTGCCTTTAGACGTCACTTCAACGTCGCTCCGTTAGGCCGTGTCCCGGACCGGAAATCAATTCTTTACTGGGTTAAATCCTTTCGAAATACCGGAAATGTGACGCGAAGAAGAAATGAAGTCCCACGGCCCGTCAGATCATGTGAGAACATCGAGGCAGTAAGAGCTTCAATGTTGCGATCTCCGCGGCGTTCTGCGCGGAAGCATGCGTCTGCCCTTGGGATATCTGATCGTTCTTTACGGCAAATTCTTCACAATGACCATCATTTCCATCCCTACAAGTTAGCAACTGCGCAGGAACTCTCCGAACGCGACTTCGATTCTCGAAGAAATGCATGTGAAGCGCTTCTCGAAAACGTCCCTGAAGACGCGATTGTGTTTTACAGTGATGAAGCTCATTTTCACTTGAATGGATACGTTAGCAAACAAAACATGCGCTATTGGGCTGCCAATAATCCTCGAGAGCTCCATCAGAGGCCTCTGCATTCGCCAAAAGTGACTGTTTGGTGTGCCATTTCATCAGTTGGGATTTTTGGTCCATGGTTTTTCGAAGAAAATCAATTGACAGTAACAGTCAATTCCAATCGTTATGTGAGCATGCTCCAGGATTTTTTTTTTGCCACGACTTGATGAAATGGACTTAGGGGACATGTGGTTCCAACAAGACGGAGCAATAGCTCACACTTCAAGGGCATCAATGGCCGTTTTGAGGGACCACTTCCCAGAGCGACTCATCTCCCTCAGGGGTGATTTGCAGTGGCCAGCGCGCTCCCCCGATTTGAGCCCATGCGACTTTTTTTGTGGGGTTTTTTGAAATCCCGCGTTTACACCAATCGCCCAAGGACCCTGGAAGACCTGAAGGCCAACATTCAGGAAGAAACGGCCAACATACCCATCGCTATGCTCGAAAAAGTGATGAGAAACGCCAGAATTCGGTTTGCTCAGTGTATAGACAATGGAGGACGCCACCTTTCAGATATGATATTTAAAACCATGTGAGATAAAACTTTACATGTCAAACAACAGTATAAAAAAAAATAAAAAACAAGTACCGCTGAAAATTTGTTTTGTTGAATTTTGAAAAAAGGAAGTTATGCTGCCGCACCCTGTACGTGTTGAAAAGTTCACCTAAATCCTGGAATATTAACGTTAATTCTGTATTAGCTAGAGAAGGCATTTTAAGGTCTAAATGTGATCCATGTTTGCATAAAAAGTAGAGTGGTAAAGATAAAGCATTTGTATTAATATATGTAGATGACTTGATAATCTTTGGAAGTAATGAAAGTGAGGTCACTATCCCTAAAACAATGTTAAACAAAAAGTTCAAAATGAAAGATTTAGGGCAAATTTCAGAATTTTTAGGAATACATGTAGAGCAAAACTTTGAAAATAGTATAACTACATTATCACAAAGAAATTACTTAGAAAATGTATTAAAAAGGTTTAATATGGAAAATTGCAAACCCATGTTGACATCTTTGGATAGTAACTTAATACTAAAATATTTGATTTAAACACTTATTGCGTTATAGACATGGTAGGCATCAGTAGGCAAATTATTGGCTGTTTGATGTACGCTGTCTCAGGCACTAGGCCTGACCTGTGCTTAGCAGTTTCTTTACTAAGTAGATATCAGAAATGTGCCAATAGTACATTACTTAGTGCACTTAAGAGAGTATTGCGCTACGTGAATCATACTTTAGATTATAAAATAGTTTACAAGTGTAATGATAGTGTATTGCAAGGCTACTGTGATGCCGGTTGGGGAGGTGATCAGAGGGACAGAAAGTCCACATTTGGCTATTTGTTCACTTTTGCAAATTTTTTGGTTATGTGGTGTTCAAAGAAGCAATCTTCTGTAAGCTTGTCTTTTAATGAAGCTGAATATGTTTCTATGAGTATGGCAGCGAGTGAAGCGTGCTAGATTGTTAATTTATTACATGATTTGGATGTTCAAAATGATAGCCCAGCTAAGTTGTATTGTGACGATCAGTCAGCTATTTTGAATGCAAGTACAGACTCAGTCAAACGTCTTAAACATGTTGACATTAGATAACGCTTCATTAAAGATTTAATCAAAAATAATAAAATTAATATTCAGTACATAAATACATGCGAAAAATTGGCAGCCATGCTAACAAAGTCATTAAGTAAGGAGTTATTAATTAAGTTTCTGACAAAATGCAATGTCAAATAGAAAGGAAGTAGAGAATTGATAATGTTTCCAGTCATATGTTGATGTTAATTTAGATTAATTTGTTTAAAATGCATAAACATTGAGAGGGGGTGTTATTAATATGGCAATGTTTATTTGAAAATGTTTAAGTTGGCAACAATAAAAATTTATATGTTGTTCAAATGCCTATGCTGGTAAAAAATTTTCTTTGTATCACTTCCGTTCTACTCTTCTAAAAATCATCACGTTGTATCAGAGAATTAAATGAAAGACTAGTGTGTTCATCACAAAAGAGCTTTCTTTTTATTTCAAACGTCAAAACCAATCACATTTCGTCTTCTTCAACAATTCTTTAAATCTGCTTCTATTGAGTACTGTAATAAACATAAGCAGTCGAGCAGCCCCGTGGTGATCAGGAGTGGCTGCTCCTGAAGAGATAAGGTGGTCACCCCGTCGAAACTGTTTAGTTTATTGTTTTACTAGTGTAAAGTAAACTACATCCGTCAAGTTTCCATCCTTTACGCAGAGATGAGTGGTTCACTTCAGTCACTTCAACATCTTTATGTTTGATATTCCCCTTGTAATGCAACGACCTTCTTCGGAGAAAGAAACGGTTGCTTTTTGTGTAATGTTTGCGTTTGTCTTAAGCCTCCGTGCCGGCTAACTTTTAGGAGACAAAAAAATGATGCATTACTGTAGAGTAGCTTAATTGACACATAATAGAACATTTCTAAAGATAATAAAAATTAATCGGTGCGTCTCGTAGAGTAGAGTACGCGTGATTAGTATTTTGTAGTGTAGCTTCGTGGCTCGACAAGAACCCGCCTCATATGATCCCGCAAATGCTAGTCGTCAAGCACGCGTACGCGGTCGTTAAGCGAAGCTAGTTAGCTGAGCTCGGTGTTATTTATAGCTCGCTGACACTTGTGCCAGACCATCGGCACCCGTTTCCTACAGGGGCATTTCGAAAATCATTAGAAATGGTGCCCAACGTGGGGCCCGAAGGGGAAACAACACCACTTTCCTTCGAGTTCTCACATTCTTAATTTTGCTGTCGGCAGATGAACCGATTCAATTTTTATTGTCGCTCTCACCATTTGATATTAACGTAGCATACTTCGGAGGGTTCCGTAAAGTCAAGATAGAGTCACCGATAAACTTTCTTTTGGTGTTGTTTGTCTTGTCTTCGGTATAATAAGGTCTATAGCATCTTCTGGAGTTCTTCGTTCATGGTGGCTCTGTCGCCTGAACATGCCGATGATGTTATAGAGTAGTGCGTCTCTGAATGTTACCAAAAGAAAGGTTTGCACATTTTTATACAGTTGAAGTCGGACAGTTCTAATTTTGAACAAACTGATGGTGCCAGGGGTTTTCAAATATATTGCTTAGAATCGCGTCAGTTTTTGCTGGGAGCTATTCTGATGACCGGCAGTGATAAAATCCGCATCATCAATTAGTCCTGACCGACACTCGATTTGTTTTTATGATTGGTTAGTGGTTTTTATTAGCATACTTTCGTAGAAGACAGAGACTTGTATTCAAGGAAAGGGGCCTAAAATTATAACAACCATCTCTCCACTGCGGAAACAATTGTTTCTTCACTAGTGTAGAGCGAAATCCTTCAGTCTCTCCATGCCTGGGTCGGCATCGAAGAGACTGCCCTGTAAAAAACATAAGCAGTCGAGCAGCCCCGTGGTGATCAGGAGTGGCTGCTCCTGAAGAGATAAGGTGGTCACCCCGTCGAAACTGCTTAGTTTGTTGTTTTACTTGTGTAAAGTAAACTACATCCGTCAAATTTCCATCCTTTACGCAGAGATGAGTGGTTCACTTCAGTCACTTCAACATCTTTAGGTTTGATATTCCCCTTGTAATGCAACGACCTTCTTCAGAGAAAGTAACGGTTGCTTTTTGTGTAATGTTTGCGTTTGTCTCAAGCCTCCGTGTAAGCTAACTTTAACGAGGCAAAAAAATATTGAATTACTGTAGAGTAGCTTAATTAACACCTAATAGAACATTTCGAAAGATAATAAAAATTGATCGGTACGTCTTGTAGGTAGAGTACGCGTGATTAGTATTTTGTAGTGTAGCTTCGTGGCTCGACAAGAACCCGCCTCATATGATCCCGCAAATGCTAGTCGTCAAGCACGCGTACGCGGTCGTTAAGCGAAGCTAGTTAGCTGAGCTCGGTGTTATTTATAGGTCGCTGACACTTGTGCCAGACCATCGGCACCCGTGTCCTACACGGGCATTTCGAAAATTATTACAGTACTTATTAAATATGTTCTGGCAAAGACAATCAAACATTTCCCAATGATGCAAATTGAATTTGTTCGTGTTTTCTTTGTGCCAGGAAAAAATTTTAATAATGCTATATTGCAAACGATATTCCTAGTTAAACATTACCTCAGTAACTTATAAATTAAATGAAATTTCGCCTATCATATCCTGTATCACATTCTTTGGTGGGAAATTTCCATTAACAGGAAGCTTTTTTTCATCTCCAAACAATTAAAAACTTGTTCACCTATTTTACCCATTTTACAGTACACGCGTCCTATTTGAGCTACCCTCCACCATTAGAATGATTTAATTTCGTTAATTGCTTGAATGGTGTGTGCCAAAGTATCGACGACCGCATCGACATCAGTCTGGACGCCATAAATTAAAACGACTCTCCGGCACTTCAATTTTTCAGCTGCAGAAGCGAAGCGCAGCAAAGTGCCACCCTTCAACCCCAACTATCATTATTAGGCTCAGCCTTTTACATGTTTTCCACACTAGTGAAATCGATGCAATGATGACGTTACGACGATAGCTTGGTGAATTGTTATGGATGATTGCATTATCCCTGCTATGATTCTGGGCGTACGTTGGGGGATTATTGTAATAAGGAAGTGCTCAAATTTGTTACAAAAGTATGAAATTGGCAACCAAATCTAAATTTGATTATTCTTCGTTTAGATACAAGATTTTTGAAGAAAATTTAGGAATTTTTGATAAATTTTGAAATTTCTATTCACACTGTGAATCTAGGCGTCTTCCACTTCTTCAGTCTACAACCCTTCCCGTATAAGTTAACTAGCTCTTTACAATCGGTTTTATTCATACCCGGTGAAATTCCATTCGTTCACCTCAAACTAAGGGAATGATTTTTTTTAACTTTTCACACGTAAAATGAAACCCTTGAATGTTCAGTCTGTCTGCCAGGAACTGTACGTGTCCTGATATACATTCACTTTTACTTACGGTGAATGGGAAGCATTCATTTCGTATGCAAAATGAAAGAGGGTAAATAGCACTACATTCATTTTCAGTTCCTGCCGTACGTACCTACGAGTGGGTTGGAGGACATGCACAGAAAGGAGCGCCCAACGAGCTAAACATAGTTAAGGAAATCGATTGCTTCTGCTTTTATCTTCCTTTTTCCAATAGGCTCATTCATGTGCGAATATTTTGCATTCTCAATAGAAGCGAATTGGTCTCGCTATCGCATTTGAAATGGAAGGAAGTTCACCAGATTGGAAAGTCAAGAGGAAATGTAGTGCTAGCACCACAATCACAACTCCTGATGGAGGATGGTTCCTGTTGATGTTTCAAAAATTAAAACTACATTTGAAAAGAAAAATATTCATTTCAAAACTGTTAAAATTATCAAAATACATTCAATTCAAATCTTATTCTCGTAGCTGATGTAGAGATATCCAGAAGCTTCAATCAGGACAACATGAACAAACCGATTGGGTGAAATCTGTCATTAAAGCTACTGGCGTAAAATATGCTTGCATTCTCACGACTCCATTCCTAAGTTTGAATAGACAACATGTTCGTGGCTCGTCAGCCAAACGTCGTTCAGAGGATGATGCCAACGAAGGATAATGCCATTTGTCATCGCTGGGGCTTCCACTTTGCAAATGAAGTTTTTAATCCAGAACAGGACGATCGAAGGCGTTCATTGTTCAATTGATGATTGCAATGAAGACCTAACTGAAGCTCAGCATGATGTGAGCCTGTGTATAGTTTTTGTCCTTCTACTCTCTGCCAATAGTCAGTAACAGACACGAGAATTGTTCGCTTTTTCGTAATTCCTTTATGCTGACAAAAGAGAAGAGTTAATGGAAGATCGACAGAAGTTGTGTTTTAAATTATGAGCTTTATTTTAAAAATAGGCAGTAAATTTTTTTATTTATAAAGGAGTAAATGCTCTATATTCTATTGACAACTAAGTTGGTTTAGCTGGCGTGAGTATCAAAAAACAAAATTTTATTCAAAAACAATGGTTTTTCAGATTAAATTCTACCAACCCCCATATAAGTCAATCCTTCCTACTCCATAAGGAAATTTGATATAAAGCCTAAGTTAACGAATCATATGGCAAAGTTTGTTTGATAATTTTTTTTATTTATATGCAAACGAAGATACATTTTTCTCGGTGCGTAGCGTAAGACTCAGGTAGGTGGGACAGTCAGGATGATATACAAGTATGCTAGGGTTTATACATTTAGTTTGATTGATCAATGTTTGATCAGATGTTAGTTATCATTGCCTCACACTACCGGGGCGCTTTGCCAGAGGGCGCTGCGGTTTTGACTTCACTCGTCATAGGGCACAAACTCGATTTAATCTGAACCGCACACTTGACCGCCCAGTGAGTAAGGCAGTTTGTCGAAACTTCCTTCTGTGACAATTCCCACCCCCCAACTAGTGGTATACTTTTGCGCTCATCTAGACACTTCTCATACAAGACTTCTACAACTCGTATATAACTCAGTCCACTACTTAAGCACTTAAGAGACACTATTTTCACCCTCTTTTTTGGATACTTCAACCACCCGCCAACAAACACCACCAATGAGAACTTGCATTCTTTTACCAGCTTAAACTCAAGGAAAGTGTCTCCCGAGCCAAAGTTTACAAAACTTAAAAGGAGAAATGCAGTATAGAGTGAATCAAAAAAAAGATAAAGTTAAAAAAGAGATATTCGATATTTGATAGTTTCAATGTCAAATAATATCAAAAGAAGGATCTTGAAGATGTATAAACAAGAGAGAAAAAATGAATTTACAGATTCTGTAGAAGTAAACCTAACCAGAAACCTTTTGGAGGATGCGCTTCGTCAGCGCAATGAAACGTTAATATCCTGCACCATCTCAAAAAGTTTCCGCTCTCTAGTTTGACATACTCCCTCTGTAGTAATCGAGCAGTCCATCATAAAACCATCACAATGCTGATCCAATTATAATTGAAAATTCAAAAAAATAATTATTTGAATTTTAAATTAAAATTTGGGCATGGCAACTGTAGTGAAGGTATGATGATAAGATGTGCGTGCAGGACTGCACCGATGGTCTGCTGCCTCAGCGGAAGAGGATGTTAAGATCTACCATTGCGGTATCATGGGGCGGGTTCTTCCCCCCTAGCCCAACGACCCACCACAAAAATATTTCGCATTCACAAATTAAAAGGGTTGAATACCGATCGACTGGTGTCGAGGCCGAGGTAACCTACTAAGGGTTGCTTAGTTTGTTCAAAAACTTGAATTCGTCATTAGCCACTATCCTTATGGCCCACAAATAAGAGTGGGGCATTCCGATGGAGGTGGTGCTCCTCGCACCCTCCCATCCGGGTCAAGATCCGAACGTAGACGTGGCCATATATTTCCCATTTGAGTGGAAAACTCATACAAACATAATTTGTACGAACTTTCCCGTCAAATGAGAAGTATAGACATGCCGAATTTATATTATAGAATTATGTGATTGAATCACATAACTCTATACCATAAAAGGGCACCCAAGCGGAAGACCTCTTTTCCCGGCAAGAGCCCCTGTTACCAACAAAAGAAACGGAGGAGCACACCCGATGGCTAGCCCATATTAGTGGAAAGCCTGCCATCGGTGTGAGTCTTATACCCTGTCAGGTACAACGACATAGAAAGGCCGAGTTTTTTAATGTTTAACAAATCATTGTATTTCTGTAGGAACCAAAATTAAACAATAAAACATAAGCGTGTTCTTCGTTTTCTTTGTTCTTTGCCTTCAATGTTGTTACCCTTATACGTTCAGAAACATACTTAGTTGTTTTTATATTTTTACTCATTTTAAGTTTTACTACGGCCAAAATATTATTGTGTATGTATATATTTATTTATTTATTAGTTCCTTTCTTGAAAATTCAATAAGTAAACAATTAACAAGAGTGTATATTTGGCAAAATGTCTCAAACGAAATCTTCTTCTTAGCACTACAGCCCCTTTTGGGCCTTCGCTTCCTGCAAACAGCGTTTCCAACTGTCTTGGTCCGTTGACCGCGTTTTCCGATTTCAAAATCCGAGCAGCGATGAACTGTCTTCGTCGACCGAGTCAGACCAGCGTTTCCTCGGTTTCCCCACTGGCCTCCGGCCTTCAATTCTCCCAACGAATACCTTCTTGGGTATCCGTTGTTCGTCCATACGATTCATGTGTCCAGCCCATTGCAGCTTTCGCAGCCTTACAATCCTTGAGACCTCCGGTTTGTCAAAAATTTCATACAGCTCATGGTTGTATCGAATTCGCCATTGATCCCCGTCTAGCTTCGCCCCGATTATTCGCCTCAGGACCCGTCGCTCAAAGGCGTTCAATATATTTGCGGATGTTTGGGTTAGGGTCCATGTTTCACACCCATAGCATAACACAGGTCTTATCACAGATTTGTATACTTGGAGCTTTGTTTTCCCGTGTATGCAGCTGGTCTTCAAGATCGTCAATACTGAATAAAATACTTTATTTGCAAGCTGTATTCTTCGGCTAATTTTATTGCCTGTTTTCGTTATTTTGGCGCCTAAATACACAAATTTGCTAACATTTTCGATACTGTATCCGCCAAGTGTGATATTTTGTGTATTTGGGGTAGTTTTCTTCGACTGCGTCATGAGCTTTGTTTTATTTTCGTTGATTTGTAGCCCTACTAGTTTTGCTTCGCTGTCGAGTCTCAGGAAGAGTTCTTTGGCAGTTGTTAATGACCGTGACAGAATGTTGATGTCATCCGCATAGGGCACGACTTGGCTCAACTTGTATAGTAATGTACCTCGCGTATCGACAGGTAGCTTCCGTATGACGTACTTCAGAGCCATATTGAATAACAATGGGGCCAGCCCATCTCCCTGCCTTAGTCCGATATTTATGTCAAAGGCATCGGTGAGTTGGTTATTGATGCGGACTTGGGAGGTTGTCGACGTCATTGTCATTTTGGTAAGACGGACTTATTTGGCTGGGATGCCAAAACCAAGCATTATTTGGTACAGTACGTTACGATCAATACTGTCGTATGCTTGCTTGAAGTCAACGAAAATTTGGTTAACGTCTATGTTGAATTCCCAGTATTTTTCAAGTACCTGCTTGACTGTGAACAGTTGGTCTGTTGTTTATCTACCTGCCCTAAAACCACCTTGATACTCCCCAATAATACTGTTGGCGTATGATCCAATTTTATTTTCTAAGATTTTAGAATATATTTTATTTTCTAAGATTTTGAGAAATATTTTACTATCTGAGATTTTAGAAAATATTTTGTACGCCGTACAAAGTAGTGATACGCCTCTATAATTTTCGCACTGTTGCTTGTCACTTTTTTTGTGGATAGGGAATATAATTGATTGGCTCCACTCTTTTGGCGTATGTTCTTGTTGCCAAATGTACTGGATGACTTTGTGAATAGCTTGGTGAACACTACTGCCAGCATATTTGATGAGCTCCACTGGAATCTCATCAATGCCCGGCGCTTTATTATTCTTTTGGGCTTTGATGATGGAACAAATTTCATCCAGAGTTGGTTGGGCCAATGGAAACTCTCCGCAGACATCTATAGGCTCCGATGTTCTGGATCTGTGCGGATGATTAAAGAGGTTCTTGAAATATGATGCCCATCTTTCCTTAATCTTGATTTCATCAGCGATTATATTGCCGCTGTCATCATGACAGAGCGTGGTTTTGGGCTGATAGCCATGTTTCAGGCTTTTCAGTACTTTGTATGCTTATCTTGTGTTATTGCTCGCTAAACTTATATCTATACTTCTCAATTGGTCGTCATAGTATTTTCTTTTCTTAATCCTAATTATCTTATTCGCTACTCTTCTGAGATTTCATTGTCTTCTCTTTTCGTCCTGGTTTTCCTATCGACGTATTCTTTGTACGCCTGATTCTTTTTATCTAACGCATTCTGGCACTCATCATCGAACCAATCATTCCTCTTGTGCCGGGCTTGATGTCCGATCGTCTATTCTGCGCGGTTCTGATAGCCGCTTTCACTTCCATCAGAGCTCGTTGCTTGTCTTTAACGATGCATCTGATAAGATGGGAGCCAGCTGGTTGTCGAGGGTCTTCGTGAAATTTTCGGCCACAGACGCCGTTTGGAGCCTTTCGATGTCAAATTTTTGTAGCGAGCTAGTCTTCACTGAATATGCCTTTGACATACGACATCGGTAGTTTAATTTGATCAAGTAATGATCTGAGTTACAATTGGCTCCTCGGTATGTACGGACGTCAAGTATGCTCGAGGCCCAACGTTGTTGGATCAGAACATGATCGATCTGGTTTTGTGTGTTGCCATCTGGTGATACCCAGGTCATTTTATGAATGCGTCCATGTGGGAAGCAAGTCGAATGTATGACCGAATTTCTGCTACATGCAAAGTTAATCAGCCGTTGGCCGTTGTCATTTGTTTCATCGTGGAGGCTATATCCTCCAGTCGTTCCCCGATGAGATAGCTCATTGCCGACCTTAGCATTGAAGTCACCCAGAATAATTTTTGTGTCGTTTGTGGGCAATGAGTCAACCAGTTTTTCCAGGTGATTGTAAGACGTTTCCTTCGTTTCTTCGTCTTTTTCTGCGGTCGGGGCATGAACATAAATCAGCCAGATTTTGTGGAATCTGGCTTTTATACGGATCACATCCAACCGTTCATTGACTGCCCGAAAATCAATAACGTGCGAATTGAACTCCCTATCCACAATGATTGCCACTCCAAATTCTCGTTTTCCAGTAGGCTTCCCACTTTTAAATATTGTGTGCGATCTCATGTCTTGAATTTCGTTTCCAGTCCAATTCGTTTCCTGGACTGCCAGCATTTTTAATTGATGTTGAGTGGCCTGTTGTAAAAGGTCCTTAACAGCGCCAGGGTAATTGATCAAACGAAATATTTGCCTTTCTTTTCTTTAAATTATTATTTGAATGGAATTTTTACGAAAAAATATGTTCAATTCGTATTTTATGCGATATGTTTTCTTTTCTTGTCTTTTGTTAATTTTTTTTTCGATGACTTATTTGCTGATTGTTTTGATGATGGCCGTTCACTTCAATTTTTGTACGTTATAATATCATACGATGTTGAAAGAATCTTATTAATGATGATTTGTATTTTAAGAAACACACTAAATGTGCATTATCACATTGGAATTGGCGACACACTAAATGTGCATTATCACAGTGGAGTCGTGATTATCCAAAGCTTAACAACAGAGCGTATAATTTAACCAGACTCAAGAAGGCCAAAATTGCGTCCTCCGAAAGCTGCAGGTGGTGCAATCCTTTAGATGTACTCGAACACAGAATCCTCAACTGTCAGAAATTTGAACCGCTAAGAGGCAAGCGCCCTCCTTTCGATAACATTGTGAAAGTTCCATCAATCCATCTGCAATCCATAAAGAAATTGGGCAACCTTCCACAAGTGTTAATCTCAAATTGAGATTCACGGAGTCAACGCCGATGGAAGTAAACTTCTTTGTTTCAATTCGAGGTTATGTGCTCTGCCCCTTTAAAAGTTTATCCCGTTAGTCTCAACCCTCCGAGTACACATGGGGTCAATTTGACCCCAGACGCTACTTTGACCGATTTCAGCGCCTAGGCCTGCGGGAGAGTGGGGGTATTATGGGCTTCTAAGTATATTTTAGTGTCTTGACTATAAGTTTACATAGTTTGTTTACTTTTCGAAGACGTTAGTTATTATTGAGAAACCTTTGAAATCAGCCTGGGGTCAATTTGACCCCATTGTGTACTCAACGTCAATTTCGAGGTAAAAATTGAATTTTTTTTTCTTTATAAATGGATAGATTAATTCAAAAAGACAAAAAAAAAGTTTGAAAGTATTTTTATTTTATTTAAGCAATATGGAATATAATCTGCGATTTAGTGTGCGTAATCGTTTGTTGGCTGAAGACAGCGGTGATGATTTTGGAGGAAGTGGTTCCTCCGAAGATGACCACGTCTCTGAGCAATCAGTATCTGATTATGAACTTTCTAAATGTTCAGAAAATGATGATGTGGAGAATGCAATTCTCAGTGAACGCCTTTTACAACAGTGTGAAAATTCAGCCGCCCGAGGGAGAGCAACATCAACATTGATCAGTAAAAATAAGACAAAGTGGAAAATGGGAGCTCGTGAAAGATTATCATGTTGGAATATATAAATATGCAAAATAAATACTTTCTTTTTAAGGGACACTATAGGGCTCAAATTGACCCCATATGTACTTGATGATCGAAAAAATAGATGTGTACTCGGAGGGTTAATCAACATGCTGCCATGGCGATTCATACTACTGTTTTCGAATACGGTTTTTGGAAAGAACGTCGCTACAAACAACAATAGATATTGGACTGGAGGCACTTATTCACCAAATTTCACTCACAATGGATTGGGATGATGAAATTGAATTTAGTTTTTATTGCTTTTATTTTCTCGCTTCACTCATTCAAACTTTCCCCAAAACAACGCGACTCATGGGCGGTCTCAAGCGGACTTATTTTCATACTTGTTATTTAGTTTAGTAAATGCTTTGTTGATTTCATGTGTTGAATTCTTCACATCTGAGTTGTACACTTCACCGGTATTGGGAAACATTAACATTCCTCCATTCTTCCTGCCGTGAAGATAAAATTATTTATGGAAATGTTCCTTCGTGAGTATGTCGTTTCGGGACATTTCATAAAACAGCTAAGTTTAATGCTAGTTTATCAAAATCTTTCAAAAATTTACTCACCGCTTCCAAGTGCTGAGGTTTTTCACTTGTAAAAATGTACACAGCAAACTTTAAGATCTTTGCCGTTTTGTAGCATTTGACTAATTAAAAATAACACAAAAAGACTATACACTAAAATATTTGTATTGCACCGATCCACATCTCAAACCAGACTTTTTCTTTTCTTACTTATTCCTTCTTTTGGTGTACCGCTAACTCCCGCAGCTGCCAGCTCAGCTGGGTTCGCTTACACTGCATGGTGTAAGAAACCGATAGCTGTACTAAATCAGCGTTCCCATATTCGAAATTTTATATGCACATTTAAAATTTTTCAAAACAAAATTTAACTGAAGTATAGCAAATTTAACTGAAATAGATAAAATGAAGACGATTTTAAATAGTAATAAAAGGTAAATCTCATGAAGAATATAATTAAAGGGAAACATTTATATCTAATATGAAGGGAAATTGATATCAAAATCAAATTTAATAATAATAATAATAATAAACAAGTTGGGTAAACAGACCTACGCTCATGTCAGAAGGGTTTTGTATTCAATTTACAAAATGCAGTCACCAGATCGAATCAAGTCAAGAAACATGTCAAAGACGATTTTATTGGAGAAAATATGAAATACGAAGATCATACTATTACTAACAAAGTTGAACGGATTTCGATTTCTGAGGTTTTTGGTTTGTTATACTCATACAAATCTCCCTTGATAATTATTTCAGATGTCAATCCGCGACGGAGGAAACACATTTTTCATGTATTTCCCCCACTGTGCCCCCACTGAAGCAATAACTGACAGTTTAACTGTTTTGAAAAGCTCCCATGAAAACTTCCATTTCATGCGCATATCGGCTACGTTTGATGAGTTTTTTTTCAGGGGCCACTCTCCTGTACTGTTATTATCGTTTCATGGCCTATTTTTTCGAATCCTAGAATGGTTACAAAACCCTTTTGCTAGGAGCTCTCCCCCACCTCCTTGACTTGTTTCACTTATGAGCATTAATTGTAGGTACTCGTCATCAGTCATTCATTAAATTGAATCAAGTGTTCAAAGCATGCACCATAAACGTTGAAGTTGGGAAAAAATAACTCAAAATTATTCAATCTTCGCATTAAAAACAGCCACTATTTTGTTTCACGATTACTGATACCACTAGCTGAACCGATTCTCAAAGATATACATGACACCTATCATTCCTGAAATTTTCATGCAAATCCTAGCAAAACTGTAGTGTCTGAGTCGGTAAAAAGCGCATGTTGTTCCATAGCCATATGTTGCCATAGTAATAAATGCAGCCCATATTGTTCCATAGTAATACAGGAAAATTCAAACAGCTATAACTTCGCTAAATATGAATCAATCTTTATGAAACTTTCAGGATAGATCAATCTTATAAATAGACATCTATGTACTGAACTTCATTGAATTTAAGGGTACCGTTAAGATTTTATTCAAGAAAACATAAAATCGATAAATCATACTATTACTAACAAAGTTGAGTGAATTTCGACTTCTAACGTATTTGTTGTTTTTGTACTCACCAAGGTCTACATTCCTGATTTTTTTCAGATTTTTCGGATCAAAGGTGTCCAATCGCGAGGGGGGGGGACACAAATTTTTCGTGTATTTCCCCTCCCTGTGCGCCCCTCGAAGCAAATTTTTCCAAACTAAGACCTGTTTTGAAAAGTTCCTATCAAGACCTTTCATTTGATACCCATATCGGCTACCTTCAATGAAATTTTTTTTTCGGGGGTCACTCTCCTATATGGGGAGACCCCCCTTAAATACCTTATAAAATTTTTCTGTAGTTGAACTTTGAAGAGATCACCACTTTACACCTACACACAAAATTTGATGTTTCTAGCTTAAGTGGTTTCCGAGAAAAACTGCTGTGACACACGGACGGACGGACGGACGGACGGACGGACGGACGGACGGACAGACGGACAGACGGACAGACGGACAGACTGGTCGCGAAACTAGTAGGGTTTTGTAAAATTATTTTACAAAACCCTAAAAAGCAAAATATTTTGCAAATTACGACTAGGAATGTAAATAACTAAATATTTTTTAAATCTACCTTTAAAATTTCGAACAGGAGATGGGAAAATTTTCGAGCAGTTTACTAGTGTGACTGCTCGATTACTGCATAACCCCTTTGCAACGCAATTTCCCCATTAATTGCATTGTCCCGCAAGGAAAACTACCGTTGACGGATGATGGCGGTCATGGTGATGGTGAAAGTGTGGAAATCGTTTGGGAAGTCGAAATGCTGATATTGGAATTCAATCGATTTGGCGGGTGCGGTAATTTTAACATGCTTCATTATTTTTGATCAACAAAAATGTTCGCAATTTAATCAAGAAATCTGAAAGAGTTTACTTTGTGACCTAAAACCGTTCTTAAAGTGCATTTGACATCATTTTGTGCTTCTCACGTCGATAAGTGTATATTCTGTTGATCTTGTGCAATCTTGTATGAAACATCAAAACTTGGTAGTGTCCAAGTGGAATGTTTGGCCATGAATTCGGATGTTCATATTAATAAAACTATGTGGTGTGCATAGAAATCGGATTGAGATGCCTTCACATTAAAACCATTTTCTACCACCAAATTAATATTCGGTCGTGATTTAGCATCTGATGAAGTGCTAGACGATGCCGTCATTGTTAGAATAAAGAAATACCTTTTTGCGCATAATTTGCGACCAAATCCACCTTACGCGAAACATGATCAGCCAGTGCTAAAGATTGTCTTTGATGGGATTTTGGCACACTTGAGAGAAAGCAATTATCCAGCAGCGGCACTACCTGTAGAGTGTTTTTCATAGTTTTTGGAAAAGGAACGAGTAGAAAAACGTGAAATTGGTGTAATAAGAATTCATAATCGATGGAGTATATAAATAAAAATGGGATGCAATCAGTACTCGGTGGATTTGTGTGGTACGCCAGGAGTACGCTACAAAAATGTCTTCTGCTTGGACGTATCTGAGTCTGGTGTGAAATTGCTTTAATAATTTGACAGCATTCAATCGTGAATTGTTCAAGCCAACATACTTGAAACAATTAAATCAACAGATAATCCAACATTGAATGGATTTAAAATCGAATTGTTTAAATTGTCAATCATGAAATTGAGTACGGCAACCAAAAAATAGCCCATCTTCATAGGGATTTTTCGTGTACGCCACTAAATATATTTGTATGTTTGCATGCGATAGTGTAGAGTCGAGACAGCCTACAGGAACCGCCAGATATTGAAGAGCTGGTCGATGCAAGGGAATCGCCAGATATTGAAGATCTGGTCAATGCAAAGTTGACGTTTCATTTGGGTTGTTTAATCAGAAAATATAGACTGTGAAATTATTATTAAATTTTTAATGACAAAATGGTGAAATTTGGATGATACTTCGTTTTACCAATTGTTGATTTTTATATACTTTCGTGAAGCGTCATCTTCGCAAGGAAAAAATTAAAATTGTGAAAATTTCTGTACTGGACTCCAAACTACATACCGCTAACCCCATTGGACACCCGTAATTGCTGCACCACCTTAGTAAGATTCTGTGTGGGGCTGTTTTTATCCGGTGTTAAATAACTTTAAATTGATTTTGAGTTAAATTTCGTTCATCCCGAATTGATTATATCGTCGAATATAAAAAACGGCTTAACTTTGCTAAAAAGAAGGCTTTCCAACGAGCAGGTGTGATTTTGTTCATAAAACAGGGCACAGATGCTCCAAGAAGTTTGGTGACTGTCGCTTCGCATGTGGAAAAACAATTGGATGAAGAGATTGGAAAATTGCACAATTTAAACATCGATGTTATTCAAACTTTGAGGGATCAAAGACTCAAAGAGTTAAAGGAAAAAGCAAAATAAGAAGCAGGAATGGGCTAACAATGGTCATGATGTCTACTCAGAACTTCCAGACGAAACAGAATTTTTTTTAAATCTCCAAAAAAATCCGCAAATATTTCGTGCGCATGCGAGAACTAAAATTTCGACATTTGAGAGTATGAAGGAAATATGGGAATATAGAACGTTGAAATTGTAACTTGGATGGGGAGACAAGCACCATTTGTTAAGCATCATTTTCACCCAATGTTTAGATGTCCTTAGAATTCAAATGGAACCGGAGCTAGTCAATCGAAAAATGAATACTTTGTCAGAAAAGTCACTATCAGCTGCTCCAATTAAAATTAGAAGGAAACAGTCAAACAAACAAATCGGCTATAAGCAATAAACACCGCTAATACTTTTTTTAAATGAATGAATACATAAAATACTTAAATATTAAGTACAATGGAAGTATAATTCAAAGTTTTAGAAAAAATGATCAGTATAACCTTTCGGAAGACGAAATTTTTGGATTTATTATATGCATATAACTATTTCTTGTATGAAATTTATGTATTCAGTGTTTATACAATTATTCTAATGTTTACAAGAGCATTGACCACTAATTGACATTATTATCAATCGCCCACAGTGTTCGTCGCGTAAAAGAAAAGTGACAAGGTAATTCGTAGAAATTTGGGTTTTCAGAAAATTCAGACCAACCAACCGCATCTACGAGCGCTCGTCGAAGAGAATGGGCAAGTACCCTTTTTATTTGCCTATTAATTTTTTTTTAATTATAAAGTATCTATATATTTCAATATTTTTTATCATAAAACTTTTATTTATAAAAAATTATATGTATTGAAACGGTTTCGGAAAGAAAAATTAAAAACAAAAGAAGAAATGAATACACAGTTCAACATTAAGATCATCTCATCCTTATACTCATTTTATATCATTTGAAATTTATTTAATTTCAACATTTTTAATGTATTCTATTTTTTATTATATTTACATTTCAGATGTTTATATGTATGACCCGTATTTTTAACTCATAATAAAAGGAACTGATTTATCGATTCATTAGTGTAGTCGAGAAAACATTGGGAAATATTTTTTCGCGAAGTATTTGCTCTTTATATAGTTTTCATATAATTTATCGAGTCATCGCTAAAAATTAAATTACTGAATGTCTTTTATTAAAAAGCTTGGGCTGCCATCTTAGTGTCACCGCCAAAAATAATGCAAAAATATTTATACAAGCGGATATTATAGTGTAAGTTTGAGAAACAACTATTCATATGGCACAGGTTTAAATGAGGCTTGTTAAAATGTAAAACCGTAAGAAATAAAAACATGAATAGATAATTGAAATGAAAAACTCGGCCTTTTCATGCCATTTCGAAAACTGACCAGTTGGCTGGCCTCTCAACTAATCAGCTAGCCATCGGGTGAGCTCACCCCTTATTCTGAAGTCACAGGCGCTCTTGTAGGGTAGAGCGGCCTTCTGCTCGAGTGCTCATTTATGATATAGTATTATGTGATTCCACCCCATAAGACTATAACATAAATTTGCAACGTTGATAGTTCCCATTTTAGGGAAAAGTTCATGCGAACTATGTTTGCATAAGTTTTTCATTCAACTGAAAAACATTTGGCCATATCTGCGATGGATCTTGATCCGAATGAGGAGATGCGGTGGGCACCGCTTCCACATAGATGCCCCATTATTATTTGGGGGCCATAAAAGTCGTAGGTAAAAACGAAATACTCCCGAGTCTCTGGCGATCTTCTTACTAACTTTTATTCCACCAGCAATCTTTCTGCTGTCAATTAAACTTTCACGAACATTTCAATTGCAATCACCGAAAGAAAGAAATGTACATTTGTGCCGATACTTTTGAACGTTTCTCGACATCTCCACATTTACAAGGAATAAAAAAGCCTCTTTCCCTTTCTTCCTCCTCTTCTTTTGAAAGGTCCAGACCAAAGACATATAAACAAATGGACGAGCAACGAGAATCTGTGTACTCGTCCATGTGAGAAGCAAATTTGCCACATAAATAAGTTATAAATAACTTACGCTCTCGAAACTATGTGATTCTCTCTGCTTCTCCTTCCCCTTTGTTACCACACAGGTTTTTCTTTTCTCTCTTCAGAAGAATCGCTTCCCCCACTGACACCCGCGCACACCAACGAAATTTCATTTCAGTTTGAGTATAAACAATAAACAACTCTCACAGAAAACTCGAACGTCAAAGCAAAAGAAAATCGAAAAGAGCGCGAACCACGCGGGAAAACTCATGTGTCAAAGCGGATGGAAATTTCATAAATTTTTAATTAAAACAGTGAATTAAAGTTCCGATTACGTACGCGCGATCTTTAAAATTAAAAACTTTTTAAATGTGAACGTGTTTCGCCGTGTATAGAGTGCTAAATTAAAAGCATATCGCCTCAAACCTCAACTTCACACAACTTTAGCGCAGGTTGCCAATTGCTTCGGCTCTCACGACCGGTTGCGGATCCAGTACTCTCTATATCTATGGTCCAGACTCAACCCAACACCACTAATTGTAGGGATTACTTTGACTTGTACTTTGACTTTCTCCCGACAACTAGTGGAGAAGACTGACAACATAAAGCTTGATGTAAATAAGAGTTTTGGATCTGTTACGGTTTTTTTTTCTGTTATTCAGGTTCAAGAAAACAAAAACACAAAATGAACTCAACTGTCCGTTTTTTGGAAATGTGGCGATTAATTGTTCGATCGTGTGAATCAGCTCGCTCCCGTATATAAAAGGGAACAGCGTTGTCTGGAACAAATTGTTTCGCACTTTTGCGCATTGATTTTCATTCGCCAAGTGAAGGTATAGAGCTGCACACCATTAAACATTCTTTGAAGATTGCTCTGAACTATTGTAGCTTTCAGTCTGCTGCATAGATGAGGAGATCATTAGCAAACGCTACCAATAATCTCGTTGGCAAGACGTTAAAATCAAAGCCATTCAATAGCTTGCGAATGAATTTTGAGAAAAGAAGAAGCGCAGTAACTGTTCCCTGCTGTAGACCATTCAAGATCTTGAAGTAGCGCATTTTCGCTAGATTTCCATCAGTTACAACAAATGATTTCCCATATAGAATATTACACTTCATAGCGACAAGGTGTCTGGGGAACGTGTCGTGTAGGAGTTTAAAAACAAGTTGGGTAGACAGACATATGCTCATGTCAGATGGGTTTTGTACTCTACTTACAAAATGCAGTAACCGGTAACGAATAAAATCAAGAAACATGTCATGTTCGAGGATCATACTATTATTAGCAAATTTGAAAGAATTTTGACTTCTTAGGTATTTGTTATGGTTATACCCATAAATATCTCCTTTGATAATTTTTTCAGATTTTTTAGATTACTGGTGTCCCTTCGCAAGGGAGGAAACACATTTTTCATGTATTTCCCCCCCTGTGCCCCCACTGAAGCAAAAACTGTCAGTTTAAGAACTGTTTTGAAAAGCTCTCATAGAGAACTTTCAGTTGATACTCATATCGGCTACCTTTCATGAAATTTTTTTCAGGGGCCACTCCTCTGTACTGTAATCATCGATTCATGGCCTGTTTTTTTCGAATCTTAGAATGGTTACAAAGCCATTTTGCTAGGAGCTCTCTCCTGCCTATTCAACTTTTTTCAATTGTATGTACTCATCTTCACGATACCTATCATTCCTGAAATTTTCATGCAAACCCTAGCAAAGCTGTAGTGTCTAAGTCGGCAAAAAGCGCATATGGCTCCATAGCCATATGTTTCCATAGTAATACAGGGCATATTGTTCCATAGTAATACAGGAAAATTCAAATCGCTATAACTTCGTTAAATACTATTTGATATTTATGAAACTTTCAGAAAAGATCAACCCTATAAATGGTCATCTGTTTGCTAAATTTTATTGAATTTAAGGGTACCGTTAAGATTTTATTCAAGAAAACATAAAATCGATAAATCATACTTTTACTAACAAAGTTGAGTGAATTTCGACTCCTCATGTATTTGTTGTTGTTGTACTTATAAAGGCCTACATTCATGATTTTTTTCAGATTTTTCGGATGGAAGGTGTCCAATCGCGAGGGGGGGGGGGGTACGCGAAAAGTTCGTACATTTCCCCTTCCCCTGCCCCCCTCGGTACTCATAAGGCAATTTTAAGACTTGTTTTGAAAAGATTTCATTAAGACCTTTCCAATGACACCCTACTCGACTACCAATGGTGAAAATTTTTTTTTGAGGGGTCACCTCCCTATATGGGGAGACCCCCTTAAACCCCTTTGAAAAATTTTTCCACCCTTGAACTTTCAAGAAGTCACCACTTCTGACCTTTTCATGGCTGTAGCCTCTATAGTTTCGGAGAAAAAGTGCTGTGACATACAGACGGACGGACGGACGGACAGACGGACGCAAGTCGTGATTGCAATAGGGCTTTGTATTTTAGTACAAAACCCTAATGACACCGTATCGAAGGCTTTTTGCATATCAAGGAGACACGCTCCAACACATCCTCGGTTGTTAGTTTCCAAAAGATCTCTGAGGTTCCTTTCAATATCGCATGTATGGTGGAATGCCTGGCACGAAAACCGAATTGGCAATTCGGTATCAACTCATATTTCTCAATGTGGGCGGTTTAATACTTTATTTAGTATCACATCAAACACCTTGCTGATGTTAGGCAGCAAGCTGATTGGACGGCAGCTTTGAGGACTCGAAAACTCTTTTCCTTTCTTCAAGATCGGAAATACCTTGGCCTTCTTCCACTCATTTGGGAAATTTAAATTGCTCAACATGTTCTTAAACAATATGCAATAATTCCTAATAGGAACGTTTAGTAAATGTTGGAGCACTATATTTGGAACACCTTCGATACCATATGATTTCTTGTTGTTTATCCTGCCGAATATGAAACACAAGTCTTCATAGCTGACAAAATAATCAATAAGATTCAAGTTTGGTATGAGGTCAGTTGTTAATGTTTCTTGCAAATGAAGAAGAGATCCACCATTCAGGTTTGATTTGAAGTCAAAAACTTTCACTTCAACGACCTCTGAAAGTACCTGATAGGGGATCAGGTACTTTCAGAGGTCACAGGGTTTGGTAGATAATCCAACCACAAATGAGTTCAAATCAGGCCAAGTTTCTGCAAACCATCGCATATAATCCTGTCTCCATTTCTACCCGGAGTCGTACTATCAATTTCGATACCAGCTCTTTCGAGAAGATTTATCTTATCACTAGCGACTTTCAAATTCAATACTTTTATGAAAACGTCATCTGGGTCCTTTGGGCTTATACCCCTCAATTTTTCCACCCATTGGTTGCTGACCTCATTCGTGAAGTAGGAACGGATTGGGTTCCGTACATTCTTCGTGTGTAATGTAAACAAACCCAATGAAGGGTGGTTGTAGTCAAAAATTGTCGATAAATATTGTTGACGCGTGTGAGAAGAAGGCTGTTCAATCTTTCTAACCTTGCAATGGTTGGTGTTTCATATCCCTCCATATTGTTTCGATGTTTGATCTTGAGAACTACTTTCTCAATTGTTTCTAACATTAGCTTCTCTAACTTCGACAAATAGCGATCTATTTTATCGTTAGTTAGATTCCTGTCATTAGGAACTATTGAGCGAGCGTTACCATCATTAGAAGGAGGACAGTGCTTCTGATACTCTCGATTAAACTTCTTTTAACATTTTCCCCAATCCGATTTTTGAAATTCATCCAATGATTTTCATGTTGAACTGGAATGAGAAAGGCATCATCTATTTGATGATGGATTTCCGTTGCGATTACGTTATGGTCACTACCGCAAGAAAGCACCTGCAGTTTCCATTGAGGACTCCTAAAGCTGACTTCAAGTCTTGCATCAGCAATGCAGAGGTCCAAATATGAATTTGTCCTAGGGTATGTTGGGAACTCCGATCTATATAAATTGCACCTGTATTCAATTTGGTTCTCTGTTATCCAATTTCAGGAGTACACCTCTTGGATTATTAGTGGCGTTCAGCCATGATCTATGCTTGGCATTCAGGTCACCAGCAAGAATATAGTCACTACGCAGCCTGTTTAATTCGAGTATTTCAAACAAGGAATCGACCACATTTCGAACAGTTGCATAGCCAGAGATAACAATGAGGTTATTCCCACCTGGCAGTGAGATTTTGATAACGGAAACTCCAAGAAATTTTAAGTTTTTGAATTCAACTTTTTCAATATTTTGAAAACAATAGAGTCTTCGAACCAATATCCCGGTGCCACCTCCCCCATCAACGTTTACCTTATCGTTTCTTACGAATTCAAAATTCTTAAATGTCATCGATTGCCATGAATTGAGATGGGTTTCAGTGAAAAGCATGATATCAGGCTTTTGCCTTAGTAAGGAATGCAAGGAGATAGTCACGTCAACGTTGAGTAACAATGGAGTTGACGTTGATCCAGATGAGATGAATCTTATCCATAGAAATGTGACAGGATGACTAACTATTTTGAAGCCTGTTGGCTTAAACGTTGAAAAACAAATTTAATTTTTTGATCTTGCCTATTCATCCTTTCTGAACGAGATTCAAGCTGTTGGTAAATTTTGAGATGCAGCTCATTATTGCCACTTACATTATTTATTTATATTGTTGCCTGCTGATCCTCTAGCAGCAAGTGCAAATGATACTCCAGGTTTAACGAAGTTTGATGGTAACACACTACAATGTAGTTGGGTTTGTTTTGGGGAAAATTTAATTTTTGCATCTTGATACTGAGAAGATCCTAGAAATGATGTTGGATGACCAAATATACCGCAGTTAACGCAGTATAATTTGTCTTTTGGCTCCATTTGTACTCACCGGAAGAATAAATATCTTTATATTTAAGGCAACGATAGTGCATGGCACAATTGGCAGCTGAATGACATAATCTTTGGCACCTGTAACACTGGTTGACTTCAGTTTTTTGGAAACGCTCCTACCTCACATCTCTGAAGTTCAGGTACCTTACCTGGTGTAGGGCACTTGGACTGCTATCGTTAGAAATTTGTACCAAATAAAATGGTAATATTTAGCCTTCAATAGTTGATCTCCTTGTATTAAAATTTTTCTCACTAATGAATTTGACAGCTGGCGCTGCTTCCTATAACATTTCAAGGAGATCAACTGTATTCTCTCCACAGTCAAATTCCTTTAACAAGAAGGTCTGGTTGTTTCCGCCTTTGCCGAGTATTTGAAGCAAGGAGTTTTTACACTATTAAGAGTATCTTTTGCTAGCTTGAAATCAATCAGGGCTTTTGTTTTAATTGTGAGTTTATCAGCGCTCACTCTCTTAACTTCGAAATTATCGGTCTTATGTTCGGCCACCAATAGCAGAAACATATCCCCTCCACGCTGCCCAAAGAAATTAATCGGAGAAAATTTCTCAGTTATATTATTATTTTTAATACGTGAATCAGCAGGTGAACCGGTTAGCTTCTTCTTCTTCTCCTCTTTTTTTTTAATTTTAAATATTCGATACAATTATCACTAGTAATATTAATATTACATATGTTTTCTTGGCACTCCATCTTAGTTTCATATCGTCATTCATCACAGCAAGTAAAGCCTCGTTTACACGGTGACAGTAATTGCGACAGTTACTGTCAAGACAGCGCCTATCGTGATTACTGTCACCGTGTAAACGACCATTACGATCACGACAGTACTGTCGTACAATACTGTCACACATCAGACTCGTCTTGATTTTGTGGCAGTGCTGTCGTGGGAGTTACTGTGCTGTCGAGAACAACTGTCACGTGTAAACGCACTATCGTGACAGTATATTAGATGTATACAAAATTTTACAGATAATTTTATTATAGAGAGTGAAGTGTTTGAAAAAAGCGCTTAAAAAAGAAAAGTTGATAGAGACGGAACAATGAACAATGACAAGTTTGTGGAAGAATACCAGAAACATGAATGTTTGCGGCTAAAATGTAGCCCATTTTTTAAGAATCTAGTTAAACGGGATGCTGCAGAAGCTGCTCTGCTTGAACCCTCAGGTGTTGCATCTGTGAAAATACTAAGGCAGAAAACTAGAAGCATAAGAGGTACCTATAACTAAGAACGAGCAAAGGTCAGGGCATCAAACGTAACATGGAGTGGAACAAGCGATGTATACAAGCCACGATTGTTATGGTACAACCTTGTTGATAGTTTTTTAAGGCAGAACGAAGCCAACGAAACACAATCCAACTTGGTAAGTATTACTTTTTCAATTTATTATAATTTCATAAAGTTATATAAAAGTAGTGCTGTAAAAATAAAACACGGTTAAACTGCAAAATAGGGCGCACTTTGTAAGAACCACGTGAAGCTGATAGAAATAAATGAAATCGATTGGTTAGTAGCTATTCATTGCAAATCGTGGAATAGAAGGAAATTTATGTTCAGATTTTATTGTTTTCTTTAGATTCCTTACATGATTTGTAATTAATAAGTCAAAACTTATCAATATGGGTAATTTTTATCAACTTTTCGGTGGTTCCTACTAAGTGGGCCCTAGTCTGTAGTTTCCTAAAAAATAACAGGAATTATAAAATTTCATACCATGTTTTTCTATGTTTGTAGAATTACAAGTTTTTTCCCCATATTTTCAAAACAAAGTTTTTATTATATGTGATTCTACTGTTACTTAAAAACTGTTATTCTATAATTCTATCCTGCCAAGTGACTACTCCTTCCGCAATGAAGAAAGAGGCAAAGTTACCCCTCTTTTCTCTAGCCTCTAAGAGACAACTTGGATGTTGTGATGCTGCTATGTCCAGTAAACCTGTTGGTGTTTGTTGTTTGTTGCAGCTTTCTCGCCATGAACCAGGTATGATGTTCCCTGTGAAATGATCTTCAACATCCACCGTATAATTCTCTTTTTTATTAGTTTCCTTCATCCAATTGTGCGAAGCACATGCAGCTTGAATGATCTTTAACACTTTCGAGGGATGTATAACATTATTGTTCTGAACAAACGAAAACGGGATGCCAGTATCCCGAAAGCATTTTCCACAATGCGTCGCGCACGGCATATTCTATTATTAAATATTTTTTTCTTGTATGATAACATGTTACTCCTCGGATATACCTGTAGTTTCATCAGATATGGTCTTAGTGGAAATGCTTCGTCTCCCAAAATGGCAGCGTTTTCAGGCAAATGTAGGTTCTTCCCTTCGATTGAATGACGAAGGCTTGATTTTGTAAATATACCAACATCCGCAATACTCCCATAACTTCTCACATCAATGAATGTGAAGTTGTAGTCATGATCTACCACAGCCAACAGTACAATGCTAAAGGCACCCTTATAGTTGAAGTAAAGCGAGTTCGAATTAGGTGGACACTGAATCATGACGTGTTGACCGTTGATACACACGACACAGTTTGGAAAATTTCATGCATTTTGAAATCCTCTTTCTATTGCTTTCCAATCTTCTTCACAGCATGGTACCTGCAAAAAAATATATATACCTATTACAAGCTAAATATTGGTAAATTTTTCGTTGCAGAAAATAACACAAGATGAGAGTACAGAGAGTGAGCTTTTTGCAACAGTGGAAAACATAACACCAACACATTCGAGCTCGAACCCAACCAAATAACGGCAAAACAATTCAGTAGAGTCTCGAACAGAAACTTATAGTTTACTACCAAAAAGAAAAAAGTGAAAGTTCTTAAAGAAGTAACACAGCGATCTCAACAAAGTGATGAGTTCACCTGTTTTGAGGAACATATAGGGTCACAACTGGAGGTTCTCCGATTAAGAGAAGCCCTTTAGCTGCAAGCTGACATACAGAACTTCATAACATCTCTCCGTATAAGGGCACTGCCTCCACCTCCATATTTTCTGTCTTCACCAAGCACGTCCAGCGAAAATAAACATAATATATCGAGTGACCAGCAGATTACTATTCCAGTGGAGGGCAGAGACATCGACGAGTGTGTCAGTGACACAGCTCCAGTTGTTACAACATTTTTCATAAATTGGATTGAATTTGTATAACAATTTAAGTGTTAAAAATATATCTTTCTTTCAAATATATATTTTTTTAATAAACTTAATTCACCTTAATTTATTCTTTCAGTACATCGTAAATGGCATCCAACACTTCTTCAATGAAGACACAAATAGTGCTTTTTGAAACTCGATATAAATATTGCAGACTGGCATACGAATCGCCTGTGGCGAGAAAGCGCAACGTTATTTTTAGTTTTGTTGCTGCAGGTATGGCATTCCCCATGATAGTGTCTTGCTTCTGTATCCTGCTTCCTACTTAAAAATTGTATAGACATTATTGCAACCTTCTAGGTAGCTATCAAATTCAACAAACCTTTTCCAAAAGGGAATCGAACATTTCTGTATCCATTCGGAAGAAGTTGAAAAAACTGTTCGGGTCTTCATACCGAAGTTCCTTCACCAGAGTGTCCGAGGCTCCATACCGGTTTCTTCTGCGAATCTATTCGCGAGTCCAACAAGTTCTTTTGGTTTTTTTTAAGGGATGCACTTATTCTTTTTAGAACTGTACAAGCTAGGACAAGCACTACCGCTTCCTTCATTTTCTTCAAATATAACAATCTAAATAGAAAATGCAACACAATTTTTCACAATGAAATTCCAAATTAAAATAACATTTTTGCCTAATATGCGTTAAATTCAAAGTGCTTTTTATGCCGATTTTTTTTTTATAATTCTATGTTAAAAATTAGTTTTATGTTTTTACGAATTTATTGAATTAATTAAGTAAAGCACTTCTGGTTGACAGCATCGTTTTATCCATTTTTTTGTCCTTCGTCCGATTGAGCTGAAAACTGGTGTTTCATCATAGGTTTCATCATAAGTAAGATAAGCCATAAAAAAATTGAATGGTTAAAAATATTTTCCTAATATTTTACATGTATTAACGCAATTTCACATTTCGTCATCCTTCTATGTTTTATGTTTGTGTTAAGAAATCACATCCTTCAGTGAAAACATCAAAATTATTCTGGAGAGGCTTGCATTATAGCGCGGTGCATTAGAAAATTTCGCTACCATCAACACTTCTACGGACTATTTTTAAAGCTTTTGTTGTAATTTTTCTACACACAAATGAAACATACAATATACCCAAATCGTGTTTACACATGTAAGATATTAGGAAAACTGTTCTCACCGGCATGTCCTTGAGCACAATTGGACGAAGGGAAGCCATTCTATAAACTCTATAAACTCCGCCATAGACGGTCCCAAGCCCGTTTGAGAAAAGATGAGGGAATCCCTTGTTTCCCCAACCCATAACTTCCATGATTCCTCATCCCCAACCCCTCTCAATTAAATGGTAGTAAATGCTCTTGGGGTGTACATTGGGTTTACTGGTTCCCCAATAACGTAGTATTAAATGTCGAGAAATGCTAATAACTGTAAATACATCTACAGTTCTGCTACTAGATCCTACTTACTCCTCTTTTGTGAGGACGTAAGAGGGTGAAGGCAAATCTTCCGCGCCTGATGACGACGTGATAACCATGCCGCCGGAATGAAGGTTGGGCGACGGGCTAACTCCCCGTCCCTGGAAAACCTTTAATTGTTTTGAAACCTACAGATAGGCCTCGGAACGGATTGGAATCACGGCAACAACCTCGCAAACGAAAAAAGGACTATGACATTGGATCCTGGAATGTCAGATCACTTAATTACCCTGGCGCTGTTAAGGACCTTTTAAACAGTCCAGTCAATATCAATTAAAAATACTGGCAGTCCAGGAAACGAATTGGACTGGAAACGACATTCAAGACATGAGATTGCGCACAATATTTAAAAGTGGGAAGCCTACTGGAAAACGAGAATTTGGAGTGGCATTCATTGTGGATAAGGAGTTCAAATCGCACGTTATTGATTTCAAGGCAGTCAATGAACGGTTGTGTGTGATCCGTATAAAAGCGAGATTCTTCAAAATCTGGCTGATCAATGTTCACGCCTCGACTGAAGAAAAAGACGAAGAAACGAAGGAAACGTTTTACAATCACCTGGAAAGACTGGTCTACTCATTGCCCACAAATGACACAAAAATTATTCTGGGTGATTTCAACGCTAAGGTCGGCAATGAGCTATCTCATCGGAGAACGACTGGAGGATATAGCCTCCACGATGAAACAAATGACAACGGCCAGCGCCTGATTGACTTTGCATGTAGCAGAAATCTAGTCATACGTTCGACCTGCTTCCCACATCGACGCATTCATAAATTACCTGGGTATCACCGAATGGCAACACACAAAACCAGATCGATCATGTTCTGATCCAACAACGTTGGGCCTCGAGCATACTTGACGCGCGTACATACCGAGGAGCCAATTGTAACTCAGATCATTACTTGATCAAATTAAACTATCGATGTCGTATGTCAAAGGCATATTCAGCAAATACCAGCCCGCTACAAAAATTTGACATCAAAAGGTTCCAAGCGGCGTCTGTGGCCGAAAATTTCACGGAGACCCTCGAGAACCAGCTGGCTCCCATCTTATCAGACGCATCGTTAAAGACGAGCAATGAGCTCTGAATGGAAGTGAAAGCGGCTATCAGAACCGTGGTAGAACAGACGACCGGACATCAAGCCCGGCACAAGGGGAATGATTGGTTCGATGATGAATGCCAGAATGCATTAGATACAAAGAATCAGGCGTACAAAGAAAACGTAGGTATGAAAACCAGAAAGAAGAGACCACTATGCAAATCTCAGAAGAGTAGCGAATAAGATAATTAGGATTAAGAAAAGGAAATACTATGACGACCAATCGAAAAGTATAGATGTAAGTTTAGCGAGCAATAACACAAGACAAGCATACAAAGTAGTGAAAAGCCTAAAACGTGGTTATCAGCCCGAACCCACGCTCTGTCGTGATGACAGCGCCAATATCATCGCTGAGGAAATCAAGATTAAGGAAAGATGAGCAGCATATTTCAAGAAACTCCTTAATCCTCCACGCAGATCTAGAACATCGGAGCCTGTGGATGTCTGCGGAGAGCTTCCATTGGCCCCACCAACTCTGGATGAAGTTTGTTCCATCATCAAAGCCCAAAATAATAATAAAGCGCCGGGCATTGATCAGATTCCAATGGAGCTCATCAAATATGGCGGCAGTAGTGTTCATTAAACTATTCACAAAGTCATCCAGTACATTTGGCAACAAGAACATATACCGAAAGAGTGGAGCCAATCAATTATATTGCCTATCCACAAAAACGGTGACAAGCTACAGTGCGAAAATTATAGAGGCATATCACTACTTAGTACGGCGTACAAAATATTTTCTAAAATCTTAGAAAATAAAATCGGATCATACGCCAACAGTATGATTGGGGAGTATCAAGGTGGTTTTAGGGCAGGAAGATCAAAAACAGACCAACTGTTCACAGTCAAGCAGGTACTTAAAAAATGCTGGGAGTTCAACATAGACTTACACCAAATTTTCGTTGACTTCAAGCAAGCATACGACAGTATTGATCGCAACGTACTGTACCAAATAATGCTTGGTTTTGGCATTCCAGCCAAATCAGTCCGTCTTGCCAAAATGACAACGACGTCGACGACCTCCCAAGCCCGCATCAATAACCAACTCACCTATGCCTTAGACACAAATATCGGACTAAAGCAGGGAGATGGGCTGGCCCCACCACTATTCAATTTGGCTCTGGAGTAAGTCATACGGAAGCTGCCTGTCGATACGCGAGGTGCGTTACTATACAAGTCGAGCCAGGTAGTGGCCTATGCGGATGACATCAAAATTTGGTCATGGTCACTAACAACTGCCAAAGAACTCTTCCTGAAACTCAACAGCGAAGCAAAACCAGTAGGGCTACAAATCAATGAAAATAAAACAAATCTCATGACGCAGTCGAGGTAAATAAACCCAAATACACAAAATATCACACTTGGCGAAAACAGTATTGAAAATGTTAGGGAATTTGTGTATTTAGGTGAGATACGCCGAAGAATACAGCTCACAAATAAAATATTCTATTCAGTATTGACGATCTTGAAGACCAGCTGCATACACAGGAAAACAAAGCTCCAAGTACACAAATCTGTGATAAGACCTGTGTTATGCTATGAGTGTGAAACATGGACCCTAACCCAAGCATCCGCTAATATATTGAACACCTTTGAGCGACGAGTCCTGAGGGAAATAAGCGGGGCGAAGGTAGACGGAGACCAATGGTGAATTCGAAACAACCATGAGCTGTATGAAATTTTCGACGAACCGGAGGCCTCAACGATTGTAAGACCGCGGAAGCTGCAATGGGCTGGACACATGAATCGTTTGGACGAACAACGGATACCCAAGAAGGTATTCGTTGGGAGAACAGAAGGCCGGCGACCAGTGGGGAAACCGAGGAAACGCTGATCTGACTCTGTTTACGAAGACAGTTCATCGCTGCTCGGATTTCGGAATTGGATGACGCGGTCAACAGACCGAGACAGTTAGAGGCACTGTTTTTAGGAAGCGAAGCCCCGAAAGGGGCTGTAGTGCCAAGAAGAAGAACAAAGTCATTCTATAAAACTATCCCATTATAACTTTTTTGTATAAATTTCAACTAAATGTAAATTACCATTTCAAAGAAACGCATAAATCGTATGCAAAGAACGCCAACACGTTTTTCGGCGTAAAATTAAATTTACATCAATTTCACTGCTATTTTCACTTTCAATTTCATCGTTTGTCCGGGTGTTCTTGTTTAGCACTGCATGATTGAACTGTAAAAACAGTTCAATTTCAATTTCAACGTATAATTGCACATTGAAAAACACTACTGCCGCGGCACTATGTAAACGGTGTACTGTCACAATGTCATGGAAGTCAATTACCATATTAATATTGTCATGACAGATGCTGTCATCGTGTAAACGAGGCTTAACGCATAGTAATTTGCGCTGTCGTTTGCTCTTCTCGCGCTTAGTATGACATCAGCATCATGGATTGTTGTCTTTTTCGTATTTTGTAATGTTGGTTTATTTATATGTTGTCGCTACTTTCGGCTCCTTTTTTCGTTTGTCTTGTTTGTTGTCGCTTCTTTTTTTCGTTCGTCTCATTTGTTATCACTTCTTCATTTCCGAACGTATTTTGTGGCTTCATCACTTCATCACTTTAGTTTTGTTCACGTTTGTTATTTTACAGATCATTTCATCCGTTCATTTTCACTAGTAACTCCTGCGTTTTCCACTTCTTCGCTTCAAAGCGTAATACCCTTCCCATGCTCAAAGCTTTCTTGATCGTGTTTTTGTTTCATGATTTTTTCATTGGTAGCACTTGAAATGCCTGGCCCCAGGTCTCCCAGTGGTAGGAAGCCGTCGGGCTCCTCCATGCCCCGGCAAAAAAAAACGTTTTTTCATTTTTGAGAATTCCTTGCATTTAGAATCTAGATACTCGATAAATCGACGACGATGTAAAAGATTTTTTAAGAAATTAGTTTCGAGATGACGTTCTAAAATTAATTTAATTTTTAAAAATTCTAGACAGGAGATTTTAAAAACACGTCTATACGCAACGAATGCTAGATGTAGAATTTTATTTCATCCTTTTTTTGTGGTAGGGAGGTAAATGCTATTTATGCACAGAGTGTGGGACTCCCATGCGCGACCAGACTACCTACTAAACACCTCCCCTGTCAACCTGAGAACCCAGACTGGAACCGTTTGACACATTACTTCGGGCAAGGTCTCGTTTTGTTACGCCGTGGGGCGCCTTCAAGCTGGGGAGTCCCTTTCCTAGCGGGAGGGGAAAGGGGAAGAGGGAATGCCAGAAGAGCGATCCCCCAGCCCCAGCGCCCCCGGCTGATGTGAGTCCCTTTTATATTTTAGGACTGCCCGAGCATAATGTGCCACCTGATTCCATTTGTCAATCGATTCGAGCATCACCGCAACTATATTATCCGAGGTGAGCTCTCCCGTCTCTCTATAGAGTTTCCTTCGCAGCCTGATCCATTTTGTACATGCAAAAAATGTGTGACAGGCATTGTCCTCCTCTCCTGCGCACAACCGACAATCGGGAGACCGTGACTTACCGATCTTGTGCAGGTAAGACTGAAAGCACCCGTGCCCACTCAAAAGCTGGGTCAGATAGAAGTCAGTCTCAGCATGCCTTCAATTTAGCCACGGTCTCACATCCAGGATGAGGCGCGCAGTTCACCTTCCCTTCGTGCAATTCACCCAAGACTGCAGCCAATCGTTGAGCATGCGCTGTCTCTCCTCGCAGACAACTATCTCCCTCGCATCCTCGTTTCGGTGCAGTTAAAAAGCGTGGCGCTCTCTAGCAAGGAGGGCGACAGGTATCACGCCTGCAATCACTCTCACCGCCGAGTCGGAGACTGTTGGATACGAAGATGCAATTCTCAGTGCTCCTCTTCTCTGTAGCTGTGCCAAACGTTTTCGGTATACCTCCTTGCTGAGAGCGTCGCCCCATACCTCTGCTCTGTACAGTAGCACTCATGAAGAGGCGTCTTCTTGATGGGCTGGGTCCCCCTACGTTGGCCATAAGTCGACTCAGAGCCAATATTCCCGAAGCAACCTTCTCAGCCGTTGCCCTGGTTCGCTCAGAGAAACTCATCTCCGAGTCGATCAGTAGCCCCAGGTACTTCACCGCTGGCTTCGATTCGATTTGTATATCTCCAATACTGATCATCCTTACTCTAGGGATTCTTATTTTTGTCAAGATGACCACTTCGGTTTTCTCCAGTGCTAAACTCAGCCCGCGAGTCATCCAGTCCCTCACTCGGCGCATTCGCATACCTAGCCTAAGTTGCGCTTGTTCAACGGTGCGTCCAGCAACCAGAGCCGCAACATCATCCACATAGCCGACCAAACGCGACTCATCTGGCATCTCAAGTCTCAGTAGCCCGTCGTGAGACACGTTCCACAGGTCCTGGGTAACACCCGATGTAATTTCCATCCTTCGTTGGCCCTGTGTCGTGTCGTAGAGCAGGCTTCGGTCCTTTAGGTAGTTCCTCAAAAGCCGTATTAGATATTCTGGAACTTGAAAAGAGTTTTCCAGCGTGTCCAGAATATCCACCCATCTAGCGGAGTTGAAGGCATTCCTGACGTCGAGTGTCACGAACAGGACGATCCGTCGCTTGGTGCAACTACGTGCCTCTGCCTTTTGGACCGCGTTCACCACCTCTGCAATCGCATCAATGGTAAAACGTCCTGCTCTGAAGCCGTACTGCCGAGGAGATAGGTCCCCAACAGCACGAATTGCGTCAGTGAGTCTTCCCTTGTTGAGTTTCCCTAGCACTTTCCCAGCCATGTCTAGCGTGCATAACGGGTGGTATGCAGACGGCGATTCGGGATTTCCCTTCCCCTTGCTGATCAGCACGAGCCTCGCCACCTTCCATCGTACCGGGAAAACCCCGTCCCGTAGGCAAGCGTTGAATGTACTGAGCAGCAAGTCAGGACAATGGTGATAGACGAGCCGCAACACCTCAGCTGGAACACCATCTGGACCTGGAGCCTTCCTCGCTTTCAAGGAGAGGACTGCCTCCTCTTGTTTCAGCTGTGTGAAGAGTGGGCATTCTACTGCTGTTTCACCATGGACAGCGTCAACACGGACGGGCTGGGCGGGGAAGAGTCCCCGCAGTTTTGCGTCCATCTTTTCCGCGTCATGTATACAAGGCTTCCGTAGGGCACCAAGTTTCCCCATGACCAGCTTTTAGCCAAGGCCCCACGGATACTTGTTCACATTGTCCACTAGGTCTTGCCAGCATTGAGCCTTGCTACTGTTGATCAGTTTGCGAAGGCATTTCCTGGCCGACTTTTATGCTGCCACCTAGTTGCATGCCTCCTCACGGTGCCGCGCCCATTGAGCCTCACGCCGAAGCTTGTGACACTTTCTCCGCTTTTCATCGGTTTTAGTAGACCACCAGTACACTGGGGGCTTGTCGTGCCGGGGTCTTCGACGGGGCATAGAAGCGCAGCAAGTAGTCGTAATTATGCTCATAGCAGAGTTCACCACGTCTTGAGCTGCCAGTTCTTCCATCCCCTCCGAAGCTCCCTGCAGCGGCTCACCTGCTGTGACAATCTTGACGAACCTCCCGACGTCCATTCTTCCAATGTTCCATCCAGTTGTAGACGACCGAAAGCACGGACGTCGGGAGACAGCATCACTTATCTCAAGCAGAATGCACTGATGATCACTGGCTGAGTAGTCCTCTAATACTTTCCAGTTGTGTATCCTCCGTACTAAGGACTCCGAGGCGAATGTCACGTCCGGTATGGTTCGCTCACAGTCAATGCGGCGGAAAGTCGGCGTGTTTCCGGAGTTTCGTACGACGAGGGCCGTCCTGGCCGCCATCTCCAGAATTCATTTTCCCCGCATATCTGTCTGAGGCATGCCCTATTCGATTGCTTTAGTATTGAAGTCGCCCCCAACGAGCACTTTACCCTCTGCGTTCGTGACAGTGTCCTCCAAAGCATTAAGCTTGGTTTGGAAAGATGATATCGACTCGTTAGACGTTAGGTACACACTAAAGAAGGTGATCCCTGAGCACCGAACACACACGAAACCACAACTCTCCACTTGAAAGTCACTGTTCCGAACCCAGATAGCGGCAGTACCAGTTTCATCAGAGTACCATAATGCAGGACTTTTATTATGGTGTTGCTGACTCAGCAGCAAGAAATCGGCTTTCATGTCCCTCGCAAACTGCTCAAGCAGATTTTGGGCGGTTGAACTGCGGTGTAAGTTTAGCTGCAGGATGCGGGTCATCAAAGTTCTGATTTTGCCTTGGCTAGGGCTTCCTGGAACACCCGGCATTTTCCTGATCCCAAGACGTGTCCAAAATCAAGTTTTGGGTCAGCATCCTTGCAAAGAATACAGTGTGCCTCCTTCGTACACTCTTTTCTTTTATGACCCATTTCACCGCATTTGTAACATAGGGAACTCTTATCGGGTCCTTTGCATATTTGTGTGGTCTGACCATAACCAAGGCATTTGAAACATTGAAGAGGCGTTTCTCTTTGCCGTATCCTACAGTCAACCCACCCAATTCGTACTTTGCCCTTATTCAGGAATTGTTCGGCGTCCTTTTCGGTCAAGTCAACTATGGCCATGCGTTGTCCCCTGTTGTTTTCTGGGGGTCAGTCTCGCTTTGATCCTTCCCACGCTAGGGAACTCCTTTTTGATGGTCTCTTCTACCTCGGCCAGATCCGTCACGCAGTCTATGTCTCGTATTTCGATCGTTGCCATCGGCTCGAGCGGGGCTATAGTTGCACTTTTGTCGAGGAATTTCTTTACTGCGTCACAGAATGCATCTTTATTGCCGGCCTCTGCTCCAAATTCGACCAGTATGTGGCCCGACCGCGTTGGTCGTACTACTTTAATGGTAGTATTGGTGTCTTCGGGCCTTACGTTTCCCCTGATGTCCCGCAGTACTTCCGCGTAGGATCGGCCATCTTAGGGCTTTACGAGCAGTGCCTACTGCTGGGGTCTTCGTCGGGGCTTCTGCCTCTCCTGTTTTGCATCAGGTCCTTTTTGTAATTGGGCGTCCGTAGGAACTTTACTTTCTGGCTTTTTTTTAAGAAGTTTCTTTGCAGCTTTCTTCGCTCCTTTTGTAAGCACTGTCTGAAACCCCTGGTCTAGTGCTCCACGCCCTTCAAGCGCCTCTTCCTTCCTTCTTTTATCCCGATCTCCTTCGATTGGGCTAGACGTCATTCTTTTATTGACGTTTAATGGTGAAGCTTTCACCGTGTCGCCTTTAGATTTTGCCCCAAGCGTCTCTTTAGCCTTCTCTTCGTCTTCGGCCCTTAACCAGCTTCTCCGATAGTGCCTCATGCAATCTAGGAGCTCCTCTAGTTAAAGGAGCCCTTCCTTTGCTGCTTTGCTGATTTTTGGGGAGTCGCATGCAGCTTGTATTCTTTTCAGAACATCTCCCGCTTTTTGGAGTAGTCTTTCTTCTTCATATCGCTGGGCCGCAATTGTACCTTGCAACCATCCTTGGGAGAGGCTATCGCGTTCCGTTTCTGCAACTAGGTCTAAACCATTACATCCGCCAGCCCAAAGCGTCATTTCCAGTTCGTTGTCATCCTTTAGATGTGTGTGGAGCTGATTTTATATTTTTACTTCAAAAAGTTTTTTAAAAATGATGGAAAACTCATGTGCGTTTCTCATGTTTATTGACATTCTTTCCGGAGCATAGTGTGAGATTTTCGCAAGGGACAACTACTATTGCTACGAAAATATTCCCTTGTTCATAGAGCCTAATTGTAAAAAAGTATTAATTAACAGATATCATATTTATAACATTTCCAGAATTTCAATCAAATTAAATGCGGACTGCTTCTACATACATATATTTTCTCATAGTCTCCTCTACCGCTGTTTGCAATCGTCATACAATTGAATCGTTCAACACGTGTTGCAATTATAAAAACTATTTCAATCATTTTGATGACATATGAAACAATCTCAACATATCACATTACACATGTCGCTATAAAACAAAAACCAATAACATACTCGTACATCAACAGAACAACATACATATTAAAGAATAGCCGAAACAACAAATCCTAAATTCAACACGATAACCTCTAGCCAACCTCGTCTGTTTGTATGGGTGTAACAGTATCCGTTTTCAAACAATAACATAATGTATGAAAGCGCTTGTAACTAAACATCTATGCTAATTGCAATTGTAGCCGAAACATCTGTGCAGGATGTTTTCTCAACTGCAGACCTTTGCGAGTGTATGCCAGAGCGCTATGCGATGGAGATCCTTAAAGTTCTTCAAGTGCCACTTTACCATTAAACAAATAACAAACAACGTGTTAGGAGAGATTCATTCTGTTGTTTAATACCGACGTCACCATCACAACCACCACCGTTATCACCCCATCACTGCAAAGGATACATTGCAGGGGTGACTGCTAGAACTGAGATTGGTACAGTCAGTCTAGTGGAGTGGCCAAGGAATTTCATTTTTTATATGATCCATTTTAATAATTTTCCGTACTATCTTTGAAGAGTCCTGGCAAGACTTGATCTGAAAGAAAATTTATGACTTCAGTGATGGCGAGAACCAATTCAGAGAGCGGTATGTTACAAATTATATTTTTGAGTGTGACACACTTTATGTGTAATTTAATTTGTTTCGAGTAGTTGTAGGAAAAGAAGATATATAGTACATTAAATGGTGATTTAAATATATTCAAAACTCTCCAAAATAAAGCTGGAAATCTAGGTGCCTCTAGGGAGCAAGTACCTTTATCCTCTTAACAAAGCAGAAAAATATTCTTCAAATCTTCTATCGTATCGCTAACGGCTGGGATTAAGGGATTTGCTTGTCTATCAGATTGATGACTTGGCCGAATTTCCTTGAGTCGCCGCCCCGTCTTTTGCCAGCTCCAATATAAGTGGTGATTAGTGAGCCCATCAAGTGGATCAGGCAAAGGGAATCACGGTAATTGACGTGAACGTCTTATCCCGACACAGGCTCTTGTAATCTATATCGAGGTGTCGATGATGTCTCATTCAGATACTACAAGCAGAGTCTCACCTCCAAGGCGCTGTCTGGCATCCTCAAAGAAGATAGGACACTGAGTGCTCGCCAGATATACTTATATATTTGTGGGTGTTGGGTTGTTTCGCATCTCCGTCCACTTATAAGCACTTCAGCTTGGCATCATTGGATGTCAATCACAGGCCGGTCATAATGGGAAACGTTTTCCATAATACAATAGGGAGCAATTTTCTATCAGGGATAAGGGGAAAAAACTTGACAATTTTGAGGGTGACAGTATCACAAAGAAACGATGCTAAAACTGTCAAGACTAGATAAAAAGTTTCATTGATGCGATAGTTGGTTATCCTTAACGATATACTCTAGGTGAACTACCCAAGTCTGCATACGCGTAATTATGGTAACGAGAGAAGGCATGTCAAGATAAAAGGTATTGTTAACTGTGGAAATCGTTCAGTCATTTATTTAATACAAACTACTAAAGAAAGTCAATCTAGGTAAAAATCACTACTATCAACCGCTAAAACTTTCAGATAAGCCAACCAGAGTATAAAAACTTTGCAGATAATAGGAAATAGACTCAAATCTGTTCATCCTTCCTTCCACATACTGGCACAATAAACTTCGACCATGCGGGTTGAAAAAGCGACGATTTCCCTCCCTTGAAAAAATTCCAACTTAAATCCATTTAAGCCCTCATAGGTGGAATAAATCAGAACCTGAGCAAACAATAAGATGCCACAGCAAAAGACGATTCCATGCTGTTCAGTATGCTTTTGCTATCATTTCCTCTTCATGTTTTCTCTTTCAAATTTTTTTTCCGTTCTTCAACTTTTCACAACTTTTTCTTTCATTGTTATTTTGGCTTTGCTGCTCTTGTTTATTTGACAGGAGCAAATTTTTTTAACGATTGCCGTTTGTTGTTTTTTCTCAAGTTTTTTTTTTGGTTTTCCCAACGACAATCTACAGCTTTGCAATCGGATGGAGTCAACAATTTCTGGATTCTAAGTATGTTTGTGGTGAAAATTTATTGAAATTATTGCATTGTTCGGGAAATGTGTATTTTATAGTCAACTGGAGGATTTTGCTTCCGATTAGTTTTACGTAGAAAAGAGATTATGCGCATTTTATATATGAGGGGGAGAATAGTGGTGAAACTGGTCTGTATTGACTTTAATAATAATTGAAAATGTTTAAGGGGGACCAACAAACTTTAGTGGTTAGTGGAAAAATCTATTTAAAGCTACAATATTTCTACTTCTAGTGGATTATTTGTAGTATTTGATAAACGATAATTTCTCGTAATGCGTAATGGTTTTATACGTCTCGTACACTCAAGAGAGATTTCCTGAAGGAAATCTCAACCAGCCTCTCATCCGTTCTAGACGTGAAGTCTTTTTTTTTTTGTAGTAGGGAGGTGAATGCCTATTGACGCACAGGGTGTGGGACTCCCATGTTCGCAAAAAGGCGACTGGACTACCCACTAAACACCTCCCCTGTCAACCTGAGAACCTAGCCTTTAACCGTTTGACACATTATTTCGGGCCAGGTTTCGTTTTGTCACGCCGTGAGGCGCCTTCAAGCTGGGGGATCGCTTTTCTAGCGGAAGGCGAGAGGGGAAGAGGAAGTGCCAGACAAGTGATCCCCCAGCCCCAACACCCCCGGTTGCCGTGAGTCCCTTTTATCTTTTTGGAATGCCCGAGCATAATGTGCCACCTGGTTCCATTTGTCAACCGATTCGAGCATCATCGCGACTATATTATCCGGGGTGAGCTCTCCCGTCTCCCTGTAGAGGGTTTTTTGCAGCCTGTCCCATTTTATGCACGCAAAAAATGTGTGGCAGGCATTGTCGCCTGGGCAAAACCGACAATCGGGGGACCGTGACTTACCAATCTTGTGCAGGTAAGACTGAAAACACCCGTGCCCGCTCAAAAGCTGGGTCAGATAGAAGTCAGCCTCACTATGCCTTCGATTTAGCCATGGTTTCATACCCGGGATGAGGCGTGCAGTCCACCTTCCCTTCGTGCAATTCACCCAAGAATGCCGCCAGTCGTTGAGCGAGCACTGTCTCTCGTCACGGACAACCATCTCTCTCGCATCCCTGTTTCGACGCAGATAAATAGAGCAGCGCTCTCTAGCACGGAGGGCGACAGGTATCACGACTGCAATTACTCTCACCGCCGAATCAGAGACAGTTGGATACGAAGATGCAATCCTCAGCGCTCCTCTTCCCTGTACCTGTGCCAGGCGTTTTCGGTAAACATCCTAACTGAGAGCGTCGCCCCATTCCTTTGCTCCGCACAGTAGCACTGACCCTACAGCACTCACCAAGAGGCGTCTTCTTGATGGGCTGGGTCCCCCTACGTTGGCCATAAGTCGACTCAGAGCCGATATTCGCGAAGCAGCCTTCTCAGCCGTTGCACTGATTTGCTCAGAGAAACTCATCTTCGAGTCGATCAGTAGCCCCAGGTACTTCACGATTCGCATATCTCCAATTGATACGATTCGTATATCTCCAATACTGATCATCCTTACTCTAGGGATTCTTATTTTTTTCAAAATTACCACTTCGGTTTCTCCAGTGCTAAAATGAACCCGCGAGCAGTCTTCCAGTCCCTCACTCGGCGCATTAGCATCCTTGGCCTAAGTTGCGCTTGCTCATCGGTGCATCCAGCGACCAGAGCCGCAACATCATCCGCATAGCTGACAAAGCACGACTCATCTGGAATATTGAAGTTCAGTAGCCCGTCGTAAGACACGTTCCACAGGTCTGGACCAAGGATAGATCCCTGGGCAACACCCGATGCAATTTCCATCATTTGCTGACCCTGGGTCGTATCGTAGAGTAGGCTTCGGTCCTTTAAATAGTTCATCAAAAGCCGCATTAGAAATTCTGGAACCTGAAAAGAGTTTTCTAGCGTATCCAGAATATCCACCCATCTAGCGGAGTTGAAGGCGTTCCTGACGTCGAGTGTCATCAACAGGATGATCCGTCGCTTGGTGCGACTATATGCCTCTGCCTTCTGGACCGCGTTCTCCACCTCTGCAATCGCATCAATAGTAGAACGTCCTGCTCTAAAGCCGTGCTGCCGAGGAGATTGGTCCCCAGTAGCACGAATCGCGTCAGTCAGTTTTCCCTTGATGAGTTTCTCTAGCACTTTCCCAGCCGTGTCAAGCATGCATAACGGCCGCAATGCAGACAGCGATTCGAGATTTCCCTTCCCCTTGCTGATCAGCATGAGCCTCGCCACCTTCCATCGTACCGGGAAAACCCCGTCCCGTAGGCAAGCGTTGAATGTGCTGAGCAGCAAGTCAGGACAAAGTTGATAGACGAGCTGCAACATCTCAGCTAGAACACCATCAGGAGTTGGAGCCTTCCTCACTTTCAATGAGAGGACTGCCTTCTCCAGTTCCGGCTGTGTGAAGTGTGGGCACTCGACTGCTGTTTCACCTTGGACAACGTCAACACGAGTGGGATGGGCGGGGAAGAGTCCCCGCACTATCGCGTCCATCTTTTCCGCGTCATGTATACAAGGCTTCCGTAGGGCACCAAGCCTCCACATAACTAGCTTGTAGCCAAGGCCCCACGGATCCTTGTTCACATTGTCCACTAGGTCTTGCCATCAGCGAGCCGTGCGAAGGTATTTCCTAGCCGACTTATATACTACCACCCAGTTGCCTTCCTCGTCACGGTTCCGCTTCCGTTGAGCCTCACGTCGAAGCTTGTGACACTCCCTTCGCTTTTCAGCGACCACCAGTACACTGGGGGCTTGCCGTGCCGGGGTTTTCGACGAAGCGTAGAAGCTTTTCAAGCAGTCGCTATGATGCTCATAGTAGAATTCACCACGTCTTGAGCTGCAAGTTCTTCCATCCCCTCCAAAGCTCCCTGCAGCAGCACTCTTGCCCTCGACGAACCTCTCGACGTCCATCCTTCCGATGTTCCATCCAGTTGTAGAAGGCCGAGAGCACGGACGTTGGGAGACAGCATCACTTATCTCAAGCAGAATGCATTGATGATCACTGGCTGAGTAGACCTCTTATACTTTCCAATTATGTATCCTCCGCACTAAGGACTCTGAGACGAATATCACGTCTGGTATGGCTCCCTCACAGCCAATACGGCGGGAAGTCAGCGTATTTCCGGTGTTGAGTACGACGAGCGCCATCTTGGTCACCATTTCCAGGATTCGTTTTCCCCGCGGACCCGTTCGAGGCATGCCTCATTCGATTGCTTTAGCGTCGAAGTCGCCCCCAACGAACACTTTGCCCTCTGCGTTCGATACAGTGCCCAGCAAAGCATTAAGCTTGGCTTGGAAAGATTATATCAATTCGTTAGGCGTTAGATACACACTAAAGAAGGTGGTCCCTGAGCACCGAACCCACACGAAACCATCCCCCCGTCCACAACTCTCCGCTTGCAAATCACTGTTCCGAATCCAGATGGTGGCAGTACCAGTTTCGTCAGAATACTATAATGCAGGACTTTTATCATGGTGTTGCTCACTCAGTGGCAAGAAGTAGGCTTTCATGTCCCTTGCAAACTGCTCAAGCAGGTTTTTGGCGGTTGAACTGCGGTGTAGGTTTAGCTGCAGGATGCGGGTCATCGGAGATCTGATTTTGCCTTGGCTAGGGCTTCCTGGAACACCCGGCATTTCCCTGATCCCAAGACGTATCCAAATTCAGGTCTTGGATCAGCATCCTTGCAGAGAATACAGTGTGCCTTCTTCGTACACTCTTTTCTTTTATGTCCCTTTGCACCGCTTTTGTAACAAAGGCAACTCTTATCGGGTCCTTTGCATACTTGTGTGGTCTGACCATAGCCAAGGCATTTGAAACCTTGAAGAGGCGTTTCTCTTTGCCGTATCCTACAGACAACCCACCCTATTCTTACTTTGCCTTTGTTCAGGAATTGTTTGGCTTCCTATTCGGTCAAGTCAACTATGGCCATGCGTTGTCCCCTGTTGTTTTCTGGTATCAGTCTCGCTTTGATCTTTCCCACGCTAGGGAATTCCCTTTTGATGGCCTCTTCTTCCTCGGCCAGGTCCATCATGTAGTCAATGTCTCTTATTTCGATCGTTGCCATCGGTTCGAGCGAGACTATAGTTGCACTTTTGCCGAGAATTTTCTTGACTGCGTCGCAGAATGCTTCCTTATTGCCAGCCTCTGCTCCGAATCCGACCAGTATGTGACCCAAGTGCGTTGGTCGTACTACTTTAATGGTAGTGTTGGTGTCTTTGGGCCTTACGTTTCCCCTGATGTCCCGCAGTACCTCCGCGTACGATCACGATTTAGCACCTTAGCTCCCTCATATTTGTGAGCACTTCAGTACCCATCTACCTTCCTGAGCTAGTTTCAGTCATTATATGATTTTAGAAATAAATTTTTGCATAGATATTTGGCAAATAGTTGGGAACCGTGAATCATCCCCATTGCGTACAGTTCAAAAAAATGCCAGGGTACTCTAAGTATGGTTGTCAATTGTGCCAAAAAGTTTCAGTGCTCTGTCACGTACATATTTTTCAACCGTCTCAAGTCTTAGGTCCTTGTATATGCCAGTGTCTCTAGTGTGCCATGGAATTCCTAAGATCTTTCGAATAATTCTATTTTGGAAGGACTAGAGTGCTTTTTTGTTAGTCTTTGTCGTCTGGTAGAAAGCAGAACTACCGTAAAGTAGCGTCGGTCGTATAATTTGTTTGTACAGGCTTTTCCAATAAGACTTGTTATTTTGATATCAAAAGAAAAATGCCATTTTTTAGTATAAATGATCGACTGTTTATTTCATTATAAAGAGGAAGGTATGTCGTTTACATTAAAAATTAACATCAGGTAAATGACCACCACGACACGCTTACAGGGCCATATCCTTTTCATGAAATTTTCCATAACCAAATCGCAAAGTGGCTGCCCTATGTCCTCGATAGCCTCACGAATTCCATCTTTGAAGTATTGAATCGACGCTTGGCTATTGACGTAGACCTCCTCTTTCACGTGGCCCTGAAGGAAAAACTTGCAAGGTGTTAAATCACAAGATCGATCCAAAATAACACCTCTTATTGGAAAACCCTATTTATGAGCAATCGATTTTCAAGGCTAAGTCTTTTGGATTTAATGAGTGGGTATAGAGAGGAGAGAGGTTCAATATAGTGTCCCCGTTTATTTTATATGAGTTGTTTCCATGTGAGGCTCCTGTCGAATGTAAGCACAAGGTATTTAACCGTTGGTACCCAGTCCATTGTTTTATTGTCAACTTTAAGTCTCTGTGGAGTTTATAGTGGTTTTCCTGTGATAATAGGGTTTGTGTTTTATCAGAATAAATCTTAATTTTCCATTTGCGAAAGTATTCCAATAAAATGTTTATTGATCGTTGCAAGTTTGAAGTGATGACTCTGCTTATCTTGCTGTAATAAATATACATGTATCATCAGCATAGAGTGGTAGTTCTGCTTTTAGAGGCAAAGTAGGAAGCTCTGCAGTTAATATATTGTATACGATCGGTGATATGATCGAGCGCTGAGGAACTCTAGCATCAATGGGTCATAGGCTTGAGAGTTGTTTGTTAATTCTGACACCGAACGATCTGCCTTCTAAGAAGGAGCCAATAATTTGAGTAAGTGGCATATTGAACTAATGCATTTTGAAGATAAGTCCTGCATGCCACACTTTATCAAAGGCCTTAGCTATGCCAAACATAACTCAGCCTGTTGAATTTCTCCCATTTACGCCTATTCTGATGTGTTGGACCACTCTAACTAACTGGAGCTCAGTAGAGTGTTTAGCTTTTAAGCTATATTGTTCTTCCGGTATAATATCTTTATCAGATACAACCTCATTAACTCGATGCAGAACCACCCTTTCCACAATTTTCGACAGCGATAAGAAGAGACTGATGGGTTTTCAGTTTTGTGGCAATTGTGGGTCCTTTTGAGGTTTCGAGAAGACAATAATAAACGCTGATTTCCATATTTTGGGATGCTTTCACAAACGGAATATTGCATTAATAATGTCTGTAAGTGTTTATAAAATATTGTCTGGTAGACAAGAAATCAATTTGTTTGTAATAGTGTCATATTCAGGTGCTTTATGTTTGTTGAGTGTCTTTATAATGTTTTTAATTTCATCTTAGTCCGTTGGTTCAATCCTGTCTTCATGTTGAATGCTATCCATCAAAAGTCTGTTGACAGAAGATTCAATTCTTTCCTCAGTTTCAAAGTCCTCTTCGCCTGAAGAATTTTCGCAGAATTGCATTTCTAGGGATTCTGCACATCGTCCCGCCTTACCTGCATCGTAGAGTTACATCCCTTTTGGACCATGAATAGGCGGTACCAAAATTTTACTGTTTGTCCGAAAGTATTTGGAGATTCTCCAGAAACTGCCTCACCCAGGCTCGAGACTCTGCAAAAAGCTCTCCCATTGCTCGTTTCTGAATACCCTTATCTTATCACGAATTTCATTTGTCATCCGAATAGCGTTTATGCGTAGTGTAGGGTCACCTCTAAACCTAGCTTTCCTATGAACTTGATTCCTCCTCCTCATCAGTTGTTTGATATTCTCAAGGGTTAATGTGTCAATCAAATGCAAAGAATATATATTTTTAAAACACAAGCAGACAATAACATTTTCATACCTGTAACTATAATAATTAACTTAAACGAGATATACGTGCATATGAATGTGTTTTAGTATGTCAAACTGGAATGTGATAAAGGACAAGTTGAGTAAGCAGGAGAGTGAAACATCCTAGGGTTAGAAATAAGTTTTCTAATAGCTTGAATCAATAACTGTAATCGTTCATCCAATACTTGGATATGAAATCGTTCAAATTTATGCAAAAGAATCACAATTTCTTTCATAAGCACAGTGCAGCCGCCATTTTGATCTAGCTTAAATAATTTTTCTGAATGCTTGGTCGGTTGAACATATTCAAGTTAAACACTTTTTCTTACATTTTCAAGAAAACTAAAAGAAAATAAAAATGCCTAGGTCAATTTGAAATATGTGTCAACCATAAACACGTGTTATTGTTGTTTTAATTCCGTACAATTGAAATGGCTATATCATACTGATTATGATTCGATCTCGATTAAAAGTGAATTATAAACATAAACATCTTATGTGATTCTATATAATTGCAAAATTTCATGAAGGTTAAAGGTACCGTTTTGATTTTATGGGTGAAAAGGTAAAATCTATAAATCATACTATTATTAACAAAGTTGAGTGAATATCGATTTCTGAGGTAATTGTTGCCCTTGTACTCGTAAAGGCCCACATTTGTGATAATTTTCAGATTTTAAGTCCGAAAGGTGTCCAATCGCGAGGGGGGGCGACACAAATTTTTGGTACATTTTGCTTTCCCCTGGACCCCCTAATTCATAAAATGATTTTTTTATTTCAGATTCTAATCAAGACCTTTCATTTGATACCCCACTCGACTAACTTTGGTTAAAAAAAATTTTAAGGGCTAATTCGTTATTAGGGGGGACCCCCTTAAAAATTTTTAAAATTTTTGAATATACCTTAACTTTTGAGAGACCATCACTTCTGATCTTTTCACAAAGTTTAAGCATTCTAGCCTCTATAATTTCTGAGGAAACTAGCTGTGACGCACGGACAGACGGATGGACAGACGGGCAGACTGACAGACAGGTCGCGAAACTAGTAGGTCTTTGTAAAAAAATTTTTTACAGAATTAAAAACGAGAACAAAACAAAACGGAATAGAAAACTATTTTTGTTATTTTTCGCCAGTTTTCTTACCAGAAGATGTCAAGCCTTCTCGTAGTTGCTCGACAGTAGGGCGGTCAGTTCATTTGATTCATCACGCCACCATTCTGGCTCATAACTACCAGGCACACTTATCACGCCTTCTTTATCGAATGGTACCTCATTGTCCTTTTGCGCTGAAACTGAAGCTAGAATGCTCCACCCACTATTACGTCTACCTTGCAGTGATAATCGTTCGGTGCTCATAGCCTCATAAGGAGCTATTCCATGGATAATCTCGAGTTTCTTTGTCTATAGCTTTATAAAGAGATTTTTGTAGTCTCCTATTGCACTTCGGGCGTCAAATGGAGGTTATATTGATGTCTTAAATGTTACGCGTTGGAAAATCCCATGCAATTCGCAAATATCTTCATCGGAGTAAACTGTTTTAATCTTTGTGGAATAGTTCAATGCACTCAACACTAATTCACGGATAAAGATAGTTATTATTTGCACCGGTCAAATGCATACGAGTATATCAACAGTTCCACGATTACGCCAAATGTTGGAAACGTCACTCACTTGAAAGTTGCCGAAGGTCACAATAATCACTTTTTATATAGTTTGCATTCCATATCAGAATTTGAACTTTGGATTTCCTTCTTGCTTGTTTTTAGAGAAGGCTTCGCATTTGAGTCCATTGTGAGCCACGCCTCCGCCAATTGGTCAATAATCTCACGGAATTCCTTATGGATCTTGTAAGCGGTTGTAGTGACCGCAGCTATTGTGGTGCACTCCAACTTGCGCTACCGTGTCGATAAGCACTGAAATTGTAAAAACGCTACAAATACGCAAGACACGTTGCAATCGCGAGTTGCTGACGGGAAATTAAGCTTGGGGTGCTATTTAATATTTTGTTGGGGAATTTCGTGCAGAAAGTTCTGGGTTTACAATTTAATCAGCAGGTCTACAAGGCCTAACTCAACTAACTGCTGAAATGGGTCTTATGCTTCACCTGAGAATATTCAAAATGAGCCAGTCCAGTGGGTGCACAGACACTAGTATTTGGTACCTACTTAGCTGATCGCGGTGTATCGATGTCGTATGTCAAAGGCATATTCGGTGAAGTCTAGCCCGCTACAAAGATTTGACATCGAAAGGCCCCGAACGGCGTCTGTGGCCAAACATTTCACCCTCGAAAACCAGCTGGCTCCCATCTTATCAGACGCATCGTTAAAGACAAGCAACGAGCTCTGGATGAAAGTGAAAGCAGTTATAAAGACCGTGATAGAACAGATGATCGGACATCAAGCCCGGTGCAAGAGATGTGATTGGTTCGATAATGAGTGCCAGAATGCGTTAAACAAAAAGAATCAGACGTACAAAGAATATGTAGATAGGAAAACCAGGACGGAGAGAGAACACTATGCAAATCTCAGAAAAGTAGCGAATTAGATAATTAGAATTGAGAAAAGGAAATACTATGACGACTAATTGAGAAATATAGATTTGAATTTAGAGAGCAACAACACAAGACAAGCATACAAAGCTGTGAAAAGCCTGAAAAGTGGTTATCAGCCCAAAACGACGCTCTGTCGTGATAACATCGGATATATCATCACTGATGAAACCAAGATTAAGGAAAGATGGGCATCACATTTCAAGAACCTCCTTATTCCTCCACCCAGCTCCAGAGCATCAGAGTCTTTAGACGTTTGCGGAAAGCTCCCATTAGCCCCACTAACTCTGGATGAAGTGTGCTCCAATAAAAGCCCCAGCTATCGATGAGATTCCAGTGGAGCTCATCAAATATGGTGGCAGCAGCGATCATAAAGCTATTCACAAAGTCATCCAGAATATTTGGCAACAAGAACATATGCCGAAAGAGTAGAGTCAATCAATTATATTCCCTATCCATAAAAAAGGTGACAAATTACAGTGCAAAAATTATAGAGGAATATCACTACTTTGTACGGCGAACAAAATATTTTGAAAGACATTAGAAAATAAAATCGGATCATATGCCAACAGTATTAGGTGGTTTTAGAGCAGGTAGATCGACGATCGACCAATTGTTCACTATCAAGCAAGTACTTGAAAAATACTGGGAGTTCAACAAAGACTCACACCAAAATTTCGTTGACTTTGAGCAAGCGTACCTGTACCAGTTAATGATTTGCCTTGGCATACCAGCCAACTGAGTCCGTCTTACCAAAATGAAAATGACGTCGATGACCGCCCTAGTCCGCATCAATAACCAACTCACCGATGCCTTTGATACAAATATCGGACTAAAGCAGGGAGATGGACTGGCCCCATTGCTATCTAACTTGACTCTAGATTACGACATAAGGAAGCTACCTGTCGATACACGAGTACATTACTATACAAGTCGAGCCAAGTAGTAGTCTATGTGGACGATATCAACATTTTGTCACAGTCATTAACAACTGCCAAAGAACTCTTCCTGAAACTCAACAGCGAATCAAAACTAGTAGGGTTCCAAATCCATGAACATAAAACAAAGCTCATGACGCAGTCGAGAAAAATACCTCAAATACACAGAATATCGCACTTGGCGAATACAGTTTCAAAAATGTGAGTAAATTTGTGTATTTAAGCGCCAAACCCATAATAAAATACGCCAAAAAATACAGCTTGCAAATTGAATTTTTTTTTCAGTGTTGACCATCTTGAAAATAAGCTGCATACATAGGAGAACAAAGCTCCAACTATAGAAATCTGTAATAAGACCTGTGTTATGCTATGGGTGTGAAACATGGACCCTAACTCAAGCATCCGCAAATATATTGAACACCTTTGAGCGATGAGTCCTGAGGCGAATAATCGGAGCAAAAGCAGACGGAGACCAATGGTGTATTGGAGACAACCAAGAGCTGGAGGCCTCAACGGTTACAAGACTGCGGAAGATGCAATGAGCTGGACACATAAATCGTATGGACGAACAACTGATATCCAAGAAGGTATTCGCTGGAAGAACTGAAGGCCGGAGGCCAGTGGGGGAACCGAAGAAACGCTGGTCTGACTTTGTTGATGAAGACAGTGCATCGCTGCTTGGATTTTGAAATTGGAGGACGCGGTCAATGGACCGAGACAGTTGAAGGGGCTGTTTGCAGGAAGCGAAGGCCCAAGAGGGGCTGTAGCGCTACGAAGAAGCAGAAGATTCTGTGCATCTCACCTTCATCTTGTTCACCGAGTACGGATGTTTTCTCCTCTTGGGCAACTGTCGATCACGCCTCTGATAACCATCCTCCCCGCATAAGAGACTGTCGAATATGTAGATCCAATCATCAGGGCTCTTCTTCTCTGTACTAAGCATAATATTGAAAATGTAATTTATGTAGCTGAAGTATAGACGGGCTTATATAGTTATGTCATTAAAACTAAGATAAGAATTAAGTTGTAATATATAGTCCAAATGATTTGATATTGTGATGGCTTTGAAGATTTTTTTGAATTTTTCCACCTGTTTTTTTATAATTGATTAGATATTTTTAGAGATATGTCAAAAAAAATGTATAATATCCTATCTAAATCAGTACCCTGCCCGTCCCTCAGTGGATCTCAGCAAATTTTCTTAGGAGCTAGGGAAGCTAAAGCCATTGAATCTTGTGAACAATTCAGAATTTTCTGGTTAATAAAAATTCCATAGCCGAAAAAATTTCTAAGTATTTCAGGGGTGTCTCCCCATAAAGGAATCTGACCTTCACACATAGTCTTTTCATCGAAGATAGTCATTTAAGTTATCAAATTAAAGGTCTCGATGCGATCTTGCAATATAAGTTAGGTAGGTAAGGGATGCCGTGAGTGTCTCCGTATGAGGACAATACGTTTTCCGGTATTAAGATCCGCTACGGTTTTTTCAAGATATTTATATTATGTTGTGAAAATTAAGAATTATTGAAAAAAATGAGATTAGATATTATGTGTTAACAACATTTCTACTTCCCTACATCCCAACATTCAATTTATCACTCTCCCTCCTAATGTAAGTAGAAAAAAGTCCTTTGAATGTCTTTTTTAATTCGGCCACAGAATTCTACCGCAATACGACAAACAGCCAGGTGTTCTTTTTCTCACGAGACAAAAATCCTATTTATTTCCCCCCTTTCGACAAGCACGAGGTATTGCAGCGTATGATTACTCGACTTTTTATACAGTAAAATTTTAATCGCTTATGTCAATATTATACGCACATAGTGATTGCAATCCGACCGAGCACCTTATTGCTGCATTCATGAAATACTGCATTGCAATCCAATCTGCACCCTCGCCCCTGTCGTAATATGTATGATGACTTCCAGTCCAACTAGAAACACAGGACGATAAAACCAGTACAGGCGACGTTTTATGCGAGCCGACAGGTGTCAACTGAGCACCAAGGACATATGAGTATCAACTGCGATATATGCATATGTATTTGCATACGAGATACGTGCGATTTCCTGCTCACCGTATTGAAACTGCAGTGCATTGAGGAAACAGCCTAGAATTATTTTGATGATGTTCTCAGCGTTTGGGGATTTTGTGATGGAGTTTACTGCAGATTTTAATCTGCAGTGATAGCACGAAATATCATATGTACCAGCGGTTGTTTAAAATTATAAATCGTTTTTACTGTACAGCAAAAGCATAGTCAATTGATTCGGCCGTCGGGTTGAATATGGCTGCATTGAAGCAGAAATACGAGTATATTGATTGTAGAATGCTGGGCAATGCTTAATTCTTTTACTATTATTTTTCAAAGTCTATCTCATTTAATCCCAAGAAGCTATTGAAGCTTATGAGCCTTGTTCTATAAAAATTCTACCAAATAATCCTTGAGGATCAAATTTAATTGACCACCTTATAAAACATAAATCGATACACTCCATTCGATCCTTAATACTCATCTTATATTATCCTTACAAACTGTAACGTTCATGGGTCATAAAATTTAATTTCCTTTAAGTCTTTGGTTCAAAAGTTGACCACAAACCACTTAACTGCTAACATTTTCACGTACGCTATTAGAGGTTAAAGGATAAAGAGTACCTCCATATGGAAACCACGGCACATCGCTTGCAACCCCCAGTCCAGTTCCACTCGTCCATGTTTATGCATTATCCGATACTTAGTATCCACTTTATGAAGGGAGATTTATAATGTACAATCATCTTTGATATCGTAGCATTACGGGAAAAAATCCCTGAAGATTTCCATTTTTTTTGCGAAGGAATAATAGCTCTATTTAAAAGCTCTCAATATATCAGAGCGTAAAATTGATGCCGGGATTTTTATATACAAAACAAACATATTCGTTTAAAAGTGTATAAAGTACTTTCAGGCTGTGTTACGTTTATGATGTGTACATACGAGTATGTGTATACATAAAGCTTACATATGATTATAAAATAAAATAGTATGAACCTCGAATGGATTCACCATGTGCTCAGAAGGATTGAAAAAGGTCGTCAGATGAAATATTTTCCAGAACGAAATAGGAGTCAAAATAAAAATATGTAGGATACAGGGATAACATAATGTTATTGAAATACGAAGACATATCTATTTACATGCACGATTTCATGTAGAAGTATTTCAATAAACGATGCAGAGATAATATTTGAATGCCTGCAAGCATGATTGATAATAAACATATTCAATCGGTTATTATTACCTCACATTAATGGTTTTATATAGGGTACCGAAAAGTATAGCTGGTGTTTTAACTTTAAAATTAAGGTCACCGTCAGTTTGTTTCAGAATTCGTGGAATTTTTCAAACGTGTAAATAAAATTATCATTACACGATCCCAAAAACTTTGCAAGAGGATTAAAATAAACATACGTCACGGTTTTCGTTACACAATTTAAATCATAATTAAATAAATTATTTGAAAATTAACAAGTAAATGGCAATTCGGTTCATTTATAAACTTCAACTCAACAAAGCACCTACATCGCACATAGCTTCACTCATCCTTCCACTCACGTTTAAAATTTTTTGTCCTGGTACAAAACTTAGTCCTTTCATTGTCAAAGTCAAAAGCGCATTATTTAATTTTAATAGTTATTAATTTTCACAGAATACAAACTAAATTCCAAAAAATAAAATTTCTGAAAATGTAATGGCCTAAATAGCACTTCAAATTTATAAATTATTAATCAATAACATTTAATCAAAAAACAATATCAAACTCCATTTAATTCAAATTATTATATATTTTACGATTCAATTGAAAAAAGGAGAAAAAACCAACCAACAGTATTCGAAAATTCATTAACAGTCAACTTTAGTTTTACATTTAATACGTTTGAACCTAATTTTAATAAAGTTCAATCAAAAAGTTTATCTTACTCTTATAATATGCTATCATAATGTTCATAGTCTAAATGTTAAATCTTATCTTTAAACCTAATATAAACATCAAGATATACCTATTCAAAAGATTGAAACCTAATGATAATTTCGAACATAAATAAATAAAAATAGCACTATAGCCCAGTCATATTAGGTAAAAAAAGGGGTCAACCTCGGAATAAAAGATAATAAGCTGCAAATTGGTATGAACCTTTGTTTTGTCATTCTAAATGTTGTCTCAAAAGTCACAATCGTTATCGTGTTCGCGTCTCAAGATATTCAAGGTCAAAGGTCACAAAAATCGGTTTTTCGCGAATATCTGGCTTCCTATCGGTTAAATGAGATTTGCATTTATTATAAAAGTTGTAGGCTATAAAATTCCCTACAACTTTTGTTTAAACTTTTTTTTCATACGACCAACCGTTTTGAAGGTAGAGCGCGAAGAGTGCACATCGTACAGTCATATACGGCCTAATGCAAGGTCAAGCGTGAGTTATGGTTATCAGTACGTTATAAAGTCAATTATTTACTTGGAAATTATAATTATTAAACAATGCCTATTATTTATGTACTAACTATTAATTATTTATATTTAATTAAAGTAGAACCTAAAGAATGGGGCTGGATGCTTGAAAATGAAATCCTGGAGCCCATACGAACGTTATTACCTCCAGCACCAGCCGAACTACTAAACGTAATATTTTGCAATTGCAAAATGGTTGTGGTTCCCGCTGTGGATGCAGAAAATCAGGGCTACAATGTTCTTTAGCTTGCGGCCAGTGCAACGGACAAGCTTGCCTCAACGCTTCACTGTATCCAAGTAATCCCGATGAAGAAAATACATATGATCCCGATATTCTGGAATGTTTGGAGATGAACATGACAGATAATGAGGATGATGACAATGAATTCTTCTTCTTGTCGCTCAAAAATGTTCGATTCATTGTCATCATCCTCATTATCTGTCATGTTCATCTCCAAACCTTCCAGAATATCGGGATCATATGTATTTTCTTCATCGGGATTACTTGGATACAGTGAAGCGTTGAGGCAAGCTTGTCCGTTGCACTGGCCGCAAGCTAAAGAACATTGTAGCCCTGATTTTCTGCATCCACAGCGGGAACCACAACCATTTTTGCAATTGCAAAATATTACGTTTAGTAGTTCGGCTGGTGCTGGAGGTAATAACGTTCGTATGGGCTCCAGGATTTCATTTTCAAGCATCCAGCCCCATTCTTTAGGTTCTACTTTAATTAAATATAAATAATTAATAGTTAGTACATAAATAATAGGCATTGTTTAATAATTATAATTTCCAAGTAAATAATTGACTTTATAACGTACTGATAACCATAACTCACGCTTGACCTTGCATTAGGCCGTATATGACTGTACGATGTGCACTCTTCGCGCTCTACCTTCAAAACGGTTGGTCGTATGAAAAAAAAGTTTAAACAAAAGTTGTAGGGAATTTTATAGCCTACAACTTTTATGATAAATGCAAATCTCATTTAACCGATAGGAAGCCAGATATTCGCGAAAAACCGATTTTTGTGACCTTTGACCTTGAATATCTTGAGACGCGAACACGATAACGATTGTGACTTTTGAGACAACATTTAGAATGACAAAACAAAGGTTCATACCAATTTGCAGCTTATTATCTTTCATTCCGAGGTGAAAGCCCTAATATGACTGGGCTACTAAGTATAGCGATAATGAGCTGAAACTCAAAACTAACTAATTTTTTCAAGATTCAAGATCTTTATTTGGTGATTTTTCATTTTATACATATATACAATTTATCAATAGCTTAACCTAATAATATACATGCGGGTTGTGCCTAAGAGCTTTTCCCGGAGTTCAATAATAATTTATTTTAATTACATTATAATATTAATTTTTTGGTAAAAGAAAGAAAATGTTAGCACCCACAACATTATCATACATTAATAGATTATAAAAGAAGTTTGTTAAAATCATTTACTCTAACAACTAGATTTAACATTTTGAAATTGATTTTCTTAAAATTAAGTACATTATTTCCTTAAGACTACCTTTAAAACTACTCATTCGCTGCTTCCATAGAGCGGTTGTCCGTCGCTCTCCTAACAACTCCCGCCTTGTGCTCCTTGGGTCTTATAATTCCCGCTTCCAAAAGCTTTTCTGCATACGATTTTATCGGTTCCATTCCTGTCACAGCACCTCGTTGGCGTAAGACCGTCCGTCCTTCCGTCTGTACTGTCCTGTGCAAGCCCGAAGGATTTTTCGCTCCATTAATCCTATCTTGCCCCATTTAGTTTTTGGAGGTCCTATCCATATCATCACTGCATATATGATGATCGGATGAATCAAGGTTTTATAGGCCAAAACCTTGACTTGCTGGCTGATGCGAATGTTTCCTGAAAAGAGGTTAAAGAAGATGGTACGCATAAGTCACTTTTTTCAAAAATTTATCAACGTCAGCACTAAGGGTAGCTTTCCTGTTGAAAATTACCCCCAAGTACTTCGTTTGCCTAGAGCAGTGCACGATCTGCCCATTCAACTTAACCCTGGAGTCACAGATGCTTCCTGCACGACGGCCAAAGTTTTTATGGGGGTCCTTGAACACAATTGATGCACTTTTCTTTGCATTTACTTTGATTCCCCATTTCCTTAATATGCAGTAAGAGATTCCAAATAGTTTTGGAGCCTCATCTTAGCAAAGCGCAAATTGTGCTTAGATGTCCACACTAACAAGTCGTCAGCGAAGACGTTCACCTGGATTCCGGGCTTATATTCATCTCTTACGCCCGGGACGTCAGAGATGAATATGTTGGAAAGAAATGGGCCTAATATAGGCCCCTGTAGGACCCCCGAGTCTATACTAAATGGATCTGAACTAGCTCCACCCACTACCGCAAAAGCAGTTCGTCCCCCCATGAAGCTGCCTATAATTTTCACAATATGGGCCGGAAAGCCAAGATTTATCATTTTTTAGAGAAGCCCATTAGTCCATACAGAGTCAAAGGCTTTCTCCACATCGATCAGGCATGCTACAAAAAGTTTATTGTTGCACCAGCTTCTCGTTATATTGGCTTGGAACACGGTCCTAGCATCCACCGTGGAGTGAGCTTTTTTAAAGCCAAATTGTCAGTACTACGTCAATACTGCCTGACTTCGTCATTACAGCCCGACTTCTTGGGTATTGCGAATATTTTTGCACATTTCCATTGCTGAGGGAAGTAGCAAATGTTAATGCAGTTATTTAGAATGATCGCGAGAAGAGCAAGGAAAACATAAGAAAGTCTTTTAAGCATATAATTCAAATCGCTCGTTAGCAAAAGCCGTGTTTTTCCTCAAGATCATTTGGTTTAGAGACGTAATCACTAGGTTCGTACTCCCAGTTGACAATACATAAATTGCCGTGGTAGATTCTTGCGAGTAGCTTTCTAAGCCAACTACGTCTACGATGAAGCTCCAAGATGTCATCTGGTAAATCTCGATAAATGTAATTTTTTGAGGATTTCTTAATGGAGATCTTTGTGATTACCTTATCCAGGGTTGAATTTCTACAAGCGACTCCCTCATCGATTTCAGGAATAGAAAGATTTTTTGATCTATTGATGGAGATTCCCTTCAATTTTCCGGTAAGGGCAGCACTTAGAGCTTCCCAATTGATTCGCTTGTATGGAATGAAAAGTTGAAGATCTGCAACTTCAAGTTTCACTCCCTTTTTCACTCTTAAGGTCAGCTCAACCAAAAGATGGTCAGACTCGGCGTCAAGAACTCCAGACTCGAAATTCCTCCAACTGTGGGAGAGATTTGCCAGATTAGCAGACACAATGAAATAGTCAATAATAGACGAGCTTCGGCGGAAGGTAGGCTCTTTCGGGGCAATCAATATGAGATCCATATTTGATTGAACTCAGTTAGAGATAGTTCCATAGCCATTGGATGCGATATTTCCTCACCAGGGATGCTTTGCATTAAAATCATGTCCCATGGCATGGATATCGAATTTTTTGCTCAGAGTAAGCACTGTTTCCAAGTCGTCAATGAATTCCCTCACCAAGTATCCATGTCGCACATAGATCCCTACGAACGCAAAGGTGCACCTTCCCAGCATGGAGCTTATTATTTCTGCTTCAATACATTTCAGAGTTGGAAGACAGTGGCTTTGGACTTTCAGGTTATCTTTGTGAGCGATAACAACTCCAAGACTTCCCTCTGGATCATCACGCCTGATGATCTTGTTTTTCCCCAGATGCACTCTGTGTCTTTCTTTGAGTCTTGTTTCCGTGTAAACAAGAAATCTGGTCTATGGGCGTACAAGTATTCTTGAACGAAATTCCTTTTATAGCGTGGACCTAGTGAACATATATAGAGGATGGAGAGTTTAATGGAACTCATCACGACAACATACTTTGAAAGTGAATTCTAAGTACGCAGCTTTTTCTCACTAGGGTTAGTGAGTTTTTTTTTTGTGGGCAGTCAGTGCTCAAAACCGTATTTTGGTCATTTAGCATTGCAGTTGACGCAGAAGATTTCGTCTTTTTTCTCGTCCTTCGAGATTGGACATTCCATGGACTTATTCTGTTTGTCGCATTTTACGCATCTAACTTCGAGTTCGCAGTTAGAAGTGACGTGGCCAAATCTTTAGCATTTGAAGCACTTGGAAGCGCAATTTTTCTTCCGAGGCTCTCATTGTATCTTCTGGTACAATAGGAACTTTATGTCCATTGCTTTCTTCACTTCAAAGTCCGTTTTGAACTGGACTAAGAAGGATGAGCGTCCTTTTTCCCCTCCTAGAGGTAAAAGTGGAGAACCTTTTTGCTGAAAGGATATCTTCTCCGAGATATTCCTTCAGCTCAGCTACGACATCATTCTCGTCGTATGAGCTCTGCACGCCTTTGAGAAGAAAGGGTGTAGGCGTAGCAAGCCACCTTCGTACACTTTAGAAAATTAAAAAGGCTGGTATGATCCTGAGCCATTTTAGGATGTAGCGAAGTTCGTAAGGAGCTATTCACCGTCACCGTTGAACTCTGGCTCCTTTTCAGAGTTTCATGCGCAAGCCCTTTCAACGCTTTCCCTGAAAGTCTTCAGGTCAAGCCTATAGCACACTAAAGGAGGTACCCTCTCTTTTTTGGTAGCAGCCACGCTTGGCTGCTGAGGCTTCGATGTTTCTTTATTTCCCTCTAGGCCCGGCCTTCCACCTGGCTCGAGTACGGTCCCTGAGAAACTATCGGAAACTATTTTCGTCACCTTTTTGAGCTGGAAAAAATTCCGCTCGCTCACTTCAAGGGTTTTTGATAGCTTCGATGTGGGCTCCTGCGTTGAAGACCCCATCGGCCTCTTTCTGGCTTCCAGCTTTACGATAGCCTCCACTTTGTCACCAATGTCTGTGTAACTTCCACATTCATCCATCTCCATATCACTGGAGACCTCTAGCATTTGCAGTTGTATCTTGCAACTAGCAAGAGAATAAACTCCTCCTTTATGCCCCCCGAATTTATCGTTGAAATGCTGCAAGTTTTTCCTCGCCATATTCATTACTTTCGCCCATACCCATAGATTGCAAGACAGAACTTGGAATACTGTCGCGGGAAAAAGAAAGTAGAAACTGAGACTCTTATTATTTAGTAATTGAAAGACTGAAAAGCAACATAATTATATTATAAAGAAAAACAGTAGCAGTTTTTGTTTGTTTGCTACTCCAAATTCAACTCCTTTTCCTTTCCTCCACTCCACTCCACTCCACTCCACTTGTGCTTGCACTACACGCCTTGCCCAGGTGCTTTAACTCCAAACAAATTTTTCCTCCAAAATTCGTCCAAAAATCTGCAACTCCTGAAATTTCCACGATCCTTTAAAATTCAGTATTCATATAAATCCTCCGAAAAGATCCAATAACCCTCCGAATAAAAACCTCAGAAAAATTCATGCTGCTTGACCGAAAAACTCTTGCTGCTCGGTGCTTGATCCATGCTGCTTCGACGGCTGCTCGACTCAAACTCGATCATTGGTCTTCCCTCCGAAAACCTCCGAAGAAAAACCCCCGAAAAACTCTTGCTGAAAAAACTCGTGCTCTTGCTTCTTGATCTGTGCTGCCTCGACGACCACTCGACTCAAACTTCTATCATTGGTCGCTCTATCTCAAAACTAACAAAAAAAACAGCAAAAACAACCACGAATTGTTTAGACACTGTCATTCAGCCACCAATACCTAGGTTGCTCCGTCCCAGCTCGACCTGCCATCTTTATATGTGTGTGTATAACTGGTACACCCCAAATTTAACAACTTGTCGATGCAAGTCCAAATACTCAAATTCCTGTGGAGGAAAGAAGCAAGTAGTGAGACAAGCTTCAATATACCCACCTCTAAGATGGAACGGCAATAAAATCCAGGGGTCTCTGCTCACGGTTACAGATTTTGCGATATGAATCCTAAGAAATCTCAATATGAAGATATCGACTCTCATCTCTTTAGCAGTTTGATAAATTTTTTTATTCGATATATAGTGTTTCCGATCCGTCTCATATTTTCTGTACAAACCAGTACATGTACGAAGACATTTCCTTTTGAAAACTCTTAATCGTTCCTTATTACTAGCACTCTGGTTGTACCAGATTTGACAGCCATATGTCAAAGCTAGTCTAATCAGACTCTTGTTACTAATAGTTTTGACATTTTGATCCATGTATCTGGAAAGAACGAATCCTCAAAGTATGTGTTGTCCTTTCTTGAGCATGATTTTGATATTTTCAGTACAATATAGATACTCATCGAGATTAACACCAAGGTATTGAGCACAAGATTTAGTTAGATTACGTTCTGAACAACCTTCACCAGCCATAATGGAGAAATCTTTTCAATTACGATTCTGGTTTTGCGCATTGATTTTCATTCGCTAGTTGGTGGTGTAGAGCTGTACATCATTGAACATTTTTGAGAATTGCTCAGAACTATTGTAGCTTTGCGGTCTGCCATATAAATGATGAGTTCATCAGCAACCGCTACCAATGATTGCGTTAGTGAGACTTAAAAATCGAATTATGCGAATGCATATTAAAAAAAGTAGAGGCACATTAACTGTTCCCTGCTATAGACCATTCAAGACCTTGAAGTCTGGGGAACAAGTCTTGAGGAAGTTTAAATCTGGGGAACAAGTCCTGAGGAAGTTTAAAAATTAGTCCATCTAACCGTACCGTAATTGCAGAGGGAATGCCGGCCAACAGGAATACTCTTGATGGTCACCATTCTTTGAGGAGTGCCACCCCCACATACCCAAGGAAATTTCCACTGGGGAAATGCTAGATGACAGGAATACTCTTGGAGTCACTGACATGACATTTGTGCGGGAATGGCTTTAGTTCAACGACCATACCGGTTCCGTTCCGATAAAATTTGGCAGGCCTTGGAGTATGTTCAAAACTCGCACCGTTGGGTTGGTGCTGTAGGCTCGATTGAGACTGACTCCCGATTTTGCTGGTCTGGCTCTGAGCACTTGTCCCACTAAGGGCTTCTGGCAACCCTAGCATGGCCTTGCAAAGATAACCCTTGGACCAACAAGGCAACTACACATGCAAATGGAGATAATGGCTCGAAGGGGATTCACTGAAACTGGAGCGATTTACACTAGAAACCTTAAAAATAGATAAAAGAAAATCCAAAAGAAGTAAGTCAAAATAACAGCATCATTGCTGTTACCACTGGCTGCAACCACGATGTTTACAACACATTGAGAGCGGTACTAATGATGACAAAAACTACAATGAATACAATGACAGTGAAGACGGGCAAAACGCGGAAATCAACAGACAGTCTTGTCCAGACAGAGATTACTGCGGCGCTTCGATGCAGAAAAAAAATGATGTGAACGCCAAAACGTCCTAAAATAGAAGAGCGGGAAACTCTGCGGGACGTGCCAGATGTTTGATTGGTGGGAGAAAATATAAAAAGTATCATTAACTCGATGGTTACTCCTGAGTTCACTACCAAAGCACCGTTGCGTGATTTCACCGCCAACGTCAAAAATGTGACTGAAGTGCTCGAAAACGAAAGCTGATACTTCTCCAAAGAAAGCAGGTCGCATCAAGAAGAAAGGCTACTCAAAAAAGCGGGAGATATTTCAAAGGGAATAAAATCTGCATATGACTTGCCAAAAATCAGCAAAGGAGTTAAAAATGGGCTCCTTGAACTAGAGGAGCTTCTGGACCACATAGGGCATTACCGGAGTAGCTGCTTAAAGGCCAAAGAGGACAAGAATGTCAAGGAAGAGCCCCACCATCACACATCAATCTGAATATAAGAAATAACGAAGAGGCGCTTGATAGGCAAGAAATGCTAGATCAGGGGTTCCAGACAGTGCTAACAAAAGGAGCAAAGAAAGCCGCTGTAAACTACAGCAGCATATAAGTCGGCGAGGAAATGCTTTTGAAAATTGATTAGCTACAGCAAAACTCCCTGCAGGCAAGATTCAGGTATAGTGGACAACACAGACAGAAGTCTTGCATACATGATGCGGGAAGTGCGGGCACTCTTCCCCCTCCATGTTGACCGTATCTACAGTGAAACGGAAATCGAGTCTCCACGCTTCACACAGCCGGAACTTGAAGAGGCAGTTCTTTCACTTAAAAACGAGGAAGGCTCCAAGTCCAAATGGTATTCCAGCTTAGTTGTTGCAACTTGTCTATCACCATTGTCCTTACTTGCTGCTCAGCGCATTCAACGCTTGCCTACGGAACGGGGTTTTCTTGGTACGATGAAAGGTGGTGAGGGTAATGCTGGTTAGCAAGGGGAAAGGAAATCCTGGATTGTCATCTGCACACCACACGTTATGCATGCTAGACACTGCCAGGAAAGTACTAGAGAAACTCATCAACGCAAGGCTCACTGACCTGGTTCGTGCTGCTAGCGATCTATCTCCTTGACAGTACGGCTTTAGAGCAAGGTGCTCCTCCATTGATGCAATTGTAGAGGTGGTGAGCATGGTCCGAAAGGCAGAGGCATATAGCCGCACCATATGGCGGAACGTCCTGTTGGTGATACTTAACGTTAGCAATGCCTTCAACCCTGCTAAATGGAGTTTCCCAGCGTATTTAGAATATGCTGGAAAGCCCTTTTTAAGTTCCAGAATATCTAATGCTTTCTGAGGGAATACCTGAAAGATCGAAGCGTACTTTGCGATACGACATAGGGCCTACAAAGGATGAAAGTTTCTTCAGGTGCTACCCAGGGGTCTATTTTTGGTCCAGACCTGTCGAACTTGTCCTACGATGAGCTCCTGAGACTGGAAAAGCTAGATGATTCGGGCAAGATCGGCTTTGCTGATGATGTTGCGGCTCTGGTTGGTGGATGTACCATTGAACAAGCGCAACTTAGTCTAGGTATGCTAGAAACTAGATGGTAGCTCGTGGACTCAGTTTGGCACTGGAGAAAACTAAAGTGGTCATCTTTCCAAAAAAGAGAGTCTTTAAAGTAAGGATGATCAGTATTGGAGACATACTAATCGAATTGAAGCCTTTTTTTTTCTGTGATAGAGATGTGAAGGCATTTACGCCCGCCGAGTCTGGCATTGTGGGGCTCCCATGGAGAATACCCTTGAACTACCCACTAAACACCTCCCCTGTCAATCTGAGAACCTAGCCTGGAACCGTTTGACACATTACTTCGGGCCAGGTCTCGTTTTGTTGCGCCGTGGGGCACCTTCAAGCTTTGGAGTCCCTTTCCTAGTGGAAGGGGAGAGGGGAAGAGGAAATGCCAGAAGAGTGATCTCCCAGCCCCAGCCCCTCCGGCTGCTGCGAGTCCCTTTTATCTTTTAGGACTGCCCGAGCATAATGTGCCACCTGGTTCCATTTGTCAACCGATTCGAGCATCACCACAACTATATTATCCGGGGTGAGCTCTCCCGTCTCCCTGTAGAGTTCCCTTCGCAGTCTGGCCCATTTGCTACACGCAAAAAAATGTGTGACAGGCATTGTCCTCCTATCCTAGGCAAAACCGACAATCGGGAGACCGTGACTTACCGATCTTGTGCAGGTAAGACTGAAAACACCCGTGCCCGCTCAAAAGCTGGGTCAGATAGAAGTCAGTCTCACTATGCCTTCGATTTAGCCACGGTCTCACATCCGGGATGAGGCGCGCAGTCCACCTTCCCTTCGTGCAATTCCTCCAAGACTGCTGCCAATCGTTGAGCGACCGTTGTCGCGGACAACCATCTCCCTCGCATCCTCGTTTCGGCACAGGTAAATAGCGCGGCGCTCTCTGGCAAGGAGGGCAATAGGTATCACGCCTGCAATCACTCTCACCGCCGAGTCAGAGACTGTTAGATACGAAGATGCAATTCTCAGTGCTCCTTTTCTCTGTACCTGTGCCAATCGTTTTCGGTATACCTCCTTGCTGAGAGCGTCGCCCCATACCTCTGCTCCGTACAGTAGCACTGACCCTACAGCACTCATCAAGAGGCGTCTTCTTCTTCCCCCTACGTTGGCCATAAGTCAACTCAGGGCCGATATTCCCGAAAGCAGCCTTCTCAGCCATTGCCCTGATTTGCTCAGAGAAACTCATCTTCGAGTCGATGAGTAGCCCCAGGTACTTCACCGCTGGCTTCAGTTCGATTTGTATATCCCCAATACTGATCATCCTTACTCTAGGGATTCTCTTTTTTGTCAAGATGACCACTTCGGTTTTCTCCAGTGCTAAACTGAGCCCGCGAGCAGTCATCCAGTCCCTTACTCGGCGCATTAGCATACCTAGACTAAGTTGCGCTTGTTCAACGGTGCGTCTGGCGACCAGAGCCGCAACATCACCCGCATAGCCGACCAAGCGCGACTCATCTGGCATCTCATGTCTCAGTAGCCCGTCGTAAGACACGTTCCACAGGTCCGGACCAAGGATAGATCCCTGGGCAACACCCGATGTAATTTCCATCCTTCGTTGGCCCTGTGTCGTGTCGTGGAGCAGGCTTCGGTCCTTTAGGTAGTTCCTCAAAAGCCGCATTAGATATTCTGGAACTTGAAAAGAGTTTTCCAGCGTGTCCAGAATATCCAGAATTGCAGCCATTAGTGATGCACCTTGGGCCACTGCTCGACTCAAAGATGAGTTTCTCTGAGCAAATCAGAGCAACCGCTGAGAAATCTGCTTGGGGAGTATTGGATCTGAGTCAATTTATGGCCAAGGTAGGGGGACCCAACCCATTCAGAAGAAATCTTTTTAAGAGTGCCGTAGGATCAGTGTTCCTGTACGGAGCAGGAATATGTTACTAGGCTCTCAGTAAGAAGGTATACCGAAAACGCCTGGGACAGGTACAGAGAAGAGGAGCACTGAAGATTGTATCTTCATATCTGACAGTCTCTGACTCGGTGTTGAGAGTTATTGCAATCGTGATACCTGTTGGCCTCCATGCAAGAGAGCACCAAGCTATTTACCTGCGTCGAAGCAAGGGTGTGAGGTAGACGGTTGCCAGTGAGGAAAGACAGCACTCACTCAACGATTGGCAGCAGTCTTGGATGAATTGCACCAAGCGGAGGTGGACTGTGCGCCTCATTCTTGATGTGAGATCGTGGCTACATCAAAGGAATGGTGAAATTGACTTCTACCTTACCCAGCTTTTAAGTGGACATGGGTGTTTTCAGTCTTAACTGTACAAGTCACAGTCCCCTGAATGTCGCTTTTGCCCAGGAAAGGAGGAAAATGCCTGCTACAAATTTATTCCGTACAATAAATGGGACAGGCTGTGACGGGACGTCTACAGGGAGATGGAAGAGCTCCAACCGGATAGTATAGTTGGGGTGATGTTTGGATCGGTTGACAAATGGAGCTATGTGGCCCATTATGCTCGGGTAGACCTAAAAGATAAAGAGACTCACAGCAGCCAGAAACGTTAGAGCTGGTGGATTGCTTGTTTGACGATTCCTCTCTTCCTCTCCGCTCCCACTAGAGGAGGGATTCCCAGCTTGAAGGCACCTTATGGTGCATTAAAACGAGACCTAGCCCAAAACGATGTGTCAAATGGTTCCGGGCTGGTTTCTTATGGTGAAAAAGGAGATTTTGAAGTGGGTGGTCTAGCCACTTGTGAGTATGTAGGTCCCACATTTAGGGCATAAATAACATTCACCTCCCAACCACACAAAAAGAAAACCACACCCTATCAAAGGCTTTCTACATATCAATATGGCATGCGCCAACACATTCTCTATTGTTTAATTTGACTTGGGTTACAGTCGCTATCGCATGCATGGTCGAGTGCCTGACACGAAAATTAAATTGACGATTCGGCGTCAAATCATATTTCTCAACGTGGACTTTCACTCCTTTGTTTAGTATTACTTCAAACTCTTTGCTGATGTTTGACAGCAAGCTGCTTGGGCGACAAATTCTTTTCTTCTCTTCAAGATTGGAAATACTTTGGCATTTTTCCACTCATTTTGGATGTAGGAATTGTTCAACATGTGGTTGAACAATACGCAATAATTTCTAAGGCAGACAGAGAGACCTGCTTGGAAATACCATCAGTACCGCATGCTTTCTTGTTATTTATTCTGCCAAATATGAAACGCAATATTTTATAGCTGAGAAAATAGTTACATCGATTCAAGCTCGGCATGAGATCAGGTGTCAAAGTTTCATTAAAATGAAGGATTGATTTGAAACTTTAGCAATCTCTGAAACTATTTGATTCCCTTTCTCAGGGTTTGGTAGATTAACCAATTCAAAATATTTTCCATCCAGGGTTAGTTCCCGCAATTCAGCACATATAATCCTATTTCCATTCCTATCTGGAGTCTTACTCTCTATTTCCATACCAGCCCTATCGAGAAGATTTATCTCATCACTAACGACTTCAAGATTCGATACCTTCACTCAAAATCTGGTTCAGAATAAGCTTTTTACTATTGTGAAAACGCCATCTAGAGCCTAAGGGCGCATACCGCTAAACTTTTGAGCCCATTGATTGTTGACTACACTCCTGAAGTATGAACAGGCTAACTTCCGGACATGCTTCAGGTGTACTTTCGAAAAAAACCAACAAGGGATGGTTGTAGTCCAAAAATCGCCAATAAATATAGTTGACGCGTGTGGAAGGAGGGCTTTTCAATCTTTTTAACCTTGTGTTTGTTTGTGTTTCATATCTTTCCGTATTTTTTTATGTTTAATATTGGGAACTACTTCCACAGTCATTTCTAGCGTCAGCTTCTCTAACTTTGATAAATAGAGATCTATATCATCGTTCTAACTTTTATAAAAAGAGATCTATTCAAGCATTCCCATCATCAAAAGGAGGTCATTGCTTCTGGTAATCCTGATTAGACTTCTTTTGAAACCTCCCCCTAACTTTTTAATTTTAACTTCAACCGATGATTTTCATGTTGAACTGGAATGAGGAGACAATATCCCTTTGATGATTGATTTCTTTCGCGATTGCGTTATGGTCGCTATTGTAAGGAAGCACCGGCATTTACCGTGGAGGGCCATTAAAGCTGAATTCAAGTATTGCGTCAGCAATGCAGAGGTCCAACCATGAAATTTTCCTGGTGTGTGTTGGAAACTCCGACCCATATAGATTGCACTTGTATTCAATTTGTTTCTCTGTTATCCACGATTTCGGGATGTATGCTGGGCATGCAGGTTGCCTGTTCAGTTTGAGTATTCAAAACAATGAATTGAGCTCCTCCTTAGACTTGCAAACATTTCGAATAGTTGCATAGGTAGAGATAACGAAGAGGTATTCCCCACCTTGCAGCAAAAATTTGATTACAGACTCTTCAAGAAGTTCAAAGTTTTGAATTCGTTTTTATTAATATATTGGAGACAACAGGTTCTTGTAACCAATATCCACGTCCCCAATCATCACTTACCCTATGGTTTCTTACGAATTCAAAATACTTGAATATCATTGAGTGCCATGAATTGAGGTGGGTTCCAGTGAGAAGCATGATGTCAGGCTTTTGCTCAACAATGAATTCAAAGAGATTGTTACGTCGATGTAGAGTAACAATGGAGTTGACGTTGATCGAGATGACACGTAGCGCATCTTTTGGAATGCTCCTGGGTGACAAGTTATTTTGAGGCATTTGAAAGATTTAAACGTTGAAAAACAAAGTTAATTTTTGAATCTTGTTTATCAATTCTCTACGATAGAGAATTAAATTGCGAGTAAATTTAAGGAAGCATTTCGTTGTTGTTGCGTTGAGGGAAAATGATACGCCGATCTTAACAAAGTTGGAAGATATCACACGAAGGTGTACATTGCATTGGCGCAGCTGGCAGCCGAATATTCGAATCGTTGACACCGGTAAGACTGATTGACTTTTCTTGTTTGGAAGCGTTCCCACCACACGACTCTGAAAATCAAGTACATTATCTGTTGAAGGGCACTAACCCTAAGAAATTTGTACAAATAAATTGGTAAATTCTTCTTTCCGATGGTCAATGTCCTTATTGCAAAGGTTTTGATAGAAATGGATTCAATTTCTGGTGCAGCTTCGTTAAGTACTTGAAGGTAATTGGCCTCTCCGCAGTCTAGACTATTCAACAGAAGGGTGGTTTTTTTGCTTTTTGGGGTATAGATGAAGTGTGGAACCTCCCCAGTGTTCAGATCATCTCTAGTGGACTTGCAGTCATCCAATTAATTTTTCTGCGTTCACTCTTTTGATTTCGAAATTACTCAATTTGCTTACAGCTGGCAATAGCCCAACCACATCTCTTCCACTTTGGCCATATACTTGTACATTCATTCACGGGACTTTTTCTGCCTTGTTGCTGGCTTTTTCTGAGGAACCAGCAGAAGTGCGAGCTAGTTTCCTTTCCTTGTTCTTATTTCTTAAATATTGAATAAAATTGACATTAGTATCTTTACTGGAATTACCTTCGACGTCTTCTTCAATTTTTATTTCTTCTGCCAGTCCTTCTAGCGCTACAAAATAGTTTTGACTATGCTTCGTGCCACAAGCACTTCTGAAGTCAGTTGTTTTACTCTTTTATACACATTTGCTTCCTGTAGGATTTGCTTTTGCTGCACCGGCTTTTGAGTTTTCATCCCTTTGTTGACTAGATCTTAGAAGAGCTGCATCCCTAGCTTTATTTCATAATTTTCTTTGCGTTACGTTACATCACGCTATTTTAATTAAAATTAATTCCCAACAGACGATTTAAAAATTATATAATTTTTGAAAACTATTGGAAGGAGCAATTTGAAAACACGTCTATATGCAACGAATGCTGGACGTAGGATTTCTGAAGGTAGTCTCGTTGTAGTTGAGAACGAGGCACCAGCAATAGGCGAATCAAGGAAACTTGAACAAAAGTACAAAGGACCTCACATCATAACCAGAGTCAGCATGTGCGTGCGTGCAGGAAAAACCCCAACAGAGTACACTTGACAACTCAACGCTTCGCTTGTTTAAAACATATTTACTGTGGTAACCTCGCTTTTGGTGCCCTACGCCCCTGACGTGACCAACAGATCCCTACACCCTACACCACTGACGCCGACCTGCCGATCCATATATCCTACGGCACTAATGTCGACAGGTAGTGAGCGACTTTAAAACTAATCGCTGCCACTGAACCAAGACTTGACGTTTGTCGGGAAAAACTCGTGGGAAAGCAAGAGAGACGTGCCATACTCTGAAGATTCTCGACATGGGCATCAAAGTCTGAATTTTAAGTCGAGCTATTATTGTATTATTGCTCTGCAAAACAATATAAAACATTCAGTGATAAGTGTATGGACTAAATCCTTGAAATAAGTTGTTTTCAAGTTCGGTTGTGCAACGCTTTTTCTCTGGTATAGTTTGTTTTGAAAAGTGGGGTTAACAGTTCTGTTTTGTCGACTTTCCAGCTTGTATTATAAAAAAGGGACATAGGCTTAGAAAGGGAAATAGTCACCTGGAGAAGCGCTAGTCCAGCTTTCCGTACGTAGAAAAAAGGTATAGTTATTTATGGTGCCCGAGGTTTTGCGCGTATCTAACCTCAAGTTGATTTTTTCGTGCAGGTGGATTGGGAGGAAGAACCCCAGCGCAAATTTTGGTGCTAAGCAGGATTAACCTGAACACGACTAACAGTTAGGAATCGGATGTCATTGAGGAATTCCAGCCAAAGCGTTCCAGTTGAGAGGTCATCCTAAAGCCAACTGATTATAAACATATCTGATTGGAGAGAGTGCGGAATGAATATGACTTGTGAAGCAGCGGATCGGAATTTGAGAAACGCAAAAAACGATTATACACTATTTTATTGAAAGCGCTCCAGACACCGTCACTTGGGAGAGACTTAGAGAAGGTTATCGATGACATAAATGACGGTTGGCCACAGTATCCGGTCGTTCTTAATACTTTAGTCATACCAAGAAAAGTCAGGTTAGGAGAACATGTCACTCAACCATATGTGTATCTTAATTGCGGACATGTACAATGTCATCACGATCGGAGCCAAGATAAATTGACTGGGGCAAAAAGATGCTCTATTCGCTTAAAATTAAGGACCAGTAGTTACATTATGCAGAGGTATTGAATCTTCATTTCACGTTGGCTCTGCACCCCCAACTTACGCATTTAATTCTTGTGGACATATGCCTACTGACAGGGGCGGTGCAGGGTCAAACATTTATATGGGCAAGATAAGCTCCGCGAGGCCCTACAATGACACAACTGGAAAAATATCATGGAAAACAAACAATTTAAACAAATTTTTTTATTCGTACAAGAGCACACATTTTTACTTTAACATGAATAAATCAGAGTCTCGGCAGCAAGTATCTTCTTAATGTGAGTTAAAATTTAAAAATTATTAGTTGGAGACCATATACTACTTTTATAAATTGGATAACGGAATTCTATTATCTGACTATTCTATTCCTGCTCTTGCAAGATGATACCGTTTGCTGACTAGACTTTAACAGTGAAAATTGAATAAACAGAAATTTTCTACTTTTTGCCTTACTAAACTCGTTAACAATCGTACTCCAACTTAGATGCTATACAGCCTCAGTGGATAAAACTCCTAACGCTGAAAGTCTTTATTTAACCATTGTATTTCTCAAAAAGTTTTTAATAAGCTTTTTTTTTAGAAAACTCTTTTCAGCGAAAGCTGTGCTTTAAGGTATTGTTAATAAGATTCGAATTACAATTTAAATGATTGGGAAAATTTCCTTTAAGTTATTCTCGGTTATGTATTGAAGTAGCTATTTTACGTCCCCGATGCACAATTCATAAGATTGGATGCCACTGCTCTTACCCACTCATAGGACCGTGTCTAAGTCTTGACAATATTTTTATAAATGTTCTTTTCGAATATTTTTGAGTTTGCTTAAATCATAGAGAAAACCGAAATCTGCAAAATGTTGATTCCATACTGCTCATTAGGGAATCAATCAAAGTATTAAAGAAACCTGTTTCGAACCGAATTTTGGGACATTGTTTGGGCTCATCTCTACTTTCATAAGCGAACATCCTTTTCTTTTTGGCTAATCTTTTATTTTTAAATTATTTGGGCGTCATAATTGCTTTTTTCAATAAATATTTGATCAAGTTATAGAACGTATGCAAATGATCAAGGGCAATGCTTAAATAGACCTACGGGTTGACATAATTTGCTTCTGATATTCACTCGCGATAATATTGTATACCATAAATGTAATGGTATAATAAACTCTAAACTGAGAATTTCATTTAGAACTGAATCGCAATCACTGAGTGTATCGAATTCTTCTGTGTGATTATTTAAGCTCTCGATACATTTAACAACATCATCAAATTGGAATAATATGACTTTAACTGCTTCGATCCTGGTTTCCCATCTTGTGTCTGATAACGGTTTTAAAGTAAATTTTAATTTGCTTTTGATAAACTCCCAACGTTTGATTGAGCTTGCAAATAACAAATAAATTATTTGAATAAAACCAAAAAATGGTTTTGCTGCTACGGAAGAATTAGCCACATCTACTAACAGCAGGTTCCAACTATGACAACCGCAAGGTGTAAAAAATTCATATTCTGATCATTGTCGTAACCTTGTTCGCGCTAATTATGAATATCTGATACATTTTATCCTAATTCTGCAAGCATTGCTTTAATTAGGTAGTCGCTAGTTAAATCATCGACAACAAGAAACCCATTAAAATGTTTTTCTATTTTACGGTTGTTATATTGCGAAATCGTCATAAGACCGCCATTGGTTCAACCCGACTATAGTCAAGCAAAATAGAATAATATTTCCACTCTTTTACCCTTCTCCAGTCACTTTTTTTGCCATCAGCCTTATCAACTCATTTTGAATATCGTGGCTTAGATAATGTGCTACAAGTTGTTGGTCATTAATACGTTTCTCGAAGGATGGGATCATATTTAGAAAGCAATTTGAATAAGTCTATGAAGAACCCGAAATTTTCACTCAGTCTATTTTAAGAGATTCTATCTGTTTTCTGAATGCCAAAAAGAAGTTAATGATGTCAATTAATCATTGAAATAAATTACCAATGTTTTTAAGATTCATCAATTGCCTTTCGTTTTCTTTATTTATTGTTTTCTCATGCTTAACTCACTTCTCAAATGTTAGCCATTGAAATGACAGTGTTACCAGTCACTGCATTCTTCCTGAACTATCCGAGTTTGAGAATTTTTAAAAAGTCTACACGGAAAACAGTAAACTTTGTTTTGATAACTAGATTAAACCAACCAGCGACGACGTTGACTTTCACCATTACTGAATCTTCTTAAAAAATAAAAATGAGACAAGTGCCGACGATCATCATCTTTGGAATAACCATCATCGTTGTTATTAGATGGCTGCATTGGACCACTTTGAGCATTATCATAAGGCTGAGAATTGGTTAGGAGAAACGACCACATTCCTGGATCAGAAGTTATAAACCTTTCTTTGATAATGTCACTTTTATCACCGTTAACTGACCGAGAACTTATTTGTTGTTCATGAACTTCGCTCTCCATCTCAGATACTGATTGAGTAGAGTTTGATGCTATTTCTAATTCTTACTGTAGCTTACTACTCAATACAGCTGTAGTACTTTCCAAATTGAATGAAGTAACATATTGGCTGTTGCAATATCCAATGTCAAAAGAAATCAATTCATAAGATTTTGTCATAGTATGAATTGTTTTTTTAAGGTAATTCATCAATCTTGAACGTAAAGTCCGATCTGATAAGACCCTTTCAGCTATCTTTTGTCTTTTTTGCGGACACAGATACCCATTTTCCGCCGATATCTCTATCTCTTTTCGGACCTGGGCGTGACATGACGAACGTCGTTTACCGTATATTGAACCTGTTACGTACATACCTACAGTCACTTCATATGACTTCAGTTAGTTTATGAAAAATTAACTTAAGTAGCTTACTGAAATTCTATTTGAATAAATCGAGCTGATCAACAATCACTACGTATTAATTTAATAGTTATTATTTTCAAACCTTCAATATAATATAACTTTCTCTCTCACAATAAATTACTCGTAATAAAAATGCTTACGGTACTCTGTTTTGTCTCACGAGCCATGGAGAAAGAGTAGAGGTAGACGCGAATCAACCGAAAAGAGAATCATTTGCAGAAAATCAAAAGTAAAATTTACCAATCAGACCGCTCTTTGTAAATATTTACAAATATGCGAATATTTACATTATTGTATATTCATTTATTTAGAAACAATATATCAAGCAATATTAATTTGTATTATTTATGATTTTTATTACAATAAAAAAAAGCATTTATATTTCTCTGTGTCTCAGAATAAAATAGAATGTAATAATAACATGAATTGCTAACTAAAACAAACGTTTTTCCTTTTCTAGCAGGAAATGCGAGCGAGAGATGAGTATGCCGCCGAGAGAGTAGGGTTCCAGTAATCTGCGAATGGTCAGTTTCGCGTTGCGGTCGGTACGCGGTGCCATAGTTTGTGTTTGCGTTTTTATTAGAGTAAATTTTTTTCGGCTTTGCATTCAAGTAGTGTATCTCGGGTATTGCTTCGGTTATATTTGGGAGCGCATATTGTTTCAGGGGTTGTTTTTGTTCTTTTTCTCTGGAATGAAGAAGTTGTTCGACACATTTCAAATCGGGTTCTTGAATCTTTGTATTTGGGACATAATCTGCTCGCGTAAGACTAGCTAGCTAACCAGCAGCCAACTCAGAGTAAACTAAGAGTGTCCGAGCTTGCTGACCTGATGGGTACAGTCCATTGTCACGTTCCAAAAATTTAAGTCTAGAACCGATGAGAAGTTGGTTTAGATTTCCATTGGGAAATCTCGAACGTTCGAGGCGTGTTTAAACACATTACATTATTAATTGCTCGAAGTGAATGCAATCGAATTTGTATTGTTCACTTAAAATATTTAAACTAATGAAACTTATAGCTCACTCATTTTACATAAAATAAAGAGCCTTAAAATAAAAACTCTCCTGTGACATACATTAATTATAATATCAATGATCATTCAATTTATTGCTGATACATCGTCTAATTCACGTCAATCAATTTATTATTTCATTAATGTATTTGCAAGCGTTGCGCTTTTTATTGTACATTTTTTTCATAGTCACTGTGTAATTATTACTTTGTTTGCCAATCAATAAAACAGTATTTATCGTGACATACAACCAATGTTCAATATAACACAACTTGTGGTTTATTTCGACCCATAACATTAATTACGGCCAAATTAATGGAAAAAACGCGATGAACCATAGCAAGTCAATTATTTCCGGATGTGGCAATGTGTGTAATCGTGTTGGACTTGTCCAACAAATTTAACGAATAGGGAATTGTGTCCTAATAACCTCCAACAAGAACACTTACACTTTAGGAACCTTTCACCAATTTATCCCTGGTGAGGTATGGTTACAGATTTTTCAGAATGTTAGTACTCGTATATGCAATATACTTATATCGAAAAAAGGATGTGGAATGTGTCAGAGTGTGTGTGGGTGAATGTGTACGCACAGCAAACAATCAAGCCAACAATGAGAACGCAAACAACTCTGAAGGCACATAATGAGAAATTCAAACATATTGTTCCGATCCAACGATGAAGTAGGAGTGACGTGAAACGACAAACGAACAGGCGAGCAAATAAATGAAGGAAAAATGAAGCGAAAAAGAAGAAAATCATGATGAACCATAGAATACACATTTTCACACCCACGAATGTTTTAAGTGAATCGAATTCTTTTTGTCGACTTATTTTCCGGATATAAGGATAATGGCATTCGCGGAAAAAATTGAGTATTCCTTCAATTAAGCTCCTGGAATCTTAATCTGTAAAGCACGTGGTAGCAATGAATACCGTTAAAGAGATTATGAGTTTTCGAGCACGATAGAAATCAAGGTGAATATAAGAAAAGATAATTTTAATATGAACCTTCGTTGTGTAAGATTTATTTATTTTCTTTGATTCCTCAAACTTTTCGTTAACTTTCATATAACTTTAAATGACAAATGTCATACAATATTTCTTATACACTCATATCCCTGGGTATATTTACTTCTTGCCTACAGCAAAAAGATGTCCATGATGCAATAGCCAATAACTAATTTACACAACAAGGGTAATAACAAACAGACCGGAACACACGTGACCCTAATGAAGTTTATCTGCCACCCTGCCTACCATCCCGTCCCATTCGGAAGGAAAAGGCGTAAATAAAATCCTTTGGCAAATGAATACACTGGTCAACCGTCGACAGATGGTTATACTATAAGTGACCTCAAAACAAAATTAAATTCTGCCTCTGATAAACAGCATATGTGTTAACTACTACTGTACAGTAGGCCTTGGAAATTATTAGGGGTAAATTGATTTGATATTGTGACTGACCAAGAAACCGACAAGGATACTGTCCACAGAAGACATGTATGGTTTGTAAGTTGTTGGGGCTGATTTTATGCCGCAAAGCTTAAAGGATTTGTTTTGTGGGGTATTGAAATTGTCAATGAATTTTATATGGCAATTAATTTTAAGGTTTGTAGTGTTAAGTCCCGAGATAAAGTGGTTGCATCAATTCAAGGCTCAAAGGTCTTGGAAGAATTAACATTTTCTTCCTAGTTTATTTTCTTGTATTCAATGCTAAAAAAACATTTTTCTATTACTCATGCAGGTGAAAATTTTCAATCATTTAAAGAACATACTAACCGTACTTGGATATTCATATCTCAAATTGAATATTCCCTTATTTTTATTATGTAACTCAATTTGAAATTAAAATATTTAAGCTAATACCCGGGCTTACACTTTCCATATTTTAGGCAAAAACAAGTTTGGTAACAGAACTACGCTCAAGCCGAAAGGGTTTTGTACTTAATCTACAATATGCAGATATTTAGAATGATTTAATTCAAGAAAAACTTCTATGACATACACGAAAACTATACTTTTTTTAAAAGAACTTCACTTAAATATTGCTAAAATCTAAAATTTATTTTTGTTATATATTTTATCTGAAAATTTGGAGGAGATCCAATCAAAAGTGAAGTGTCTGGTTCGATGACAACCCTATGTAGTAGAAAAATCGTATAGGATTGTTGTAATCGGAGGAAATTCAAATGGTTATAATGTCGGTAGATTTTATTGAAACTTATTGAATAAAATGATATTTTGAAGTACTACTTATGTAGCCGATTCAATCCAATTTAATGATACTGATACTAATATAGGTTTACTGACAAAAATGCTAAATCCTACTTTTATTAGCAAAGTCAATGGTCTTCAACGTCTAAATTATTTGTTATCAGATGGATCTCCATGATTTTTAGGGCTTTTTTGAAAGAAATTTTACAGAAACCTACAAATTTTCCATCCTGTCCGTATGTCCGTCCATCTATCCGTGCATCAGAAACTACTTAAACTATGTGAAAATATCTCTCTCAAAAGTTTAGGTCTTATGAAATATTCCAAAATTGGTTAAGAGTGGACCTCTTCACAACAAAGTGGCCTTTAAAAAAAATTTTCATCAAATATAGTCGAGTAGGGTATCAAATGAAAGGTCTTAGGACTTTTAAAATCTGATAAAAAGTCAGTTTTTGCATCTGGCGTTCAAAGGGGAGGCAAATGTACGAATAATGTTTGTGTCCCCTCTCCTCACAAAAATCTGGTAAAATCACGAAGGTAGGTCTTTATGAGTACAAGGGCAACAAATACCTCAGAAATCAAAATTCCCTCAACTCTGTTAATAATAGTTTGATTTCTAAATTTTACCTTTTCCCCCAAAAATCGAAACAGTGCCCGTAAACATCTTAAGATTTTACAGTTATGTATGTTAACATAAGAGCTTTATGTGTACGGAATTTCATGGAAATTAAATCATAATAAAATGGGTTATCGGCATTTCACTTGTTTAAAATTATAACTACAATAACACATACTAATGGTTGATTGGCTCGGTATTCAGAAAAATTATTTAAGTTGAAACAAAATGGCACCTGTTATTTACATGATCATCTTGGATAATTTAAAAGATTTCTTATGCAAATATTCATCATCGATTGATGCCATCAAAAAATTTGTTTCGAACCCTAGTATGGTTACAAAGCCCTTTTGGTAGAAGCACTCTCCTACTTACAAGACTTGGTTCACCTCTAAACTGTAGTCACTCATCTTTAGCTTCTTCTTCTTTGTGGCACCCCAGCCCCTCCTGGGCCTTCGGGTCCTGCAAATAGCGCCTCCAACTGTCTCGGTCCGTTGACTGCGTCCTCCAATTTCAAAATCCAAGCAGCGATGAACTTTCTTCATCGACTGAATCAGACCAGCGTTTCCTTCGTTTCCCCACTGGCCTCCGGCCTTCAGTTCTCTCAACGAATCCTTTTTTGGGTATCCGTTGTTCGTCCATACGATTCATGTGTCCAACCTATTGCAGTTTCTGTAGTCTGACAATCGTTGAGACCTCAGGCTCGTTAAAAATTTCATACAGTTCATGGATGTATCGAATGCGTCATTGCTCCGATTATTCGCCTCCGGACCCGTCGCTCAAAGGCGTTCAATGTGTTTGCGTATGCTTGGGTTAGGGTCCACGTTTCACACCCATAGCATAACACAGGTCTTATGACAGATTTGTATACTTCGAGCTTTGTTTTTCCGTGTATGCAGTTGGTCTTCAAGATCGTCAAAACTGATTAAAATATTTTATTTGCGAGCTGTATTCTTCGGCGTATTTCGTGTCTTTCATTACCGGTTCTTGTCATTTTGACGCCTAGATACACAAATTTGCTCACATTTTCGATATTGTATTCGCCAAGTGTAATACTTTGTGTGCTTGAGGTATTTATGCTCAACTGCCTCATTACCTTTGTTTTATTTTTATTGTTTTGCAGCCCTGCTAGTTTAATGTTGTTAATGACCGTGACAAAATGTTGATGTCGTCCGCATAGGCTACTGCTTGGCTCGACTAGTGTAGTAATGTACCTCGTGCATCGAGCTAAATTGAATAGCAATGAGGCCAGCCCATCTCCCTGTTTTAGGCCGAAACTTGTGTCAAAAGTATCGGTCAGTTCATAATTGATACGGATTTGGAAGGTCGTCTACGTCATTGTCATTTTGGTAAAACGGACTGATTTGGCTTCAGCTCCTCATTAATAAATTCAATCAAGCGTTAAAAGCTTGTATTTTAAATGATAATGTTTGGGAAAATAACCCAAATTTATTCAATCTTCTCATGAATAAAGCCGCTATTTTGTTTTACGATTACTGGTGTCACTAGTTGAACATATCCTTAAAGATATTTATGAAACCTTTCATTCCTGAAAATTTCATGCAAATCCTAGCAAGCCTGTAGCGTCTTAATCGGTAAAAAGCGCATATTTTTGCATAGCCATATGGTTCTATAGTAATACAGCGCATATTGTTGTAAAGAAATACCGAAAAATTCAAACCGCTATATTTTTATCAAACACTGTTTGCACTTTTTGAAACTTTCAGACCAAGTTAGCATTATATATCGCAATTCGTGGACAAAATTGTATTGAAGTTAAGGGTAGCGTCACTGTTTTTGTTTAAGCCGTAATAATGATCTCCATTTATTACATTTCCCTTCCAAATATCTATTTATTACCTTTCCCTTCCAAATATTCATTTTCCCTCTGAGTGAATTGGAGCACCGCTGGAAACAACATCCAATCAAACCATAGAATGGACAAAGGTTTTAGACCTCGACTGTGAAAAAGTTCAAGTCAGTCAAGCATGAAAACGCATGGCGTGCGTCGCGAATGAATCGGCTCCAGAAAACGTAAAAACGTAAAATCGTGAACTCCGCTAAAAATAAAATTACTCCAGAAAACGCAAATAGTGAAAACGCAAATAGTGAAAACGCGAACTACCCGAATCTCCAATAACGAATACCCAGTGATTCTGTAGATGTGTTCAGTACATTGAAAGCATTATTGAGTGGATTGTGATAGCATCAAAGATTGTTGGAGACCCAGGTAATCCTCTGTTAAGTGCCGTCCATTCTTCCTTTGAAATAGTATTCACATAATTGGAGAACCCGCAATTATTCCATTTAACAAAAGCTTAGATAGTGCGCAAACATTTTTGGTCCGTCGAGCCGGATAGGTTAGGATTTGATAAGATTGTAATGCATCTCAAAACGCATTTTTTTCCGCTATCTAAACACGCATACCGCTAACCTCGTTACAACGCAACGTGATATCTAACAGTTTTGTAGTTTGAGTTAATTTATTTTGAAAGTGGTGGAAAAAGAAGGCGAACAGCCTTTTGACATTAATGATGATAGGAAATTTCAAAATTTTAATAAAAAATTAAATACTATGTTCGCCTCTTTGACTTCCATCCACGATACAATTAGCAATCTGAATTCCGAAGAGTCAATTGATCAATTTCTTTCGGATTGCTTTTGTATAGATCTACTTAGGAAAGAGTTTATGGATACGCTAAAGGCACGAAATGAGTACCAAACATGGATATCTAACGCCTCTTTGCCCAGTTTTTCCCACATCGCGTCATTTGATAGGCTGTATACGCATATTAAATATAAACAGCATCAACTCCAGAATAAGAACGTTGGCGAGGGAATTAAATTCGAATCTCCGCATCTTAATCGCAGATTTCCGAAGTTAGAACATGTTCCATTCAATGGCGAGCAAGAATCTTGGCCATTATTTTATGAGATCTTCCGCACTACTATTCATGAAAGTGAACAACTCACTGACGGGGAGAAGATTCGATTCAATATTTAATGGGTCAATTATCAGGTAAAGCGCGAACTAGTGTTGGAGTTTTACCTACCGCTGAAAATTATCCAACAATTTGAAATGGCCTGGTGGGAAAGTATAATCATAAACACGTCCAGGCGACGGCCTACATTAACAAGTTATTGAATTTGCCCGCCGTCAGTGAAGTGAATGCAATAAGCTTAGAATCTTTCGTTGATAACTTTGCGTCGGTAGTATCTGCTTTAAAGCAACTCAAAATTCCGTTGGAAGATTTTATCTTAGTTCACTTAGGATCCCTCAAAAAAGGTACGGAAACATTAAAGGATTTTGAGAAATCTCTTGAAAATGCGTCCAAATTACCAACCACCGATGAGTTTGTCTCATTTCTGCGTACTCAAACTCGAGTTTCACAGCATGCTGGCAAGACAGGTCCTAGTTCCACTGCTGGGCCAAAACGCCCCCCGATTGAACATAGAGTTTCTAAGCCAATGAAAGTGGCAAATGTCCAGCAAAATAATGTGAAAACCTTTGTAGTTCAGGAGATGGAATTGGGTCTGAGCAAATGTGTTTTTTGCTCAAAGACTGATTATTCATACTTATATTTATGTCCGGGTTTTTCACAATTAGTTCCAACAAAGCGATACGAATTTATTAGAAAAAATAAATATTGCTTCAATTGTTTGTCAAGTTTACATCTTATACGACAGTGCACATCGAAAAATAGATGCAAAACTTGTTCCGCACAGCATCATTCACTTCTACACTTCGGTGAAAAAATACCGCCAGCAGAACTGCAAACTGCATCAAACAAAGTGGAAGTCGAACGCAGCAAACCACCAGTGGCTATTATGTCTAACCCCGCATCCACTGAATCGTAAGCATCTTCTTCCATGCAGCTCCCCGTTCATAAGTGTCTCGTGACGCATTACACTGAGCGAGATAAAAAGCCATCTCCTTCGAATACTGGGAACGTACTACTAGAAACAGCGCAATGTAATTTAGTAGATAGAGATGGTAATATTGTTGTGTTACGCGCCTCACTCAACTCCACATCTCAACGCGATTTAATAACTTCTGAATGTCGTAAATGATTAAATCTCCCGCTTTTTCTTCCGAAAAATAAATACGTTTCGGGAATAGACGAAATTAAAAACGCTATTGAAGGCGAAATGTGTCTTACAATTTGGTCGCGCATAGATGACTCGATTCGTTTCACTATCCAACCTATAGTAGTCGAGCGCATTACGAATGAAGCGCCCACCGCAAAAGTTGATTCAAGAACATTCGAATATTTAGATGGCATTGTATTAGCCGATGCTAGTTACACTACGCCGGGTCCCATTGATATGATTTGAGGTGCGAACATTTTTGCACGAATAATTCGTCCCAAACGTATCTCACGCGATGAGAATGAACGTATTGCAATAGAAACATCGCTAGGTTACAAAATACTAGGTAATATACCATGTAAAGCTGTTCCTCTTCGCAACTTTGTTTACACGTTTAAAATAACAGAGGATTTCGAGACGCGTATGTCACATTTTTTGGAAATTGAAGATATACCTTCCTCCACTGTGGCCAAGCTCACGCCTGAGGAGCATCGTGACCCATCCGGGCGCTTTGTAGTCTCATTACCTTTCAAAGAGGACCCGAAAGAATTAGGAGACTCAATGAAACGAGCTGAACAACAATTCTTATCATTGGAGCGTAGGTTACGAGCTAAACCAGATGTAAGAGAACAGTATGACTCAGCGATCTTCGAGTACTTGCAAAAGGGTTACTTAAAACCTACAGGTATTACTTCAGACTTAGCCTCAGAACATCAATATGTTATTCCGCACCACGCTGTAGTTAGCATAGACGAGTCCAGTACTAAGTTGCGTATAGTACTAAATGCTAGTATGCCTTCCACATAGGGTAAATCGTTAAATGACTTGTTGTTTACCGGTTCCAATTTGCAAAATAATTTGTTTAGCATATTGTTAACTTTCCGCTTGTTTTCAATCGCAATTAGTGCGGATATTCGACAGATGTATCCGCGCATATTTGTAGAAGAAAAAGATCAGCGTTTTCAGCGTCTCTTGTATAGATTTGATGATAGATCACCTATTCAGATGTTCGAGATGACTCGTGTCCCATTCGGGTTGTGCTGCAGTCCATTCCTAGCAATTAGAACGATTCGGCAATTAGCACAAGAGGAGAGAGAAAAGTTCCCCGAGGCTGCCGCTGTTGCCGAGAAGGATATTTATATGGATGACTTGGCCACCAGTTGCTGCTCTGTGGATCAGGGTGCGCAGCTGTCTAATCAATTGATAAATTTCTTCGCTACGGCTGGATTTGAGATGGCTAAATTCTCCAGTAACTCGCCGCAGGTAATGGAGAGCATTCCTTCGTCTCATCGGGTTATGGACGTGGTTGAATTCAGTCCCGAAAGTGACCTCAAAATTCTGGGCCTACGCTGGTTTCCAGCTGATGACGTTTTAACTTTCACAGTAAATGCCTCGTCTGGGGAATGCACTAAACGCAAAATCCTTTCCGCTATCGCTCGCTTGTGGGATTTGATGGGCTTCATCGCTCCTGTCACCTTATTAGCAAAGCTTATTCTCAAATCTCTTTGGGAAGGTAAAGTAGGGTAGGACGATATACCCTCGCAAAATATTGTGTCGCTTTGGAAACAATTTGAATTAGAACTACACTTAATAGAAACAATCAAACTGCCATGTCATGTTGGAGTCGAACCTGAATGTGTCATTTCCATATTGGGATTTCCCGATACCTCCGAACGCGCGTTTGGAGGTGTAGTATATTTACATATTTATTTTCCCGCAAATAATTGTTCAGTTATCAATTTGATTTCCGCCAAGTCAAAGGTTGCGCCATCACGCACAGTCATTTCGCTCGCACGAATGGAGCTATGCGCGAACTTGGTGTTATCGCAGTTGATGCGAACTGTGATCGATGCTTATGCAGCACGATACACAATTAACAACATCTTCGCATTCACGGATAGCAACACTGCACTTGCATGGATACATTCTTCGCCCACTAGATAGCACACGTTTGTTGCTAATAGAATTGCGAAGATACAGGAAAATATATCGCCACAGCATTTCTATCACATCGCTGGTTAAGACAACCCCGCTGATTGCCTATCACGAAGGTTGACACCCGCACAGCTTGTGGATCACCCGCTTTGGTTTTATGGCCCTGCTTTCGCTCGAGCACCGGTCAATGAATGGCCAGTACAGGATGTTGATGCTAACGTGCCAATGGAACTACCTGAAAGGAAGGTCAATGCTTTAGTCACAACGAAAGTAAACCGTCCTCATAAACCACTTCTCTACAAGCTCTCTTCTCGTGTTTCTTCTTGGCCTAAGCTGTTGCGTATAGTTATTTACGTCCTACGGTTTGCGAAGAAGCTGCCTCGTAGATTTGAATTATCGCATCTGGAGATAGCAGAAGTTAAAGGGATTTGCAGAACGTGGATTTTCAACGCAAAATAAACCTCGCCCAATCGGGCAAAACACTCCTGCCAGCTTTATTAAAGCTCAACGCATTCGTTGGTAAGGGATTATTACGCGTTGGAGGCAGGCTAGCTAATACCTGTCTTAAACACGCAAACCAACACCCTATTTTACTTCCTGGCCGCAATCATATAGTCGACTTGATCATAGAACAAGTTCATCGAAAATATTGCCACGCTGGCCCGCATCTTGTCATGTCTTTGCTTCGGCAGAAATATTGGATCCTAACAGCACGCAACATTGTACGAGCACGGATACGAAAATGTAATCAATGCTAGAAATGAAAATCCAATTATGGCAGATCTCCCGGAGTGTAGAGTTAACCAAGCTAAACCCTTTTATCATACGGGAGTCGATTACGCTGGTCCTCTGACAATTATTCCCTTCCACAAACGGGGGGTGAAAAGCATAAAGGCTTATGTTTGTCTTTTCATCTGCCTGGTAACTATGGCCATACACATTGAGATGGCTTCTGATCTGAGTACGGATACCTTTATGAATGTATTTAAACGGTTCCTATCTCGCCGTGGTCCGGTTGGTGTAATGTACTCCGATTGCGGCACTAATTTTGTTGGTGCAAAGGCAAACCTGGATAACCAGTACAAATTGCTAGATTCCGCTGAGTACAAAACAAGACTGCCTAATGAACTTCGAGATAACCACATAGAGTGGAAATTTAATTCCGCATCGGCTCCGCATTTTGGGGGCATATGGGAAGGAAATATTCGTAGTATCAAAACACATTTGAATGGAGTAGTTGGGAATCAGCTTTTGACTTGTGAAAAGATGCAAACCGTATTGATCCAAATAGAGGCAGTGCTTAACCCGCGTCCGCTCACGGTATTAAGCTGCGACCCTGTCGAGCCTCTCGCTCTTACCCCGGCGCATTTTTGACGCTTACTCCATTAAAATCGTTACCGGCGAGGAACTTTTTCGAGGAATATCTCAGTTTGAGAGACTGCAAACAAATAATCGATCATTTGGTGCAATCGTTTTGGAAGCGATGGCGAATAGAATATCTTTCAACGTTACAACAATGTACAAAGTGGTTGACTTCGTCAGGTAAGGCAATTTCATCTGGAACGGTGGTGTTATTAAAATCCGATAATGTTGCACCTTGCAATGGCCACTAGGTATTGTAGAGAAGGTTTAGCCTGGGAAAGATGGGGTAATTTGCGTTATTGATGTCCGTACTAAATCGGGACTCTATCGCCGCCCTGTAGTTAAAATTTGTTCATTACCAACGCAATAATATACAGTCCACTATTAATAGGTCTTAAGTAATTATAGATAGATAGTAATTCTAGTAGTTATAGTTCATAATTATAATTTCCATATCAATTGAATTTAAGTTACGGTCAAAGGATCACGGATGTTGCGCAAAGTAGAATCTATACAGTATTTGAAAGGACTCTTAGTCCTGTCAAGCCGGGGAGGATGTTTAGGCTGTAATAATGATCTCCATTTATTACCTTCCCTTCCAAATATTCATTTTCCCTCTGAGTGAATTGGAGCACCGCTGGAAACAACATCCAATGAAACCATTGAACGGACAAAGGTTTTAGACCTCGACTGTGAAAAAGTTCAAGTCAGTCAAGCATGAAAACGCATGGCGTGCGTCGCGAATGAATCGGCTGCGGAAAACGTAAAATAGTAAAATCGTGAACTCCGCTAAAAATAAAATTACTCCGGAAAACGCAAATAGTGAAAACGCAAATAGTGAAAACGCGAACTACCCGAACCTCCAATAACGAATACCCAGTGATTCTGTACATGTGTTCAGTACATTGAAAGCATTATTGAGTGGATTGTGATAGCATCAAAGATTGTTGGAGACCCAGGTAATCCTCTGTTAAGTGCCGTCCATTCTTCCTTAGAAATAGTATTCACATAATTGGAGAACCCGCAATTATTTCATTTAACAAAAGCTCAGATAGTGCGCAAACAGTTTTATTCAGGAAAATCTAAAATTGAGATGTCATACTATTATTAACAAAGTTAATCGAATTTCGACTTCTGACGCATTTGTTGTTGTTGTACTCATAAAGGGGTACATTCATCATTTTTTTCAGATTTTACGGTTTGAAACCATCCAATCACGAGGAGGAAGCCCCGAAACTTTCAAGAAGTCATCACTTTTGACCTTTGCACAAAGTTTCATGGCTGTAGCTTCTATAGTTTCCCAGAAAAACTGCTGCAACATACAGACGGACGGACAAACGGACACAGGTCATGAATTCGATAGGGTTTTGCATTTTGGTACAAAGCCCTAATTAACCCTTAAGCGAGCTTTATGCAATGCTGAAAGTTTAGACTTGATTCTTCCAGATAGAAAAACACTGCTCTTGCTTTCGTTGTTCTACCTTATGTACACAAATTTTGGCATTCAAATTAAGATGCCAGATGCCCGGTTACCTGGCTACTCACATAAACAGTAAAGAAAAATAATAGTAAAAACAAATTTGAATATAATTTATAAGGATATATTATAAAGAAATATTTAAAAAAATATATCAAGTATTCTTAGTACAAGTTATGCAGACCATTTTAGTTATTGTATGCTCATTGCATACGGGGCTTTGACACAACAAGCAACTTTTTCTCCATTTTTTGATTGGTTGTGAAATACAAACATAGCAGCAACCTGTCACTGCAATTCTACCATCCCATGCCAGCTGAGCGGGCATGTTTGCTGATTCCATATCTTCTCATACCAAGTATACAATGTGTTACTAACCTAGTAGTAAAGTTTCTCATAATTTGAGCATTCATAGAACGATCCTCTATGACCGTCAAAGCAAGCTCTTCACTCAACTGTTTTAGAAATAGTCATGGCTCATGGGTTATTTTTTTTGCCATTTTACTATTTTCATAATATAATTTATATACTGTCAAAGCTGCTATATCGATCAGTGGCCATCGACTAGTCCGTCAGTGCGTTGTGAACCTTCCAGCCATTTGGTCCATAGTATCAGCCCGAACTTTGTGTTTGTTGGAGAAAAATATTATTTCTGGTTTTTTTTCATCACTGACGACTAACGCATCCGCATGCATAATTGAATGTAAAATATTTGCCTTATTTTTCTTTGGCACATAAGAACAAACAGTTACATTGTCTTCTGATTTTTCCAGGCGCAAAAACATTGGTATATATGGCTTATTTTTTTCAACGTACCAATCAAGGTGAGGTTTCAAGAAAGTAGATGATTAGCAAGTAGTAATGTCGTAAAAAATGTCCTTACATGTAGCTGAGTGCTCTTTCACGAACCTTTTACCCTGATTCACGAGTATCTCCTGATTTACCAGTGTAGATAATGCCTTTTAATGAGTATCCATTCGCTACGTCATAGGTCTACTACACTTTTATCCCATACTTGGCTGGCTTAGACAGAATATATTGGGTGAAATTGGTTCGTCCGCGAAATAGAAAGAGCTCAGATTTTCGGAAGTATTATATAGCGAAAATAAATTAAAATTCAACATAATCCAAACTTCACTTATTGCAGCTGCTTTATCTTCAGCCGAATGATGTGCTCACGGACTTGCATCGTCGAAGCGAATAAAACGTGAGAGCGACATCAATCTGCTGTAACCCGTGGTAGCACGATACAAAGAGAAAGCTGATGATTTGAACATTTTGGTAATATGGTTGGTGTTTGTATCGTTAGCACTTGAGCTAATGAAAATACCCAGGAATACATACACTTCGTGCACCGTCGTCGGTGGGGGGCCAGTTTTCATCTTTGTTGTCATTGTCAGAATCACCTCAAAGGAGTTTCAAACACACTTCCCTTTCCACATCAGTCAATCAAGATCATCATGTAAATATAATTTAAATTATAAACAAGTTGGGTAAACAGACCTACGCTCATGTCAGAAGGGTTTTGTATTCAATTTACAAAATGCAGTCACCAGATCGAATCAAATCAAGAAACATGTCAAAGACGATTTTATTTGAGAAAATATGAATTACGAAGATCATACTATTATTAACAAAGTTGAACAAATTTCGACTTCTGAAGTTTTTGGTATTGTTATACTCATAAATGTGCCCCTTGATAATTATTTCAGATGTCCATCCGCGACGGAGGAAACACATTTTTCATGTATTTCCCCCACTGTGCCCCCACTGAAGCAAAAACTGACAGTTTAACAACTGTTTTGAAAAGCTCCCATGAAAACTTTTATTTCATACTCATATCGGCAACGTTTGATGAATTTTTTTTCAGGGGCCACTCTCCTGTACTGTTATCATCGATTCATGGCCAATTTTTTCGAATCCTAGAATGGTTACAAAACCCTTTTGCTAGGAGCTCTCTACCATTTCCTTGACTTGTTTCGCTTATGCGCATTAATTGAGGTACTCATCTTCAGTCATTCATTGAATTGAATCAAGTGTTCAAAGCATGCACCTCAAACGTTGGAGTTGGGAAAAAATAACTCAAAATTATTCAATCTTCGCATTTAAAACAGCCACTATTTTGTTTAACGATTACTGATACCACTAGCTGAACCGATCCTCAAAGATATGCATGATACCTATCATTCCTGAAATTTTCATGCAAATCCTAGCAAAACTGTGGTGTCTGAGTCGGTAAAAAGCGCATGTTGTTCCATAGCTATATGTTGCCATAGTAATAAATGCAGCGCATATTGTTCCATAGTAATACGGGAAAATTCAAGCCGCTATAACTTCGCTAAACATGATTCAATCTTTATGAAACTTTTAGGATAGATCAATCTTATAAATAGACAACCACGTACTGAATTTCTTTGAATTTAAGGGTACCGTTAAGATTTTTTTTTCAAGAAAACATAAAATCGATAAATCATACTATTACTAACAAAGTTGAGCGAATTGCGACTTCTAACGTATTTGTTGTTGTTGTACTCACCAAGACTTACACTCCTGATATTTTTCAGATTTTTCGGATCACAGGTGTCCATTCGCGAGGGGGGGGACACACATTTTTCGTGTATTTCCCCTCCCTGTGCGCCCTCGAAGCGAACTTGGCCAAACTAAGACCTGTTTTGAAAAGTGCTCATTAAGACCTTTCATTTGATACCCATATCGGCTACCTTCAATGAAATTTTTTTTTTCAGGGAGTCACTCTCCTATAAGGGGAGACCCCCCTTAAATACCTTATAATATTTTTTTTGTAGTTGAGCTTTGAAGAGATCACCACTTTACACCTACACACAAAATTTGATGTTTCTAGCTTAAGTAGTTTCCGAGAAAAACTGCTGTGACACACGGACGGACAGACGGACGGACAGACGGACGGACAGACTGGTCGCGAAACTAGTAGGGCTTTGTAAAATAGTTTTACAAAACCCTAAAAAAGAATGAAACGAAAAGCGTATAGATATGTTTTCAAAACAAAACATACATAAATTCGTAAAGTATTAATCCAGACTTACCTCGCAAACTCGGCTCTTGATAATTCTTCCATTATTACTAATCAATAATAAGCTTCTAACGTGTACATAACTAGCCTCTAAAGGCCTCCGAAAAATACTTATTAGCGACACAACTATACGCATCGAAAGAACACAGACAACTCTGAGTGAAAGAACTGCAACTGTACTGGTCCGTTACTCTAGTTTATTGTTTACGCTCTCAAATCGTGACTCATTCCGAACCTATGTACACTTTTCTTTCCTTGAATTTGTTTAACTTTCGTGATTTCCATCTGTGGGTACCTAAGTGCTCTACAACAAGGATGATTCCGGGTGCTCACATAAGGGTTAAGCTAAGACAACGCTAGCTCATGAAGTTTTAAGACTTTACCTTTTCTTTAGTACATACTCGTATGCAACAACATGCGTGGTTCGTAATTACGAGTTAGTCTCAAGATCTTCCAGTTACTCTTTAGCGACTTTATTGACCTATTGAGCACTAGCCTAGAGGCAATTTATTTTAAATGGGCCTAGAAATCTCCGAGTATTATGCATTCGTTAATTTATGTTCTTTGTCTATTAAGGACTGTAGCGATGGAGTGCTGCCTCAGTGAGATAAATGTCTGGGACTAGCTGGAATGGTCCTGACTGGCAATGCGTTCGCATGCTGGTAGCTAGTTACTGCAGCATCTTTAGGCGGGCTCTTTCCGCCAGGTCAAGAGCCCGTGCATGAGTTCATTGGTCTAAAGAAGATTGGACCAAAAGAAAAAGCCAAAGGCCAGAACACCTACTTTTCCTATTTTTACTACCCTTGAAAAGGAGTTCTATGTGGAGTTTCTGGTTTCGCTAACTAGCCAGCCAGCGGATATGTAGGAAATTAAATGCTACTCGTGGATCAAAAATTGAGTAAGTCAAAGCGCTAACAACGCTCCACATAGTATTTACTTTTGATGGAAACCGGACGATTGCCTTGGATCAGATTGAATACGAGTATATAGCGATGGCCATCGTATTTTTCTCCATGCTCTCCTCGCTACCTAGTGAGCATGGTCTCCCTTTTCCGACGGTTTTGGCGTAAATTGTTCCCCCTTTGGTTTTTCTCGAGAAGGAGAGCAGGCTAAGCAACTGAATTTTATGATTCCTTTCCGCCACCGCCTTTAACAAAGTCGACCTTCCTTGCATTCTCGGGCGAAATACTCCCGACTACCACAAGTCTAAAAAGGTCTCAGTGTTGCTCCGCCAGATGTATTGATCTCATTTAATATCGGCGTTTCAGCATAAGCTAGGTCCGGTTCTAATGACCGAACTGTTCTTTAATTTGGTGGAGGAACAAAAGCTTCCACGGAGGCTTGTGTTTCCTCCAGCGAGTGTCCCATACTAATCAGCTCCACCATGACCGCTATAGATCGCATAGATAGTTGCTGCTGGTAGAAAGGAGTGATGTTGCTTCGAAGAACCTTTAACTTTTGTCTTTTAGAACAAGGTTTTGTCAGCGGTCGGAACAGTCTATCCATCACAGCAAAGTAGACCCCAATCAATTGATATTTGCCTTGCGTTCTATGAAAGATTTCCTCCCACAAGAGGTCATCGTAAATTCGAAGCAAAAACTCCTCCCGTTACTCACGATAGAACTCATCCCAACTGGCAACACAATCTCGGGCGGAACGAAACCAAACCAGGGCTGTACCTTCAAATAACTCAACTGCCATTCTAAACAACTGAGATTTGTTGACTCCCTTTGCTACTCTCAGCTCCCCCACACAAATTGATATGCACAATCAAAATCGCTTGCAGTTCAATATAAGAAGGAGCCATTTACTGAAATAAAGGGATAACCACTACGCAACAAGACGGGTCCTTGGAAGGATTTCACGTCCTTGTAATTTGACCACTTACAGTTGCACCTATTCAGTAAGTTGCTGGTGAAAATATCATACTCCCGCAATAAACACACTGTCACTTCACTTTCTTTATGGCACTGCTTTCGCACCCCAAAATATACTTTGCTTGACTTGACTCAGGATAACTTTACCCCAATAAACGCTGGGCGTCAAATGTTACAGTAGATTCTGGATGACGGCTTTGGGGTCCCTGCTAACTCGTGCAGAATAGCTAGATTCGCGCCACTTGCCAACCCTTGAGATACCCCCAAGAGCCAATTCGTGAGTTTGAGGCTCCATTAAAAGCACTGTACACTCACTAACGTCAATCCTGCGAATATTGCCCGCTATTACTGTAGAGCTAGAACCCTTAAAAAATGTTCTTCGGCCAAGCCAGACAGCGTACCTAATTCTAAGCACTTGAAATAATAAAACAATAAAAAATGCACTTCAATTTACTCCTCTCCAGACTATTGTGGGAGTCCATCCACACAACTCACCCTGAAAGAAATATCAATATTCTTCCGGCAACATTTATTGGACTATGATTTTGAATAAAAATGGTTTGCACAATCTTACAATTTTTTTAAATTTACCCTTCTCTGCCATACTCCGATTAAATTCCGCCTTCCAACCGCTGAACCAAGCGTCGCCCAATATTCTTTCGCAGCCAACTATTCCAAGTCGCTTCCAAATCCAACGCTGTCTCTGCTCGTTGAACGCTCTTCTTATCCTTGCTGAGTGTCGTTCACTTTCCATCCGTTATCCCACCTAATACCTCGAGTGTTGTCCACCTTGGTCAAAAGATTCGGTACCAAAGACTGCTGCAACCGTCGTTGGCTCTTTTATTAACTATGTCGGCAATGGTAGTGAAGAACCCAGTTTCAAAGCCACAGCGACCACCACAGCTGCTCAACCTTACAGTGTTTTCTCTTATTCGGACCCAGTTTTTGGTGGCCATCTTTCTTTTGCGCAGATCATCTGCATTATCCATGAGAGCCATATCAACTTGTTTTGGTTGCAGGTGTCATTTGTTTTGTTTATAAATAGTGAAGTGTTTACTTTGCTAGTACGCGACTCGTGTTCAAAATATAAATTACGTGCAATATTGTCTTGTTTTACCAGTGGAGACATTGCCGGAGGAACGTTCAAGGTCCACTATATTAGCTGGGGAACTTGTAAGTCGAGAATTCGTAATGATTCATTAATTTTTTTCCTGGGCATCTCTGCCGGCCATTTCAGTTCAGAGCTTCTTTTCCATGACTGAGGTGGTTTAGTGAAACTGGGACATTGCGAAAGTTTTCTTGTTTTTAAATGACTTTTAGAGGAACGTTAAGTTGCAAAGAATATAAAAGTACGCACATTACGGAGGCAGAGCAACAATGATCATGAAATGAACTGTGAAGACTTTTCCTAAAGACATTAATGCTGGTGATGAGTCGCAAATGAATGGCGTCACCGAAAATGGGGCTGCGGCGATGGCAGATATGTGAACGATAGCGACTCTGATGGACGGTAGGATGACCGATTATTATTATATTGGGGGTTTAAACTAGGAGACTACTGAAAAGGAACATCATTGTCATCGATATAGATGATGATTAAAGTGTACATCCAGCAATCATGCTTTGGAATGTTGCGCTTCCCTACCTTTGAAAGTTTCGGCAAATCCTTGTCAGGCGAACGGAGTTTTAAGTTCAATGGTGAAAAGATTGATGAAATAGCTGCCGTATATCCCCTCCTTTTGACTTTAGCCCTAACATTGCTTACCATTAACAATTACATTACTTATAAATACTAATAATAAATCTATTTGATTAATTAGCTCTCCTTTATAGTCCTTCAGGGCGTGGACTGTTTCCTTGACATTATTCCAATTACAATGTTGGAGAGCAAGGAGTCCTTCCCTTCCAAGAGTGGGTCTGGGTTATATTCTTTTTGTTTTTAAATTTCGTAACATAGAGTTCACTACGAAGCTTTTCTGGAATAATGGGGTAGTTAAGGAAAATAACAAAAATACAACAAAATGCCTATGTCTATGACTCTTATTAATTTATGACATGCTATGTCATTAATCTAAAAATGATTTGGTATAGTCTTTAGAAAATCAACTTGTGACATTTTTAAATAAATTATCATTAACAGGAACATTATCAAAAACCATCTTGCCCCATACTATGGGGTATGATGGGGTAATGAAATTGGAGCATGATGGGGAAGGCTAATTATTCATGACCCTCTAGAACCAGCAATACGGTTTTTGAACCATGTCAAAAATATTTCTGAGGCTATCCAGCCTCAAAGATTGCAAATTGCTGTGGTACCTGTTGGAGCATGTTCTAAAAGTCCTGGTTTCATGCGTTGTCTCGGAAAAATCATCAGTAGAAGCATGTAGATAACAACGAACTCACTTGTTTTGAGAAACAATGGAAATTCCAGTTTCTTCGCAGTTCTATATTTTGCCAGGGGTCAATAAAAACTTATTATAAATATTAGGGTGTCCCGTATTTTTCGAAAAAAAGTTTTTAATACACACCCTCTGAATTTGTTCTACATGTAATAAAATGCAGCCAAAATAAAAATTAGCTCAATCTATGAACGGGAACCCGTGCCGACTTGAAACATAAGCTTGCTCATACAAGCTGCTAGGGACGATCGGCGCGTGCTGCGTAATTAGTTAGCATATTAACAGTTTTTTTTGTATCTGAGACGTATTTTGTTGGTTTTTATAATGGCGATTGAATTTCGAAGTACTAAAAAGAACATTTTCTTAGCCAGGGATATAAAACATCAGGTGACAGGTGCGAAATTGCCTTCAAAAAGGCAAGTTTTAGCAGTTTTATTATATACTATTCGCGCAGCGAAATTTAAAGTAAACGAAAGTGCTAATCTTGTGATTCGCGAGTGCATTATCTTCTGGGACAACGCTAGAATATCTACACGACCGGTACCTAACTGTGTAAGGAAGCTAGTAGACCTGTACCAAGTTTGGCGTGATCTACAAAAAAATTCTAAGAAAAGCCATGAAATTTACAAACGACGTGAGCAGAATTTTCAAAGCGACTTTGACAATTTGTTTGATATCGCACATGCCGATGTTCTTCAAATTATAAAAATAGAAGAAGACAAAATATTTTTACCGCAACAGAGAGAACCAGGGCGTCAGGGCTGTCTAGCAGGAGTGGACCAAAAATTATCAGAAAAAGAAGAGAGAGCCCTCCAAAGAAAGATACATGAAGAAAAAAGATGATTGAAAACGTGGCCATCGCTGGACCTTCGTCCGCATGTGATTATTCGCTGACTCAAAGCCCTACGTCTTCCTCTCATTGTTTATCTGGTGGCTCTACTGACAGTTTAAATAAAGTTTTTCCCAATGAACCCGCACCGACACCGACGGCATCGACTCAGCAGTCTCAAATGACTACTATTAAAAGGAGCCGGAAGGACTTTATTTCACCCAAGTTCGTTGCGGCCTTAGATAGGTGTCAATTATGCACAAGAGATTCGGTTTATATCCTTCAGGTTGTAATAAAAGCATTGGGTCTAAACATTGATGACTATACCGTAAATAAATCTTCAATTCAATGAATTCGAACGCAGACTCGAAAGATTAGAGCCGAGGGAATAAAAACGGATTTCCAAAACAATATTCCTGAAATTGCGACTATCCACTGGGATGGCAAATTGTTACCTGCCATAGACGTAAAAAGTTCAAAGGAAGAACGACTACCGATTGTTATTACTTATGGCGATAAAGAACAACTCCTTGCGGTACCAAAATTAGATAATTCATCGGGAAGAGAACAGCCCTAGCTGTTTCAAATGCTCTTCAAGATTGGGATCTCAATGACATAATACAGATAATGTGCTGCGACACAACGGCTTCAAATATAGGCCGATTCAATGGTGTTTGTGCAATAATTGGAAAGAGAGTTTTTACTCTTTGCCTGTCACTATCATGTCTACGAACTTGTTTTGAAAAGCATATCTGAAGCTAAAATTCACCAAGTCACCCGTAGCCCCGATATTCCACTCTTTCAAAAGTTTAAAGATAGCTAGAAAAATGTTGATCCAAGTGCCTTTCAAACAAGCCCAGATTTTATAAAAAAAAAAAACATCTTACTGATACTGACCGTAATCAACTGATTGAATTTTACTGGAAGGAGTTAAACAAAAATATTGTGCGAGATGACTACCGTGAACTGATTGAAATTTCTTTGATATATTTGGGAGGCGACAGTGAACACAAATCAAAAATTAGGCCCCCTGGTGCCATGCACCAAGCACGATGGATGGCAAGGGCTATTTATGCTTTGAAAATGTGTTTGCTACAACACCAATTAAAAATCAGTATCAAGGATAAGCGGGCATTACAAGATGTTTCTTTATTCGCCGCGACGTCCTATGTAAAACCCTGGCTTCAGTGTAATATGGCAGTAAAAGTCCCAAATCAAGGCTTGTGCTTTTTGAAGACACTGAAGAAGTACGAAGCGATCGATGAAGCAATTTCAAAAGCAGCTTTAGCCATGTTTTGCCAACACTTGTAGTATTTGACGGATGAAGTTTCCATATTAGCACTTTTTGACGAAGAGGAAGATGATCAAGTGAAAATGAAAATGTTTTCTAAATTAGAATATAAAAAGCCATACGATCGTGCAAAGAAGTATATTCCGTCAAAACAAGAAATGTCAAACTATCTATATACCAAATGCTTGGATGATTTCGTGTCAACAAAGAGTAAGAGTTTGTTTTCACGCTTTGAAATTGACTCTAGTTTCCTGGGGTTTCCCGTTTCCTTATGGAACGAAAATAAAGCTTATTTAAAGGCTAAAACGAATATCTCAACTTTAAGGGCTGTAAATGATATAAGATTTTCACGGCTTAGTAACGGCGGACGAAGATCAGAAACAATTACTCTTGCGTTGTGTCAAGGAGCACAAAAAACTCTATCTTGATTGTAATTACCCCAATTTATACCGGCTGCTCCACTCTATTTAATAAAGATTAATGTTATCATGTTGGTTTTTTACTTATTATGCTACTTCGTGCGGTCACTTTCCATAATCATAGAGTGCTGAAATCTCACAAGTAAGTTTATTTTAGGATTATGAAAATATTTGGGGGGTATGCGTTAAAAAATAATAAATTTTTTTGCCCATATAAGGGACACCCTCATAAGTATCTCCGAGCAACTGATAGAATTTGCTTACGGCCACTATGTTGAATCCCATTGCTCTAGCTGTTGGCTTCAGGTTTGCGAATTGATAAATTTTGATGACGTTTTAAAAAAACTTTTGAGTCAATCAATACCTGTCATTTCCTTATCACTATTAAAATTGTATGCCTTTCTATTTTTAACTACCGATTGATATTCTAGACGCCTCAATTCGATAGTTGTTAGTCCAAAAAGACGCTCTTCCATATGTTTCAGATATGCTTCTATTTCGTCTTCTTCTTTAGGTGTAAATATAGCCAAAAGGTAAACCAATAGTAACATCACCACCTTGTTTAAAGGATTCATACAATCAACATACCATATCATAATAAACAACACTAGTGAACAAAGATCAAAAAGACATAAATGGAGTGATCATAGTTACCTTAAAATAATGGCGTTTGACCTTACACAAAATCAGATCGACGAAACGTTAAAACAGTTTTCCGTTTGTAAGGAAAAGACGCATGCATTGTAGTAATCGAGCAGTCAGACAAGCAAACGGCTCGAAAACTCTCCTATATCCTATCAAAAATTTGAATGGCAGATTTAGAAAAAATATTGAATTACTTCCATTCATAATCGTAATTTGTAAAATAATTTTCTTTCTTATTATCATTATTAAATTTAATTTTATGTCAATTTACCTTTAAAGTAAGTCACAAAAACTTTAGCAAAAAGGGAAATCTTGCCAAAAGTTCGATTCTTATGGGATGTAGCAGAGACTTTTAAAATATGATTCACTTCGACCGAGGACAAATTCTGCATTTGTTACTCAGCAGTTAAAAGCGTAAGTACAAGCTCTTGTGGTGTTTTGAGTCTTACAAAGCCATCACAAGACGTATTTAAATAGACTTCTTGCAGTTTTTACAAGTTCGCGGTGGGGGGCTTTGAGGCGGACGTGCTGATGAGATAACCTCCGGGCGGCATGCAACTGAACCAGTCGATGTAAAATTTGCCAACTGTAATAACCGAGGAGCTATGGCTCTAAAAGCCAGCGCTGCCACAGGCACACAGCACAAACTCAATTTAACAAGGAAGTACTCATCCCGAAAATAATGCGTGAACGTGCGAAAGCTGAAAAATGTGTTGACGAAGTAAAAGCGTTCGAGTCCTGCTGCAAAGAAAGCAGCATACTTATGGTGATCACATGGCGAAAGGAAAGTTCAGCCCTGACATCATGTTTAGAAAAGTGGTATCGGAACGAACAGTTTCAAAATGAATGCAAAGATATATACCTGGAGGAATGCGCGAAATTTCGACGTACCGGACTAACAAAACAAGAAAAGACAGGCACTTACAGGAGAAAATAAGTAGCCAAATTATTGGGAAAAATTTTTTTTTTAAATTAAGAGAAACAGTAGATATAATTTGTTTTGTAGCTTTTTATTTACCTTGAACATGTTGTTTAAAATCAAAACGACGAGGTATTGTTTCTGTTACTTTAAACGTGTGGATAAAGTCATATAAGATGTCGGGAGGTATCTCCGTTGGAGCAATTACGTTCAGAATTAGAACATCTTTGTTGGAAGTCTCTGCAATACGATGCATCCCTTGAAAGTCTTTTGGGTCCAAACTTGCGTGATAGTAGCGGGTCCCAAGCTTGTAGAGCACTGAAATTAACTCATTAGTTTTCTAATGGTGTTATGAAAATTCGATCTTACGAAAATCACCGCCAAACTTGGTTCCATTCTTGACTACCCAACCTTTTGATTTGAAGTAAATATACGCGGGTAATGTATATGCAAATTTTGCCTTAATTTTTGCAAACTTTTGATACGCCTGCCCTCGGCTGATTGAAACACCATCAAGATCTAATATGTCCACTACGTTTGATACAAACGCTAGAAAGAAGGCTTCCTCCAAACCGAGTACCAATATCTCTGCGTACGTCGTCGCAGTAAGCTTTGACGTGCTTTCAACACTAGACAGGGGGAAACTTCGTGAATGAGAGCCCCTTTCCAAATCCTCCGTTTTCATAGAGGCCACGAATGCTGTTCTCGCTATCTCCAGTTACCTCAAGGGAAAATCCTGTGAATGTAGCTTTCCATGTGACTTTTTGCTCAGCAGGGAATAGTTGTATGTTTATTTGACTTCGCCTTGGCTACAAACTGCATTTTATGTTGAACATATGTGGATCCAAACAACCCGCTCCATTTACTAACGCTTTGACATATTCCGGTCCGGATTGCATTGCTGTCAGGAAAATGCACTTGTGCAAAGTTGGCAAATTTTGATTCTGAAACAGCTGATCGTAGTCCATCAGCTGTCACGTGCGGGGGAAAATGCTTAGGCTACGTTCAGTGCATGCAAAAAAAATCCTGTTTTTATGATTAAACCGAATGTTTTCCAAACTTATACAGAAAAATTGTTTTAAGTTGTTCAAAATGCATTATCGTTTATTAATGGATTTCTTTAACACCAACACTTTCGGAAATGCTTACCAATTTTCACTTATTTGAATTTTCCCACCCAACATTTGTACGCATGTGGAAAGTTGTGACACACGGGAGTGGGGGACAGGATCGAAAAAGACAAGAAGGCGGTCGTCAGGGAATTGGTGGTGGTGAAAGATCGAAATTTTCCTCCAGCCATTTTCGAGTTCTAACAACTCCCCTCAGAAAAGTGATCTGCTGGAAGTTTTTTTTGGATCTCGAGTCCGCTAGTGACGAGATCGGCGGTCGGTGTACGGGGAATGGAATGAGAAGAATCGCATGGCGAGGGATGACGGACCAATTCAAGTGACGATTGGCGGATTTTGTTGATTGCGAGGGAGAGATTGTTGTCGGTGGCCGCGGAAGAAAGCGCTGCGGAGCTAGTGAACGGAAAAGTGACAATCGAATTGTTCAGTGCTGGACTGTGGCCCCATGCCCTTCGCGTTGATTACGACTTATTTCAGTGGTAGCAATTGTGTAACGGGATTAAGAATGCATTGACGACGCAGCAGTGCATGTAAATGAAACTGCTTTTTCTTAAAACCCCGGAAAACGGTACATCCTGCTGTTGACATTTGAATGGTCACTAATGTGCGGACGAAAAAGACGAAATTTCTCAGTCCTGATGTAGAATACTTTACATCGTCGAAAGCGCTTGACGCTCTTATGAAGTCTCGTTTTGCTGAAGGAGATAATTGTTTATTCCCATCCCGAGAGAGTGCAATAGATTATTTGGATTTTATGTTAGACCATAAATCTCTTCATCGAGCAAAGAAAGTTCCTGTTTATTTAGAAGAGCTTAAAGTCATGTTGAAGGAATCTCTGAAGAATTGACATCCAAAGAAAAACGAAAGCGAAAAGTCGACTCGAAATGCACCCAGAGCAAATATTTGTTGACGGTTCTGAAGCATGTGTTTGGATTTATGACCCAGTACCCATTTACTATTGGATTTGTGGAACATTTTTCGTATTAGGAGCACTATTATTTGTATGTTTCCGCTCTGGCCTCCTATTTTAAGGAAAGGCGTATATTATTTAAGCATAGCGGCTGCCGGGTTTTAGTATTTATTTTTGCATGGACGGTTTTAACAATTAATAATCTTTGTTATTCTTTGGCTTGTGAGTCGAGGAAAATTATATTTTTGGATTTTCCCGAATTTAACAGAGGATACCTGCACCCATCGAGCGCTCGGAGGACCGTGCAGGTAAGTGCCTTTGATTTGTTTTATATATATTATTAAAATATTTTAAATACTAATTGAAATGAAAGTAAATGATGTAAGACAATGTATTGTAATAATTCCATTATCGGATCATACAACGGTGAAATTCGGAAATAACTCTTATCAAGAAGAAAACTTTGTAATTCGGAATTTTTTTCACTGCATAGAAAACACTAATTAAATAAGGCCTGAGCAATCATTAGACACCTATTGCTTTGTATTTACGAGAAATCAGTAATTAAATAAAATGATGAACTAAATTGAACCATGGGTCTTTCCCTTCCGATTTCTCTAACCGAGTATAGGACCCGGTACGGTGGCAGGCTTCCACCCCAAAACATGAGCCAGCCGCCGGGTACAAAATAATTCCTTTTTTTAGGGTTTTGTAAAATAATTTTACAAAACCCTTCTAAAATCGCGTCCTGTCTGTCCGTCTGTCCGTCTGTCTGTCCGTCCGTCCGTCCGTCCGTGTGTCACAGCAGTTTTTCTCGGAAACTACTTAAGCTAGAAACATCAAATTTTGTATGTAGGTGTAAAGTGGTGTTCTCTTCAAAGTCCGAATACAAAAAAATTTTTATAAGGTATTTAAGGGGTATCTCCCCATATAGGGGAGTGACCCCCCGAAAAAAAAATTTCATTGAAGGTGGCCGATATGGGTATCAAATGAAAGGTCTTGATGAGAACTTTTCAAAACAGGTCTTAGTTTGGCAAAGTTTGCTTCGAGGGGCGCACAGGGAGGGGAAATACACGAAAAATTTGTGTCCCCCCCCCCCTCGCGATTGGACACCTGTGATCCGAAAAATCTGAAAAAAATCAGAAATGTAGGCCTTGGCGAGTACAACAACAACAAATACGTTAGAAGTCGCAATTCACTCAACTTTGTTAGTAATAGTATGATTTATCGATTTTATGTTTTCTTGAATAAAATCTTAACGGTACCCTTAAATTTTATGAAATTCAGTACATAGATGACTATTCATAACGTTGATCTATTCTGAAAGTTTCATAAAGATTGAATCATATTTAGCGAAGTTATAGTGGTTTGAATTTTCCTGTATTACTATGGAACAATATGCGCTGCATTTATTACTATGGCAACATATGGCTATGGAACAACATGCGCTTTTTACCGACTCAGACACTACAGTTTTGCTAGGATTTGCATGAAAATTTCAGGAATGATAGGTGTCATGAATATCTTTGCGAATCGGTTCAGCTAGTGGTATCAGTAATCGTAAAACAAAATGGTGGCTGTTTTAAATGCGAAGATTGAATAATTTTGAGTTATTTTTTCCCAACTTCAACGTTTAAGGTGCATGCTTTGAACACTTGATTCAATTTAATGAATGACTGAAGATGAGTACCTACAATTAATACTCATAAGCGAAGCAAGTCAAGGAGGCGGGAGAGAGCTCCTAGCAAAAGGGCTTTGTAACCATTCTAGGATTCGAAAAAATTGGCCATTAATCGATGATAACAGTACAGGAAAGTGGCTCATGAAAATAAAAATTCATCAAACGTAGCCGGTACTCATACCGGCTACGTTTGATGAATTTTTATTTAATTGAAAGTTTTCATGGGAGCTTTTCAAAACAGTTGTTAAACTGTCAGTTTTTGCTTCAGTGGGGGCACAGGGGGGAAATACATGAAAAATAAGTTTCCTCCCTAGCGAATGGATATCTGAAATAATTATCAAGGGAGATATTTATGAGTATAACAACAACAAAAATCTGAGAACACGAAATTCGTTCAACTTTGTTAATAATAGTATGATCTTCGAATTTCATATTTTCTCCAATAAAATCGTTTCTTGATTTTATTCGATCTGGTGACTGCATTTTGTAAATTGAATACAAAACCCTTCTGACATGACCGTAGGTCTGTTTACCCAACTTGTTTTGTTTCAGGTGACGTTTTGGGTTGAGTGGCCCAAGCAGAGTGCCTTTTTATGGCATAGAGTTATGCAATCAAATTGTATAATTCTATGGCATAAATTGGTCACCGGGGTACTCCCCTTCTGATGGGAAAGTTCATACAATTCAAGTTGTATGAGTTTTCCACTCAGAAGAGGAATACCTGGCCACTTCAACAAGATATCTATGGATTTATTCCGGTTGGGTGGGTACGAAGGGGCTCCACCACCACCCGGTTGCCCCTCTTTCATTTGTGGGCCATGAACTTCGTTGGGTAATGACGAGGTCACCTCAAGTTCACCTCTCGTTTTAGGTTCCACTAGTTCTCGTAACAAGTTCCATCCCCCTCTGTGAGGTTATCTACAATTTTTGCGACTTCGGTCGCCTTTTGAGCTGTAGTCCAATTCGTGAATGTGAAATTTTTTGTAGTGGGTCCTCGTGCTGGGGAAATGAACCCGCCCCACGACGCCGCAATGCTAGCCTGCCAGCGCATTCACGCGTCTCCAGACGAGGGCATTCTCGGCAGATACCGACACCTTCCTCTGCCGAGGCAGCAGAACATCGCTGCAGTCCTTTACGGACTTATTTGAACATTCTAATTTACTACACAACGGTAAAAATAATGAATGATGAACAAAAGACCGGAATATAGTTCACTGCACGTCGTTGGCATGTAAATCTACGGTGCTGTGCCGGCGATTGTGTTATTTGTTGCAAAACAAGTAGCGAGCTTTGAACAACCTATGATGCTGGAGTGTGGTCGGTGAAGGCTAGAATTCACTTGGCGCCATAATCATTGACTTGAACTTTGAATTGTTGTGTCCCCATTTTGAAGCCTAATAGGTTTTCTTTCATGTTAGTATCATTCGAGAAATACTGCGACCGCTCAGTCAAGCTGGTGGTATAACTCTTACAAGTAGGGAATGAGTGATGAAATGATTTTCTTTAATAATCAATGATTCTATCCTGCGGCAACTTGTCATTTTTGAACATTTGCCAAATTTTGAACTTTGCTTTCAATGGTGCTCGCATTGCTTCCCACATTCGCAAAACACGAAAAACGTTTAAGTTGTACCAAAATAATCAAAATTCGAACCAACTTTGAATGTTTTGTTGTGGCGCTCCGATTGAGCAATTCAATTTACATGAAACAAAGAAAAGTTGCGGTATCCAGAGCAAAAGTTGCCTGGAATTGCGAGATCCCGCAGCCAACAACGGCGCACGGATATTTAACACGTGCATCAGCTGTATCCACTCCAGAAGCTGAAAAATGCAGATTGACGCGCTTGATTAAGGAAATAAATCGGTATCAACGTCCCGTGCGTTTTTCGCGTCCGTATCCCAAACTCGATTCAGTTTCTTGCATTGCGAAGAATGGTTCGTATTGTAGTTTTGGCTGAGGATAGGGACTTTTCAAGATCAAGCATGGCACAGCAACGCAATTAGTGAGAAGGGAGCAGTCAACCATAATTGTATAACCTTGCCAAGTATATGTATTAGAGCGAAGCATTTGCTGGAGATCATCATTATAACTGGCCTTCAATTTTATTATAAAACATTGTGATCTTGCTAATGCGTGGTTGCTCAGTCCTCAGATGCCGCAAGCGTGTATCTGCGTATATGTGATGGTGCCCGAATAGACTTATTTTTTAATGAAACGTAGTGGCGTTAAGACTACGGATTGCAAATATTTATATTTCAAATTGATAAAAGTTAGCTCTCAGACAGTGAATCGCCAGTTATACATTCGAATTTTATTTGTGTTTTCTTTTGTCTATCACGACATGAGAGGATCGAAGGAGATAAATGCTCAATTATATAGGAATCAAAACGAAACCCACAAAAGTATAACTAAAATTTTTGCGCAAGCTTCCATAGGGACTTAAGTTCCTACTCTTCTTATGAAAACCATCATTGCTCGAACCTGTGCTACAATCACTTCTTAACGACGACATTTCATTTGGCAGAACTAGAAGCGAAGTGAAAGGTATTTTTGCCAAATTAATAACCCTCACGTCTTTCTTAAAAATAAATTGGAAGATAGCTAATATTTTTGTCCCTAAAGGCCTTCAAGTTGTACCAATATTTTTGTTGCTATGGACTCCTAAAACAATATCTCAAGTATAAATTCGAGTTTTGTTGAGTCTAGCTCGGAACCCGGTTAACATTTTCATTAGGCTGAAGTTTTTTATTGATTAAATTCATTCCTTGAATTTAACGAGAGTAAATTTACGAACGTTTTTCCTTTTGGCCGAAAAGCATACGTAGCATTTGCTAAATTATAAAATTTACATTTTTCAACTCTGCAGCGAATTTAAGAACAACTTCAATAAAACCTATTGAAACAAGAACAATAATGTAAATATAGTCCATAATAGTGATTGCATATTTCACTTTAACATGATTTAATGTCAGATCGAATATCGAAAATCTTTTAGGCCTCTCTTGTTAATATTAGTTCCCATTGAATTCCAATGAATTGTTAAACCCTATACCTTCCGGTCTTTCCATTTCGTTTTACCTCAACGGGTATAGGACCCGCAACGATGGCAGGCTCCTCCTACAACATGGGCTAGGCATCGGGTGCGCTCCTCCGTTTTTTTGTTAACAGCGGCTCTTGCCGGGTAGAGTGGCCTTCCGCTCGCGTGCCTTTTTATGATATATGGTTATGCGAATTCATTGCATAACTCTACAGCATAAATCAGTTACGTTTGTATTTCTGATTTGAGGCGTAGAGTCATACAAAAATACTTTTGTATCAGTTTTTCACTCAAATGGGAAATGCATGGCCACATCTACGTTTGGATCTTGATCCGGTTGGGAGGGTGCGAGGGGGGCACCGCTACCATTTGGATGCCCCACTCTTATTTGTGGGCCATAAGGTTCGTCGGTAACGATGAGGTCTCCGCCAGTCCGTCCATTTTGCTCGATCGGCATTCGACCCTTTTAATTCGTGAATACAAAATTTTTTTGTAGTGGGTCCTAGTGCTAGGGGGAAGAACCCATGACATCGAAATGCTAGCCTGCCAGTGCATTCACGCATCCCCAGACAAGGCCAATCTCTGCGGATTCCAACAGGCAGCAGACCATCGCTGCAGTCCTACACGAACATTTTACTTACCTACTTCACTACACACTCGAACTCACAGTTTCCCTCGCACTGACCGTTGGTCAAATGACGCTTTGTAATGTGACGCCTACGCCCGGGAATCGAAGTGATTCCGATCCCGAACCCTTGCAACCGGCCAGATGAGTATGTCCTCGAAGTGCCAGCGGACTTCATCTGTCGTGCGGATATCGTTGCGCAGAAAATATTTCTTTTCTGTCCAAATATTTAGATCTGTGGATATAAATATTCGAAATATAAAATTAATCCAAACCCCGACACATTTCGAGACATATCCATCTGGAAATGCCCCTCCACCGTGGCCATCGAAAAACTATGCCACTGGCGACAAATGGAGAGGCACATTGCCGCCATGTGGCGTGCCATTCCACACACCTCTGTTATGTCCGATGTGACAACCGGAAAAATTTGACAGCCACATGGGGTAAAAAGAAAAAGTGTGTTCGGGATCTTGAGTGACGGTAGTGAAATTTTTCAAATAAGATTCTCATCAACTAATCCCTGTTGGTTAGTATTGGAAATCTTAGAAAAATTTTGAATTGTGATTTTAGTTGTAGTGTAGTTGAAATAAAGCCAGTAAGAAGAAAGGGGGGCGATAGCAGCATGTTGGCGCGGTACTACATGGGAGTAAACTTAATTAAGAGGTAATTTTTTTCGTTCGGCTTTCATCGACGAATGCATTACCATGTTTGCTTGCAGAGAACCGCTCCATAAATTGGAATGCTGACACAACCTCAAAGTGGGGAATCGCTGGGAAAATCATTACAAATGGAAGCCAATGCACCTAATCTACCGTTGTAGGAGGCTGTGGAAGATCCTAATTGCCCAGCTAAGTATCATTACACCGTAATAATCTTCAAATGAACATTGTGCAACGAATAAAATGACAATCCCCCCGGTGTGGTCAAAGCTGTTTTTAAGAAGTATTCAACCTTCAGGTTAATGTTAATGAAGTTCCCTATGACACATGTGTATATAATAATCACATGCATAATATGTGTGAGGCAATGTTCTATGCTGTGGATTTCTCTATCCTATTTCCTTTTAAAAGGCGTCATTTAATCATAAATTATTTCTGCAAGTAAAATGACCCTACCGCACCAAAGAACGTGATATTATGAAATAAAATGGTACTCGTTTTCTATTAATGAGAAATATTCAGCAACCACTTTCCTTTTCTCATATTTACAATGTCACGTTTCTGTTCTTCATTCTGTCTGTTTAATTTAAACAAGATCTTCCACAGAGAAAAATGCCAGATTTTATGACTATTAGCCTCCAACCCTTCCTATCAAACAGACATTCTACAAATTTATCAGTGATATTCTTAGTTTTAAAAAAAAAAAAAAAATCTTTAAAATTGATATTAAATTGTCTACGGACACAAGTTATAATTGGAAACTCACTTTACTTCCACTTGTTTTGTAAGAAACTTTCATAAAATGTTTACATACAATAACTATTAGTTTTAAGTGCTGCTTTTTTGTAAAGGTTATTTTTTTTTGTCCTTTTATTAAAATTATTTGATGTATTTGATTATTCAATCAAGGCAAGAAAACATTCAGAATACATCTTCGAAAAGACAATAAAACATTCCTTAAAAAAAATATATATATCACATATACATAAAGTACCAAGTATATTTTATCTTATAACTACTAGTAAAGGAAACTATTGCAACGAAAGGATATATAGAGTTTAGATTTTGATGGATAAGCTCATAATTTTACGTGAACGGTGACACAATAACAGAGAAGTACCGACAGAACTCAGCGATATATTTTGCATTTTATTTTTCAACTGTAAAACTAATACCGAACAAGTATCTTTGCATTTTTAACTCTTTAAAGTAGATGATCAGAAAACTTGCACACTCCCACAACAAACTCTTAATGCTAGAGAACACAGACCACATTTACCATTCATATGTTTAAAGAAGCCATCATATATTTCAGGTTATTGATTAAATTTTTTTTTCTTGCAAAGAATTTTAGAAATATTGTTACTGATCAGTCACAATTTGTTAAAAGACACATTTTGGGTCTAGAAACGATACAATAATGTTTTATGCATTTAAAGTAATATTAAATTGAAAAAAAAAAAAAAATTCGTATTTAAGGTGATCAACGTCTTACCTCATTTCTACCTTCTTATATAGTCTCCATGAATTTAATGTTTTGTATCAAATACGGTGCATTTTTGTAATGCTTATCTACCTTCAACTCGAACGCGGAACCGACCTCTCATCGGTTCTAGACGTTAAGTCTGAGTAGTGCCAACGGATGGTACCAACAGGTCAACCAATCCGTGCACCGTAACCCATTCATGCGGTGACTGCTTGTCGGCCAGCTAGTTCGGAGAGGATTTCGGTCGCGGGTCTCCGAATGGATTACGCTCAATTACAATATTTCAGTCACCTGAACTTGCCCGTTTTCCAAACGCGTCAACAATTACTCATCCAGAACGAGAAACCTACATTACGTTAGTTCTGGATGCGATCTATCCACAGATCTCAAATCAAAAAAAAACGCTACAAAATCCCATAGGCGCGTTACCGATTCACCGACGCGGTACCGAAAAATATACTACTCGAACTTAAACCGAAGAAAACTACTCTAAGGAAATGGCGAAACAAGCAAAGGTACCGCGTACCGCGCGCGACGCGAAACCGACTTCAGCGGATTTGCAGAAACCCTACCCTCGCGACGGCATACTTACCCTACACTCTCTGTTCCCACTGAAAAAGAAAAGTCACTGAAAAGGAAAGTCGGGGGTGAACTTAGCAATTCATGTTATTTTTATTTAGTTCCAAAAAAAAAAATGTATATAATTTTTCTATTATATTTTCTATTTTTATCTATCCTTATCCTGTAAGCTACTTTTCGTTCCAGCTTGCCGTTTACGCGTTCTCTTGACATTTGTTCAGGTTGTTAATTCTGTTGTGTTAATGTGATAATCGATACATAAACTAAAGTTAAATCTTTACATGCTTCTAAATCCTGCAATACATTTAAATTGATGTTATTAACTTAAGTCTGAAATTCTACCGTTTTGTTTGTTTTTATCTAGGGTAATTAAATTTAAGTTGCATATATTGTATCGTTATCCTTTATTTGATTCTTATTTACTTTTTTTAAGACTTCAGACCGTAAACTGCCTGATAAATTTGAACACTGGATCTTTTGTTATAAAAATTTATACTAATTTTTTTTTTTTCTGAACAAATCTAAAAAAAAATCCTAATCACAACATTTATTGCTATAAACGATACATTTCGTTTCTAATAATCTACGTTTTATAAAATTTTCGGCAAGACTGATTTTTGAATTTTTGTATAAATAGCCCCGATTAAAATTATCGAATCGAATTTGAATATTTCTATTTCAGAGCTTTATCCTTAACATATTATAAAGTCATGGCATGGTTATCATAAAAAGTCCATTTCTACTTCTATTCTTCTTGTATGGAATTTTTCTTTTCTATATTATTATCGGCGCTCGAAGTTAAATTATAATTTAACGACTAGATCCCAAAATAATACATAGGAAACCATAATTATGTACAAACTTAAGAATAACTGTATGTTTGTTGCAATAAAATTATTAAATAAGTGATTGTTTTCGTATTAAAAACATTTTGCATTTTAAATAAAATTCAATCTTTAAAAATAAAATACAATCAATGATGAGAAATACTAGGATCCGATGATTGTTGTGTAAGCTTAGCTTACACTTGATCTGATTTTTAAATGCGTTTTAAACTATTCTTATGAAAATATAAATATAGAGTTGTGATAATATTGTTAAAATCAGTAAACAACATCTACAATTGAAATTTATGAAAATACATAAATAAGAAAGTAAACTAATTAAGAATTGCTTAGATCATGCAATTTCACGCACAAAAATAATTATTTGACAATTACAAATGAAATCCAGTTCATGTGCCTTTTCTTCTGATCTAATGATAATGTTGATCTGATTCTGCTTAGATTTTTTTTGTTTTATATCTACATATTTAAGTTGCATAATTGATGACGGCTTGCTTATTCCTTTTTCAAGCGAACATACAGAAAAATGTTTATCGTCGGCTAGACTTCAAATTATTCAAAACAGAATTTTATCGAGTCAAAACATTTTTTCTCGTTACGTTCTATGCAAGGTAGTGCTTTTAAATTGTGAGGAATTCACTTTATTTCATCGGATTGGAAACTATTTTTGCCTTTTTAGTATCTTTTGATCGTTTTCATCGAAACGTGCTGGTCGGTTTCTTTGTATCCAGATTTCAAAAAGGAATTTTGGCTGTTAGAGATTACTTACGAGTACATAAATATTATTGTTTCGATGTACTCGTATTACTATTGTCTTTTCATAGAGACACTAAAAAGGACTTTTGAAATAGGTTTGCACTGGGGCATCCAAATTAAAATGCTAAATATGAGACTCGAAAGCGTTTAGAGCCTGGCAGCATTACAAATAAAAACATGCTTAAAATTTGTGCAATTGTATTCTTACAGGGAGACATGCCGTCCCGCAGAAAAGGAAGTTTGTTATACAAAACAATTCCAGGAGTTAAAATCAACTTTCAACTACCTCAGACGGGGAATCTCATAATTTTGATGGTCAGGCTTTGGCGTTGTATTTGAACCCAATTTTTATCGATAACTCTACCATTAACCAACATGGTGTCATGCTTGACCTTTCACTTTTCTAGATATTAAATGTAAAAAATTTATCCTCGCATACGAGATCGCAATCTAAAAAATCTATTCAGTTGCATTCTACTTGCTAATTACCGATTTTAATTCCACGTGCGCGACGTGATTGTGAGTCAATTCTAACTTTCTGTAATTTCAAGGTGAGTTGTTTTTTTACATACTTTGTGGAAGTCTTTAGCGGGAATCCTTACTTTTACTCCGTTAACAATAACATTCGCTATAATGTTGTCCAAGCTTGTATATTCGGACGTATTTTCGTGGGAACTGGAAGAAGGTGCGGGGTCGACGGCTTCGGCGGGACTGGTATTCTTCTCTTTGGTTATTTTAGCAGAAGTGTCCCCGGTATTTTCAGTATCGGCTGGTTTCGATTCAGTTCACACTGCCTTCCGCTGCAGACCAGACAAAATATTGCTAACCTTTCTATTTAGTTATTAACTAAACTAACCTCTTTCCTAATGTTTCTGCTCCGGTGAATGTCACTGCCTCACGAATAACGTTTTCCAAAAACTCTTTAAGCACACCACGCGTTTCTTCACAGATTACACAGGGAATACGTTTCACTCCACCACGTCGCGCCAAACGACGTATAGCTGGTTTTGTAATACCTTGGATATTCTCACGAAGAACTTTACGATGACGTTTAGCGCCTCCATGTGGCTGTCAAAATTTCCGGTTGTCACCTCGGACAAAACATATGTGCGTGGAATGGCACTTCATATGGCGGAAATGTGCTTCTTCAGATGTCGCCAGTGGCATAGTTTTCTCGATGGCCACGGTGGAGGGGCATTTCCAGATGGCTATGTCTCGAAATGTGCCGGGGTTGGATTAATTCTATATTTCGAATATTTATATCCACGGATCTAAATATTTGGACAGAAAAAAAAAAATATTTTCTGCACAACGATATCCGCACAACAGATGAAGTCCGCTGGCAATTCGAGGACATATCCATCTGGCAGGTTACAAGGGTTCGGGATCGAAATCACTTCGATTCCTGGGCGTAGGCGTCACATTACACATTCCCCCCCCCAAAATCGAAGTAATTACGATCCCGTCTCCTTGGTAAAAGGTCTTGGTTAGGGACGTGGCGGGTCGAAGATCCGTTTCGAAGGATAGGCTACAACCCTGTTCGTGAAGACTCGGCAGTGACTATATAGTAGGAAGTCAGGTGTTATTCGGAGGCCTTCGTCTAGGCAGAGATTTGGGATAAGCCAAGGTTTCTCGTGGGAATTAGTTGCACTTCATCGTCTAAGGTCTTTTGCGTGGTAAATTCCCAGGGTCTTACCAGTCATGTCCGCGATGAGGTACCGGGTGGGGCTTATGACTTGTATGACTCGACACTTCACGAATTTCTTGTCTAGTTTGGCATTGTAATGGCGGGTGGCATCGCTCTGTCGGAAGTTTCGACGATATATTTCGTCGCCGGCCTTAAAGCCAGAAGGATGAGATCGCAAGTTGTACCGCTCCTCTCCCATCCGTCTACTTTCTTCAATCTTCTCCCGCAGTTGATCTCGCAGAAGTTGGAGCTTTTCGTGCGGTTCTAGAACCACGATTGGGTCCTCTAGCGATTTCAGCTGCCGCAATAGCCGGTAAGCGCTCCCATGACAGATCATATACTGGCCGAACACTGCAAAATACGGCGAAATGCCGGTCGTGGCGTGGTACGACGAGCGCAGTGCACTAGTGATGGCGGACAATTTGCGATCCCAGTCCCTCTGATTCGGGTGGACATAGGCGCGAATGGCCGCTATGAGCGTACGATTCAGTCGTTCGGATGCGTTGGCTTGTGGTGAATAGACGGCAGTTCGTTGGTGGATGATGCCGTATTTGGACATTAGGTCTCGGAACTTGCTGGAGGTGAACTGGACCCCATTGTCGGAGACAAGTTTCTCCGGAACTCCAAACATGTGAAAGACTCGGTTCTCCAAAAAGCTGATTATTGGTCCAGTGTGCATGTTACGTAGTGGTTCTATGATAGGGAATTTGGAGAGCTGGTCCAGGACCACGACAGCTCCCGTGTGACCAGAAGCAGATCGAGGGTAAGGACCGATAAGATCAATGTACAAGCGCTGGAACACGCGTTCGGGGACCTCAACCTTACCCATGGGTGGCCGAAGGATGGTGTTGGGCGCTTTAGTGCACTTGCATAGCTCACAAGAGGCTACGTACGCTTTTATCTGTTGTGCCATCTTAGGCCAAAAGAAACAGGTTTTCAACCGCCTAAGTGTACGACCGTATCCGCCGTGCGCACTTGATGGGTGGTCATGAGCCCGCCTGATAAGATCAGTGGTTAATTCTTCGGGCACCCACAACTTCCACTGTTCTTCTTCTTGTATGGGATCTCCGGAGGCGTGTCCCATCCGTTTGTAAATAAATCCATCCGTCAACCGCAGTTCAGGAAGCTGGGACAGTTGATTCTGGATAGTGTGAATCAGTTGGGTGTAGCTGGCTGACTTGAAGGCAGGATGGTCCAAATCGATCAATTGGGGGCTGTCGTCCTCCTGGACCAACTCGGCTCCTTCAGGGGCGAACATTCTGGATAGGGTGTCGGGGACTACATGCTGGCTTCCTTTTCGGTGGCGAATTGTGAAGTCAAATGCCTGTAGTTTCAGTGCCCACCTGGCCAATCTGCCGTTGAGATCAGTCTGGCTCATTAGCCATTTCAGAGAAGCGTGATCCGTAACGATTTCAAATGTGTGTCCCTCCACATAGGCTCGGAAGCGTTTCACTGCCACCACCGCGGCTAGACATTCTTGCTCGGAGACCGTGTAATTTCGCTGGGCTGGGTTCAACTTGTGAGACATGAAGGCTATAGGTCTCTCCTCGCCGTCTTGTGCAACCTGGACTAAGACTGCTCCCACCCCATGTTGACTCGCGTCACAATGGATTGAGAACGGTTTGTCAAAGTCCGGGCTGTGCAGTACGGGGGCCGTAGTCAGACTCTTCTTTAGCTCTTCAAAGGCTCGCAAGCTGGGCTCTTCCCAGACGAATTTACGTCCCTTACGCAGCATGTCGGTCAAAGGAGTGGTAATGGTGGCATAGTCACGTACAAAACGCTGGTACCATCCGCATAAGCCTAAGAATCGGCGTAACTGTTTGGTGGTCTTGGGTAATGGAAAAACGTCAATCGCTTGAGTCTTTTCCGGATCGGTCTTGATATGCCCATGCCCAATGATGTGACCTAAATACTTCACCTCCGTCATCACGAACTGGCTCTTCCTTATGTTGATGGTTAATCTTGCCCTCCGGATGTGTAGAGCCACCTCCTGAAGCAGGTCGATGTGTTCGTCAAAGGTCTCTGTTATAAGCAACAGATCGTCCAAGTAAACGAAAACTTGGTGCCGCAAATGAGGTGGTATCACCTTGTCCATAAGGCGCGTCATTGTTTGGGGGGCATTACACAATCCGAATGGCATGGTCACGAATTGATATAAGGGCCGGCCTGGGACTGTGAAGGCTGTTTTCTCCTTTGAACCGGGGTCTAAAGGAATTTGCCAGAAGGCGTCCTTGAGGTCTAAGCTCGTGATGAAATGGGCTTTAGGCAATCGACTCAAAATGCCTTCGATCAACGGTAGAGGATATGCGTCCTTGACTGTGACGGCGTTCAAGCGTCTGGCATCTAAGCATAACCGGACCTTGTTCGGCTTGACAACTAAGGTGACTGGGGAAGCCCACGCGCTCTGTGATTCTTCGATTACGCCTAATGCTAACATTCGATCCACTTCGGCATATAACGATTTTTCCTTCGCCGGAGATATGGCGAAATGTCTCTGTTTTATGGGTTTAGCATCCCCCACATCTATAGTGTGGAACACCAGGGCAGTCCGCCCGAGACCTTCCTTCTCGTGCGAGGGAAAAGCCGATATAGCCGAGTCGAGACGCAGTTGCTGAGTTACATCCAGTGTATGCCGTACTAAGTTAGTGGGTTGAGATTGGTCAGGAACGGTGGTGACGGACTCCAGGGTCGAACCGGAAAATAGTGCCGGGGCCAAGTTAAATTTTCGAACGAAATCCACTCCTAGGTAAAGATTCTGGGTTAACTGAGGTATAATGAAAAATTCCATAGGTTTAGTTACCCCTTTAAAGGTGACATCCGTCATAATTTTTCCCACTACAGAGTGACGAGTTCCGTCCGCCGTGCTTAACCAGGAGGTGAAATGACGGATTTGGTCCGCGTGCTTTGCCAGTACCTCCCCTGCAAACTCGGCAGAGATGCAATTCACACTGGCTCCCGTATCTACTAAGCCTGACACTCGTTTTTGCAGGAGGTGTACTGACGCATATGGCCGAACATCATCCCTCAATAATTCGTCTAAGTATATGTCCTTCAACACTTTCCTCGACTGCCTGACTTTTCTCCAGAAGCTCCGCATCCGACGCGTGGCTCGCTTGCTTCGCGGTGGGACATTTGTGGCCAATTCCTCATGGAAGATGCGCTGTCGAGTAGCCAAATAATTCCGCAACCTGACATGAAAAGGTTTTACATGCCAAGGAACCTTCGTCTCGCTATCATTTCCCTGCGCATTGGCCTCGGCGAAGGACGGCGTCGGTTGTGGAACTTCGGGAGAACTGTGTTTAGCGGTGCGAGTCAGCAGAGTTGAAGTCATGTTGGGAGCTGGGTCATAGCTGGTGATGGGGTCTGGATTGGTTCGTCCGGGGTCTAGGAGTGCCGACGGGTGGTCGCGGCACTCGGTGGCAAGTTTTTTCGCCCTTTGCAATTTGCACAGTCAGGTGCGTATGTGTCGGCCTTCCCGCAGCGGTAGCAGAAAAGCGTCGGCTCCGCTGGACATGCGTAGAACCGATGTCCCGGTTGTCGGCAGTTCCAACAGACCGTCGGGCTTGTAAGTGCTTCAAGGGAGGGTCGATCAATCAATGCTGGGTCCTCAAGCTCCGGTGGTGCTCCGCTCCTCGGTACTGGTACTGGATCAGCAAGCAGGTGGTCTGCTGCCATCAACTCCGCGGTGTGATGATTTCGGGGATTTGGTCCCGTTATGCGAGGTTGTGGGCGGAAGGTACCTCGTCGCTCATCCAAGTGTTCTTGTCTACGCGCATGGAGGCGCAATCCCTGTATGGTGTTGATGGGAAAATGTAGCAGGCTGTTCTGGAGATCCCAGCGCATGTTCTCTCTGATAATTTCTACTAATTCGTCCTCGGGCATGGTATTTCGCAGGCGAGTGCTCAATCTCACTATACTGGTGTAGTACTGGTCGAACGGTTCGTGAGCGCCTTGTTTCCGTTTCTTTATTTGCTCTCTTAGCTCTCTCTCAGTGAAGCCATCCTCAAATCGATTGCGGAAGGCTGCACTGAAAGAGTGCCAAGTGGGACGTGGCGTTGACTCTTTAAAGCTCCAGTACCAGTCGGCAGCGTCGCCGCTGAACAAAAGATGTGCATGCCGGAGGAAGGCCGAGGAATCCCCTCCCAGGGTGCTGGATACCAACGCCTGAATCCGGAAAAGGAACCGGTCCGCCGATATCATATCGTTGAACCCTGTAAAGTTCAGGCGCCAACTCTCCATGATACGAGACGTCGGGTCTCGAAAAGGTGCCAATGCGTTCCCGGGGGGAATCACATCCTCGATTGACCTGTGGTACTGAACTGCCTCGGGGGCTGGAGGTACCAACGGAGGTCCGGTACTGTGTCGCGGTCTGTATTCGGGAGCTCTGGGATCCATTCCCGAGTTCCTTGGGGGTGGGACCCATTGCTCGGATTGTCGGGAGTGGGGTATCGCCACACTGGGATTTGGCTCCCAGCCAAGCGGAGTTCTCACGCGGCTGGGTGGTTGGCTCAACGGGAGATTCTGGATCTTTCCCTCCAGGTTGCCAATCCTCTCCGACATATCCCTCATCAACGCCACGAGGGTGTCAATGGAGTGGGCGGAAGGCATGGTTGTCACCTCGGACACGACACTCGCAGCCGGAACTTCACCGCCTACTGCTCCTTGCAGGTCTAAGAGTGGTTGTGACGGTTCGGCTTCTGGAGCTCCTTTCGCCACTGCTCCACGCGTCGGTAGGGGCGTTCCGATGGGGACGTCTAGGGCGGTCCGCTCGATGGGTCGCCGACATAATGGGCAACTCTCTGACGTGAGGAGGAGCTGTTGTACACAGGCACGATGGAATAGATGTCCACAATCCAATCGCACACTGTGTACCCCCTCCACTACGTCCTCGAAGCAGATCCCGCAGTTAGCTGGTTGGACCGTTTTGGATCTGGTCCAACGCTTGTCTGGGGTCCGCTTCGTTGCCATCTTTGATTTTTGCTGATTTTGGGGTGGTTGCTATGTCTTAGTGACGAAAAAAAAAAGAAAAATGTAATTATATACTACGACTAAGGACTTAAGTATAATATGACTAAAGGCTTAAAAATACTTTAGTGGCCGATAGTGGCGAGCTATTTATGTAAAATTGAAAAAAAATTTTTAATTAGTATATACTTTCCTTTTCAGTGGTCGAACTCTTCAGCGGGAAATGAGAGTGCGTGGTAATCTGCCGAAGAAAGGGTGCTTCGGTCGATTTACGAAATTTATCCCCATACCCACATACATTACAAACCGTTTCTAATCTACGTTAAATGACTCGACGAGACAAGTGGTAGAGCTACCGTAACGACTTTGTACGCGGTCAAAATTCCCGACGCGTGGAAGCATTCCGGGCTTCACAACTCCAGCATACGCCATCGAACGTTGAACCGATACCACTCGTCTAACACGCATAAGAAATAGTTAGAATCCTTCCGCGACATAAAGGCAAGGTAGCCTTCTATTTTCTTGAGAGTCCATGCTGATAGGTAAACCCATCAGACTGGCAGTTCCATCAAGAAAATAGAAGGTCCTTACAGGGGTTAACCTGGGACAACACATCGGAAGGATTCTGTCGCGAAAGCAAAATCAAACAAAGGAGAGCGGAAGCTACAACTCACGTGAAGCGACCTCTAATGTGTATCACACAATTCCACTGCTCCTGATAGTGGGACTCGAGTACCAAAGTACCTTACATCCTCCGTAAAGGACCAACTCGTCAGAAGACGCGAAGTTCTTTCCCCCTTAGGATGTTGTTTGGCCCCACGTTGGGCGCCATTTGTAATGCTTATCTACCTTCAACTCGAACGCGGAACCGACCTCTCATCGGTTCTAGACGTTAAGTCTGAGTAGTGCCAACGGATGGTACCAACAGGTCAACCAATCCGTGCACCGTAACCCATTCATGCGGTGACTGCTTGTCGGCCAGCTAGTTCGGAGAGGATTTCGGTCGCGGGTCTCCGAATGGATTACGCTCAATTACAATATTTCAGTCACCTGAACTTGCCCGTTTTCCAAACGCGTCAACAATTACTCATCCAGAACGAGAAACCTACATTACGTTAGTTCTGGATGCGATCTATCCACAGATCTCAAATCAAAAAAAAACGCTACAAAATCCCATAGGCGCGTTACCGATTCACCGACGCGGTACCGAAAAATATACTACTCGAACTTAAACCGAAGAAAACTACTCTAAGGAAATGGCGAAACAAGCAAAGGTACCGCGTACCGCGCGCGACGCGAAACCGACTTCAGCGGATTTGCAGAAACCCTACCCTCGCGACGGCATACTTACCCTACACTCTCTGTTCCCACTGAAAAAGAAAAGTCACTGAAAAGGAAAGTCGGGGTGAACTTAGCAATTCATGTTATTTTTATTTAGTTCCAAAAAAAAAAATGTATATAATTTTTCTATTATATTTTCTATTTTTATCTATCCTTATCCTGTAAGCTACTTTTCGTTCCAGCTTGCCGTTTACGCGTTCTCTTGACATTTGTTCAGGTTGTTAATTCTGTTGTGTTAATGTGATAATCGATACATAAACTAAAGTTAAATCTTTACATGCTTCTAAATCCTGCAATACATTTAAATTGATGTTATTAACTTAAGTCTGAAATTCTACCGTTTTGTTTGTTTTTATCTAGGGTAATTAAATTTAAGTTGCATATATTGTATCGTTATCCTTTATTTGATTCTTATTTACTTTTTTTAAGACTTCAGACCGTAAACTGCCTGATAAATTTGAACACTGGATCTTTTGTTATAAAAATTTATACTAATTTTTTTTTTTTCTGAACAAATCTAAAAAAAAATCCTAATCACAACATTTATTGCTATAAACGATACATTTCGTTTCTAATAATCTACGTTTTATAAAATTTTCGGCAAGACTGATTTTTGAATTTTTGTATAAATAGCCCCGATTAAAATTATCGAATCGAATTTGAATATTTCTATTTCAGAGCTTTATCCTTAACATATTATAAAGTCATGGCATGGTTATCATAAAAAGTCCATTTCTACTTCTATTCTTCTTGTATGGAATTTTTCTTTTCTATATTATTATCGGCGCTCGAAGTTAAATTATAATTTAACGACTAGATCCCAAAATAATACATAGGAAACCATAATTATGTACAAACTTAAGAATAACTGTATGTTTGTTGCAATAAAATTATTAAATAAGTGATTGTTTTCGTATTAAAAACATTTTGCATTTTAAATAAAATTCAATCTTTAAAAATAAAATACAATCAATGATGAGAAATACTAGGATCCGATGATTGTTGTGTAAGCTTAGCTTACACTTGATCTGATTTTTAAATGCGTTTTAAACTATTCTTATGAAAATATAAATATAGAGTTGTGATAATATTGTTAAAATCAGTAAACAACATCTACAATTGAAATTTATGAAAATACATAAATAAGAAAGTAAACTAATTAAGAATTGCTTAGATCATGCAATTTCACGCACAAAAATAATTATTTGACAATTACAAATGAAATCCAGTTCATGTGCCTTTTCTTCTGATCTAATGATAATGTTGATCTGATTCTGCTTAGATTTTTTTTGTTTTATATCTACATATTTAAGTTGCATAATTGATGACGGCTTGCTTATTCCTTTTTCAAGCGAACATACAGAAAAATGTTTATCGTCGGCTAGACTTCAAATTATTCAAAACAGAATTTTATCGAGTCAAAACATTTTTTCTCGTTACGTTCTATGCAAGGTAGTGCTTTTAAATTGTGAGGAATTCACTTTATTTCATCGGATTGGAAACTATTTTTGCCTTTTTAGTATCTTTTGATCGTTTTCATCGAAACGTGCTGGTCGGTTTCTTTGTATCCAGATTTCAAAAAGGAATTTTGGCTGTTAGAGATTACTTACGAGTACATAAATATTATTGTTTCGATGTACTCGTATTACTATTGTCTTTTCATAGAGACACTAAAAAGGACTTTTGAAATAGGTTTGCACTGGGGCATCCAAATTAAAATGCTAAATATGAGACTCGAAAGCGTTTAGAGCCTGGCAGCATTACAAATAAAAACATGCTTAAAATTTGTGCAATTGTATTCTTACAGGGAGACATGCCGTCCCGCAGAAAAGGAAGTTTGTTATACAAAACAATTCCAGGAGTTAAAATCAACTTTCAACTACCTCAGACGGGGAATCTCATAATTTTGATGGTCAGGCTTTGGCGTTGTATTTGAACCCAATTTTTATCGATAACTCTACCATTAACCAACATGGTGTCATGCTTGACCTTTCACTTTTCTAGATATTAAATGTAAAAAATTTATCCTCGCATACGAGATCGCAATCTAAAAAATCTATTCAGTTGCATTCTACTTGCTAATTACCGATTTTAATTCCACGTGCGCGACGTGATTGTGAGTCAATTCTAACTTTCTGTAATTTCAAGGTGAGTTGTTTTTTTACATACTTTGTGGAAGTCTTTAGCGGGAATCCTTACTTTTACTCCGTTAACAATAACATTCGCTATAATGTTGTCCAAGCTTGTATATTCGGACGTATTTTCGTGGGAACTGGAAGAAGGTGCGGGGTCGACGGCTTCGGCGGGACTGGTATTCTTCTCTTTGGTTATTTTAGCAGAAGTGTCCCCGGTATTTTCAGTATCGGCTGGTTTCGATTCAGTTCACACTGCCTTCCGCTGCAGACCAGACAAAATATTGCTAACCTTTCTATTTAGTTATTAACTAAACTAACCTCTTTCCTAATGTTTCTGCTCCGGTGAATGTCACTGCCTCACGAATAACGTTTTCCAAAAACTCTTTAAGCACACCACGCGTTTCTTCACAGATTACACAGGGAATACGTTTCACTCCACCACGTCGCGCCAAACGACGTATAGCTGGTTTTGTAATACCTTGGATATTCTCACGAAGAACTTTACGATGACGTTTAGCGCCTCCATGTGGCTGTCAAAATTTCCGGTTGTCACCTCGGACAAAACATATGTGCGTGGAATGGCACTTCATATGGCGGAAATGTGCTTCTTCAGATGTCGCCAGTGGCATAGTTTTCTCGATGGCCACGGTGGAGGGGCATTTCCAGATGGCTATGTCTCGAAATGTGCCGGGGTTGGATTAATTCTATATTTCGAATATTTATATCCACGGATCTAAATATTTGGACAGAAAAAAAAAAATATTTTCTGCACAACGATATCCGCACAACAGATGAAGTCCGCTGGCAATTCGAGGACATATCCATCTGGCAGGTTACAAGGGTTCGGGATCGAAATCACTTCGATTCCTGGGCGTAGGCGTCACATTACATTTTGTATAAATAGGTGTAAGTTACGGAGTAGTGCTACCCAAAATAAGCAACTCAATAGTTTCCTACAAAGAGCCTTGTATGTTAGTTATAGATATAGTTTTTTTTACAAAAATCAGTTTGTATAAAATTAGGTAGGAATGTATAAGATATGAATTAATCGTCAATGGAAAACGCCTCGAAATATGAAAACGTTTGACATTCAAATCAAATCTAGGTTCATATGTTAAAAGTATCATAAATATATTTGATTCAGGGAATTGAAATAAGATAAGGTTGAATATATGACAATCTAGGTATGCTCAGGTACACCTACATTTCATAAGTAACGTCCACAAAGGTTTAGGTTCCCAAGAGTTGCGCTCATTGGAAATATTTAGAGAAAATTTAAATTAGCTACGGTGAAATTTTCAGAAACGAAAATCTAAATATTTTATTCGGCAATATTTTTTTAAAGTTATTGTTTAGACCTTTTCATTTGGACATTTCTTTTCTACATCACATACAGCAAAAAAATGTTCCTTTCAAGCCGAAGCTATGATTTTAAGCAAATGCAGAACTTCCTAGATTAGTTTATCCTTTAAACAATTACTGTGATCAGAATTTAACAGTCAACATTCCAAAATTTAAAAAAAAAAAAAAAAAGTTTGATTATCAATTTCAGTAGATATGATTCACGTCTTGTTGGATCGAGTTATGACAAAAATAAATAAAAAAAGGTAAAACCCTCAATTCAAATCTAGTGTAATGTAAAGGATTTGAATGTCAATGATTTTCTGTGGAACAAAGTGAAAGTGGCAGAAAATGCGAATAAAGACCATAATATTCCATTACTAGTTAAGAAAGTTTATTAATTGTATAACATAGCGAGACTATCTCGCTCTAAATTTTTTTTGTCATAAATATAATTCAAAACTAAATAAAAAACAACATGAATTGCTAAAACTTAACCACGACTTTCCTTTTCAGCGGTTCTTCTTTTTCAGTGGGAAGAGAGAGTGTAGGGTAGGTATGCCGTCGCGAAGGTAGGGTTTCGACAAATCCGCTGAGGTCTGTTTCGCGTCGCGCGCGGTACGCGGTACCTTTGATTGTTTTGTTATTTTATTAGAGTAGTTTTCGTCGGGTTGAGTTAGAGTAGCATACTTTTCGGTACCGCGTCGGTATAATTCGGGAACGCGACACGGAAATTAGATTGTGGACTTTGACTGGTTAATGAAGAAATACGGAGTAACGTAAAGTAGGTTCTTCTCCGTATGTTTTGTTTGATAACGCGTTTTGAAAACGGGCATGTTCAGGTGGCTGAAAATATTGTAATTGAGCGTAGCCCATTCGGAGACCCGCGACCGAAATCCTCTCCGAACTAGCTGGCCGACAAGCAGCCACCGCGTGAATGGGTTACGGTGCACGGATTGGTTGACCTGTTGGTACCATCCGTTGGCACTACTCAGACTTAACGTCTAGAACCGATGAGAGGTCGGTTCCGCGTTCGAACTTCAAAAGTTGTAAATCATTACAGCTTTCTATTGGATTATTGCTTTCTGTTCACAAACGTCACGTTTCTTGCATTTGTGTGGTACCCCATCTTACCTCGCGACCCCGTCATACCCCCCCCTTTTCCCTATGGATACAACAAACAATGCGACGTTACCATTACACTCGCCTTCTTATTTGATTTGATAGCTTTGTAAGAACTGTAGTATGAAGAGTGACATATTTTTAACTTGACGAAAATGAATTAATGTGCCTATTGTCATATCACAACCAACCTTAAACCGCCCAAACTAACATAAGAACTTAGTTAAATACCTACCTGTGCTTCCTTCACTCAATAAATTCAAAACTACAATTGTTTTTATTTTCTTGCTTATATTATCTGGTAAATAATTTATCCAATATTATTAATATAATTACAATATGACAATTCATTTCCTCTTCGAATTCCAAACAATTATCATTTACCCCACAAGCTTTCATTTATAATTATTATTAAAACGGATGAAATTTACAAAGTTGGATTCCCGTTCAAGTATAAAATTCAATTTAATTGTAAAACACACTTTTGTCTCGAATTCAAAACAATCAAAAGAATAATAAGCATTTAAAATGTAAAACAATGATTAAATCAATATTAATAAAAAACGTGATGAAACAAACACCCGAAACAAAATAAATAATAATAAATCAAATGAATTTATTAACACACGACTTTCCAATAATCGACTACATAAATATTAAAGTATAAGTAGAAAATTCACAATTCTCATTTTGATCATTTACTTAAAATGGACGTATTTTGAAAAAAGCTAAAATATACTTAGTAAATTTGTTAAATGTGCTTTTATCATTGTCACTTCATTCACTTTATCGAACCTGATCAAATAGTTAGTGCTTAAGTAAAGTTTTATCTCAATTTTTGTTTTTTTTTTTTTTTGTTTTCTGCACTTCTGAATTCTGTTTTACATATAAGAGTGGGTACCTAAATTACTTTATATCAATTGTAGAATTTTTTCACTCAGATTTTGTTTAAATTTTTATCCCTTGATTAATATTTCAAATGGAGTAAAGTTGCAGTTTTTTAATTCAATTTTTACCATTTTTTTCGCCATTCAATAATTTTTTTAGTTTTTTGATTATGATTTTTGCTTATGTAGCCTTAATTAACTTCAGTCTATTTCCATACCTTTTTAATAACGAGAAAGACATGTTTTATGTACTTTTGGATGTACACATTTTTTCACGAGTGATCAAAATTAATTTTAAAATGGGCTTACGTTCGAAATAAATTTATTACCTTTGATAAAAATTATTTTTGTGATACTACTGCTCTCTAGTTATATACATTTATTGTTTCAATACATACAAAAATAAATTAGATGCTTTTGTAAAAACACATTTTTGATATCCCTTTAATGACTTTCAATTAAAAATTTAATTCTTGAAAAGAACGAAATAATCCCAAAGAATCCGAAAAATATATAAAAAAAAAGTCAAAATTTTTGAGATTAACTTTAAATTTATAGTTTTTGGCGTTCGTTTACATTCTATTCAATTAATTTTACATTTTAAAAATGGTATTCTTTGTATTTCAAATTCTTACTGTAAGCTACTTAAAAATTTTAGTTTTCCACTACAATAAATCAAACTTGAATTTATTTACATGTTGGAGGTTGAAAACAACTTAAAACTCGAATCTAAGATCGGGTCTAAATTTCACCTAAATCGGTCGTTAAATTATGCCTTTATTGGTTGTATAGAAAAATGTATAATTACTGCGAAGAAACCGAAGCATTCCAGTTTTAAAAATTATTGATAAAGTGTTAAAAAGGATTTTAGATACTTTATATAATGATTTTATAAAATATACCCTCTTTAGAGTGGACGATGGTCAGAAGAAATAAGAATCGCTGGTTTTTTAAAGTCGTTGTTTGTTTAGATTATTAATAGTTGATGCTTTTACAGTTCTTTTGTTTCTTTTTATTCAAGTCTTATAGCTTTCTTTCTTAACTGGATAGATTGGACTATTGTTTCTGGTTAACAAGATGTTCAATAATAATAGCATATTGTTATTATAATAAGATTCTAATGCAGTGATGTCTTTCTTGTTGCGTATATATATGTGCTGTTACTAATTTGTTTGTTGCTGTTTTTTAAAGATTTTTTTTTTATATTATATTGAAGGTAATTGTTTATAAATTTTTCGTGTACATATTTATTCTTAATATTGATGTAGAATATATTTGACTTAATTGCTATTTTATTTTGTATGGTACATTTGAATTTGATTAGGAACTCAAAATAAAATATTTTCTTTTAAAAAATATTTATGCCGTTTGGCGATTATTAATTACATTAATATTCAACTATATTCATTCGTGTATTTTTCGATTTGCATTATGAAATACCTGTAGTTTATTGCTTGGATTGGATTTCGTTCTGTAATGATAAAAGAAATAAAAAATTAATTAGTTAGATGATAGTCTTTATAAGTAAGGGAAAAAATATCTCGAAAGCAAAATTTTTGTTGTCAGCTTTGTTAATAATAGTATGGTTTATGAATTTTAAATTTATTACCAAATTCATTTTCACGTAATTGGGTTGAGGGGTCTGGGGATCCTGATTTAACAAGAAGGAGACGGGTATGAGCGCTAACTCTCATAGCCTTGAACCCTCACTTGACAGCCAAGCAGGCCTACCAGGTGAATTTTCTGCCTTGTCAAACACTTTCGTATGTATTTTTGTCACCCCCTAATACCCTCACATAGCCCAAAATGGAACCAAACCTCTTTAATTATCAAATATTCACGTGCCTACCCAAATATGTGCATCCTAATCCACCATTTAACTTGAGATTCACTTAAGGCACTATTCACTTTCCCACAGTTTTTTCCTTCAATTTGTTAGCCTCCCCGAACACTACCATTTACTTATGTAGCAGACTCCTGTAGCCTGATACCTACTCGAGGATTTTGTTACCCGACTCATACCGTTTACACTCCTCTGAAACTTTTGTGCTTGATGGAACCAAGAGAAAAAAATCCCCGTTGGCAGCACCAGCCGGAAAGGTAAATTTCTCGTATGTAGCGTAAAGTTTCGAAAAAGCATTTGGCTTGCCTACTACTAAACTTCTTTCTGGAATTTTCGTAGTACCACATGGGTATTTATTAACATAAAAAAAATCTGGCCACGTTCGTTTTCAGAGACCTTTTATCGGGGCGCAAATATTTAGCTAATTAAATTAAGTTGCACGCGTATGGATTACATATTGAAAATCGGCGGATCATAAATTGTTGTAAACATATATGTAAATACCGGTTTCGCCCTTCTCGCATTTGCTGTTTACACAATTCACAGTGGTAACCACACAAAGGCTTAAATAGCTCGAATAGTTAATTTGAAAAGATTTCCATAAAAGTTTAATCAGCACTTGCATTACCATTAATATATACATTTTCAATTTTTTTCTGAGCTATGAGGGCCGTCATTTCGGCTGTTAAAAATATTAAGCTGTAAATTTTCGACTGTTTTATTTGTCATTCGATTTGCATAATTAAATTAAATCAACTCGCCCTAATAGCTTATAATTTCAAGTTTCAACGGAATCTGTTGAGAACCTTGGCTGCTAGAGGGCTACAGAAATAAAAAACATTATATGCCACCCCCCTGTATGGGGAGACCCGCCTGTATGGGGAGACCCCCCCCTTAAATACATTAAAATATTTTCTTGCACAGCAAATTTCAAGAGGCACCGCTTTTGACCTACGTAGAAAATTTCCTCATTCTAGCTCATGTGATTTGCGAGAAAACTTGTTATGACGCACGAACAAACGGGCGGACGGACGGACAGACAGACAAGTCGCGATTTTATAATTTTCTAGGGTATTGTTAAAAATATTTTACAATATCTTAAAAATGATCTGGTTTATAAGTTCTTTCAAGTAAAGTCATTTAAAACGTTTCCATGAAAAATATTCATTATTTCAGTTGGCACTAAAATAGCGAATTGCGCTTGCCTTCAGACCTTTGGGGGCCGCCATTTTGAATGCATGAATTTGATTTTGGATTATTTTAAATCTTTGTATGCTAGGACCTCATCAATCAATGTACTATCTCGTTCAAATAGGAGTTTCACTCTAGACAGGGCAAAATAATTCAATTTTTAAAGAAAATGGCAGCTAAAAATATTAGGCTTTAAATTTTCGACTTTTTTATTTTTCATTCAATTTTAATAATTTCCAGTAAAATACAAGGGCATAGTACAGAGATTCATAATCTCAAGTTTCATCAAAATCCGTTGGAAAATGTGACCACTAGAGGGCCACAAAAACATGAAAAAAACGCATTAAAACCGCCGCCATTTTGAAATTTGCGAATGCATGATCACCAAAATATCAAAGACTGTAGGTTCAAGTAATGTCTATCTTTAAACCAAGTTTCATATATGTCGGATCAAAATTGCGACTTTTAAAAGCCTTTGAAATTTTGACCTTCAGCTAGCCGCCATTTGTTTTTTGCAACCCGACCTCCAGTTTTTTTACGCAATTCTTTAGATACTTATAATTTCTATCAAACTAGCGAATTTTATGAAAATCTGTTGAAAGCTTTGACAAAATTTTGCACGTTTTTCGACCTTTGAGCGGCCGCCATTTCGTTTCCGCCGTACCAACTTTGGATTTTTTATTGTGATATTCATCACATACATCAATGAACCTTTGTACCAAATTTCATCCAAATCGGAGCTATACTTTGGTCAGCACAGATATCACGATTTTTCGTCTAAAACGGCCGCCATTTTGTTTTTGCCCGGCCGATATAGCTGGTTCACGAACTTAACCGAGGTAATTACCCAATACACCTTTCCTGAAAATTTGGTGAAAATTCAAGCAAAATTGCAACCTCTAGCGTGGTCACAAATTTCGTTATATCCCATATATATATATATATATATATATATATATATATATATATATATATATATATATATATATATATATATATATATATATATATATATATATATATATATATATATATATATATATATATATATATATATATATATATATATATATATATATATATATATATATATATATATATATATATATATATATATATGATGCTCTCCGCAATAGGTAAATTTCTCTCGAGAAATTTACCTAAAAGTGAATTTTTACAAGGAGCTAACAAATTTAATTTAAAGTAATTAAATTTACGTAAGTAACCCTGCTCAAAAAATCTTGTTTCTATCATTACCTAAATTAGGGGTTCCTTTTTTTGAACGTCAACAAAGCCAAAACTTTCACTACGTCGAATTTCAATGGACGCGAACCCATCGTCGGGATTACACTAATTCTCTTAATCGTGCAATCAACATTTCCCCTAGATTTTAATTAAATAGCTTTTGCTCATTCGATTTCTAAGAAAAACCGCCACTCCAGAAACATCCGTCACCAAATTCGCCAGGAAGGAAAGAAAGGAGAAGCTAAAACTCCTGGCTTTTATTACATACTGTAGTACTTGGGTACATTTTTTGCCTTTTCTTTCTCAGTAGGCTGTGGCTGGTAGCCATAGGTTTGGTAGGAGCGTGGGCTTTGGCTGCAGGTAGATTGGGGGACTGCTCCTGTTTGTCTTTTGGAGTCAGAGTTTCCTTTTAACATCACTCGTTGTGAGACAGGCATACAAACACAAAATGCCCGAAATTTATGATAGATGCAACATAACGATGAAGACGTTTAGGTACAAGTGCCATCTTAAGAGCAGGGTTTTTGCTGAGATTAGGAGTTATCGCTTGTTTGCTTACGCCATTGGGACCCAAAGGCTGGGAGGGGTGCAAAGGGACATCAATCCTATCAGCGTGCCCTACCACTTTTCGTGGACCAACATTTTTCTCGTCAATGACGGAATCATACCCCTGATAACGCGCGGTAAAAATAGAAAAAGTTGATGAACCATTGACAAACTCCCTTAAGTTCGGGCCTCAGTCTTCTTTGTTTTGGTTCAATCTTCTTTTGACCAATAAAGTCGTGCACGTAAAATATTTTTGTAATGGGTACTTGTGCTGGCGGACAGAAACAGCCCCAAGATACAACAGTAGTTAGTTACCAGCACGCGTACATGTATCCGACAAGACCATTCCAGCGAGCCTAGACTTTTAGATTGCTGAAGCGGCATTCCATCGCATAACAACGTACAAAACACGTTACGGCAGTTTTTTCAGATGCATGGAAGCTGCTAATCTTCGCCATTCCACTGAAAAGAAGTTTTCCCTGTTCTTGCAACACCAATTTGCTCCCATCAGAGTGGTTATATCTCCCAAGCATAGGTTCAACTACATCAAAACTCTTGCAGGAACCGGACGAACTACTTCCTCAAATACTACTGACAGTGAATCACGTCAAAATTTTTTGCTTATTATGACGGCCATTTCAGTGTCTGTTGTTTACTTTTCGATTGTCGTCGACAACAAATTAACTTTCTCAAACACTAATGAATATTTTGACATGTAAATTTGACAAAGATGTCACTGACAGTACTACCAACCTAAAAAAATATAATTCTCCAAATCCGGTTTAAATTCAAATGTCACCTTATTTTTTGGTCGCATTTGGGTTGAATAATTACAATAAATTGATTTTAGCTAAAATGAATGATCCTCTTTCTTCGGCATACCGACTAAATTCCAGAAGGGTTCTTTCGTGTCGGTGGAATCGCAAGCGAGTTATATTTCCGATTAAATAAACGTTGCAAGAGACGTGCGCTCTAGTCAGCGACGGTATATCAATGCTCTTTCTCCTTTTTTACAATTCATTTCGTATTCCCCACGAGGTGACAGCCGATAACAGCGTCATCAGCAATAATCAATATACAATACTGTGGTTGACAAAATTTAACACACAACTCGACCAATGTGACTCACAGTTTGTCTTCCTTTTGAAAATTTTCTACATTTTCTCTAATCAGTTAGGTATATTCACAACCCGCTAAAGCTCCAGTCCATAATCGGAACCTTGAAGCTTCCAAAACAATATCATATGGCAACTGGATAATTTGACAGTATTCTATATTACGGATCACGTATCGGTTGTCAGGTGGAACCTTTATATTGTGGTTGGGTGGTGAATGTAATTTACAGATAGAGTGTGGGACTCCCATGTTCGCAAGAAGGCGACTGTAATACCCACTGAACGGCTCCCCTGTCAACCTGAGAACCCAGCCTGGAACCGTTTGACACATTACTTCGGGCCAGGTCTCGTTTTGTTACGCCGTGATCTGGCTTCGAGCTGTGGTATCCTTCTTCTAGCAGGAGGGGAGAAGGGAAGAGAAAGTGCCAAACAAGCAATCCCCCAGCCCCAACGCCGCAGGCTGCTGTGAGTCTCTTTCATCTTTAAGGACTGCCCGAAATAATGTGCCACCTGGTTCCATTTGTCAACCGATTCGAGCATCACCGCAACTATATTATCCGGGGTGAGCTCTCCCTTCTCCCTGTAGAGGTCCTTTCGCAGCCTGCTCCATTTTGTGCACGCAAAAAATGTGTGGGTGAAGCCGACAATCGGGGGATCGTGACTTACCAATCTTGTGCAGGTACGACTGAAAACACCGGTGCCCACTCAAAAGCTAGGTCTGATAGAAGTCAGTCTCACCATGCCTTCGATTTCGCCACCGTTTCGCATCCGGGATGAGGTCCACCTTCCCTTCGTGCAGTTCGTCCAAGACTGCTGCCAATCGTTGAGTAGGCACTGTCACATCTCGTAAGTAACGATCTCCTTTGCGTCCTCGTTTCGACGTAGGTAAATACTCTTAACATGGCGGTCTGTAGTAAGGAGGTATCACGCCTGCAATAACTCTCACCACCAAATCAGAGACTTTCGGATACGAAGATGCAATCCTCCGTGCTCCTCTTCTCTGTACTTGTGCTAAGCATTTTTTGTATACCTCCCTACTGAGAGCGTCACCCCATATTTCTGCTGCAAACAGTAGTACTCCTACAGCACTCATCAAGAGGCGTCTTCTTGATTGGCTGGGTTCCCTTACGTTGGCCATAAGTCAACTCAGAGGTCATACTCCTGAAGCAGCCTTCTCAGGTGTTGCCCTGATTTGCTCAGAGAAACTCATCCTCGAGTTAATCAGTAGCCTACCTAGGCTAAGTTGCGCTAGTTCAATGGTGCGTCCAGTGACCCGAGCCGCAACATCACCCGCATAGGCGATCAAGCGCGACTCATCTGGCACCTCAAGTCTCAGTAGCCCGTCGTAAGACACGTGTCACAGGTCTGGAGCAATATGTTTTCCTAGTAGAGACATACGGGTAGTACTATGAATGGAGCTGTACAGGGCATATTCAACACGGGTTAGAAGGGATGTCCAATCGAAATGATCGATAGGCTTTGTCAATTTACCTAATATAGCGGTTAAAAACAGTTTCCAGGTTAAACTTGACCATTTGCTTGAGAAAAAGCTGTCACATTTTTAATATGAAGTTTATCAAATTCCAAAGATGTAAAACACGAGCCCAGCTCGGGAATAGGGACTATTGATGTATAATATTCAAAGTTTTTATGTAATGACGCGCATACCTTTTTTGTACTTACATTATTTTAGGTATACCATTTAACGAATTTAGTGAAAGCGTCAACCAAAACTAATATGCATTTACGTTGGGAGTTCAAACTAGGGAAAGGGCCATAATGGTCTTTGTGGTGGGTATCGAATGGACGGGTTTCATGGGAATGCTAAGTAGAACATCATCGTGTAATCATTTTGAGGCAGTACGCATTATACAACGGGTACAATCCTGAGCGTAATCGTAAAATCCTTTCTTCAAAGACGGGAGCAATAATTAAGACAGATTTGATTAATATATTTCTCTACCCCCAAATGACCTGATTTCTCATGTATAAGGCAAATAATACTAGCTCGCATTCAGTGAGAACGTAGAAATTACGGTGGTGTTTGGAGAGCGACTGGGCCCTTTTGCAATTTATTCTATAAATCGACAAGGTTTGGGTCGCTGATTTGAATTTCTTGTATATGTGAATCGGTTTCCCCCTCTGTATCAGGGACGACGAGCAATGGCTCAACGTGCACCATATTGACACCTGAACGATGAAAAATGGGATAATCATAGTTCTTAAGTTCCATAGCCCATCAGTCAATGCGTAGATACAGGACAGGCTTAGACAGTGTTAAAGTCAGTGCATTACAATCGGTGATGATTTTGAATGGGATACCTTCAAGATATCTACGGACACGACGTAGAAAACAAACGACTGCTAGTGGCTCAAGTTCAAAACTATGGTAGCGCAATTCGGCAAGTGTGGCATGCTGAGAAAAACAAGAAACAATAAGAAATTTCTCATCCGGCTGCTTTTGCAATAGAACAGCCCCGAAACTTTGCGAACTTGTACGCGATTCGGTTTCACAAGAGGGATTGTATATAGCAAGCGCTGGGGCGGACAGAAGACAGTCAAGTAGTTTGCGAAATGCCTCAACACACACCCGGATAAATGAGAATTTCTTATCTTTTCAATACAGAAGAAATTGGGAATGAGTCTGTAGAAATTTGAAAATAGCCCAAGACAAGATTATGTTTTGCGGGGAAACTTAGGCATTGTATAATTCTGTATAGCTTCGATTTGGATATTATTTTGACGAGTTCCTTTAGGAGTGGCAGAGTAGTCCTGGATAATCATGTCCAACTGAAGGAAGCGGCGTTTGGCTAGTTTAAGCACCAAACTATACCGAATCAAAAGGTCAAATACACGGGATAAAATTTCGACATATTCTTGCGGGGAAATATGACGAAGAATACAGCTCGCAAATAAAATATTTTATTCAATGTTAACGATCTTGAAGACAAGCTGCATACACAGGAAACAAAAACTCAAGTATACAAATCTGTGATAAGACCTGTGCTTTGCTATGGGTGTAGAACATTGACCCTAACCAAAGCATGCGCAAACATATTGAACGCCTTCAAAAGACGGGTCCTGAGGCAAATAACCAGAGATTGACAGGAACCAATGACGAATTCCATACAACCATGAGTTGTATGAAAATTTTGACGAGCCAGAGGTCTCAACGATTGTAAGACTGCAGAAGCTGCAATGGGCTGGCCACATGAATCGTATAAACGAACAACGTAGACCAAAAAGGGCTGAGACCAGTAGCTTAAATCTCAAAATTGGACGACTAGGTCAATAGACCAAGACAGTTAGAGGCGCTTGTTGCGGCAAGCAAAGGCCCGAGAAGGGCTGTAGCGCTACGAAGAAGAAGAAGGGAATGTCAGAAATGGGTTGATACAAAATGCAAACGCGATTCGAAAGTTTACCGCTGGCTGATCGATCGTTTGATATTTTAACCCTTAATAGACTACTAATTATGTGATTGATGCTGTGGCAATAACGTCGTATATTATATGGCATGCGGGTTAAAAGCTGACTTGCTGGCTGATTCTAATATATAAGTACATATCAATTGCTTTGTATAAGAGTTTCCAGGCCTCAATATTTAGTGTGACTTGAAACAACTAATACAGTCCGATTTGGTAATGCTTCATTTAAAATATTCAAGTTTACATATGGCATTGTACTGAACAGTATTTCTGGCTTACCTTCACAAATCTTGTCTATAAAATCTTATGAGAGCCCTTGAATTTTCCAAAAAGTCATATTGTATAGATGCATCCATACCATAGTAATCTAGTTTAAAATAAGACGAGTTTCAAGAAGGTAATATTGATATTTCATTTTGACTGCTCGAACAACGAGTAATTAAATTTGAATATACTATAACTACATTATTTTTTTCTTAGCAATTGAACAATTCTATATCTGAGTGATATAGAATGAATCACACAGTTTGATAAACTAATTTATTTACAAAACCCTTCTGGCAGAGGTACTCTACCGTTCTTTCAATTTGTTATATTCAAAATAATGCCATAAAAGCAGAGAAGCTTTCTAGAAGGCATACTGGAACTCGTTAATAATGTGAAGGCGAAAAATATAAAACCTTCTATTGTAACAACGGCACGGCCGACATCGATGCCACCTGCCACCATTGAGATCCATCTGTTTAGAATGGGTATGCGTGCATGTGTGAGAGAGTAGAGTGAACAAAACATAAATATAGAGAGTACTGGATCCGCAACCGGTCGCGAGAGCCGAAGCAATTAGCAACCTTCGCTATAGTTGTGTGAAGTTGAGGTTTGAAGTGATATGCTTTTGTTTTTGAACTTAATTCACTCCGAAACACGTTCATGTTTATAGAGTTTTTAATTTTGAAGATCGCGTGTACGGAATCGGCACTTTAGTTCACTGTTTTTATTTAAAACTTACGAATTTTCTATCGGCTTTGACACATGAGTTTTCTCGCCGTTTTCTCGCGCACTACGAATTTCTCTTGCTTTGATGTTCGAGTTTTCTGTGAGAGAACGTTTGCTGTGTTGTGCTCAAACTGTTTTACGAATCAAAATGAAAGCGCGATCGTGTGCACGTGAAATTAAATTTTGTCGGTGTCAGTGGTGGAAGTGATTCTTCTGAAGAGAGGAAAGAAAAACCTGTCTGGAAACAAAGGGGAAGGAGAAGTAGAGGAAATCATATAGTTTCGAGAGCGTAAGTTATTTATAAGTAACTTATTTATGTGGTAAATTTGCTTCCCACATGGACGAGTGCACAGATTCTCGTTGCTCGTCCATTTATTCATATGTCTTTGGCGCATACGAATGCCTCGTGTGCAGGAACAAATGACGAGGTGACGCATTATCGATGTGAGATAGATTTTCTTTATCGAGAAATGGAGATAATGGAAAGAGGACTGGAGATTATGAAACGTGACCTTACGTAATGTGTAGCAAGCAATCAAAAATGTGTCAACGCAAGAGGAGCCAGCAGTACAAAGTGCTTATGTACGGGTTGGTGTGAAAATGATTGCGATTGCGAATGAATAAGCTTTCTTGAAAGAAAGTTCGAAGACTTTCCTAGATGGCAGAAACCGTTAAAAGCATTATGAATAACGTATAGACTAAATGACGATGAGATAAAAATCTTGATAGAAATACAACTTCGTGGAAAAGCATTAGAAAGGATGCACTGACGACCCGAATTTCTAGAAGCCGAAAATATGCTCTATCACAGGCTCAGTAAGTAAGTTTTCGCAAGCAATTTCAAGATTGTGCGTGGAAGAGAGACAAAATTCTCACAAACGATCACACCGATAGAAGAATAAAAGCGAAGTGTGTATCAATATTGGACCACCACAAAATTGTCCATCACCTAGCCAAAGAAATTCCCGATCCGGCGAATGAGCCCGAATTATTATTGCATGCGTTCAAAAAACTTACTTTACCATTTTTTTAATCCTGGCGACAAGACGCGTGGAAAGCCATTCAACTAGACATCGGAAGGGGAAATGCCGAAGGCAAGATGCAAGGAAGAAACGTGCTAGGGTGCTCAAGCGGTGAAGCGGAAGGTCATCTAAGCAGAAACTGCCCAACAAAGGAACGCAATTTAAAATGTTTTCGATGTAGATAGCATGGTCATGTTTCGACAGAGTACCCGAAACACGAGATTAAAGAAACCGTGAAAAAAGTTAGCGGGGCCGCACAGCTCGACCTTAAGAAAGGTTTTTCCAATTACCGGTAAACGAGGAAAGTCGCAAGTAAAGTCGTCGTTTATCATGCCAGACGAGCAACAGAAGTTCTTGCGAGTACCTTTTAGGCTGTGCAGTTCACCAGCGGTCTTTGTCTGATTCATAAAACCGGTGTTCAAATATCTCGTCATGCTAGTATATATGGATGACCTGATCATACCATAGAATGATGCTAAAACAGGGGTACAAAATCTCTAGGTCATTCTCTCAGTAGGGAAAGAATAAAAATAAATAATATGATAACGAGGATTCGTAAAGCACCGTAAGATCACCAGAAGGTACAACAGATTACATCTAAGTAATCTCCTCCACCGACTCATGTGCAGAATATGATCAGACGAGCAGTTGTCAGAGAACTGGCGAAACGATATAATATACATATACGCAAAAATGGAGATAAGGTGCGAAAATTATAGAGGCATCGCTTAACTGCGTACATTATACGAAGCTCTCTAAAATCATAGAAAGAAAATTAAAGCCATACTATGAAAGCATTAACGGAGAGTATCAGGGAGGCTTCTGAAGTGGACGGTTTACAATTGACCAAATATTCCCAGTGCGGCAGGTGCTCGAAAATTGTTAGGAGTATAACATCGACACCCACCAACACTTTGTAGACTTCTATTAAGCATACGACAATGTCGATCAAAATTCGCTGAACAAAATAATGCTTGACCTTAGCGCCCCAAAAAACTAGTCTGCATGGTGAAAGTTATGATGCTAAAGGCAGAGTCTCAGGCTAAGGTAAAAAGCGAACTAACGGATAGCTTTAAAATAAAATCACGCTTTAAACAAAGGGACGGGCTAGCCCGCAATGTTCTTTGATATCCTGCTGGAACACGTCATCAGGAAGACACCTCTGGCCCATTAATGCCCAAGTTCACACAATTGATAACGTATGCTGATGACATCAACATTATGGAACATTCAATCTTAGATGCCAAAGGAGCCTTTTTAAGCCTAGAACCTGGAGTGAACCTAACTTTCCTACGAGCTAATGAAACAAAAACTAAGTTCATGACTTAAACAAGACTAGACTAGTATAGGAGACTAGAGCCTTGAAAGTGTGGATCACTTTATTTATCTTGGAGACAACCCAAATAGAAAGGCGCCAAAATGAAGGAAACTGGACGCTTCATAAACGACCCGAATAGAGCCTGTCACTCTGTACTACCCATTCTAAGGTCCAGAGTTGTGCACAGGCACAATAAGCTTCCTATTTACAAATCTCAAACTTTTGCTGTTATATCGAAGTCCCAAAAGGCAGTGGACGTATTTGAACGCAATGTGCTCCCGAAAATCTACGGCTGGAGGAACAGCATAAGGTAAAAGAACAGTGGGAAAACCGGGGACAGTGACAAGGCATGATAGACGCTACTAGCAGATCCTTGCTGCAAGTGATCAACTTGCAAACAAAGTCGCAAAACTGTGATCATTGGAGGGGGCCAAGCCCGGGCTTGACCTGTCGCGCTATAAATGATGATAAATACCAACGGTCTACTGCCCCTGAGACGTGATGTTCCATAGCACAAACAACTTTAAACATTAATTTCGCAAAAACTGCTTAGACAAGCAGAAATGAAATTAGTAGATTCTGGTCCAGTACATCCTCAGTTAATAAAAGAGGAACTGCATTGGTTATGTTACCCGTGACTTTGATGCTATTTGCTAAGCTTAGAGAAAGAACTCATTGATGCAATTGATTCAATATTCCACTTACGAATGTCTCTAGAAATAGCAGCTGTTGCAAAACTATCAGAAGTTGACAAAAATTGAACTTTCCGTCTAAATTACTGGACTATTAAACTTATAAAAGGTGACTCATTATGCTTTTTTTTGGTAGATCACGCGTGACTCCTGCCAGGCTCTAATGTAATTTTTATTCAGTATTGTTTGACAAATCATCGATGGAAGACTTACACTGCAACAGCGTATCCAATTTGTTGAGCTATATTACGAAAATCACGTTCGATGGGAAATGGCTTTCGTGCTCTTAGAGCAACTTATTGTTTGCATCATCGACCTACCGAAACTATTACAGCCAATACCAATTCGCAAATTTGACATTTGCTGCCTAGATCGTCTGATATCATGCCCTTCAATTATTTTCTTTCGGGTTACATGAAGTCTCTGGTCTTCAAGAATATGCCAACTTCCATCGACGCTTTGGAAGTTAAAATTACTCGTACGAACGTGTCGTCCAAAATTGGGTCCTCAGGATGGAGCATTTACAGCTTAGCCGCGGTCAACATTAAAACGAGACAATCTTGAAAAAGTAAATGTCATCGATTTTTCGTTCGACTCACAATAAAATTTTTACTATAGAATTAACTTTATGCCTTTTATTTGAGATTAAAAACCAAACATCATAACGAATCACGCTATATAACCACAAAGTGAAATTGCGGGGAAATTAATACTTATAATTTTTTAAACAGTTTGACTCATAAGCTTTATCGGTATAGTCTTGATACCTGATCTCAAAACCTTCCATATAGATACTTTATTTGATACCAAAATCGGCTTCTTTGTAAAAAACGTCGAACAATTTCATGCATATAAGGACATCCTTATAAAATCTTAGTAATTTTTTTGCAGCGAAACTGGAAATAGTAAGCTATTTTCGACGCACGGCGGGAGTCTACCCGTCCATCATGATTTCAGTAGGTTTTTATGAGTTGTTTCAAAATACACTGAAAGTGGAAACGGGTCCAATAACTTGAAGCTTAGCCAAAAGAGACCCTTCTATATCTCAAAAAGTAATAAGGTTAGTAACATTAAACTAGAGAAAGAAGGTTCAGTATTCAAATAACATATATATCATGAGCCTACAATTGATGACCTAAACTATAAAAAACTGACGTAACTAAAACTTATAAACATCACAACAAGTAGCAATCACTGACTTACCTTAAAAACGAATGGTTCTACGTGAGTTTCTTGTGGTGATCCTCCGCTTTGATAGCCAGGACTGGGAGATTCTGCATTTTCAGGGACTGGTGTAATATTTGCATAATTTACAGAACATGTAAGTAATCCTCTTAATTGTGACGGCGGGTTATTGTGCAATTTAAGGGTATCACCACTTTGTGTCAGAGCAATGAGCGATCGATCAATATTTTGGTACTCTTTTCCGGAACGCGGTCTTAGTGTTGAAGTAGCTTGTCGCAACAGTCTGTAAAATTGAAAATAAAAAAAAAATTTAATTGTCTAGTTTATTCATATAATATAAAGTAAATTTGATTGTATAGAAATTAAGTGTTTCATATTAAAAATCATTGCCTTACCTTAAATTTTCTGGCGCATCAGATGAACTATGACTTGACAATGATAAGGTCTCAATATAGTCTGACATATCTGATGTTCCACTACTCGTACTCCTTGAATCAATATATGGTGGTCCAGCCATAGAACTTCCTTCACAAGGACTAGCAAAACCTCTACCTTTTGGCGGACATATTGGCACTTCAGCTTCAGCCGATGTGCTCTTTCCTGTCACTTCGACTTTTTGGAATTGGAATGAAATTTCTCGTAGAGGATCGAATGATTTCGATCGTCGTGGTAGCGTAGCGTGATTGCAAGCAGAAGACGATGGTTGAACATGTTTCTGATGTCTACGTGATGACATTGCCGTTGTAAGAGGTAGTTCAAACTCATGAAAATCACCAACACGATGCCTCAGAGACCCGGTAGATACACCCGAATCGTTAGAACTAGATGAATCACGATTTTGTGCCTTGCAAGGAACACTTGCTGATCTTCGAATGTGTACAGATTGAGAGTTTTGGCTTTGAGATGTTGAAGTTACTGACGATTCGTCTTCTGTTTCACCAACTTTAGCACAGCAAACTTCATCAACAAAATTCTCCATTTCTTGATGTAAACATGGCGAAGAGGATCTACGACCATCGATTTGAGTAAGGGAAGACTTTCGAAGTGTTTCAGAGCTATCGAATTCTTCAGGGTCTTCTAGGAATCGTGAGGAATCAGCCGACGACGAACGTTTACGTACAGGCATTCGTTTGTCTAATGGTGGAAGAAGGTCACTGCTGTCCATAATGTGCTTTCTGTTATAAGGACTGCTACCCGTCCTATGCAAAAGCATCATTGCACTGCCAGGCACACGGCTTTGGTCGGGCCGCTTTCTACTTCTATCTACAGTTGGACCATTAAGACTAGGATTGCTTGCCGATTTTTCACCTATGATACGTTTAATGATTTCACTCTTAGACGGGATTGGTGGTGGTGCTTGTGAGTTATTGGAATTGGGTGGAGCGGGAGACATTGGGAGATAGCCCGGAAATTTGGCATTCAATTCATTTGTTTCCATATCTAAAGTAAGGTATTCTTTTTGATGCATTTGAGCTTGTTCTTCTGGGGGCAGCGGCTTGTGTTCACTAGGTCTTTCTAGGGTATGCGTCTTGGAATCAGGGGTTTTGGCACTGGCATGACCGCATTTTCGACAAAAGTTGGCATCCTCATCCCTACGAAGCTCTTCAATTTCTTGTGCTGTTATTCCAGCTCGTTGTAGCATTTCTTTTGAGTTCTCATAGTTTTCTAAGGATTGAGCAAAGTCTAGGTTAGTATAGTTTGCTGAGCTTAGTTCAGTCTTTGTGGCTTGTGCCTCTCCATTTTCTTTCAGTTTCTGATTAGGTTCGGGGAGCATATGTCCAGGGTCTAAATTTATATAGTTTGAAGAACTTGTCTCTGAAGAATCATCATCTTTAGAACATTCACAGACTTTCTCAGCTCTTCTATTGGCTTTTTTCGAAAGGTCTACCGTTGCATAAATTGCTAGTTTTCCACTCGGTTGCATCACAGGCATTTTCCCTTCTCCGCTAAGCTTAACACGATTAATTTGCATTCCGGTATTTTCAATACCGTTGCCTCGTCTGCAGTAAGGTAGTGAAATAAAATTATCGGCCCAAGACATAACTCGATTGCATGCGCAATCTGTTCGCGGAACGTCCATACATGATTTCGATTGGGTTTGCTCGTGGGCGACTAGACAGCCGCACATCTTACCTATGGTGGCAGGCATGTCATAATTACCGTAATTGTCTGGAGTTTGAGTTTTATTGCTATTCAGATCTTCGGTGATGTATTCTTGAATATTTTTCGGTGTATCATAATTATCGGTAGGCATCAACTCAAATTGAATTGATGTTTTAGGGATATCGTAGTTTTCATAGGGCCCCACTGATGGAGCGGGTTGTGTTGTGATGCAACTGGCAGCCATTTGCATGGGATTTAATGGGAGTGGCTTAGGGAGCTTCCCAGTTTGTTTATTTGACTTGAGTGTTGATGATGATGAATGGGGTCCATGACATTGACAAACAAGACTTGAAGATGGCGGGTTCTTGCAAGAGTGTGATGCGGGTATTGATTCGTAACATGATTCAGGATACGTTGAGCTAGTTGTCGTGCAGTTCATTCGTGGTACAGAATACTCAGAGCCCCCACTGCTTCCGTAGCCACCACTACTTCCATGTGAAGAACATATCGACATACGATCTACTGCGCCCGTCATGTTTTTCACTGTGAGGTTGGCTTGGTTATTTTGCTCGGCCAGTATAGTCCATAGTGGGGGATGATTAGCTCCCGGGGTTGCGTTGCCTGTTGCTGTTGAGCTACGAGACATCGAAGGTGCTCCTAACTTTGATATACAACTCATACATCTTTCTAAATTTGCTTTGTGGTTTCTGAAAGGTGCAGAAAAATAAAAAAAAGCATGAAAACGACAAATTAAATACATTATAAATCAAATCTTTGGAGCAATTTATCGCAAGCGCGACAAAATGCTTCCAACATTCCATACTCGAAGAAATAATTTATCAAAAAGGGAATTACTTTGGAAATATTTCACCATCGTTAAAACTATCATGACATTCAGAAACAGATGTCGTATCACCACAGCCATAATCCATATCCCTAGACTCTTGCGACGGCCAATATGGTGTTCTGGATCCACACGTGCAAGTTGAATCGTCCATATGACACGAGAAGCCATCGTCAACTACATCCATCGGTCGAGGTGAAACCACTTTCCTTGGACTATCTATGGCTGCACATCCGCAAGAGAACAAAAGGAAGCGTGCAAAGAGTGAGGAAAATTATACCATTAGTGCTGACCGGTGCCCATTAAAGGATCCTTAAATTCTAATTACTTGCTAATTTTCTCGCCACCTGGCGTTTCTTGGTGGACAATTTTGCTTGCGATGCAAGTTTAAGCGTTTCCGTAATTTCTTCTCCTTGATCTGTCACAAATACATAAAGTCCTTCACCTTTGCCACACCTTGAACCGCCTTCGAAACAAAATCGATTATCCACAACTCCGTAACGTCTGCAAGAACCAACCGATAAGGGAAATAATTTAATCAAAGTGGCCAGAAAATCCAATGGCATAGTCAAGATGCTGATTCATGTGAAATAGTTGGTGTAAACATACCTTAAGTAAGCAATATCCCAAAGACCAAGAAGTTTGGGTGGTACGCCCGTTGTCAAGCAGAAACGTCGGTCCTGAATGTGCATTCTTGATGGTCCTGTTTGCATTTTCGACTTGGCCGGTGCAGATGATACCAGGACCAGGTATTGGATGTCATCTCCTAAATGATTTGATATTTTCACCTAGATAACAGGAGGGTGGACAATTAAATAGTGGTTAGGACCAGAATTTAGACGCATGGATTATCCAAAATTAAGCAAGATGAATGGAAAGAATTATTTATGCTAAGTTACAAAGTGACAAATGAATCATCTGTAATTTCAAGCTACCAGTTTGTTGAAAAGGATTAGGAATTCAAGGATGCAATACTATGTAACAATCTAATTGCAATCAAGGAACCGATCAATTCTCAAATGCATTGACAATTTACTCACCTGCCATTGCATTAGCCTTTCCCGTGTATCGAATGCTAACACAACAATAACATCCTGGCATATAATTGCAATCGTATTCGATTCCTTGTCCAACGTGAATCCTGTTTCGACACCAAGAAAATGTTGCAGCGAAAGTGAAGCTTTTGTCTGTCCTTGTTTGTATCGATCCCTTGAGTCTCGGTAGAGTTGTAAGTGAAGACAATCTGTAGATGTACAAGCCATATTGCAAAAACCGCATACAGCCACCAGCAACGGAGAATACATGAAAGAAAAGGATAAAAGGGATAAAGCATCAGTTTGAGTTTGTTCCCAACATTATTTTATTAGATTTTCAGGATGATACGGTGGGGTTCTAGTATGGTTGGGAGCAATAGTAGAAGATATAATACTTGCGATTGTCTAAACGACATAGTGAAGAGTGGTTAACCCAATTCCTTGGGTGATTTCTGTACTGGCATTTAGAAAAGTCGCTTCTCCGTATGTTGGAGCAAGTAAGACAAAAATTTAGGAAGTAGTAGTAATTTATCGGCATAGGAGCTTGGGGACCAGAATGGGACTTTTCCTTAGAGTGGAATTTTGTTGTTTGCCTGTAATTTGTTGAAATTGTTTGGTTGTTGGAATAGTCTTGATCTACGGTGGAATGAGTTCTCAAAAGGGCATTGTCTTTGTGAACTCATGATTACAGGAAATTATTAGGCAATTCTGTTCATGATTCGTTATCTTAACGATCTCTCATTGCAATCGTTTACTTATACTTTGCTAGTCGTTTTAGTGGTTGGCATTATCATGATTATTTGAAGTCCTTAAAGGACTATTTTCTCAAGGAAAATGTGAAAGTTCTTTTAATATTCGAAATTGATGGATTGAAATAGTTTTTAAAAAGAAACTTTCCTTTACTTTGTAGCTTTATAGGATTTTCTACGATGTTAAAAACCCTAAGCAACACACTAAACTAAAAGACGTTAGATATGTCGACTACATTAAGTCATCTTTTAGTTAAAGCTAGAAGGTATCTCATGGCTATCTCAACAGTGCATCGAATAAACGCAAACGCATCTTTTAGTGGTTTGTTAAAATATATCTAGTCTAGTATTCCACATGGTATAATGGTTAGAGTACTTACTGCGAAGCCTAAGGTCCCTGGTTCGAGTCCGGTTGGTGACTCTACGAGATTCGTTTGGGATGATTCTTCAGACCGACTATAAGCCCTTTTAGTTACGATACATACCGGTTTAAAATCAAAACGTATCGCAGCTTGGTGCATGAACAAACGGCAAAAAGCATGCTATTGACCATACCACCTTTTTGAGTGCCGCTCAAGATGCTGACATACTCTAAATATCTCCAAGCGAAGGCCCGAAAGGGGTTGTAGTGCGAAAGAAAAAAAAGTATGGGACCAAGTGGTACTGCACATAGCATTTTCGATTTGTGAGTCTAAGTAATCTATGAAATGTCAATATATTTCTACGGTACTTGTAAAGTCGAGACAAAAAGGTGATGTATTCCGGGATATTAGACATCCCTAAGTCAATTTTTCCCTAACAATAAGGTCAGTCTTAAAGATGTTTATATCTAAAGTATTATGACTTCTAGATGTTTATATGTCATGTTTGTGCTGCCTGGAACACTGTATAAATAACGACTTATACATCCGTTTATCCGTCTGTTAGCCCATTTCTCTTTCACAGCCGTTTACCTCTGAAACTTTTGTAGCAACAGACACCGAACTTGGCACGTGGATGTAAAGTGATGACCTCTTGAAAGATTGGATTTCGAAAAATGTTCAAAGATTCTCAATGGAAGTCTGACCATAAAAGTGGTGGTGAACTTAAGAATTGTTTTTAAGAAAGATAGTCATGTTGGATATCAAATGGAAGGCCTTTAAAAGAAATTTTCAAAATAGGTCTTAATACTGTGTTAATAGCATCGAGAGGTGCAGGAGCAAGGAACACTTACAAAAACGTTGTGTCCCTCCTCACATTTAAACAGCTGCGATTCGAAAAATCTAAAAATAATCATGGAGATAGTTCTCTATACAGCAAATTACTTAGAAGACTTTTTTCAACTTTATTAATAATAACAGAATTTATAGATGTTACCATTTTCCCAATAAAACTGTACGGGTGCGCTTGAATTCAATGAAATTTTATATTGTATATAGGTAGTTGAATGTAAGTTTGTGTCATCAAAACCTAACAATATTCTGGGAAGTTATAGCCATTTGTATATTTCTGTATTTTTCCTACTATATTGACTTTCGCTCCAATCAAACGCTACATCTTTCAGCGTATTTTTTTGAAAGTTTTATGAAAGATGAATAGCTTAAATACGTTTAAAATCCGGTTCAAAGAATACGATATGCTATACTGTAACAAGTCTAATTGAAGTAAAGGAGTTTTTTCTTTAAACATGAATATTAAGCATATCTTCAAAGTGTTTTTAGAACTTTTTCATAACTTGCTAAACGACAGTTTCTGTACATGCTTGATTGAGTACAAAACTCATTTGATAGGAGTAAGCTTTTGTCTACGCAACATGTCTCTTTACTTTAAAGTAGGTTAACAAGTAGGCAAAGAAGCGAATTATGAAATTGCAAGTTATGATTCTAGCGTAAACGCATTGTTTTTGAATTAACCATTTCTGTGGTTGGGAGGTGAGGCTATTTACACTCTAAGTGTGAGGCTTCCAGGTACGTTAAACATCTGGACTACCCACAAAACACCTCCCCTGTCAAAGTGAAAACTTAGTCTAGAACCGTTTGACACATTACTTCGGCCTAAGCCTCGTTTCGCTACGGAGAAGAGGATGGAAAATAGATTGCAATGAAAGATATCCCCCAAACCTCATGTCCCGGTTACTCTAGGCGCTTTTTATCTTTTAGGACTGTCCGAATATAATATGCCACATGGTACCATCTGTCAACTGATCTAAGCATCTTCCTATTTAGACTACATAGGGAAAGCTTTCCAGGGTTTTTTGTAGAGATTTCGGTTCACCCAGTCCCATTTGTAGCATCCGAAAAGTGCGTGACAAGCATGGTCTTCTCTCCTGCGCAAAACATACAGTAGGGGGACAGAGACTTACGAATCTTATGCAGTATGACTTAAAAACCCATGCCCGCTCAAGAGCTGGGTCAGGTAAAAGTCAGTCTCATCGTGTGCTCTATTGTAATTAGAAATGAGATGCGCAGTCAATCTGCCCTCCATATTGTTCACCCAGAACTGCCGCCAATCATTGAATGAGCCTCGTCCCTCCTCGCAGGCAACTGTCTTCCTTGTGTCTTCGGTTCGACACAGATGGATAGTACGGCATATAGCACGGAGGGAGATAGGTATTACCTTTAAGGCTGTTGTTGGTGAAGCCAAAAGACTTTTAGCACACCGGCAAGCTTGCTCGTTAAATTGCCAATTTTATTGTCTGAAGTTCTTTTAGATAAAATTATAGTTCTCTCAAATCTTTTGACGTTCAATATTGGAAAATCCGAACGCGATTTGTAAGCCAAAGCTATAAATCGATATACCGTTATGAGTGAACATTTTCAGAATTTTGAAATATGTGTTCCGTAGAATTGATTTAAAAGAAAACTCACTTTTGAATACTAATCATGAAACAAGTCAATTTACAATTTTTAATTTTTAACTTTTATAAGAAATTGGCAGCGCATGCTGATGACGTCAATGTTGTGACACGCTCAACCTCAGATGCCGTAGGAGCATTTTTGAGCAAAGAAGCTGAAGCAAACCAGATAGGCTTACCAATTAATGAGACAAAAACTGAAAACATAGCCGTAGGAGACTATAACCTTGAAAGTATGGATAAGTCTGTTAATCTTGGAGCCAATCTGAATAGAAGAGGTACCGAAAGGACCAGGCTGGATACCACACAAACACCATAAATAAAGTCTTTCACTCTATACTTCCCATTTTAAGGTCCTGAGTAATGCACAGGCAAATAAGCTTCATATTTACAAATCACTTATTAAACTTGTGCTGTTATATGGAAATGAAGCATGGACCCTGACGAGCAAACCCGAAAAGGTAGTGAATACGAGGACGGTTCAATAAGTACCCGTGTTAGAAATGAAGACACCATTTTTCAAAAAAAAATATTATTTTTATTTTTCAACATAGTCCTCTTTTGGAAAGATAAACTTCTCCCAACGTTTCTGCCATTTTTCTAAGCCCTCTAAAAAATAGGATTTGTCGAGCTCTCCAAAATTTACCTCTGTCTTGGCGATGGCTTCTTCGTTTGAGCTAAAAATTTCTCCCGCGAGCCATTTTTTCATGTTAGGGAACAAGAAAAAGTCGTAGGTAGCCAGATCGGGTGAATACGGGGGTGCGGTAGCAATTCGTAACACAATTCATGCAGTTGGGCTGTGACGACTCCGGATGAATGCGCTGATGCGGTATTACGGTATTTTTCAATTTTTGATCAATGCGGTCCAATAACTCACTGTAGCATTGTCCAGTGATCATTCTTTTTTTTTTCTAAAAAAAATTCATGAGAATGACGCCGTTCGCATCGCAAAAAATCGTCGCCATGACCTTTCCGGCGATGGGACCGTCTTCGCTTTCTTTGAAGCAGATTCACAGGGAGAAATCCATTGTTTCATTGTTGCTTGATTTCTGGTGTATAATGATGAATCTAGGTTTCATCAACGGCGACAATTCAACGCAAAAACTCCTTCGCATCTCCCTTAAATTGCTCCAAACACTACTTCGAAGTTAACAGCCAAATTCGCTTGTTGTTCACCGTGAGCAATCGCGCCACCTATCGCACCGATAATTTGTTGTTGTTGTTGTTTAAACTCGTTAAACAAATGCCTAACTGTGGTCATAGATGGCAAAGTGTCCCCATAAACAGCATCTAGCTTTGCTTTTATCTCCTCGCATTTTTTCATCCCAAAACAAAAAGCGAATTACCGAACAATCCTGCTCTTTTTCCATCTCAGCGAAAATCATGAAATAAGCCTCACTCGAATGGCTGCCAAATCCAAACCAACCTTTCAATCAGCCTGAAATTGGTTTTACTGGCGTTTGATAGATGGCAGCTCATGATGATAATATCAACTTCCCTCAGGAACGCCCTCTGTTGTCAAATACGGGTACTTATTGAACGGTCGTCGTACATTTGAACGTAGAGCGCTCCAAAAAATCTATGGCTTAGTGAAACAAGAAACAGAGTGGAAAATAAATTACAATAACGAGTTGTATGAATTATTTGAAGAAAACCGGCAACCCGAAAGAATATTACAGGGTAGAGCACAAGGTAGACGTCCAATGTGAAGATCGGGGACTCCATGGGAAGACTTAATCAAAGCCGACAGCAGATCCTTGCTGGGAGTGATGAACTTGTGAACGAGGTCAACAAGCGTGATGATTGGAGGAGATTAATCCTAGAGATCAAGGCGTGGTTGGAGAATTGCATCTTCGTATCCAACAGTCTCCGACTCGGCGGTGAGAGTGATTGCAGGCGTGATACCTGTCGCCCTCCTTGCTAGAGAACGCCGCGCTATTTACCTGCGCCAAAATGAGGATCTGAGGGGGATAGTTGTCCGCGAGGAGGGACAGCGCTCGCTCAACGATTGGCAGCAGTCTTGGGTGAATTGCGCGAAGGGAAGGTGGACTGCCAATTACGAATTCAATACAACCATGAGCCGAGTGAAACTTTTGTCAAGTCAGAGATCTTAATAATTGTAAGCTGTGACGAAGTAGCCACGTGAATCGTATCGATGAACAAAGGATATATAAAAAGGTATTCGTCGCAAGAACTGAGTAGCAGAAATCAAACGGAAAACCGACGGAATGCTGGTCTGGCTCGGTCGACGAAGACAGTTTATCGGTGCTTGGATTTCAAAATTTTTGAACGCGGTGTCGATGCATTCAGATAGGTAAAAATACGAGAAGGGCTATAATGCTACAACGGAGAGAAGACGAAAAGGCTGAAACTTTTCCTGAAAATCCGAGAGCTAATGAAAATTTTGCAGGAAAAACTAAGAAACTTCAGATTAAAAGTCCAGTAAAAACGCTGAATGGTGAAAAGCTTTAACAATCGAAAGAAAGCTAAGTTGGCAAGAGTATAACATAGTATATTCAGATAGTACGTGTACTCAACTTGGGCTCTAGGAAAAATCCAAACGTCACTCTCCAATCATTCTTCAGCAGATACGTATGTAGTTAGGTAAGAACTTGCTTAACAGCAATATAATTGTATAATATCTCTGTCGGACGATAAGCTATTAAAAGCAAGACAAGATGTTTCTGGCTGGATATAACAATGTATGGATACACAGTTTAGAGGTATCCATCTTCTTCTTTTTCCTCAAGGATACTGCTCTGTACACTGCCATAAGCAAACTTGAACATTTTAAAGGAAGCTTAACCAAACAGTAGTCCGCGTGGCTTAGTGGCTAGAGCACTATGCCTGTAAGCCGAAGGTCTCTGGTTCAAGTCTCGTTGGCGTCAACGAGATTTAGTTTGAGTGGTTCTTCAGACGGACTATAAGCCTGTTCAGTTATGATACGTGCTGGTTTAAAATCAGAACGTATCGCAGCTGGGTGGAGGGACACACGGCCAAAGCGTGATAATGATAATATCACCTTGTGGAGTGCCGGTACATTAGATCATGATAATGAGATACTCAAACTATCTCTAAGCGAAGGCCCGAAAGGGGCTGTAGGGCGACGAAGAAGAAGACTACCAAACCGGACTGTATTAGTTGTTTCAAATAATGTTGTGTAATAAGAAAGATGTAATAAAGTATAGCGGTAATTTGTAAATTACTGCGTAAAGTCACAGTGAAGGTTAAGGCTAGGAAACTCATTTGTAATGCAATTGATATATTTGAATCCGCTAGCAAGGCAGCTTTTAACTCGCATGCCACCACGTATACGACGTTAATGCCACAGCATCAATCACATATTTAGTAGTCTTTTCAACAGCCGGTTGAAATATCAAACTATCGATCAGCCAGCGGTAAACTATCAAAGGGGATTTGCATTTGCCCTTCTTCTTATTCTTCGTAGCGCTACAGCCTTTCTCAGGCCCTCGCATTCTGCAAATATCATCTCCAATTGCCTGGGTCCGTTGACCATATCTTCCAATTCTGAAACCTGAGCAGCGATGAATTGTATTCATTGACCGAGTCAAATCAGCATTTCCTCGGCATTCCTACTGGTCTCCACCCTCCAATTTTCCCAAAGATTACCTTTTTTGATATTTGTTGATCCTCCATACGATTCATGTGGCAAGCCCATTGCAGTTTCCACAGTCTTACACTCTTTGAGACCTCCATTGGTCCCCGTCTAGCTTCCCCCCTATTATTCGCCTCAGGACCCGTCGCTCAAAGGCGTTCAATATATTTGCGGATGCTTGGGTTAGGGTCCATGCATAGTTATCGAGAGTACTGGATCCTGCCAGCCGCGAGAGTCGAAGCAATTAGCAACCTTCGCTAAAGTTGTGGGAACTTGATATGTTTTTGTTTTTGCACTTAATTCACTTCTAAACACGTTCACTTTTATAAAGTTTTTAATTTTGAAGATCACGTGTAGAAAATCAGCACTTTTTTTTATTAAAAACTTACGAATTTTCCATCGGCTTTGACAGATGAGTTTTCTCGCAGTTTTCTCGCCTCTACGAGTTTCATCAGCTTTGACGTTCGAGTTTTCTGTGAGAGAACGTTTGTTGTGTTGTACTCAAACTTTTCTACGAATGATAACAAATGCGCGATCGTGTGCACGTGAAATGAAATTTTGTCGGTGTGGTCGGGTGTCAGTGGGGAAAGTGAGGTAGTTTTTCTTGACTGCGTCATGAACTTTGTTTTATTCTCATTGATTTGTAGTCCTATTAGTTTTGCTTTGCCGTCGAGTCTTAGGAATAGTTGTTTGGCTATTGTCCCCATGTTTATTTATTTATTAAAAAAATCAACTTGCAGACTAGTAGTCCAATTACAAGTCAATTAATAGATAAATACAAATATACGACTACAAAATATGGAAGAAATTAAGGAAAAAGGATCACAATACGATACAAAAATTAAGACGTATAGGAGTATTTATAAATTTGATTTTTCATTGAAGTTTTGAGAAGGCCAAGGGAGAGTGAAAGAAGGTGTTAGCACGTGCACATGGAACCTGAAATTAAAGCGAGGATCTATTAGGGCGAGCAGCGTCGAATGTATTAATTTGCCTGCATACATTTTGAGGTAAAAGACTATGATGAAGAAGCTTGAACAAAAGACATTCTTCAAGAAAAAATCGCCTGGACTCGATGGTAGGAGGGTTCAAAATATGTAGTCAGTCATCATAAGGGGAGTAAGGAAGGCTGAATTTGAAGGATAGAGACCGTGTGGATCTGCGTTGAACTGGCTCAAGAGCACCGATGTGCTTTCTGTGGAATGGACTCCAAATTTGGGAGCAGTAGCATAGGCCACTATTTGGCACGACTTATATAGTAATGTACCTCCTCTATCGACAAGTAGCTTTCTTGTGACGTACTCCAGAGCCAAATTGAATAGCAATGGGGCCAGCCCATCTCCCTGTTTTAGTCCGATATTTGTGTCCAAGGCATCTGTCAGTTGGTTATTGATGTGGACCTGGGAGGTCATCGACGGCTTTGTCATTTTGGAAAGACGGACTACTTTTCGGGGATGCCAAAGCAAAGCATTATTTGGAACAGTATGTTACGATCAATACTATCGTATGCTTGCTCAAAGTCGACGGAAATTTGGTGTACGTCTAGAGCGAACTCCCAGCATATTTCAAGTACCTTCTTAACTGTGAACAATTGGTTTATCGTCGACCTGCCTGCTCTAAAACCGCCTCGATACTTCCCAATAATACTGTTGTCGTATGATCCGATTTTATTTTCTAAGATCTTTGATATTATTTTTTACGCCGTACAAAGCAGTGATATGCCTCTATAATTTTCGCATTGTAGTTGTTCACTTTTTCCGTGGATAGGAAATATAATTGATTGGCTCCATTCTTTCGGGATATGTTCTTGTTGCAAATGTGCTGAATGACTTTTTGAATAGCTTCATGAACACTGCTGCCAACATATTTGATAAACTCCATTGGAACCTCATCATTAATCGTTTGTGCTTTAATGGTAGAGGAAACTCATCGACAACTGGTGGGGACAATGGGAGCTCTCCAGAAACATCCATAGATTCGATATTCTGGAGCTGTGCAGAGAATTAAGGAGGTTCTTGAAATATGATGCTCATCTTTCCTTAATTCTGGTTTCATCAGTGACGATATTGCCGGTATCATCATGACAGAGCGTGGTTATGGGCTGAAAACCACGTTTTCGGCTTTTCACTACTTTGTATGCGTAGCTGCTCGCTAGCCTTTCTTAGTTCAAATTATCTTATTCGCTACTCTTCTGAGATTTTCATAGTGTTATCTCTTCATCTTGGCTTTCCTACCTACGCATTCTTTATACGCTTGATTCTTTTTGTCTAACGCATTTTTGCACTCATCATCGACCCAATCATTTCTCGATTTCAATTGTGTGTTCTGTGATGGTCTTAATAGCCACTTTCACTTCCGTGCAGAGATTGTTGCTTGTTTTCATCGATGCGTCCAATAAGATGGGAGCCAGCTAGTTGTCGAGGACCTCCGTGAAATTTTTGGCCATAGATACCGCCTTTTGATGTCAAATTTTTGTAGCGGGCATGTCTTCGATGAATACGCCTTTGACATACGCCACCGATTGGTTAATTTGATCAAGTATTCAATTGATATTAAGTTGGTCATGAAGCCCTGATTTGATGCTTCTTTTTGATACGCACGCCTCTGCAATTTAGCATAGGAAGTACTAAGAACAAGTCTTTGTTTGCTGTGTTTATTTTTGTAGATTCCGGTCTTCTCTGTGCCTTTCCATCAAGATGGACCCTAAAGTATGGGACCTATTCAAACTTTCCAGGTCTCCTATGGTCAGGTTAAATCAGACGTGCATATATTTACTTGTTTGGGTGCTGAATTTCACTTCACTTTCTTGATTCGATAGGCCGATTTATTTAATTGCTGATTTTAGTCATATGAAAGCTTTCCTCGCATCTAGAATCGATCTAACCTGATACTATTTATGTGGATTGGTAGAGCTAGAAATACATCAGCCTCTCGATCAAAGAAAACGAACCAAAGTGAACCCGCTGGTTTTTTTTATAACCACCTATTCTAGAGCCATGTTGAATAGCAGAGTGGCAAGCCCATCCTCCTGTATGGGCCGGAATCAGTTGAAAAGTTTTCAATCAGATCTTCGTTAACTTTCACCTGAGCTTCACTACTAGCATTGTAACCTTGATCATGCGGACGAGTTTAGCTGTGATATCAAAGTCAGGCATTTTTTTACAGGACATTTCTGTCGAAACTGTCATATGCTTGCTTAAAGTCTTTTAAAAAGCGAGTGCACATTAACATTATATTCCCTGCGTTTTTAAGCTTCCATTTTACTAAAAATATTTGATGCATCGTAGACTATCTACCCTAAACACCACTTATGTATTCTTCGATATTTTCGTAGCAAGGCCCCAGTTTCCGTTCAATGACTTTAAAGAGCTTTTTTAGGATGTACAGAAGGGAGCAATTTATCTGTTAGTTTCAAGCATAGCCTAACTCGCTTTTTATGTATGTGATTTATGATGCTTTCCTACGAATCGTCTAATATCTTCTCCTTTGTCAAGTAGTGTTTTTGGACTTGAACGACTCTGTCGGTGTTTTATCAGTTCTAGGCGCATTGTTATTTTTGAGGTTGACTGCATGCTGTGACTAGGACCTTTTTTCAGCTTCTAAATTGCTCAAAATTCGAAAATTGTTATAGGTGAAATGAGAAATTCTTGAAAATATTTTCACCACATTCATTTATGGTTGCCTAATATTGCACCTTGCACGCCTTTGCAGAGGCTCGGGTGTGGTGTGTATCCCTTCCGACGCTGTTTGATTCTGACTTTGATGATATCGTTATATTTGCTACTCCGAACATTTCGATAAGTGCATAAGAGGCTACCTAATTTCTCAGCGTTAATCTAACTGAAATGCATTTGAAAATTATTTTGATAAGACGATATAGAATAAGTACCATCAACTCACTAACGCGGAAAAATTATTAGTAAAGAGGAAATCTAAAATACATATCTTTTCTGCTCACAATAATGTGACAAAATCTATACGTATTGAATAGAAAGTAGGACATACTTGAAAAAAATTAATTCGAAAATAGCTTACATACACCGCTAAGTAACAACAACAAGCAAAAAATAACCTAGTTCCATATTTTCATTCTAAAAATATTTCCTCTCGCGTTTCCTTTCTTTTTGTCTACTCGTATACCCTAAGAATAAAACTCTTGTGAAACTTCACAAACTCCCTACCAATCAAAAGAAAAGTTTTCCCATTAAATTCTATTTTATAATAGGGTCCAGTTATTTGAGAAAGGGAAAATACGATAAAAATGACGGCAAGTATGTAGTAATGATTATGAAGGTAAAGATGCTTTGATTTTACAGCTTGTGCTTACGGCTGACTTTCAACATTTTTCGGGGAATAGTCCTTGGATTTCTTTCCCGAAACCATTGAAACAATAACCATTTAGAAAGTATCAGTGAAAATAACATAAATCGTAATTACTACGACCTAATTGTAGTGGGTGTTGTAATTTGAGGAGGAGGAATCAATGGAAGGTTTCAAGCTCTATGCGTGAAAAAGTTAGCAAAAGAATGGTGAAAGTTGTTAGAATTCAGAAAAGGAAAGCTTTTCTCATAAGCTGACTGAATTAAGGCTCAATAATATCAATAACATTTATATTGGTAATTTCTTTTTAAGTAATTTGTTAATCTAAAAATAATTGTTAATGAGCCAAATTAGGCAATATTCATTTTTTTAAGGCTTAAACTTACTGCATTAACAACTTTTCTAAAAATCGTATGAACAAAGCAAAATATATAATATATACCACATTGAAATTTTCAAAATTTTGCAAATTAGACCAAAGAATCAAAATAATAATTTTTATCCTTTTACATTCGTTGAAAATTGTTCTAGTAACTATTGTATTATTATATTTAAATTTTATTTGGTCACAAACCACTTACTGATTTCTTTTTTAAATCCTTGCTTTCTTTTTTTCCCTTTATGTCCTAAAACTAATTTTCCGTCAAATGTTTTACATTTAGAAAAGCGCCTCGGTGTTTGTGTGGCAATCGTCAAAAATACTCTTTCTCGCATTTGCCATCCACTTACAAATGAACTCAAATTAAATTTTATGGTTTGCCTTCAAAACGGTACTTAAAACTCATGATACGAAATGGTACACTCAACAATGACAATGAGGAGGTGAAAAGGAGGGTTGAAAAGTGATCATTAAAATCATTTGACTGTACGGAAAATTTTCGGGGAAATTTTTGTGTCATGGTCAATAAATTTTATGTTGCAACTAAAAGTATTTACGGTATGGAATGAGATTGTGAATTGGATAATTTTGATGAGACTGGGAAAATTCTTTAGGGAAGTTGATAAAATAGAGGTCAAAGGTAAGAAAATGCATTCCAATCAGATTCTTTTGTCAGGGAAAATGATTTCGAAGGATGGGAAAGATTGATGATTAAATTCGGAACAATTCTTAAATCTTTATGCCGATAGAAAGAAATTTGCTGTCCATTTTCGTAACAAAAAATTAGTTTTTTGAAGTTAATGAGAATACGCTAATGAGAACTAAGTATGGTAATAATATATATAAAAAAAAGTCAAGTTCTATAATATTCACTCTGCTAAGGAATAAAAATGTTTTGACAGTTTTTGAAACAATTGGCTGGGAAAGATAAGAATTTTGAAAATAAAATGGTGTAAGAGAGAGAGCTGCTCCAAAGCATTGAGTTTGGCTCTAAAAGATGACAAAAGCTCATTTGGCGTTAATATACACTAAAGAATGACCTAATATAAAACCACAATTTCTTCCATGGCCATTCACTGGAAAGTGAGCATTGTTCTGAACTGAGATGGCAAAGATACTACAATATATCTGTCAGGGTGTATTGTAGGCTAATATTTAGTTGATACGCGACAAGACTGACTGATTCTAAGGTATTTAATGTTAAAGTTTAATACATCCTAACATAAAAGGGTTCAACCATAATTATTATTAAGTCATGTATTGGAGTAAGCTATCACTGACTTTGCTATTACAGATCATGAAATAGAGGTTTTCTAATAACCTGGTATGTTAAACTCAATTTTCTTAATTTTGGCGCTTTGTTCAATCTGGTCGCACGCTGGCGTTAAAGAAAATGGTTCAAAGGATCACCAAATGGAGGATACTAGAAGGAACCGTAAATTGCTACTCATATGCAGCATTTTGAAAACTCTCCGCGAAGGGAAAAACTGTAGTAAAATTTCCAAAATTAACTGAAAAAAATTTTACCTTATGAAATATAAAAATCATACATGCGCTCAAAGAAAAAATATATCCCTGACATATATAAAACGACCGAACTATAATACAATATACGTGTGGTGAGTATGTTTGGATGCTTAAAAAATCCTTATATAATGTGGAAGTTATAAAATTAGACCTGAAATTTATTTTCTTTACTAATACATGGCAGGAGGGCTCCCGCGAGTTCCTTAACCATAAATCAATGAATTCAAGTCTTAAACTCCTCCCTTTCCAAGCCAAGGTGTTATGCGATGCGTGCCGAGTGGCTTAGTTAGTAGCCGGAGGGTACTACTGGTTGCCATAAATGGAGCCTTCGGAATATCGGCCTCCTTAGAGGTATCTGTGCCTTACCACTGCAAAATAGGCTCTGACGCTGGCGGACTTACAAAACTTAAATTAAACATATCGTATGGGTAAAAAACATTAAAAACAAATTCAAGCGGCATGTAACCGCAACTCAATGTACAAATAGCACCAAGACAAACTTTCTCGACGAAAATCTTCACCCTTCATTCAGAAGGACATCTCCCAAGGAGAAGAATGCCTCTGCAAACAGAACAACGGCCGGAATCAGCAAGAATATCGTTCCAAAAGTGGTCACGGTGGCGAAAGTAAGCATCCCCGGACCAAGCAAAAAAGAGAAACCATCTCCTTCTCAACTACGAAGAATAACTGCGGTCAGTAGAGAAACTAGCGTGGCTGGCTCAAAGAATAAAGGGAAAAAACACCCCAAAATAAAAAAAAAGATTACTGAAGAAACTCAAAACATACAAGAACCTACCGCTTCCACCTCCAGGGCAACCGAAAGGAAAGGACAACTCACCGAGGAAAGGACTCAGTGGGGCCAAAACAAAGTGATACCTGAGGTGCCAAGCTCTGGGAACTTCACCTGAAGGGGCTAGGAAGATTGCTGTAGAAAGGGGTAAAGGCGAGGAGCAAAGGATTCCGATAGCCTCTGCATAACAGGGGAGTATGGGAAAATTCAAGCCACACTCGAACCAGCAGAAGAACGAGACAGGGGAAGAAACACCTAACTCGACTGACTACACGACGAAACGAGGCAGGGATTCGATTACCCCTGAAGGTCAGTAGAAAAAGCGACTAAGGATGCGGCATGGCTACACCCAGCACTAGCTATGCAAGTGCAATAAAAAAGGAAATCGTAACAGAGGTCGCTAAGAAACATCCACATCGCACTCTTACACTTAGCTTTCGAAGGCCTTAAGGTGGGAGACGCAATTTGGGGACGGCCTCCGATTCAAAGGCATACACTTCAAACCAGGGATACTGCTCATGGACAGTGGAAACGATAGCTCAGTAACCTGGCTGGAGGTTTTCAAAAATTGAGTATGTGGGAGGGCACAGGCCTGTGTCTCAAAAAGGGAGACAATATCACTAGACACAAACAATAAATATATATTTATATACCTCCCACAAACTGAAGAATGAATGCCGGCTGTGTTACTCAATACGCTGATAGCTGCAAAAAAAGGCCTCTGCACGAAAGGATGAAAGGTCATAAATGCGAGGTAAGTAGGGACAGCCCAGGTCTTGTGCGCAGGTATTGATGAAAAGTTAGCAGACTTAATCGTGAGAAGAGGCTCAAACCTGCATTTAAGGTTTGGCAAGGTCCGTGTTCGAAGACTGGGAAAAGCAGAGAAATACTCTACAGCTTCAATACCACCACAGGAGCCAACCCCGGGACCTCGCACCAAAGAATCTAATGGAAAGGCTGAGTTATCTGGACAAAGCGACTCACGACACATGAGGAACTGGACTCAAAGATGGCAAATCATGCTATTCTGCTTGAAGGTTGGACATGAACGAGCCAAATCAGGCCATACTGCCTGAGAAACTGGATCCAAAGAAGGCAAATCATGCCACATTGCCTGAAGAGGTGGAACAGGAAAAGGAAACCATGGAGCCTGAGAAGCTGGACCTTTCTGTCATAAAGATCTGCTCAGAAAATGAGGAACACAGTAGCGGTGATCAAATGACGAGAGTAGTACCGGGGCTGGAACCCAAATGTTCAAATCTTCAGCAATGAGCGCGGAAAGCCCGAATAGCCCAGGTGAATTTTCATCACACCAGAACCGCTTCCGCAGTCTTGGCTAGAACATTCACAAAAGAACAATTAAGGCTAGCACTGACCCAAGAAGCCTGGATGTACGTTGGCTGAATCTGAGGCTTGAAAACTCGGAGCTCCACAGTAATTTCAAGTATGGGTCCCGCCCAAGGCAGGCATCATGATCAGGAAAAACACAAAATACATGTGTCTTTCAGATTTAATGACACAAGATCTAGTTCGTAAAAGAACAGAGCAATACCCGTGACATAGTTGTTGCATCAGCATACTTCCCTGGAGACAAATCAAACTCCTCCAGCAGAGCCAGTGGAGGTACATGGAGGTACAAAGGCTGATGGAGCATTGTGAGAGGAGAAAACTAACTGTTCCAGTTTAATATGACGCTGATGCACACAATCAGTTCTGGGGTAGCATCAATACCAAAAATAGAGATAGGAATCTAATTCAATTCATATTGAAACTTTCATCACAAGAGCAAGAGAGGGAGTACTGGATACTATTTTTAGTAGTATAAGTATTGCCTCCATAGTAAGAAAATGGAGGGTGTTAGCAGAGTCTTCAATGTCTGACCACAGAGCTCTGAGGTACGATATGAAAGGGCTGACAAAAGAGAAAACTTCGTTCAGGAACCCTAGAAGAACAAATTAGTTCCCATAGCAAATCATTTTGGAAGATAACCTACACCACGTTTTACCCAAAAGAGCTCCAAAATATCCTTTTGAGCTGGAATATGCAGTAGAAGAACTCAATGAGACAATAATTAATGCCTACGAAGAAAGCTGCCCCATTCACACCATAAAGTAGGGTAAAGATCCCAACTGGTGGAACGAAAGGCTAGCGCAACTCAGATTGGAGGTACGACAATTGTACAATACAGTCAAACGCAATACCAATTAGAATGCATACCATAAGGCTCTAACAAACTATGCCAAAGAAATCCATAAAGAAAAACGTTGCTGCTTTAGGGCCTTTTCTCAAAATGCTACGGAAACCCTAGCAGAACAGGAAAGTAACCTAAACATTGCGTTAAGGAAAGCTGACAGCAGCTGTATGGAAATCAAAAAAGAGAGAGCGTTTCTTTTAAGCAGACCCACTTCCCAGTGAGTGAAATTTTTAATGAAGAAATTGACAAAATGGACTCACTTCTGAGGCCAAGTCACACAACATACAAGGAGGCTGTAACCATTTGTACGGAAAAGCGTATAGGATGGGCATTAAACTCATTTTAACCCTTCAAGTGACAGATATATCGAGTCCTTATTCAGAAAGGACAGCATCATTCATATTCTACTTAATACGGGTATACAGAAGTAGTCTAGCTCTGGGTAGTATACCAAAGTGGTGGAGAGAAGTAAAAGTGATCTTCACCCCAAAGGTGGGCAGAAGTGACACCACCGATCAGCCTAACATCGTTTACACTCAAAACGATGGAGAAAGCAGTGGACAATTATATAAGGACAATGATACTTACGAATTGTTCACTATACCCAAATCAACATTCATACAGGATGGGCAAATCTACGGAGACCACACTCTATGCACCAACAAGGAAGATTAAAGATTACTTGAGGCACAAAGAAATTGCACTTGATGCATTTCTTGACATTGAAGGGTCTTTCGATAATGCAAGCCATGCAGCAGTGAGGCATGCACTAGTGAAGAGGCAGATAAATCTCATTCTATCTCACTGGTTGACTCAATCCCTCGCGACAAGAACCGTTACATATAAGGAGGGAGCTAGAACCATCCATATGCGTACGACACGAGGTTGCCCACAGGTCGGGTCTGGTCTGATCTGCTGTAGACGCTTGTGTCTAATAATATTTTTCAAAGGCTATCTGAAAGTGGTATAGTATGTCACACATACGCGGATGATATCATCATTTTAGTCCGAAGAAAATATGGAGGAACACTGTGTGAAATCATGTAGGGAGCACTGCGTACTGTCAGTAACTAGTGCCAACAAATTGGATTCAGCCTTAACACTGCCAAAACCGATTCCGGACATCCAGGCGGCTGTGAAGAGGGTACTCGCGGACATCCCAGTCGAAGCATTCCAGAAATGTTAAGAGGCATGGAAAAGAGACTACTTTGAAGGGGATTATTTAATTATGGTTTTCATGGAATCAGTCTCAGTACTTAATTAGCACACCTCATAAATATGGCGGTCAAAAAAACAAAGCAAACGTAAAAATTGAGTCCATCCGGATAGGAAAGTACGGAATTTCAAATTTGAAATATGAACGTTTAGTGAATCTTTTCGTCGATAATCTTAGAAGTCCGCATCAATAACTAAATAACCCACACATTTCACAAAAATATCGGACTAAAGCAGGGAGATGGGCTGGCCCCATTGCTATTCAATTCGTCTCTGGAATGGCATAAGAAAGCGACATGTCGATACAAGATGTACGTTAATATAAAAGTCGAGCCAAGTGGTAGCCTATGCGGACGACATCAACATTTTGTCACGGTCATTAACAACCGCCAACGAACTTTTCTTAAAACTAGACAGCGCAGCAAAACCAATAGGGCTACAAACCAATAAAAATAAAACAAAGCTCATGACGCAATCAAGGAAAAATACCTCAAATACTCAAAATATCACACTTCACGAATGCAGTATCAATAATGTTCGTGAATTTGTATATTTAGGCGCCAAAATAACGAGAACCGGTGATGAAAGAGACAAAATACGCCGAAAAATATAACTCGCGAATAAAATAATTTATTCAATTTCGACGATCTTGAACATCAGCTACACAGGAAAACAAAGCTCCAAAGATACAAGTCTGCGATAAGATCTATGCTATACGATGGGTGTCAAACATGGACTTTAGCCCAAGCATCTGCAAACATTTTGAATACCTTCGAAAGACGGGTCGAGAGGCAAATAATTGGAGCGAAGCTGGACGCGGACCAATGGCGAGTTCGATACAACCATGAGCTGTATGAAATTTTTGACGAGCCGGAGTCTCAATAATTGTAAGATTGCGAAAGTTGCGATTGGGCTGGCAACCTGAAGGGTGAAGACCATTGAGGAAACCGAGGAAACGCTGGTCGGACTCGGTCTATGAAGACATTTTATTGCCGCTTGGATTTCGAAATTGGAGGACGCAGTCAATGGAATGAGACAGTTGGAAGCGCTTTTTGCAGGAAGCAAAGGCCCGAGAGGAGCTGTAATGCTATGAAGAATAAGAAGAAACTAAGTATGTCTGTGTGGTCCAGTGGTTAGAGCATGAACGCATAAGCCGAAGGTCCCAGGTTCAAATCTCGTTGGGAGCAACGTGATTTAGTTCAGAGGATTTTTCGGACAGACTATGAGTGCTCACTCAGTGGTGATATGTACTGATTTAATCATATCATAGCTGAGCAGGCACACGGGAGCATGTTACTGACCGAACCAACTTCCGAAAAAATCAATACGGTCATGAAAATGAGATACTCTAACTATCCCTAAGTGAAGGCTTGGGAGGGGCTGTAGTACTACAAAGAAGAAGAAGAAGTAGTATGTACCCAAATATGGTACCGACATAAATTAAAATCAAAATTTATGTAGCGCTTACAATACAAAAATAAAAATAACTATTGCTTAGAATGTTATATAGGGAGGTGAAAATGTTCCTCAATAACGGGGTTACGGGCTAATGAGATTATTCTTCCAGGTGGGCATTAATTAAGCAGGTGTGTTGAAATTTATTATAAGGATATCTCATTTCATGAGCGTTACGAACTTCGAGGTGATATGGTCAATATTATACTCAACCATATGATTATTAGCTAATTTTTCAATTAGTACCCATCATAGCTGGATGCCTGATAGTTCGACAGCAGCATCCAGAAGCTCAAATTCGATGCTACCATCAACGCTTGAGCCAAGAAGCTGTTGCACGAGCAGAGTGTGCCCTAACCCCCTGCTCCACACGGACTAAAGTCAAGGCTAATAGGAGAGAAAAATTCGCAAAAGATGTGCTGCTCTTGCATGACAACGCTCCCGTAGACACAAGCTATGCTGCGACGGTTTCCATGCCGAAGCCGTTTCGAACAACTTCGTCACCCACCCTACAGTCTAGATCTGCCTCCAAGCGACTATTGGTCATTCCAAAGGTGAAAAAAGATTTGCGTGGGAAAACACTTAGCGACGATGATTAAGTCAAGCCGGCAATTTCGGTCTATTTTGACAACTAAGACCAATCGTTTTTTTGACGGTGTTGGCAAATTATTAGATAGATATGAAAAATATATAAGAGCTAAGAAGGAATATATTAAAAAGGAAAAAATAGCTTTGTGTTTCATTTCAATCTCGTTCCCTGTCTACTCAAGAACTTATTGACCTCCCCTCGTAGTTGAGTTTGACGTGGTCGTAACATGATATGACCTCAACCCATTTAATGTTGTCATTATTTTACTGAAAAGGATTCAAATACAAACCAATTCAGTACAAAATGCCAATTTAGGTATTCAATCGATTCTCAATATTAGTCCTAAATCAAAACTTCTTAAACATAATTGACATCAATCCTCTCCAAAATAAAGTATGGGATACCTCTTCCGTCATACTCACATGGCATATCATTCCATCTTCATACAAACTCCACAAATACTGTCTAAAGGTGCAACCTTATTTCAAATCCTAAGAGCATTCTTCCACGAGCATACTCTAAAACAGAAAAAACAAGTTGGGTAGACAGACCTATGCTCATGTCAGAAGGGTTTTGTACTCAACTTACAAAATGCAGTAACCAGCAACGAATAAAATCAAGAAACATGTCAAAGACGATTTTATTGGAGAAAATGTGAAATTCGAGGATCATACTATTATCAACAAAGTTGAACGAATTTTGGCTTCTGAGGTATTTGTTATAGTTATATCCATAAATATCTCCTTTGATATTTTTTTCAGATTTTTCAGATCACTGGTGTCCATTCGCGAGGGAGGAAACACATTTTTCATGTATTTTCCCCCCTGTGCTCCCACTGAAGCAAAAGCTGTCCGTTTAAGAACTGTTTTGAAAAGCTCTCATAGAGAACTTTCAGTTGATACTCATATCGGCTACCTTTCATGAAATTTTTTTTCAGGGGCCACTCCTCTGTACTGTAATCATCAATTCATGGCCTATTTTTTCGAATCCTAGAATGGTTACAAAGCCCTTTTGCTAGGAGCTCTCTCCTGCCTCTTCGACTTGTTTCAATTGTATGTACTCATCTTCATGATACCGATCACTCCTGAAATTTTTAAGCAAATTCTAGCAAAGCTGTAGTGTCTAAGTCGGTAAAAAGCGCATATGGCTCCATAGCAATATGTTTCCATAGTAATACAGGGCATATTGCTCCATAGTAATGCACGAAAATTCAAATCGCTATAACTTCGGTAAATACTATTCGATCTTTATGGAACTTTCCGAAAAGATCAATCTTATAAATAGTCATCTCTTTGCTAAATTTTATCGAGTTTAAGGGTACCGTTTAGATTTTATTCAAGAAAACACAAAATCAATAAATCATACTATTATTAACAAAGTTGAGTGAATTTTGACTTCTCATGTATTTGTTGTTGTTGTACTCATGAAGGCCTACATTCATGATTTTTTTCAGATTTTTCGGATGGAAGGTGTCCAATCGCGAGGGGGGGGGTACGCGAAAAGTTCGTACATTTCCCCTTCCCCTGCCCCCCTCGGTACTTATAAGACAATTTTAAGACTTGTTTTGAAAAGATCTCATTGAGACCTTTTCAATGACACCCTACTCGACTACCAATGGTGAAATTTTTTTTTTGAGGGGTCACCCCGTTCTATGGGGAGACCCCCCTTAAACGCCTTTGAAAAATTATTCCACCCTTGAACTTTCAAGAGGTCACCACTTCTGACCTTTCCACAAAGTTTCATGGCTGCAGCCCTTATAGTTTCGGAGAAAAAGTGCTGTGACATACAGACGGACGGACGGACGGACGGACGGACGGACGGACGGACGGACGGACAGACGGACAGACGGACACAGGTCGTGATTGCAATAGGGTTTTGTATTTTAGTACAAAACCCTAATAAAAGGAAATCCGACAAAATGTCAAACTTTATTCAACCCTACTTCTTAGCAAATAGCTTGAGGGTCAAGTTTTTGCATTAGACTGGCTTAGGTACTAAGAACATTATGTCCGCATTCCCGAAAAGGCTTATTTCCCAGAAAATTAATGAGATTCGAAATCCATAATCAGAAATTTCGCCTGTAATAGACCGAATAGTTATTCAGCACACTTGGTATCCCATATTTTGGAGTAACAAAGTAGAAGATGAAAAAATAAGACGAAATAGGAAACGAAACAAAAGGAATAGAAGAAAAAGTGTACGGACAGGATAATTAATTGTCGTCGAGCAGAAGATAAATCAACTGTCGCCAGAGCTTAGGCTTGTCACGTGCGTTTGCCTGTACAAGATTCCTTCGGGAGAAGTTGAAGTTCGAGGTCGATCCGACAAGATGGGTTTAGTACTTTTGGGGACTTTTTGTTCCCTTTCTCTCTCCTTGGAATTGGAGTTACCATCATAGAAGTAGGGAGATTGTTCTAAGCTGCTTAGAAGAAATTAAAAGTACAAGATATGCTTTCCAAGATAGGCAGAACATGCTAACAAAACTTCAAAGCTCGGTTAATTTATTCCTCCGCAATGAGATTCATTATCTTGCTACTGATTCAATCTTTCAGTTCATTAGTTCTTTAGCCTTGACAGCTTGGAAAAAAAATGAATGGGATGGCAAGAAGAATGGACTCGAGCGACTTTACTGAGCCTACATCAATCAGTTTCTACGTGTTGAGATTCGTTGATTCTTTTTCGAAATTTAATTTGCATAAAATGTTTTCTTATTCTTTGCCTTGTCGCTTTCTAAGAATTATAAGACTAATCACAAGTCTCTGAATATCCTTTCAACTGAAATCTCAAAGATGAAAACACTCCAGAATGAAAATACAATGCCCAGAAAAAGGGATCCCGACTTGTCTGTTCGACTCAAATGAAAAAGAGAAAAAGATTAAGGTTTTTCCAATTTCCGAGCACACATTTAATTGGGATCGTGGGGAATGATTAGTAGTCTGTACTGCATATATGAATACATCCTACATTAATTGGAGCCGACAGTGGCGGCATGAGGAAGACGAATCGAACAGAGAAAGACATGCTCTCAGGTACATTTGTGTACATCCTTTTACATCACGAACCAGCTAACATACCCTTAATGGAGAAAGCATTAACACGTAACAGTCGCTGTCTTGAATTTTTTATTTCGACTTGAAGCCAAGCAAGCACATACAAATGAATATACATGTGAAAGGATGTACGTAGAGACAAGGAAAACGTGCTAGTGATGGATTTGAGATTAGTGCTGGGATCAGCATTTCTTAGCACAACCCCCAGGTCTTATTGTTAGACATCATTACAACCCAGCAACACCGACTTTGTATGCTCTCCGTCTGCAGTGGGTATTCTATTTTAAAGGAGCGTGTTCTTAATCGACTAATCCTGATTTCGTGTTATTTAGTAAAGCACTTGCCCACACCACCTTGATACGAATACCTACTGCATTATTAAATTAATTAAACATGAGCATTCGCTATAATACAGATTTAAGACCCACCGATATTCAACGTTTCTACGCACCCTGCCCTTTTTCGAAAATATTTGCGAGATTGATGGTATTTTGAGGGTGTGTTCATAGGAAGTGGTGGTAGTGGTATTGAAAGAAAAATAATGATTGAAGCTGTAACGTGATGAAAAGGGGTAATGATTAATCTGATAGACGTGATGAGAACAATATTCCAACAACAGAGAATACTAATTTGATTTTCATTGTTGCTGAAGGTGATCAAAAAGTGTAATGAATTACTTTCCGCAAGGTGATATGTGAATGATTTTATGCGAAAATCGCATTTTGGCTCTCGGGTTGTAATGGAAAACAGTTGTACATTTTAAGTTACTTGGTGGAATGGAGAAAGTGATTAGTCGTTAATGAAATTTGCAAATGGTACACGTTTAATTAGGTTTACGAAGACTAAAGTGTTCGAAAATAATATTCTTCCTAAATTTTCAACCAAATTTTAACTTGATTCGACTTTGATTATTATTAAAGCATCAGACCCAAAAATATAGGAGTATTCAGAAAGACAGATCGGAAATTCGTCAACCCATGCTCGAAAAAAAACCACTGAAACAAATCCTAGATCGATAAACTGTAACAAACCCTAGATCTACTGTATAATCGACGGAATCGTAGGGCGATTTTGTTATGCTCAGTATTTTTTTTAAAGCAGGCTTTGGTTGCCTACTTTTTAGTATTTTCTATGCTAAGATCCAGGGATGTTCACAGGGAAAATAAAATTCGCATATAAAAGTCACTACCTGTGCTGCTGTATGAATGTAAAACCAGGACTCTGACAAATGTTTCCGAGAAGGCGCTGGATATATTCAAATGCAAAGTGCAACGGATATATAACCCAGTAGAACAGGAAGCAGGGTTGAGACTTGATTGCATCGATGAGTTGTATAATCTATATGACGATCCACCTGTATCCACATGCATGAAGCTACGCAAACTACAATGGGCAGGACATGTGGCGACGATGGAAGAGAATAGGATTACCAGACGACCGTTTAGGCGTAAAGCACAAGGGAAACGTCCAGTTGGGAAACAAAGGAAACGGTAAGAAGATTCAGTTGATGCTGGTACCAGACCCCTGCTTGGAATTTCCAGTTGGCGAATAAGGTCACAAAAACGCGACAATTGAAGGCGACTACTACTGATGGTCAAGGCCCGAATTGGAGCTATGCCATAAATAATGATGGATGGGCTTTAAAATATATCGACTCAGCAAAGAAAAGACGTAGTTTGTATGGGTTCCTGCTAAGACTAGGCCTAACCCCACGGTCACTCATAGACAGGAATTATTACAATACGCCAATCAGCACCCCATATCTATTATAATAGGCTCCCAGTACCTCTTCATTCAGGATACCCGCAACACAACTGGTGTGTGCTCAGAACTACTTTCGACGGTATTTCAACCAAAATCACCACCTTTCAGGCAGGATAGGAGTGTACGGGTGATGGTTTTGTGAGCTTCCTTTGACGGTTTTGTGAGCTTCCTTTAATCCGTGGTACACATCAAAGTACTGCTCAGCTTTTTGTGACACTCTGTCTGAGTATCACTTTCTGTATGGCTCCTGTATCAAAGTAGGTGGCCTCACCACGGGTGGGATGGGACGGTCTTCTCCAAAGACTGCTAGCGTCGGAAAATTTCCATTAGCGTTAAACAGTAGAGAAGAACTTTCATGAGCAGCTTAGGGCGTCAAGGTTGGGGGTTCAATTTCTCGAAATTTTTCTCCCTCCTTTCTTTTATGCTAGCAAAAGGAATCCCTGCAACTCGATTTCGGAAAATAAGGCACAGCGCGAAGCAATATTCTCTGGTTGGCAAAGTAGGGGCTTAGTGGTTGGTCCAGTAACTTTATGCATCTGCATGCCTCACATTTAGAGTGTAAACAGCCTTCACCTCCGTATCATTAAAGGAAAGTTGTAATACGTTGCAAAAATTTGTTTTGGTACAGTCGGTGAATAGTTCAATTATTTTAAATAGTTGAAGTTTTGTTGTTTTCAAGGTGTTTACATATGTCAGTGATTGAATAAAATATGTTCAATTTTTCCAAGTGAATTTTCTCGTTGGTACAATTCATTGGTGCAAATCAGAAAGTTTAGTAAGTAGAGCTGAATGAGTTAGTGAAGCGATTCAAAATCGTAACAGTATGAGCAATGTGAAAATAAAGCGGCGGTCACTTAAGCAAAATATTCCACTGTCGCTACAACCTTCTCATATAAACTACACTGGAAAAGCTAGAAACAGAGTCTACTGACGAGTTGATGGACAAGACAAAAGGCTGATATCCCATATCACAGTCAGGTGCATCAGTTTCATCGAGGCGGCTGCGAAGAAGAAGAAAAACTGATAATGGTAGGCAAAACTTGCAAAATGGATGACAGTAAGAAGCTAGCTCCCGTACAAACGTAGCGCTTGCAAAACTTAGTGACATACAGGCATATGCAGACATAATGCACGATATCCACAAAGAAAAGAAACCGGGAGACATGGACACTGCTATAAATCTGGTTCGGCTAAACCGATCGCCTGGTCTACTCATTGAGATTGGAGCAATAACAATTGATCAGGATGCCTTCTACAAGTCAGACAGGGGTATATACGAATCAAAAGCTATTGTCTCCAACTTGGAACATGCGCCTACCCTAGAAATAAGGGATGAGGACTGGATCGGAGAACTTATCCATGTAGAAAAAGCATGTTGGTGCACTGAAAACAAACTTTATTCTTGAAAAGTGCAAAAAGCCGAGAGTGGCGGTTATTGAAAAGTCAAAAAGAGAAGCAGCTCAGTCTCAGCTTAAAAGAAACGCAAAAATCAATAAGAGCACACATCGCAAAGGACTCGAACGAACCATATCCCGCTTCAGGCTTAGATGACCTGACCATAAGTTGAAGATAATGAAACTCGCGTGGTGGTTTGTCGAAGACTAAATTTATTGTCATATGATACAGGCAGGTAGGTACACATAGTTCGTCATAGATGCCGCTAGTAGTATTTAAAATGCATTATTTTGACATTAATTCTAACATCTAAATTTTCGTACATATGTATCTTATCAGAACTAATAAAAGCAAATCATCAAATATATAGTAATTCATTAAACAATGCTTTGAATACCTAACCACTGTACAAAATCGTTATTTTATGCTACTAAATCCCTTGATTAGCAAGTCTGCCGGCATTTCAGATGTTGGCAGGTAAACTATCTTAATGAGATTGTTAGCTACCACTTCTCTAACAAAATGATGGCGCACATCTATGTGCTTTGTTCTTTGATTAAATAATGGATTTTCTGATAACTTCTGAGCACCATGATTATCATTATACAATATAATTACAAATCACAACTGCCTACAATTTCTCAAAACAAGCTTCTTAAATAAACAGCCTCTTTACAGGCTTCGGCTATTGCCATATATTCCGTCTCAGTACTTGACAAAGCTATCTTCTTCTTTGTAGCCCTACAGCCCCTTTCGGGCCTTCGCTTAGAGATAGTTAGAGTATCTCATTGTCATAATCGAATGTATCGGCACTCCACAAGGTGATATAATCATTATCACGCTTTGGCCGTGTATCTGTCCATCCAGCTGCGATACGTTCTGATTTTAAACCAGCACGTATCATAACTGAACAGTCTTATAGTCCGTCCGAAGAACCACTCGAACTAACTCTCATTGACGCCAACGAGACTTGAACCAGAGACCTTCAGCTTACGGGCTTAGTGCTCTTACCACTAAGCCACGCGGACTAGACAAGCACAAAGCTATAGTGCATTGTTTTTTACATTCATATGAAATAACGGTTCCTGCAGTTTAAAGTAGAAACCTGTGTAAGATTTCCTATTTAGAGTGTTCGAGACCAAATCTGCGCCAACAAAACCTTCGAATTTAGAATTATCTTTGTTAAACATTAGCCCATACGATTAAGTTTTACATAAGTATCTTGGGATGCGTTTTGCATGCTTCCAATGGAATAATTATTAAATTGGCTCAAGTAACTCACGCTGTAAGACATATCGGGGCAAGTTAAAACCCTTAAGTACATCAAGCTACCTATTAATTGCTGATATGGGTATTGCTTACAAACATCTTCACCTTTTAATAGTTTTAGATTACTTTCAATGGGAGTATCAACAACATTACAGTTTGTCATATTAAATTTACTTAAAATATGATCTACAAACTTTTCTTGATCTAAGGAAATACAGCCATTCTCATTCATTTTTACCCTCATACTCAAGCATTGTTTTGATTGCCCCAAATCCTTAATTTTAAATTTGACATTAGATTAATTGTTAATTTCTTAACCTTGTTACTACTGTTTGAAAAAATGAAAAAATCATCTACGTAAATTGCTATTACGTTCTGCGCCTTATTACATTTTTTATATATAGACATGGTTCCAACTTTGACTTAACAAAATTCAATTTTAATAAACAATCATTTAACTTTTCATTTCAGGCCCTGGCTGATTGTTTTAAACAATGAATTGCACGATTTAATTTGAGAACACAATTTCCTTTACAAATCAAATTAGGCGGCACTTAAATATGAACATTTTCATGTAGGTAACCATTTAGGAATGCTGTAGTTACATCTAAATGAGTAATTTCAAAGTTAAGTTTGACACTTAAAGCAAACAAAAGTCTTAATGTAGAGTAACGAAGCACTGATGAATATGTTTGAGTCTAGTCCACGCCTTCTTTTTGGGAAAAACATTTTGCGACCAGTCCTGCCCTATACCGCACACTATTATCGCTTTCGTATTTTTTTTTGAATACCCACTTACACTGCACCACTCTATCAGCTTCTTTCCTTGTCTACAAATGTCCATGCTTGATTGTTATCGAAAGCCTTCAGTTCATCTGTCATCGCCTGTCTCCACTGTTCCTTATCTGGTCCACTCATTGCAGCTTCATAATTGATTTCTTCATCGCATGATCCCAGGTTGTCCAGAATACATAGATTAGTTATACCATACCTTTCTACTGGCTTTCTCCTACGTTTAGTACCCAGCTCCATCTTTACTTCATCCTGTATGATAGACTCTTCTTCAGCCAAAGATTGATAAGAATCATCTTCAGAAATCGATGACCCACAATTGTAACTTTCAACACCTTCTAAGTTTTCATCGTTCTTTGAATTTTCTTCACAATTATTTGCTATTATCCGAGTTTTCCTCATAATTATAACATCTCTGCTCGTAGTAATTTTTTTAGTTTTTTGGTTATATAATCTGTATCCTTTTACGTTATCTGAATACATACTAAAATCAATTTGTCAGCCTTCTTTTCCCATTTTAGTCTTTGTATTTTGGAAACATGCACCATTACATTACTGCCAAAAATTCTGAAGCGGCTTAGGTCTGGTTTTGAGAAACCAGACCTAAGCCGCTTCAGAATTTTTCAGTTGAGACTTAACACCTCTCAAAAAGTTTTATCATATCTAAACTGGCGGCTGGCGTTCTATTCTTTAAATATACTGCAGTATTAACTGCTTCAGCTCAAAAACTTTTGTCGAGGTTCGCTTCAAACAACAAGCATCTTGCCCGTTCAACTACCGTTCTGTTGAACCTCTCTGAGAGCGCATTCTGCACCGGAGTATGAGGATTGGTCTTCTTATGGACAATACCAACTCGTTTTAAGTAATTCTCCATCTCGCGCAAACAGAATTCACCTCCATTGTCGGTCCTCAATATTCTTGTCTTGTTTCCGGTTTGATTCCCCACTAAGCCTGGAAATTCTTTGAAATGCTGGAACACCTGGTTCATTTCCTTCAAGAAGTAGACAAAAGTCATTCTGCTGGCATCATCCACAAACAGGAGAATATACTTTGCCTGACCAATTGACTTAGTCTCTATCGGCCCGCATAAATCTGAGTGTACTTTATCAGTAGTTTTTCATTTCTATGTTTAGCTGATGGGAAAGGGAAACGTGTCTGTTTTCCCTCACAGCACACTTCACAATTCTGTATTTGTATGTCAGCTTTCTTGTCAAAAGAAACTCCTACTATAGCACCTTCTTTCATTTTCTGCAAGGACTTACAATTTATATGTCCTAACCTTTTATGCGATGTTGACATCGCCGATAGTGAATTCTCGAATTTTTTTGCGTCTAACTTGCACACACCATTTATCGAATTCCCTGTACCATTGAGCTCATTTACTTGGTTGTATGTAAAACAGATATTCTTTTTGAACACTACTCTATTGCCATTAACTATAAATTGGCTTACGGACAATAAGCTTGTCGTGAGATTAGGTATGTACAATACATTCTTCATAATCACATCATACTGAGGACTGTTTACGCATGTCGTTATTTGTGTTTCACCAACACTCACTACAGGCACCGTCGTTTGATTTGCCACTAAGATTTCTTTGTTTTCGTGGACTGGTCGGAGTTGGAATAAACAATTTTGATTTGGCGTCATGTGTGCGCTTGCTCCTGAGTCAACGTGCCAGTCTTCTGTGCTATAAGAGCCGTTGAAAAATGCCGCACTAAAAACAATCAATTGTTTATTAGCTTTTAATTCAGGACACTTATTTTTGTAATGGCTGATTTTCTTGGAATTATAATACTTTATTTGCTTACTGCTGGCTGACATATCATTTGACGTTGACATTTGTTTGCGATTGGTGTTGCCACTTTTTGGCCGCTGTTGTTTTGTCCAAAATGCAGAGTCCGTGTCGGTAGTGCCAACCTCCGAACACATATCCAGCCAAAAGTAATGATCCAATCCACTCGTCTGTGATTCCGAAACCTGTCACCTTCAATTTATGTTATGTGCTGTCTCGACCTTTTGAGATACATACGATGTCATGGATTTACAGTTATCGAGACGTATTGAAATCAATGTTTGAAGTAAACTTATTTTTCGTTGATATCCCGTGTCATCAAATAACTGTTTCAATTTATTCCACATACCGTCCACTGTAGTCTCATTCTTGGTATGCACATACAGGTATGTATAAAGAACAGTCAATAGTCATTACGAGTTTAGCTTTGGCTTTCTTCATCTCAGTTTCACTGATAGTCACCGGCACATTTTCAATGTCAATACTTTCAAGTAACAAAAAATTGCCTGTTGCGAACGCCCAATCGTCATAATTTTCGCGTTCTTTGAGTTTTGGCACATTCACTAAGTACCCCAATGTCGAGATTATTACTTCCGCACAATAAAAATACTTGATTTTTCGTTAAAATGGGACTGGGCCCATATCCTAATGAAACTCGCATGGTTCGTCATATATGCCGCTAGTAGTATTTAAAATGTATTATTTTGATATTAATCCTAAAAGAAGATCTGTCCGAATGGCGCATACTGTAATACCTGCAAAGCTTTGAGTCTTAACAACCCATGAGCTGATGAATAACTTTTTACGTTCCAGGTACGGTAGCATGATGAGCTTTCAAAGCATTCCTAAAAGAAGCAACGATTCAACTTGTAAATTATACATCGCATTATGAATGCCCAGAATTTGCTTGATCAAGAGCAAGGACCACTTGTTCTTGAGTGAGAAGCACTAAACTAAGATTTCACCATTTTAGTTTCCTGATATCTCTTAAATTGCTGCCATTTGGATTAAAAAATGACTAACCATCGCAATCACCTGAATGTTCGGGGAAATAGCTTATTCTAGATTTAGTGTACTGATATCACGTTTTCAAGCACACATCAGCTTCTCAATAAAGGTTGAATGCGCTAGAAGATGCAATTTCAAATACGGAGGATCAAATTATCATGAATGGTCACTTCACACGAGAGCAATAGAAGAGGGTTTCGTCCAAACTGATTACACAGAAAGAAAAATACTGAGAGGTGTTGTTGCCCGCTATTTCGGTAGATGTCACTTATGAAGCTGTCATTTTTTGATATTTGACAAGTAGAAACTACGCTACTAAATCCACTTTAAAAATGGTGAAAATTTGGGAGAGACGGTTCGTAAAATTCGAACATTTTTGGGTCGTCGTGAAGCACCTTGTCGAATCGCAATACACAAAAAGGTGGAAAAATTCGAGCTGTTGGGACAACTTAGTGATGTGAAGAATAAAACCCGTGCACTTCACTCAAGAATAGCCGAGAATATTGCTGCTGTCATTACACCGTGTTTCGCATAAAGATTTGGGTCGTAAGGCTTAGAAAGTTCAGTCAACACAAGCCGGTCGATCATTAACAACGTCGTGTCTTTGCTGATTGGGCTCTTGAAATACATGAAAATGATCCGGAATTCCATCGAAAAATCATCTTGAGTGATGAGGCCCATTTCCACTTCGGTGGCTTCGTCAACAAGCAAAATTGTCGCATCTGGGGCTCGGAAAACCCAAGAGTTATTGTTGAAAAGCCTCTCTATCCTCAACGTGTGACTGTTTGGTGCGGTTTATGGTCCAGCGGAGTCATTGGACCTTACTTTTACGAAAATGAGGCTGGAGCAACAGTTACGGTGAATGGATTGGCCTACCGAGAGATGGTTAATGATTTTTTATGGCCGGAATCGGACGGTATTGATCTGGACAACGTTTACTTTCAACAAGATGGCGCTACGTGCCACACAAGCAACGAAACTATTGATCTTTTACGGGAAAACTTTCCGGAGCGTGTTATCTCTCGAAGAGATGATCACAATTGGCCACCAAGATCTTGTGATTTAACACCTTGCGACTTCTTCCTTTGGGACCATGCAAAAGAGAAGGTCTACGCAAACAGCCCGGGTCGATTCAAGACCTCAAAGATGGAATTCGTGAAGCTATCGAGGTAATAGGGCAGCCACTTTGCGATTTGGTTACAGAAAATTTCATGAAAAGGATATGGTCCTGTAAGCGTGGTCGTCGTGGTCATTTACCTGATGTTATTTTGCACTATTAACAGCATACCTTTCTCTTTATAATGAAATAAACATCCGGTCACTTATATTAAAAAATAATATTTTTCTTTTAATATCAAAATAACCTCTTATTGGAAAATCCTGTACCTTTGAGCCAAAATATCTTTTAGTGCAAGGGCAACAAATGCCCTAGTATGATTAGCAAATTTTACTTTTCTGTTTATTAAATCACGGAAGAGCCTTTGAAAGTGTCAAAAACTCAATCAAGTGTGTTAGTAAAAAATGTATATAGCCAGAAAATTTCAAAACGGTCGAGTATTTGAAGGTAATAGAAAATTTCGCAATCACAAAAATTACAAACGTAATTATACGTAACATACATGTTTTCAAAAATTGGTTGACGAAGACGGTTCATTGCTGGTCGAAGGGCGTGGTCAAAGGACCGATGCTTGGAGGTGCTTGTTGCAGCAAGCAAAGGCTCGAGAGGGGCTTTAGTGCTACGAAAAAGAAACTTTTTTCAAACCACCTAGATACAATAGATATGGTTGGATTTCAAGAAAAATTTGAGGTAGTCTGAGTAGTATTGAATGTTACCGAGACTACTCTAGCAATGAGATCAGCATAGTGTAAAAGAAATGGCGGCCAATGTACATACAGAATAAGCAAATTTAATTTTTTCTTTTTTTTCAATTGAATGAATAGATATACATATGAGTCAAGTCATTGCTGGTCATAGGACATTATTTAATGTCCTTATATGCTTACAAAGCCCCCTTGGTGGGAGAACTCTCCATCCGCGACAACTTATATAAATTGCATTGTATAAGTACCTGAATTTTTTCTTTTTATTCAGATTTAAAACGAATAAATTAAAAAGTGAATAAAAATAAATAAGTAAATATAAACAAATAAATAACTAAGCAAATGTAAGCCCATTTTCAGGTGCTATTCGACTTTCTATTGATTTGATTTTAAAACACTTTGAATGTTTCCTATAAGTTAAAGAACTCTAGGCTGAGTTTATACACGAATGGGAGAAGACAACATTTCATAGATTGGATACAAATCCCATTTGATAGGAGCAAACTCTCCCTTTCACAGGCTCATGTTGGCAAACCACGAACGTCACGAAAATTATGGACAAAGGTTGGGGTGCCACTTCTCTTTATATATGTAAATATGCTTTGATTAATATTTTATCAAGCATCGAAATCGAAGAGCAAACAAATAAAAATATTTTCAAACTCTCAACACTGCTGCATCCATTGTTATCAAAACCAATAAGTAGCAACAGCACCCGTTTACACTAGACCAACAAAGACAATCTTTCTCCAACATTCAAATCACCATCGTCATTGGTAATTCGACTCCCGTCCAAAATATCGGATTACACTTCAAAAAACCCCACACATCCCTAAAATTCTTTCCGAAAATTCATTGTAAACTTTCTTGAATTTGCATTTCGACATTTCATTTCGCCAAACTCTCACTTTGAGGCGGATTCAATTGCTTCAAAGGTTTTCCTTGGCTTGTCGACAACGGAATGCTACCAGGACGAGATGTACTTTTGCTCTTTTATCTAGATAAATAGATTGGTGAAATGCGTTTTGTTTGCGGTAAGGATCAAACGCGGCCAGGCGAAACCGGCGAATCGGCTTTATTCTCCACCACCTCAATGCTGATTCGCATCATTTGCTTTTGGTGTTTTTTAGCGAGTATTTTGTGGTTGTTTATTTTGCTTCTTCATATCGCTGAGATACTTGTATCTTTTCCCGACATACCGGGTGTTCTTTAATGGCTCCCCTTAACACCCTCAGCTTTTGTTAAATTGTTTATGCTTTGGATTGGAGATTTTATGTTTTTCAAGTTTCATGTTTGAAGAACAACCATAAGCTGCAGATAACGAGACGAAAGAGATGAAAGGAGCCAACTAACAGCGGATTTTGCAGTTCATGGTTTTCGTGGCTCAGTTGCAATGCGATAGAAGTTATGAAATTCCAGGAAAAGGAATGACGGATAGCTTATTGATATTGAAAGTGATTTGTGGAGATTCAATTGTATTTTCGCAGTTAAGTTTCAAAGATAAGCGCGAGTAGAAAATCAATTAATTGTTATTTACATAAGTATACATATGTAAATAAAATAAAATTAACAGAGATTCCACATGAGATTAAATTTGTTTTAATTTTATCAATTAGCATGAATAAAATAACGAACGATTCTTTGCGATCAAAGCCAACATTTGAAAAATTACAATAATTTAACGCTTTAAGTTCGATTGTGACTCAAAACAAAACTCAGATATTATGAAACTACGTATGTATTTTAGATTGCAGGCGTACCTCAATATGAGTCGTTTCGCGCAAAGTTATAAATAAATAAATAATTTTTACCTCGACCCGATCAACAACTTTGCTTCACACTTACGTCATTTTCCGAAACTCTAAAATTCTTAATTGCCAGGAAATTTTTTCTTACGAATAAAAAAAAATTTAAAAGCTTGACTTTTTCGTGGAACTGTGTACTTATGACCTTGAATATGCTTCAAAGAACTTTAAAGTGTCTCGTTTCATAAGAATTGTACATTCGATTTTTTCTAATTTGCTGAACATGAAATGTTGATTTAGGGAGCAGGGAAGTCCCCGAATATACACAAGTCGGAGTGTTCCACATTACATCCGGTTAGATTTCACTTTCTATTGTCTCGGGTTCGATTACGTTAATTATGTCACGTGTGGTTTGTTAATTCAAGATTCACGATAAGTAGAAAACGTAATGCAGAAGATTTTACTGGGATAAATTCCAAGAAAGCTAGAAGACAGTGACATTAAAAAAGAAAATGGAATTTTTAAAGCGCACTGATTCAGGTGAAAAAGTTAAATTTGCATCGTACAACTGTCCATACTAGAGGGTTTTCTACTTAGGACATAACAGTTTTATCTATTAGTAAAACACAGATATATTTGAGATATTGAAACAAATTTATTGTGGGTGTAGTCTTTCTTTTCTTTTCGTAGCACTATAGCCCCTTTCGAGCCTTCGCTTAGAGATAGTTAGAGTATCTCATTATCATGACCGAATATATCGGCACTCCACAAGTTGATATGATCATTCTCACGCTTTGGCTGTGTGTCCGTCCACCCAGCTGCCGTACGTTCTGATTTTAAACCAGCACGTATCATAACAGGACGGGTTTATAGTCCGTCGGGAGAATCACTATAACTAAATCTCGTTGACGCCAACGAAACTCGAACCAGAGACCTTCAGCTTACGGGCTTAGTGCTCTAACCACTACACCAACTTGTGGGTATATTGCAAGCATTATATTTTATGACCGCTATGAGCCCGTTTACAGCGATCGATTCTTTGGACTCAATTTTCTACCGCTTTGGCACATATTTTGACCGGAACGTTGGCAATTTTGCGTTTGATATTGTCTTTTGTCTTTGAGCTCGTCTGATGTTGCTGGCTTGATATAGCCCCATAAAAAGATCACATGAACGAGGCACTCATTCGGTCGTACCATTTCTCGAAATAGCACGTTCACCAAATTTAGCTTTCAATAAATCGATTGTGAGGCGTACTGTGTAGGTAGTGGCACCGTCTTTTTGAAACCATACATCGTTGATATCAAATTCATCCAATTTTGGCCACAAATCATTTTCCAACATAACACGACAGAGCTCTCCATTGACAGTAAAATGAAGAAGTATCAAAAAGCGGAAGAACATTCAAGGGAAGTTTCGGTTTATGAACATTACCCTTAATTTCGCTGCAAAAGCAACGAGATGGAGGAGCCTGATGGCTTCAACCATCAACCAGAACGATCGTGTCTATCGCCAACGAGACGGGCGAAAAAAAGCTAAAACGAAGATTCGATAGCAATGAAGAAAACCGAAAATTTTATCAGTCAGATCGACCAATTAATCAAAGCTCACGAGAAAGCTGAGAAGATTGAGAGAGAAAACAAAGAATTCAGACTTCGGATCCAATCGCTAGAAGAACTAGTTGGAAAATTAACTTTTAACAAAGGAAAAGAAACCATCAAGAAAGAAAAAGAAGTAAAGTCGAAAGTGACCGAAGACAAGAAATCCAAAAAACCGCAACAAGAACTTGATCAAGAGGATGTCCTCAGCACAGGTGGAGCAAACGTCAGCATGAACTATTATGCAGCGTTAGCTGGGCTAGACGATTCCATGACCATTGAAGAGGGTACAGGTGACAAAAACTTTGAACATTGTATTACTAAACCTGATAATGGATTTATCGAATAATTAAAAATAGGGAGAAAAACCAAAAGTTTTGTCTGTTGGTCCGTCTGTCAACGTTATTCAAAGGAAAGAAAAACTCCCACCAACCATTGTATTCGGGTAAATGGGCAAAGATATGGTTCAGTTTTTGGCAGCCTAAAATAAATTAAATGAATTTGAGATCAAGAGTGTGAATGCCGATAAACTGACAATCAGAATTAAGTCATTGGTTGATTTTCAGGCAGTAAAAAGTCCGTTAGATTCTGGAGATGCTCCGCACTTTGCATACATCCCCAAAAGTGAAAAAACCAGACCTTTTTATTGAAGGGTATGGACAGCGGAGAGGACACAGTCAATCTCATTCAGGAGCTTCAATAAGTTGCACAAGAAATAGAATTTATTATAGTTAAAGGCTTTGTAACAAGAAGGTCGATTGTCGAGCGTAAAAACTTGCCATATTACTTAGTCCAGATTTATAGCTAAAGCAGTTCAAGTACCCAACAAAAAACAAGTTACTTGAACTTCTGTGTGGTGAGGTGGGATTGCCTCCAAAAAAGCGAGGTCAACCAGTGCTACAGGTGCCAAAGATTCGGCTATTCAGCTGCCAGTTGCGCCATGAAATATAGATGTGTAAAGTGCAAAGATCCCCACGCTCCCGGCGAGTGTAAATTGGCTCAGGCGGAGCCAAATGAAAAATTATATTGTGTGAATTGCGGTGTCTTTGTTCATCTAGCATCATATCGAGGATGCCCCCAGTATCAAGATCCAAAATAAAGTCAAATACATCGTAGTGTAATAACTACCAACTTCATCAAGCACGGGGTGTCATTTGCACTTGCTGCTAGAGGACCAGCAGACAATGGAAATAAAATAAATAATGTAACCGGTAATAATGAGCTACTTCTTAAAATTTATCAGCAATCAAATTCTTTATCGGAGAGAATCGATAAACAGGATTCTAAAATCAAGTTTGTTTTTCAGCGTTTTGGGTTTTCAAATGCGTCAAAATAAGTTGTCATCCAGTCATATTCCCAACTTTATTGTGAGTCTAAATCGACGTTACTGCTTCTTGAAATTCCTTGTCGAGCGAAAGCCTAACATCATCCTTTTCACTGAGACCCACCTCAATTCATGGCACTCCATGACATTCAAGATTTTGAATCCGTAAGAAATGATCGGGTAATAGGTGGTGCGGGAAGTGGTGAGAAGACTATACTGTTTCCAAAATATTGAAAGAGTCGAATTCAATAGCTTTAAACTTCTTGAAGTATCCGTTATCAAGATTCCACTGCCAAGTTGAGATAACTTCTTCGTTATCTCTGCCTATGCAACTGGTCGAAATGTACTTAACTTCAAGGAGGAGCTCAATCCCTTGTTTGAAATACTCGAACAGAATATGCTGCACGGTTTTTATATTCTTGCTGACGACCTAAATACCAAGCATACATCACGGCTAAACGCCACCAATAATCCAAGAAGTGTATTCCTGAAATCGTGGATAACAGAGGACGAAATTGAATACAGGTGCAATTTATATGGGTCGAAGTTCCCAACATACCTGTGCATTGCTGACGCAAGACTTGAATTCAGCTTTGATAGTCCTCAAAGAAAACTGCAGGTGCTTTCTTATGATAGCGACCATAACGAAATCGTGATGGAAATCAATTATCAAAGGGTTGATATCTTCCTCATTCCAGTTCAACATCAAAACTATCGGTTGAATTTCAAAAACCAGGCTGGGGAAAGATTCAAAAGAAGTTTAATTGCGAGTACTAGAAGCAGTGCCCTCTTTCTGACGATTGTAACTCTTATTCAAAGGTTCCTAATGACAGGAATATAACTAACGATGAAATAGATCTCTATTTGTCGAAGTTAGAGAAGCTGATGTTGGAAACGATTGGGAAGACGAAACATCGAAACAATATGGAAGGAGATGAATCTCCAACCATTGTATAGTTAAAAAGACTGAAAAGCCTTCTTCTCACAAGCGTCAACAATATTTATCGACAATTTTCGGACTACAACCATCCCTCGTTGACTTTGTTGAAATTACACCTGAAGAGTACTCGGAGCTTAATCCGTTCATACTTCATGAGTAGGTCAGCAATCAATGGGCGGAAAAATTTAGGGGTATTAGCCTACAGGACCCAAAAGGCGTTTTTAAGAAAATAATAAGCATATGTAATGAATCATGCGACGCCGCTGGTGACCACCACTAACACACTTTGCTGCTAGGTGGCCTGTCATTTCACGTTGGTTGCGACCAGTGCACATTCCACGTCAATTTGGTCGTGGGATGTCAACAGAATTTGACAGCCACATGGAAGTGAAGTGTGGAGGTAGTGGCCGCTACCCATGCGGAAGTCCCGGAGTGTGCCGACAGTTCAGGCAAATTCAACTCAACTAAATGATGGTGAGTATTGTCAACTCGAATGAGTATACCGACGTCATACGCTATAATACACTTCCCATTTATTTTCCCGAACCCAGTGTACAACTTGGAGGTGAGCGTGAATATTCGTGGGCAGGCTAATCCAGACAGAACACCGAGCGCCGGTATATGCAGCCAAAGCGGTGTCAACAAGCATCTGTACCGGGGATTTCGAGGACTTCAAGCGCGAGATGAAGGCATCAGGTAGTTCAAGTAATCCGATTTATTTAACATTTGAATGGGACAGCATACTGTTTTAACACTGACATCTATTGAAAATTCGTTCGGAACATCGGCACACGAAATTCCCGCGGCCGGACACCTGGTAGTTTTTGGACTTCCTGCTGAGTTCAATTGCTCTGAAACAAGATTACGTATCGAAAAAGGTTTTGCTACCTTTTTGTCTGCTACCTTTTTGTCTAAAGATTCACTTATTCAGGCACCAAAACCTTAACATAAATTCATGGCATTTAAGAATTTCGGGGAATTGAGTCATCGTCCGTTGTTAGTAGATCTCACAATTGAAGACCAATCAAGACTAAAAGTAATTTACGGTTTCGCTGAAGATTTCCAGGCTGTCGATCTAGATTCAGCCGCGGTGTATAACATATATCGTCCTAAGCATACTCAGGGTTCGATAGTATTACATTGTAAAGTGACTCTTCCCAATTCAAGTGGCATGCAACTGCTACTTTGTTATGATAATGAGAGTGTTTATGTAACAACTAGTGGTCGTGTATCCACAAATATTGTGCTGCAGTGGGGCGAAATGCCAACGTCAGTGGCATATAATTGGAAATGGTCAAATAATGGCTGGGGCAACAAGGCAATTGAAATTCGTTCCGTTGAGACAGGACATTTAGATGGCGTATTTATGCATAAGAAAGCGCAACGTTTAAAGTTCTTGTGCGTGCGGAACGACGAAGTGTTCTCCAGCAGTGCCAAAGGTGCTTCATCGTGTTAGATATACTTCATGACGCTCAATAAGTCGGGAATGGCTAATTGTTTAAACAATTTATCAAAGTTCTAATGTGGATATTCATACCTGAGAAATGAAGTGAGAAGAAAATAGAGAAAATTGGTGAAAGCATAAAGTTCTGAACAATTTTCCGCTTCACGTACAAGTCGCGCGTACGTTGTCCAAACAATGCGTTTAAGATGCAAGAACAAAAATATTTCCTCTTCCTATTTTGTTACATAAGCATGTTCTCATTTCACTTTTTTTATACATACATACAAATATATACTATTATTATATAATATGTAAAGGAACGCCATTTATACACAAATACAATTTTTACAAGATACGTGAGAAATATTTAGATGAAATACGAAATTATATATATATATATATATATATATATATATATATATATATATATATATATATATATATATATATATCATAAATTAATTCAAAATTTGCAAACATTAAAAGTCGTAGTCTACGGTACCAAATAAGTTTTCTAAAGAAAAACAAAATATTAGCATTAATTATATAAACCAGAAAAAGAAAGGTAAAACGCGCATAAATGTTATATTTAAATTTATAACAAAGAAAGCATGATAAATTCAGATATCAGTTTTTTATCACGAAATTGTTTTATGTGAAAGTATCAGTAAGCAAACAGAAACTTAATAATCTCTCTCCCTTTCTTCAGTTAATCTATTTTTCGGCGTTGATTACAGTATTAGGTTAGCCTTATTGATGAAGACGAGTTAATATCAGAGTGAATGCGGTTTCAATTCTTTTGTCGCTTACTATTTTGTATTTTTGGAGAAATTCTATTTAGAATATATCTATATAAAAAAAAACGAAAATCTTTAAAAGTAAAGTGTTACCAATTAGATTTTACATCTAATCCTTTTCTTCATTTAATTGAATTGTTCGATTTTCTAAGCTTTGTTTAAATGATTCTACTATAAAAATGACAAAGAGAGAGGGAAGTGTAACGAAGAAAATGATTAAGCCATTTTTCTGACATTATTTTGTCGTATCATCACCAATTATTACGTAAATGAAAATATTTTTTTGTAAATTTGAATTTTTTTCGATAAACATACAAATTTAATCGTAAAATAGGAATTTAATGCTGAGTGTTTATTATCTATTGTTTAAGATAAATTTGATTTAATGCATATATTCATATGATTTCTAAAATTACCATTTTAATTATGTTTTTGTTAATTTCTTGTAGTAGTTTCCTTGAAATTATTCACATTTAATACAAGACACTGCGGTGTAGACTATGTCATCTATGAAAGTTTTTTTATATATATTTTACATTGATATTGAATTGTAAATAAAGGGTTAGCATTACTTTTATAAAAGCAAATATTGTACTGAAGAAAAATGTGCTTAATATTGCAGTATCATCTAGCATGAAGCATATCAGTATGGGGAAAAGGTGACAAGCCTTGTTTAAGCAGCATTACATTAATTACACAATAGATAACTCAATAATAATTAGCTTGATTAATTTGATATAAAGTAAATATGAAAAGAAAATGAATAAAACTATGAATTGCTAAACTCTAATAACGACTTTCCTTTCCAGTGGTTCTTCTTTTCAGCGGAAAATGAGGTGCAGGGTAGGTATGCCGTCGCGAGGGTAGGGTTTGAGAAAATCCGCTGAGGTCGGTTTCGCGTCGCGCGCGGTACGCGGTACCTTTGTTGTTTTGCCTTTTTATTAGCGTAGCTTTCGTCGGGTTGAGTTAACGTAGTATACTTTTCGGTACCGCGTCGGAAATTCCAGAACGCGAAGTAAAAATTAGATTTTTGTTCTTGACTGGTTGATGAATAAATACGGAGTAACGTAAAATAGGTTTCCTCTCCGTATGGTTTTGTTTTGGTGACGCGTTTGAAAACGGGCATGTATTGGTGGCTGAAGATTGTAAATGAGCGTAATCCATTCGGAGACCCGCGACCGAAATCCTCTCCGATCTAGCTGGCCGACAAGCAGCCACCGCGTGAATGGATTACGGCGCACGGATTGGTTGACCGGTGGGTCCCATCCGTTGGCACTACTCAGACTTAACGTCTAGAACCGATGAGGGGTCGGTTCCTCGTTCGCGCGTAGACATAAAATCATTACACATATGCCGTAAGAAGTTTCGATTGAAGGTATCTAATATTGAGATAAATCATCTCGATAGGTCTGGTATCGAAGTTGATAGCACGACTTCGGATAGAAATGGAAACAGGATTATTTGTAATGGATTACAAAAACTTGCCCTGACTGGAACACATTTTGAATCTACCAAACCCTGAGAGAGGGAACGAAGTATTTTCAAAGGTCGTTGAAGCAAAAGCTTCCGACTTCAAATCAAGCCTGAACAGCGAATCAATTCCTCATTTCAATGAAACATTAACATCTGACCTGATATCGCGCTTGAATCTTATTGATTATTTTGTCACCTATGAAGACTTGTGTTTCATATTTGGCAAGATAACAACAAGAAATCATATGGTACTGATGGTATTCTAAATGTGGTTATCTCACATTTGCCGGAGGTTGCTATTAGGAATTATTGCATATTGTTCAACAACATATTGAGCAATTCATATTTCCCAAATGAGTGGAAAAAGGCTAAGGTGTCTCCGATCTTGAAGAAAAGAAAAGAATCCTCGAATCCTAAAAGCTATCGTCCCTTCAGCGTGCTACCTAATATGAGCAAGGTGTTTGAAGTGTTACTCAACAAAGCATTAAACGCCCACATTGAGAATGATGAGTTGATGCCGAATTATCAATTTGGGCTTCGTGCCGGGCATTCGACCATACATGCGATAACGAAAGAAGCCTTGGAAACTAAACAACCGAGAATATATTGGAGCGTGTCTCATTGATATGGAAAAAGCCTTCGATACGGTGTGGTTAGAGAGACTAGTTTTCAAAGTCCTTCAGGACAGGTTCCCCAGACACTTTGTCGCCATGATGTGCAATATGTTATACGGGAAATCACTTGTTGTAACTGATGGAAAAACTGCGCGAATTCAAGGTCTTTAATGCTCTACAGCAGGGAACAGTTACTGCGCTTCTGCTTTTTTCATAATTCATTCGCAAGCTATTGAACGGCTTTGATTTTAACGTCTCGCCAACGCGATCATTGGTAGTGTTTGCTGATGATCTGATCATCTATACGGCAGACCGTGAAGCTACAATAGTTCAGAACAATCTTCAATCAATGTTCCAATGTTGTGCAGTTGTATACTGACAATTGGCGAATGCAAATCAATGTGCAGAAGTGTGAAACAATTTTATTTCGGACAACGCTGCATGCAATCAGTCAAGACCTGAAATGTAATTAGAGGGATTTCCACATCATGGCTGGCGAGGGTATATCAGGATGGGTTCCACATAAATCCTGTGTTCGATACCTCGGAGTTTATCTTGATCAGTATCTGTTCTATACTGAACATGTCAAAATCATGCTCAGTATGGCACAAAAAGTTGTCAAGGCTCTTTGAAAACTGTTTTATTACAGAAACATTAATCAAAAGGTCAAAATTATCTATTACAAGACCCTGATTAGACGAGTTTTGGCATATGGATGTCAGATCTGGTAAAACTAGAGTCCTAGTACTATGGGAAAATTAAGAGTTTTCGAAAGGAAATGTCTTCATGCATGTACTCGTTTGTACAGAAAGCCTGAGACGGATTAGAAACATTATATATTGTATAGAAAAATTTATCAAACTGCTGAAGTGACAAGGGTCGATATCTTTATATTGAAACTTCTTCGGAATCATATCGCAAGATCTGTGACTGTGAGTGAAAATCCTTGGATTACACAGCCGTTCCACCCTACAGACGGGTATATTGCGACTTGCCTCGCTACGGGCTTCGGTCATCCAGCAGAATTCGTGTACTTGGACATGAATCGATATGTTTTTGATTCTGACGGCGTCCCAGTCATATATGACATATAAAGACAGGCCACCGATAAGAAGATAAAGTATCCTCCGAGTTTAAGTTCAGGAGACCAACAATTCCAATGGAGATACTCATTTGCTAGATTTGTTGAAGCTGATCGAGCTGAGACGGGACAATCTAGGTATTGGTGGCTGAATGACAATGTCTTAATTATTCGTGCTTATTTTCAGTTTTTTGTTTTTCGTTACTTAGTTTTTGAGTTTGGTTGGTTTTTTCTCCTTTTTCTAATCAAATCATGAAATATGTAATAATCTTAATTACTTTGAATTTTCTATTGCTTCTTTGACAAAATGTGTTTAACTGATAACGTCTAAATTTAGAGAGCTATTTGCGCCGTTAAGTTTTTGTATTGTTATTGTTTGAAATCTGCCTTGTATTCTTTTAAAATCTATAACGATTAGCATTGAATAAAGCACCTTTGACTTTGTCACAAGAAAGTATATGCAAAAATTCTCAAACTACTTAAAAATTTGCCAGCTGCAACAGATAACGGGGCACAACGTATGTACACTATGGCTACAGAGAGTATCGCAATCAATGTAACAACAAATGTCAGAATTCAAGAAACTCGCGATCACACATAGATACTCGTTGTATATATGGCTGTCAAGCTCTTTCTCGATCGTACATCAGATTTCTCATAACTTTCTTATTATCAATGCTCAGAAAATCACAACAGTCGAAGGATATATTTCTGCCAACAAAGTTCGCTATTCTTAAAATTGCAAGGACTACCTCAGATGTTACCGTTTAATTGAAGACGGTGAATAACGGTTCTACGTCATGTGTTCGATGCATGCAGACGTGTCATTAAATCACTCCTGTCACTAGTTTTCAAAAATTAAACCATTTTTGAAAACGTTGGTCGGAACTTCCAAAAGAAAATGAAGAAGAAGAATGTGCAGCGAACGGTTCTGGAAGAAATCGTAAGTACTGGTGGCAACAAATGAGAGTCCGAACTATTTCGCAGCAATGGCAGGACTGACAGAAGCTATGGACATTGAAGATGATGGCGAAGGTGATTCTGATGAAGACAACGTAAATCTTATTCAACGTATTGAACATAAAAATAAGGAGAAAAAATCAACTCACGGTACTGCTGGTTCCTGTGAAAAAGCCAACAACAAGGCAGGAAAAGTTTGGCAATTAATGTATTCAGACAAAGCAGAAGAGATATGGTTCAGCAGTGCTTTCATGGCCCGTCAGATAGTCCTGCACTGAAAGCTTCCAGTTTATTGGTGGTCGACTGAAATCGCTGAAAAACGAAGGAGGTGTCACAAGCTTCGACGCGAAGTTCAATGCGCACGGAATTGGGACGGAGCAGTATATTTGTCAGGCATGAAATACTTTCGCGAACTAGTTAACAGTAGTTAGGCTCGTTGCTGGTAAGATCTAGTGAACAAAGTGAGCAGGGATACGCCTTGTCTTTTAACTATTTATGCGGAAACTTGGTGATTTACGCACGCCTTGTATACATGAAGCAAAAAATATTGACAATATAATACGGGCACGTACATCCCGTTCATATTGACGCTGCAAATAGCGAAACAGCAGTCAAATGCCCACTCTTCACGATGCTGGAACTGGAAGAAGTAGGTCCAGACGGCGTCTTGGATACACTGTTGTAGCTCGTCTATCACCATTGTCTTGACTTACTCTTCAGTGCATTGAGCGCTTGCCTGTTGGAAGGAGTTTTCCTGGACCGTTCAAAGGTAGTGAGGCTTTCAATGATCAGCAGGGAAATTCCATCACAGTCTGCATATTACCCATTATGTGTGCTAGACACGGCTGCAAAAGTGCTTGAGAAACTTATCGTATTTGTATCGCTGGGGACATATATATATATATATATATATATATATATATATATATATATATATATATATATATATATATATATATATAATACGGCTTTAGAGCAGGATCCTCCACCATTGGTATGATTACAGAGGTGGTAAGTGTGGTTTAAAAGGCGGAGGCACACACTCGTACTAAGCGACGGGTAGCTCTGTTGGTGACACTTGATGTTCGGAACGTTTTCAACTCCGCTCGATGGGCTGGATATTTTGTATACATCGAAAAATTCTTTTCAGGTTCCACAATATCTTAAGCGGTTTTTGAGGGACTACCTGAAGGACCGAAGACTGCTTTGTGATATGATGAAATGCCGACAAATGAAAGAAGTTACTCGTACATTGGGTGTTGCTCCAGCATCTATCCTTGGTCGAGACTTGGAGAATATATAGTACGATGGACTATTGAGACTAGAGCTACCGGATGAGTCACGCCTGATTGTAAGCCGAAAATAAATAAAGCTATTTTTAAAGAAGGGAAATCAAAAACTAAAACGAAATCATTGTTTGACTTCAAGTCGGCCAAAGATGTTCTGAATTCTGGGGAGGTTCTACACTTCATCCATACCCCAAAAAGCGCAAAAATCAGACCTCTCTGTTGAAGGATCTAGATTGTGGATAGGACACGGGCGATTTCTTTAAGGGCTCAAAGAAGCTGCACCGGAAATTGAATTAGTTTCAATCAAAATCCATTGAACAAGGTGATCAAACGTCAAAAAGAAAACTTTGCCGCTTTATTTAGAGCACACTTCTAGTAAAAGCAATCCGCACCAGTTTAACCGGATGCCGTTTTTTTTTGTTCGAAAAAGAAGTTTGTCCGGGAGGCATTTTCCTCTCGATTTAAACCGGTTTATTCTTTCAAATTTAAAAACCCGTTAAGAACCGAATTCAAAGAAAGAGAAAAATACCGGAGACATAAAACCAAAAACATTTTTATGCCATATCTACCTAGACAGCGTTAATAACCAGCCACCAGAGCAAAACGAGTTTCTCTGTTTGATCGGTTCCTGTTAGAAGTAGTGTATGCTTCATTTTAACGCAGAAAACTTGACGTAGAGTGCAAAGAGAAGCTAGCACACGATACACAATAAATGCAAAATACTTGCGGACCGAACTGAAGGATCTTTCATTCTTATACTGCATGACTTTCGGCTTGGATTACAATATGTTAGCCTCTTATTTTTAACACAAAGATGAAATATCCTTCAGTTCATTTTGATTGAAATAATTATGTGAGTGTAAACTGAAGAACCATTTATACCTAGTCAATGGACATTAAAATATACAGTTTTTTCAATTAAAAAATTGGCTTAGAAAAAAATCCAATAATCAGTTCTTGCAAAACCGCCTTTTTGTCGGTAAAAAGCCGCTTGGTTGAACCGAAGATGAAAATAAGTTGGGTAGACAGACGTACGCTCATGTCAGAAGGGTTTTGTACCCAACTTCACAGAAATGCAGTCACCAGCAACGAATGAAGTCAAGAAATATGTCAAAGAGATGTGCACGTTTAAAAGAAAATCCATTGTTTTTCTATTTTCAACGGTCGAAATTTTGTTGCAAGCTTACAAAAATCATTCAAATCATGAATTCCCAAAAGAAAATTTAGTTGACCCTATTTGAAAATTCCAAGAAGATCAAATCAAAACTGCAGTAACTGATTCGATGGAAAATCCATTAAATGCCAAAATCATGTGTTATTGTGGTTGTAATTGGAGAAATTACAAATGGCTATAACTTCCGTGTATATAATTCGATTTTCATCAAACTTACAAAGTTTAAGAACCTTTTGAAGGACTACTTCAATATCGAATTTCGTTCAGTTTAAGGATACCTATACAATTTTATTGGGGAAAATGTGAAATTCGAATATCATACTATTATTAACAAAGTTGAGTGAATTTTGACTTCCTCGGTATTTGTTGTTGTTGTACTCGTGAATACGTACCTCCATAATTTTTTCAGATTTTTCGGATCACAGGGGTCCAATCGCGAGGGGGAGGGCAAATATTTCCCCTCCCTGTGCGCCCCTCGAAGCAAAAAGTGTCAAATTAAACCTGTTTTGAAAAGCTCTCATCGAGACACCTCCTTTGATATCGGCTACCTTTGTTGATATTATTTCTTTTGGGGGACACTCCCCTCTATATGGAGACCCCCCTTAATTACCTTATAAAATTTTTTTGTAGTTGAACTTTAAAGAGGGCACCACTTCACATCTGCAGACAAAATTTGATGTTTCTAGCCTAAGTATAGAAGTTTGCGAGAAAAAGTGCTGTGACACACGGACGGACGGACACAATTTTGGTAGGGTTTTGTAAAATTATTTTACAAAGCCCCAAAAACCGCAAAACCGAAGAACCGATTCTTTTACGCACACAACACGTACGCTAAAGCGAAGACCATAACCCAGCGACAGCGAATATCGTACCCAAATCAATCTACATAAATTAAGTAAACCATCACTGCTGACAGCTGGAAGGTGGCTGCATTCCCTACCCCAATAATTCCAACACCATGCCAACCAAGTGGTAATCTGAACGAGACTAATGAAGAAATGGAGCCATTTGGGGACCACTGGGGGAACGAGCGTATTACAAAGCAAGGTCAATCGGCCGGGGGAAGAAGAAGAACGGAAATACGGCGGTTATGACGGAAGTGAAGTGGAAGAGATGTTTGAACCCACTTTTGGCGACAGACTTCGAGGACGACGGATGTCCCGGAACGGAATAAAATCGATTGAACTATAGCAAAAGATTATCGAAAGGAAGAAAACGGCTGACAACTACAAGTGCGAATGGAAATTCAATTGAAGTAGAGAATCAGGCAGAAAATCTGGGGCACCCTGTGGAAAGTATCTTGCGCAAGTTAGTATTGTAAGTATAATTAAACTTTGGCGAAATGGTGTACAAGCAATATAGAACTGTAAGTGGAATATTAATGAGAATTTTGCGGAATTATAATAAGTTATTCTTTTGAACAAAAGCCGAAATTGTGTCATAAAATGAAGTGCAATTGCTGAAATTTTGTGAAGAGATTTTTTGCAACCCAACAGAGATGTGAAAATTTGGCACGGATGCGAGGAAGTTGATTTGGTACGTTGGCGCTCTACTTAACTGATAACAAATTTAGAGTCCAGTTAGTGTGAAGGCTTTGGGTGAGTGAAATGTTTGTAGTCTAGGAAGCAAATTAGAGGAATAGGGAATTTTCCAAGTGTTCCAAGTGTTCTGGTGGCTAATTTTCTTGGGCTTTGGCAAGTCGTAGTCTTGCTCGACGACTGACGGAGCTTCATAGGGAGCAAGTAGCGCCCCACACCCGTCTCCGACAAAAAACTTGGCACCGTGAAGCTCCGCCAGAACCCTCCAGCTTCAGGTGCGGAACCATTCTGCCGTTAGCATTTCGTGGCTAACGTTGCCATACTGTATCAATTTGCAGTGAAGTGGTTCATTTGCCATACTGTATCAATTTGCAGTGCTAAATGGTTCATTCAGAAAACCAGATTGATCATGTTCTGATCCAAAAACGTTGGGCCTCGAGCATACTTGATATCCGTACATACTGAGGAGCCAATTCTAACTCAGATCATTACTTGATCAAAGTAATCTATCGATGTCGTATGTCAAAGGCATATTCAGCGAAGACCAGCCCGCTACAAAATTTGACATCGAATGGCTACAAACGGCGTCTATGGCTGAAAATTTCACGAAGATCCTCGACAACTAGCTGGCTCCCATCTTATCAGACGCATCGTTAAAGACGAGCAATGAGCTCTGGATGGAAGTGAAAGTGGCTATTAGGAGAGTGGCAGAACAGACGATTGGCTATCAAGCCCGGCACAATAGGAATGATTGGTTTGATGATGAGTGCCAGAATGCGTTAGATAAAAAGAATGAGGCGTACAAAGAATACGTAGGCAGGAAAACCAGGACGAAGAGAGAACACTATGAAAATCTCAGAAGAGTAGCGAATAAGATAATTAGGATTAAGAAAAGAAAATACTATGACGACCAAGCGAGAAGTGCAACACAAGAGAAGCATACAAAGTAGTGAAAAGCCTGAAATGTGGTTATCAGCCCAAAACCACGGTCTGTCGTGATGACAGCGGCAATATAATCGCTGATGAAATCAGGATTAAGGAAAGATGTGCATCATATTTTTAGAACCTCCTTAATCCTCCGCACAGCTCCAGACCATCAGAGCTTATAGCTGTCTGTGGAGAGCTTCTAACTCTGCATGAAGTTTGTTCCATCATCAAAGCCCAAACGAATAATAAAGCGCCGGATATTGATGAAATTCCAGTGGAGCTGATCAAATATTGTGGCAGTAATGTTCATAAAGCTATTCACGAAGTCATCCAGCACATTTAGCAACAAGAACATATGCCGAAAGAGTGGAGCCAATCAATTATATTCCCTATCCACAAAAAAGTGCGAAAATTATAGAGGCATGTCAATACTTTGAACGGCGTACAAAATATTTTCAAAAATCTTAGAAAATAAAATCGAATCATACGCCAACAGTATTATTCGAGAGTATCAAGGTGGTTTGAGAGCAGGTGGATTGACGATAGACCAATTGTTCAGTGTCAAGCAGGTACTTGAAAACTGCTGGGAGTTCATCACTAACGTACACAAAATTTTCGTTGACTTCAAGCACGCATACAACAGTATTGATCATAACACTATACCAAATAATGCTTGGCTTTGGCATCCCAGCCAAATTAGTCCATCTTACCAAAATGACAATGACGTCGACGACCTCGCAAGTCCGCATCAATAACCAACTAACCGATGCCTTTGACACAGATATCGGACTAAAGCAGGGAGATGGGCTGGCCCCATCGCTATTCAATTTGGCTCTGGAGTCTATCAAAAGGAAGCTACCTGTTGGTACACGAGGTACATTACTATACAAGTCAAGCCAAGTAGTAGCCTATGCGGACGACATCAACATTATGTCACGGTCATTGACAACTGCCAAAGAACTTTTCCTGAAAGTCGACAGTGAACCAAAACTAGTAAGGCTACAAATAAATGCAAATAAAACAAAAGTCATAACGCAGTCTGGGAAAAATACCTCAAATACCCAAATATCACACTTGGCGTATCAAAAATGTGAGCGAATTTGTGTACTTGGGCGCCAAAATAACAAAAATGGGTAATAAAAGATACGAAATACGCCGAAGAATACAGCTCGCAAATAAAATATTTTATTCATTTTTGACGATCTTGAAGACCAGCTGCATACACAGGAAAAGAAAGCTCCAACTATACAAATCTGCGATAAGACCTGTGTTATGCTATGAGTGTGAAACATGGACCCTAACCCAAATATATTGAACGCGTTGGAGCGACGGGTCCTGAGGCGAATAATCGGAGCGAAGCTAGACGGGAACCAATGGCGAATTCGATACAACCATGAGCTGTATGAAATTTTTGACGAACCGAAGGTCTCAACGGTTATAAGACTGCGGAAGCTGCAATGGGCTGGCCACATGAATTGTATGGACGGTCATATTCAGGCTTCCTTCTTGTTGGGCTGTGTTGAGACCCTGTCTAGGGCTTAATTACTTTTCTATAATTCTTTGACTATTTTCACAGCGCTTTTGTTGGAAAAACTCCAATTTTAATATTTTTGCTGCAGTCTAAGCCAATTTTACTTTCAGACAAATTTCCGCGCCATATTTAGATTGTGAATGCCTACAGTAATATTTTTACTCGGGAATGCAACTTGGCCAGCTGAGAGACTTAGAGACTAGTGACTAAGGAGAAGCAGAAATTAAACTAAAAGGTCAATTAGTTGGACGTGGTTTTTATTATAAGAAGTGATTACTCGCACTTCTGTACTGAATGAATCACTTTAAATAATTATAACATAATTTAAATATAACATTCGCAGATATAAGAATATTTTCTAAGATATTCATCCTTTACAACAGCTACTATCCAAGTACCACTTCTCAAATCTATCAATCCGCAGCTGTATCATATCATCTGTACCGCAACAAGATAATTAAGATCTTTGATATCCTACAAACGACCTGTCGAAAGAAGTATTAAAATTATATCAAACGGCCACTACCATTAAGCTATAAACGTCCAAGAGTGTTTGCCGTCAATGAAAAATGATCTCAGATACATTTCGATAAAATCTTCATTCGTTGGTTCATTCATTCTCGATTTTGTATCTTTTACAACCAAATCTTAGCGCGACCACGCACGAAGATACATTTGAGTTGAATAAAGATGATGCGATGACAGCTTATAGCCAGAATGGATGAAGTAGGAAATGCTTTGATCATCACTCTGAGAATTGGTTTTGGAAGTCATTTTCCGGACTTTTTATTCGTTGGTAATAAAGAGGAGATCTCTTATAGAGTCATGGAGCCCTTAGGGGCTTCAAGATAACTGTGTGGATCATGGCAAAGATTTAGTGATAGGAGTGTGTTTATTTTGATACATGAACCTACGAGTACGAGTATAGTAGAATAGTCGAGAAAGGGGCAGATTGATTTATGATATGGAATGAGCAGTTTTACAACGCACAGTTGTTGAATTTTTCTTCACTAGTCGCTAATTTATGGCGGTGGCTGATAAACTTTATTATAGGAACGCGAGAATTTATGCGTGATCTAGGTGTTAACCGGCATTTTCAGAGGCGGAAATTTTTGGGAAATTTATCCACGGAGAAATGAAGGATTCTGTTTGATCTGGTATTTTGAGAACTTCATTTTGATAAGGTTAATGTATTTTTAAGATTTTTTGAATAATTGGGTGGAAGCTTCCTTCTGCAGGAAAATGTAGAAATTTATATGGAGACAGTTTAGGATTCTGAACAGAATTATCGCTTGATACAAGACATGCGGTTACTAACACAACTTCTTTTTAATATAAATTTAAGATAATCCTGTTCATTTTTAATCAAACATCAAGGAAATTACAAAAGCTTATGGACGCATTTTAATCTGCAACCCCACAATCCGCCAACTATACTCAAACTGCTTACAATTAATGTATTCTCTTAAATCTACCCTTAACTCATAAATCAAGAGCTACTTTATTCGGCCATTCCACCCTATAGCAAAATCCTACCCCCGTTTCAGGGATGTTCTAATTGAAACAATATTTTATGAGGGCAATTAATGGCACTTGAAGACACGACCATTTTCATCAGATTCATTAAGGCTAATGAAGGCTTGCTTTAAAAGAGAGAGTATCATATGGATGAATGCAACATTCTTTTCATGTCCTTTTTCAAGTGTTAGACATAAGGAGCTCATCCGTGTTTTTTTCTTTTTGCTATGTACTCGGGATTCAGATTGTATACGTTTTTAATTACAGGGTTTGTACGAGATTTAAAATTTTTAAGTGCCAACACAAAGGAAACTGATTGTTTTTTGGCTATTATCGAAAAATCGTATTGTGGATGGATGCGCACAAGTAAAAATAAATCATACCATGAAATCTTTAATTTTATAGAAATTGTTGGTACTAATTTAATTTGTGCTGATTGAGTCCAAAAGGACCAGGATATATTTTTTTTGTATTTCATTTAAATATATTGATTCAGACAGTATCAGCCAGACAATATATACATATTTCATCTATCGCTTATTAATAAATGCTTCCATACAATTTCTATTCAATATTTTGATCCTGATTTTTTGCCCGCAACTAGATCTCATACAAAGCTAAAAAAAAAAAAATCAAACCCACATCACATTAGGGACAACTCTCACTTTTCGCAAACGTAGCGTGGCGTTGAGAGCAAAAAAAACCTCATTCCCAATACAATTTCGCTATCTTCAGCATCGAGACCATTTGCAAACGGATACAATAGCGTGAAAGAAAACACCAGCGAGGACGACGTTGCACGAATGTACAGTAAAAACATGAAGTGGGTAATATTGTCAAAAGGAAATAAAGATTTTTTTTTCGTGTCGCCTACCGATCCCTTGTATCCTTTTGGGAGAACTTGATACTGGTACGGTAAAGGACAGTGAATCGTTGTCGCAGTTGTTGGTGCCCTTGTTATCCATCGACTCTACACACAATGTCCTCGTAAGAATAGGCCCAAAATTGTATTACCACCTGGTCACGGGCCTGAAATTTCCGATTACGAAAATTTATGGTTCTACCGATAACACTGACAAGCTGAATTGTGCACAACATACACAGTTAATGGTCAGTCACTTTTCGTTAATTTTCTTCTTCCTTAGCTGGAGAGTAGGATGCGAGTCACCGCGGTGAAGCCTCTTTAACAATTGAAGTAGGTGTCGAAGAAACTGTCAGGAAGAACTTTGAGAAAGAGATAAATGTGGATGAAATGAAGATCTTATGAATGTGAATAATTGATGATAAAATGCATTATTCAAGTTCTGCAAATGGTGATTTTAACATCTGCGAAATTTATGGTTTGAAATGTAATGGTGATGAACATTGAAAGAATATTCACGCTATGGGCTATTTAATTGTTCAGCTGTTTGTTCGCCAAAAATATTTGCAACCAAGCAATTCAATCTCATTAAGATTAAGAATTTTGATGAAGTGGAAATTTTAAATTGGACCAGATGTGAAATGCTTTGTGGAGCGATGAAAGCAAAGGCGGGAAAATTATTAATTAGATTAGTGGTTTCTGATAGCGATTTTTTAGATGAGTTTATTGGTATGGAATTTCAAAGTCCAACTTTTCCACAATCAATGTATTGTAGAAACTAAGTTTATAGCATCCAAAAAGTTAATGAAAGTGAAGTGTCAGTTTTCTGGAAAAAGTTAATTTCATTTTTCTTTATCCTTGTGCGTAATTTTTTCTTTACAAAAACTATAAATGCTAACTACTTCAAATTTATTAGACATAAGTTAAAAGTAATTTGACTAGCTATTTGAATTCATACGCTTTACTGGTGTAGATCGATTGACTCTTTATTTTTAGTTATAAATCTTTGGTAGTATTAAACATAGCCATAGTAAGAATCAATTAGACGCTTCTACTGTATGCTAGGAAAATATATAAAAACCTCAAGGCTGTAGATTGTTTGAATGTAGATACGCTGCGCTTAAATCTTTAAAGATTTATTGTGCCCCATCCTCACTGAAATACCTAGAGCTCCTTGAATAGATCAACCTCTCATAACTATAAAGTGCATGATCCTCGCTTGCCCCATGTATCCAATATGTTCGTCAGCTACACCGAGAGAAAAAATTGGGTAAACCCTAAATAAACTTGAGATCATTTCTTTTTCACATGAAAATGAAAACCGTAGAGAAAGTTCTACATGAATTGGCAAAATGCATTAAACTACACTACGGGAATTACACTTGAAACTTGGGTAAATTGTGCTAAGCTATAAGATACTTAGCATTATGCATAATTACCGCAATGCATGCGAGTAGCTTATATAGATGATTTAGCGTAGGATTCAATCAGATGTCCCATGGATTAATGCAAGCGCTTTCGACTCGTGATGGTGAGAAGCAAGTTCGATTACAGCCCAAGTTTAGCACATACAAATTTAAATATTTATGGGATCAGATATTGCGAGGCTACACGGAAAGAAAACAATTTCTAAATATATAGAAATAAATTTCTTACTACAAGAAAATCAAATTCTTAGTATTTTCTTCTTATGTCGATCTCTTAACGGTCGATTCAATCAATAAAATAACATATCAAGTATTCTAAACTCATTTTCGGAATAGTATCATTTTCTTATTATAAGAACTGACTTCGCGATTCCAGAGTTTGAGAATTTATATGAAAATTTAGGGTTGAATGATGGGGAGGAAGTTATTTCCTAGCTAGTGTCCGCGAGGAGAGACAACGCTCGCTCAACGATTGGCAGCAGTCTTCGCACGAAGAGAAGGTGGACTGCGCGCCTCATCCCGGATGTGAGACCGTTGCTAAATCAAAGGCATTGTGGGACTAACTTCAATCTGACCCAGCTTTTGAGCGGGCATGGGTGTTTTCAGTCTTACCTGCACAAGATCAGTAAGTCACGGTCCCCTGATTGTCAGTTTTGCCCAAGAGACGAGGACAATGCCTGTCACACATTTTTTGCGTGTACAAAATGGGTCAGGCTGCGAAGGGAGGGGGGCTAGGGGATCTCTTTTCTGACACTTCCTTTTCTCCTCTCCCCACACGCTAGGAAAGGGATTCACGGGGTAACAAAACGAGACCTGGCCCGAAGCAATGTGTCAAACGGTTCCAGGCTGGGTTCTCAGGTTGACAGGGGATGTGTTTAGTGGGTAGTCCAGTCGCGTATGGGACCGCACTCTGTATAAATGGCATTCACCTCCCTACCACAAAAAAAAAGTATTCAGAAAATAATCACTCTCCTCAAGAAAATATTTCTGACAATTTCTGAAAACTAGAAATCGCATCGATAGGAAAAATTTTCTTTTTCTAAAGTTTTCTATAAATTAGAAATATTTTCTGATTCTCCTGGACATTTTTGTTCAGTTGAATTCTTTCAGTCGTCGGCGTTATTTGTTGTTAAGCTGCGAATATTATCAGTGCAGTTAATTATTGTGTGATAAGCGTGACAATTGAATCTTCATTTTAAAAATTTGGGCCGGTAAGTAAAATGCGCTTTGGGTTTAGTGGTTTAATAAAAGGTAATCATTCAATTGAGTATTACCTTGGTATTTTTCAAGGTCAATAGGATACAGGGTCTATTCTAAATGCCAGTTATCGAATTCAGCTTACCTTAAGGAGTAGTAGTCTGTGTGATCTAGTGGTTAGGGCTTGAACGCATAAGCCGAAGGTCCCAGGTTCAAATCTCGTTGGGAGCAACGTGATTTAGTTCAGGGGATTTTTCGGACAGACTACGAGTGTTCACCCAGTGATGGTATGTACTGATTTAATCAGATCATATCATAGCTGAGCAAGCACACGGGAGCATGGTATTGACCGAACCAACTTCCGAAAAAAAATTAATACGGTCATAAAAATGAGATACTCTAACTATCTCTAAGCGAAGGCCCGAGAGGGGCTGTAGTGCTACAAAGAAGAAGAAGAAGAAGAAGGAGTACTGTAATATCATCTGGGCAAAATTTCATGTATTGTTAGTTGGGAGCAGTGGGAAAATTTTCATTTGAACAGAATACAGAAAGTTAATTTCAACTCAAGGTCCATTTGGTAATTTTTCTGTTCAAATTTTTCCGCTATTCTAAATTATCAATAATAGAAATTTTACCCAGATGACATCGTTCAGTTGATTTCGACAACAGTATTTATGCTGGCCATGTCAATAAGGCACTAATTCATGAAAAAATGCATTGAGACGGAAAGACATTTTAAATTAAATCCAAACGATCTGATTTCGGGAGATACTCAAGAATACATGCAGTTCAGAAGAAATATGAATTTTTCCCTGTGATATCACTAAGATATGCTTCTTCGTTCAAATTCAGTTTATTTAAAATGGAAGAGAATTTCAATATTTTGACATCATTGCATGATGTATACTCCACTATCGAGCCTGAGCAAATTCAACACGGCATTGAAAACAGCCAGCAACATGTAAGTATGGGGAATGAAGTCTTAGATTTATTCATAAGTAAGAAAGATATTAGACTTTTTAATATGCAAGATTATTTCTTTGTTGAGGTTTTGGAATTGGCTTCGAAACATTGAAATATATCACCCCACAGGATTTAGAGAAAATTTACCCCCGTAATATAGGCTTATCAGCAAAAGCCCGATATAATTTATTGAAATGGCAAACGGACAATGTAAGATATATCTCTTTTTTGTATAATTGCTCAGAATCAAAGTATAAATTCCAAGTAAAAATTTTATTTTAGTTATCTGAAATTCTAAATTTTTTGAAACACAACTGGGTAAGTGTAATGAATCATGCAACGCCGCTGGCGACCACTACTAACACACTTTGCTGCTAGGTGGCTTGTCATTTCACGTTGGTTGCGACGAGCGCACATCCCACGTCAATTGAGTCGTGGGATGTCAAGAGGATTTGACAGCCACATAGGAATAAAGTGTGCACGTAGTGGCCGCCACCCATGAGGAAGTCCCGGAGTGTGCCGACAGTTCCACAAAGGTCAAATCGGTCAAATTCAACTCAACCAAATGATGTTGAATATTGGCGATTCGAATGAGTATACCGACGTCATACATTATAATACACTTCCCATTTATTGCCCGAACCCAGTGTATTCGTGGGCAGGCTAATCCAGACAGAACACCGAGCGCCGCTTCTAACACGGTATATGTAGCCAAAACGGTGCCAACAAGCATCAAAAGGTTTAAAAATAGCAGGAAGAAGAACTTTCCTACAAAATGGTCATCACAGATATCCATCGACTATTCAAAAGTAGTAGTAAATTTATCAGAAATTGGAATTGGTAAGTCGGCGAATGCAAACTTTGTTTTTCCGCTTCGAATTAAAATCACGTTTTAGTAAAAGTTAAACTAACCGCAGATATCATCAATCAATCTATGCAGTATATAAATCCATGCAGAGAACGTGAACTAGATCTACGAGGATACAAAACACCGCAAATAGAAAATTTGGGAGCTACACTGGACCAATTCGATACTATAGACTTCTCTGATAATGATGTACGCAAACGTGATGGATGTCCGTATTTGCCTAGATTCAAGTGCCTGCTATTAAACAACAACCGGATAATACGAATGGACGATTACTTGCATGAATCTATCCCCAAATTGGAGTCAGTAGTTCTAACTGGTAGCAATATTCAAGAGTTGGGCGATTCGGAACCACTCACGCACCTCAAAAAGCTGGAAATATTGTGCTTGCTTGTAAACCCCGTATCTACAAAGTCATATTACAGTGAGTATGTTGCATATAAGTTAAATCCGTTGCATATAAGTTAAATCCGATCCAATCTGAAGGACTTATGAAGTAAACTTGCCACTAATGTAAAGAACGATAACATGTCGGAAGTCCCGCGAAAGAGTTTCTTTAGTTGATATCGGGAAAAACATGAATTTATTGTTGCGTTTTCAAAGAAATTCGAGCGTTTCCATAATCCTAGGTATATACATGTCATGCATGAAAATATGATCAACATAGACGGTGCAAGTGAAACATCTTGATCGAAAGAAAAATGTTTACGATGATATCCATAGTGTGTGGAAGTGATATATTCCGTGGAACGTACAAACGGGGTAAAGTAACAATGAGAACAGTTTCAACTTAGTAATCAAGGACATCCAGTTTATTTTATTAGTACCACAATTTTTAAATCAAATTTTTATAACCGTCAAATTATATTTAATATCATGCAATTACTATTCAATAAAACATTAGCAAATTACAATAATGAGAAAAATGATGGTGCGAGTGATGACCAAAGAAAAAAAACAAGGTATCATGTATTAAGTGGAGTAGTGGTTTACTTAAATTCCCGGTCCAACGATATTCAGTAAGGACTATTCCATTTTTTTTTCATTTTATATGTGTGAAATATTGGATGATCTTGCCTACTTACTTTTAAGATCTGAATTAGCAGATAATTTCACCCAAATGCAATATTATTTATACTTACGATGAAAGAAAGAAAATATCTTTGTATTTGTAAATTTTTCCCAATTTGGAGGCGAAATTGAATTTAATTAAATTCTAAGATATTGCTAAGGAAATCAATTAAATTTGAATCAATTTGGAAGCTTTTCGAGATTGAAAATGATGCGCATAAATTAATATTGCCTTTTTATTAGCGTAGCTTTCGTCGGGTTGAGTTAGCGTAGCATATTTTTTGGTACCGCGTCGGAAATTCGGGAACGCAAAGTAAAGATTAGATCTTTGTCCTTTGACTGGTTATAGGAAGAAATACGGAGTAACGTAAAGTAGGTTTCCTCTCCGTATGGTTTTGTTTTGTGACGCGTTTGAAAACTGGCATGTATTGGTGGCTGAAGATTGTAGATGAGCGTAATCCATTCGGAGACCCACGACCGAAATCCTCTCCGATCTAGCTGGCCGACAAGCAGCCACCGCATGAATGGATTACGGTGCACGGATTGGTTGACCGGTGGGTACCATCCATTGGCACTACTCAGACTTAACGTCTAGAACCGATGAGAGGTCGGTTCCTCGTCCGATCTTAGATTTAAAATCATTACATAAGTAGGAACACTGAATCTGATTCCCAATCACGATCATCGTCTGGGTGTGGATGTAGCGGCACATCATCTGCAACGCCACCAAAATTTAGTTCCGGGAATACTTTTTTTGGCTTTGTAATAGACTACAATCATTATTTTATTATATTTTTTACTAGTTTTCAATGTTAAAATAGAAATTACATGACTATCTATCATCGTCTGCTGGATACGCCTTTTTTAAAGCCTGAAACGATAGTAAAACTCTGAGCAATTTCAATAGAGAGGAGCTCTTGGATGACATTGTGAAGACGTATACAGCTCACAATGCTTTCATGAAGGACAGGGACTATCTGCAAATCTCTGACCAAATAGTAAATAAATTTCCAAGCAAAAGAAAGGTAAAATATCAAATTATTTAAAATTACCTATCGAAGATTAAAAATGAACAATTTAAAGATTTCTACTTTCACTTATCTGGTGATATTCGGCAAGGTTGATTGTATCACAAATATAAGAACACTGCCAGAAACTTGCGAAAAGTTGGTCTGTCTCCTCTCGAAAAGGCAAGATAAAAGCCTCGAAAGGAATTACTAAAAGCTGTGCAGGTTCCAAATTTTAGTGATAAAACTTATTTAAGCAACAGAGAATGGTTGAAATTTTATGGGAAACCATGGGAAACCGTAGAAATAATGTGGCGAGAGACATCCAAAGCTAGAATTGAATCCTTCAAGGCACCAAATGTATTTCTCCGCGAAATCCTTGAACTGTGGCCAGCATATAAGAAGCAAAACGGAGATAGACTGGTAACTTTATGTTTTCGGCAGTTAAAATTAAACTTATTTCTTTGATTTTAGATTGACATTGATTTTGAGGCCAACTTTTCAAATAGCAATAGCATTTTGGATGAGTGGGAGTCATTTGTGGACAAAACGTTCGATATATGGAGAGAAACCTGAAAGGACCACATCGAGAGGATCTTAGAGAAGGTACTTGAATACTAATTATTTTGAAAATTCATCCTAATAAAGTCCATTTTCAGTCAGCAAGAAAAGAAATGGGCAAGACGTTCTCATATTAAATGGGCTGCATCAATTTCTTACACCTACCGCATAGACCAAAGGTAAGGACAGGAAAATATAGAAATACAGCATAGCAGACAACTAAGAAGCCTTCAAAAATAAATACTGTCTCCGACTTACAGAGATCAATTATATTGCGCAAGGATAAGTATTTCCAATATTATTTAAAATGCCAACCGTTTATGGTAGTAGTTGAATCTAACGAAGATGATATTTTAAATGCATTTTCGGTGTTTTATGATCATTTGTATAAATTCAACACTGTGATAGAAGCAAGCTCTTGCGCCTATAAAATAATTTCCGTATTTAATTTAAAATACCAAGAGGAATGCAAATTATTTTGGGAATTTTTGCAAGAATTCTTCTTTGAAAATGAACTGAACATATCACCTTCAGTGTCGGGCTTCCTTAGTGAAATCAGCACTTTGTAGAACGAAATTAGGATTGAGCGTACCAAATGATTTAAAATTTACCATACCATTGTACTCGTAACTTTAATTTGAAGTGCACAATACAATGCAACGCAATTTATGTGAAAGAACACTAGAAAATGTCGATCAATTGTTTGTTCATTACATATTCACGCATAATCTTAAAAGTATACAGATTTTCACTTGTCCATATCAAAATTGCCCGCAGATTTTTTCAACTTTTTCTATATTTAAAAGGCATTGTAAAAATTGTCATTCAAACGACAAGAATATTGAAACAGTAACAAGGATCCGTGGGCCTTGGCTTTGCGTGCGAAAACTGGGACAGGCTGCGACGGTACCTCTACAGGAAGACGGGAGGGCTCATCCCGGATAGAAGAGATGCAGTGATGCTTGAATCGGTTGGCAAATGAAACCAGGTGGCACATTATGTTCAGGCAGTCCTAAAAGATGAAAAGGGCTCACAGCAGTCGGGGGCGCTGGGGTTGGGAGTTCGCTTATTTGGCCCTTCTCCTTTCCCTCTAGGGGGAGGGGGGACCCCAGCCTGTAGGCGTCTCACGACGTAACAAAGCGAGACCTGGCCCGAAGTAATGTGTCAAACGGTTCCAGGCTGGGTTTTCGGGTTGGCAGGGGAGGTATTTATTGGGTAGTTCAGTCGCTTGCGAGCATGGAAGTCCCAAATTCTGTGCATAAATGGCATCCCTCTGCCAACCACAAGAAAAACCTTCCAGAGGCTCATGCATCAAGTGCTTTTGAGTTTGACTTTGTCATTTGCTACATTGATAACTTTTGAATTGCGTCACAGGACATAGAACTCCTTCGTCATTTGCGAACAGGTATACATTGCCCTCATAGGATCAGACTGAAGAATAATGTCTCCAAACGTAACTTTGCACAAAACGAAGTCACTTTCCTTGGGCACCATAAAAGCCAAGCTGGAATACAACCAACACCGGACATGACTGATGTATTTGCAAAGTTTTCGAAACCTACTGTAGCAAAAGAGCTCCGCGAATTCATCTGCATGTTGAACTTCTTTTGACGATCCTTACTAAGCGCAACGATAACAACAAAAACTGGAACATTCCTATAAATGTGGACACCAAAAGCATTCAAAAACTACAAGCAAGCACTTGCCAACGTGGGTATCTTAGCACACCCGGTACCAGATGGAAAATTAGTACAGCATGTGAATGCAACCAGCTTTTTAAAAGGTGAAGCTATTCATCACATCCGAAATGGATGACTTGAACCATTTGCAGTTTACTCCAAACGAATGGTTGACCACCAGAAAAGACAAAGTACATACAACCGCAAATCACTGGTAATTCACCAATCGATCAAGCAATGTACACACCAGCTAGAAGCTGTACGGCTCTAACGAAGCATAGGCCAACTACTTTCGTGTTCACTTAAACTCTAGAAAAGGTATCTTAATTCATCTCCATTTCATGACAGTACACCACCGATATTCGTCATATTTTTGGAAAAGACTACCTCGAAGATCATCTTCTATCGCATATTGAAAGTATCTACTGTGAACCAATTAATTTCGAAGAACTAACAGATAGTCAGAAAACGGATCCAGAGCTACAAGCTTTTCTAAACAACAATATACCAAATACAACGAAAGCTACTATTTGTGACGTTTCAACGAAGTAAATGAGGAATTTTATCACCAAAGAATTTAGACGCGAGATTTTCAATTAAGTCTCAGTAGAAAATCAACAGTGAAGCAGATAAATGAACGCTTTGTGTATCCCAACATGAAGGCAGAGATAACCCAAATGGTCAAAACATGCCTGTCTAGCCAATAATCTAAAGCCATTCAGCACAATAAGACCGCAATGAAAGGTTCATGGTTTCTGATGCTCGTTTCATGACTATTCATATCGACTTGGTTGTACCACTGCCAGTCTCAAACAATTTTCGTTACTGCCTGACCTTTATAGATGGATTCACCCGACGATAAGTCGCTATTGAAGATATCAACGCACAGTTTTGAACACTTTAATCAGCAGATGGATCGCTTATTGCAGAGTACCAACTACGATTACGTCATATCAGGGCAGGCAATTCGGGTTAAAGCTTTTCAACGGATTGACGTGACGCAAAACGCCTACGATCGATTGGTCGGTACCCACAAACTAATGGCCTGGTTTAACATTTTCACCGGACCATGTTAGGAAAACGAACATTTGACAGAAGTACTGCCGCTACTTATGCTCGGTCTTCGAAACTTTTATAAGGAGGATATTAAGGCAACAATAGCTGAAATGTTGTACGGCATCACACCAAAGATGCCTTGTGATTTCTTCAAGCCAATAAAATACAATGGAGCTGATACGGATTTCATCTAAAGTATTCAAGGATTAATGCAACAAATAAAATCAGTTCTTATATTGACCCGAACGAACAACAAAATGTTCATGCAAGAAGACTTAAAAACCTGCAATCTCAGCAGAAACGACAAGACGTTCGATTTTTCAGTCACCAACCGCACAGTTTGCGTTAGCGTCAATAGACTTAAGTTGGCATATCTTCCTTTTGTGAGAAAAGAGATAAAGATACCAAAATACTGAATGACCAACCAAAAGTGAGCGGATCTAGAAGACTCAATTCGATTCATCACCTTCTGTGATGCATAAGAATCGTGCCTTAACCTCCCACTAAGCCACTGGTAGGAGAGTACTATGACATAATCAAAATATGCCATAATCAAAAACAGCGAGATCAAAGCAAGGCAAAAAAAAACAATATTGATCTGACAGCTAATGTCAGTCAAAAAAATTTAATTATTCACGACGAACACTATTATTGTATCCAAATTTTAAAAATTTAGAAAACTCTATATGCTATTAATGGTAGATTTGAGTTTAGCGAACCATTCCCCTTATCTGCTCAGCCTTATGCGACAACTGATACGCTCAGCGTTTTTTAAACGCTCGTATGGCTGATGAGGTTTGCTATGTAGTTCATCTAGTTAGTTTTCCACAAGTTTGAGTGCTTTTTGGTAACCATAAGGAGCAATGAAGTCCCTACTTTGTTTCCCTGTTTGGTCAGTAAAGATGGGTGCCTCTCATTGACTCCCCTAGAATGATTTTGAAGTTTAAGAATGTGCTTGATATACCAAGATTGTTGGATGTGCTGATAGCAGGAAGCAGAGGCTCGGAAGAGGCTGTAATTTTGCAATGAAAGGGATAAGTAATACTGCATAGTAGTGCATTATCAGATTTTGGTGCAACGGAAATAAAAACCATGTGTGTAAATTAAGAGAAAAATGCAGGGCAATCGAATACACTACATAAGAGACAGATTTTCAACAGCGTTAACTGAGCGATTGAATAGACTACAGAAGAGGCAATTTTTTAACGGTGTCAACTGAACCACGATTCCGGAAGAAGGATGTACCATTGTAGATTACTTACTTAGGAACTTTCTTCTCTACCTTCAATGCTTACAAAATTTTACCAAGACCTCTTGATATTAAAAAATCCCCGTTGGCAGCACCAGCCGGAAAGGTAAATTTCTCGTATGTAGCGTAAGGTTTCGAAAAATAAATTGGCTTATTTACTACTGGACTTCTTATTGCAATTTTTGTAGCACTACATGCGTATTTATTAACAGAAAGGATCTGCCGCCGTTCGTGTTTGGAGACCCTTCATATAGGCGCAAATATTTTGCTAATTCAATTGAGTTGCACACGTATGGATCACATATTGAAAATCGGCGGGTAATAAATTGTTATAAACATATTTATACTCGTTTCGCCCTTCTTACATTTGCTGTTTATACATTTGACAGTGGTTGCCAAACAAAGGTGATAACTTTTTGGCTTAAATAGCTCAAATAGTTAATTGCAAAAGATTTCCATAAAAGTTTAATCAGCACTTGCATTGCCATTAATATATACATTTTCGATTCTTTTCTGAACCATCAGGGGCCGTTATTTGGAATTTTTATTGGAAACGGCTGCTAAAATTATTAAGCTGTAAATTTTCGAATTTTTTATTTGTCATCCGATTTGCATAATTAAATTAAATTAACTTGCCTTAATAACTTATAATTTCAAGTTTAATCGGAATCTGTTGAGAAACTTGGCTGCTAGAGGGCTACAGAAATAAAAAAAATGTTTATGTCACCCCCCTGTATGGGGAGACCCCTTGAACACTTTAAAATATGTTCTTACACTGCAAATTTCAAGAGGCACCACTTTTGACCTACGTAGGAAATTTTCTCATTCTAGCTCATGTGGTTTGCGAGAAAACTTGTGACACAGGAACAAACGGACGGACGGACAGACAGACAAGTCGCGATTTTAGAATTTTTTAGGGTATTGTTAAAAATATTTTACAATATTTAAAAAATATTCTGATTTATAAATACGTTCATGATAAGTCATTTAAAACGTTTCCATGAAAAAAATTCATTATTTCAGTTGCTACTAAAATAGTGAATTGCGCTTGTTCCTGACCTTTGGAGGCCGCCATTTTGAATGCATGCATTTGATTTTGGACAATTTTAAATCTCTGTGGGCTAGGACCTCATCAATCAATGTGCCAAATCTCGTTCAAATCGGAGTTTGACTCTAGACAGGGCAAAATAATTCAATTTTTAGTGAAAATGGTAGCTTAAAAATATTGGGTTTCAAATTTTCGACTTTTTGATTTTTCATTCAATTTTAATAATTTTCTGCATAATACGAGAACATAGTACAGAGATTCATAATCTCAAGTTTCATCAAAATCCGCTGGAAAGTTGACCGCTAGAGGGCCACAAAAACCTGAAAAAAACGCATATTTAAAACACCGCCATTTTGAAATTCGCACATGCATGATCACCAAAACTGTAGATCTAAGTAATGCCTATCTTGAAACCAAGTTTCATATATTGCGACTTTTAGAAGCCTTTGAAGTTTCGAGTTTCAACTGGCCGCCATTTTGTTTTTTGTGACCTGACCTCCAAATTTTTCACACAATATTTTAGAGACTCATAATTTCTATCTAAATGTTGAATTTCATGAAAATCTGTTGAAAGCTTTGACCACTATTACAACAACAAAATTTTGCACATTTCCCGACCTTTGAGCGGCCGCCATTTTGTTTCTGCCGTATCGACTTTGGGTTTTTTTATTGTGAGACTCATCACATACATCAGTGACCCTTTGTACCAAATTTCATCCAAATCGGCGCTATATTTTGGTCAGAACAGAAATCACGATTTTTCGTCTAAAATGGCCGCCATTTTGTTTTCGGCTGGCCGATATAGCTGGTTCACGAACTTAACCGAAACATAAACCCAATACACCTTTTCTGAAAATTTGGTGAAAATCGGAGCAAAATTGCAACCTCTAGCGTGGTCACAAATTTCGTTATATCCCATACATATATATATATACATATATATATATATATATATATATATATATATATATATATATATATATATATATATATATATATATATATATATATATATATATATATATATATATAGATGATGCTCTCTACAATACAACACCAAAATAGATCGTGAAATCATTAAAATTTTTGATTCTGACTCACACTTAAAATACGATGGCTAGTCGGTAGCTTAAAGACTTTACCTGAATAATAATTTAAAACTTTGCGATAGACAAAATATCAGAGTCCATAGGAATCACTGCAATTGCAATTGAGCTTATATGTAGATAGCCAGTTTTAGCACAACTTTCCTGTCATTTTAAACTCAAAAGCTTGTCCTGTAAATCACATTATTTTTTGTAAAAAAAGATCTTATTAGTCATGCCCAAATTTGAGGTGAGATTGGATTGCAAATATTTTGCTTTAAAAGTTTTTCATCATATTATCTTTCATAAAATTTTAAACAATTCTAACTCGAATAAAATTTCAAAGCGTTCCCATGAGAAAAACTTTCGATTTTAATCCATCCTGGAAAAAGGACCTCGTATTTTGCATTTGGTTTTTTTTTTCAATAATTGTGTAAAAAACTTGTTTATTCGCCAGAAAAGGGTGGAAATTCCCAATGGACTTCACAGAACTTATATACTATATATGCTTTCTTTTTCGCAACCGATTTAAATGTTGTGAAATAATACACGAGCATAAGTCGTGAATGAATTCTACGTCTAGCACTCGTTGTGTGTAGACGTGTTTTTAATCGCTCCTATCATTAATTTTAAAAATTAATTAATTTTTCACAAAAGTCAGTTGAAAACAATTTTTTTTAATTGAAAACCATCACCGTCGACTTATGCGAGCATTTATCGAATACCTGAAATTCATTTCCTGAAGAAAAATCAAAAGTGGAAATACGTTCAAAGGAAGTCCCGGTCTGAGAACATTCCCTCTAGTCTCACTGCAAAAGCAAAGAGATGGCTTCTGCCATCAACCAGAAGGTTCGTGCCCATCGCCAACGATGACGGGCGAAAAAAAACTAAAAAGAAGATACGACGATAAAGAAGAAAAACCGACAATCTTATCGGTAATCGAAATCGAGCAGCTGAGCAAAGATAAAGAGAAAGCTGACAAAATTGAAAAAGAAAATGAAGAGCTCAAGCTTCGAGCCAAATCATTAGAAGCACTTGTGGAACATTAACATTCAACAAAGCTAAAGAAACCAAGAAAGGCCAACAAACAAATTCGAAAATCGAAGATAAGAAAACGAAAACGCCAAAGGAAGAAGCTGATCAAGAGGAGGTCCTCAGCGCAGGCGGCGCAAACGACAGCAGAAATTAATATGCAGCGCTAGCTGGACCTGAAGATACGATAAGCATTGAAGAGGATCCAGGTAAAACTTCAAAGTTAGATAATGAGTTCATAGAATACCTTAAAATTAAAAATTGCGAGAAAAAACCAAAAGTTAAGATTAATGAAAAAAAATTAAAAGTCCCACCAATCAATATATTTGGGCAAACGGGCAAAGATATGGTTCGGCTTTTGGCAGCCGAAAATAAACTAAAAGATTTTGAGATAAAAAGAGTCAATGCCGATAAATTGACAATTAGGACTAAGTCGTTGGTTGATTTCCAGGCAACAAAAAGTGCATTAAATTCTGGAGATGTTCCGCATTTTACGTACACCCCGAAAAGCGAAAGAAACCAAACCCTTTTATTGAAGGGTCTGGACTGTGATGAGGACACAGTCGATCTCCTTCAGGTGCTCCAAGAAGTTGCACCAGAAATACAATTTATTTCCTTTAAAAACTTTGCAACAAGGAGATCGATTGTGGACCGCAAAAACTTGCCTCACTACTTAGTCCAGATTTCCAGCAAAAGTAGTTCAAGTGCCCTGAAAAAAATACGGTACTTGAACTTCTGCGTGGTGAGGTGGGAACGCCTCCAGAAAAGTGAGGTCAACCAGTGCTACAGATGTCAAAGATTCGGGCATTCGGCTGCCAATTGCACCATGAAATATAGGTGTGTTAAATGCAAAGACATTCATGCTCCCGGCGAGTGCAAATTGGCTCAGGCGGAGCCAAAAGAAAAACTTTATTGTGTGAACTGCAGTGCCTTTGGTCATCCAGCATCATATCGAGGATGCCCCCGGTATCAAGATGCAAAGGTAAAACTCACTCCAAAGCAAAGTTAAGCACGCCGCAGTGTGATATCTACTAACTTCGTCAAGCCCGGGTGTCATTTGCACTTGCTGCGAGAGGACCAGCAGACAATGTAAATAAAATACATAATGTAAGTGGCAATAATGAGCTGCTCCTTAAAATTTATCAGCAACTAAATTCTTTATCGGAGAGAATCGATAAACAAGATTCAAAAATTAACATTGTTTTTCAACGTTTAAGGCGTTCAAATGTCTCAAAATAAGTTGTCATCCAGCCACATTCCCATGGATAGGATTCGTCTCGTCTCGATCAACGTCAACTCCATTGTTACTTTACATCGGCGTGATGATCTCCTTGAATTCATTTCCAGGCAAAAGCCTGACATTGTGCTTCTCACCGAAACCCACCTCAGTTCATGGCACTCCATGACATTCAAGGATTTTGAATTCGTAAGAAACGATAGGGTAATAGGTGATGGGGGAGGTGGCACCGGAATATTGGTTCGAAGACCCTATCGTTTACAAAATATTGAAAAAGTCGAATTCAAAAGCCTTGAATCTCTTGAAGTGTCCGTTATCAAAATCTCACTGCCAGGTGGGGATAACCTCTTCGTTATCTCTGCCTATGCAACTGGTCAAAATGTTCTCAAGCTCAAGGAGGAACTCAATTCCTTGTTTGAAATACTTGAATTGAACAGGCTGCATAGCTTTTATATTCTTGCTGGTGATCTGAACGCCAAGCATACATCATGGCTGAACGCCACCAATAATCCAAGAGGTGTTCTCCTGAAATCGTGGATAACAGAGAACCAAATTGAATACAGGTGCAACCTATATCGGTCGGAGTTCCCAACATACCCAAGGACAAATTCATATTTGGACCTCTGCATTGCTGACGCAGGACTTGAACTCAGCTTTAATAGTCCTCAACGCAAACTGCAGGTGCTTCCTTATGATAGCGACCATAACGCAATTGTAATGGAAATCAATCATCACAGGGATGATTTCTTCCTCATTCCAGTTCAACATGAAAATCATCGGTTGAATTTAAAAAAAAAACAGACTGGGGAAAGTTTCAAAAGAAGCTTAATCGGGAGTACCAGAAGCAATGTCCCTCTTCTGATGGTGGCAACTCTTGCTCAATGTTTCCTAATGACAGGAATCTAACTAACGATGAAATAGATCTCTATTTGTCGAAGTTAGAGAAGCTGACGTTGGAAACGATCGAGAAAGTAGTTCCAAAGATTAAGCATCGAAGCAATATGGAAGGATATGAAACACCAACCATCACAAGGTTGAAAAGATTGAAAAGCCTTCTTGTCACACGCGTCAACCATATTTATCGACGATTTTTGGACTACAACCATCCCTCGTTGGCTTTGTTGAAATTACATCTGAAGAATGTCCGGAACTTAATCCGGTCATACTTCAGGAGTGAGGTCAGCAATCAATGGGCGGAAAAATTGAGGGGTATTAGCCCACAGGACCCAGACGGCGTGTTCGCGAAAGTGAATGGCATATTCCGCAAGAAGCCTCGAGTGAGGGTATCGAATCTTGAAGTCACCAGTGATGAGATAAATCTTCTCAATAGGGCTGGTATCGAAATTGATAGTACGACTCCGGATAGAAATGGAAACAGGATTATATGTGAGCGATTGCATAAACTTGCCCTGATTGGAATACATTTTGAATTGGTTCATCTACCAAACCCTGAAAGAGGAAATGAAATATTTTCTGAGGTCGTTGAAGCAAACGTTTTCAACTTCATATCAAGCCTGAACGGCCAATCAATTCTTCATTTCAATGAAACATTAACATCTGACCTCATACCGACCTTGAATCTTATTGATTATTTTGTCAGCTATGAAGACTTGTGTTTCATTCTTCGCAGGATAAACAACAAGAAATCATGTGGTACTGATGGTACTCCAAATGTAGTTCTCCAACATTGATCTGAGATTGCTATTAGGAATTATTGCATATTATTCATCAACATATTGAGCAATTCATATTTCCAAAAAGAGTGGAAACAGGCTAAGGTATTTCCAATTTTGAAGAAAGGAAAAAAATCTCCATGCCCTAAAAGCTATCGCCCAATCAGCTTGCTGCCTAACATCAGCCAGGTGTTTGAAGTGATACTTAACAGAGCATTAAACGCCCACATTGAGGAATATGAGTTGATGCCGAATTGCCAATTTGGCTTTCGTGGCAGGCATTCGACCACACATGCAATAACGAAAGTAACCTCAGACATCTGTTGGAAACTAAATGATAGACAATGCGTTCGAGCATGTCTCATTGATATGGAGAAAGCCTTCGATACGGTGTGGTTAGATGGACTAATTTTTAAACTCCTTCAGGACAAGTTCCCCAGACACCTTGTCGCCATGATGTGTAATATGTTGTACGGGAAATCGTTTGTTATAACTGAAAGAAATCTGACAACAATGCGCGAATTCAAGGTCTTGAATGGTCTACAGCAGGGAACAGCTACTGCGCCTCTGCTCTTCTCAATCTTCATTCGCAAGCTATTGAACGGCTTTGATTTTAACGTCTCGCCAACGCGATCATTGGTAGCGTTCCTGATGATCTGATTATCTATACGGCAGACCGAAAAGCTACAATAGTTCAGAGAAATCTCCAAAAAATGTTCAATGATGTACAGCTGTGCACTGACAATTGGCGAATGAAAATCAATGCGCAGAAGTGTGAATCAATCTTGTTTCGGACAACGCTGCAGGGGGTCAGTCAAGACCTGAAACGTAATTGGAAAGATTTCCACATCATGGCTGGCGAGGGTAGTTCAGAACGAGTTCCACATAAATCCTGTGTTCGATACCTCGGTGTTTCTCTCGATCAGTATCTGTACTATACTGAACATGTGAAAATCTTGCTCAGTAAGGCACTTAACGTAGTCATGGTCCTACGAAAACTCTTTCATTCCAAATACATTATTCGAAAGGTCAAAATTATCTGTTACAAGACCTTGGTTAGACCAGTTCTGACATATGGATGTCAGATCTGGTACAACCAGAGTGCTAGTACTATGGAAAAATTAAGAGTTTTCGAAAGGAAATGTCTTCGTGCATTTACTAGTTTGTACAGAAAGCCTGAGACGGATTGGAAACATTATATATCGAATAGAAGAATTTATCAAACTGCTGAAGTGACAAAGGTCGATATCTTGATATTGAAACTTCTTCGGAATCATATCGCAAAATCTGTGGCTGTGAGTGAAAACCCTTGGATTTCACAGCCGTTCCACTCTACAGACGGGTATATTGCGACTTGTCTCGCTACTGGCTTCGTACCTCCAGAAGCATACGTGTATTTGGACATGAATCGATACGTTTTTGATTCTGACGGCGTCCCAGTCATAATAACATATATCGACGGGCCACCGATAAGAAAATAAACTATCCTCTGAATTTGAGTTCACGAGACCAACAATTCCAATGGAGATACTTATTTGCTAGATTCGTTGAAGCTGATCGAATTGAGACGTCGCAATCCAGGTATTGGTGGCTGAATGACAATGTCTAAATTATTCGTGTTTATTTTCAGTTTTGGTGTTTTTCGTTACTTAGTTTTTTGAATTTCAGCTCATTATTGCTACATTTAGTTTTGTTGTTTATTTTGTTAAAAATTATGTTAAATATTAGGTTAAAATTAGGTATAGGTTTGGTATATGTTATGTGTATTATATTACGTTAGAGATATGGTTAAACGCTTAGGTTAGGAACATTGTTATAAAATTTTTTAGTATAAGGTAAAGTTTTTTGATTGCATTTTATTAGAATTAAGTTAAAACATATTAGGTGTAGGATCAAAGTTTCACTGTTGCGTTTAAATTATAAATAATTTTAGGATAGTGTTGGTTGGTTTTTTCTCCTTCGCCAATTGATTTTTTCTCCTTCTCCAATTGATTTTTGAAAATATGTAATAATCTTAATTAATTGAATTGCCTAGAGATTTTTTTTGAAGAAATATGTTTAATGATAATGTATGAATTTAGAGAGCCATTTGGGCCATTAAGTTTTTTGTATGTTTATTGTTTGGAATTTGCTTTATATTCTTTGTAAATTTATACCGATTAGTATTAAATAAAGCGCTTTTGACTTTGACTTTAAGGCGTGAATGATTTGGATACATTCAAAGTATTTTACAGTTAAACATATAAATTCAATTTAAGCACTTAAGTGCTTTGGAATGACACACTGAAGGATAAAATGGTTAAAAGTGCAATTCAAAATGAACTAATTCCGAAACTGAATTGCAAATCTGCAAGCTGCGTTTTTATATGTGAGACAAAGTAATGGATGAGTCAAAATATTCTATAATTAGTTAATTTTTCTAGCTGATAATGCTAATAAGAATGGTAAAGTTTGAATGAAACTTCCTTAAATATTTCACTAGTTTTTCTATCTTACCCCTAAATGTTTGATTCCTTGGGTCCTCCTAGGATCAGCTGCCTTAATTTAAAGTTTATTCAAGCGGAAATAAATTCCTTGTAATGATTTAACCTAACATTAAATGGATCCACCCTGCATCCTGCATCATTTTGTTTCATTTCATACATTTTCCTTTCGAATGAGTAGCAGTGTATTATTTTGTCCCAGCCCCCACTGTGTAACCGTAATGGATTATTGACTCGATTATTTTCATAATTCATTTCTCATTCTAGTCCCTTGTCCTTCCAACTCATCTTGCAATCCCAACAACGACCTAGATCTGTCAACATACATTCATGTATGCTCGCTCATTCTATAACCACATTTAAATGATCGTTTATATTCCCTGATGACATCAATTTATCCCTGCAAGGCGAAACAAATCTCATAAATATTTCATGAATCATGAAGAAATCAGCCTTCATCGCTAGAAACGGTCGCCACCGCAAGGATGCCATTGGACATAGTCGGAAAACATAGTGATCTTTTTGTCACTGCCCTCCCGGAAAAAAGGAAAAGAAAAATATATCTTTGTATCTCCTTGCGGGTGAATGAATGATTTTCGTTTGCTATTGCTCCTGGAAATGGCACATGAGAGCACACAGAAAGAAATATTATTATTATCATAATCATCATTATTGGTGAAAGCTTTCATCCTGTTTCCATTCTGCCTATCCTGGTGGGCTTGGTTGGGTTGCAAAAGGACATGAATAGAAATAGTCCTATTTTTAAAATGTATCGGTTTATGAGCGAACAAAAATGCTTCCTCGGGAAAAGATCAAAAGTACTGGCCTACATTTATAACAGGAGTGAAAAGGACAATGCGAGCTTTTATGGGTTTTTTTCGAGGCTTCATGTGCGAAAGATAAGCTCCTTATTTTAACATTAGAATGCCGTTTTGCGGCGCTGATTCATTTAATCTGTTGTTTTAGTTTTCATCACTCAAAGAACATAAACGATGTTTCCAGCAACATTAGCCAAGCAGAGAATCTCAAAGAGATACGAGTACAATTTAGTCCTAAAGTGCTGAATCCCCTAACTAGGGGGTGTAATATATCTAAAAGAATAATATATGACGTTGATGCATGAGGCATACTACATATGAAATCTAACATACGAGTATTATCAAACTAGGGTAAGAAACAATACAAAACCCGAGTGTGTCTTCTTTAGCATCGCAGGGATGCTCTCTCCCGTAATGGATGTCTGTCACGCGACGAACAAAAGTGGGTCGGCTGTCCCTAAATTGGCAGCCGTGTTTCGCTTTTGTCTTATCCATGTAACTACGGTGTGGGTGAACGTGGATTCTCACTGCTTTCTTTTATTCCATTCAACATGATTCGTGCACCTAAATAGCTTTATGCAATTAACGAGCACTTATAATTGTCAGCACGAATACCGACAATGGTGTCGTCTCTTCTGCATTAGGGTTTGAGGATGTGCGTGATGTCTAGCGTCTAGCCGCAATAGGATACCAAAACGTTTTCAGGCGGTTCCCGATGATATTAAAGCCTAAGTACTGTAAGTACTTATCACGCGCATTCCGTCAAACCATCACGAGGAGATATAATTGATGCGCAGTCCACCACACACCATCAGCATTTCATAAGATGAGGCTAAAATTAAAGGAGCCACGATTCCTCCTCTTATTTTTTATTTTTTGTGATTCCTTTCCAACACTTCACTGCAGCAGAGGTAACATCTGTTTCAATTTCTCATAAAGACTAGCTTGTATGCAGGGCTTCGTTGTTATTTCTGGATTCTCCTTTGCCTTAGCATCATCGTCAGCTTAGTATCATTTGTCAATCTTTGCATTCGTTAAAAAAAACCTAGTCCTGAGGGAATAAGTTGAAGACGTTTTGTTTCAATTTTTTCAAGGATTAGAATATTTTGATAACTGAGGGTAAGTTATGGCATGTTTAGTCGCAAGGCTGGGGGATAGATGATAAGTGTCTGCATTGCAGAGGAGATCGTTTAATATGTGGCATGTCATTTTTCAATCATAATAATTATTAATCAACATGTCTGGTAAGGGAAAATATTTCAAGGGATCTCTTGTGGGCAAGAGCAAGCACGTGATGGAATCTGGCGCCAACAAAAATATAAAAAAATGTATTTCAGTTAGGATGATAAGGGTCTAAGTTCGAGATAAGAATTGAATATTTCTGTTTTCCAAGACGTTTTATTGATGTGATTTTCATTATTATAACAACCATCATATAATTTTTAAGAAGTATCTAGGATAATAAACTTGGTGTTCATATAACTAACAGTCATTTTGAGTTTAAGAAATTGTGAAATTACTCAAATCTAGAAATAGATAAATATATTCGTTTATAGAAGGAAAGCTTCGAACGAATTCCCTCAACTATTCCGCTGAGTTAAAGTTACGCAAAAGCACGTAGTTTCATACAAAAACTTGTTTTAAACGAAAACATAACAATCGATGTATTTTAATTTGAGTGAATAACGAACAATGAAGCTTACCTGCTTTGCTAGTATATTCAATCCAAGATTAGACCCTAAATATCAAGAAACAAGCTGGCTAGACAGACATACGCTCATGTCAGAAGGGTTTTGTACGAACTAAGTCAAGAAACATGTCAAAGAGATGTGAACGTTGTAATGATTTTAACTGTCTAAGTCCGAGCGAGGAACCGACCTCTCATCGGTTCTAGACGTTAAGTCTGAGTAGTGCCAACAGATGGTACCAACCGGTCAACCAATCCGTGCACCGTAATCCATTCACGCGGTGGCTGCGTGCCGGCCAGCTAGATCGGAGAGGATTTCCGTGCACGGATTGGTTGACCGGTTGGTACCATCCGTTGGCACTACTCAGACTTAACGTCTGGAACCGATGAGAGGTCGGTTCCTCGCTCGGACTTAGACAGTTAAAATCATTACAAATGGCGCCCAACGTCGGGCCCGTTGAATACACTGCAAGTGGGTGAAGTTAACATTTAGTGAAGAAGGCACACTATCGTTTCCATCATTCAATAAATTTGTAATATCATCACTATGAAATTCTTTCAAATATTCATGCATTTCTACTTTCATTCATGCTTTAACAGCATTGATGCATATGTTGCATCTTTAGCCTTTATAATTGAATTAACTAAATAAATTTTGTTATATCAAAAGCGAATATTGTTTTGATTATTCTATTATAACCCTCATTCTATCTACTAGTTACGAATTATTAAGCATAGGAGTCTTGCCGGAGACTTTCTGCTGCGTCTCTGGTTAGGCTGGCATGTAACATCGTCATTTACCGTTGTTTAATTCATATGTTCTTCAGATTGGATCGGATTTAACTTGTATGAAACATACTCACTGTAATATGGCTTCGTAGATACGGGGTTTACAAGCAAGCACAATGTTTCCAGCTTTTTGAGGTGCGTGAGTGGTTCCAAATCGCCCAACTCTTGAATATTGTTACCAGTAAGAACTACTGACTCCAAATTGGGGATAGATTCATGCAAGTAATCGTCGATTCGTATTATCCGGTTTTTATTTAATAGCAGGCACTTTAATCTAGGCAAATACGGAAATCCATCACGTTTGCGTAGATCATTATCAGAGAAATCTATAGTATCGAATTGGTCAAGTGTAGCTCCCAAATTTTCTATTTGCGGTGTTTTGTATCCTCGTAGATCTAGTTCACGTTCTCTGCATGGATTTATATACTGCATAGATTGATTGATGATATCCGCGGTTAGTTTAACCATTACTAAAACGTTATTTTAATTCGAAGCGGAAAAACAAACTTTGCATTCGCCGACTTACCAATTAATGTTTCTTTTCGGTTGCTCGTACACGGATTCTTCTTGCCTTTTTTCCAAATTCTTGCAATCCGACTAGTTCCTGGTTTGTTGTCGCAATAGTTGGTGATCGAATCGAAGCGTTACTATTTGCCCTTTGTGGAACTGTCGGCACACTCCGGGACTTCTTCATGGGTGGCGGCCCCTACGTGCACACTTCACTCCCATGTGGCTGTCAAATCCTCTTGACATCCCACGACAAAATTGACGTGGGATGTGCGCTCGTCGCAACCAACGTGAAATGACAAGCCACCTAGCAGCAAAGTGTGTTAGTAGTGGTCGCTTGCGGCGTCGTATGATTCATTACAACGTCTAAAATAAAATGCATTGTTTCTCTATTTTCAACGGTCGCCATTTTGTTGCTAACTAACAAAAATCACTCAAATCATGAATTCCCAATAATATTCACTTTATTGATCTTATTTGAAAATTTTAAGAAGGTCAAATCAAAACTGCAGTGTCTGATTCGATGAAAAGTCCATAAAATACCAAAATCGTGTGTTATTGTTGTAATTGGAGAAATTTCAAATGGCTATAACTTTGGTGTATATGATTCGATTTTCATCAAACTGACAAAATATAAGGATATTTTATAATACTACTTAAATATCGAATTTTGTTGAGTTTAAGGGTACCCATACGATTTTATTGGGGAAAGTGTGTAATTCGAAGATCATACTATTTTTAACAAAGTTGAGCGAATTTTGACTTCTAAGGTGTTTGTTGTTGTTGTGCGTATAAACACCTGCCCCTATAATTTTTTTAAGATCACAGAAGTCCAATCGCAAGGGGGACACAAAATTGTCGTAGACATCTCCTCCCTGTGTGCCCCTCGAAGCAAAAAAATACCACTTTAAGACCTGTTTTGAAACCCATATTGGCTACATTTGATGAAATTTTTTTTCGGGAGGCACTATTCTCTACGGGGAGACCCCCCTTAAATACCTTATAACATTTTTTGTAGTTGAACTTTGAAGAGAGCACCACTTTACACCTACATACAAAACTTGATCTTTCTAGCTTAAGTAGCTTGCGAGAAAAAATTGCTGTGGCATGCGGACGGACGGACAGACAGGATGCGATTTTAGTGGGGTTCTGTAAAACTACTTTACAAAACACTAAAAATCACCTAAGACTTTTCTCTGACCTACGAAAATCAGGTGTTGATATAGGAAACGCTCCTTAAGGGATTTGAGTATTGTAATCAATATTCTCATGCTGGAGTCAGCAAAGCACGTCTTGAAAGGTGGGCTGAACTTTCAAAAAGATGCGTGTGACAAAGATAGCTCATCAGTAGGCAGTGAAAACGAGGCAAAAGAAATGGTAAGACTCTGGCATTTTCGTGAATACGAGTACTTGAGATAGCCTAATTAGTCCATGTGGAGTATTGGGTTAGCTCACACTCTGCCGGCGGAACTACTCTCAAGTTCAAACTTCGGTGACGGCATTGAGTTAGAGCTTCTGATGCTGCTGTCGAACTTTCAGGCTACCCAGCCGTGATGAGTACTAATCACATGGTTGAGGATGATACTGACCATATTACATATCAATGAGATATCCTAACCATAAATCTCAACGAGAAGGTTCAGATTTTGACTGTTGTGCGATTGGCTATCATTATTATAATTAAATTACAATGCATGAGGAAAAGAAACCAAGAACAGTCATTCTCTTAGTCAAGCCCGCGAGAAACTTAAGCAAGTTGGGTCAACAGAGCAACACTTATGTTAGAAGGGTTTTGTATTGAACTTACGATATAACCTGATGCGCGTGGTTGTTGCATACGCTTGATACATACGTATCAAGTTATTTAAAACAGGCTTGTCGAAATGACTTGCTTATTGTACGAAAGGAAGTAGACTGAGAGAGAGAGAGAGAGAGGGTACATGACATGACAATTCGTTTATGTGGTTCAATCTTCTAAAAAGATATGACCAGTGTTCTAAGTTTTAGTTCTAAATTCAAAAGTGAATTCATTTAGTGCAATTATGGCAAATTGATTTTTTCTTTATAACATCTCCACAAAGTATTCAATTTGAATTGACCATACTGTCTGAGATACATCCATTACATTGCTCTCATCATCTTCAATTCTACTGAAAACAATTTGTCACCTCAACACACCTGGATCGGCATATTGGAAAATTCCTAAAGAGAAGAGTTGGAGCGAAGTGTAGGTTCAACTTGACAAACAGGACCAAATTCTCAACGTTGCAGAAGGATTCAAGCTGATTGCAGGTTAAATTTGAGGAGTAAAAGCCAATTGCAGGTTCAACTTGGCAAACAGCACCGTATCCTCAACATTGCAGAAGGTCTCAAGGCTAACACAAGTTTACTTGGCGTAGATCACCCCAATCTCAACGCTGTAGAAGGATTCTAGCCGATCGCAAGTTCAAATTGAAGAGTCAAAGCCAATCGCAGGTTCAACTTGGCCAACTACACCGCATTCTCAACGTTTCAGAAGGATTTAAGCCTCAGGTTGAATTTTGGGAAGAACCACTGCAGAAGAGTGGGTGCAGTAACAGCTGGAAGCAGCTAGCAATTTTTCAGACGGAATTGGTGTGCTATTTTAATCAGATCGGCAATTCAAGAGTACAATGACACTCCAATAGCAGCACGAAAGCTGAACTTCGATAGCATCAATGGGGTCATCTCCAACTTTGAAAAGGATGGGGCCAGTAGACACTCATTGGCATACTTCGAAACAATATTAGCGCATCTTGAAGACCAGTGAAAGGCATGTGAAGAACTACATGCTAAAACCCATGCGCATTAGCAGGAGGAAAAAGGAAAAGGCTTACTACAAAACTATATCGAGGATTATGCCTGTATGGAGGATTTGGTCTTGGAACACAAGACGATCTTTAAAGACGGTAGATACAAACATCGTGCTGGTTTTTCAGGGCAGCCACAACCAGCTGTGAACACAAGTGACAACCTACAGTTGAAGCGGATTAAAATTCCAATATTTGATGGGAACTACGGGAGTTGGATAGCTTTTCGTGAGCTATTTAAATGCATGATTCACGAGAACGCAGCTTCATCAAATGTGCAAAAGAAGCAGTATCTCCGCAGCAATCGTAAGGGTGACGCAGAAAAACTTGTGAGCCATTTAGCCATAGTAAGCGAAAATTATGATGCAGCATGGTCAATATTGTGTGAAACATATGACAATATGAAGGTCATAGCGCAAGAGCTTATGAAACGTTGGTGGAGTGCAGGTTTAAATCAGGCATATCATGTTACAGGACTTCGAGATATGGTGAACCCTACCAATTAGCTTATAGCAACCCTGAAAACACTGAAAATGACGGGTTTGACCTAGCTCGAGTATTTATTCTTAAAAATAAGCTCGATAAAGAGTCTAGAGCGGAATGGCAAAGGCTTATAAGCGAAAGCACAGAAGTACCAACACTAAAAAAGTTTACAGCTTTCCTTACGCAAAGATTCGCAACGCTAGAATCATTAACATTGTCGAAGTCATACTCAGAACCAAGACCACCAAAAAATATCACTACGCACACTACACAATTGGCAACATAACGGTGCGCTATGTGCACCAACCCCCATCGATTGTTTGAATATGAACGGTTCAAGAAGGTAGTCGTGGATTAACGACGCGAATTGGTAAAAAACAAAAAGTTATGTTTCAACTGTCTTTCCGAACAATATATAGTAAAGCAATGTAAATCCAGGAAAACTTGTTAAAACTGCTCCAAGCATCATAATACTCTACTGGACGCTGTAGATGACAGGTTAAAGCCTACGGAATCACCTCCATCCAAACCAACCACCAGTCAGACCCAAGCACACAATGCACTAACACATAAGTACCGCTTGCAACAGCACTCATGACTGTAAAAATTAGTGAAGGTACAGCTGTCACACTACGAGCGTTATTGGATATCGGCTCACAAAGATCATTCATTATAAAATTGGCAGTCCAATTATTAGGATTAACACGCGAATCCTTTAAAATGTCTATAGGAGGTATTGGGTGTTCAGAAGCCGTAATAGCCAGAGGACTAGTTGAACTTACAGTATTGATCAGGAATAAGGAAAACGATACATTTTTGAGTTTTCCGGCATTAATAGTCCTCAAAATTACGGCAATACTACCCGCCACAAGCATCAATGTTGCTTTATCTCCACGATTCAAGAAATTAAAGTTGGCAGATCCCGGTTTCAACCGGCCATCCCACATCGATCTACTTCTTGCAGTGGACATCTATGGCAACTTACTGGACAATGGGTTCATTCATGGTCAGCCTTGCGCACAAAACACAAAACTCGGATGGGTTCTCTTCGGATCAACTGCCCGCATGCGAAACGATAAGAGCTCACTTTCTTTCGTAGCATCCGAAGAACTGGATAAAACCCTCAGGCGTTTTTGGGAGATTGAAGAACCGTCAACCACAATACAACTAGCACCAGAGGATGCTCAAGTCGAAGACACTTTTCCGAAAATACGAGTAGAAACTTAGATGGAACATACACAGTTATGCTGCCATTTAAATCGAATATTGATCACAGAGAAGAACTGAAGGAATTTGTTCGCACTGCACATATTAGATTCCGACAGCTAGAGCAACGCCTTTCAAGTCATCCCGAGCGAAAAAAAGAATATCATGCGTTCATGAAAGAGTATTTAAACCTTTATCATATGGAAAAAGCGCCAGATGATTTAGTCCAGAATACAGATTGTTACTACCTTCCACAGCATGAAGTCATCAAGGAGACGAGCTCCTCGACAAGGCTATGTGTGGTCTTTAATGCATCGCAGAGGTCAATAGGTGAAAAATCCCTGAATGATCTGTAACATGTTGGTCCTACAATACAAACTAATCTCCTTCATCTGCTATTGAGATGGCGAAACTACCAGTACGTCGTTGCTGTCGACACAGGAAAAATGTATAGGCAAATACGAATTCATGACAGCGATCGTGACTACAAGCGCATATTGTGGAGGTTCTCTACTTAAGACCCACTCTGTCACTACAGATTGAACACAGTGACATACGGTACAGCCTGCGCACCATTTTTAAGCAATACAATCACTTCAACAACTGGCAATTGATGAACATGTCAACGAACCAGAAACCACTGAAACGATACTCCCGGACTTCTATGTCGATGATATTTTGACTGGTTCAGATGATTTAGCCCGCTTAAAACATTTGCAATCCGAACTCAGAGTAGTGCTGCACAAAGGAGGTTTTCATCTTTGAAAATCGTCAGCTAATCACAAAAACCTTTTAGAAGCTATTCCAGAGAAAGATCGAGAAAATCAAAAACCATTAGACATAGCCCTTTCAGACGAAATTAAAATGCTTGGACTACAATGGCATCCTGCAGAAGATATTTTTTCATTCCAAGTCCGGTTTACAGAAGAACAAAAGCTGACAAAGCGTACTATACTTTTAGAGGTAGCGCGATTATTTGAGCCATTGGGTTGGCTACAGCCGTGCATAATCACAGGGAAAGTTACCACGCAGAAATTATGGCTACTAAAATTAGGATGGAATGAAGAGGTTCCTTCAATCGCAGCAAAAGATTGAAACGACACTTGCAAACAATTACTAGTTCTCGAAAAACTTCGCGTTCCTCCAATGCAGCTTATGAAGCTTCAATTTACGTACGAGTTTTGGATGAAAACTATCTACTAGTTTGCTTAGCGCAAAATCCAGAGTTGCTCCATTGAAAACGATATCAATACTGAGGCTTGAGCTCAGCAGTGCTGTTCGAATATTAAAGCATACTTTTGGACCGACCCAAAAGTTGTCTTGGCCTGGATTCAAAAATCTGCGGCAACTCGGAAGGTGTTTGTGGCGAATTGTGTAAGCATTATACATGAGAAGTCAGTGCCTTATGATTGGCATCACGTTTCTACAAATAACAATCCAGCTAATCTGGCTTCAAGAGGAATCCATCCGGAACAACTGCTTCACTCATCTCTATGGTGGGAAGGGCCAGTTTGGCTTACCAATCCAGTAATACATACAACGAACAACTCCACTCTGACAGCAATTGAACAGGAAATTGCTACAGATGACTTGCAATAATTGCAACTGAACCCACTCCGGAGCCAGAAATATTCGGGAGATACTCGTCACTTCCAAAACTTCTTAAAGTGATGGCTTACATACGTCGATTCACTTATAATGCTTCTCATTCAAACCACAAACGGACAGGTTCTTTGGCTTTTGAAGAGCTACAAGAAGCGTAAATTAAGTGCATACACTTATCCCAACAATCCGCACGCAAGCATCCAACAGCAGCAGCATTAAGACCCTAAATCCTTGGATTGACACCCATGGAATCCTCAGGGTTGGAGGAAAATTGCAACATGCACCAATCAGTGAGGACACCAAACATCCGGCTATAATTTCTCGCGACTCATTCGCAAAATTGATTGTGAAACAGCATCACTTGACAACATAACACGGAGGAATGCAACTAGTTTTGGTAGTCGTACGACAACAATACTGGATTGTTAATGCACAAATTTTCGTTAAGCGCATACTGAGGCATTGCGTCACTTGCTTTAAATCCATGGTACGTCCAGGAAATCAGTTAATGGGACAACTTCCTCCACCCAGGTTTCAAATGGAGAAACCTTTTGCACAGACAGGACTAGACTACGCCGGGCCGATAACCATTAAATGGAATCGGGGACTTGGAGGTCTAACAATGAAAGCGTACATCGCCGTCTTCGTCTGCCTGGCAACTAAAGTTTACCACCTGGAAGCCGTTAATGAACTATTGACACAGTCATGCATCGCGGCAGTCCGACGATTTATTGCCCGAAGAGGCAAATGTCACACCATATACAGCGACTGCGGGACAAATTTCCTAGGCAGCGAAAGGCAGTTTAGGGGGGCATTCAAGGGAGCCACGAAGCACTGTGAGGAACTTCTTGTTAACGAGGAAATTCACTTTAAATTCATTCCTCCCGGCAGCCCGCACTTTGGTGCCATGTCGTTCCATTCCGCATGATTTTGTGAAATTGGAAGTTGATTTTTGACATGCGTCTACTGGAGTGCAAATCGGTTTACAATTCAGCATTCTGAATTTCTTTAGGATACCTCGAATATACTAACTTTGATCGGTCAAAATTATGCCGCATATTTGGTCTCGACAATTTGAATACATGGATGTGTTTTGCAGCACCCAAATTCTTCATTTTGAACTGTGTTTTTAAGTAATTTTTCAGATCATTTTTTGGTGGTGTAAAATTCGAAAAAATGATCAGGTCACCATTATATATAGCCAAAGATAGAATTTGTTTGACTTGAATAAAATAATAAATGCAAGCATTGGCTTTTGAACACTGTTAACCAAAATTCGTCAGTACATAACCCTATTTCTGGTTCCAAACTCTGCTTGCCTGCTTAGTCCGTAAAACCATTTCTTTAAGACGACAGACTCATCCAGATCCATCATCAAGGGATTCGGGCTGCTTCATGGGATTCGGGCTGCTTTGCACTGATCACCATGTAGAAATGCCGTGACTACATCCATTTGGTCAATCGTCAATGGCAAGAAGATAATAAATCGACCCATACCTCACAACTGGCGAGAGCGTTTCCTTGTAGTCGATGCCCGCTTTCCGAGGGCATCCCTTTACAACAAGCCTTACCTTAAACCGTACAGCGTCTAGTGCTACGTTCCCTTGGCAATCCTATAAGCGTCCCGTTTTCTGGCAAAGGCTTGTACTCTTCGTTCATGGCATCCATCCAGTTGTTTCCTTTTGCACTCTCTAGTTCTTCTTTGACTGCAACAGGATCACCAAAGCTCATCATTCCCCAGCAAGTCACAGGGTCCATAAATCTCCAAGATTCTCGTCCAGTGACAGATTCTTTAAGTAATCGTCGCTGTGGTCCCTGTTCAGCTTCTTCATTGAATTCACCAAGAAGATTAGCAGGCGCATCATCTTCATCTGCTATATCGTCAATCTGTATCTCTAGGTCCCCTAGGACTGTCGACCATTGGGGCCATATCCTCCTCTTCAATTTGAACTTCTTTCAAAAAGATATTAAATTGATGTGACCGACACTATGATCCGTAAACTCGATGAAATCGCCACTGCGACTCAGGATGGTTTTATTATGCTTAGAATTAAACAGCTTTTTTGGTATTTCCAGCTTCGTCTTTGTTGTTTTTTCGGTCCATGCACCATTTTCCTGTATTTGAAGATCTTTAGATGATGAAAATTTGGTTTTCGTCCAGACCAAATTTCCTTTGGAGTTTTCTTCGAATACTTCAAATTCCATATGAGTGCAGTAAAAATAATTTGATTTGTAGCCGGTTTGATTCAATTTTCGTTTTCTGATTTTAAAGCTTAGGCTCACCAAATCAATCAAGTTTTTATACTTTTTCCAGCGAGCATGGAAATAGGCAGGATTTTAAATGAAGCTTGAATATGACAACAGTGGATAATCTATGAACATTCGAAGTTTCAAATATTAATGAAATGCCTTTTAATTTAAAAAAAAAGTATTATATAAATGCACAATACACTCTTCATAACACGTTAACCTCTTTGTTGAGGTATACCAGAGGTATCTCATTCTGTGAACATAAACGTACTCTGAAATATGATATGGTGTATATCAGCCTTAACCATGTGCTTCTCTTTCTGTAATCGGTACTCATTTTAAGTCCGGGAACGATTAGAAACATAGTAAGCTGGGCTCAAACCAGCTACTGTAGGCGTTCAAATAAACCATGGTGATTACTCAAGTTAAGAGAAATTTTCTTTTCAATATACAAACTTCGACTCGAGTATGTTTTCTTTTCTTGTTTTTAGCACTACAGCCTTTTGCGGGCCTTCGCTTAGGGATAGTTCATTACCATGATCGCATGTATCGGCACTCCACAAGGTGATATGGTCAGTATCACGTTTGGCCATATGTCTACCGATCCAGCTGCGAAACGTTCTGGTTTCACACCAGCGCGTATCATAACTGAACGGGCTTATAGTCCGTCCGAAGAATCACTGGAACTAAATCTCGTTAGCGACAACGAGACTTGAACCAGAGACCGAGGACTACCGAGTGTGTTTTCACCGTTTCGCTTTTTTTACCTTTTACTTAAAGAGTTTCCCATGATATCTTCTCCACCATAAACCACAAATCTTAAAAATCAATTTTAACTCCTTAGATGTCTGGACCCCTTTTCGAGATAGTCATTTGGAAAATTAAGCTTGCATCAAAATTTTGACAACTTATGAATAGTCATCATCCGGCAGCAACTAGTGCCCTATTTAAGAAAAGGTAGGCATAATATTTTCTTCACATGCGATTTAAATATTACATCGGTCGCTTTTACTTCCACTCCTTTCAGGATATATTTACATGGGAAGTTTCCCAAAGAAAGAAGTCATTCCTTAACTCAACTTATACCTACGTTCTCCCTCATAACCAAAACTTCTTTAGCATTTCGGTTACTCTCGTAAATTGATTGGCATGCTCCCTGTTGTACGAGCGTATAAAGTGATTTCCCGTGGAAATAAATACAAGGAAATGGTTTATACTTTTCGGTTAGCACCTGCGGAAATCATCTCTTTCGTTGTAAATTCATTTCAATTTCTCTTTACGTGGTTTTGTGTGAAAAAGGAATCAGGGAAAATTTATTTGGGGCCAATTTTTCGTTATCGTTGACGTGGGAGTTGCTAAGAAGGTAGCGTAGGAAGAAAGGTGAAAATGTACCGAATCTATTTATTTTGAATTTAGGAAATTCATGCCGGAACAAATATAACTTGGCAGGAAAAGATATTTTAATATTGATTTAAATCAGGCTTTATTAGGAAATACAAAGAAATATCTTTGCTACAAAATTATTCCAGGACTGAAACAAATCATAAAATATCCTTGAATTTTAAAGCCACTTCTGAGCTTCGTCGAAAAAGAAAATTTGGAAATTTCCGATTAAGTTACGTGATAACTTCCCACAATATTCATCCCCAATAATTTCCAAGGTAGAGAAGCCCGAATTTTCCCCAATTCTGCCAAATACGTACGTCCAAAACTATGAAAGTCAAGCAAGTGTTGTGACCGCAAGCAAAATTCTTGCGTTAACCGAAATTGGCAAACAAATACCACAGCACTCAATCTTTTTTCTCTCTCAACTTTGCTTTCCTACTCGTTTTTTGCTCTGGCTTTCTCATTGCTTTTCTTTGGGCTTGTCGGTTTTTTCCCGGCTGGCATAAATTTGTGAGTTTTGCGAAAAGAGATACCTATGTACATGTATGCCCTTACAATATTTCTGTTCGCCAGTCTCAGCCAGCCACCCCAAAAATAAATTGGAAGCACTTGAAAAATGGGAAAAACAATGAACTCAACTTACTGCCTCTGATAACTAGTTATTTTTTGCCAGGATCAACACTATCAGTATAGTAAGGTGTCTAGGTGGGCTGTCGGGTGTTTTGTGCATTGGATAGTATTACATGGAATTGAAGAAACTCTATCTGATGAAAATGCTTGTAAATATCACGAAAGCTGATTCGAAAAATGTAAACATAATCCTTGAATGGGGATGAGATGGACAGTGAAAAGAGAAGCACGTTTGGCGTACGTTGATATGGCCGATGGTGATGAATATTTTTGCTGAGTTTTGCAGGAAATTTATTGAAAAGTGGAAAACATTTTATGAATAATGAAACAAATTGGATAGTCGGAATAACTGCCTATTATGTCAAAATATCCGAGGGACACTGCAATTTGCTCTTCAAAATTATGATTCTGACAACAAAATCTTTACATACATATTTCGCGAAATTTAGGTAGATTTAATCATACTCTCTAGGCATTGAATCATCGTCTCGCTCCAACCAGATGTTATTGGCTTAGCGTTAACGTATCGATACCCAAGATTTCCTCACTAGATTTTAAACGATTTTTCTTGGTGGTAGGGGGAGTAAAGGCTATATAACGCTATAAGTGTGGGACTCCGAGAAAAGCTTTTAAACTACTCACGGAACATCTCCCTTGTCAACTTGAGAAGTCATTGACAATTGAAGTTACCCAAGCTTGTAACGTAATGAAACTTAATGAAACGCAACGAATTTTGTTTTTGGGGTACTAATTAACTAATTACTTTCGTTTCTACACATGATGCAAAAAATAATAGCAAAAAAGCTTTGCTATAGTAAGAAGTATAAGGAAATAAGTGGTACGAAAATCTGATTTTACTTTCTACCTCTAAAGATCGGAGCTCGTCGCCACATAAACATTGACTTGGACGAAAGACATCCAAGTGCATATTTATCTGGAAAATTACCTGTTACTCTCAATTAAAAAAACCGTTAGCACCACCAGCCGGAGAGGTTATGGTGGACTAACCATCTATCCAACATGCACGCTTGTGCGCCTCGGATCATGCAACGATTTGCATGCATGATCCATGTTCATATGCTGACGACATCGTGGGGACACGCAACTTTGTTGCCGAAGCAAACACGCGCAACTTTGTTTCGCCCGGATACCGCTGACGGCACACATTCGCGCATATCCAATATCTACACGACGATGTATCAAACGCGCGTCAGCAACTCTTAAATGGAAACAAAGAAGCAGAGTTCATGATGCATCAAATGTGCTGGCGGATGTGTGACCAGGAGAAGTATCGTTTACGTTTACGTTATCAATGAATAAAAGTGAATAACACAAGGATCAAATATTCATTCGTTTCTTCATTCATCCATTCGCTCTGTCAGTCAGTCGTGAATCTACGTCCACGTAAATCTCAACTTCGAATCCGAGACGACGTTACTCATTTTATCTTTCGTATTTCTTATCACAATAAATTTATTTGTGGAAATTGTCACATGTTCTTTGTTCCACACGGCAACTATCTATCTTGGCGATCCTGACCATCGAACCACGCTTTTCGACATTAACGAAAGGGCAACTAGCAACCACCGGCCACTAAAGGAATACGCTGGTGGTGAATTCAGAGCTGCAAATCCAGAGCTCCAAAATTGAGTTGCTGTTAGTGCTAGTGCTGAATATCAATTCCACCAGCCTCGCCTACAAATTGTACCGAAGTCACATTCGCGGCGTGAAACGTCGCGCAGCCCCGCCCAAATGGTTTCACCAGCGACAGCAAAGCCAACGCTCGTTCCACAAGCCGGGCCCACACCGAAGGAAGAGGCCCACGATACGGAAGGGATGGCGCGTGTTGCGTTCACCCTTATAGCAGAAAGACGTGGAGCTTTGGTTCATCCAGGTAGACGAAAACTTCGCCACCAGCCGAGTAACTGACGATAAAACCAAATTCAACCTTTGCGTGGCGAAACTCGATACGAAGGCGGTGCAACAGTTTTGTAACATAGTATCGACCCCCCCCCCCCCCCCCCATCCGACAACAAGAAGAGCGTCCTGAAAAAAGACCCTGTTGGCCGTCTACTCTGACTCGGCCCAACAGCATATTCAAAAGTTACTTTCCGAGATTGAGCTAGGGGGCCAGCGCCCGTTACAGCTCCTCAACCAGATGCGCACGCTCACCAACGGAAATGTGTCCGATACTCAGCTCCAACAGGTGAGGTTCAACCGCCTCGACGTCACAGTGAGGAGTATCTTATCGGTTGATGACGCCCCACTTTCGGACCTCATAACGATCACTGATCGCATGCACGAGGTTACCCGACAACCTTTTCGTGGCGAACCTCGAAAAGAAGGTGGTGCAACAGGTTTGTAACATAGTAACGAACCCCCCACTCGACAACAAGTACAGTGCTTTGGAAAAGGCCCTGTTGGCCATCTACGCTGACTCGTCCCAACAGCATATTTAAAAGCTACTGTCCGAGATCTAACTAAGAGACCAGCATTCGTCATAGCTCTTCAACACGATGCGCACGCTCGCCAACGGGAATGTGCCCAACAATCTGCTCCAACAGATGTGGTACAATCGCCGCGAAGTTACAGTGAGGAGCATCGTATCGGCTGATGACGAAGCTCGAGGACGCACTTCAAGCTCTGAGTAACAGAAAGTGACCAACTTCGCGACACGAAGCACATTGCACGCAGCCTACGCAGCAGCAGGCATCAACAACACACCACACGAGAGAATTGGATGATCCGCTTTGTTGGTACCATCAGCATTGTGGGCCGAGCGCAAAAGACTGCCGACAACCCTATTCCCATTCAAAAACTGTGCACTAACCGTTCACTGGCAGCGACTTCCCACCACACAATCGAGCATTTGAAGATCCACGACACTTTATCAAACATAAAAAAAAACACTTTTCGTATTGACGCCGGTGCAGATGTCTCAGTAATACCACCAACCATGCGAGACCTTAGTCCCCCCCTAGACCTCCTCCGGATTGGTGGCAGCCAATGTTTCACGGATTCAAACATTTGGCAAAAGATCAGTAAAACTGAACATAGGATATTCAACGCCGTTCACGTGGACCTTCACAATCGACGATGTAAGTTCTCCAATCATCGAAGCCGACTTCATGGAACACTATGACCTCCTCATCCACATGAAGGGAAGACGACTTATTGAATGCGCACGCCTCAAAACGATTATAGTACACATCGAGAAACAACCGTCCAAAGCGGAATGATGCTAGTAAAGAGCTGCGATCACTGCTGTTGAACTACGTTAACCTCTCGGAGAACAACCAACAACCAAACACAGAGTGCTCAACCACGCATCACATCCTAACTAAGGGACCACTGGTCAACGCTAAGGCACGAAGAGTTTTACTCGACAAGCTGGCAGTTGCTAAAGCCGAATCTGACCACCTTATCTAACTCGGAAGTTGCCGCCCATCAAAAAGCGCATGGAGCAGCCCTTTTCATATGATGAAAAAGCCAAATGGATATTGGCGACCATGCGGCGACTACCATGTGCTCAACAATCACACAATCCAAGACCCCTATCCAATCGGATCTCTTCAGTATTGTACCGCAGCTCTTCACGGGATGACGATTTTTTCCGTGATCGATTTGTAGAAGGTGTACCACATAATTCCCGTAGAACCAGGTGACATTCCGAAGACTGCCATCATTACACCGTCCGGATTGTACGAATTCATGTACATGGCATTCGGACTTTGCAACTTTCATGCACGAGGTGCTTCGTGGCTTGGACAACGTATTTGTTTACCTCAACGAAAAACTGATCTTCTCGCCCAGCCAGCAGGCACACCTGGTTCACGTAAAGCAAGTATTGGACCGGCTAGCCAAATTCGGCCTAATTATCAGCATTCTTAAGTGCCAATTCGAAAAGCAGGAAGAAAAAGGAAGGAATTTCCGCAACACCGAGACCCAAGACCGTACACTAACTGAAGGGGGATGGTCAACTTATAGCAACGTTTCCTGCCACATGCAGCCCAACACCAGCGCGCCCTATTGCGGCTGATTACGGGAAAGCGCAAACGCGATCAAGCGCCTCTGAACTAGACGAATGAAACGGCAGCTGCATTCGGACAGTCAAAGGCGAACTTAGGAAAAGCAGCAAATCTTGCCCATCCGAACTCCAACGCTATGTGGTCTCTTTCCGTCGAAAACGGTATCGGAGCCATACTGCAACAAACGAAGGAAGGAATCGCAATGCCACTCGGATTTTTCTCAAGGAAATTATCAGACACCCAACAAAAACATAGCACGTACGACCGGGAACTTCTAGCTAGATACGAAGCAATTAAACACTTCAGGCACATGGTCGAAGGCATTGTATTTACCGTCTCCACCGACCGCAAGCAGTTGCAGTTTGCACTGCATCAACGCTCGAAAAAAGCATCGCTGAAGCAACAGCGCCAGCTGGACTTCATACCTCAGCTGACAACGGATATACGACGCGTCCCAGGCCAAGAGAACACCGTCTCTAACTATCTTTCAAGGGTAAATATAGTTCAAAAGATCGATTTTAACACTATCGCCCTAGCACAGAAGGATAACCTCAAGTTTCAAGAGCTAATGAACGCCCCCGACCGACCACTTGAATGGAGACAGCAGAGGTTAAACGACCCCCCTCTAACTTTTTACTGTGTCGTGACCTCAGAGAGGATACGCCCTTCCATCCCGCAGAATTTTCGAGCAATAGTTATGCAGAACATCCACGGTCTCTCATGCCCAGGCATCCAAGCGACCAGGAAGTTGATTACCGACCAATACTTCTGGCACACGAAGTCAACGCTGCAGAGATACAACTTACCCGATGCTAGATTCGAGCACATCAGCAGACCTCATCGAGCCAATGCCACCAAGTGAAGGATTCCGATACTGTCTCACTGTGATGGAAAGGTTCTCTCGTTGGACCGACGCCATCTCGATCGAAACGATCGCGACAATAACAGTGGCAGAAGCGCTAATCAGCATATGGATCAGCCGTTTTAGAGTCCCTGCACGCATCACAACCGACCTGGGTAGACACTTCGAGAGCCAGGTTTTCAAGGAGCTGACTAGGGTACTCGGAACCACGCACTTGCGACCGACTCCTTACCACCCAAATGGACAAAAGCACTACCAATCGTACTACTGGGATTACGATCACCACTGAAAGAAGACATTGGTTCAACACGAGCCGATATGGTCTACGAAACGACACTTCACCTACCCGGAGAATTTTTCAACACCTCTCATGCTGGCACGAATGATTCAAGCTTCCTAAAGGATCTACGTACGAAGATGTCTACATTAAACCCGTGCAATAGGGCACACCACAACATAGATGACGTCTTCGTGAACAAGGATCTGCCCAATTGCAGTCAAGGCCCACTGAAAACCACCTTACGAGGGTCCGTACCTGGTGTTAAATCGGAAAACAGTTCCGTGTGCTATTTTCGATGTACATTATATAAAGTTTAGAAGAGGTTTAACGACTATTTTATTTATAATACACAAAACCGTGTAAAAAGGGGGTTGTGGCTGTCTTGATTTCACAATATCTATATCTAACATTTATTTAATGTTAAAATTTTGAGTAATCATCTTGATTAAGAAAAAAATTAACGTAATTTTTGTACATACTCATTTAAGTGGACTATTTTTTCCTTGAATAAAACATAGTATGCCCAAGTCTGGTTCACTCTTTTGAAATAGAGGGAGTAAAGGTACAAATGTTGACGCCACTGTTAGTGTCGACAACTGTAGCGATGCAGATATGATTGCATTTTGCGCTTTGGCCACTGAGTACAAAGGATGCAATTTATTGAATGACGAACCATTCAATAATGGAACTGAATGTCGGGCGGGCTGTTAAATTCTTTCGTTACGACATTGTCAGCATCGGGCCAGGCTAGACGTAGCGGATCGCGAACTTTTTCAACATTCAAGTTAGCTGGACCCTGTCTGAGTTAGACCTCACCAATGTTCACTTTGTATACGATACACATTTTTTCAATCTGTAGGGATCACTAAGTCCATTTCATTGTGAGCCGTCGACAAGTGAACACGAGTCACAGACATGAGATGTGCGCTCTTACCGGTTTCATCCTGAGAACAAAAATGCATTTCTAATCTCTCATACGAGATCTTTCCCCTTGAGCTATCGATGGATGAATGATTCCCTTGAAACTTAAGAAATTTTCTCAGGCGCCTCAAAAAGGGTTTGCATTTATGGCAGTGCATGCGGTTAGGTCATTAGAAGATTTCTAGGACTCATGCCTCGTATTTTCTTCCTTGCTAAGAAAACTGGATCTATCTGTTTGAAGACGGCAGCAAGCTGCAGTTTATAGCCTTGCCCATTAGTTGTAACATCCTGATGGAATTGTTGTTGCTAACGTAAAGTGTGAGGAAGAGAGTTTACGCAACTGTTGACTTTTTGTCAATTATTCACGGTAAATGGCTGGCGGATTGCGCGGGTTTGAAGAAGAAGATGTTGAATTTTTTTTTTTTAAATTTGTTTTTGAGTTGCCTTATACCTTATGATTGGAGTCAAACGATATGTCTAGTATGAAAATTTCGAAGTAAATTATCAAAACATCATGATTTTAAGTTATCCGCCATTTTTCCGTGAGTTAAATGTTATTGCTGTTATTGGTCCGCCTTCCGTGAACGTGTACGGATCTTCAATGAGTCAGCGACTGGCTGGCATGGCATGTCCAAATGTATACTGATGTTAGATATTCTTGTAGTTTTTCACTTTCGAATGTGTTTTTTCATGGGGCTAAAATGCATCCAATGTTCATACTCCTCGTCTTTTGCATCGTTTTTAATGCGACTCTTACCCGTGAAAAATTCATTATCCCGAAAAACGACAGCACGCAACTAGGATGGCGGCGATACTGACGACTGACGACCCCAACGTCTCGTAGCGGTTACCGGACAGAGATCTGTCATTCCGAGCCTTGTTAGACCAATTGGGGTTGCCAGATTGATGAATGCCCGATCCCTCTCCATGACTAAGCCGCCAATTATAACACAACCGTGGCAGAATAGAAGATTACACATCAAGCCCGGCGCTAAAAAATGATGGGTTGATGACAAGTGCCGGAATGCGTTAGATAAAAAGAACCGAACGTACAAACCGAATTTAGGCAGGAAAACCAGAACGAAGAGAGTGCATTATGAAAATCTCTGAAGAGTAGCGAACAAGATCATTACAATCAGGAAAGAAAATACTATGACGACCAATAAGTATCGATGTAAGTCTAGCGAGCAACAGCACAAGCCAAACATACAAAGTAGTGAAAAGCCTGAAACGAATTTATCAGCACAAGACCACTGTCTACCGCGATGACATCGACAATATCATCGCTGATTAAAACAGGATAAGAAAAGATGGGATCATATTTCAAGAGCCCTGTGAATCATCTGCACAGCTCCAGAACATCGCAGCCTATATATATATATATATATATATATATATACATATATATATATATATATATATATATATATATATATATATATATATATATATATATATATATATATATATATATATATATATATTCCCAGAGAGCTGGGAAGCCCCACCAACTTTGGATGAAGTTTGTTACATCATCAAAGACGAAAAGAATAATGAAGCGCTGGGCATCGATGAGATTGCAGTGGAGCTCATCAAATATGGTGGCTGCGGCGTTCAGAAAATCATTTACAAAGTCATCCAGCACTTTTGACAACAAAACGTTTTCCCACGGATGGAACCAATCAGTTTTATTCCCTATTAAAAAAAAAAGGTGACAAGTTACAGTGCGAGAACGATGGAAGCATATCACCAACTTTGGATGAAGTTTGTTCTATTATCAAAGACGAAAAGAATAATAAAGCGCTGGGCATCGATGAGATTCCAGTGAAGCTTATCAAATACGGTGGCTGCGGCGTTCAGAAAATCATTTACAAAGTCATACAGCACTTTGACAGCAAGAGCGTATTCCCAACGAATGGAACCAATCAGTTTTATTCCCTATTCACAAAAAAGGTGACAAGTTACAGTGCGAGAACGATGGAGCATATCACTGCTTTTTACGGCGTACAAAATATTTTCAAAGATCTTAGAAAACCAAATCGGATCATAAGCCAACAGTATTATTGGGGAGTATCAAGGTGGCTCTAGAACAGGTTGATAAACAGTAGACCAATTGCTCGCTGTCAACTAGGTGCTTGAGAAACGCTTGGAGTTCAACATAGACGTTCACTAACTTTTTGGTGACTTCAAGAAAGCTTACTACAGTATTGATCTAATGTGCTGTACTAAGTCATGCTTCGCTTTGGTATCCCAGGCAGATTATTCTGTCTTACTAAAATGACAATGACGTTGACAACCTCCCAAGTCCGCACCAATAACCAACTCACCGACACCTTTGAGACAAATATCGGAATATAGCAGGGTGATGAGCTGGCCCCATTGCTATTTAATTTGGCTCTGAAATATGTCATAAAAGCGCTACCTTTCGATACAAGAGATATGTTCCTATGCAAGTCAAGCTAGATCGTAGCGTATGCACGACATCAACATTTTGTCACGGTTGCTAACATCTGCCAAAAAACTGATCCTGAAACTCGACAGCGAAGAAAACTAGTGGGACTACGAATTAATGAGAATGTAAGAAGCTCATAACACAGTCGAGGAAAACACCTCAAATATACAAAATATCACACTTGACGAATACAACATCGAAAATTCGGGCAAATTCGTGTGTTTTGGTGCCAAGATAATGAGAAGCGATAATGAAAGAGATGAAATATGCCGAAGAATGCAACTCGCTGATAAAATTTTTTATTCAGTTTTGCGATCTTGAAAACCATCTTCATACATAGGAAAACAAAGCTCTAAGCAAAGAAATCTGTGATAGGACCTGTGCTATGCTATGGGTCCTAACCCAAGCATCTGCAAACATACTGAACGGTTTTGAAAGATGGGTCCTTAGGCAGATAATTGGAGCAAAACTAGATGGGGACCAATGGAGAATTTGGTACAACCATGGGCTGTATGGGATTTCTCACGAGCCGTTGGTCTCTATGATTATAAGACTGCGAAAGCTATAATAGGTTGGCCGCAAGAGTCGTATGAGCGAAGAATGGATATCAAAAAAAGTATTTGTTGGAAGAATTGATGGACGGAGATCAGTTTGGACATCCCGGAAACGCTGGTCTAACTCAGTCCGCGACAACAAATCATTGCTCCTCGGATCTCAAAATTAGAAGGCGTGGCTGACAGACTGGGCCAGTTGAAGGCGCTATATGCGGGAAACGAATGACTGAGAGAGGTTGCAGTGCTACAAAGAAGTAGGAGAAAGGTAATCAGCATCCTGCTCTTGTAGTTAGTCTTGACCCGACAAACGAGCAATTTATTTTTTTGCGGATATTAAGAGATTCGGATCCACATATCATGAATCACAAGGCCACACTATTCAGCGATTAGACAGTGTATTTAACCCTAAATTTAATCATGTGCATTAGGTTTATTGCAATTTTAGATTTTCAAGCCCGTGTGGGGTTTTTGGTCCCCCAGCGGACCCATCCTCAGATTGCTGATAAAAGATACGCCAACCAGTTAGCTGGTGGGTATGTGGGAAATAAAATACCACTCGTGGACCAAAGTCGACTATGTCATGGAACCAGCGCAACGGATGGGGTTAGATAAACCGCAATGATAATTGCAACGTATCAAGGACTATTCTTTTGGAACTTGGAATGTTAGATCATTCAACAGGCCAGGTGCACTGCGACAACTTTTGGATGAAAAAAAGAAATACAGAATCAACATGCTCGCAGTGTAAGTATATAAAATCGGAAAACTGCAAGGTAGCCATGAGTTCAGAGTGGCTTTTATTGTTGACAACAGATTTAAACAAAGTATCACCGACTTCATGTCCGTTAACGTAAGGCTCTGTGCGATTCGTATCAAGACAAAATTCTTTAATTTATGGTTGGTCAACTGCCGTGTACCCACAGAAGACAAGGAAGAGGCAAACAAGAACAAATATTACAGAACCCTGGAACACATTATCGATGCATTGCCGTCAAACGACATTAAAATTGTTCAGGGTGACTTCAATGCAAAAATTGACCGAGAAACGGCGCATAGAGGAACAACCAACGGGAACAGCCTTCATGCGGAGACCAGCGACAACGGCTGATAGGCTTTGCTACTAGTCGAGGCTTCACAGTAAGCTCCACACATTTTCACATCGAGGTATCCATAAGATAACGTTGTAATCTCCAGACGGTCGTACATTCAACCAGATCGACCATGTTCTAATACAAAAACGAGCGGCCACCAGCATTTTAGACACTGCCTAGCGCTGTCTGTAGTTTGAACCATTTCTTTATAAGGGTCGCATCTCCAAGAGCTGTAAACAAGGAGTATCAGTTACTCCGAGGTACCAGTTACACAAGCTAGAAGACAGCTCAGTAACGTCAACATACATGTCAGCGCATCAACGTATCCCTGCAGGCGGTAGAAAGTTCTGATAACATCAAAACTATGTGGGCGACAGTAGGAGATGCAGCAACAGAAACAGCCGAACAGCTCATGGAGCCCTAGCCAAAGAAAAGCAAGAACGAAAAGTTCGACAAAGAATGTAAGGAACCGATTGGAAAAAGAAACGAGGCGCACAAAGAATATTTACAGTAGCCAATTCGGGCCAAAGAAGAACAATATAAAAGCCTTCGACATCAAGCTAAAAAAAGTGTTCTGAAGAATGTAATGGCTGACCATGAACACCAAGATCCAACAGATAAACGGAAACATGACCCTACATGAAGTCAGATCAGCATATGCCTCTATTAAAGAACTACGAGACGGCTTCAATCCACAAATAAGTCTTTGGAAAAGTACACAAAGAGCAGTCATATGCAACCCAGTCAAAATTAACAAACAGATGCCTACAATATTTCCAGAAGCTATGCACAGCGTCTGCAGCTGTGAACATTTCAGAAGCAGAGCAAGAAGCATCAGTCTCACCACCGACGAGAGACGAAGTACAGGAAACAGTATGGGACCTCAGAAAAAATAAGGCTCCTGGAATAGATGAAATATCAGCAGAACTGCTCAAGAGCGAGGGTCTCTATTTAAACCACCTTCTGCATCGTCTAATATGCAGAATTTGGTCAGAGGACCAGTTACCAGAGGACTTGATGATGCTATAACTAAGGCTGTTTGCCCTATCCCATTCGCATAATTTACACAATTTTCTTTTATATTTGAAAAAGTTTGTACTCATGTAATTTGCCTAAAGTTATGTATGATGTTCCTCCAATTTACAATAGGAAGAAAAGGAACAACTGAGGAATGGCTAGACAAAGTACAAAGGGCATTTGAATGCGAAAAAGATCGAAACAGAAGAATTTAGGGCAAAAATCTATAACACTTAATAAATCAGCGAAACAGCATACCTCGACGAAGCGAAGATACAATAAAGGACTTCGTAGTCAATTTATCATAGGAGTCATTCACGGAGAAACAACTGTAACTACTTAATAAGGGTTTGAATTTCACAATTAGTGACCAACATCTACCAAAGGAAGACATTGTGATAGACGTAGAATCCGCCATCAAATACCTGCCGAAAGAAAATAAACAAGTAGTAAGGGAGGACACAATAAAAGCCGTGAAAGAAACCAATTTGAACATCAGGAACAATGAGTACAGCGTTGTGAAGGAATTGAAGGAAAAGCCGGTGTTTGACCTTAAAGCCGACAAGGGGAATAAGATTGTTGTAATGGAAAAATCAAAATATGACCAACTGGTTTTCGAGAGGCTGAAAAGTGGAGAATGTCACGAATTGAGGAACAACCCTTTGCCGGACTCAATCAAAAGAATGGAGAAAGCCCTGACGGGTTGCCAGGAAGTGATACCTAGCAAAATTGCGTTAAGAGTGACAAGCTCAGTACTTCCGCGAATTGAATACCTGCCAAAGCAGGTAACGAGATGCGTGAAGCAAAATCGCGACATGGCTAGTGGAGGAATGCAAAAAATGTGAAAATCCTTCAAGCAACTACTCAGTGAAAAACAGAGGTGAATTGATCGAGAAGTTAATGACAGCAGAGAGCATCAAAGCAGACGAAATACTGGTATCTTTGGACGTGTAAGCACTTTTCCCAAGTGTCCCAGTAAAGCAGGCGTGGGCTTTGTTCGAAGATTGGCTAACTACCCAGAGTGTTTTCAAAATATAAAAGAAGCGAGTAAGATGTTTCTACAAATTGGCAACTCTTTGCATGTCAGAGACCTATTTTACCTTCAGAGGAAGATGTTTCAAGCAAAAATTTGGCGTGGCGATGGGGAACCCATTGTCTCCCCTTTTGAGCGAAATTTTTATGGGATGGGTGGAGCAAATGAAAGCTGAAGGGGGCGTCTTTCCAAGGATGTGAATCCGTTAAGTTGACGACGTTCTCACGATGGTGAAGAGGGATAAAATTGGAGAGACATTAATGAAAATCAATGAAATACATAAAAGTATCACCTTCACAATGAAAGTGGAGAGCAACAACGAAATACCTTTTCTAGACATTAAAATGATAAGAAATAATAATGATTTAAAGTTCGATATTTCCAGGAAACCCACGAATACTCAGAGGATGATATGAGCCACATCAAACCACTCGCACCAAACCAAGATGGCAACGTTCAACAGTTGGATATACCGAATGCAGAAGACTCCATTAACGAAACAGCGATATGAGCAAGACCAGACTTTTATTTTGAGTACAGCGAAGATGAACGAATACAAGGAAAGCGAAATCTTGTCAATACAAAGGAATAGGAAACAAGACTAAAAGCGGCGTCACTAACCACTCTCCATGAACAAAATCGGAACCTAGATCAAAATCAAAGAGCAGCAATTACGTATTCAAAGATCTTTGGGAAGATCGGGAGAATCCTGAAGAAAGTCGACGTAACAGTGGTACCCACGAGCCGGAAATTCAAAATGGGATCCAGACTAGGTACACCCAAGGAAAGGAAGGAGAAAGATGAAAAATGTGGCATATATAAAATTACCTGCCAGCGATGCCAGAAATCGTACATTGGACAAACTAAGTAATCAGTCAAAACAAGGTTCAGTGAACATATCAAGGAAGCAGAGAAGCTAAAGTCAAGGAAAGCACCAAGTGATACAGTTAAGTCCGCCGTCAGCAAACATATAGTAGAATCTAATCACGCAATCAATTGGGATGATCTAGAGGTAATACAAGACGTGACCAACAACCGGAAAATGGACGTATATGAGAGCGTTTAGATTATTCAAAAACCGGAAAACGCACGGCTCAATGAAGATGTGGGTCAAGGATACTAGAGCTAATTAAATTTAAATAATATTTAAAATATAACAAACGAATTATAATAGCAGCAATTAAAACAAAAACGCAATAAGGAAAAAGCAATAAATGATACCTATAAGTAAGGATAGTAAAATGTAAATAGGATATAGGTTAAGTGATAGATCTCAAAGACGAAAATAGGTAAAATATAAGGGATATAAAAAGTGGATAATATTTAGAACCAAACCATACCAAAAAACACTGAAGAAGGAGGACCTTTTACCACTAAAATATATATATTTATTTATTTATTACAGAAATCAACTTACAGACTAGTAGTTCAATTACAAGTCAATTTATATAACATATAAATACAAACATATGAATTCAAAATATGGCAGAAATCCAAGAAAAAAAGATCTCAATACGATATTAAAAATTAAGATTTAAAGGAATATTTATAAATTCGATTTTTCATTGAAGTTTTAAATACGCCAAGAGATTGTGGTTGAGGACCAAGACTTTGCTGGTTGTGCATACGAGGTAAGCGTAGCAAAGGAGAGTGGAAGAAGGTGTTAGTACGTGCATACGGAACCTGAAATTGAATCGAGGATCTATTAAAGCGAGCCGCGTCGAATGTATTTATTTGCCTGCATAAATTTTGAGGTAAAAGGCAATAATGAAGCTTGAACAAAAGACATTCGTCAGGGAAAGATCGTCTGGACTCAAGGGTAGGAAGGTTCAAAGTATGAAGTCGGTCATCATAAGGGGAAGGTTGAATTTGAAGAATAGAGACCGTGTGAATCTGCGTTGAACTGACTCAACAGCATCGATGAGTTTCCTGTGGTACGGACTCCAAATTTGGAAGCAGTACTCCAAATTACTACGTACTAGTGAGAAGTAAAGACACATACTGGATGCGATATGTTGAAATAACGAAGCGGATCGTAAAATCCAGTTCAGTGAGAGGCTTTCTTAATAATTAGAGCAATGTGGAGATCAAACTTCAGTTTATAATCGCAAAGCACACCAAGATCCTTGAAGGAGGTTACATTGCTCAAAGGGATACCAACAAGCCTATACGTTGAGAGAAGAGGACATTTTTTTACAGGGGAATGTCATCTGATGGCATTTGGAAACATTTAAGGAGGGATAGTTTGATTCACATCAGTCACTAAGACGCTGAAGATCGGTTTGAAGGATATCCACATCTAACAGGGAATCAATAACTCGAAAAATCTCAAAGTCATCAGGATAAAGGAGACAGGGGGATGTGATAACAGAAGGTAGATCATTGATGAAAAGTAAAAATAGTATGGGGCCAAGTATTGAATCTTGCGGAATTCCCGAGCTCGGGTGAAATGAAGAAAAGAAGCAAGAGTTCAAAGTGACTAAACATTGGCGATTCAGGACATAGGAGAGAAGCCAGGAATAGAGGCAACTAGGGACATTGCACCCTAAAAGTTTCTCAAATAGGGCAGCTGCAATATTATTGGTAAAAGAAAGTAAATTTGTAAGGGTAGATCTGCCTCTGACAAAACCATGCTGTTGATCTGCTAAAGATGGGAGGACAAGTGGATACAGCAAATCAAAAATTATCTTTTCAAGAATTTTACTAAAACAAGGAAGAAGAGAAATGGGACGATAGTTTGAGACGATATTACGATCACCAGATTTGAAAATAGGAAAAATGTGGGAAATTTTCCATTGGGCGGGGAAACCCCCACAGGATAAACTCAAGTTAAAAATAATTGAAAGGGGACCACAAAGCGAAGAAGATACAGATGTTGCTAGAAAATTTGGAATGCCATCAGGGCCCACACTGGTGCTGTATTCAAGATGATTTAAGAGTTGCTCAACCTGCAAGGGGTTTGTACGAAAATTAGTAGAGAAAAAAGCGCAAGAAGATTGGTTGAAGGAGTTGGAATGTTAACCCTACCAAAAAAGGAAGAAAAGTAAGAAGCGAAAAGTTCACAAGATTATTGAGGAGAAGACGATGTCACGCCATCTATACTAAAATTATCAAGTGCATGATGAGAGGTCCTTAAAGATTTTACGTACGACCAGAACGTACAAGTTTGATTCGAGATTAACGTAGTTTCAATGTGGTTAACATATGCATCAAGTCCAGAAGAGGCAATTTGCTTAGCCGCGGCACGACGCTCTTTAAATTTAGGGAGCTCAATTGGAAGACCACTGGATAAGAATTTTCTGTGGGTAGCATCTTTAGCTTTACTTGCAGTGGCAACATCTGAATTAAACCAAGGAGCGTCTTTAGGTCTTTTTGCTGGACACACAGGAGTAAATTGCGAGATTAAGGATGAAAGAAACATATAGAGCTTATCAACACAATCTTCAATGTGGAGATTGCTGAAGAAGGAATACCAATTCACGGCATTAAGGTTAGCTTCCGTGCTCGATAAATCGACTTTTAAAAAATTAGAGCGGGAAGGTGAGGAATTCTTCAAGGAACGAGAAGATGCGATTGCAAGCTCAATAGAGAGTTTAAATTAAATTTATTTGCGTTTTTCTGGAAAATTGGAGGAACATTGATTTGGAGAATTTTTAAATGGCGCAAAAACGCCAAGATAACGATGAATTTGATGTGTGATGTTTCGTGGGTTCTTACAGAGACCAGAAAATAACGTACCAACTACGAGTATGCCAGCAAAAGCCATTTTAATATCATATTTCTTCCTTAGGGGCACCAAGGAGCCACTTTCGAGATTCGGTAAAACTGATTTCAGCTAATCAAAATAGCTTTTCTGGATTTTCCAAATAACTTTACTTTGGTTAATAACCGAACCAAGATACGTAAACCTTTATAAAATTTAAATCCCATGAAGTTCTTTGTTACTGAAAATATTTAAACTCTTAAGCTATGTTAATTATCTTTTAAATTTAAAAAACTGGTTAACTATCCCCAAGTTTAATTTGATCCTATTCTAATTCATATCAAAGTATCTAATTTATCACACCCTACAACTCGTTAAACCTAATTTAACATGAAAGCACATCAAAATTCCTTTCGACGTTATTCTTCATTCAACAGTTCTTTCGCTGATTAGAGATCAGCGAACTTGAGGAAACGACAAAATGTTGCTTCTTTTCCTTATAATTAAATGAATACTTAGTAAGCAACTGTTTAAAACTATGTATCTTTCCGCTTGTCGTTTATTATAAACGTGAAAATAATGATACCGCATACATTTTCGGTTGAAGTCTATAGTGTAGTACCAAACCAAAGTACAAGAAAAGATTTAATTACAAGCTGGCGTTGTCGCCGTTGTCATCCTTGTCGTCGTCGACATGGTACCATTTAATTAGAAATCGCACGATAGAGAGAAAGTTCTTTGCTGTTCTTCAACGTTAATTCCGAGTACAGGCGAAAACTGCCAAAGAAACGCAAGTCAAGCGATGCTACTTCTGGGTTATGCCTATGCTCTATGTATGGATTTAAATGTGTAGAAGAATGTGTTTGCAGCAGGAAAATAGGGAGGAACTTATCTGGAAAATTAATTAACGCTTTGTTGCCAAGTCGAATTCGGGGAGGAAGAGTGTGTGTACTTATTTCTAGTTGTATGCCCTTGTGATTTTCTTCGGCAGAAATAACTTCAGCATCCCCATCTTCACCGCGTGACATACCGCACGGTGAATGCGTTTACCTTTGTACTATATTTCTAAATTTAATGGCAAGGATGGTGAATGCTCTCAGTATTTTCATGCTATGAAAGCGAGCCAGCATCTATGGATTCTAAATCGTGGAGAAAATATTTTTGAAATATTTCAGGGATGCCAAACTAAGGTGGAAAGATATTTGGTCTAAAAAATACGATAAATAAACTTATTCTGGTTTTCAGTCGTAAACCATGAAATTGTTAAATGCAAAAATAATTAAGATCAAGCGGTTTTTGAAAATTCAATTCATTCTATTAATGTTGCTAAAGTTAACTTTGAACTATTTCCTATTAAGGCAACCCAGAAGAAAACCATATTCATGAATCTCCAAACCGAACAGTAATGCAACGATCTATATTGAAATTAAGGATTAGACTAGTGGATTATATCCCTAGTGTATGGAGAGCATGTCGTGGAAAAGTTCCAACACGATAATCACTGGATTAAAAATCTATTCGTTGTAGCGTATACGAGGAGCTATAGGTGCATACTCGAATACATAATTCACCATACTCGTGCTCCACCGATGTGCCGCTAGTTAGGAAGTCGAAGCTCCCAACCCCAGCCAGTGATTAACTTTATTACATACCTCATTATCAGAGCCCTGGAATAGCTTCGATACCATTGAAAAAAAAAAATACTCCTCCGATTAAGGATGATATACATACCTGAAAAGAGAGAGAAAAAAATTTCGTTAAAGACCTGGATTAATAAGCTTCATTATGGAGGTCAGCGGGGGTAATAAATGTCAAATTAGGGTTTCTGTAAAACTCCACGAAATGTGGATGAACGATAATTGGAAAGTTGATTAGGTTATTTATTGAAAACGTTTTTCAGGAGGTGGAAATGTTTCTTCTAAATTAATTAAGGAATAGTAGTATTCATGTTATGCTTCCTACTATTTTCAGATATTTGTTATTAAAATCAATTCTTTTCTATTTCCAACGTCGATTTCATTATGTTTGTATATATTTAACTCAAAAGTTTTCATTTAAAATCCAATTGAAATCAAGATATCTACAATAACCAAAATTTATATCCAACGTAATTTCATCGACATTTTCGATAACATTTGAATGATTTTCTGAAAATCACAGCACACAATCATTCATTCGAATATCATGATCGATAATAACATTCTCAAGTAAAATCTTTTGTCAGCGACCTACGCAAAATGACAAGCATTAGAAAAGGATTTAAGCAATTTGATTTTTCCCCGACATCATTCATCAGGAAAGCTTGAAAAAATCTTTTTTTCTGGGAAAAATAATCTCATGACGAGAGTATCGTCTTAGGGATTATTGATTTGGTATTAGGTTTTATTGGGCTAGGCAGCAGTTTTCTAGGGAAGTATTACGGTTCGATATAATATGAGACAGCTTTAAATTTTTTTCTTGTAGGAAATAGAAGAAGAATGTGATGAAGCTTGAGACCCTGGAAGTTGTGATTTTTTTAAGCGAAAATTGTTTTTGTTAGAGTCGAAACGTTATGATCAAACTTTTAAATGTTTTTTTTTTGAATTGAAATTTTTAAAAAGAATGGAGGAGGCTTGGTTTAATTTAAAGTTCGGAAATTTACCAGAAATAATGCAGCTTGCTTTGAACGTTATATTCAGTACTAGCTAGCGCCCATATTTTATCAAAGTATAATCTTTGGGAGGTAACCAAATTGTAGTTAATGGTCTCGGGGTCGCACATTGGGTTTACTGATTACCCAATGATAGGACATTAAATGCTATCAAACCATACTTAAACCTCCTTTGTGGTGATGGCTGTTAACTTTTTGTAAAAAGCTGGCGTAAGAGAGTGAAGACGAGTCCTCTGAGCCTGATAATGAAATCAAAAGTAATAACGATTCCGCTGGAATGCAGGTTGGTTTAGTGAATTGTCTCTTTGTCCATCTCGTTTGAGATTTCCCAAAGGAAATCTGAACCGACCTCTCATCGGTTTATAGTCTTGGAATGTGCCAAGCGGAATGGACCCAATATGTCAACAAGTCCAGACACCCTCAGTTTACTTCGAGGTGGCTGCTGGTAGTCTAGCTAAGTCCGAATACAATTTTAATAGTTACCGAATCAAACGCCCAATCAAAACGCATCAAAACGATTTTACTCTACATTAACCAATTCATATTTATCTCTTTTAGGCTGATGTAGAGTCAAAAATGAATAAAAAACAAAAAAAGACAACGGCAAAATCTCGCGTTCTCGATTGTTCACCGACATGGGGTCGGAAATAACCTACTCGAATCCAAAACCGACTCAATCTACTCTGGCTGAAAACGCAAAGCCAAACTACGGCACTGTGTATCGAACCGAATCACCGAGCCGATAAATCGTGGATTTTTAAAACCCTACCCCCTCGGCAGCATACTCATCTTCCACCTTTTTTGTTTTGTTGTTTAGCTATTCATATTTATTTCTAATTTACTTTACGATAAGGGATTCTGAGTAGTTTTCATAGTATCAATTGTTCTTGTTTAGCAGTTCATAATTATTTCTAATTTACTTTACGATAAGGGATTCTGAGTAGTTTTCATACTGTCAATTGTTCTTGTGTAGCATTACATTTTTGTTGAAGTTGTATTGAAAAATATTTTGTTCTTAAATTTACGTAAACTTTAACGAATGGTATTTGCTGCAGGCCAATGCTTTTTTATTCTTGCTTGTAGCATTACAGCTCCTCTCAGGTTTTTGCTTCCTGCAAATAACGCTTCCAACTGTCTCAGTCCATTGACCACGTCCTCCATTTCGAAATACGCGCAGCGATGAACTGTATTCATCGGCTGAGTCAGATTAGAGTTTTCTCGGTTTCCGAACTGGTCTCCGCCCTTCAAGCCTTCCAACGAATAAATTTTTGGGTATCCGTTGTTCATCCATACGATTGACGTGGCCAACTTATTGCGGCTTCCGCAGTCTTACAATCGCTGAGACCTTCAACGCGTCAATAATTTTATACGGCTTATAGCTGTTTCGAATTCACCATTGGTCTACGTCTAGCGTTGCTCCGATTATTCGCCTCGGGACCAAACGCTCGAAGGAATCCATATATTTGCGGATGCATGCGTTACGGGCAATATTTCACACCCGTAGCATAGCACAGGTATTATCACCGATTTGTATTCTTGGAGCTTTGTTTTCTGTGCATGCAGCTGGTCTTTAAGGTTGTCAAAACAGTAAAAAATATTTTATTTGTGAGCTGCATTCTTCAGCGTGTTTTGTCTCTTTCGTTAGCCGTTTTCGTTGTTTTGGCGCCTAAATACACAAATTTTCTCACATTTTCGATATTGTATTAGCCAAGTGTGGTATTTTGGGCATTTAAGGTATTTTTTCTCGATTGTGTCATAAGATTTCTTTATTCCCATTGATTTGTAGCCCTACTAGTTTTGCTGCGCTGTCAAGTTTCAGGAAGAGTTCTTTGGCAGTTATTAATGACCGTGACAAAATGTTGATGTCGTCTACATAGGCTACTACTTGGCTCGACTTGTATAGTAATTTACCTCATGTATCGATAGATAGCTTGCTTACGACGTATTCCAGAGCCAAACGGAATAGCAATGGGGCCAGTTCATCTCCCTGCCCAAGTTCGATATTTGTTTCAAAGGCGTTAGTGAGTTAGTTATCGATCCAGAATTGGGAGGTTGTCAACGTCATTTTAATTTTGGTAAGACGGACTAATTTAACTGGGATACCAAAGCAAAGCATTATTCAGTGCAGTACGCTACGATCAATACTTTCGTATGCTTGCTTAAAGTTGACGTGAATTTGGTGTATGTCTATGTTGACCTCCTAGCATTTCTCAAGTGCTTGCTCTGCCTTTTCTAACGCCATCATTCTATTCCGCATTAATACTGTTGGTGTATGATCCGATTTTGTCTTCTAAGATCTTCGAAAATATTTTTGTACGCCGTACATAGCAGTGATAAGCCTCTATAGTTTTCGCATGCTTGTCATCTATTTTGTGGATAGGGATTATAATTACTTGGCTTCACTCTTTTGGCATATGTTCTTGTTAACAAATGTGCTGGATGATTTCGTAAATAGTTTTCTAAATACTGTTGCCACCATATTTAATGGACTCCACTGGAATCTCATCGATGCCCGGTGCTTTATTATTCTTTTGGGCTTTGAAGTTCATCCAGAATTGTCGGAGACAATGGAAGCTCTCTGGGAATATCTAAAGGCTCCGATGTTCTGGAGCTGTGCAAAGGATTAAAGAGGTTTCTGAAATATGACACCCGTCTCTCCTTAATTCCGCTTTCATTAGCGATTATATTGCCGATGTTACCACGACAGAGCGTGGTTTGGGCTGATAACCTGGTTTGAGGCTTTTCACTACTTTTTATGCTTGTCTTGTGTTTTTGCTCGCTAGACTGATATCGAAGCTTTCCAATTAGTCGTCATTGTGTTTTCTTTTCTTAATTCTAATTAACTTATTCGCTACTCTTCTAAAATTTTCATCATTTTTTCCTACCTAAGTATTCTTTGTACGTCTGATTCTTTTTAATTAACGCATTCTGGCACTCCTCATTAAACCAATCATTTCTCTTGCGCCGGGCTTGATGTTCAATTGTCTGTTCTGCCATGGTAGCTGCTTCCATTTCTATCCAGAGCTGGTTGCGTGTTTTCAACGATGTGTCTGATAAGTTTAGAGCCAGCTGGTTGTCGAGGGTCTCCGTCAAGTCTTTTGCCACAGACACCGTTTCGAGCCATTTGATGTCGAATTCCTGTGGAAGACTGATCTTCGCCTAATACGCCCTTGATATACGATATCGATTTGTTCATTCGATCGAGTAATTATCCGACTTACAATTGGCTCCTCGGTATGTACGGATGACAAGTATGCTCGAGGCCTAGCGTTGTTGGATTAGGACCTGGTCGATCTGGTTTTGTGTGTTTACATCAGGTGATACTTAGGTCATTTCATGAATGCGTCGATGTGGGATGCAAGTCGAACGTATGGCAAGTTCTCTGCCACATACGATGATAATCAGGCGTTGGCCATTGTCATTCGTTTCATCGTAGAGGCTATATCCTCAAGTCGTTCCCCGATGAGATAGCTTATTGCCAACATTAGCGTTGAGATCACTTAGAATTAATTTGTGTCGTTTGTAGACAATGAGTCGATTAGTCTTTCCAGGTGATTATGGAAGGTTTGCTTCGTTTCTTTAACCTTTTCTTTGGTCGGCGCGTCTATGTTTTTAGCAAAATTTTGAAGAATTTCGCTTTTATATGGATCGCACGCATCCGTTGATTGACTGCCTCAAAATCAATAACATGCGATTTGGGCTCCCTATCCACAATAAGAGCCTATTCGAATTCTCGTTTCCCGGTAGGCTTCCCACTTTTAAATATTGTGTGCAATCTCATGTTTTGAACATCATTAACCGGCCAGTTTGGTTCCTGGATTGCCAGCATTTTTAATTTATATTGACTGGCCTGTTGTAATGCTATAGCTTGGTTGAAAAGAAAAGAAAAAACGAAGAAGAAATGAAAAGAAAAAAAAGGATAAGAACTGGCTTTTAACAATCAAAGTTTGTATGTTTTGACAAAGCTTAAAATAATGTCAACTTTAGTGGACTTAATGTCATTTCAACAAGTTCCGTTACTTTTTAATTCTACTCTTAATGTGATCTTTGACAAATAGATGTTAATTTCTTACGAGTATAATTACTCGTATGCCTATATGAATTAATCGATCTGTAGAGAAAGTACAAAGGTATCTCAAAGTACGCACGAATAGACGGACAGACAAGATGCAAAACTAGTAGATTTTTGTAAAATTTCTTTCACAACACCCTAAAAATCATGGAGGTATATCCAATAAAAAATAAATTAGAGGTTCAAATTCTTTGAACTATGCTTATAATGGAGGGATTTACCACATTCATCAGTAAAACTGTATTAGTATCATCAAATTGGATGTAATCAGCAATTTAAGAAGCTCTTTAAAAATCGTTACATTCTATAAGTTTTAATAAAATTAACAGAAGCTATACTCGTTTGAATTTCCTTCGATTACAACAATAACATACCACTTTTAACTACATGGGCGTTCCATCGAACCAGACACTACACTTTTGATTGCATCTTTTCCGAATTTTTAGATAAGATGAGTAGCAAAATTACGTTTAAAATTCCGGTGCCTGAAATGTTTGCTGGTTAAAATGGAGTTCTTTTGAAGCAAGAATATATTTTTTGTGGATATCATGAAAGTTTTTCTTAAATAAAATTATTCTACATGTTTGCACATTCTATGTTAAGCACAAAACCTTTCTCACATGAGCGTAGTTCTGTCTACTCACTTTGTTGAAATGAGAGTGCTGCTAAAGACTTTCTTCATTGAACCTAACTTTTATCTCAACGTCCTCTCTTGATACAAGATCTAGAATATCAAGATTGCTGCCTATCTCTGCGGCTGTGCAAGCACTACGTTCGGTCACCGAAGCAACTACTGAGCGGCCTTCAGGAGGATTAGAAGATTACTTTTCTGCAGCCGCTTCTTCACCGGCGACATCACTAGAAGCTGTCATCCCGGCTGCTTAGATCTGGAGGTTAGTTCGGTAGACATTTAATCGTATGTAATTATATCCGTTGTCTACTAAATTGGCTACGGATTTGATTACATACTTTGCACCAAATTCTAGCTTTTCGGTGAGATGATGCTGTCGACTTGCCTTCTATCTAGGACAGCCTTTACCACACACTCTTAGACCACTTCTTTGAATAGCTGAGTTAACCCGGGGCTAATTTTACGTTTTTTTTTCTCCTGTTATCAGGATTAGCTTGGTTACTTACCCGATCTTTGCAAGTTCTGAGCTACAGTTTTTGCTGGAGTTTGAGTTGCAAAACGAAAACCTCATGTTTTGTTTTGCTCAATGACGGCATTTTCGTCCTTATCGGACATTGTCTCAGACTTGATGCTCTCAAATCTCTTCAGGATCCAATAAGCACTATTCAGTATCCTGCAAGGCTAAACAGATTTGGCTTTTAAGGATTGGGTATTTGAAGTCGAGGTGACACATGGGGCCGAGGCCATCTGAGCTAGCTTTGTAGCCATAACTCGCAGATCACTTGGAGGCGTTTGTGCACATCCCCTTCGTAGTATTCGACTTGGTTGTCTTGGCAACCGGGAGAAGAGATAGTACTTCCACATGTACGTGGAGCAGATTTCGAAGCAATGTCTCACAAAACACTCGATATAATTACAGACAAGGCATCACTAGACGGTTGTGCAGGATTTCTGGCCACTTCTCCTTCAGTTAACAACAGAGCAAGCTTTTGATTCACTTCCTCTCTATTACTAGTGCTCTTTGCCATCAAATTTATCCTCGTTTGATATCAGACGAGGTTGAATTAGGGAAATCACACTTTTGTCTGACAAGTTTTGATTTTGGTTTTTTCTTATGTTTCACAAACGTTGCTTGTTAGCTCCAAGCTGAGATCCATTATTTAGCTCGCATGGGCAGTCACGAGTATGATCACATGGTTATCTATGCAGAGCAGGGAAGCCATGCAAGGGTTGACATGAGTTCTTATGCTAATCACAAGTCCGCTTCAACTGAACCTGCACGGCCAACTTAATGGCAACAAAGCTAAGAGCGTTGTCTGAAATATGCTATGGTTTTTTTTTCATTGGTTTTCCTCTCTTGCACATGTAGTTATAAGACCTGATTAGAAAAATTCTAATCAAAATCTTTCATTTGATACTCATCATGGTCACCTTTGGTTAAAAATTGATGGGTACCCTCTCTATATGGGGAGGTCTCTCTTACAGTCCTCAAAAACGTTTTTCAACGAAGCTTTCAAAAAGCTATCACTCTATATCCACCTACCAAATTTTGACATTTTAGCTATTATAGTTTCGAAGAAAAGCTGCTGTGATAAACGAAAATACGGAGGGACGAACAAACCAACAAACAGGTGCCGCGTTCAATAGAGTTGTAGCAACACTCACTTATTAGTTGAATATTTGACAGTCGTGACGAGACACATAGCGTTGACAAGAAAAGCATACATATCGCTTCTTGATTGAATTGTCAAACGGATCGGATGTGTTCTTGAAAGACGAGATTAAACACTTAATGTAATAAAATGTTTTTCTTGAAAAATCGTCGGACTTTCTGTTTTTAAGTGAGCAGACGTGTTTTGAATCTTTTGAGCCATTTACGGTGAAGACACTGAAGATGACTCAAAGGAATCGAACTGTGTTTGCTCACTTAAAAAGGCAAGGCTCATTGCTTTTCAAGAAAAAAGAGAATTGTTCTGCGGATATCAAATAAACAAAGTGTGTTTTATTTGGTTAGCTTTGCGTTCAACTACGACCGAACCCATTCTGAACATTGTTGACACAAAAAACCTAAACTATGACTTCCACGAGAGCCAAGTTAACGCAACGTCAATATTCATCCCATCAGACACAATATCGCAAGCTTCATCGTCCGCGAAAATCATAGTAGTTTAACCTCAAAATGGCTGTCGCACCGGGCTGTGAGGACGATTTGAGGAGGTTTCTACCAACTCACAAATGCTGCACCACCAAGCTGGTACTAATAACCATATTGCACAAATTTTTTTCAGGATCCTTTTTCGAAAGCTCGGTCATCGTTACGGTTTGCGTGCATCGGATGCAACCAAGTTCGATAAAGTTTTCATTGAACGCCATTGCGCCATTTTGGGCTTCATTGCTGAAAACCTGCCGATCGACAACAAGTACGCAGTTTTAAGAAATGGATTAATTTGTATATTTGCCTGACACAAGCGATCTCAAATCTATTTGCTGCTCACGAAACTTGAACTTGGAGCCAATAGATCGTCACATCTTTTACGTACAATGACAACCATCGCCAAAAACAAAGTTGATTTTTTTTTTCATTTTTCTTTAAAAGCCGCCGAGTCTAGCTTCGTTTTGTGAGCAAACGGGTTTCGACTAGTTTGAGTCATGTTCAGTATCTGAAGTACAGGTGGAAGGAGATTACTTTACACAGTCGCAGGGTGGGTTAAGCACTAAATTAGGTCAGGATATTATGTTTCTATTTTTTGAATTATTGGATGTGTGTTTATTCCGTTTCATCTCGTTTCCAAAATAATTGACAACAAAGAAAACGATGATTTTTTAAAACGTTGAGGCTAGAGAGGCTGTCTAGATGCGTGCACTCGATTCTCGCGGTATCAGGATTTAGGGACATTAACCGCCTCGCCGAACTGACAGATAATATTTTTGGAATTAGTGAGCTACTGCATATATACGAAATGGTAGCACTCCAGATGGATGAACCTTATCAAAATCCGGTCACTCTCGCCAGCTTAGAGAATCAAATTGAGGCAATAAAAAATACGGTAAAACGCTTGAACGTCCAACACCAACTGTACGATCTCACTAGCGAACCATGACTTTATGCTTTAACCACAAAAAGTTCGGTGTATTGGCAAGTCGATTACCCTGCAATTTCGAATCCAAATAGCTCTCGCAGCAGCTACAGCATGTGTCGCAGCAACCACATCCATGGCAGTTACAGCGCGCCACAGCTCCAACGGCAGCTACAGTACCCATAGAGAGAAAACGGCAGTGAAGAATAATGTTTAGGGGCATTCTGCGAGCAGAAGACCATGAGCATCCCCAATCCAAACTATCTCTTTGCTTACGACTCTGAAACAAATTATTCGTTCCTTATCGACACGGGAATAGATCCTTCTGCTCTTTCTATACTTTCAAAATTTAAACAATGACTGCGAACAGGATTGCAGTTGTTTGCTTGCAATGTCAACTTTCAAATGTTCCATTTAACCTCCGTCGAACATACACTTGGCTGTTACCCATAATTGGCGCAGATTTCCTAAGCAAACATGGTTTCTTAGTTGACTTCAAACACAAGTGCCTGGTTGGTTCAGCAATGAAACGTTTATATTCTGGAACAATTTGTCGGTTGTCTGAAGATTCTATTTCAACTATTGACACCGAGTCTCGATACCAAGAACTTTTAAAGTTATATCCAGCAACTACCAACCCAGCTTTCATGAAGAATTCACAACATTTAGTGCTAAACCATATCGTTATGTTAGGACCCCTGTTCATAGCGGCCAAAGCCGCTATCACCCTCCAAACTTAAGCTTGCAAAGCAAGAATTTCAGTAGTTCCTTGACAGAGGCTACTGTCGCCTGTCCAATACACCTTTGGCCACCCCACTGCTGCATGTACCTTAAAAAATAAAGTTTTTGGCAACCATGCGGGGATTATCGCAGATTGTACATGGTCACGCTTCCGGATCACTATCCTGTGCAGCACATACTAGACATCACAGCTGACCTAGCTGGTAAAGCTATATTCTCCAAACTGGACTTATTACGGGCGTTTCGCCCAATCTCGATTACCGTTGCTGACATTTTGCTGTAGCAATTCGCTTTACCTTGTTTAAGCTGAGCATAATGACGTTCGGAATCAGAAACGATGCTCAATCCTTCCAGCACTCCATAGAACAAGTGTTGCGTGAACTAGATTTACGTGTATGCTATTTGGATGACATGTGGATTGCATCCAGCTTGCCAGAACAGCAATTGGACCATCTAAAAATCGTGTTCAATCACTTAAATAACTAAGGAGTTGTAATCAACATAGACAAGTGTATCTTCGGTGTGGAAGAAATCGAGTAATTAAGCCATAATATCAACTGATATGCCATCTCTCTTCTACCTTTACGAATCCAGGCTATATATGAGTACAAACAACTGTCGACAGTCAAGGATTTACACTAATTTTTGGAATGCTAAATTTTGATTGACTCTTCATCAAGGATGCTGCTAAGTTACAACCACCGACAAACAACTACATGTGCGATTAAAAAAGGGTGATAAAACACGATCCAATGGTCAAAAAAATGCCATTTACGCTTTTGAGACATATCAGCAAAGCCTGGATCAGGCAACTCTATTAGTACATTTCAAACCCAGAACGCAATCGCAACTCGTCACAGATGCTTCAGATATTACAATTGGTTCGACTCTGGAGCAGAAGATTGATGATAAATGGAAGCCATGATCTTACTATCCGCAAAAACTCACTTACACAGGGCGTAAATATAGCGTGTATGATTGAGAGTTGGTTCCGATCTACTGCAGCGCAAAACACTTTTGCCACTGGCTCGAAAACAGGTCAATTTGTGATTAAAACAAATCACTATCGTTTAGGATATGCACTCTTACAGAAATCGCAGAAAGCCTCACCTCATCCAGTGAGAACCCTAAATTACATCTCACAGTTCAGTACAAACATTCACAAACACACTACAGCAGATACTTTACCGCGAATTAAATCTATCGTTATGCCCACAGCAGTGTCACCTTAAGAGCTAGTTACCAAACAGCAATCTGATACGGAAGCTACTGGCTAAAAACAGTATTTTACTCAGAAATCAAGCACTGTGAGTTGAAGACCGCAGAAACCTATACTGCGACACATTAGCTAACCGTATCCGGCCTTTCGTGCTGAAATCACTTCGATTATGAATTTTGAACACATTTCACAGGCGTTCACATCTAGGAGCACCCGGTATGCTAAAAGCCTTGCAAAAGAAGTACGTTTGGCCTTCGTACGTACCTTCACTCGATCTTGCTTCCATGTCAACGGTCTAAAGTGGGAAGACACACGAAAAATGCGTTGCAATTCTTTCCTGTAGCTGACAAGCGCTTTGCACAAGTCCGTTTAGAGATTAAACAACCGTTAAGACCTTCGAATGGTTATCGCTATTGCCCTACCATGTTTGATAAGTTTTCTCAAAAGCCAGAAGCCATTCCACTGACTCATCAAATAGTGGAGACGGTCACACTTGTCTTTTATACTGACTATGTGCCGTGATTCAGAGAGTATTCCAGGTCATCTCATTAAACTTGGAATCTCAATGTGAACCCCTTTATTTTAGCTTTGTCAAATTTACTGGACTGCAGTCATAAGCCCAGCATTGAATGGGTTAGTAGAGAACGAGTAAAGATCGTTAAAAGCACCCATCATGCGTCACGAAGGCAATGACAACTACCCCAGCTTAGTTTCAACCGTATTGCTAGGAATCCGCAACCCTTATAAGGAGGATTTGGATCGAAGCAGCACTGAAATAGATTTCAGAACAACACTAACTCTTCCTGGAGAGCTCCTTGTTGATAGCAGTAACGACCTGGTTCCATTTGGATGAGCGCTATACCAGCAAATACGAAAAATACAGCCAGTGCCAATTAACCAATGCAGCGATAAATCTACATTTGTTCACCTAGAACTTCGTTCATGTTCTGACCACGTTTTTGTTGATGGTTGATGCTATTAGGAAGTTGCTTGGTCAACAGGACAATATAAAGTCATTAAAAGGCTTTCTGAAGTTCTTTTTACAGTAGAAAGAGGGTACACACGTACATATGTTTACTGAAGGGCTCAAACCAGCATTCGTAGTCAACACTCCACTGCACGAGCAAAATGATCTTCCAACTGATGAAAAGAGTACAAGACTAGCAATATTACCGTTATTAACAAGAGAATCAACTGCAACAGCGTCACAGCATCACAGTCCGCTGCTTGTAATGAATCGGCCCTACGCCACTGGCGACCAATACACATGCCCACTGCTATCATATGGCTTCTTACTTCACGTCAGTTGTGACGACTTCCCATCCCATGTCAGTTTTTGTCGTGGGATGTGAAAGAGTCAATTTAACAGCCACATGGCGATGCGAAAGGGCAAATCACACGATTATGAAGGCGGGAAGATGTATGCTACAAGATGCAGGTACGGACCAAAGATTCTGGGCTGAGGCTTTGAATACTTTGAGCAGTAAGAGGAACCACACCAGAAGAAAAATAGTCTGGTTGTAGAGTTGATTTATCAATTTTGAGAATATTAGCCTGCGGTGCTTATACAATGATCCCTGATGAGAGGCGTAAGAAACTATATGCAAGGAGTAAACAATACATTTTTGTAGGATATTGTAATGAGTCAAAAGGATACAGACTAATTGATCCCCAAAATCTCTCCAAATGCATTAAATCTAGAGATGTGTGGTTCTTGGAAGTATTGATGTATAAAGACTTAAAAATAAATCAGAATAACACTACTGCTGATTGTCAAATAAATTTTAATGATGGAATGGAAAATGTTGTGAGAACAAATGATGATAACAATGTCGATCTCTCGCCTACTAGAGAGTTATCTGACTGGATCACAACTAACTCAACTATTTCTGACTCCAGCTCTGTGGATGACTTCAATAATGTCACATGGAATCCAGACATGACTCAAGATCAGTATTCTAGTTATTATGAAAATTAGGCTTGGAGTTTGACATTACTGTCTGAAGGAAAGAAGGCTGTGTGCTGTAAGTGGGTTTTCAAGAAGAAGCTAGGACCAGAAGGTCAGTTACTTCGGTATAAAGCATGCCTTGCAGCAAAAGGTTATACCCAGGAATACAGGATTGACTACAAGGAAACCAACTCACCTGTGGTACGATATTCTACTATACGTACATTGATTGCCCTGGCAGTAAATCTAAACTTACACATTGATCACATGGATGTAAAGACAGCATTCTTAAACGGTGATTTGCAAGAGACTGTTTACATGGAGCAGCCAAATGGACACAAGATAAATGGTAAAGAAAACCATGTACTTAAACTCTATAAAGCTATATATGGGCTTAAACAAGCCTCAAAGACATGGTATGACAAGATAGATAATGCCTTGACAGATCTTTAGTTTAGAAAAACACTCAGTGAGCCTTGTGTTTACATTAAATCAGACAACTCAGGAAATATAATTTTATTAGCTTTGTATGTCGATGACATTTTAATTATAAGTAAAGTTACACCAGAAAAGAAAGCGCTTAAGGAGAAACTGATGAAACGGTTTGAAACAAAAAATCTTGGCCGAGCTACACATATGTAGATTAAATCAAAGACAAAATCAAATTACATTGGATCGGAAAAACTATATACAGAAGAAATTAGATCAATAATATGACTGACTGTAATCCTGTAAGTACACCTCTGGAATGTGGCATAAAGCTTGAGAAAGGAGACCAAACTGATATGGATTCCAAGTATAGAAGTCTAGTGAGATGTTAATACAAAGCCGTTTGTACTTGACCAGATATTATGCACACAGTAGGCCTACTCAGACAATTTAATAATTGTCATTCTGATACACACTGGAAAGCAGCCAAACGTGTAATGCGATATTTTATAGGGACTATTAATTATAACATAGTATATGAAAAATCCTCATTGAGTGTTACAGGATATGTAGATGCGGATTAGGCTTCTAATTAGCTAGAGCGTCGCTCATATACTGGTTATGTATTTAAATTGGGAAATTCAGCAGTGTCATGGGAAAGCCGAAAACAAAGAACTGTGGCCCTATCAAGCACCGAAGCTGCTTTGCGTGAAGGGGCAAAGGAGGCTAAATTTCTTAGAAGCTTTCTTTATGAATGTTTAGGTAAACATTTATCAGTAACTTAGTTCAATGACAGTCAGTCAGCACAAAACATTTGCAAAAGTCATGTTAATCATAGCCGTAGTAAACACATTGATATTAAACATCATTTTGTACGACAAATTGTAGAGAATAAAATTATAATGTTAAAATACTTATCGACTGAAAATATGCCAGCAGATGTCCTAACTAAATGTTTAAGTAAAGATAAACATTTTAATTGTGTAGTAAATCTTGGATTGCAGATTGTTTAGTTTAAGTGCAGGTGTTATAACTAGTATACACCAAACAATGAAAATTGTTATAGTTACCTAAATAGCTCACTAGTTGGAGCTACTGTCAATGCATTGATTATGTCATTCTGTTCGGTCGAATAATCCTCACTCTTGTGTCAACTGTTTTTCTGTGCTAACTAGATTATAAATAAATCTCAGTATACCAATTAAATTTATTGTTATTTTCACCCAATCCCATCAAGAAATTTTCAAAATCATCTCCTTTAGTCGTATTTTGTACTTTTATATTAAATTTATAATAGATTGGGAAAAAAAATAATTATTCATAAGGCAATGTTTTTTGTAGGTACGGTCAATAAAAAAATCGTTGATAAAATGAATTACTAAATCACAACTCAGACTTTCCTTTACAGTCTGCCCTTCTTTTTTTTAGCGGGAGGGTGAGTGCACGGTAAGTATGACGTGAAGAGGGTAGGGTTCTACAAATCCGCGGATGGCTGGTTTCGCGTCGTGTGCGGTACGCGGTACCTTCGTTTGCCTTGCGTTTTTCTTAGCGTAGAGTTCTTCGGGGCTGAATTAACGTAGAATATATTTCGGTATCGCGTCGGTGAAATTCGGGAACACGAAAATGAATTTAGTTTGTTTGGTTTACTAGAAGAATGAAGAGAATACGGAATGAGGTAAAGTAGGTTTCTTTCCCCTTTTGTTTGAATTTTTGACGCGTTTGAAACGGGCACTTGATGGTGGCTGAAACATGTAGTTTGAGCGTAATCCATTTTAAAGACCTGCACCCGAAATCCTCTCCGAACTAGCTGGCCGACAAGCAGCCACCGCGGAATGGATACTTTATAATAAGTAACCGGACTGAGCCTGCCCCGCGCCGTCAAAGCGTCTGCTAACCGGTATCTGGTGCTGTAGTGGTGGTGGGGGTCTAGGTAAAGGGAACCAGGATGCAGCAGTGCTTGGAGAGATAGCATCGAGCGAGAGCAGAGTACGTGTTCAGTTCCGTCGTCGGAGTGAAAATGGAGCGTACAATCGAGCAACCGAACCAGAGTTTTTTAACCACGTTATTACAGGAGACGAGACGTGGGTTTTCGAAAACGATCCTGAGACGAAGCGGCAGAGTTGGGAGTGGCACACACCGGTGTCACCACGACCGAAAAAAGCGCGCATGAGCAAATTGAAGGTCGTCGATGCTCATTGCTTTCTTTGACGTGAAAGGCATCGTTCACAAAGAGTTTGTGCCACCCGGCCAAACTGTTAACGGCCAGTACTACAGAGAGGTGCTCCGTCGACTAACCGCCCGGGTTCGCCGAGTCCGTCCGGAGATTGCCGATTCCTGGATCCTCCATCACGACAATGCTCTGTCGCATACCTGCCTGCTCGCCACCGAGCAGTTGGCCAAACAGTCGAGGGCAACGTTGCCACAGCCTCCTAACAGCCCGGATATGGCACTAGCGGACTTCTTTCTGTTCCCCAAGATCAAGAGATACCTTAAGGGGACGCGGTTCGGGACTCTGGAAAACGTTCAACGTGCTACGACGAGGGCTCTAGACAGCATCGAGGTTGTCGACTTCCAGGGAGCGTTCGGGGATTGGAAAATCCGGTATCAGCGTGTTATCGACTCCAATGGGGACTACTTTGAAGATTTCTAAAGAAAAATTGTACATATTTGGCCAATAAAAAATTTCCTGAGGTCAGTCCGGTAACTTATTATTCAGACCCTGTATTTTCTAGCAAACATTATTGTGGCAGCCAACGTCACTCAGGGGAGAGTCATGTGGCGGCACTCACTTAATTAGTTGAAGACTTGACAACCATGACGAAAGCGCTAGCGTCACTTTGAAAAAGATGAATTTCCCCTCTTGATCGAATTGCCAAATAAGTAGGTGGTGTGCCTCAAAGAAGGAATTAAATATTTAATGCAATAGAGCGCTTGTTTTTAAGTTAGTTTTGTGTTTAACTATAACCGAACACATTCTGAAAAGATTTTTGTATGATAGTACAAAGCTTTAAAAACCAAAACATTATACCATATCTGTGAATGATTTATAGAAAGCAAACTGACTTGATCAGACATCGCTTAATACAACATATGCAAATTAATCTCAATGCTCCAATCAGATTTACTTAGGGCTGTGTTCCAATTTTTGCAATTCTCCACAGTAGCAGATAACCTAAAAAAATACAAACTTGCCGCAAGCCACACACAATAGTTGCAATTGGAACGACAAACTGAATTTTGCACTGAATTCAACTTGAGAGTCGTATAATAGCATGTTCCCTAGCACAATAAGTATTTGCATATCTTTTGGGATGTCAGTGTGATATTGCTTTTAGTATGGGCTAAAAATTAGTGCGCCTGTATCCTTTTCAGAGGATAGTGAACACCGCAGACATTTTGTTCATGGAAGTGTATCAAGACTACTTGCAATGGTCACAGTGATTCACATGCAAAACAGAAGAAATATTTTCCATTTAGATAGCAAGCCTTATGTGGCAAGGTGAAATGAAAGGACACTTCAGTATAGTAAAAACGGGAATGAGTTTATTCAAATTTGTATGTGCTACTGTCTACCATATAACTTAAGTATTTAATAGCATTCTTACAGCCAGAAACTCCAACCTTCTGATTTACGACTTCATCATATGTGTGAAGCTCTGAAATGACATAATTTGTATTAGATAAATTATCTAGTTCTGAACCGTAGTCATAGTCCTACAATCTCTAACTACCAGGACCCTACAAATAATAAAGGATGACTTTGCGTACATAGCTTTAAAATGAACACAATTACTCTCATACATCCTCCTACATATTCCTATAACACAGCCCCATTATGTTTTTTAATCATAAAGACAAGGACAACGAATCCCTGGAATTGCAAATTTAACTCTGTGAATTATCTAAAAAGTACAAGCTCAAATGATGGTGACCTTTTCATCCTGAATTGTGTCCTTTCCATTATGTTTTCTGGCTGGTTTGTACATTGTAATTATTATTTCTTTCTGCTGACTTTGAAAATTTACATAAAGTTTTTATTTTTTCATTTTCTTTGGTTTGGGACTTTTTGATCAAAATTTAGCTCGAGTAAATTTGGGTCGACAGATTTTTTCGTTTTTTTTTTGTTCCAAGGTAAAAAGGTATCGGACTTAATTTTTACAATGAAACCAACCACGGAGGGGATTCGTTGAGGTGCGAAAAAGTTTTCGTCCTTCGGATTGTTTGCGCGTGTAATAAGAAATGCATAATTTATGATAATGTAAATAATATTCATGGAGATCCAACATCCTTTTCAAATTTTAATCAACAACAGGATATTTGAAATGTGATGAAAAATTTTAATGAACCCTTATTGTTATGGATGAGTTCCAATTAAGACGATTTAATTTATGGATGTTAATTTTGTGGTATAAAGTTTTTTGATTTTAATTTGTTGTAATTATCAAATCCAAGAAGGGAAAATGATAAGGAATAATACCTCGAAAAACTAAAACTGAATTCATATTGCTATCAATTAATAAATTCCCGAAATCTCCAAACATCGATTAATTAAGTCGGGTCATTGCTTTTTTTGTTAACTGCCTTAAAACATAAAAATTCGCCCAACTCATTCCAAAAATACCTTAAAATACTAAACCTTTTACAAATCAATCTAAATTTACTCCATTTCTAACCAAACTTACCAAGCCGCACAGGCTAAACATAACATATTTATTATCCTTGTTCACACGTTCAAGTTTGAATACACAATTTTATGGCGAGTTCAACTGAAAAAGCACACATGAACTTGCACGTGTTACATGAAAAATAAGATAAATGACCAGGTATTTGTAATTGTTGAGGAACGCACATGCGTGCACTAGATCATTAACATTTTCATTTACAATTTAGAATAAAGTGTTGTTGATTGCTCTAGGCTTTCAACGCTTCATCATGGTTCATTTATCATGCAATTAAACATTCTAGCCTGGATATGGTGCACGGATTTTTGATGTATTGTACTGTAAACAGCACGGACTCAAAGTGATTGATAAAGGTCAATTTGTGTACTGAGTTGTATTTGTTTAGGACAAGATAAAAGGGTTCATGATTGATTGAAGATGGTATGTTACATATATTGGCCTTAGGAGTAATTCTATTTGAACTTTATGTTATTATTTACAAATTTAAAATGATTTTAATATTTCATTAGTTTACTCGGGGAGAATGATGAAGGCCTGTTTATGTATTGCTCAATTGCTTAAAGGATTCGAAATTGCTCTTAAGTGAACGGGCTGTTTAGAAATTTACGTGACGAAGTCAGAAGTACGATCTGCGCGCTACCATCCTTACTTGTGAAAATTTCCCATTGCAACGATTCACCCCACAACAGGCTGTCGCGAACTGCACGTTCTTGAAAGCTTTTCGGGGTAAAATTGAGTTTAATTAGACCCTAACTCAGCAGTAATGGGTGGCAATGGATGGACAAACGAAATTAATATTTTTCTTTGAGCTATCGGCGTTGGGTAAATAGCATTTGGCTAGCCCAGACGTTTTGCAAAGAAAGAGTGTCATCGGTTTGACCAGTATTTTCTCTGTTGTTTTTTGGGTTTTTGTATTAAAATACAAAACCCTATTAAAATCACGACCTGTGACCGTCGGTGCCTTCGTCTGGATGTCACAGCAGCCTTTCTCGGAACATATGGCCGTAAAACTTTGTGGATAGGTCAGAAGTTATGAGTTTTGGGGTGAACATTTTTTCGGAGAGTTTTATTGGGTGTAATAGGGTAGGTCTTAATGCGATCTTTTCAAAACAAGTCTTAAAGTTAGCCTATCAGTACTGGCAGGGAAAGGGGAAATGTACGAAATTTTCGCGTACCACTTAAGGTATAAGGTGATCCAACCTTAATGCACGATGTTAATTGTGAGTCACACCTTAACGTTAAATTTTTCGCCCGATTTAATTTGAGATTTCTTTGTTTCAGTGTTTGACACAATTGAGCAGCGCGTTAAGATTATTTAAGCCTTTTATGAAAATGGGCCTTCAAATCAAAACGTGATTTTTTTGGTCGGCATAATCGACCAAATGTGTCCACGATCGGGAGAATTGTGCGCAAATTTCAGCAAACCGGGCGTGCAAGAAATGTGTATTCACCCGTGCATGCCCGCCCGGTTCGTTCTGCGGAAAACATTGCTGTTGTTCGCGATAGTGTGGCAGAAGAGCCGTCAATCTCGACTCGTCGTCGTGTCCAAAATTGAACATCTCACGAACATCACTAATGCGAATTTTGAATAAAGATTTGAATTTACATGCTTACAAGGTCCAATTGACTAAAGAGCTGAGGCCTACTGACCGTTTCAAGCGTCGGCAATACGCCGAATGGTTGGTTGAACAGACAGAAGGGAATGGTCACTTAAAAAAGAAAATCATCTTCAGCCACGAGGCACACTTTCACCTCAGTGGATTCGTTAATAAGCAGAACTGCCACGTTTGGACAAATGAGAACCCACGAGTGATTGTTGAAAAGCCGATGCATCCACAAAGAGTGATTGTTTGGTGCGATTTATCGGCTGGCGGCGTCATCGGGCCGTACTTTTTCGAAAATGAGGACGGGGAAGCAGTTACCGTGAATGGTGCTCGCTATTGCGAAATGATAACGGACTTCTTGTGGCCAGAAATTGTGGTTATCAACCTGGACGATATGTGCTTCCAACAGGATGGTGCCACTTGCCACACAGCCAATGAAACAATGGCTCTTTTGCGCGAGAAATTCAATGGCCGTGTTATCTCACGTTGTGGCGATGTTAATTGGCCGCCACGATCATGTGATTTGACACCGTTGGACTTCTTTCTCTGGGGATATTTTAAAAAAAGTGCACGTCAGTAAGCGCAAGCTAAAGGATAAGATAATTCAGCACATTAACGACTTTAAACCTCAATTATGTCGAGCGTTTGAGCGATATTTTATTTTACACATCATTGTCATGGATCCTTCTTTTATAATAAAAAATAATAACATAATGCTTTGAAAACTTGATGTTTTATTAACATCGTGCGTTTTGGTTGGACCACCCTATACATGCTATTAACACTTGATTATATTTAATGAATGACTGAAGATGAGTACCTACAATTTAGAGGCGAAACAAGTCGAAGAGACAGGAGGGATCTCCCAAGAGAACGGCTTTGTTACGGTCCGAGGGTTCGAAAAAAATTTTATGATGCCATGAATTGCTGACTGAAATTATTCATTATCCATTTGTATAAGAAATCTAACACATACAAAATTCTCTCTATAAGCACAAAACAGCCACGATTTTGCTCGTTCCAGGTTAAATAAGTTTTCTTCTGAATGCTCGGCTCATTGAGCATTCTCAAGTAAACCATTATTCCTTAAATTTTTATGAAAATCCGAAGAAAATTAGCGTGCCTAGGTCCATTCGAAATATGTATCAACTATCAACATATTGTCGCGTGTTATGGTTTGCGGCCAAAAATTTTAATGTTCCGGGAAAGTGAAAACGCAATGTCTTTTAAATTAAGTTAAATGAGTTTATTTACTAAATTTGCACAATCACTAATTTAACTTTTGCACAACTTGTCTATTAATTTTTAATTTCAACTGTTTATCACTTCAATATCGCTTTTTACTTCGCACTCCACACTATCGCAGTTTACTATATCGCGGTTGTAATGAATCCCCCCATTCATTCAGCTCGCCTTTAAATAGGGTCTATAGTCATTCAATCCAGAAAAAGTCATTCAATCCAGGGAGAAAACCTCTCCTAAATTCCGCACATGCTCTTCGAACGTTCTCCCGATAACAATGATGTCATCTAAGTACACCAAGCAGGTTTTCGAGGTTAGCCACGTAGTACGTATTCCATCAGGCGTTCGAAAGTGGCTGAAGCATTGCAAAGCCCGAATGGCATCACAAGAAATTGCCACAATCCGGTTCCAACTGCAAATGCGGTCTTCTCTCTGTCCTTTTTGTCGATTTCTACCTGCCAGTAGCCACTCTTGAGATCGAGTGTAGAAAACCATTTTGCGTCGGCTAAAGTCGCCATGATGTCATCGATGCGTGGGAGCGGGTAGCTATCTTTCCCAGTGACGTCGTTAAGCTGCCTATAGTCGACACAAAAACGAGTGCTACCATCCTTTTTCTTTACTAGAACTACTGGCGCAGCCCATGGACTGACAGAAGGCTCGGTAGCTCCTTGCTTTTCCATGTCCGAGATCAGTGTGCTCACTTCCCCTTGTTCGGCTATAGGAAGGCGTCTCGATGCTTGTCGAATTGGCTTGGCTCCCTGTGTATCTATGACGTGAGATACCATACTTGTTCGGCCTTGATCATCCGTGCTTGTTGAGAAGATGTCACTGTACTTGGTGACCAGATCAGATGCTGACTTGAATAGCTGCGCTGGCAATTTGACCTGCTTCAATATTGCAGACGTGGATTCCCGGGCTTTGTCTGCGTTTTGCCTCTTTTTCCAATGATGGTCGTGAGTGGCTTCCAAAGAGGTGATGGTGGTAACAGGCTGGCAGCTCCCGATGACTTCTACCGCTTTGATGCCCGTGGTTGAGTCTGCGGTGTTAAAGACTCTAACCGGCACGTATCCGTTCCTTATAGATCTTACAAGGCTTCGTCCTACAATCAAACTGTGCAATGCCGATGTCTCCGTTGGCTCTATCAGATAAGATCGGTGGTCTCCAGAATCACCATCAAGCTGGCCCATACAATGCTTTCGGAAGAATTCGGTATATCAGTGTCGGTACATACTACCACATTTATCTTGGGAATTCGGACGCTGGGATCCTCCATCAACACTTCGACACTCTGCCATTTCAATACTCGTTTGCCCAAAGCCAACGTGATTCCATGTGGTCGCAAGATCGGGCTCCAATATTGATCTTATAAGGTACAAACTTCTTCGAGCGGATGCCAAAAAAGCCATGCTCTGCTTGCCTATTACAAATCCATTGAAGCATCCTTCTCCTCAAATAACCCTAAACCTTTTTGGTCTTATGTTAAGTCCCTTAAATCTTCCAAGAATCTCCCTAATTCAGTATCTTTGCTTAATAAAACTGCCACTTATGATCAGGACATATGCGATCACTTTGCCTTTTTTTTCATACAATTTCAAATCCTCCTATCCTAACTCCTCCAACTCCGGCAATCCACCCCATTTTGATTTCAGCTCTATCTCAACCAGCTCTTCTGAAGTGGAAGATATCATCAACTCGATAGATACAAGCGGATCTGTTGGACCTGATGGCCTTCCTAACTTCTTCATAAAATCGCTATGCTCTTCTCTTAGTTTTCCTCTTGCATTAATATTTAATTTGAATCTCTGCACGGGCGTTTTCCCTGATATATGGAAACGTGCCAATATTTTTCCAATCCATAAATCCGGTGACCGTAATTCCGTCTCCAATTATAGGCCAATATCTCTTCTCTCATCTTTTGGCAAGATTTTAGAGAGAATCGTCCAATCACGAATTTACGAGGCCTTCCATATGAATCTCTCCGCTAAGCAACATGGGTTCATAAAGGGCCGTTCAACGGTTACTAATCTACTCGAGTTCTCCAACTTCGTAGCCCTTGCGTTAGACTCCAGGTGCCAGGTCGATGTGATTTACACTGATTTTTCCAAAGCGTTCGATAGCATTGACCACCAAACATTACTTAGCAAACTTAGTGGATACGGAATATCCGGTCACCTCCATGCATGGATCAGTTCCTTTATCCTCAACCGCTCTTGCTCTGTAATTTGGAACGGTTTCTCCTCTGCCTCCTTTTCCCCAACTTCCGGCGTACCTCAGGGTTCTATCCTAAGCCCACTCCTATTCAACCTTTTCATCAATGACCTTCCCAGTAGTTTTACCTCCGAATGCCTCCTCTATGCCGATGATCTTAAGATCTTTAGAATCATTCGCTCAACGAATGACTGCTTGGCACTCCAAAATGACATTAATTTATCAGACGAATGGTGTCAAGTCAATCGTCTTGCGCTGAACGTTCCTAAATGTTTCCATATGCGTTATTCCAATAAACATAATCCTCTTAGCTTCGACTATTCCATTGGTGGGTCTATACTTTCATCAGTTGATCACTTTAAGGATCTAGGTGTGACGTTTGATGTACAGCTCAAATTCCACGACCATATTGCACATATGACATCCAGGGCAGCTCGAATCGCGGGCTTTGTTCTGCGTTGTTCACACATTTCTTTTAGCACCCAAACATATGTCCGTCTGTATATCTAACTCGTGCGATGTATTTTAGAATACGCATGTCAAATATGGTCTCCCCATCACACATACCTTTTGCACGCGGTTGAATCCGTACAGAGAAAATTTACTCGCTCGCTTTTTTATAAATTCAAACTAGCCTACCGTTCCTATCATGATCGTCTTATCCACCTTGGCATCCCTTCTTTAGAGGTGGGGCGACAATACCTCGACCAACGTTTGCTCTTCAAGCTTATTCGGGGTTACTTATCATCAAATGTTCAAGATGCTATTTGCATACGTCCTCCATCTAACACTAGATCTACCCAGTTCTACTTCATTCCTTTTGCACGGACAGATATTTATTTCTATTCGCCGTTGGTCCGACTCGTCCGTGACCATGAATACCTTCAGCTTGGTCCTCCTTTGGAATCGCTTGGAATTTTCAAGTCCAACCTACGGAGAATTCTTAACATGTAATTTTCAATTGCGTTTTCTTTTCATATTTATTGAATTGTTATTTTGATAAATGGTAATTTCTTACTTCATTTTCTGGATCTATTTTGTAATTGGAATTTTTTCTGTAGAATGGATATAAATAAAATAAAATAAATAAAAAAAAGAAATCCATTCCGAGAATGCAGTCATCCATAATGTTCGCAACCAAAAAATTATGTCGGAACGCAAGGTCTCCTAACTGTATCTGGAGCTAGCTGTCCGTGGTGAGAAAATCTTGCCCTTTCGAAGTAGTTGTTGCCTCACATGGTCTGGTCGAATGATCGATCGGATTGCACCAGTGTGACCGAATATTCGAGCAGCTTAATGAATGGACAGTGACTCACTTTCAGATGTTGATCATGCTTGGCGGGTTTTCGAGTACATTCGTTTGTTGATGTTCTTAATGGTTGTGAAAACAATTGCGACAGTAGCTCACAGAATTGTTTGTACATGCAACAATATGTTGTTGCTGTTGCAATTACACACAATTGAAATGGCGATACCTCACTTAATTATGATTTGATTCACATGAAATCACGTAGACATAAGGGCCTTATATCAACCGACATAACGCTTAAAAATTTTCTAAACTTTAAGGGCCCCATTTAGATTTTTGGGGTAAAACGTAAAATTTACAAATCATACTATTATTAACAGAGTTGAGCGAACTTGGATTTCTGTGGTATATGTGGTGGTCTGTGGCTCATAAAGACCTACCTTCGTGATTGTTTCAGATTTTTGGCTCAAAGGTGTCTAATTGCAAGGGGAGGGGACACAAATATTGCTCATGCATTTCGCCTCCCCCTGAACCGCTAATGCAAAAAAATACTTTTTTCAGATTCTAAAAGTGCTAAGACTTTTCGTTTGATACCCTCTCGACTACATTTAGTTAAAACAATTTTTGAAGGGCCATTTCGTTGCTAAAAATTTTTGAAATATTCCACATCTGACCTTTTCACAGGTTTCAACTTTGTAGCTTCTATAGTCCCTGAAGAAATTTCTTGCGACGCATGAATAGGCGGACAGATAGACGGGCGGACAGACAGGACGTGGAACTAGGAAATTTTTCTAGAATTTTTTTTCACAAAGCTCTTAAAATCATAGAGACACATTCAATAACAAATAACTTAGAGGTTGAAGTTGGTTCAACTTGGCTAATAACAGTAGGATTTAGCATTTTCGTCAGTAAAATTGTACATAAAGGGCTTTACATTAAGGACATAACAATTTTATCTATTAATAAAACACGGAAAAATCTGAGATATTGAGTTCAAATTTACTGTGGATGTAGTGTAAGCATTACATTTTATGAATGAAATTAGATCTCGGTCATGTGACCACCACAAGCCTGTTTACAGCGGTCGATTCTTTGAATCCAATTTTGAACCACTCTGGCAACTATTTCGACGGTCGGCAATTTCACTTTGGATGTTGTCTTTGAGCTCGTCTAAAATTGCTAGCTTGTTGATCTAGACCAATGACTTGATATGTCCCCACAAAAAGAAACCTAATGGCATTGGATCGTATGAACGAGACGGCCTTTCGACCGGAACATTTCTAGAGATAACATGTTCACCAAACTTGCCTTTCAATAAATCGATTGTGACATCGTCTCGTTGAAACCACATATCATTAATGCCAAGTTAATCCAATTCTGGCCACAAATAATCTTCCAACATAGCATGCTAACGCTCTCCATTGACGGTAACATGATGGTCGTTTTCGACCACGAAAAAAAAAAAACGGCCCAATCACACCTCCGGCATGAAAACCGCACCAAAGAGTATTTTTTGCGGATAGACATGTGGGTATGTTGCTGACCATTAACGCATATTTAGCTTATTAACAAAACTATTGACCCAGAAATGCGCTTCGTCTCTGAAGATGATTTTTGAATGAAATTTTTCACTTTCTTCAAGCTTTGCGATTGGAGAAGTTCTGCCGTTTCAAAATTATCAAGCGGCTTCAGTTCTTGAGCCAATATACCCTTGAAACCATAGAGGCAAAGATCTTTTCGCAAAATACGCCACAGTGTCGTTTGGGCAATGCCCAAATTTTGAGAATGACGTGGAACTGACTCATTTGGATCATTTTGAATCGATGCACTTACGGGTGCAATATTTCCTTCACTTCGAGTGGTACAACACCTTTTTGCCACCGGAAAGTCTAATAGTGAAAATTCGGATTCAAACTTAACCACTATAGCACGCACACCCTGTTGAGTAGGAGGATTATTCTGACCGAAAATTGGAGTAAGCGCTCTTAAAGTTACGACCACCACCCACAATTTTGGTAGTAATCTGTAATAATTTCCAAACGTTTCTGGTGCGTAAACTTGTATGTAGACTTTAGCTATTGTTTTGACATTATCAATTTGTTAAAAACGTTAAGGGCGCGTTCGTGTGAATATACAAAACTGTTATGTCCCTAATGGAAAACTCTATACATATAAGTATCATTAAATAGGATGAAATCAGCCATTTAAGTAGTTATTTAAAATATCCTTTTATTCTATAAGCTTATCTTTATCACCTAAGCTCAAAATTAGACCGATGATTGAAGAAAACTCACTAGAATGTTACTGAAGGCAGCACTGTAGACAAGCTCAGAGGCTGATTGATGGAACTACAGGGCCTCGTAAGGCGAAAATAAGCGGAAAGTGAGAGGCTCTAAGCGGGTCTCTAATATGAAGTTTTGTGAGAAGTCTGTCGGGACGCAACATACTTCAAAGCCTTACAAATTCCTCAATAAGGATCGTACTGCTTGGAAAAACTTGATTAAAAACCTACTGGAACCTTTACGGGGGCAAGTCTGGACCCACTAGAAGTTTTGATGAAGATCCCTTTTGGTTGTCATTAGGTCATTTATGTCCTAATGAACTTCAACAGACTTACTCATGAAAGCAAGAAGGAGAAGTTGGAACTTCCTGCAGCAAATGAATCAAATACAACATGCGCTGGTATTCTTCCTGCTATGATCAAGTTGAAATCTAACAAGTTGGTGCTGTATCTGATGAAGATTTTAACATCAAACTTAGCACTAGCATACATACACATGTTGGCAGGTAGTCAGAAAAATTTATTTCTTTAAGCCTAAAAAGTCCCGTCCTATCAGTCTTACTTCGTTTTTACTGAAGGAACTTGCAAAGTTTGTAGACCAACACATAGAGCGTATGTAATAAACATAAGCAGTCGAGCAGCCCCGTGGTGATCAGGAGTGGCTGCTTCTGAAGAGAAAAGGTGGTCACCCCATCGAAACTGCTTAGTTTGTTGTTCTACAAGATTAAAATTATCTACATCCGTCAGGTTTCCATCCTTTGGGAAGAGATGAGTGGTTCACTTCAGCCACTTTAACATCTTTAGGTTTGCATTTCCCTTGTAATGCAACGACCTTCTTCGGAGAAAGTAACGGTTGCTTTTTGTAGAATGTTTGCGTTTGTCTTAAGCCTCCGTGCCGGCTAACATTTAGGAGACAAAAAATGATGCATTACTGTAGAGTAGCTTAATTGACACATAATAGAACATTTCTAAAGATAATAAAAATTAATCGGTGCGTCTCGTAGAGTAGAGTACGCGTGATGAATATTTTGTTGTGTAGCTTTGTGGCTCGACAAGAACCCGCGTATGCGGTTGTTAAGCGAAGCTAGCCAGCTGAACTCGGTCTTGTTTATAGCTCGCTGACACTTGTGCCATACAATCGGCACCCGTGTCCTCCGTGGATTTTGAGAAAAAAAATCACTACACGTGCGACACCGAGAAGGAATTCTGTCTGCATTACACAAAACACATATCAACAGGGAAAATCCTGCGAGGCAGCTCTTTATTCCGTAGTGGAGAAAATTGAAGAGATGATGGATGGATATGCGCTAGTGGTGTTTATTGAAATTGAAGGAGCTGTCGATCGGGCACCTTATAATTCCTTGTGGTAAACAACAAGAGTTTTTAGAGTAGGACCGGAGGTTGCCGACAGGATGGGCAATATGCACGAGCACAGAATGTTTGCTGCAACATAAGAGGGTGGACAATATCTTGAAGCCAAGGCGGAGAAGGGACGCCTTCAAGGTTATGTCCGCACACCACTGCTATGAGGCATATTGGTCAACACTCTCTTACTTTGACAGGAGGACCATGAGGTCTATTCGCTAGCATATGCGGATGACATAGTTCTGCTTTCCATAGGCAAGCATCTTAGAGCTCTTTGCAGCAATATGTAAAGTGCCCTAGACACGCTGCAGCAGTGGTGTCAAGACAGTGGGCTATCAGTTAATCCGTACAAAACTATTGTGGTTCTTTTCAAGAGGATACGGGAAATGGATGGCCTAACTCCACTCTGGCTGGCTGGTATCACTATCTAGCTGCGATTGGAAGTCAAATATCTTAGGGTCACCTTAGATAGAACATTTCTTTGGAAGGAGCATGATCTTGCAAAGACCAAGCAGGCTAGTAGACTATTTGAAAAATGCAGGAATGCTTTTTGCAAGTCATAGTGCTTGATGGCCAAGCAGATATTATGGCTGTATATATAATAGACTAGTCTTAGTTGTCGTCTTGGTTGGCTAGGCTGCAAAGAATGGAGTGCCTTGGAATTACAGGTGCAAGGCTTTGAATGTTAAATCAAACTTGTCTCCCCTTGAAGTGATCATAAGAGGAGACCCCTTGAAATCTGCCTCGAGCCTCGCGGTAGCATAAACAGAAAAATCTTCAGACGGTCTGTTGTGAATTTCGGCTATGCTGGCATTCTCCACCAGTTCTTAAATTTGAACCTCTTCGAAGTCGCATTTCAAATTCCTTTGTTTGATTCCTTCGATTTTATCCATTGTTCGTAACAAACGTCACTTGTCAACTTTGGAAGAGACCATGTGTTTTGTACTGATCGGAATCACTTGAAATTTTAATGGCATACATATGTAAAGGCCATCTTTTGGTGGGCAAGAGGACTTGAATGTACCATGACTTTTTGCCGGTAAGACTAGAAACTTTTCAAATGACGTTGCGTTCGCAACGCAAACGTGGATGCGATTGTTGTTTGACGAGAGGGATAATTTCGGTTGCTTGAAATAATGACACCACAATGGACATTAGTATAGATACTAGGTTGTCAGATTTCCAATCAGGGGATAGTGAGTTCGAGCTCCGGTGGGGGCAGAATACTCTTTTTCATCTCTGATTCCATCCACCAAAAAGATTCTGAATGGATGGTGATTTGCATGTAGCCACGCATATAGCTAGACTGACAATCGTGGCCCTATGTAAATCGAAAAACCTGTGAATTTGAAATGTTGCACTAGATGGCGTAAGGGAAGAGAAAACGGCTCTTAGAGTGCATGGTCAGAGAAAATCATTGGCTAAACGGGAGTGTGCAGAGTTGCGGAATTGGTGAAGCGGGCATTAGGGGCAGTCAGATTTGGGGCCTGGGGTGGAATTCGGAAAAGAAAAGAGGGTGGTCTTAGAACTCGCAAGTGGTGATTCTCTCGGGGACGATAATTCATCTTGAGAGCCGGCGAGTATTTAAAATTTTAGTTCGTTTTTGTGCCGATTTTCACGGTGAAATTACGCGGGAAATTTCGTGAAATTACAATACATCGCGATTGCGACGTGACGGGGAGATCAACGTGTAATTTCAAGGTTGTGAAGCTAGTTGGGACGTGAAATTGTCGGCGCGTTTTTTTCATTTAAATTAATCAAATGAAAGAATGAGGTGAATCACGGCCAAGACCGAGTTCCAAGGCCAGAAGAACAAGAGGGAATTGTGTGAAGTTTGCTAGGGAAAAGAAAAGAAGAAGTAAAAAAATGAATCCAAATAACTGTGAATATGTGTGGGATCCGGAAAAAGTGAAATAAAACATCAAATGAATATTACCTTGAAAATAACCAGTGACGGACAGAATGGTATACACCAATCGAAGTTTTTAAAGGGGTGATCCGATTCAACAGAAAAATAAATACAGAGTGAATTAGGCAAACGTGAAGAAAAAGGTAAAAAATGAACTGAACTATAATTAAATTTACTGAGGTTGAGTTTTATCACAGATTCTTTGTAAAAGAAAAGACAAAATTTAGTTTTAAATGCGGATAGATAATGTGTGTGCAGCCATCTTATAAAAAAGTGCACAACTTAATATTTATAGAATTCAGACGGTGAAGAACCAAACGAGTCACAGCCTTCAACTGCTCTTTTGCGTATGGTCTTCAAATTAATTAATTTTTTTTTTGTTGATAATTCAAAACAACGTTATATTTAAAGCTCTGGATTGCTCACTAACACCTACCCTGTCAACTTGGGATCCTAGCCTAGAACCGATTGACACATTATTTTGGGCTAGACTTCGTGATGCAGACATGGCTTTCTGCATGAATGCTCTAGGGCCAAAGAGGAAATTGGAGCAGGATGGTTCTTAAATCAAGACTTCCAGAAATCAATACCACTAGAAAAATGCTGACTCCTATGTTTCAGGCAAAAGTGTTTGCTATACTAGACGTAGGGTCATATATGAAGAATAATAGGTGGAAAGGGATGCAAATCAACATTTGCAGTGATAGCCAGGCGACACTGCTTGCCCTCTTGGGACGGAAAGTAACATCGAAAATTATCCATGAGTGCTAGAATGAACTCTGATGGGAGGCACAATTTGCTCAGGCTTTTCTGGGTTTCAGGGCATAGAGGGAATGGGGGCAGTGAGAAACCTGATTTTTTAGGGAAGAAGGGCTCAGGGACCCGGAACTCTATACAAGGAGTCCCCATCTCTCATATCATTCACAAGATAAACTGCTGGTTGAGGCTCAGTTGGCGAGGATGGGACGGTTATAGACTTGGTGAATCTGTAGTAAAAGAGCCATATCGGAGGTTAACCGATTTTCTACTTAGATGAAGAAGCAAAGAGTGTAGAACTCTGGTTGGACTGATTACAGGGCACAATTCCTGCGAAGAAAAGATATTGCTAAAGATCCTATCTGCCAAAGGTGCTTAGAAGAGGATAAGAGAACCATGCATTATGTATGTGAATGCTCGGCCTCCGTCTCGGCTGCGGATAATTGGTGTTACAACAATTAGCTGGAATATGCTCACAGATGAAAATCGATCGGATTTACTTTGTAACTATAAAATCGTCTTGTCGAGTGCTATGGACCAAAGCCTGAGCGCTAAAGAGTGGCTGAAACAGCCATTTTGCTCCAACATAAAACAAATAAACAAACCAAAAACTATTTATTTATCGAAGATTCGTTTCACAGCCAGAATTTAAATTTTTCCCTCGTGAACATTTGAATTAATTTATATTCTCATCGAAAAATTTGAAACCTTATTTCCTGGTATCAATTACTTTTAATTACCATCTTATCATGATACGTTAATTTTTTGTTGATTTAATGTTTACACGTATGGCATCGCTTTCCATTCATAACCCTGAAAAATGTTTAGAACTGATTCTCACACCAGACTGGTTCCCAACACTTACAGAGTTTCCAAGATAAATTGATATTGATACTCAAGGTGTTTTAACGTTTCATGCATGCATGCAAGCATAATATGTATATAATTTAAATTCACAACAAACACTGTGATAACTCATGTTCGCCAGCCTGGAAAAGAAGTTTTTGCTAGAAACCACGGCAAGAAGTCGACAGTGCTGGGAAAAAATAATGAAAGGATTTCAGACTGAATGCTGAAAACAATTCGATCCTCACATACTGATACTGACAATAAAGCCAACTCAAAATTAATTCCTCCTTTTTAATTATAAAGTAGATTTTGTCGTTACAATTCACCCTCATCATTAACATGTCAACGTAATCCCGGCAGGCACTGTAAAACTTTTATCAGGATCGCGTGTTCATCAAGAATTTATTTATCGAATGACAGTGTTAATTACAATTCAAAGCATGATGTCCAAGAACTTAATTATGAGGGCGGTCGATAAACAATACAAAAACTGAGCCACTTCACTCCAGTTAAAACTGTACGCTGCTGGTTGTTGTCGAAACAAAACAGAGTACAGTACAGTATTCATACATGTTACACATATGAGCGAGCATTCTCGTATATCGAATAACACATGTTCATATATTGTATTATCCACGGTCATCCATCCATTCATGGAAAATAAAATTAATCCCACTTTTGTTCGAGTGGGTATTTGATGTAATTTTTTCCAGATAATCTTGCATTCAAAAGAGGATAATCTTGATCACAGAGGCTATTGGCACTGGAGCCGAGCCGCGGTCAGTGTCAAGAGAGTGGTGTTTGGTGTAGCGGGCGGCCCGAGTGACAATATCTCATTACCATGCCAAGCATCATCCCTCGAGCGATGCAGCGTTCTGATTCATCCAGTGATATGATTCGATATTCCAGCAAGCTGTGGTAAGGTATCTTTGGTGGCGTTGAATTACAGCTCCTCCACTCCCCAACAAGTGTGGGTGGTAAAGTTCGAACGGACTTCGAATATTGAAAGCATCGCGGGGAGATAAGAAAGAGAAACTCAAAATAAAGTTATAACTTTTGAAATTTGATACGCAATCGAAATTTCTTAGCGTTAACTTGGAAAATTTCAATCTAAAAATCGTAAGATGCTTCCTGTGATGGTTATAGACTCCCAAATACATTTTCGGTGAAATTCATTGAACTTTTCCACCAGTCCAGACAAATTTCACACACGGAATATAGAGACTAAAAACGAGTTCTTTGTGAAAAAAGGACTGAAACGATACCAAGATTTATTGATGCAATTACTTTACGTATGTCGCCAACAAATTTAACACGATGCCAAACTCAATGGTGTAAATTGGCAACAACAGTGCATTCGAGGATATCGTGACGGGACAATAGGAACAATGCAGAGATTCGTTGTTACTCTGCCGCGCATAAAATAACAATTTAAATTATTTAAGCAATAAAAAATAGCAAACAAATGTATATTGTATTGCATGTCGGTCGGATTGACTAGCTTTCATACATTTTCCCCCAAGGGATCATATACATCGGAAGCTATTCATTTTGTGCTTTTTTTCGCGATGTTCGGGAAACAATTTTTTCCCTCCGGCTACGATGCTGGGAAGGCATCGAATTGCAACATTATTTGGCTGCAGGATTTCTTTCCGGGATATTGTGGTGTTATGTCCAATATTAACTTCACCCCTGGAGGAATTTGTTTTCGATGTCCTTACAGAGTTGATTTGATAAATTAATTTTTGAGTAAATTTCTCAATTTTTAAGGATTTGCTTAAAAGTTTATTAGCATTATCATTGATTTACTAGCATAATCGCAATAATTGGTAATCTAGATGCGTTGCGCATCTTCAAGTCCGACACTTGAAGCGTGGGTAGCTCTTACCACAAAAAGGAAGCAGCGTACGGCTCGTATGCCTCTAATATGTTTCCTATGATTTCCTATGTTATCATTGATTTACTATCATAATCGCAATAATTCGTAATCTAGATGCGTTGCGCATCTTCAAGTCCGACACTTGAAGCGTGGGTAGCTCTTACCCCCTTACCACAAAAAGGAAGCAGCGTATGGCTCGTATGCCTCTAATATGTTTCCTATAATAATTTCACGTAAAAACAGGTAAAACTGAAAACATCCATGCCAATTTAAGAGCTGTATTAGGAAGAAATCAGTCCCAATCTGCTTTTGGCTAAGCCACAGCCTGTTACAAGTGAATCTACCTTCTTTAAGCTGCCAGCTGGTTTCATTTGAATTGGAACAAAAAACTTTTCCGGGCCGAGGTTATCGCTTTACGAAATTCCAACAATACGATGTAGTTATAGCATCAAATTACTATAGTTAATTTTCTTCTAAATTTTCACTTGAAACTTTAGTTGAATATTAGCTTCATTGTTGTAAATTGTAAAATTGAAATGGAGCGAAGAGACGCCCTGTACCCTGACAGCAACAGCTTTAACACAGGTTAACATTAAAAGTTCACTTTGCTTGCACTCGGAAAGGATGGAGGTAGTACTCATTTGGGCCAGCTGTTAAAGTTATTAGTTGCTACAAATAGACTCAGGATAATCTGGAGGACAGAGTGGTAGCTTCTTTCAAGCTTACAGTGCCCTCAAATTGTGACTATTTTGAATCCTGAAGCTTGGCCACCTGGAGTACTTATTAAACTATTCAGCTCAAGAAGAAGGAAGTCCTTTCGTGCACCGGGAAGACCGCAACCTACAAACTAGTATAAGATTTCATGACTGTAGCTCAACTTCTAATATTTCAGTATATTACCAAAATGTAAAAGGGTTAATGACCAAGCGTGATAAGCTCTTTTTATCGTTACAACTCAGCGAAGATGTATTTATATGTCTTACGGAAACCTGGTTAAAGAGTAACATCTTAAACTCGGACATTTCCCTTGATTTTGATATGTACCGTTGTGATCGGGACTGAATACAGTACGTAGCTCTCTTTGTGCTGATTTTTGCTTTTCCCGTGTTGTGGATTGTGTGATTGTCAAGATCTTCCTTCCTAACAATACATCTTTATTAGTTTCCTCTGTCTACAGACCTAGTAACTCTTCTTTGTATGTGCATGAGACATTCATTAATGAGTTTTCCTCTTATGTCATCCGCAACCTTTAATTCTAGTAGAACAGTGAAATGGACGAAGAACCTTCCTTTCTCTGTTTCATCAACCGATGCATCTTTTTTATCTCTCTCCTCGTTTCTATCACTCTGTTCACTATCGCAATTCAATAATATCCCTAATGCTAATGGTTGGGTACTTGACTTTGTTTTTTCTAACTTTCCCCTTAACTGTCTATCTGTTTCCACTGCATTAAATCCTCTAGTGGGTATTGATAGTCATCATCCGCCATTATCGCTCGATCTCTCCATTGCACCTTTGTAAAGTGTCTCCAAAATTCAACTTCTTCAAAGCAAACTACGAAGCTTTAGCCCCGGAACTGAACTTGGTTGACTGGCTGGAGTTTTTTGATAACTTGGAGTGTGAGGAAGCTCTGAGTAAGTTTATAATTATATCTATGAGTTGATTAAACACTTCACACCTTTACAAGCTCTTCGCAAAGTAAAGCAGAAACCTAACAAGTATTGTTGCAAATTCCGGCGTACCAACTTTCTCCCATTCGCAAATTCAAATTGCCGCCGTAACATCTCCACCTTTCTTTGGGCACTCCTACCTTTCCCTCTGTATGTTTATTTATTTTTATTAAAATTTTACCAATTTCCCTATAATTTTAATTTCCACATTATCACAATCGTACCCTTTTCCCCTATTTTCAATTACACAAAAATAGTAGATAATAATAATTTTAATTTTCCCACTAAAAACATTCCATTCATTAATTCCCACTAACAAAACTTCATTCAATACATTTTCCCTATCAAAACCTAATTCCTTCCTTCATACTAACTAATTCTATTCACTAGCTCCCACTAAAAAATTTTATTCTTTTATACTTACGAAAATTCACTCACGTTTCCCTACTAACAAAATTCAATTTCATACCCAGATGCATAGTTGAAGTTTCTTATTAGATGAATGGAAAATCAACAAAACATGGCTCCGTTAGTAGCGTCGCGGATTCTCGACCAGGGACTGCTGGGACCCTGTGTTCAAGTTCCCCGAGCGCAGGGAAGCACTCTTTTTGGAGTATCGGCAAACTTAATAGTTTCCGTATATGTATATGTGACACTTTGCATCTATTCAAACGCTTCTTTGGTTATGCAAATTCCCATATATGGATAAAAATGGAAATTATTGAGTTTGTCGATACGAAAAAAAGATGTGTGGGTAGCGGAATCGAAGTGTAATGAACTTCGACCACATTACCCAGATGCGGAAGCGGTAATGAAAAATGTAAAGATTTGGGGAATCGGATTTGCTGGAGGTGAAATGTGGGGTTGGGTTCTTGAATTTGGGGCGTTCGGTACTTGGTAAGGATTTGGGATTTTAGTTTTTGGGAATTAAAAATGAGTTTTTGAGGTGATTTCCGGAATTCTGGATTCAGTATTTGGTTCTTGAGAAGAGAAGGTGATTTTTGGTTCGGAAGAAAGTCAGGTGGCGACGGTAACAGTGAATAGTGCAATGGAACAAGTGGAATTAACAATTGGAGAAGACTTATTGATTGAATTGTGATATAAATATATTTAGCATTGTGAAGTGCATGAATTTTCCTTATGAAAAAGTGAAAGACGAGCTTCGCGTGAATTTTCCGAACAGCGTGAATTTTCCGAGACGGTTATGAACCATTGAAACTGAGGTGATTAAGGAACAAATGGTGCAAACGTGATTTTTTTTGTACAGCGTGAAAACCATTTCGGCAAAAGGAATTTGTTTTGTGAATATATTCAAAATTTGGGCTATATTTAAAGAATAAACTACCAAGCGCGTTCGTTTTTTTATATTGGTTATACATGTTTTATATCAATAGCGTCAATCCGGAATGGTGGACTCAGCGTTTTATAGACCTAAATTAAAATAAAAAAAAAACGAACGCTTAAATCATATTAGTGGCTGACATTTTATTCAATTCATTCAAGTTAATTCATATTCAGGAATAGTAATATTTTTAATTATCCTTTTATATTACATAACAAAAATAATTTTTTTTCTATTCTATGAGTATTTGAAAAATTTCCTTTCATTTTGTGAACACAGGGGCTTTAATTTTCTTTTTGTAATCAATTTGGTTTTTTTCATTTGATTTGGATTTTGTTTTGTACATTGGATTGTTTTGTTTCTTGAAATAAAAATGGCCCGTACACATCATCTTTCATTTCTCAAGATGACCTCCCCTTTCCCGTCCTTTTCCGTTTGTGTTAGTTATTATATGTAAGGTGGCTCAGCAAGAGCAGAGGGTGTCCCGGAAGTCCCACGACACGATTGGGCGCTAGACGGCCTCAGTATGCCACCCCAGGCTACACATCCCTCTGCTAGAAATTAAAGTCTGCAACTGCGGTGGCTTCTGTAGTTGCAACAGTACTTTGTGCGTTGAATGCTAAAAGTAAAGTACACCGCCGTTTCAGGCGTTGTGGTACTGAAGAATCCAGAGCCCGCTTTTGTGATCTACGTGTTGTAGCAGAAAAAAAAACTAAAGACTGCAATAAGAAACTACTTCAGTAGCTTGGAGAGTTTCCTCATGGCGAATAATGCGAAATCCGTCTGGTCATACATTAGATTCTTGAAGTCCTCCCCTTTCGTCCCTTCTTCAGTCCACTGGAATAATATCGTTAGCTTTTCTCCACAGGATATTTCCAACTTGTTCTCTCAGTTCTTCTTGTCAACTTTTATTCCTTTTTCTCATGTCTCCGATCCAGTTAATACACCTGTACTTCACTCCATTGACATTTCTTCACTTTTCACTGACCATATTGAAGTTGAATCCCTCATTAATTCACTTAATCCTAATATATCATCTGGTCCTGATGGCTTACCGAATATTTTTTTCAAGACATTAACGTTTTCACTTTGTATCCCTTTGGTTTTTCTCTTCAACCTCAGTCTAAAGACTGGTACTTTCCCTACTTATTGAAAAAGAGCAAACGTTGTTCCTATTCTTAAAAGTGGTGATTTCTTCTGTGCCCAATTATCGTCCCATTTCCTTAATTTCCTGTTTTCCGAAATCACTCGAGCGTCTGATACATAACCGCCTTTCAGTTTTATTGATCCCTATCTTATCGAAGGAACAACATCGGTTTCTCAAAGGTCCTTCTGTTATCGGCTCCAATTGCCTACTGTCTGCTGATGATATCAAAGTCTTTCGAGCTATCAGGTCTGAACAAGATTGTCAATATCTTCAGATGGTCCTGATTGCACTAAGTAACTGGTGTTTGGCTAACTACCTCTCTCTTAATGTTGCCAAATGCTATAAAATGACTTCTAATCTAAATCAATCTCCACCTATATGTTAAATGAAGTCCCATTGACTGCTGGAGGCTCTGCTAAGGATCTTGGTGGTACTTTTGATCGTAAGCTCAATTTCGATGCACACATTCTAATCGCGATTACTAGGGCCGCGAAAATATTGGGACTCGTTTTCAGGCATGCTTATAAATTTAACAATATATCTACCCCCGTTCGCTTCGTTATTTGTCTTGTCCGTCCTATCCTTGAATATTACTCTCCAGTTTGGTCTCCCAGACACTCCCACCTTATTTACTCGTTAGAGAATGCCCAGGGAAAATTTACTCGTGTCTTGTTTTACAAATTCAAAGTCCCATATCTACCCTATGACTGTCGTTTATCCTTCTTACGGATATCGGTTCGGGTTTATGATAAGACTAAAAAGGCACCGGCTTGGGAAACTACGGCAGAGAATTTTCGCGAATTTAAATTAAAACGAAGTAACTAGATCGTAAGTCTGCAGATAAATCCACTTCCACACCAGAGAAGGTAGAGGAAAAGTTTCCTCTAATGGGACGCCAGAACAACGTGAACAACTGGCCATCGACTGCGATTCCTCCGACCTTGTAGCTTCAATTGTCAGAGCCATTGAACGTAACGACGCAGAAGCTGTCATAGAGTCGCTTTGCGGTGGCACAAAATTTTGGATCTGATGGGATATTGTGACGGTGGCCGTTTGCAGAATATCTACCAAATATCAGGTCCGCAAGCAGGACGACCAATCACCTATATGTGCCGTGAAGCGCAAAAGGGATTGGAGTAGTTAGTTTAAATGGGAAAAATTCATAGGAACATAAAACAAGTGGACGCCCTGCTTGCGGGGATGTTAAATTTATCGATTTCGGCATATTAGCACAGATTACGGCGACGATAACTACAACAACTGCAACTAGCAATGATGCTGGGATCAATACGAATTCATGGAATGAATACACTCGTTCCACTCACCGATCAGACTCATTTAACACTTCAAATCAATCGAAAATATTCTGTTCACGTATGACAAATTGCGTATGATGAAATATGCCACCAGCTTTTAATTTTCTTTTTTTAAATAATTTTTCGATAAATAAATAAGTAAACATTTACGAATGTACTAGATGAAGGGAGATTTACATTTCAATTGCCCAATATGACAACAATTTGTGTGCCCCAGGTTGATCGCGCAGGGCTAGAAGAAAGTTCGTTTCCCCCGAAAAGAATTTAACGGGTTCCCGTTTGAAACGAATTGAGGAGGGACCCGGGGACAATGAAATCGTTCTCTTTAGCAGAATGACCGTTGGCGGCGATGGAAAAAAGAAAAATGCAGAAGAGATTGATCTCAGAATTTAATTCCTATCGATGACAACACAAAGATTTTAGTTTGGCAGCGACAAGCCAGTTTGTTGAATAACACAAAATAAGCTTCAAATCGGTGGCGACCAGCAGGTACCTGGAATTTGTGGCAAAATCAACGAAGGAAGTTTTCAGTTGGCGGCGGCCAGCAAGTATTTTATAAGTTCAAAATTGGTAAGTAAACTACATAATTTAAACAATTTTTAATATTGTAATTACGTTTTCATCTTTAAATTGAACCTTAGGAATAGTGAATTTCGGGAAAGTTTTTCAATTTGTTTTGCCGTTGTGAACTTGGCTCACGGGTAACGTGAAAGAGTAAGCAATATTGAGCTTCTTTCAGTAAGCCCAGTTGAAGGTTCCAGGTGTTCTCCTATATCATTTCGGGATACCACCTCATGATTTTTCCTGCCTCCAAGCTTGGTGGGATTTGCTTTTAGTTTCGTGGATAGATTGTGTCTGTGGAATTCTTGTGGCGTTCCCGTTCAGGTGTGGTAGCGGTTTGCGTGTTGAAATTTTTTTTGGGGTCCCAACTTAGGTGCGGCTGTGGAATAACTCCGGTAAATCGCCAACTCGCTTGGCGGTTGACGTGAGGGTTCAGGGTTTAAGCGAGTGGTGTCCACGCTCGTCTTTGGCGAGCAAAACCATGGCTCGTAGAACCCTCAATTGGAGCACCCTCAAAGGAAGGGTAACATTTGGCAGATGGCCGGCTATCTTCCCTTTTGGATAGCAGAGAATCCCTTTGTTAGCAGAAGATATGCTTATATAAGGGTTCTGAAAGGATGAGCGGTTTGTTTTTCCTATACTTCTCGGTTGGGTGGGATTAGGGGTGAAACAGAAGAGTGAATCATTTTTATTAAGTACGTGCGTTAAGTTTTGTGAGCTTTAAAATTAGCTGAACCAAAGATAAAAGTGAACAGAGAACTGTGTAACTGAAAAAGATTATTAAAGTGGATATTAAGACAATTGAATTGATTTGAACTGTGAATAGTTGGCGTGATGCAGCGGTCAGAGCACTCACTCCGAAAGCCGAAGGCCCCTGGTTCAAGTCTCGTTGCCAACATCGAGATTTACTTCAAGTAGTTTTTCAGACGGACTATAAGCCCGTTCAGTTATGATAAGTTCTGGTTGAAAATCAGAAGGCATCGCAGCTGGGTCGACGGACACATGGTCAAATCATGGTAGTGACCATATAACCTTCGTGAGTTATAAATAAATTCGATCAAGATAATGACATACTCTAACTACCTCCAAGATAAGCCCGAAAGGGGCTCTGATGCTAAAGCAAAAAAAAATATAACTGCTAGTGGAGACTTTTTAAACAATAGTGGGCTGAATTGATCTAGTGTGGACACTTAAATTTAATGACTGAGTAATAAATGAGGTAGTACATATGTTAAGAGGAAAACACCTAGTTTGAATTTGTATGTAAGTAATTGTGGGCAAATAATTAAAGTTGAAAACCACGGAGAAATTTTAAGCAAATTGGTGGGCTTTGAAACGAGGGTTCGGTATGAGTAAGGCGAAGAGTTAGGTGGAAGCAAATAGGGGCCTTAACGTTACCATTTTTGTATTATCAACAAAACGTACTTTCTCTAATATTTAAAATTGAAAAGTTATCTTTTCTTTTCCGTTGCATTAGAAAATTTTCGACCACTATTTTCTTTAGTAAAATTCATAGATTTCAGCGTAACTTTGGCACAGAAGGACATAAGTTATGATTTAGTGACAGGATTCAATGTTGGTGGTCTGACGGTAGCAGAAGGCAATTTTTCCTCACCGACTCTCTATTTTTTGCGCTATTTCTCCTCTGAGATGTAAAATTGATTTTTAAGGATTAGTAGAAGATAATTTTCTCTCTGTTTTCTCCTCTGGAGCGGAAAATAACAGACCAGAATACCCTCAACGGAGAAGGTATCAGACCTGAAGATTGAGAGTGCGAATGAACTCTCAATCTTCATTCGCCTAGGACTGTTGCCAATCACGCTCGCCCCTCCTCTTGGGGAGTCATTTTTCTTTTCATCTCTTCGAAGGGGGATATTTCTGGCCTCAGCAGCATGGAGGGCAATGCAGAGTTCCTCGTCCTTTTACCTGTGCTATCTTAGGAGCAGCTCCTTGCAGCAAGCTTCACTCTTTAGCTCTGATCTTGGAGCAACTCCCCCTAAACTAACCACAAGGCGACTGAGCTTCGATATACCGGCCACAACATTAACAACCGTCGGCAGGTTTCCTCGGAGAAACACATCTCTATGTCTATCAGTGTGCCTAGATACATTATTGCTGGTTTCGACTCGACTTGGACTTCCTAAATACTAGTAAACTATATTCTGTATATTTTTTTCTTTTTGAGGACTTTGGGTTTGGCCAGTGCTAAGCTGAATCTGCTCGCAGTCATTTAATCCCACACTTGATATATTAGCATGCTTCTAAGATGGGTTGTTTGACTGTGGATTTAGTGACTAGTACCGCAACGTTATCCATTTAAATGATCAAGTACGACTCATATGACATTTCAAGGCGAGATGTTATAGAAGTCAAAGCTGAGGATGAAGCCGTGAGTGACCCTCGATATAACGTTTATCCTGTTGCGACCTTTCTTTGTGTTGTTATAGTGGTGGGTAGCACATATGCGCGCGGCGAAAATTTTGCCGCATGCAACATTGTACCGCACGAGTTATATATCCTCTGCTCTGTGTCACACTGTAAATAATCTGCACTGTGCGAGTGTACGGCTTCCAAGCTGTGCGATGCTGCGCAGCCTATGTTGAGCCATTTACACTTTGGCGGCAGCGCTCTATTTTTCTGCTCAGAGCACTGTTTTGATAAACAGTACAGTGTGCAGTGCAATCCAGGGTGTTGTGCGTAGCGTCTCGCGCAAAAGACTAATTGGGTCCATCACTATGACCCTGTTACTATACAGGTTTTTGTCCTTTAAGTTGTTCCTCTGAATTCGCATCAGAAAGGGTTTTCTGAACATTTCATGATATTCATCCACCTAAAGGAATTTGTGGCTGTGGTATTTCTGTCTGACTATCAGCTTACCCAGTTCTAGCCTAATCAGATAATAATCACACGGCTAAGCGAAGCGTTAAGTGTTCTCGAATACCGTTACGGTCGAGAAATGAGATTCCCCCACAAATCTAAGCGACAAGGTTTAAATTGGATGAGTGCACGCTTATTAAAATTATAAATGGATTACAGAGCTTTTATGACATCCAATTTCAACAGAAATACCATCTATTGGGTAAATCGGCCATAGATCTTGACCCATTAGAATGTATTCACCTTCTCTGCAATCGCACTAATGGTAGAGCCCTTCACGCAGCAAGCTTTAATCATACTAAACTGTAAACCAGGGAAAGGTGACAGACATAGCTGCAATACCTCAACTGAGACCTACATCTTTTAGTTTCAAGCATGTAAAGAATGGAGTTTCTACCGCTGCTTCACTATGTGCCAGAAAAAGAGCCTGAGCTATCTCGCTATTATTTTTTTCTACATGTAAAGCTTGTGTACCATTGGTCTTGTCCATATCGTCCAAAAGATCTTGCCAGCAGCGAGCCTTATTGTTATTGGTCAGGTATTTCCTTGCTAACCTTCATGCTGCTATCCTAGCTTATATTTCATCTAGAGTCCGCATCTGTATGATCTAGAAAGAATTTGTCACACTCCCTTTGGTGTTCACCGGTTTCAACTAACCACCAGTGCGCCCAAAATTTGCAGTAGCGAATCTCCGATGGGGCGTATAAAATTTGTAACTAGATGAACTGAAACATATAGCTATGTAATCATGTTTTACAGTTTGAAGCAGAATTATGTCTGCCGTAAGCATATTGGCAAGTCTTTCAACGTTCATTTTCCTAATATTCTACCCCAAATCGAAGATTAAGAGTGATGCAATATGCAACATACTCAGGTCTCAGAGCAGAGACCGACAATAAAGAAGCATTTAGCGACGTTGTAAAGAAGGTCCTCGGCAAAAGTACAACTGTAGCCTTGCTTGAGCTAATGGCAACGATCAAAATAAGATACATTAACTTAATCATATGCCTGGCGGAGGTAGGATAGGCCATCGAAAGGGAGCTCCCTAGCGTGGGCAGAATCAAAGCGAGGCTGACACCAGAATCATTGACTTGATCGAAAAAGGACGTCGAAAAACTTTTGAACAAGGGCATAGCAACTATAGGGTGGGTTGTCTGCAGTATATGGCGAAGAGTGGCGCATATCTACAACAGATCCGAGGGTAATAAGAATTCTAGAGATAGCGGCTAGGACGTCACTTGTCAGGCTAAACACCGAGTTCCCACCGTATTAGATGTAATGGAACTATATCGGACGCGACATTCACCTTAGAGTCCTTAGTACGGAGTATACACAATTGGAGAGTATCAGAGCACTATTCAGCCAGTGATCATCAGTACATTCTCCCTGAGACTCATAGTGTCCATTCTCTCGACTTTCCACAACTAGGTAGCACATTGGAAAGATGGACATCGCGATCTTCGTCAAGGGGCTCACGGCAGGTGTTCTGCTGCGAGGGTTTTGCAGGGGAAGAAGATCTGGGAGCTCAAGATGTGGTGAAATCAACTATGAACATCATCACGACTGCTTGCAGCGCTTTTATGGCCCGTCAAAAACCCCAGCACGACAAGCCCCTAGGGTCCTGGAGGTCAACTGAAATCACTAAAAAGCGAAGAGAGTGTCACAAGAGACTCAACGAGTATCGAGCCGTGACGACGCATGCTACCGGATAACAGCATATAAGTTGGCCAGGAAATGTCTTTGCAAAGTGATCAACACCAGCAACGCTCAGTGCTGAGGAGATTTAGTGGGCAATGTGAGCATGGATCCCTGGAGCCTTGGCTGCAAGCTAGTTATGCGGCAGCTTAGTACCCTACGAAAGCCTCGCATACGTGAAGTGGAAAAGATGGGCGAGATAGTGCAGGCACTTTTCCGCCGTGGAATGATGTACACAGTGAAACAGCAATTGAGTGCCCACTCTTCACTCTTCTTTTCCTTGAAGATGCAGTCCTAACATTGAACACAAGCAAAGGTTAACGTCCAAATGGTGTTCCAGCTGAAGTGTTGCAACTTGTCCATTACCGATGCCCTAACTTGCTGCTCAGCATATTAAACGCTTGCCAACGAGATGGTGTATTTCCTGTGCGATGCAAGGTGGCGATGCTCGTGCTGATCAACAAGAAAAAGGGAAATTTTGGATCACCGTCTGCATACCGTCTATTAAACATGCTAGACACGGCTGAGGAGTTTTAGAGAAACTCATCGAGGGAAGACCCATTGGCGCGATTTACGCGGCTGGAACCAGTACGGCCTTAGGATAGGTCTCTCCTGTATTTATTCGATTACAGAGTTGGTGAGCGCGGTCCAAAAGGCAGAGGCATACAGCCGCATCAAGCGACAGATCGTCTTGTTGGTGACATTCGACCCTAGGATGCCTCCATCTCCGCTAGATGGGTGGATACTCTAAAATAACCGTTTTAAGCTCCAAAATATCTTATACAATTTCTGAGGGTATACCTGAAAGATAAAGCCCTGCTTTATGACACGACACAGCACCAATGAAGGATGGAATATGCATCGGGTATTGCCCAGGGATCTATCCTTGGTCCAGATTTGTGGAACGTGTCTTACGGCGGGCTACTGAGAATAGAGATGCCAAATGAGTCGCACTTCATCAGCTATGTGGACGATGTTTTGGCTCTAGTCACTGGACGCCCCGTCGAACAAGTGCAAATTAGGCTAGGTATGCTAATACACCGAGTAAGAGACTAGATGACAGCTCACGGATTCACCTTAACATTGGAGAAAACCGAAGTGGTCGTTTTGAAAAAGAAGAGAATCGCTAGAATGATCAGTATTACAGACATACTAATCGAATCGAAGGCAGCAGGAACGTATCTGGGGCTATTAATAGACTCGAAGATGAGTTTCTCTGATCAAATCAGGGCGACGGTTGAGAAGGATGCTTCAGGCGCATCATGTCTCAGTCGAATTAGAAGCAACATCGGAGGACCCAATCTATGAAGAAGATGCCTCGTGATGAGTGCCATTGGATCAGCGCTACTGACCGGAGCAGGAATATGGGGCCACGCTCTCAGTTAGAGGTGTACCGAAAACGCTTGGCACAGGTACAGAGAAGAGGAGCACTAAGAATTGCATCATTTTATCTGACAGTCTCTGATTCAGCGGTGAGAGTTATTGCAGGCGTGACACTTATTGCCCTCTTTTTTGGAGAGCGCCGCGTTATTTATCTCCGTCGAAACGAGGATGCGAGCGAGACGGTTGCCCGCAAGGAGAGGCAGCACTCGCTTAACGACTGACAGCAATCTTGGGTTAGTTGCACGGAGGGAAATCGAATCTATGGCGAAACAGATTTCTATCTGACCCAACTCTTGGGCGGGCATGAGTATTTTTTATCTTACCTGCACAAGATTGGTAAGTCACGGTCTCCCGACTATAGATTTTGACCAAAAGAGGAAAACAATGCCTGCCACAGATTTTTGCATGCAAAAAATTTGGCGAATTGCGATGGGACCACTACGGGGAAACTGGAGAGCTCACACCAGATAGTGTAGTCGAGGTGCTTGGATCGGTTGACAAATGGAACCATGTGACACTTTATGTTCAGGCAGCCCTTAAAAGACAAAAAGGAAAAGGACTCACAGCAGCCGGGAACGTTGGAAAATAAGTGACCAACCAAATTTATCTAGCAATTTCCTTTCTTCCCTCTTCTCCCGCTGGAAGAAGGATCCCCCCGTTTGAAGGTGCCCCACGCCGTAGCGAAACGAAAACTGGCCCGAAGTAATGTGTTCAACAGTTCCAGGCTAGGTTCTCGTGTTGACAGGGGAGATGTTTAGTGGGTAGTCCAGCCGCTCGCGAGCATGGAACCCCACTTCAGTGCGTAAATGGTATTAACCTCCAAACCAAAAAAAACAAAAGGTATTGCGTTCTCCTGGCTTTCTTGCAATTTGTATGCATGTGCACTTCTGAGACAGTGGCTGGTAAATCCCTTATTTGAAAGATTGTTCTACGCGGCTACCATATAGTTGTCGAGACTTTTGAATATTTTTCTTTAAATGCTTATTCAAGCCTTAATCGCTCTCATGCTGGCTTATTGTGGACTTATATGTATGCATATATCCAATAAATCTCATGAAAATTGTAGCCACAATTTCCGGACTGTATTACAGATAGGTTTATCTAAAGTCAACAGTTTCAATGTTACATTAGCACCAAGCGTTCATTGAGATCATTTTATTAATTTCAGCCATTATGTATAGAATGGTTTATATCAGACAGCAAATATCACATATCAGCACTCTGCGTAGATAACATTTTAACATGTACAATATATTCAAAACGAAAAATAACATGACATGATTTGGCTTGCCTAGTTGTAAGAGTAAAATCACAGGATTTCGCACCCATAATTTCTGGTCGTTGTTGTTATACATTGCCAACTCCTCCTAGTTAGGCTCCATCATCCCGATCACGGATGAATCTTGTACAGCCTTCGTCTGTTATCTTTAAAAATTTGCATATATGATTCGGAAAATAGATGTGAGTGAATGAATGAAGATTTTCACTGGTACTACACCATACATATTAGTATACTCGTATGTATAATTCGCACAATATATGAGTACAAGTAACACGAACATGAAATAGAAAATTCAAATAGGACTAGAATATATTCCTCAAGCTTGTGAAATCAGTGCGCGTGAAGATTTAGTACAGCTAGGCTGACGTATGTTACGTATGAACATGTACCATTCATTGTACTCAACTCTTGTGTGTGTTCTTTTCTCTTTAACATCATCATCGTTCTCATCAGCATCACCATTGGTATTATCATCGTTATCAGGATGATTCCTTGTTCGTTTGCTTGAAACAATGCCTCAAGCTAAATTTTCATGAAAAATACTTCATCTGGGGAAAAGTGTGTTTTAGTAGTTTGGAAATTTATAGATGGAAGGAAGTTAAATGATAATGGAATTAGAGCGGCAAAAAGCAGATGTGATCTATGAAGTGAAAAAGTTAAATAGAAACTTTAAATTGTGTTTACTGTGAGAGAGACGTCTTACCTAAGTTTTATCTGCTGCTCCAGAGAAAAAAGCTAGTCCTAAACGTAAGGTAGCACTAATAGCATTCACGAGCCAAAAAAGCAAAATTATGTACAAATTGTCAATTTCGTCTTCTAATGTGCGATGATTTTAATGATTAATCAATAATACTCAAGTCAATTACGTAAAAGCTTTCAAAACATTTATCCCATTGCAATCTATCATGATATTACCAAGCCACAGTATGATCAACTACTGCTAACCATGTCCACATACACCGCAAATACCACAAATCGCATTAGTTAGTAATCAATTCCAGTAATCACTCTCGTAAAACATGGTAATTTCATATATTTTAAATTGACAATTCGTGAACAATTTAGTTATGGTTTTTTTGAAAATCGTGATTTTCATTAAAATGCTTGCTTTCGAGGGGGAAAAATTTGCTTATAAATCAATTAGTTACTGAACATGTCGACGTCAATCCATCCTTTCAGTGATTTTGCTAGTATTCGTTGGGAAGAGATTATTCATTTATTTTCAATTTTGCTAACATGCCAGGGTATTTAATTTGTATGAATTCGGTGCATTCGACATATTCAACATAATAGATGTGGTTGGGAATATCATGAATGCTGTATTAAAAAGAGCTTCTTGTATGCAATTGGATCCTAGCAGAGGTAATAGGCATCTACGTAGAGAAAAAGAAACGAAGCATCATGATTTAGATCAGTGGTGCATCCAGGGGGGATATCGGAATGAATCTGCCTCTGAAACTTTGAAAATCAGAGCAAAAATATTTTGAGCAGGTTAATATATTACTGTAAAATAAAAATATATGTATCTTTCAATAAGATATAAAAATAAATAGTTTACAAAACTAAAAACGTTTTACATCCTTTAGGGGAAGTACGGACAAAATGACAGAGTGTTTTGTTTTTTAATAATATTTATTTATTTAATGGTATTATAATCAGTTTCAATCGTTTTTAATCATCTTACGTTCATTGACTATCAGTAGCACAGTCTTTTAATTAAGTAGGAACTATAATAGCATATATATTAAGAAAGAATGTAACTAATCACAAAAACCATTTTGTCCATTTAGTCCGGACAAAATAGCATATAAGGTAAGGGCATAATGACCTACTAATTTTTAAGAACACAGTTCACAAATAAATCATTTGGTCCTCTTTGGGAAATCAGCACATGACGCATGAGCCGAAAGGGAACAAGTCATACATTGTAACCAACCTTCGCCGGGCTTAGAACGGGAAAAGAGGTCATTGCAATAAATGCAAGTGCAGTTACTACCGTCGTCTTCTGTCTCGCATAAGAAATTTTCGCTTCCTGAGCTATCATATATCAGAGCAGTTGTACGCTGCCTTGATGCTCTCAATCTGTTCTCTGATGGTAGAGCGTTTTTGGGAGCAGGAATATTTATTTCATCCTCATCAATAATTTTTCTTTTAACCTGTCTCTTCTTTTTTTACCGGTGCATCATTTGATCTGTTTTGAGCAATAATTTCTTGTGTATTTGGAGTAGAAGTTAAAAGCCAATCACCTTTGACAGGTTTCAATTTTCTGTTTCCTTGGCCTCGAATGAACTGCCCCTGTGGTGCTGGCGAAATAGTCGCAACTGGATATGTAAGTAATTGCTTTGATGGACCAGGTCTCACACCGTCATCGTACGCTGGTCCAGCTACCTCAACTGTATTAGACTCCTCTTAAAATGTTTCTAAACTCAGGCTCATCACATCAGAAACAACAACTCCAATATCATTATTGGTGGTGGCTGCGTTGTGTTTTGTGAAGAATCTACTTCGTCGTCATTTGTTGCTGATGGATTTAAAATAGCTGCAACATCGTTACTCGGATCTTCTTGGATTGAAGATGTGTTGATACTGTCTGCAATATCCTCCTGATTCAACGGAATATTTGTGATCTCTGCCGGTTCAAACATATAGCCTGGAAAAATATCATGATTGCCTTTTTAAAGCCATTACTTGCAGTTCCGGCTTTTCCATATGCTTCATTCAACATATACCCAATTCGTAAATGGGTAACAACGCGCCCTGGATGATTTTTTAGCCACTTAGAAATTTCTTGATTGAAATAAGTTTTTAGTAGTCCATATATACAAAAATCCAAGGGCTGCATTCTATGGGTGCAATGTGGAGGTAAATACCATTTTCTTTGCCATAACTCAAACATTCAATACTTTTAACCATCTCAAATAAGTAGAACCGGATCATCTTTGCTAGATTTCGTATGTAACTGAAAATGTTTTAACTATTTTATTAACACATCTTTGTTCATCCATCCTGATTCTTTGCTAGTCCAAGAGTGTCGGTGGGAGCCTCATAAACATGTTCATTTTTCATGTTCTTCCTAAGAAATATCATACATGGCGGAATAGATGAACCGATGGCATTCGTAGAACACGCTACTGTCACATTTGAACCTCTCTCGGCACTGGTGAGACAGCCGACTTGTTACCTGCCTTTGGTGTCCAGAATTTTTTGTGGTTTTTGGACTGTAGTATGCCCGGTTTCATCCATATTGAAGATTCGGTGAGGTCCCAAGTTGTGAGTCTTCAAAAATTCTTCATAAATACGGAAAAATTTAGCTAGCTGCGGTTTATTAAACGCTTGGCTCTTGCAGCAGAAGTTGGTTCTGGGTTGCGCAGAGAAATGTCCTTACTTCTTCTCAGGAAACCGTCAAACCGTTCTTGTCCAGCACGTTTCTTGTCCTTGTTGAAAGGGTGATCGATACCATTTTTTTTCGGCTAGTTCAAAGGGAAATCTTGGAGTGATGTACGCGTGAAACCAAAAAGTCGTTTTCTAAAAACTTTATGTGTTCTACTAGCTCCTGCTCAATTTCAGTTGAAAATGTTTTCTTGAATCTTCCTAATCGTTTAGAGTTAGAATTCAAGGTTTTGTTCATAATGAGTGCATGTCTTCTAAGCGTCGCCTGACGAACACCGAATGTTTTTGTTGCCGATTCCCACCCCATTTTTTTGCTTCCATGCTTCAATAGCCTTATTCATGGATTCTTGGCTCTAAGACTGCCGATTAGTTTTTCTTTCGTATTTTCGTGGCATTTTACCTAAACAAAATAAAAAAGGTTAATTAACAGAAACTCTACGGACAAAATGACATACCATGTCGTTTTGTCCATTGTATATGTATGTCATTTTGTTCAAATGTAAACAAAAATGAATAAAAATCAAACTTCCATCAAGCACCTGATAATTGCAATAAAATTAATCGAAATCACTGGGCACTGGCATAAATTCATTGATTTTACAAATAACAACAAATAACTCACCATAAAACAGGAGAAATACAGTCTATAAAATAAACTTTTGAAGGCACGAAACACGTTTGAACTGATTACTGCGACGCGACTATGACAATGACGCTAAACATCTGACAGGATTGTGAATATGGCTTCCGTCACGTGATGCAGTCGTGGAGAAGTTACTAAAGCCCGCCAAGTTTTTAATAAGGTGACTATGTCATTTTGTCTATACATGTCATTTTGTCCGTACTTCTCCTGCTGCTCACCTCTTTTTCCACTAGGCCGTCCATGCGAATGCGGCAGCTATATTGATCTCAAGCCAGCGCTGGCATTGCTCGTTTGTTTGTAGTTCTGCATACGCTTGATTAGTAACCGCGAGTTTCTCTTTTTGTGAACTAATTATGGAGGTGTGGCTTCTAATAGGTAGCTGCAAAGGTACCAAAAGGTATTCTTTGATATCCAGTGATGCAGTAGAAACTGGAAGGCAGATTCTAGATGCTCATTTGAATCAACCGGAAAAAAGGCAAAAAACCGTTATTGGTAAGAACGATTTCCTTCACGTTTGAAATGTTCATGTTAAGCTTAGCAAATGCTCTCGATTTCAAATTATGCCTGTTTTGAGTGACTGTTACTGTATACAAAACCCTATTGAAATCGCGACTGTCCGGCTGTCTGTGCATCATAGCAGTTTTTCTCCGAAACCATCGCAGCTACGGACACCAAACTTGTCAAAGTCAAAGTCAAAAGCGCTTTATTTAATACTAATCGTTATAAATTTTAAAAGAATATAAAGCAAATTCCAAACAATAACAATAAAAAACTTAATGGCCCAAATGGCTCTCTAAATTTATACATTATCATTAACACATTTCATCAAAAAAAGAACTATAGCAAATTCAATTAATTAAGATTATTACATATTTAAGAATTCAATTGTAAAAAGGAGAAAAAACCAACCAACACTATCCTAAAATTATTTATAATTTCAACACAACAGTGAAGCTTTAATCCTACACCTAATATGTTGTAACTTATTTCTAATAAAATGCAATCAAAAACTTTATCTTATACTAAAAAAATTCTATAACAATGTTCCTAACCTACGCATTTAATCTTATCTCTAACGTAATATAGTAAACATAACATATACCAAACCTATACCTAATTTTTAACACTAAATGTAGCAATAATGAGCTGAAACTCAAAAAACTAAATAACGAAAAAACCACAAAACTGGAAATAAACACAAATAATTTAGACATTGTCATTCAGCCACCAATACCTGGATTGCGCCGTCTCAATTCGATCAGCTTCAACGAATCTAGCAAATGAGTATCTCCATTGGAATTGTTGGTCTCGTGAACTCAAATTCGGAGGATATTTTATTTTCTTATCGGTGGCCCGTCGATATATGTGATATATGACTGAGAAGCCGTCAGAATCAAAAACGTATCGATTCATGTCCAAATACACGAATGCTTCTGGAGGAACGAAGCCAGTAGCGAGGCAAGTCGCTATATACCCGTCTATAGAGGGTGGAACGGCTGTGAAATCCAAGGGTTTTCACTCACAGTCACAGATCTTTCAATATGATTCCGAAGAAGTTTCAATATAAAGATATCGACTCTCGTCACTTCAGCAGTTTGATAAATTCTTCTATTCGATATATAATGTTTCCAGTCCGTCTCAGGCTTTCTGTACAAACCAGTACATGCACGAAGACATTTTCTTTCGAAAACTCTTAATTTTTCCATAGTACGAGCACTCTGGTTGTACCAGATCTGACATCCATATGTCAAAACTGGTCTAATCAGGATCTTGTAACAGATAATTTTGACCTTTTGATCAATATATTTGGAACTACCCTCGCCAGCCATGATGTGGAAATCTTTCCAATTAAGTTTCAGGTCTTGACTGACCCCCTGCAGCGTTGTCCAAAACAAGATTGTTTCACACTTCTGCGCATTGATTTTCATTCGCCAACTGTCAGTGTACAGATGTACATCATTGAACATTTTTTGGAGATTACTCTGAACTATTGTAGCTTTTCGGTCTGCCATATAAATGATCAGGTCATCAGCAAAGGCCGCCAATGATCGCGTTGGCGAGACGTTGAAATCAAAGCCGTTCAATAGCTGGACACCAAACTTGTGTGCATATCAGAAGTTATGGGATTTTAAAATTCCAGATTTTAGAAATTGTTCAAGGGGTTTTAGGGAGGTCCCTATATCGAAGGGTAATCCCTTAAAATAAAATTTACATTGAAAAGAGCTTTCCTAAACTGGCCTTCAAACAGTGCCACAAGCTTCGTAGAATGCAAGAGGAGAGCAAATGTACGAAAACCGGCCGGCCACCGTCGCACCGGGTATAGTTAAGCTATTGGTATGGCAAGAATAGAGTAAATATGCAGTTTCAAACCTTCTTCTTTTTAGCACTACAGCCCCTCTCGGGCCTTCGCTTAGAGAGAGTTAGAATATCTCATTTTCATGAACGTATTAATTTTTCCGGAAGTTGGTTTGGTCAGTACCATGCTCCTGTGTGTCTGCTCAGTTATGATATGATCTGATTAAATCAGTACATATTATCACTGAGTATTCTGTCCAAAAAATCCCCTGAACTAAATCGACATTTGAACCTGGGACCTTCGGCTTATGCGTCGCATGCTCTAACCACCAGACCACACAGACTACAGCACTTTCAAATAGCATACAAAGTTTGGCGGGTCTATTAGTCACTCGGGGTAGGAGTGCAAGCATGATTATCCTGATATATAACCCTAGGCGCTAGACAAGGCTATGATGGGGCCGGGGCAAAGAGTGGTCGATACAAAGCTAGGGTGCTATAATAAAAGCTTCGCATCCTGAAGCTTAGCCACAATGAAAGAAATAATTCACATTTTTAGGCTTTCCCCGAAACGAAATGCAGTTTTGCAAGAGGAAATCTTGAAAGATGACCCAGGTGCAAAAAAACACGTCTCTTGGATTTTTTGCGAGACTAGATGGTCCGAACATTTGAGTGCACTTTTCTCTTTTAGAGAGTTTTGGTTTCCAATTTTTAGGGCACTCAATTTGATTCAAAGCATATATGATAATCCTTAAGTGGCAGAAAAAGCATCTTCTCTAGCGACGGCTTTGAGAAATGGAAAATTTTTAGTCGCTATTGTAATAAAAAGCAGAGGGTTCTATTCAAATTTTGGGTTTACTAAATATTTACGCTGGTCTGACTCGGTCGACGAAGACAGTTCGTCGCTGTTCGGATTCCGAAATTGGAGGACGCGGTCAACGGACGGAAACAGTTGGAGGCGCTATTCGCAGGAAGCAAAAGACCGAAAGAGACTGTAGTGGTACAAAGAAGAAGAAATATTTACAAACCCAAGCATGTGATCTATCATAAGGTATGAGTTATGCCAATAGCCTGCATCAAGAGGTTCAAGAAATGAGAAGCCAAGCCGAGAGTACATTTCATGAGATTTCCCAAGAGGCTAAGAGCATTACTGAGGAGGTATGTTTTCTTACGTTTTTAAACATTTTATAATTTTTCAAGACGTTTTTGCACTTGAAGGTAGGAAGGACAATCAAAGTGATCAGAATCACTGCAAGACAAACTCAAATGGCTAACTATGAGGCCAAAAATCCGGAAGACTACTTCAGATGTAGTATTTACATTCCCTCCCTTGGCTACTTTTTAAAAGAAATGTCGTAAAGGTTTTTAAACCATAGAGATGTGTTGGTAAAGTAATCTGTAAAGCTACCGGAAAAATTATAGAAGGCCGATTCCACAGAAATTGAGTCATGCTCGGAGTTTCTACCAGAATAGTGGCCCACAATTATAACTGACCCTTCCCAGTTCAAGGCTGAGCTGGTAACGTGGAAGAGAATGTCGAGTGAGAAAGGTCAATGTAATATTCCTAAGGACTTCTTGTTATCTCTGGATAGGTGCAATGAAACAATATTTCCAACATTACTTTTTAATGTTGAAGGTGAAGCTCAGTAATTAAATAATTTTTAATTGAAATTAATCGCTACTGTATGCTTTCATGCTGGTTTATATATATATATATATATATATATATATATATATATATATATATATATATATATATATATATATACATATATATATATATATATATATATTTGTATATATATATATATATATATATATATATATATATATACATATATATATACATATATATATATATATATATATATATATATATATATATCATATATATATATATATATATATATATATATACATATATATATATATATATATATATATATATATATATATATATATACATATATATATATATATATATATATATATATATATATATATATATATATAAACATATATATGTATATGCATACGTATATAATAAAGACACAAAGCCATGAATGTGTCTCCTGAAGAAGTCTTGAATGTTCTGTCAAAAAAAAAACACAGAAAGTTAGACTTTGTGTTATAATTTCTTTAGCAAAATAATAATAGAAGTTTTCCATAAAAATCCAGCATTTTTTACCATTCAATATTCAAGAATATTTTCTTATATAGTACTTTTTTCGAGCATTAAATAGTTTTGGAAATAATTAGTTGCTGAAAATAGAATTTTATGATTTCAAGCCTTAATCAATTTAGATTTTGCGAAAAACTTAGGTTAAGGGACAACCCTGGATAGCCTCAAAATACATTGAATGACACTATTTCCTAACATATTTTGGTAGGATAGGGACCCATCTTTTGTTATGTTTGGAAAGGGGGTTCTATTTAAATATGATCAATATCCCCCCCCCCCCAAAAATTCCTGGGTACGCCACTAGTCTAGATGCATGAATTAATAATATCAAGTAATAGAGTATGTCTTTAAGACTGGCAAAAATTGCGGGCACTGTACTGATGTGAAAATCTCTTTCTACGATTGTGATTTTTACATCATGTTCCGAAAAGAGAAGTGAATTTTGAGAAAAGTGCGTTAGTGGACTTAATATAACATCAAAGACGAAAAGTCTCTCGAATTGTTAAGTGCATTTGGTTAATGAAAAGTTTACGCGGCTAGGTTATTGGTCGTGTGTGCAGCGTCATTATTGTGGAGTTTGCTGACTGATTATTTGTCACTATTAATTGGAAAGCTTAATATGGAAAAACCCCGCACTCTGCTACTGAGGAGAGAAGTCAAAATTTTTGTTGAAAAAAACTCAAGACATCGGAGGCGCACTCGCGGAAAAAACGAGGGGTAGATTTCAGGATGTGTTTTTGATAGGTGCAAGGAGCGACGGCAGCCACGGGCGGTGCAGTCATCTTGACTGCAAACATTGTAAGCGACAATGAAAATGGTGATCCTATGAAGAACGATAGCATCGATGCTTGGGGAAATGAAGTAAAAATGGCAGATGTCAACGAGCGGAGTCTAAGGCTGCTGCAAGATACCATCGCTAATAAGGCGCAACAGTCAAAATTTGCCAAGGGTGACTTTTCAAAACAAAAACTTAAATGCTAATACGAGGGCGGTCCGATAAGTACATAGCCTACAAGAGGAAAACGAAAATGTTCGAAAAGTGGCAATTCACTTCTCAACACAATCTCCTTTTAGCTCGATACACTTGACCCAGCGATGCTCCAATTTCTTTAACCCATCTAAAAAAACGTTTTCTCTAGGTCTGCAAAGTAGGCCTCTGTGGCGGTGATGACCTCTTCATTCGACTCAAATGGCTGCCCGGCGAGTGACTTTCTCAAGTTCGGAAACAAAAACAAGCCACACTAATCTGGAGAACAAGATGGATGCGGTAGCAATTCGTAGCCCAAAACGACCAATTTGGCCGTGGCGACGAAGGGGGTGTGAACTGGTGCGTTATCATGATTCGAGAGCACTTTTTTCGGCAAATGGTGGGTTTTTTCTGCGATTCTGGGTCAAATCGTCCCAATAATTCGGCATAATTGAGCCTTGTGACCGTTTTGCCCTTTTGCAGGTAGTCTATGTAGATCACACCTTGTGAATCCCAGAAAACGGTGGCCATCACCTCTCTGGCCGATAATCTTCACCTTTTCGGATGAAATCCACTGTATCGACTATTCCTTGGTCTCTGGTCTGTACCAGTGGAGCTATGTTTCATCGACGGTCACAAGACGATGCTGAAATTCCTTCGGATTGCACTTAAGTAGCGTAAAACTCTGGAGTGGGCTCATGGTTACTTTTGTTGTCCGGAGTGAACAAATGTGGCACCCATTGTGCCGACAGCTTTCTCATGCACAAAATTTCATGCACACCTTTAATCAGCGGTTCGCCAATACTAACTCATGGATCTTTGTCACGTTACCCTCCGTGGTAGCCGTTTTGGGGGCGCCTGAGCGTGGCTCATCGAAAATCGACGTTGACACTCGCTGAGCCAATATTTCACGGTCACCATCGCAAGAGCAGAGTCACCGTACAAAGCATCCAAACGCTCTCTGATTTTGCTGCGCGATTTCCTTTCCAAAAACAAGAATCGAATCACCGACCGATATTGGTCTCTCTCCATTTTTAGGGTTTTGTAAAATAATTTTAATCTGAAAAAATTATGGTGGTAGATGTTTATGAGTACAACAACAACAAATACCTTAGAAGTCGAAATTCGCTCAACTTTGTTAATAATAGTATGATATTCGAATTTCACATTTTCCCCAATAAAATCGCATCGGTAGCCTTAAACTAAACGAAATTGGATATTTAGGTAGTCCTACTCTGGGTTCTCAAGCTTTGTAAGTTTGATGAAAATCGAATGATGTACACAGAAGTTATAGCCGTTTGAAACTTCTCCAATTACAATAACAATAACACATGGTTTTGGTATTTTATGGACTTTGCATCCAATCAGTCATTGCAGTTTTGACTTGATCTTCTTGAAATTTTCCAATAAGGTCAATAACATTAATATTTTTGAGAATTCATGATTTGAGTGATTTTTTTTCGGTTTGCAACAAAATGGCGACCGTTGAAAGCAGAAAAACAATGGATTTTCCTTTGAACGTGCATATCTCTTTGACATATTTCTTGACGTTATTGATTGCTGGTGACTGCATTTCTGTGAAGTTGGGTACAAAACCCTTCTGACATGAGCGTAGGTCTGTTTACCCAACTTGTTCTAACCTGCAGACATGCCCGCTTCCATACGCAGTCATAACTAAACTACGAGTCCGATTCGACTGAAATTAAAGTACCCATCTACGAGAATGTACTACACGATAGTGATGATAGTCGCTTGCGATAATGACGCCATCGGGTGATGAGGCTTAGTTCTAATCGGACCGCACACGTAAACGTAAATACTAATAATAACGTAAATACCAATAATAACAATTATACCAATACCGTGAATAGATTTTCCCTACTAACGGGGGGTTTGTGCTCTTCATCAACGTGCTTAAATGCCAGTTGAAAAAAATGAATGGCATCCACTTATGTTAAGAGTTTTTTAAAAATAGTAGTTTTACAATAATCTATTAAAATTGGTACCTGCCCACCCGTCCGTCAGCCAATGCGGCACAGCAGGTTTTCTCAGGAAAAAGAAGGGCTAGAGCCTTCAAATCTTGCGTACAACTTAGAAGTTCCTGAATAATGAAAGTTCTATAACTGGTTAAAAATTTCCAAGGATTTAAAGGGGTTTCCCCATGTAAAGATGCAATGCTCGAAAAATTCGAGGGGAATCAAATGAAAGGTCTTGATGAGATCTCCCAAAATCAGTTTTTGAAATTGCAATATAGATAACGGGCTAGGCAGCGGAAGTGAAAGAATACAAAAAAACGGAGTCCGCCTCCTCGCGGCTGACTCATAGTTTGACTACGAAACCTTTCTGGCATGGGCGAACTTTAATATATCCGCAACTGTACCGGAAAAAACTGTCCCCATCGACACTCGTCCGTATCCATACATCGAACGCACGCGAACAACTCGGTTGCTGGGTTCCAACTCTTCGTTGTCACCAAGCGCATAGCTACTCTTCGTCGACGAAATCAAATCTTTTCCCTTCCATTTTCACACCGGAACGGGATCATTCGAATCATTTTGTACATCACTATCCAACGTGGTAATACGCAACTCGAGATGAGGCAAAAGTTAAATCTCATTTGCCACAAGATAAACAAATTCTCGTTCGGAGGAATGTACCGTGCTATCGGTGATGCAAATAAATGAAATAAGTTGCTGGGGAGACTGTTGTAGAAGATAACACTGGCGATGGGGGTTTTGGACATCACATTAGTAATGATGGCTACACACTGAGTTAGAGGACAAAATGTGTGGGGTGATTCTGGACAGTGCTAAGATGGATGATTGTATTATGTCTAGGCGGACGGCTCAATCACAACAGTACGTTGCGATCAATACTATTGTATGCTTGTTTAAAGTCCACGAAAATTTGGTGAACGTCTGTGTTGAGCTCCCAACATTTCTCAAGTATCTGCTTGACTGTGAAATCTACCTACTCTAAAGCCACCTTGATACTCCCACATAACACTGTTGGTGCATGATCTGATTTAGTTTTTGGGATTCGATGGTGGAACAAACTCCATATAGAGAAGGTGCGGCCAATGGAAGCTCTCCGGGGCTATCTATAAGCTCCAATATTCTGGAGCTGTGCAGAGGATTAAGGAGGTTCTTGAAAAATGATGCCTATCTTTCCTTAACCCTATTTACATCAGCGATGATGTTGCCGATATCATCATGGCAGAGCGAGATTTTGGGCCGATAATCTCGTTTCAGGCTTTTCATTGCCTTGTATGCTTGTCTTATGTTGTTGTTCGCTAGACTTACACCGCCAATTTTCAACTGGTCGTCATCGTACTCTTTTTTCTTAATTCTGATTAGCTTATTTGCTACTCTTCTGGAGATTTCATAATGTTCTCTCTTCGTCCTGGTTTTCCTACCTAAGTCTCTTTTAGTCTAACGGATTCTGGCACTTAACATTGAAGCAATCATTTCTTTTGTGCCGAGCTTGATGTTTAAGCGTCTGTTATGCTACAGTCACCTATAGTTCGTAGCTTCTTTTCAGCAATATATCTGATAGGATGGGCGCTAGCTGGTTTTCGAGAGTCGCCATAAAATGTTTTGCCACAGGCGGCGGTCGGAGCCTTTTATGTCGAATTTCGGTAGAAGTCTGGTCTTCGTCGAATACGCCTTTGACATACGATGTCAATAAGTTAATTTGATCAAGTAATAATTCGAGTTGCAATCGGCTCCTCGGTATGCACAGACGTCAAGTATACACGTTGGCCTCACCTACTCTGGATAAAGTGTGTTCAACCATCAAAACCCAAAAGAATAATAAAGCGCTTGGCATTAATTAGATTTCAGTGGAGCTCATTAAATATGCTGGCAGCGGTGTTCAGAAAGCCATGCATAAAATCATCCAGCACATTTGTCAACAAGAAAGAATGGCGAACGAGTAAAACCTATAAACTATATTCCCTATCAACAATTAAGGTGACAAACTACAGTGCAAATCTGTAGAGGCGTACGAATACTTTGTACGGCGTGGAAAATGTTTTCAAAGATCATAGAAAACCAAATCAGACCTTGAACCAACAGTCTTATTGAGGAGTATCAAGGTGGCTTTAGAGCAGGTAGATGGACGATGGACCAATTGTTAACAGTCAGGCAGGTACTTGAGAAATGTTGGGAGCTCAAACAGACGTGCACGATATTTTTTTGGACTTTAAACAAGCATACGATAGTATTGATCGTAACGTACTTCGAATTTCCGAATCGGAAGGCGCTGTCAAAAGACCGAGACAGTTGGTGGCACTTGCTGCAGGAAGCGAAGACCTGAGGGGGGCTGTAGCGCAACGAAGAAGAAGAGATTGTCGTCTTGAGTGGGCATCGATAATTTTGGTCTTACCTGAACAAGATTGTTAAGTCACGGTTTTCCAGTGCATGTATTGCGTATGATAGGTGAATGATACCTGCCATGCATACATACAAGATGGGACAGGCTACGTAGTGACTTCGTCAATGAAGTTGTAACGCTCTCCTCGGAGACTATAATCGGGAAGATGCTTACGTCCGTTGACAAATGAAACGACGTAACACATTTTGTGTGAGCCGTCCTGGAGGAGCATCAGGAGGAGTCCTTGAGCACCAGGAGGAGTCAAGAGCCGCTTTTCTAATAATCTAGAAACGAGATATCTGGGTCCCGAAGACGCCTCTCGTCGAAGGAAAATGAGGCCTAGTCTGAAGGAATGCGCTAAACAGTTCCAGGCTAGGCTCCCAGGGGAGGTATTTAGTGAGAGGGGAGGTATTTAGTGGGTAGCCTGTAGTTCCTGATGTACTTGGAAGTCCCAGACTCAGGGCGTAAAAAGTACTCAACTCCCAATCACAAAAAACAAAATCTTCGAGTAATTTGCGTTTCGAGTAGTAGTAGCATGTATGCAAAGCGACTAATAAACTTTATTAGGTTATATTAGTTTAATTTTAAATGGACTAAACATGATCTGGATTTGAAGTTTAACGTTTGTTCTTAAAATAAATGTTATTTCCCTAAAGTAATCAACGTTCACTTCTCAAAATACTCACCTATTGATCAAATCATATAATAGAGCATTCAAACACGTCTTACCTGCAACAAAAAATATAAAGAAGTTATGATTTTTTTGAATATAGATACTACTTCAATAAATATCACATAAATTGATTAGTGAAAATAATAACTATATGTAGATATATAGTATGTAAATATGTTTTGAAATGATTGAATTTATTTATTCGGTTAATGATTTTCAAAAATTTTTTAGCAAATGTTAAAAATCAAATTATTATCATTAAACTGATGAAAACAAGCATAAATAAATAAAAATATTTGAATTGAAAGTAAGTGCGTAATTGCTTAATTTAATCTGTATTCGATTTAAAAATAGAAAGCATCTCACATCATTTTGCATTCTGAGGGTTTAGGTGCTTTTCATGGAAAGTCGGATCTACACAAATTCAATAATTTTTTTGTCATGTCTAGGAAGTTAAATATGAGAAGAGTATAACGTTTTTGCCGTATTCTAGACCAATATATACCACACAGCATGTGACACGTGAGGATATCTCTGTATCGTCTATATTATGTCATATTTAAATTAAAGCTAAAAGTTCTCTTTTTTTTCATTTTTGATTATTAAAGCCAACAAGCCATCAAGAAGACTACACTAAAGAAACTTCTAATTACCTCTCCACCACAGACAAGCCACTGTGAATTTTTCTTTTTGCAAAATTGCGCCTTGTGCAGCCAAGTAATACGGGATATTTTCTTAGCCTACAAAAGAAAAGCGAACATTTTAGAAAAACGGCAATTTAGTTCTCATAATGCTTGACCCAGCGATGCTCCAACTACTTTAAACCATCTGAAAAATACGTTCTCTCGAGGTCTGGAAGTAGGCCTTCTTGGCGGCGATGATCTCCTCATTCGACTCAAATTTTTACCCGGCGAGTGACTTTCTCAAGTTTAGACACAAAAAGAAGTAACACGGGGCAAATTTGGGGAATATGTTGGATGGGGTAGTAGTTTGTAGCTCAATTCTACCAATTTGGCCGTGTCGATGGCGGTGGTGTGAGCCGGTGCATTGTCATGGAAGAAGAGCAATTTTTTCTTCGCCATATGGGGAATTTTTCTGCGATTCCGATAATTCGGCATAGTAGAGCTCTGTGGTCGCTTGCCCTTCTCTACGTAATCGATGCAGATCACACCTTGTGAATCCCAGAAAGTGGCGGCCATCACTTCTTTGGGATAGGATAGTCTTCGCTTTCTTTGTAACACATTCGCTGCGTAAAGTCCACTGTCTTAACTAATCTAGGTCTTTGTTTCGTCGATGGTCACAAAACGATGCAGAAGCTTCTTCAGATTTCGCTTAAAAAGCGTCAAACACTGCTCTGAAGTGGTCTCATGGTGGCGTTTGTTGTCCAAAGTGAGCAAACGTTGCATACATTGTGCCGACAGCTTTCTCATGCAAAACATACAAGCAAGATATGATCAATGCGATTTTTTGAGATGCTTACTATCACAACTATCTCGCGCACCCTCAATCGGCGATGTGCCAATACGAGCTCATGGGTTAAAAATTGCTAAAACAAATTTTAACGGTCGCCATCGCAGGAACAGACTCACCGTATACAGCATTCAAGCGCTCTTTGATTTAGCCGTGCGATTTCTCTTTCAAAAACAAGAATCGAATCACCGACCGATATTGCTCTTTCTCCATTTTTCTAAAATCCGCGGATGCATTTTTCTAGTAATTTGTACGTTAGAATTAAAGTTCACTATAGAGCAATTAAATGTTTAGTTAAGTTGATATAGAAAAGGTCGATCGATAAGTATGAACATTAGCACACTTAATTTTATATGCTTCAACTTTCTCGCAAAATTTACTTTCATCCCTTTTGTGGAGAAATAATTGGACTGCAAACACATTTTTCCATTTATCATTCCTAAATGATTTTTTTTCTCCTTTTTTTGTACCTCAGAATCCATAATTTTCACCAAGCCTTAATTCATTTCCGAAAATCAGATTAAAACTTTGTTAAGTATCATGAATATTTATGCTTAATAAGAGGGGGCCATAATCAACCACGATTACGATCCATCGAAAAATTACATCATTATAAGAAATACGCCTTACGGCAACTAAACCTGCATATTTATCTTGAAAAGGATTGCAAATCCATTGACTGATACGATTATTCAAATTTCATTCCATTTATTTAATAAAACCTGAGCCAAAGACTAACTCCATAACAAAATGCTCAATTAAAATCCATCTTCTAAAATATTCCGGAAACATTTATCCTTAACGTTCCAACTAAATTACACCGCTAAGTGAACTAATGAACTACATCTTCATCAAGAAAATCTTTTTTCAGACATTTCGCCAACAACGGCCAACAAACTACCATACAACTGGCTTTTTGCTCTTCCTTCGTCTTTCTTAGACAAAATGATGCTGCATTACTCCTAATCTGGAATTTAACTATGCCAGCATACTTGAGCAATAATTTTAAATTAAACGAAAGCTTTTTCGCATCACCCAAAAAATATATATAGGACATCATTGTCATCATTATCGTCAAGGAAACTTTCTCTTTCTCCCTTCCTGGGAGTATAGTATCAAGGAAGAGACAGTATGACGGGAATGAAAAGAAAAGGTTGTGACAAAAACACTAAATACATAAAGAGGGCGGAGTAGAAGAGACAATTTAGGCAGATAGGAGAAAGAAAGAGAGAAATCTGTAATTCAGATCTTGATTATTCCAAGCATAAAGGAATCTGGCCTAGATGTGATACGTTACGATATACCAAGATTGCAGGAATCTACTGCGGAACAGCGCAAAAGAGCAATGATGATGATAGCGACGTTGGCGGATGGTATTAAATTTCAAATTGCCCATCCGCACTAAATTAAACTTCTAATATCCTGTGGGGCATTACCGGAGACCTTCCCACCGCAGTTTAAAGAACCATAAACCCAGGCTAGCGTATTCTCGTCTGCCAGCCTTGTGACACAAGTATCCTTGTTTTATATATACATGCAAGTTTAACTGGAATGTCTTTATCTCTTCGTTCGAAATTTTTTGTGTCTTGTGTCCTTGGCATCATTTCACCATCACTGGCCAGGGTGTTTATTTTGCACAAATGCTCTCAGTTATGTCGTCTTTGGAAGGACAATATATGTAGTATGGAACTTATCGCAGCAATTTTCATAGTCAGTAGTACCTCATATTTCAGTGCACCCGGGAGTAGAAAAGAGAAATATTTTCACCCAGGTTAATGTGAAATCGATATCGAATTTCAAAACCAGAAAATCAACTGTCGAAAATATTATTGGAATTGTTTACAATTTTTTAGGAGATTGCAGGGATTGAACTTTAGTTTTTGGTTATTTTTTATAGATTATTAATATCTAAGGCTTACTACTTGCATGCATCAAACATGGTATAATTACCTTTGAAAATGTTTTTAATTTCAGCTGTTCTATTTTATATTTCTTGTTTTATTTGTAAACACACAAAAGCCCCCAATCTTACAACTGAAGTACTATTTCCATGAAAAGCCTCATTAATCTTCTTACAAACCAAAATTACATTGGTAAAATTAAGTAATAACTTTTCTTGAAAATCTCCAAATTTAATCCTTTTCCAACAACACTATCACTATTTCCACTCCCGAAATATTTCAACCTATAAAATACATCACATTCACCCCCTTTAATCATGTCTGCTTGAAATTGATTATTAAATAGGACACAAGTGTCCATTTTGATGTTTACATAACGAACATCAAGCATGACAAATCGGCTCAGGGAACACAAGGACTCCAATATTCCATTCCAACTGACGTCGATCCTATACTCGTACACACCATTGAAACTTGAATTTCTCATCAAGCAAACTCAACCATTAAAAGGAGTGGGTTCCATTAAGCTCTCAACAAGAGCTAGTTTCGGAGTCGTTCTACGAAAACTCCTTCTCGGCTCCTTCTTCATTCATTCACCTGGAACCGTAATTTGCTAAGCGTAAAAGTCATTTTCCTGACGCTTTGATGAAAGATAGAAACATCTTAAAGATTGCAATATTAACTCTACACCAAGCGTCTTAGGGGTAATTACTTGAGCTGGGAAATTTATGTAACTGCTTTGGTTTTCCGGGTAAGAAATTTTATGAAGTACGTAATTGGGAAATGACAGAAATGAGGAAGAACGAAAGGTTAGAATGTTTTTTATTGAGTTGGCATATGAATACTATAAGAGGTTAGAATCTTTGGAAGATTGACTCGTTAATACTAACGAAAAATTCAGGATGGTTTATAACCAGACTTTATTGTTTTTTCATAATAAAACTCTAAATAATTTCTTTTTCAGTTAGTAATTTTAACAGATATAAAAACCATCCCAGCGAAAATTAAAATGTTAAGATCCTATGTCTGTTTGTCATGAGGGCCTTCCCTCCTGAATACGAGGCCGGACACTGTTATGAACGAGCGAAGGAAACTCCCCGCCTACCGTTTAGCACCAGCGAATGAAGGCTTAATGTTATGAATGAGCGAGTGGAACTCCCGCCTACCGTTTAGCGCTAAAGCGTCAGCAAATGACGACAATGTACATTACACTGATAAGCGCTAGCAAATGATAATTATGTACGTTGCGGCAGATATGCCGCTGTTAAGCTTCAGCATATGGATGACGCGTACACGTCGGCGATCGATCACAAGCGGGAAGCCCTATGTATGAGTAAGTTAAGGGAGCTTAAAGCAATCAAATGTAAAAGCTTTCGCCAGCCGACTGAGAGCTGCAGCGAACATGGGGGCGAAAGTTTTTCTCGCTCATATGCAAAATATTTCCCCCAAGCTGGCTACGATAATTTCGTACATATCGTAGAATGGCTCTCATCATCAACAAATTAATAAGGCGTAGCGGGGAGGAGAAGTTCCTAGTAAATGAGAACACACGTTCTTATCGCCTCAGCGATTTTAACGGCGAAGTGGATCAAAAGCTCGAGTTGAGTTAATATTAATAGTCGTGGAGGAACTGTTGGGAAGCAGTTTTGTTCGAGTCCAGTAGGGAGCGTGCTGCTACCTTTTTATTATTAACAACGTTCGAGTGGTTGGAAGTGCTGTTCAGTGTACGAATAAGTGGTAATGGGTGAGGTGTTGGCTTGAGCCGCGATCAAGCCCGTCTACTTAGCGCCCTCTACAGACTGGTGCTTACCTGTGAAGCTCGATAAGTTAAGGTGAAAGTGAAAAGCGCTTCACTCAATATTGATTGAACTTTAAAATAATTAAATAAGTGAAAATGTAATTAACCGATTCGGTTGTAATCTAACCGTAAAATAAAGTTAAATCCTTCAAAATAAACTCCCGCCTTTGTTGATTTGGTTTAGATGGATCGGGTAGCAGGTAAGTGTTATGCAGGGAGATCTCTCTCCCCCCGGGAGCCTTGATGATGTATATAGGATACACATCAAAGCGAGCTCCCAGTTCATACCAGTATACATAGGGTGTACTGGTTATGTTTCAAAATTAGTGCAGCCGGTAGGATATCAGTTTTGCAAAGACCACAATGTAGTTCACTGTGTAGCAAATGTAAATGGGCTGAAAAATCTATCCACCTAGCCAATATCTGAAACCATTCAACTCCTGTATGGCACCAGTGCTACTCATACTACTCATAATAATTTTAATCATTTAAATAACAAAAATATAATATCAATATCCTAATATAATATTGAAACTACTCATACAGTTTAAATAACTAGGCCAGACTTCTTAAAAACAAAATAAAATAACCATATGAATCGTTTAAATAACAAAATTATAATCTCAGTATCCAAGTATAATATAAACGCTACTCATACTGACCATCTACACAGAATAGCCTCTAAAAGAAACAGATAATTACATATATTGATCGAAACAACACTATCACTATATGATATAGTTTCGGCCTTCATTCAAGACCCTATATGTGTTTCGTCTAACTTCTCCCTAGTGCGTGTCTGCTTAGTTTGGCTTGGTGATGTCCTAGACCTTGCTGGAAGACAGCACAGTGCCGTGCGAGGTCACTTCATTTGCCGTTTATAAAATTTTTGATCTCGATCTTGAGAAAACGATTGTTTAAAGAATTTTAATGTATATACAGTTTCCTAATAAGAGGTGTTATTTTGATATTAAAAGAAAAATGCCATTTTTTCATATAAATTATCGGATGTTTATTCCATTATAAAGAGGAAGGTATGCCGTTCATAGTGGAAAATAACATCTGGCAAATGACCACCAGGACCACGCTTACAGGACCATATCCTTTTCCTGAAATTTTCCATAAGAAAATCGCAAAGTGGCTGTCCTATGTCCTCGATAGCCTCACGAGTTCCATCTTTGAGGTCTTGAACCGATGCTGGGCTGTTGGCGTAGACCGTCTCTTTCACGTGGCCTCAAAGGAAGAAGTTGAAAGATGTTAAATCACAAGATCTCAGTGGCCAATTGTGATCACCTTTTCGAGAGATAAGACGGTCCGCAAACTTTTCCCGTAAAAGATCAATGGTTTCGTTGCTTGTGTGGCACGTAGCACCGCTTTGCTGAAGGTAAACGTTGTCCAGATCAATAGCATCCAATTCCGGCCAAAGAAAATCATTAATCATCTCTCGATAGCGCAATCCATTCACCGTAACTGTTGTTCCAGCCTCATTTTCGAAAAAGTAAGGTCCAATGACTCCGCCGGACCATAAACCGCATCAAACAGTCACACAATGAGGATAAAGAGACTTTGTACGATAATTCTTGGGTTTTCCGAGCCCCAGATGCGACAATTTTGCTTATTGACGAAGCTACCGAGGTAGAAATGGGCCTCATCACTCAAGATGATTTTTCGATGGAATTTAGGATCATTTTCATGCATTTCAAGGACCCAATCAGTAAAGACACGACGTTGTTAATGATCGACCGGCTTGAGTTCTTGTGTTAACTGAACTTTATAAGCCTTAAGACCCAAATCTTTATGCAAAATACGATGTTATGACGTTTGTGGAATAACTAATTACAAAGAACGACGAGAAATGGACAAACCTGGGTTGTCTTCAACACTTTCGGTTACAGCAGCAATATTCTCGGCTGTTATGGAGTGACGAGCACAGGTTTCACTCTTCACATCACCAAATTATCCCAACAACTTGAATTTTTCCACCAATTGCTGTATTTCGGAATTGCGGTCGTCGTGAAGCTCGACGACCCTAAAATGTTCGAGTTTTACAAACGGTCTCTGCGAAATTTTCACCATTTTTATAGTGAATTTTAATAATTTCAATGCGTTGCTGAAGCAAACATCGTTCCATTTTTATAAATGGCGTAGTTTCTACTTGCCAAATGACAAAAAATGACAGCTTCAAAACTGACATCTACCGAAATAGCGGGCTATTCAAAATAACACCTCTTATTTATTATAGCATTCAAAGGCGCAATTTGATATCGTTGCCATATGTAAAGTAAAAGGGTGGGAAATGGGTGTGCTTTTGAATTGTCTTTCACTTTCCACAGGAGTTTTATGGTGACTTTGTTGGTAGTTTCGTTTCCCTTCTCGGAGTTATGATCGTATGATCCTTTTTCGCCTGTAGAATTTTCTGAGTTATGTTCTCAATAATGTCGTCAATTTCATCAGCCGTTGCAGGTGATTGAGAACTAGTTTCATTGGCTCTCCAGCTAGTAGTTTTCCTTTTCTATATAGAAACATCAATGAAACTATTTTCTATGACGAAGAGGACTAGTTTGTGGTCGCAAAGCATGTAACCCAACATTTTTTGAGAAATTTCGTGATTGTTATTCCAATATCAAGTGCAAAGCCATTTCTTGAACCATAATATTTCGGATCATTTTTGCTATGCAGGCTGAAGTGGTTGACGTGATGAATGCAGGCTGCGATGAAGATAGGGCCTTCAAATGCAGCAAGTGCACTGAGTGCACATTTGGGAAACGTATATTGCTTGGAGGATTGTATGCAGAAATCACAATGAACTCTAGAAAATCAGTTCCTATCTTGATTGCTGTGGCCTCTCTTCTTTGAAGAGTGAGTTTATTATTGAGATATTGCATCATGTTTCGTCTCACGAGAATGGCCGCTCTACCTCCACTACTTGTCATTCTATGTGGAAGCAACTTCCAGGTTTCAGAAAGGGTAATCATGCTATCATACTTATGATCGAACATAAATTGTTTTAGTTCAACACAATTCTGACGCAAGGAATTCACATTCCATGTCAGAACCAGCACGTGTTTAGTGTTGATGACATTTGAGATGCAACGAACATTATTTGAATCGTGTTCGCCATCATCTCTTGTATCATGGTTAGAAAATGTGTTTGTGTTTTGCCAAACGTTTGGCCCGTGTTGTGAGATTGATTTTGTGTACGTGAAGGTGTATGTGACGGAGTTGTTTGTTTTTGTGTTGATTGTGTGGGTTTAGCCGCAGCAACCTGCGACATCGATCTTCTCACGTTCTTTAAATTTCTGGGACAACCCCCGTCGATTTCCGGATATTCTCCACCGCAATTGACATATTTTGGCTTCTCCTTAATTTTCTTCGGACAGTCCGAGAAATGATGTAGCGAATCGCATTGAATACATCGAGGCTGTGCATCACAGTTTCTGGAAGAGTGACCAAATTGTTTTCAATTGTGGTGCATACCCTGCCCCGTACGAGGATGTTGTACTTCCACGATGCATATAAGATGGCAAACTGACTTCATATTAGAAATGTTTGCCTTTGATCTAGGGTGGAGAACCTTGACTAGCCTAGAAAGAACTTCCCTCATTTTAGTAAAACATACTCCAATCGGATTGAAGCCCTGAGATTGTAAGTATTCCTAAATTTCTTCGCTAGTTGGCCAAACAGGCCCCTAATGCCAAGGTGAACCCTTTTGGCGGATGCGTATGAGGTGTGATGTGTTTTTATAATGTCAAATATTTTGGAATATTTTGAAGACAATTTAGAATGATTGGTACTGCTTATGATTTTTGTGCTTGTGATGCGGATTGTGTAGTTGTAGTGCTGGGCAGTGTTGATTTTGGTTAAGGTTTAATGGCCAATGTGTAAATGTGGTAGCTGGTGTTGGTGGTGGAAGGGGAGGGAAAATCTCATTCTCTTTATCTTTACAACTAATCATGCCGTCAATTTGCATTTCGCTGTCGGAATCTTCAGAAGACGCACAAGCCTTTTCAAGTAAAAACGTCTCCACTCTCCGTTTTTTTCAATCCAGCGCTATTTTTTTATTTATCAGCAGATTGAGCCTTATTATTTAATAAAAGTTTGGTGAATTTTACATTTTTTCCAGCTAGTAGATCATTTTTGTTTCGCTGGTCGACCAGTTCAGCATTCGTTTTGCAAGTGTTTCTTGTGTTTCCAGTAGTGTTACCAAAACTTGATCTAATTTCGATGTGATATTGTGGAGCTGGGCGACCAGCGAAGTAATTTGCTCGTCTTTACCGGTTATGTCACGTCCGCCAACCGCGCCGCTGTCCATCAACATGCTGTTCACCGAAAAGAATTGTTTGCTTGTATTCAGTGCCAATCAAATAACTTTTAATTCAATAGAACTTGAAAAATTTATTGAAAACCGGAACTGACCTAAATCAACAAAAGAATACTTAAGCACTCACCCAACATCTTTCTTTTACTATTTTCTATCTCTTTTTTCTTCCCTAGCTGCCTCTTTTGTCTACCACTTATCTTCTATCTTCGTCTCTCTTGCTCTTCTATCTCCTATCCACTCACTCTCAACTATGCTTCCAACTTTACAATTATTGAAACATCAACCATTAACTATCAGGAGATAGACTGTCAACGTCTCCCATACGACTCCATTACAATTCCAAGACTAAATCTTGTAGAGGTGAGCTTATGTCTTTAAGGACAAAAGGCCAAGGAAATTTCACTTTAACTATTAACACGGGTGAAAATACGACTAAATATAGTGAAGCACCATTTTTACTATGAACTTCTACTGGAGAAACTAAAATCATCTACAGAGAAATCAACTTCCGGGGTAGATTAGAAGATTTGTTCTTCCGGCATCAACCTTTCGTCGCTAATATAATGGATAACTACATTCTACGTATGGGTTTCTCGTGACCGTAGTGGTTTAATTTGGATTTGGGAAGACACATTTTATAATGAATAAGGCTCCCAGGATAAATGTGGTAGGACACTGATATACTGAAGGATTCTGAGCATTTTATGGGCAAAGTGATTTACTCCTGCTCTTACTTGTAAGTAAGGTCGTTTGCTTGACACCGGATTGACATGTAGTTGGTGGAGACTTGACTTATGGATGCACTGGCTAGCGCTGGTATGCAGAAACAGTGTTGAAATTGTGGCAGGCAGACCCATCTCTCATGTGAATGTTCGGAGCTTAAGAGATGTTTTGGGTGTAAGATTTGCAGCCCCTATGCGTTTTGGCAGAGGAAGATTTTCGGTGAGGCATGCTGGGGATCCCAAACTATCGAGCCAATCGGGAAACGAATGTGGCACTCATTTGGAAGTGAGATACGCGCTAAAAGTCGCGAATGTGAGTATAAATTATCATTTTGTTCCACATAAACATTAGAACAAATTTAGATGTGAATATTTTGGACGCCAAGATGTAGCGATTTAACTAGTTCAGGTGCCAAACCGAATGTCGGGCTTTGTAAGGGATGAGGTGTAGGCAGAGCTTCAAATGGTATGGCAGAAGATGTGCAGTATAAGCTAGAAGGGAATTCATGGCCGCTAATCAGTTTGGAAGGCAAGACGAGATGGCTGTAGATTGTGTTAGTTCCAAAGTGGGTGCTTGGCTTGATTCTAGGAATGAATTTATTGCGACGTTTCAGGGATTTGCATTAACAAGAGGAAAAAAAAAGATTGCGTCGGGGAGTTGAAAGCAACAGGTCTGGGGCACTTAAGCGGGTGGTCCGTTTCGGGCAGCGAGAGAAAAAACTGCCGGTTTATTTCATTGAAAAGGAAATCGAGCGGATGGATGTATTGGAGTTTAAAACTCTGTGGGAAAATGTTATTGAGATAAATGCAGAGAAACTACCTTGTCCCCTCAAAATCTGAAAACCAACCGGTGCATAATTGGAGGAAAACATGAAATTGAAAACAGTGGAGCCAACAACCAATGCGTGACCTTCTCCAACCATAATGGTGAAGAGGAAGAACAAGATGTTCTGATTCTGCATTATTTTCAGGAAAATAAACCAGGTCCCCAGCAAGAATGTTGACACTCTTCTTTACATGTACATTACGTTGGACAAATTATAAAACATTGAATGGTTGTGATACTGACCGTATCACCTTGTCGAGTGCCAACAGATTCGATCAAGATAATGAGATACTCTAACCATCTTTAAACAAAGGGCCAAAATAAGCTGTAGGGTTAAAATAAAAAACAATATAAGAATAATGCAAAAATACTGTCAAGACAATAAATTTTCTTATTCTCAGGGATTTATCTATTCCCAGGAGAGGATTTCTAGAGCCAGACAAATTCACTTACCTAAACGATATCGCAAAAACTTGGCTTGGTTGCCAAACGCTCGATCGGAATACCCTCATGCAGCTATTTGTGCTCCATTTTGGGCGACCGCGGCAACCATCTCGCGCACCGCTTTGTCATATCCAAATTCTCCGTCAATAGGCAATGCACAGCCCTTTTTTAAATGCCTTTAATGCCTGCTATTTTGAAAATTTTCAGACGATGGTCATCCAAATATAAAAAAAAATGTCGAAAAGATAATTATGTCTATAAAGTCAACACTACACTATGGCTCATTTTTATCTACAAGTGCTGGGAATGTCTTTTTTTGGCAATTCAAAGCCCAATATCCCATCACTCAAAAAGCTTCAAAACGTAACTTGATAGTCTTAAATACTACCATAATCTCAAAAGACCATTTTCCAAATTTATACCGAGTTTCTAATTTAGCTTTTCAATTCATATCAACGGCTTGCCAGGGTATTATCTAGAATACTTTATTGTGAGACAAGACCTCCATATATAAAACGCTTCAGCCCAAAAACTGACGGATATCCTGGCTATGAATTCTGACAGGGTAGTTTTGTTGTCAGATGGAAGGGACAAAAATTCAAAAATAAAATCCACACACGTTCTCAACGGAAAAAACACAGTCACATAATTTTCAAAGTTAAAAAATGAAATTATAGAAGTTCACACTAAATAGACGACATACGATAGTCAGATAGAGTCCTTGCATCCAAGCAGGAGCACATGTGTGTCCACGACGTGTGGCATTGTAAATTTTCTGCTGAACTTTTCCTAGTTTAGTGTACATCGTTGGTTAATGAAAATGCTGGACGTTTTTATGGCGCGTGTCGTGATTCTCTGATTTTCAGTGCGATTTTGCATCTAACAAAAAAGTCAGATAAGGATTCTGCCATGTATGTGCCCGAACATAGGCTTGGACTTGTGCAAATAGAGATTTGATAGTCAGAACACGAAACTTTGTTAGTTGTCTTCTTCAAAATAGTTAGCAGAAACCACTGCAGCGAAAACAAAAGTAAATGAAATAAATGGCACTCATAAAAGCTTCGTAATGAATTCAGTGCTTGTAATTACGCTATTGCAGACTCCAGCCACACAAACACATCGAAGCGTATCCTTTTGGACATGATTCAGGAGCAAAAATAAGAAAGCAGCAAAACTATAAAGCAAGTAACACGTACTGCATATGAATTCCTAAATAGATTTCATCCTACCCTACGGCTAGACAATATTCCAACCATCCTTCCTCCATCTCCTTCCACGTGTCCTTTCATTTTGGAAAGTCAAGACCGCAATTTTGTTATCAGAAGAAAGATGTTACTTACTAAATGTCAGAAGTCCTTGACTTAAGACTCGAAGCCATCGTTTTTTGAATGTCTAGTCATGAATGAGAGTGGTGGATGCTACTTCTCACGGAAAATATAAAATAAAATAAAAAAGCGCCCAGGGACCAGTAGAATCAGCAAAACAAGCAAAACAAAATTCACAACCAGTAGTACTGGTGAAACCCAGAAGCAGTTTGACTACGTGATCGGAATGTCAGGATTAATTTTGCGATACGATTTGAAGGAATGCTTCGTGTATATTTTTATTCCAATAAACCGCTATCATATTGTGTATGAATGTCTAGCGTTGCTTTCTTCTATCATGTGCCATGCATGTGAGATTTGCCGACTTTTACAGTTTAACAGGAATTGTTTTTGATGTGGCCAAAACGATAATGAAGTTGACTCATGATGTTGCCATTGGAATTCATGATTTTCTTTTCAAGATGCGGTTGGAAAATGGGCGCGTCGTTATTTATTCACTCATAATTTTGAAAAGATAAGTAAGTCATTTTTGCAATCATAATTTTTAATGGTGATAAAATTTCTTCGTTGCTTTATTTTGGCAATTTGAAAATTAATAGAGATTTTAATGGAATTAGATGTGTATGATTCAAAGAGATACTAGTTATCACTTTTTTTTTAACTCTGGAAGGACCAGCACTTTAGACAAATCAAAGCTGCACTGATACAAAGTTGGGTTAGGAATGGTAAAAAATTAGTCAGTTACAGGATCTGAAACACTCACCTTATCAATTACCTTAATAGTTGAGCATGAGGTATCCCATGCAGCGAAAAGACGTAAAACCAATGGTTAGAAGTCACCACATTTCGGATAAAGTTATTGATTGAGCTTATTGTTAGCAAAAAGTTAACTAATGGATGTTGTATCAGAAAGAACGATCACCCTTCCACATCGACACAACAAAAATATATTTGACATAATTTTGCTGAATGCTCGGCCAATCGAACATATTAGGATCAAATACTATTTCCGATGTTTTCAGAAAAATTCGAGACAAATTGTAGTATTTAGGCCGATTTCAAATATACTCGTATATCTACCGTCTGCACATGTTGTGGTAGTAGTTCTATAGAATTGAAATAGGCATTTCTTGTTTGATTATGATTCGATTTCTATGAAATTTGAGGAGCATAAAGATTTCATGCAAATGTATACAATTAAGACTTTCAAGGGAATGGTTTCGATCTTAAGGGGCTGAATATAAAATTGCCAAATTATGCTAGTCGTAATAATGCCGCCGCCTTTGTACTTATAAACCCATATCTCCGTCATTTTTTTGCTCAGATTTATAGGCTCATGTTTCCGTAGTTTTCATATCCTCATGGACCACCTGATTCACAAGCTGATTTTCTAGTTTCAAGTTCCTAGGGCTCCAAAAATACTTTTCATGTGATATCCTCCACGACTACTTTTTAAAAAGGTTTAAGGATGAGTTCAGATAGATTGAATACGGTGGCATCTTGAAAGTCCTCGGGTCGAGAAAATAACCAATTTTAGGAGTGTACAGAATACGGCAATAAGCCGCACCTGTAGGTTATTTCAGGTACCTTGGCTGCGAGTACACCACAGAAAGTTTAAAGAGACCCAACAGAGGCATACTCTGCATCAAATGTTTTTTTTTTTGTGGTAGGGAGGTAAAGGCATTTACGCCCGCCGAGTCTGGAAGTGTGGGACTCCCATGGAGGATACCCTTGGACTACCCACTAAACACCTCCCCTGTCAATCTGAGAATCTAGCCAGGAACCGTTTGACACATTACTTCAGGCTAAGCCTCGTTTCTCTACGCGTTTAGGCGCTACCGGGCTACAGGGATCCCTTTTCCAGCGGAAGGAGGGGAAGGGAGAGGGATTTCTAGAAAAGAGACCCCTTCGCCCTGGACGCCTCCAGGCGCTCATATATTTTCCTTTTTATCCTAAGGACTGCCCGAGCGTAATGTGCCACACAGTTTCATTTGTCAACGGATGTGAGCATCTCTCCAGTGAGTTCATCCGGAGGGAAGTCTCCCATTTCTTCAATGAGGTCACGGCGCTGCCTTTCCCACCTCTTGCATACAAATAATGTGTGGTAGGCATCATCGACCTCTCCAGCACAGAATATGCAGTCAGGAGACCGTGACTTACCAATCTTGTGCAGGTAAGACCGAAAGTATCCATGTCCACTCAGTAGCTGAGTTAGATAGAAGTCAGTCTCACCATGCCTTCGATTGAGCCACGGCCTCAGGTCACCAATAAGGCGTGCGGTCCACCTCCTTTTTGTATCGCTCACCCAGGACTGTTGCCAATCACAGAGTGAGCGTTCTCGTTCTTCGTGGGCGACAGCATCTCTGTCGCATTCGTTCCTCCGCAGGTAGATTCTGCGGCGCTCCTTGGCAAGGAGGGCAATGGGTATCACTCCTGCGATGACCAGCACTGCCGACTCCGAGACAGTCCGATATGCAGATGCAATCCGCAGCACTCCTCGTCGCTGCACCTGTGCCAAGCGCTTTCGATACAGCTCCTTGTTGAGAGCCTCACACCATATTTCCGATCCGTACAACAGCACAGATTGTACTGCACTCATCAGAAGTCTCCTTCTTGATGAGGTGGGACCCCCTATGTTGGACATTAGTCGGCTGAGAGCCGAAACACTCGCTCCAGCCTTGTCAGCGATTGCCCTGATTTGCTCGGAGAAACGCATCTTCGAGTCGATCAAAATGCCCAGGTACTTCACTGCTAGTTTAGTCTCAACGAGTGCTTCCCCAATGTTGATCATCCTTACTCTAGGGATTCTCTTTTTTGTCAAGATGACTACTTCGGTTTTCTCCAAAGCTAGGCTGAACCCGCGAGCAGTCATCCAGTCCCTCACTCGGCGCATTAGCATACCCAGTCTGAGTTGCGCTTGTTCAACAGTGCGTCCCGCAACTAGCGCCGCGACATCATCTGCATAGCCGATCAAGCGCGACTCATCCGGCAGCCCGGTTCTCAGTAGCCCGTCGTACGTGATGTTCCACAGGTCTGGGCCAAGGATGGAGCATTGTGCAACACCCGATGTAACTTCCATCCTCCGCCGACCCTCCTTCGTCTCATAGAGCAGGCTCTGGTCTGTCAGGTGGTTCTTCAAAATCCGCATCAGATATTCTGGAACTTGAAAAGAGTTTTCCAGTGCTTCCAGAATATCCGCCCATCTAGCGGAATTGAAGGCGTTTCTGACGTCAAGCGTCACGAGCCACACAGCCCTTTTGTTTGACTGGCAGTGAGCCTCCGCTCTTTGGACCGCGCTCACTGCTTCCGCTGTCGCGTCAATAGTGGAGCGACCTGCTCTGAAACCATACTGCCGTGGAGATAAGTTCCCGGCAGAACGGACCGCGTCAGTGAGTCTTCCCTTGATGAGTTTCTCGAGCACTTTCCCAGCCGTGTCTAGCATACATAACGGGCAGTATGCAGAAGCCAACTCGGAGTTTCCTTTCCCCTTGCTGATCAGTACGAGCCTCGCCACATTCCAGCGTTCCGGAAATACACCTTCGTAAAGGCAAGCGTTGAAAATACTGAGCAACAAGTCAGGACAAAGCTTGTAGATAAGCTGCAAAACCTCAGCAGGAACGCCTTCTGGTCCCGGTGCCTTCCTTGCTTTCATGGATAGAATTGCCTGCTCCAGTTCCATCATTGTGAAAGGTGAGCATTCTAATGGTGTTTGTGCATGAGCTGAATCGACACGGACAGGGTGCGTGGGGAATAGTGCCCGTACGATCTCGTCCATTTTCTCTGCTTCATGTAAGCAGGGCTTCCGTTGGGCACCAAGTTTTCGCATGACCAGCTTGTAACCTAGGCCCCACGGATCCCTATTTACATCGTCCACGAGGTCTTGCCAGCATCGGGCCTTGCTCTTGTTAATAAGCCTGCGAAGATATTTCCTGGCGGACATGTATGCTGCTGGCCTAGTGTCTGCCTCCTCCCGTGTTCGAACCCGCTGGGCCTCTCACCGAAGTTTGTGACACTCGCTTCTTTGTTCGGCGATCTCGTTTGACCACCAGTATACTGGAGGCTTACCGTGTCGGGGTCTCCGACGGATCAAATGTTGACCAGCTGACCAAAAGTTGCAGATGTGTCCATAAAAAATAAAGACCTGTCCCACGTTCGTGGTGGGGGCATTGATTCTCTGGAACGTGCGTAACACAAACAAAACCCCAACTTTCACGCTCAGTATCTTGCAACTGAATCCCAATTGCGTATAAGATCCCAAGCTCATTGGAATACTTTTCAATGGAGGGCATGGTGAAGTTATTGCTTTTGAGAGAGCAGTTTACAGAAATGACTTCATCATTGTGATTTTCTGAGGTTTTCAAAATTACTGCCCTCTGGATTAGAAACAAGTCGGGTAGACAGACCTATGCTCATATCAAAAGGGGTTTGTACTCAACTTACGAAATGTAGTGACCCGTAACGAATAAAATCAAGAAACATGTCAAAGAGATGTGCAAGTTTAAAAGAAAATTCATTGCCTTATCTGATATTTTAAGAAGATCAAATCAAAACTGCAATGTTTGATTCGATGCAAAGTTCATAAAATACAAAATCGTGTGTTGTCGTTGCTGTAATTGGAGAAATTTTAAATGGCTATAACTTCGATTTTCATGTGATTCGATTTTCATCAAAATTACAGAGTATTAGGACATTTTATAAGACTACTTAAATACCGAATTTCTTTGAGTTTATGGGCATCCGTACGATTTTATTGAGGAAAATGTTAAATTCAAAGATCATACTACTATTAACAAAGTTGAGTGAATTTTGACCTCTAAGGTATTTGCTGTTGTTGTACTCGTAAACATCTGCACCCGAATTTTTTTTCAGAGTTTTTGGACCGCAAGTGTCCAATCGCGAATGGGGACATACATTTTTCGCTCTCTGTATGCTCCTCGAAGCAAAAACTGCCGGTTTAGGACCTGTTTTGAGAAGCTCTTATCAAGACTTTTTATTTGATATCGGCTGCCTTTGATAAAAAAATGTTTTCAAGGGCCCTTCCTATATGGGGAGACCCCTTTTAAATATCTTATAAATTTTTTTTATAGTTGAGCTTTGAAGAGGGCACCACTTTACACCTATATACAAACGGACGGACAGATGGGCAGACGGGAAGGCAGGTCGCAATTTTAGTAGGGTTTTGTAAAATTATTTTACAAAACCCTAAAAATGTCCAAATTCGTCCTCAATACAACGGTCAAGGGGACAGTAGTTTCTTCATTTTGTATTCTAGTAACCAGTTTTCAAGCATTTAGTACATACTGAGCGAGACTGACAAACGATCGACACACTGGGAGAATCAAGAAAACGAGTTATGCATGGCGACTTAACCATGAGAGCAGTAAAATGGGGTATTCTTTAAACTGGTTGCATAGGGAGAAACGTTTTGAAGGTGGTCGTCAGGAAAGGTCTTCTGGTTTTAAACGTTGGGAACGCCCCAGCACTTTGATCCTGGGGGTGCGCTAAACGTGACATTTTCTTTGAGTTAGCGATATCAACAACACTTAGATGCAGTGTGCATTGCATTTAAGATAAGCAGCAATCCACATCAGTAAATAACATGTCCTCTTGTTACTAGATGGACTACCACCTAAACAGATGTGAAGAGGTTCAAGCGAACTTTGGCCAAGATCTGCATCGGGGAATGAAAAGGCCTACGTGCTGATCTTCTATGCCTCAACGTCAACCATGGCACAATAAGGCTGTAGTGTCATGGTAATCCAGGCAGGCATGCTCCAAGAAAAATGTGGAAAAACGATGCAAATATCATAAGCTCTAACGCCTTACCCAGCGAAAGAAATATCAGGACGAAGCGCAAAACTTGAATGTAGAAGTTACGGTTAACTCTGTTGAATGAAAGTTATAGATGTAAAATAAAATGGATGCGAAATACATCGAATGAGTAGTATCATTTCATGATGTGGCATGAAGTTGATGTGTTATCAGCTGTTGATTCGAATTTCAAATTAGCTTGACATGACGTCCCCTACCAAATTTTGCATCTTGAACTAAATCGATTTTCCGTGCGGCAACTCTGATCCAAACGAAATAAAAGATTCAACATGACTTGCCCTAGGAAGGATATGTCCGTGGAGTGCTTCCGATAGCTGTCTTTACAATCCTACACACATCACTTCATTTTTCTTTTACCGACAGAATAACACCCGTGATCGCCGTTAAACTTTTCAGTTTGATTCATTATCACTTTCGCGACAATTTTGCACTATATTCAACACGGTATACGAGTATCTTAAAAAATTGTTCTGTATACAATTTCAAATTCAGCTTGACAGGATGTTGCCTTCAGCTGTTGGATTTTCACGAATCATATGTTTTCAATCATATGGTTGAGTTTTCGTTGACAATTCGGTGGTCAAAGTACAAAAAGAGCGGAATTTTTGTGAGAGCAACCAGAGGGCTACTTGAGTGTGTGATGCTCTAGCGGAATGGAAGGCTGAGGGATTCCAATTCCCATGGGAGAGGAAGGTATGTATGGAGTAAAATATGTTCACTCACGTATGAATGATAATAAATATAAAGTCGTTACATATTTTTTGATTCAATTGGAAAGAGACAAAAAAGCCAACCAACACTACTCAAAAATTAATTAAAATATTTACACATCAGTGAGCTTTTATCCAACATCCAATAAAAATTTCACATTAGGGATATAACAATATAAAGGATATGGGTGCACCCTTAACCTTTTTTAATGAACTGTCAATGTCCGAACGTTAGTCAAAGTCAACATGTTCATCATGGTAAGGTTTACGAACCAGCAAAATTTGGAAATTATTAAAAATTACTATTTATTACTATTGTCGAAAAATCATCTTCAGCGATGAAGCTCATTTTGGGCTTATTGGCTTTATTAATAAGCAAAATATGCGTTATTGGTCAGCAACGAACCCACATGTGCTTTGAGACATCGTTGGATTCGCAAAAAAAAATACTGTAAGGTGCGGTTTTCATGCCGGAGGTGTGATTTAGCCCTATTTTTCCGTGGATGAGAACGACCGGCTTTTGATAGGGAGTAATTGGCAATATATTTTGCTATCAATCACTTCAGGCATTTAGTTGAAGCTCGTGAATTTTGTGTGTTCACAGATCTTCAATCTCTTACAGGTGCAATATTTTCGAAAGCAGAACGTAATCCTAGACAGTTTAGGCATCTGGACTACATAGCTCAATTTACACACGATGTTGGGTATAAAGCAGGAAAAAGTAATGTCGTAGCAGATTATCTTTCCAGGATAGAAAAACTTGAAAGATGGGAAATGCAATCATTTCTCAAAGTAAAAGCAGTAGGAAAGTTGCAAAAAGAAGACTCTAAATTCACGCAATTGATTTCTCCTAGCAGTTCAAAATGTAAGAAGACCCTACAACTAGTTGAATTCACTGCAGAGGGAGAGAAAATTTAGTGTGATAATTCCACGAGTAAACTTAGACCATATATTACAGAGACCCTTCCTAGGGTTTGTTTCGACAAAAAAAAATTACCTCCCACATCCCGGTGTTAGCGCCACAAGATACTCAGTAGCCTCGAAATACTACTGGCCTCATTTAAATAAACAAACAAGTTAATCAACCGGCCAGATCTTGCACTAATTGTCAAAAATCTAAGATATTTTAGTACACCAAACCCCCTTTAGATAATTCTCACACACCTTCAGAAAAATTTCAACACATTCATGTCGATATTTAAGGACCGCCATCAAAGAATAACGTTTACATACTAACAGTGGTGGACAGATTTAGCCGTTGGCCAGAGGCATACCTTATAGTCAATGCAACCGCCGAAACGATCGCAGAAAAGTTGGTTACAGAGTATTTTGGTCGATTCGGTGTACCAGAAACTATGACCACCGTTAGAGGAGTACAGTTTGAGTCAAATTTATTTATAGAGCTCATGAAGTTTTTAGGCATAAACCGCATAAGAACTACGGCATACTAACCGCAATCAAATGGCATTGCAGAAAGATTTCACCGGACCCTTAACGACTTTTTAGTTGCAAGATTTAATACCATTCATTGGAGTGAAGAACTTCCAATGGTTTTATTAGGAATAAGGACCAGAATGAAAGAAGATCTGAATTGCAGTCCAGCCAAAATTATGTACGGCCAAACGTTAAAACTTCCTTCATATTTCTTCAATTATTATCAGAAAAATCACGCAAATAATTCTAGATAATATATTTACAGAAGTCGGCATGCAATGCAAACATTTTCTGCAGTTCCTCCAAGATCTAAAATGAAGGTAAACTATATTACATTCCTAAAGAATTTAACCAGTGTAGGTACACATCTTTTCATCAGAATAGATAAAGTTAAAGCTTCTTTACCACCTCGCTATGAAGACCCATATGAAGTTATACGTCGATTTCGAAAACACTTTGTCATTAAAATAAAAAAATAAAAATACCTCAATTTCAATAGTCCAGAGCATTTCAACTTTTGAAACAAAAAAGGAAATTTTTTATAAAAGAAGGACATTTATTTTGTGGACGTTCTACTGCAAAAGGTTTATTGTCGGGATCATATTGTGCTAGCATACTATATAGTTGCAGTTGTACAAGCAAAATAAAATTTCGTTATGAGGGGGACACCCATTAAACAAATTTGAAATATTTGCTAATAACTAGATCTTTGAGAGACTACCACTTATCAGCTTTTCACAAAGTTTGAGCTACGTAGCTTCTATAGTTTCTGAAGGAGCTTCCTGTGATGCATGGATAGAAGGCCCAATGGACAGATGGACACAGAGCGCAAAACAAGTAGGTTTTTGTAAAATTTCGTTCAAGAAGCCCCATAAATCATAAAGATGACATAATAACAAATAGCTTAAAGGTTTAAATCCATTGAACTTTATTAATAATAGTAGGATTTAATATTTCCCACAGTAAAACTATATTAGTATCTTTAAATTGCATTAACTCAGCCTTTTGAATAGTTCCTTAAAAGACCCGTATATTCTATAAGTTTCAATAAAACTTACAGAAGCTATAGCCGTTTGAATTTCCTCCAATTACAACAATCATATACGATTTTCTACTGCAAGGGTTTTCCATTCGAACCAGACACTACATTTTTATTGGGATCTTTTCCAAATTTTCAGATAAGGTGAATAACAAAAATACATTTAAGATTCCGGTCAGTCAATAATTGTAGCAATATTGGACAAAATGTTGGCCGGTTAAAATGGAGTTCTTGTAAAGCAAGAATATATTTGTTGTGCATGTCGTGAATGGTCTTTTTGAATGAAATCATTTTACATAGCTGTATATTGTAGGTGTTAAGATGGAAAACTCGACACGTTTTTTCAACTCGTATATTTTCGCCACATTAACTCAAGCAAGTACAGACTCGGAAATACAAATTAAGAATGATGAATTTTGACAGATATGATTAATTTAGGTTGTTGCTTTTATGATAGGCATTTAACGCCATCTATGACTTCACATCGTAACTAACTATTTTACATTAATAACTAACTATTTTGCACATTCCACCCACCAAGGACTTTGTCTTTCACATTATAAAGTATTATATAAATAACAAGTAGTATAAAGCAACTATGCATGAATAAAGTAAGCACAAGTAATATGCAAACAACTATAAAAAATCAAAGTAAAATTTTAAAGTAAACAAATTACTTACAATACAAGCCGCCTTTTCCTTTGTCAAGACACACAATTTATTTACTGGGCGTTTAAATAAGCTTCCCTTACATTTGAGGGTTACGACTCGCCTCACATTGTCGGGGCCAGCGTACTTATCAACTATTTTTCCTAAAGCCCATTTGGCAGGTGGAAGATTGTCCTCTTTAACCACTACATCACTTGCTTCTTTGATTCAAATTACTGAAATACTCTTTAGACCATTTTTTCCAAAATGTATTTAACATATTTTGTAACAATTTAAATCTTTTTAAACCAATTACATTTTTATTAGAGTAATGCACATCATTTATTGTTACTACGGGCTCTCCTACTAAAAAATGACCAGGTGCCAAGGGGAGGAGATCATCAAGACTGTCACTCAGAACCAGCAAAGGTCTTGAATTTAAGCATGCTTCGATTTGCGCGAGAAATGTAGATATTTCTTCGTGCGTTTGAGTACTATCCCCGATGAGCCGTTTTAAATGAGCTTTAGCACTGTGAACGCCAGCCTCCTATAGTCCTCTGAAATTCAGCGCAACTGGAGGTATGAAATGCCATGTTGTAGCTTCTAAGGCCAATAGTTCAGCTATCTTATTTGGTATCTTAGATTTTACACTATTGAACATATTTCGCAACATGACGTTTGCTCCAACTAAATAAGTTCCATTGTCACTATAAAGATTATCACACGCACCTCTACGTACATCAAGCCACCTAAAAGCAGCAATAAAACTTTTAGCAGTTAAGCCTGTCACTGCTTCTAAGTGAATGGCGCGGGTCACCATGCAAACAAATAAACATTTGTATACTTTGAAGGATCTGGCCCCGCGCCCTGATGAAAACCTTGTGTTTATGGGACCAGCATAGTCCACTCCTGACAACTTGAATGGTCTTCTTGGTTTTCGTCTGGCTTCTATTAGGTGACCCATCAATTGTATAGTTGATGCTTCAGAATATCTCAGACAAACTGTGCAACTCCTATAATGTTTTTTAACTACTTTTCGTGCTCTCAGTATCCAAAATCGTAATCTTAAAAACCCATCATGACTTGAGGTCCTCCATGGAGAGTCTTTACATGAGCATGTGCAACTACCAGCTGGCTAGGATGATTCTTTGCAGGCAAAATAATTGGATGCTTTTGATCATAACTGACACCTGCCTGGTGAATTCGCCCTCCCCCTCTTAAAATGCCACTTTGGTCCAAAAATGGATGAAAATTGTAAAGAGCACTACGTTCTATTACGAATCCTTTCAGTTTGATTGTAGTTATTTCATCACTGAATTCACATTGTTGAACTTGTTTTATACAAAATTGTAAAGTTTGATTCACCTCTTCAGTCGTGACAAACTTTGCACAAGGTTTTCTTTGATCAGCGGTGATGTTAGTCTGGAAATCTTCGACATAATGAAATTATTTTCAACATTTTATTCAAATCTGAATATTTTGTCCACATAAAATCACAAATCTTATTCACTGTCGCAAAGAATCTCACTCTCTCTTCTTCATGTGTTTCAATGATCTCAAGACTCTGCACGTTTATGACTGGTTCAGTTAGCCATTTAGGATAAGTCCACTAAAGCTGGTTGTTTTTCAATTCGGACAAATTCTGGCCTCGTGAAGCATAATCAGCGGGGTTCATATGGATTGATACATGCCCCCACTCCTTTACGTCTATGATATTGTGGATATGTGAGACACGATTGCTCACATAAGTAGCCCATCAATTTAAGGACCACGTAACCATGCCAATACGACACTTAAATTTGTCCAAGCAAAAACATTTTGCTTGGGTATATCCATCACTTGTGCTACCTTGTTGATCAACTTTGATGCTAACACAGCCCCACAAGGTTCCAACCGGAGTATTGGCACGTTCTTTTAAATTAGTGCAACTTTGGTTTTTGTAGTAACTAACTTTACGTGTACTTTTTCATTCTTGTCCACTGTTCTTGAATAAACTACAGTTGAATACGCCACACTAGATGCATCTGAGAATGTATGCAGTTCAAGTTTGGATTCTTTGGTTCAGCAAAGACATCGTAGAATTACAATATTTTGAATTTGTACGAACTCATCTCTAAATTTCACCCACTCAGCATTAAAATCATTGCGTAATGCACTATCCCAATCTAGACTTGCTTTTTGCATTGATCACTATGGGCGCTATTCAACCGATAGGATCGTACAATCTGGCAATGTCTGATAGAACTTTGCGTTTTGTAATAGGTTCCACCGCCTCCGGTAAATGTACTCTATATTCAAAGTTATATGTGATTCTGTTCCAACTAATACCTAGAACTTTCATCGTGTTGTCGGTTTTTATTCTGCTGCTCCACTTCTGTAACTCAAACCCACCAGAGCTCATTTGTTTACTCATTGTCTCGTATATGTCTACAGCTTCTTCTTTTGTCTCACAGCCTGTCATTAAGTCATCTACGTGATAATCGCGTTTAGCAAAAAGCGTTGCTAATAGATATGTGTTAGTCTCTAATTCAGCAAACCTCTGTAAAGTTTTTACGGCAAGGTATGGTAAACAAGCAGTTCCAAAAGTTAAAATTAGCAGTTTGCAGTGTTCAATTGGTTTCTCTGTTCTGGTTCTCCATAATATTCTTTGAAAATTTGAGTCTCTCTCTCTTCAATGTATACTTGCCTATACATTTTAACTAAGTCTGCTACGATACAAATAGGTTGTTTTCTCCACCTAAGCAGGAGATGTCGAAAATCTTGCTGAAGTTTAGGGCCTAACATGAGGTCATCGTTAAGAGATACGTCATTTAGTGCTTTACTTAAAGCATTAAATACAACGCGGACTTTTGTAGTATCTTTGTCTTCACGAATGACTGCGTGATGGGGCAAATGAACAGCAGTAGGATTTTTGATGTCATACTCTTCCACCAATTCCATATGATGAGGTGTGATATATACGCCCAAAGCTTTGTTGTAGTCATTTAAAAGTGCTGGATTTCTACTTAATCTTCACTCTGGTGCGAGCAGTTTCCGTGTAGCAACATTGTACTCGTATGATTTGGTATATTGACACTAGGGTCTGATGTTTTGAAAGGTAGTCTCACAATAAATCTACCATCTTCACGTCTGACAGTAGTTTTATCATAGAATTTTTCACAAAGCTGTTCTTCTGCCGTAAATCTTTTTTCAATGCTATTCGGCTAATTTTCCATCTCTCAAAATGCTTTTAATAGCTCGTCTTCTTTTACTTGTACGTGCAACGTTGTTATGGTGTGAATACTCGTGTCGTCAGTCATCTTTCCAGATAATATTCAACCAAACAAAGTGTTCTGTGCTATCAAATTTCCTTGCTGACTCTTCTTGACTCCTTGTAGTAATATTTCTCCGTAAACGTCGTCTCCTTGTAAGGCATCAATTATCAAAAGTGCAGCAAATTGTGGATCAGCAAGAGGTGATGTTTTAAGCTCCAGCCAATCAGGTATGTGTACTTCACGTGATGGCAGCAAAAAAGTAAGTGACTTTAATACGTAAGCATTAACATGTATTATATTTTCAGGTTCTGAACGTGATTCTATTTCGATATTAACCGCGTGTTTAATCATCATTTGATCATCTCCTGAACTTGATACCTTACCTTTACATGGATTCGTCTAAGACCTAATAATTGTACTGTATCTCATTGTAAACTTGTTTGTCTTGATCTTCGAAATGAAGGAAAGTGTGATGTCGCCTCCCACATTTTTGACAAGACGTATTTTGGCGACACTTAAACACTGCGTGCGTGCGCGCAAGACAGTTGAAACAGGCTTTTTTGTTTGTGCAATATTTTGTCTTTCAATAACTGGTTACTTCTTAAATCGATTACAATAGAGTTTGTAATGTGACCCATTGCACAAGGCGCATAACTGTAAGAGTGTATTAGATTAGATATTAGAATGAAATGCTTTTGTTCTGACGAATTGTTTTAAGTTCGTATATTTTGCAGCCGCCTGAGAGCTCGTTGTTTCTTAACTCGTATAAAGCATCTCTAGACTTCTAAATTACATCTCTAAAAACTTCTTTAATTGGGTCCATTTAGGTAGATCGTCTTCTAATCCACTTATATAAGTCTCTCACAGTTTGTGTGACTCTGCGCCTAATTTAGAAATAGTCAAGTGTATTACTATCGCATCCCATACTTGTGTTGCAATGTTAAGGTTATTTAGTACTTTCAGACATGAAGTAGTTGTGTCTAATAACTCGCTGATTGCTCTTCCAGACTCGTGCTATAAACTCTTATGTGCAAATAGGCTCTTGAGAATAGCGTTGCAATTATATCTTCTATTGTTGTACCTTTTAGTTAATTGTTCCCATGCTTCTTTGTAGTTGGCTGATGTAGTAGGAAAATTCCTCAATAGTGTTTCAGATTCACCATACAAGCCTGTTCTTAAGTAATGAAGTTTTTGTACTGGCAACAGCATTTTGTTGGCATGTATTAATGACAAAAATATGTCATAAAATATTTGCCACTTCGTGTATTTTCCTGAGAAAATTGGTAATTGTATTCTCGTCAACTGTACCTCGGAACTGTTCCCTCAAGTTACACTTGCATTTTGACTGGCACTTGACCTTGATGAAGTATTTGTCTCTAAGTACTCGTTAAGTAAGGATTTATAGTTCATAACACTTTCTTGAAATGTATCTTGCACGTCATTCAAAAAGAACGATTTCTTATCTTTTTGCTCCTCTGTTAGTTCCAAGACAATTTTTAAACGGTTCTCGTTGAATGCATGCTCTAATTTTTAGTTCGATTTAGTTCCCGTTTCAAGATTTGCCTTTTTAAACTTACGTTCCACCTTTCTCAACTGCTGAACAAAATCCAGTTGGCCTTTTATTAAACCCTCCATTTTGATGTCGTATGGCATAAAATTTCTTCAAATAATTATTTTAATGTATTTTACGTATTTACAATATTATGAAATCACGAAAAATTTTACAAGTCTTGCTTTTCACTGATTTTGGTTTGTTTACTCACGGTTTTAGTTTTCGCAATAGCATATGCATTCAATATTTATAGAATAACAGCATGCACCGTCAACAGTTTCGTCCATGTTCAAATTCTCGAAAGTTATGTTCAACAAGAGGCGCCAAATCCAATAACATTTGTCCAATTCGAAGTATATTGAATTTCATAAGTCCCAATGGTTCTTTTCTCTATTGTCCTCCCTTCCCGGGCTATTTTACACAGTAAGTTAAGTACAAACCCTTTCTGACATGAGCGTAGCTCAAAGTCAAGTAAAGTCAAAAGCGCTTTATTTAATACCAATCGTTATAAATTTTTAAAAGAGCATAAAGCAAATTCCAAACAATTAAACTATAAAAAACTTAATGGCCCGAATGGCTCTCTAAATTTATACGTTATCAGTTAAACACATTTAATGAAAAAAATACACTTGCAAATTTAAATTAATTAAGATTATTAGATATTTTTTGATTCAATTGGAAAAAGGAGAAAAAACCAACCAGCATTATTCAAAAATTACTTATACTACTAACACAACAATGAACTTATATCCTATACCTAATATGTTACACCCTAATTCTAAATAAGTTCAATCAAAAAAAAAAAAATGTCACCTTATATTGAAACCTATACCTAATTTATAATACAAATGAACAACAATTCTAGATGTAGCAATAATGAGATGAATCTAAAAAACTAAGTAACGAGAAAAAGCACAAAAACAGAAAATACACACGAATAATTTAGACATTGTCATTCAGCCACCAATACCTAGATTGTTCCATCTCAGCTCGACCAGCCTCAACGAATCTAGCAAATGAGTATCTCCATTGGGACTGTTGGTCTCGTGAACTCAGATTCGGAGGATATTTTATCTTCTTATCGGTGGCCCGTCGATATATGTGATATATGATTGGGACGCCGTCAGAATCAAAAACATATCGATTCATGTCCAAATACACGAATGCTTCTGGAGGAACGAAGCCAGTAGCGAGGCACGTCACAATATACCCGTCTGTAGGGTGGAACGGCTGTGAAATCCATGGGTTTTCACTCACAGTTACAGATCTTGCGATATGATTCCGAAGAAGTTTCAATATGAAGATATCGACTCTTGTCACTTGAGCGGTTTGATAAATTTTTCTATTCGATATATAGTGCTTCCAATCCGTCTCAGGCTTTCTGTACAAACCAGTACATGCACGAAGACATTTCCTTTCGAAAACTCTTAATCTTTCCATTGTACTAGCACTCTGGTTGTACCAGATCTGGCATCCGTATGTCAATACTGGCCTCACCAGGGTCTTGTAACAAATAACTTTGACTTTTTGATCAATGTATCTGGAATGAAAGAGTCGCCGAAGGGCCATGACTACTTTAAGTGCTTTACTGAGCATGATTTTGACATGTTCAGTATAGTACAGATACTGATCGAGATGAACACCGAGGTATCGAACACAGGATTTATGTGGAACTCGTTCTGAACTACCCTCACCAGCCATAATGTGGAAATCCTTCCAATTACGTTTCAGGTCTTGACTGGGCCCCTGCAGCGTTGTCCGAAATAAAATTGTTTCACACTTCTGCGCATTGATTTTCATTCGCCAATTGTCGGTGTAGAGCTGCACATCATTAAACATTTTTTGAAGGTTGTTCTGAACTATTATAGCTTTTCGGTCTGCCGTATAGATGATCAGATCATCAGCAAACGCTACCAATGATCGCGTTGGCGAGACATTAAAATCAAAGCTGTTCAATAGCTTGCGAATGAATATTGAGAAAAGCAGGGGCGCAGTAACTGTTCCCTGCTGTAGACCATTCAAGACCTTGAATTCGCGCATTGTTGTCAGATTTCCATTAGCTACAACAAATGATTTCCCGTATAACATATTACACATCATGGCGACAAGGTGTCTGGGGAACCTGTCCTGAAGAAATTTGAAAACTAGTCCATCTAACCACACCGTATCGAAGGCTTTCTCCATATCAATGAGACATGCTGCAACACATTCTTTGTTGTTTAGTTTCCAACAGATGTCTGAGGTTACTTTCGTTATTGCATGTATGGTCGAATGCCTGGCACGAAAACCAAATTGGCAATTCGGCATCAACTCATATTTCTCAATGTGGACGTTTAATGCTCTGTTGAGTATCACTTCAAACACCTTGCTGATGTTAGGCAGCAAGCTGAATGGGCGATAGCTTTTAGGGCATGAAGATTCTTTTCCTTTCTTCAAGATTGGAAATACCTTAGCCTTTTCCACTCCTTTGGGAAATATGAATTGTTCAACATGTTATTGAACAATATGCAATAATTCCTAATAGCAACCTCAGGCAAATGTCGGAGAACTATATTTGGAATACCGTCAGTACCATATGATTTTTTGTTGTTTATTCTGCGAAATATAAAGCACAAGTCTTCATAGCTGACGAATAAATCAATAAGATTCAAGCTCGGTATGAGGTCAGATGTTAATGTTTCATCGAAATGAAAAATTGATTGGCCGTTCAGGCTTGATTTGAAGTCGGAAACTTTTGCTTCAACGACCTCCGAAAATATTCCATTCCTTCTCTCTGGGTTTGGCAGGTGAACCAATTCAAAATGTGTTCCAATCAGGGCAAGTTTATCCAACCCTTCACATGTAATCCTGTTTCCATTTCTATCCGGTGTCGTACGATCAATTTCGATACCAGTTCTAGCGAGAAGATTTATCTCGTCACTAGCGACTTCAAGATTCGATACCTTCACTCAAGACTTCCTGCGGAATAAGCTATTCACTTTCGCGAAAACGCCATCTGGGTCCTGTGGGCTAATACCCCTCAGTTTTTCCGCCCATTGATTGCTGACCTCACTCCTGAAGTATGAACGGATTAAGCTCCGGACATTCTTCAGGTGTAATTTCAACAAAGCCAACGAGGGGTGGTTGTAGTCCAAAAATTGTCGATAAATATTGTTGACGCGTGTGAGAAGAAGGCTTTTCAATCTTTTCAACCTTGCGATGGTTGGTGTTTCATATCCTTCCATATTGTTTCGATGTTAAATCTTGGGAACAACTTTCTCAATCGTTTCCAACGTCAGCTTCTCTAACTTCAACAAAAATATATCTATTTCATCGTCAGTTAGATTTCTGTTATTAGGAACCATTGAGCAAGCGTTGCCATCATCAGAAGAGGGACATTGCTTCTGTACTCCCGATTAAACTTCTTTTGAAACTTTCCCCAGTCTGTTTTTTTGAAATTCAACCGATGGTTTTCATGTTGAACTGGAATGAGGAAGAAATCATCCCTGTGATGATTGATTTCCATTACGATTGCGTTATGGTCGCTATCGTAAGGAAGCACCTGCAGTTTCCGTTGAGGACTATTAAAGCTGAATTCAAGTCTTGCGTCAGCAATGCAAAGGTCCAAATATGAATTTGTCCTAGGGTATGTTGGGAACTCCGACCCATATAGGTTGCACCTGTATTCAATTTGGTTCTCTGTTATCCATGATTTCAGCAAAGCACCTCTTGGATTATTGGTGGCGTTTAGCCATGATGTATGCTTGGCATTCAGGTCCCCGGCAAAAATATAATAATCATGCAGCCTGTTCAATTCGAGTATTTCAAACAAGGAATTGAGTTCCTCCTTGAACTTGAGACCATTTTGACCAGTTGCATAGGCAGAGATAACGAAGAGGTTATCCCCACCTGGCAGTGAAATTTTGATGACGGACACTTCAAGAAATTCAAAGCTTTTGAATTCGAAATTTTCAATATTTTGGAAACAATAGGGTCTTCTAACCAATATCTCGGTGCCATCTCCCCCATCATCTATTACCCTATCGTTTCTTACGAATGCAAAATCTTTGAATTCCATGGAATGCCATGAATTGTGGTGGGTTTCAGTGAGAAGTATGATGTCAGGCTTTTGCTTAACAACAAATTCGAGGAGATAATCACGTCGATGTATAGCAACGATAGAGTTGACGTTGATCGATATGAGGCGAAGCCTATCCATGGGAATATGACTGGATGACAAGTTATTATTAGGCATTTGAAAGACCTAAACGCTGAAAAGCAAAGTTAATATTTGAATCTTGTTTGTCGATTCACTCCGATAAAGAATTAAGTTGCTGGTAAATTTTGAGAAGCAGCTCATTATTGCCACTTACATTATTTACATTATTTCCAGCATTTTCTGCTGGTCCTCTAGCGGCGAGTGCAAATGATACTCCGGGCTTGACGAAGTTGGAAGGTATGATATTACGGTGTACTTGTGTTTGCTTTGGAGCAAATTTAACTTTTGCATCTTGATATCGGGAGCATCCTCGATATGATGCTGGGTGACCAAAAACACCGCAGTTAACGCAGTATAATTTTTCTTTGAGGCTCCGTCTGAGCCAATTTGCACTCACCGCGAGCATGAACGTCTTTGCATTTAACGCAACGATAGTGCATGGCACAATTGGCAGCCGAATGTCCAAATCTTTGACACGGGTAACACTGGTTGACTGCTTATTTCTGGAGGCGTTCCCACCTCACCACTCTGAAATTCAAGTACCTTATTTGTTGAAGGGCACTTGGACTGCTCTTATTTGCAATTTGTACCAGGTAAAGTGGTAAATTCTTCCTTTCTATGGTCGACCTTCTTGTCGCAAAGGCTTTGACTGAAACAAAATCAATATCTGGTGCAGCCTCTTTGAGCACCTGAAGAAGATCGACCGTATCCTCTCCGCTGTCCAAACCCTTCAACAAGAAGGTCTGATTTTTTTCACTTTTTGGGGTATAGGTGAAGTGTGGAACCTCCCCAGAAATCAGCGCATCTTTGGCTGACTTGAAATCAACCAGTGATTTCGTCCTTATAGTTAATTTTTCGGCATTGACTCTTTTGATTTCGAAATTGGCCAGTTTATTTTCGGCTGCCAATAGCCGAACCATATCTTTCCCGGTTTGTCTGAACACGTTGATTGGCGGAACTTTTGGAAGCTTTTTCAGAGGAACCAGCAGAACTGCGGACTGGTTTTTTCTCCTTATTTTTGTTCTTTAAATATTGAATAAAATTAACGTCATTATCTTGATTAAAATTACCTCCGATGTTTTCCTCGATTTCCATATCTTCGGTTAATCCCTCCAGCGCTGTAAAATAATTTTGGCTCTCGTTGGTGCCACCAGCACTTAGAACTTCCTCTGGATTTACTTGCTTTGCACTTTTCTTCGGCTTTGTTACCTGGTGCCATTGATTTTGTGGCTGCGTCTTTTGAGGCTTCATCCCTTTCTTGAAAAGATCATTGAGAGACTCTATCTCTTGCCTGAGTTCATCATTTTCTTTCTGCAATTTGGCCATTTGTTGATTGTCCGCTATTATTTGCAGCTTGCACCCTCCATCTACGGAGTTTTCTTCGTTATGTTTTCTTTTGGTGATTGTCGCCAGTTTCGTATTCGTCGTTTCCCCAGGTTGCCCCAACGGTGGGAAGCCGTCGGGCTCCTCCATACCAGCGGCGAAATTTTCTTTGTGAATTTGTTTTTCGTTACCAATCGAAGTAAAAATATTCGATAGTAATTTCCTGAGTCGATTACTTCGACAATATAAGATTTTTTCCGATAAAAATTAACTTCGGACTAACGTTTTTAAAAAATTAATTTAATTTTTGAAAACTTTTGACAGGAGCGATTTAAAAGACGTCTATACGCAAAGACTAATACGAGCCATTCATCCATGAGCGTAGCTCTGTTTATCCAATATGTTCGAAGTAAATACGAGTATAAAGCTTGCAACCCCAAGTCTAACACTAAGGGACCTGTATAATTGTAGTTTCAAACAAATATCTGCATTGATTACCACCTTAAAGAGACATCTTCATTACCTGCAACTAGTGACAATCTCCTCATCACACACCATCTCGATTTCCACTAAAAAAAGATGAAAATAAAATATTTAGAATGAATTATGCAAGAAAATGAATAAGTTCAAACGAACAGCGGGATCGAATTTCCATTTGAATGAATGCGTTTCGACGGATGAAGTCGTTAAATTTACATAAGAGAGTCTTTGAATAACACTTCACGGTGGGTGTTTAGTTCGACATGTAGACACCATAATAATTATTTATGGTCCATCAATACAACACACATAATTACCTACCTACTGATTCTTACACTTCCCAATAAAAATTGTTGATTTATTGTTACAGGAAAAACATTTGGTTTGTCAGTCATATCAGCAGTTAATAAACAAACTGAACTCAACATGTCCTCATGAAAGTTGGGTGTTTGGCCGAGTTAATTTGTGGAAAACCACCATCATCAGCGTCAATCACTGTATGTATGCATGTATTTATAGTAGAAGCAACAGGCCGACCCGATACAACGTATAGTTGGAAATTTTTCTATTTTTCATGAAAATATGGAAATGAAATACAAAAAAAAAAGAAAAAAAATCCAGAACAAAATCAGAGTCATTGTGTTTGCTCTCTACATTACATATGTGGTACATGCAACATAAATCTGAATAATCTCAGCTTACTGACACAGTAGTGAAATGAAAATTCAAACAGAAAAATATTCAAGCAGAACATGTTAATTACTAGAATGTCAAGCGTTGACGTTCACATGCATGTTTTTGTCGTTTTGAAAAATGGTATCATCTGAGCATGCATTAACAAACATATGTACAATGTACATGCATGTTATATTAGCCGGGGGTGGTGATTGTTTACATGGCAATGTGCGATACTAACATATATTATTGTTGTTAGCTTTCCCGAATGAATTGTTCTGTAATGTGTGTCCCAGTTTTATAGTAAATCAGAATGAATAATTTCAAGTAGGAAAATGTTTTGAAAATGAAAATCAGTTGAAATTGATTTCCACTAGAATTAGTACATTCTACTAAGGCTCAGGAGCATGGGTTGCAGGATATCAGCTAATATAAGTTACAGAGTTTTTTGTTATCAACGAAATGCATTTTGTTCGATCATAATGTGCCGAGAATGTTTTAATTTATGGCACTCTAGAGCACATTGCTCCAGGTTTGAACACAAAAGTCTTAATTTCTACTTCTGAAAAGCAATTGCCGTCAGAGGAAAAAAATTGTGCCGGTACAAAAGGTTCATGGCACTAATAAACTTTCAATAATTTATCATTGTTTCAAATGACTTATTACATTTTACAATTCAAAAAGGTAATTCATATTCCACTTCCTTTTTCTATCAAATTGAATTTGTCACCTCCTCTCCAAACAAAAACACTCCAACCAGAAACTACATTAAACAGAGCAAGCTATTAATCACCTGTGTATGCCACACAACGATAATGCACCTTTCTGTATGCGCATTACTACATGGTGGCATATATCACAAAAAGCGCCAAACAATAACATATTCCAACCTGATAAACAATAGTTTGATAGTGCAACGTAGAATGCATCTCATCTTTGAACATTGTAAGACTACAATACGCGGAAACAAAAAACATACAAGAGATGGATACAAATTCAACAATCCTTGAGAAACATCCATAGACACCAAATACGCGCAGTTCAAGAGAATGTTACATACGTAACACAACATTGCCGATGATGTTTCTATAATTTGCATATAAAAAAGTTTGTATGCTAAGTAACAGCAACAATAGAAACAGAAAGGGTTTTTTTTTTCTTCGTCGTCATCGTCTTCTATGCTACGCCATAGCGACATGAACATTACAATATGTAAACTATCTGAAGGAGCACATTGTCATATGTAGGATGATATGAATGAAAGCTCAGAGTTCATAGATGAAAACATATTCAGAGGGAGGCTCCTCTCTCAGCAGGATGTATAGATAGAGAGCAGCCAGCTAGGCGGCCTTACTGCCGAAGTGCAGGGCTGAAAGTAAAATCATTCAAGCGAATTGTGATTGTTTCTTGTGTGGTATATTCACATTTAGAATGCACTCCTGTTGTATAGCAATACAATGAACAACTGTTCATTGATAACTTCTACCCTCTTGCGTAATCTTTAGTGAACGTATGTTCAGTATGTGGAGCCTGCACGAAGATATTACCATGCATATGTTAAGCAAGTGAACAATGCATGTTGCTCGCACTGACAAAATGTAAATCATTTGGCATGAAGCCTGGAAAATGATGAAAATGCTAAATGGTGACAGGCAGAGTCTTGTGGTACTTGATTCGATGAAAAGTGAAATTGGGTGGCGCCTGGTGATTTCTTTTAAATTATTTATGTATAATTCAGTGACATTCATGACTATTTCTGTGACGCCTAAGCTGTCAATTGTAACACCAGACGTTTGCTTTTTGCTGGAGTCTGAAATTACGCTGACATTTTCTTCTGCATGTAGGATGTCAATCAAACGAATGAGTAATTTCCTTTTCAGACACACATGAATTGTCTATGTTTGGTTTTGATGTTCAGAAATATAAGACTTTAGCAAGGATGAACTAATATTAAATAAATCAAAAATTTATGCAGTGAAAGTAACACCTTCTGAATTTTGTTCTTTCTAATTTTTTCATGTGGTGTGAAAAAAATCTGTATTTTTAATCGAATAGAAATAACGATGAACCCGCTAAAGTTAGTTAAAGTCAGGATGAAGCCCAATTGCTAATGAAACGATGAAAAAACAAAGACTGAAATTAAAATTCTATCAAATAGTTATGTATATTATTATTTTTAATAGTCTGTGTGGTCTAGTGGTTAGAGCATGAAACGCATAAGCCGTAGGTCCCAGGTTCAAATCTCGTTGGTGAACGACGTGATTTAGTTCAGGGGATTTTTCGGATAGACTACGAGTGTTCACGCAGTGGCGATATGTACTAATTTAATCAGATTATATCATAGCTGAGCAGACACATGGGAGCATGGTACTGACCAAACCAAACTCCGAAAAAATCAATACGGTCATGAAAATGAGAAACTCTAACTATCTCTAAGCGAAGGCCCGAGAAGGGCTATAGTGCTAAAGAGAAGGAGAAGATACTACATGGGCTGGTAAGCCCGGGGACTGTTCAAAAGGTGGCGAAACTGGAAAATGAGCATGACTCATTTTAAGAGCCCCATCCACATGAAGCTTCATGACATTTCGTCAATTCATTTACAAGCTACAGTCGTTAGAGTGACGCTACTTTCATTTCGTAGAAAATATGCAAAAAACCGGAATACCGTATCTTGGTCAAGCATAGTTTTTTATGGGAAAAAATTTTGAACAATCATTGCAATGGATGGAGGAATCTTAATACACATCTGCTCTAATTTATCGAAGGTTTATCAGTCGTCTTGTGAATTTGAAATGGGTCACACAACCATCGAAGATGCACCTCGTTCTGGAAGACCTAAAGGGGCTACGAGTGTGGAAATCGATGACAAGTGCATCGAATCGTTTTGAGGGATCGTAAAGTAAAGTTGTGTGAGTCAGCTGAGGCTGTGGGTTTCAAAGGAATAGACGGGATACATTATGCACGATGATTTGAAGATGAAAAAGGTATCGGCGTGATGGGTGCCACATTTGCTGACCGTCGACCAAAAAACCGCAGCAGCGTATTAATGATTCATCGGCAGCAGCGTCATCAAGCAGGTTTTGCTCGGCGTTTTCTAACGTTGAATGAAACGTGGGTTGATAACCGTACGTCTTAATTCAATATGCAACCTAAAGAGTAGCTAAAAAGCTTCGAAACCCGATCAAAGCGGCCAAAAGACTAACGCTCGGCCGGGAAGTTGATGACTTTTGCTTATTTGGGATGCGCATGAAATAATCTGCATTGATTACCTGCAGAAAAAAAGGACAGTTACAGGAGAATATAATGCAGCGTTATTGGAGAAACAGAACGACGAAATGAAGAAAAAAGGCCCCACATGGCGAAGAAAAAAGCCGTCGAGCAAGACTACGACTTGCCAGAACTCAATTTAGTGTGGGAGTTCGGGAACTGGAACCGTTTGACACATTACTTCGGGTTAAGTCACATTTTTTACGTCGTGAGGCGCTTTCGATCAGGGGTTTACTCCCCTAGCGGGAGGGGAGGGAGGAAGGTAATTGCCAGACAAGCGATTCCCAGCGCTAACGTTTCCGGATGATGTGAGTCCCTTTTACCTTTTAGGACTGCCCAATCATAATGTGCCACATAGTTCCATTTGTCAACCAATCCAAGCATCACCGTGACTATATTATCCGAGGTGAGCTCCCCCATCTCCCTGCAGCGGCCCATCTCCCTGCAGCGGCGTGCGTGGCGCCTCACTTGCTCGCTATGAAGTCATTTGAGCCGTCGAGCAAGACTACGACTTGCCAGAACTCAATTTAGTGTGGGAGTTCGGGGACTGGAACCGTTTGACACATTACTTCGGGTTAAGTCACATTTTTTTACGTTGTGAGGCGCTTTCGATCAGGGGTTTACTCCTCTAGCGGGAGAGGAGGGAGGAAGAGGAATTGCTAGACAAGCGATTCCCAGCGCTAACGTCTCCGGATGATGTGAGTCCCTTTTACCTTTTAGGACTGCCCAATCATAATGTGCCACATAGTTCCATTTGTCAACCAATCCAAGCATCACCGTGACTATACTATCCGAGGTGAGCTCTCCCATCTCCCTGCAGCAGCCTCGTCTTAGCCTGTCCCATTTTCTGTGAAAGGACAGTTACAGCAGAATAAAATGCAGCGTTATTGGAGAAACAGAACGACGAAATGAAGAAAAAAGGGCCCCACATGGCGAAGAAAAAAGCCGTCGAGCAAGACTACGACTTGCCAGAACTCAATTTAGTGTGGGAGTTCGGGGACTGGAACCGTTTGACACATTACTTCGGGTTTAGTCACATTTTTTTACGTCGTGAGGCGCTTTCGATCAGGGGTTTACTCCTCTAGCGGGAGGGGAGGGAGGAAGAGGAATAGCCAGACAAGCGATTCCCAGCGGTAACGTTTCCGGATGATGTGAGTCCCTTTTACCTTTTAGGACTGCCCAATCATAATGTGGCACATAGTTCCATTTGTCAACCAATCCAAGCATCGCCGTGACTATATTATCCGAGGTGAGCTCCCCCATCTCCCTGCAGCGGCCCATCTCCCTGCAGCGGCGTGCGTGGCGCCTCACTCGCTCGCTATGAAGTCCTTTGAGCCATCGAGCAAGACTACGACTTGCCAGAATTCAATTTAGTGTGGGAGTTCGGGGACTGGAACCGTTTGACACATTGCTTCGGGTTAAGTCACATTTTTTTACGTTGTGAGGCGCTTTCGATCAGGGGTTTACTCCTCTAGCGGGAGGGGAGGGAGGAAGAGGAATTGCCAGACAAGCGATTCCCAGCGCTAACGTCTCCGGATGATGTGAGTCCCTTTTACCTTTTAGGACTGCCCAATCATAATGTGCCACATAGTTCCATTTGTCAACCAATCCAAGCATCACCGTGACTATACTATCCGAGGTGAGCTCTCCCATCTCCCTGCAGCAGCCTCGTCTTAGCCTGTCCTATTTTCTGTGCGAGGACAGTTACATCAGAATAAAATGCAGCGTTATTGGAGAAACAGAACGACGAAATGAAGAAAAAACAGCCCCACATGGCGAAGAAAATACGTCTTTATCATCATGATAACGTACCGTTAAACATGTTTTTGAAATTGATGGCTAAACTAGACCAATTACGATTCGAATTGGTTACTTACCCACTGAATCCTTCAAACTTCGCCCCAGTGACTATTATTTCTTCCAAGTGGCTCCAGTGAATGAGATTCTGGTTAAATGAAGAGGTTTTTGAAAATACCTCGTTGCATTTTAAAGGTTTGTTTGTTTTGTGCTACAGAAAGGGCATCAAAATGCTGGGAAATTGCTGTAATAAGTGCATCGCCCTCAAAGGCAGCTATATTAGGGATACATATCATTCTTCTCAAAAACAACACTCGTTTTTAACAAAATCCCGGGACTCATAAGTCCATATAACACACTAATGTCCAAAAGCATACACTACTGCTGGGCGTCTAGAGTGCTTGTGACATCATTCATAACTTCAAGGGAAAAAATTGTTCGCTCTCCACCAAAACTGTAACATCCCTAAAAGCATTCACAGTAGCACTCTTAACAGTCGATTTTCTATTTAGAATCTAAATGTAAGGAGTTCCAAGGTAAAAGATCTGGCTTTATCCTACTCTCTTTCTAACGATGATGTAATCTGTACTTCTGAACCCTGATTGACTTATAGAGTATTGGATTTGGAAATTTTCCCAAATGATGTAATTGTTAGGCACGATTGTGATTGATCAATCTCCAATAAGTTAGATGGAGGAGGTGTTCTAATTGCCTACAAGAATACCTTTACAGGTATCCCTCTAATAAATCTACTTTTCACTGCTCCTGTAAAATGTGTGGGGGCAGTTATTTTGTCTACGCTTTTTCTCCTTGCCTTTTGTCTCCTTTTTTGGTCTCCAAACCTTCCCCACCGAAACACCTACTATTTTTTATCGCGATTCTCAAATTGTCAGCTTATATTATTTGGGGATTTAACCCCCATGTGATGACAATCAGATGGATTCAGAGTCAGCTCAAATTTGGTCTTCGATTTCTTCTTTTATGTTTATATGTTCCCATGCTCAATTTAATCATTTTCTCAACGTTAATATTCATATCTTAGACTTACTCGTCCATCATATCGAACAATCATTGTTATGTTCATCTCCCGTTCTTCTACCTTATTTTCCTCCTGATCTTCATTATCCCCATTACATTTTGAAAAATCAAATTGCTCTTGTTTCTTATCGTCAAAAAGAGTGAGGCGAGCCTCGAAAGCCATAGATCGAGCACGTCAACATTTTTCACGTGAAAGATCCCCTGAGTCACTTTATGTTTTTTGTCATCTGAGGTGTATAGCTAAGAAAGAAATGCAGATCGCCAAAGCTTCTTATTTTCGCAGTATTGAAGGCACTCTGAACTCAAATTATTTAAAACGATTTTGAAAATATATACGCTCTCTCAAACCCTCTTCCAGTACCCCATCCTCTCTTTATTTGAATGGCTGCTTGGCATTTTCACCTCTCGAGATTTGCGAACTTTTTAGAACTCAATTTTCTTTTATTTTTAATGCTAATCTCAGTAATGGCCCTTTGGTCCCAATTATACGCATGCCTTCTTCATTTCCTTTTACTTGCTATTCGGAAAAATTTTTGAAGCTTATTTTAGAGCGTCACGGCTCTGTCAATTCCAATTCTGATGGTATTCCTAATCAATTTGTGAAATTATTAGCTACTTCTATTTGTGTCTTTCTTCCTTTTTTTTCAACTCCAGCTTATCTTCAGGCTCTTTTCGTTCATAACTCCTATTTTTAAAAATGGTAGCACCTTAGACGTTGCTTATTATCGGTCAATCTCCTTGTTGCCCTCATTTTTCAATCCACTGAAAAAATCGTTTACTTGCACCATTTTTCACTTACTCAGGATGTGTTAGTTCCTGAACAACATGGTTTGATCAAAGGGCGATCAACTTTAACCAATTTGTTAGAATTCGTAAGTGTTACTTCAAAAGCGTTGGAGGACCATTTATGTTGAAGCATTGTATTTAGATTTCTCTAAAGTCTGTGAGTCAGTAAATCACAATATTTTGTTGAGCAAACTTAAATTTTTTGGTGTTCCTGAGTAATTCCTCTACTGGTAATCTTCTTATATATCCAATTGCGTTAGTCAGGTATCTTATTTTTTTGGTCCACTATTGTTCACTTTGTTTATAAATGACTTGTCATCCGTTGTCATCGACTCCTCTTTCTTCTATGTGCAGACGATGTGGAAATTTTTAAAGTAGTGCCATTTCACTTTGGAGTTTTTATAACCAGCTTCAATTAAATGTTTCTAAGTACATTTAACTTTCATTTTCCAACAACCCTAGTCCGCTAAGCTTTCAGTTTTCTTTAAATAATTCTTACCTATGAACGGCCACACATTTTAGGGACTTAGGTGTCACTTTGAACTCCAAGTTGAAGTTCGATGCATATATTTCTGAAATAAATTCTAAAGTCTCTCGCATTTCTGGCTTTATCTTAGGAAATTCCTATATTTTTTCCGAATCTTTATGATGTTTTGAATTGTATTCTCCATCCAAGAGTACTGTTCGGCAGTTTGGTTGCCTCATTCAAAGTGTTTGAAGTTCACGCTAGAACCTATTCAGAACAAATTTACGCGGACCGTCTTCTTGAAGTTCCGCATTCCCTGCATTTATTGTGAATCACGTTTATCTATCCTCAATATTCCTACATTGGATAAGCGCCGAGTCTACCTTGATGAATATTCCCTTCCCAGGCTTTGGTTTTCTTGGTACGTGCTTGGTCAACCGTGTTGCAATGAGGTACGTTTCAAGTTCTACATGACTGTCTAATATCTTTGATGCTCCATTCATCATTTTAAGGTTTTTATTTCTCTTCTTGTTCCTAGCTATGCTATTTTTTACTCTACTTTACAACTACTACTTTACAATTGTATTATTCTGTTAAATAGATAAATAAATAAATGAAAAGTTTGGAAGCAAACATACGAATATTTTTGTTGCTAACAAAAGTTTTCTTTTTAACATTGATATAATTTATTTGTAATACAAATTTTTAAGCCTTAATCAAAGTAATAGCGTAAAATTTAAAAGATATGAAAGTGTACGATCTATTTAAGACTTTGTTATATCCGAAATGGTACCGCACGTGAAGGTGGACGGTTCTAATGGGGTTTTCTGGTGCCGGTTTGCTCGTCGGAGGCGTGCGTGGCGCCTCACTTGCTCGCTATGAAGTCCGTTGAGCCGTCGAGCAAGACTACGACTTGCCAGAACTCAATTTAGTGTGGAAGTTCGGGGATTGGAACCGTTTGACACATTACTTCGGGTCAAGTCACATTTTTTTACGTCGTGAGGCGCTTTCGATCAGGGGGATACTCCTCTAGCGGGAGGGAAGGGAGGAAGAGGAATTGCCCGACAAGCGATTCCCAGCGCTAACGTCTCCGGATGGTGTGAGTCCCTTTTATCTTTTAGGATTGCCCAATCATAATGTGCCACATAGTTCCATTTGTCAACCAATCCCAGCATCACCGTGACTATACTATCCGAGGTGAGCTCTCCCAAATATGCGGCAGGCATCATCTTCCTCTCCTGGGTAAAATCGACAGTCGGGGGACCATGATTTACGAACCTTATGCAGATAAGACTGAACAAACATGCCCGTTTAAAAGCTAGAAGTTAGTCTCACCATGCCTTCAATTTAGGCACAATCTTAGAACCGGGTTGAGCCGCGCTGCCCGTCTTTCGTTGTTTAGGAAGTATGTATTAAAACAGAAAGGTGACTATACACGGGATATTAAATAATATGTCTGAGGCAACATTGCTTTCAGGGACGCAAATTATAATATGTAGCTGGTGTTACTTGTTGAAACTACTGCGTAACGTGTTCCATATAAGTGCATCGATTTTCTTGCAATCACTTTCGTAAATAGATCTAAATGCATGAATTCATTCAAAAGAAGATTAGCCAAATTGTATTGAGTTACTTGACATGTCAATTGTCGATTCTTTTTATCGTTCATTTGAGGTAATATCATCATCAATAAATTACAGCTATCTTCTTTTGGCTTAATCCTACACATTATATTTACTACTTTCCTAGTTTCTACGTCGTTACAGATTTTATGAATTCTGCTGTTTTTGGGGAAATATCTCTAGACTGTGGACGCTGTGCCAATGCCGTTAATGGGGAAGTATAATGTTTAACATCTTTTACGAGTTTGCCTAGGTTAACCGCTGTCGCCACATCCGCTAGGTTGAACTCCGAAACTTTGCAGTCTCCTTTTATGTCTGGAATAATAATATCAGCTTTGCAAAGTCGCTCCACTATTTTATCGATTTTGGTTCCAAAAAACTTGGTGCTGAATTGACCAGACAGTGCGCTGCAAGCAACTTTAGTAAATGCACTTTAAATAGGAGCCGATGGAATAAGAGTTCGTAAAGACTTGGACCTACCGCAGGATTTTTGAATGGGTATTTGAAAATAATAAAATGTCGTCAAAGCTATATATCGTATGCGCTATGTTCTCGTCTGTGACTATAATGGATTACTAAAGCAGTGGTTTTGAAGCGCATGATCCAAGCAAACAGATATCAATGGTAGAAATTAAAGTAGATCCATATTCTGGAGCTATACACTGCATTTTTTCATATTTTTTCTAGGTGTTTTCATATGATGATGAATTGTATCTGGAGCTACACTGCCCATTCTAATTAAACCATTATGTTGAATACATATTGTATCACAAGTCAAGTTGTCATGTATTATAGGCGGCGAGTAGGAATTCAAATAGCTTAGAGCAAACAGAATTTGAGCACACTATCGCTTCTATGCCAGTTGCAACAGCCTTTTCAAGTGGCGTTTAGCTCTCTTCAGGTACTGTTGTAGAGACCTTGCAGACATGCACTCCATGATAGATATGGCCAAGGAGTTGTCATTACGAGTATTGGTTGCGATCGATGAAATATTACTAGTTATATTTGGATGCTCTAGCTGTGTGCGATTTATGAAAACCTGCTGGACTTTCCCCTTTTACGCTTTGAATTTCTTACGTTCCAGGCACTGCGCTTCATACGAAACCACCTCTGCACCTTCTTTGGTATCCACGGCTGAATGAGCTCAATCGATTCCTGGTATATCTCTTTGCTCGACCTCTTCTTGATGTATGAACCAGCAACAGCAAAGACTTTTCCCAAGTATTTCGCTTTTATTATCGGAGTTTTCACCGCTTCTCGGGGTAAACTACTTAATTCTTGCCCAGTCATGCTGGAATGACTTCCAGGTATCACTAAATATTGGCACCAATAGGAACCTACTTTGTTGTCTTCACACTGGGTTTGATTGAAGGGAAAATGAATACTGTACCATAGTCGCGATGCTACTAGTGCTGTTGTCAATACAAGTGTCGTCGGTTTGTCAAAGTTTCAGCTGTCATCGAGAGTTTTACAAGTCCAAAGTCAAGCGCGATAACTTAGGAAGTTATAGTTATTTACGACAAAACAGGAACTTTTCTTGACGTATTGTCTAAGCACAACCGTCGATTAACTACTCTTCAAATCACGGCTGCTTTAAATAAAACGCGTGAAAATCCAGTTTCAACGACAACTGTCAAGAGGGCGTTTGTTGTCCTAAGGGCTAAGAGACTGTGTAGCTACCAGAAAAAAAACTGAGACCAACACCTAGCCAAACGAAATCGAACTCAAGTGGGCTAACGTACACAAAAATTGGACGATCGATTTATGGAGAAATGTGCTCTCGACAGGTGGATTTCAAATATATGATTTTAACAGACGAGTATTTGTTCGCCGTTACAAGGACGAACAGGTTTCAGAGAGTTACACTATGCCATTTTTTAAGCACGATGGAGGCAATGTATCGGCATGGCGATGCTTTTGCGGCAGTAAAGAAGGAAGTTTGATAAAAAATTCAATAAATAATATTTGACAATTTTGAAGAAAAATGCTGTACCCTCTGGACTGAGAATAATTCTTTTTCAACAAGATAACGATCTGAAGCACTCTTCTAAGTTTATGTAAAGTGGTTTTCAGCAAATAAAAGATAGCAATACAATATAAATAATGAAATTGCCATTACAGTCCCTAGGTTTGTCTCCTATCGAATTAGTTTGGGACGAACTAGACAGGAGTGTGAAGAATTAAAATCCAATATATGATAGTATGTTTGCGTGGTACCGCGGGGAAAGGAGAAAAATGAACGAAACCAATACCATAACATGACACCGGTACCATCTTCATACTAGAGAGCAAACCCAATGTCACGAGTGACAACCTGGAGAAAGAAAAACGTGGAACTGAATGTCTCAGTGCATGGTGGTGCCGTCGCGGCCTTTTTCATTCAAGGATTTTGCTAGTCTGGTGTCGCGATCAACGTCGTACAGATGAAAAGACTTTTGCGAACCACTTGTACCCCCAATAAAGCTGTTGGCGTATGATCTGATTTTATTTTCTAAGATCTTTGAAAATATTTTGTATGTCGTAAAAATTAACGATATGTCTCAATAGTTCTAGCACTGTAACTTGTCGCTTTTTTGTGGATAGGGAATATAATTGATTGGCATAAGTCGTTCGGCCCACGAGGTGTGACAATTAAGTAATGAGACTGATTTTATTGCCGCGCTTGTGGTAAATTTGGGACCTTGAAATTCCTTACCCTTCCCCCGCATTCGTCTCCACTCCATAGATATATTTACCATCGCTCTAGCTTGTTTAGTTCACTTGCTGTGTCGTGTTGAGTAGACGTGCGTTGGCGGTGCTCGTCACGAAAATAGAGAAACAAAATCATGAGCAACGCGTCGCGATCCTCCTCCTCTCATTTGGTATATTTACCATCGCTCTAGCTTGTTTAGTTCACCTGCTGTATCGTGTTGAGTAGACGTGCGTTGGTGGTGCTCGTCATGAAAACGGAAAAACGAAATCAAGAGCAACGCGTCACGGTAAAATTTTGCGCCAGATTGGGCAAAACAGCTTCGGAAACGTACGCTGAAATTGTAAAATTGCATGGTGATAGTGCTCTTAGTCGTGCCCAGGTGTTTCGATGGCATAAAGAGTTTAAGGAGGGGCGTGGAAGACGAGGCGCGGAGCGGGAGACCAGTCGAGGTGCAGACTGACGCAAATGTGCTGCGTGTCTGCGCCCGAATCCATGAAGATCGGCATTTAACAGTTCGAATGTTGGCCTCAGAACTCGGTATGAACCGTGAAACAGTCAGACAAATTTTAACCGACGATTTTGAGATGAGAAAGTTGTGCGCGAAGATGGTTACAAAGAACTTTTCTTATGAGAGTTCCCTAGAAGAAAATCCAACCCACTTCCAGTCGATTACGATCATTCAGGTGGCCGTGACGAAAGTACTCGTGGACAGCCAAGTCGAAGCGTTCCAGAAATGTTATGATGCATGGAAAACATGCTGGAATCGTTGTATAGCTGCTCAAGGGGACTGCTTTGAAGGGTATAGCAGAGTTGTAGAATAATTTTAAAATCAGCCTCATTACTTCAATGTTACACCTTGCATAATCTTGTGGCCAAATGTCCTCAATGATTTTATGAATGGCTTTCTCAATACCGCTGCCACCATATTTAATGATTTCAAACAGAATCTTATTGATGCCCGGCGGTTCATTGTTTTTGTGGTACTTGATGGTGAAACAAACTTCATCCAGAGTTGGTAGAGCCAATGAAAGCTCTCCCGAAATATTTATGAGCTCTGATCTCCTGGAGCTGTGTGGAGGATTTAGTAAGCTCTTGAAATATGATGCCCATCTTTCCTTGATACCGTTTTTATCACCGATGATGGTGCTGGGGTCATCACGGCGGAACATGGTCTTGGGCTGATCACCTCGTTTCAGGCTTTTCACTACTTTATGTTATATGCTTATCTTGTGTTTTTGCTCCTTAGACTTACATCGATGCTTTTCAATTGGTCGTCACAGTCTAATATTTTATTTACTCAGTACTCTTCTGAGATTTTCAAAATGTTCACTTTCCCTCCTAGTTTTCTAACCGAAATATTGTTTGTACGCCTGATTCTTTTTACCTAATGCATTCTAGCACTCATCTTCAAACCAATCATTTCTTTTGTGCCGGACTTGATGTTCGATTGTCTGTTCTGCCAGGGTCAATGGAAGTGAAAGCCTTTTGCTTCCACTAGGCCATGGAAAGCGGCCATGAGGAGTTCCACAGAATGCCCTTTGGTCTAAAGAATTCCCCCAGTACTCTTCAGGGACTTATAAATGATGCCCTAAGGGATTATATAAACAGAATTGGCTGTCTCTACATGGATGATATAATAGTGTTCAGTACTTCATTGGACAAACATATTCATTCTTTAAAATTTACATTACAGGCGCTGGAAAAATCAAGCCTGAAAATACAGGCTGATAAATGTGAATTTCCCAAAAAAAGAAACTGAGTTTCTTAACCTTAAAATACTAGCCGCCATTAAAAAATTTCCATTGCCCAAAAAGAAATCAGGTCCTTTTTTGGATTAAAAGGATTTTATAAAAAAATTCATAAAGGCTCATGCAAAATTTGCCAAACCTATGACCATATGCCTAAAGGAAAATAACTTTTCTAATAGGCTTAAATCATATCTACAAACAGAATGAATCTTTAAATATCCTGACTTTAGTAAGCAGTTTACCCTAAGCACTGATGCATCACAATTCGCATTGGGTTCAGTCTTGTGCCAGGCAGGGCACTTAAATGCTTACGCATCAAGAGCTCTCTGTAAATCTGAAATGAATTATTCAACCATCGAAAAGGAGCTCTTGGCAATCTTATGGGCTACTGAATTCTTCAGCTTCTGCCTATATGGTTTTAAATTCAAATTGCTCGTATAAACAGATCATCGATCTTTGAAATATTTTGCAAATTTAAAAGAACCTTATCTGAAAATTCAGCGTTGGAAAATGCAATTAGAAGAATTCAACTTTGATATTGAGTACATTTCTGGCAAGGGAAATCTCTTCTTTCTCAAAGATGCCTCGTCAACGATAGATATGCATCACTTAGGCAGGCCAAATATCATCTGAGAAACCTCTTAACACTTCCGGACTCGCCACACTGCGAACGCCGGAAGAAGGTAACACCGCATATATCTATACATCTGACAAACGTTTAAACATATTTAATACACAAATTATTTTGAAATTGGCCGAATTTTATTCACCTTAAAGCATCGCTTTAGAATATCAAAAGAAAAGAACGGTTTTATTGTACTTACCATTCACCTAATGTGAAATCTTATAAATAAAGGGTTTTCTAATATTTCGGTAGATGTCACTTTTGAAGCTGTCATTTTTTGACATTTGACAAGTAGGAACTACGTCATTAATAAAAATGGAACGATACATGCTTCAATAACGCATTGAAGTTATTAAACTTCACTATAATAATGGTAAACGTATGGCAGAGACGGTTCGTAAAACTCGAACATTTTTGGGTCGTCGAGATGCATCTTGTCGGACCTCAATGCAAAAATTGGTGGAAAAATTCGAGCTGTTGGGACAACTTAGTGATGTGAAGAATAAAATCCGTGCACGTCACTCAAGAACAGCCGAGAATATTGCTGCTGTAGCCGAAAGTGCTGAAGAAAACTCAGGTTTGTCCATACCTCGTCGTTCTTTGGAACTAGGCAATCCACAAACGTCATTACACCGTATTTTACATAAAGATTTGGGATTTAAGGCTTACAAAGTTCAGTTGACACAAGAATTCAAGCTGGTCGATTATCAACAAGGTCGTGTCCTTGCTGATTGGGTCCTTGAAATGCATGAAAATGATCCGGAATTCAATCGAAAAATCATCTTGAGTGATGAGACCCATTTCTACCTCGGTGGCTTCGTCAACAAGCAAAATTGTCGCATTTGGGGTACGGAAAACCCAAGAGTTATTGTTGAAAAGCCTCTCTTTCCTCAACGTTTGACTGTATGGTGCGGTTTATGGTCCAGTGGAGTCGTTGGACCTTACTTTTTCGAAAATGAGGCTAGAGTAACAGTTACGGTGAATGGATTGCGCTATCGAGAGATGATTAATGATTTTTTATGGCCGGAATAGGATGGTATTGATCTGGACAACTTTTACTTTCAACAAGACGGCGCTACGTGCCAGACAAGCAACGAAACCATTGATCCTCTACGGGAAAAGTTTCTGGACCGTGTTATCTCTCGAAGAGGTGATCACAATTGGCCACCGAGATCTTGTGATTTAACACCCTGCAACTTCTTTCTTTGGGGCCACGTGAAATACAAGGTCTACGCCAAGAGCCCAACGTCGATGCAAGACCTCAAAGATGGAATTCGTGAGGCTATCGAGGCCATAGGGCAGCCACTTTGCGATATGGTTATGGAAAATTTCATGAAAAGGATACGGTCCTGTAAGCGTGGTCGTGGTGGTCATTTGCCAGATGTTATTTTGCACTATCAACCACATACGTTCCTCTTTATAATGAAATAAACATCCGATCATTTATATTAAAACTGTCATTTTTCTTTTAATATCAATTAACACCTTTTATTGGAAAGTCCAGTTTTCTTTAAATAATCATAGGCTACAAAAGGGGCAAGTGGGTATAGACACGGACATTTTGAAGAATTTTCAAAATTATTTCATAAAACAGAAACCTGATAATCCAAATGTCACTATCTTGAAATGCCGATGCTACCTGATACATTGCTCATTAGAAGAAATCGCAGTAGAAATTGCCCCCGTTCATCATAGCATTAACCATCTAACTAGGTATCAATAAGCCATACAGTATTTTACGCAGGTAATTCTACTACCCGAATTTGAAAGATCGTATATCAATAATTGTTTAGTATGTTTAAAGGCAAACATGGGCGCCATGCAATTTAAGAACCCTTTAAGCCAACAGGAACCCCAGAAAGCCCCAAGCAGATCTACCATATTGACATTTGGTTTAAAAATAAAAATGATTTTTACTTATCATGCATCGATAAGTTTAGCAAGTACGTGTTCAGTAAGTAATCTGAATTAAATTTTGACATTGAGATGTGTTGAACTTCGCTTTGTGTATCGTTCATGTATTTTGAATACGTGCATGCTTTTAAGGCTTTTAAAACAATTCATTTTGTGCTAGGAAATAAGAAGTGTTTTAATATTACATGTAAACATGATAAAATGCATTGTTAAGTTTTAAAATGAAACGTTTGGATGCTTTTAAATATTGTAGGTATTTTAGAGCGCGGTCTTTCAATTCGCGGGGTCTGTAAAACGGATAACGTTAAAAAGGATTAGCGTATTTGTTCGTAAAGCTTAGACAACTTTACTTGCAATCTTTCGAATCCTCAACTATATACATATTATCAAAAATGAATTATCGAAATTAAAGCCGACCAAAGGATATCTAATACAAAATTTGCTTTAAAGTTTATCGACGCACACCACGCATTTACACGACACGTGTTTCAATTTAACTTCGCAATAAAGCATCCAAATAAACTCCACTAGATCCTTTACATCCCCTTTCAATCTAAAAAAGGACGCAGCGAAAATCGTGAAAAAATAAAAATTTCCAAATCAATAACAATAAATTAAATCCCTCAAAATTCAATTTCTTCCGCCTCATATTTATCCATCCTCCAAGATGGATATAACTCTTAGAAGCGCTTTCACTTTCTCCCCTCGCGAAAGGCTACACTCCAATTCAGTGTCCTATTACATCTGCTAAAACTGCTACTTCGAAGTGAGACGATGAACGCGACGTAGTGCTGAAAAGTGGCCCCAGCATAACGCAACTGATTACACTTTAAGCGCACATAAAATTATCATAAAGTCCTTTACAAAGAAACTTCCAGCATTGATCCTCTATTCTTTACTTAATCAAATTAAAAACAAATAAGAAGAAGATTTATGATATGGTCGTTCGTTGCGTTCTTCAATTCTCCTCCTACTTCTTGTTTGAAGGACACGATGATAGTACAAGGAAGTATTGAGTGAGCTATTATTCTCTGCTGGCAAGTAACGAACGGAAATGGGTGAAAAGTCCTTTTTCTTGTGACGTTACGTACATCCTACTAGAGTTGATCTTTTTAAATTGATTTTCAATTCGACATTTTGCCATCAAATATTAGATATGGTTCAGCATTGAGCCAAGTCCAGAACGATGTCAATGGGAAGGGGGTGGGTCGCCCAGGGTATTGTTATGAGAATAGAAAGAACTTCCTCTATTGAGTTATTGCAACTGGGATGCAACATTAAAAGTGTCCGTTTCTGTAAAATTCATGTCATCGATGGTGTTCACTCGGATAGAAATGCCGTTTCATTAGGTCAATATTGAATTGCGATTTTTAAGGACAGTGTAAGAGGAAACTTTCTTTCCACTTCGACCGAAAAAGGATTCTTCAGAAGTTCACACTTTTCACGATTCCCGTGTTAGTCTAAGGGTTTTGAAATAGTTTTTTTGGTTGTATAGAATACAATTCCATTTAAAAATGACTTCTTCTTTTCCAACAATTGCCCTAGACAACATTGCGCGGTACCTCCTGAAAAGGATACATTGATCGAACATTGTAAAGATGAACTTTGTATCGCTACAATAAAGTTGGGCTGGGCAACTATCAATTTTGAAATTATTTCATTTTGTGCACTCTTTTGTCCATTTTTCCATTCATAATTCACCAACGTCGTTTCCTCCTTCCTACCGTCATTTCATCGCTGGTACCGAGACTGATTCATAAAATATATATACTCATACCAAGGATGTTAGCAACAGCAGGATGCGTTTGTATATTGAAAATCGAACGTAAAACAGACAACAGAATATAACGAACGAAAGCAGTTTATGGTAGAGAAAATGAAAAGGGAGTGGAATTTTCGTAATAGGAAACAAATGAATGCTCTCATGTGGAAAAATGCGAAATTACTATGCAATTTTTTTTATGTTTTCCGTTTCCTTCCCTTCCTTTTTTCATATGAGAGGGAACGTAGACCACGTTCCCTGACAGTAATGAAAATTTTAATGTTCTGTAAGACGTAGCGAATTGTGGAACAAGAGAAAATTACAGGAATGTCATAATTTAGATGGGTGACGATGATGATGGTATTGAAATTTTTATTTTTGTGATGGGGTTGCAACGAAGTCGTTCGCTTCAAGGGCAAACTCGCCGCAGCTATTTTTCAATGCAGAAAAAAAATTTATCAATTTCATTTGAAAAATATTCTCAATGGGCCTTTTCACACGGGAATGGTTAAAAACCATATCCAAACAAGTTTCGCGCTTACGCCCTTATGTTTACACGTTGCATAGTTCAGCCAACCTATTTTTTGTATACGATACACGTCTTGCGAGTGTATGTGTCAAAAGGATCATTTGATCGCTAAACATCGTGCGGACAACATGAGAGCGAAGACAGAGAGATAAGCGATTGAGAATTGAAGTTTTAGCCTTGAATTGTGAACGAGATAATAAAACTGGAACGGAAAATGTATTTTATGATTGTTAAAGTTTGTCGATTCAAACTTCTATTGGATTTATTTGAATCCTCCGTGTTTTTCCGCTTTCTGAAAAATATATTCCAAATTTGAATATCTTTTTTAGTCGCATATTTTTCTTGATGTGTTGTAAACTTGCTTATTATAATGTGATTCTATGAGGATTATGCGTACTGTTAATTTTCTATGGATTTACAATAGGGAATTTAACTTTATTGTAATCGTGATATTCGTCGTGTTGTTTCCTGAAATTGAACATGGCCTCCGCTTTCATAAATTTATCAAATAACGCGTAGCTTCTCGCATCAACGCATTCATACCTTTGATGATTTTTTTTCAGAGGCCATTCCCCTATATGGGGAGACCCCCTTAAGCACATTGTAAAAATTTTTTTTTACTGAAACTTTGAAGAGGGCATTACCTTACACGTATACACAAATTTATTTTTTTGTAGCTTATACGGTTTGCGAGAAAAAGTTCTGAGACACACGGACGGACAGACAGGCGCGATTTTATTAGGGTTTTGTAAAATTATTTTGCAAACCCCTAAAAATCATATTGGTTGAATTTTTTGGCGTTTCCGGATTACATTCAAAGTCACTATCACTACTGTCGATTTTCGTCTCAAAGTCATTTGGCGACTCCTGTAAAGCTTGAGGTTCAGGTGTAGTCTTAGGGTTTACGACATGTATATGCGCCGTTCGTATGGAAGCATATTCCCATTTGGCTCAAATTTTTCGGTTAATGCCAGTTATGTTTACCAAATAAAAATAGCGGTCGTCATGGTGGTTCACGGATTCATTCCAAATCATAGCAGTTTTGTACCTGAAGCGATGCCAACAAACGTAGAGACTCAACGCGAGTGACTGGTTTACCCACTAAACACCTCCCCTGTCAACCTGAGAACCTATGTTATGGACCACGTGTCCCTATACTCACCCATCGCACATACGTAACGATCCTTTAAGTCTCCGCACTCACCTACAATGAAGTAATCGTGTACTACGAAAACATTATCTCAAGTCTCAACATAGTTGAAGATGATTGTTGTGGAGAAAGCAAAATAAATAAGACAGATTTCAATTACTATCTGGACCAAATTCACTTATCTAATATAAAATTAGATGATCTCAACATAGCGTCTCAAAAATTGGACGATTTAATGAGCAAGTTATTCATTTGCATTCCCAACCACATTTCTACAAATATGGAAGTTTTTACAAATGTCTAATAATAATAATATCAATTATCATTTTCGGATACATTCTCTATAAGATTTACCGTTGCATTAAACCAATACTCCCAAACTCGATGAGATTCGATCGCGGTTGTTGTTGTCGAGCAATTACAATCAATCAATACAATTCTCGAATTTACTCACCTAGAAATAACATAGGAATGGAACTCACCACAACTCCCGATAATGCACCTGCTATTCTATCTGAAAATTCTGACGGAAGATCTCCTTTGCGACTAACCAAAACAAAATCTAGACTTAGATCATCTATAGGTAGACCATGACGAAAATAAATTCGTCCTTTTTAAAAGGGAAGGTGTTATGGACCACGTGTCCCTATACTCACCCATCGCACACACCTAACGATCCTTTAAAACTCCGCACTCACCTACAATTGCTATTTCATCATACTTAATAATTATTACTGCCAAATGGTCTCATGTGTTATTGTCAGCAAATATTCATAAACTAGAAAACTGAATTCAACACCAATAATTAATAAACAATAATAAATCAATCAAATTTACAATTCTTGGAATCTTAATAAAATTAATAATAACTTTCAGAAATCTTGCAAAATACCATCCACCGGAAATGGCCCATCAAAGTCCAAAGAAATTCAATACGAACGTCTTTATTATTGCGACTTTTGCAAGTCGAACAAACACAATTCGCCGAATTGTAATATTAGCAAATATCGCGAAAGTTCTTTTATTCCCAAACGTAAATAATAAGACTTAATCAATTCCGCGACCAAATATCCAAACAAATCTTAAGAGTAATTAACGCGGTATCATATTCGCGAACTTAGTGATTTGTAAACAATAGATTGAAGGGACTGGAATTTGCATGCGAAGCCAAGCCATGAAATTGTAAACATTTAAACTATATAAAAGGGCTTTGCAAAATGTAATAGTAAGTCAGTAAGATAGTGACATTGAAATCAAAAAGTTCAAAGGATTATAAAGTTGTAAAGTTTAAAGGATTGTAAAGTTGTAAAAGTTCAATAGTATTATACAATAAGTGTTTCGAGCATTATCATAAGTGAAATAAAAAGGAACTAAAAATTATTGTATAGATTCTGTGTGCAAAAAGAGAAAACTGTGAAGAGATTGAATAAAAGTTATAACGTATTTAAAGTGCGTGTTTATATTTTTAAAAGAGCCCATAACACCTAGTCTGGAACCGTTTGACACATTACTTCAGGCCAGTTTTCGTTTCGCTAAGCCAAGAGGAGCCTTCAAGCTTGGGAATCGCTCCTCTAGTGGGAGAGGAGGGAAGAAGAGGAATTGCTAGACAAGCGATCCCCCCAGCGCCAACGTCCCGGGCTGTTGTGGGTCCCGTTGATATTTTAGGACTGCCCGAACATAATGCACCGCTTGGTTCCATTTGTCAACCGAAATAGTTTGGGCCATTCACGCACTCTTTTTTTGATATCAAATTATAATCAGATAACTTAATTATTTTTGAATTAGCAGCAAATAAACATGGTAAGACACGAAATTTTTAATGTAAGCCATAACTCGTAACCAAGAGCTGCTAAAAAAATAATGATGGTATATTTAGAATCAGCTACATCAAATTAGTGAATACCATGGGACATAAGTCATTCATCAGTCAAAAATTATAATTATGTTGGCCAGTGCAATTCTCTAAAATATTGCTTTTTACCTGCTTTTGAATTAGTATTAATCGAAAGCATTGGTGTCAAGATATAAATGTAAAGTTTTATTTTATCTATTTTACAGGTACTGAGCTAACGAATGAAAAACATGTTATTCAAAAGATATTAGAAAAGGTTTATTATTAAGAACGACAGATATATTCTCTGCGTTGAGTTGTGTGGTTTACATCAGCAATGGAACTACCCGCGTAGGATAAGACACGCTGAGCTCTTTATAGGCTAATGACTAAATATAATATCTTTCTACATTCTCCAAGCGAGCCAACATATTACTTGCATCAGGGAACTGGTTCAATCTTGGATGTCGTACTCAGCGATTGAAACACTAATACGAGTATATCTGAGCTTAGTGTTTCTCAGGCTCTTTCCTCTCCACATTTAAATGTAGCCTTTTTTTATAAAATTGGCTTAGTTTCAGGAAACTCATTAGGAATAGCATCCCTTTGACTCCAAAAAGCTCAGCTTTCAGAAAAAATAAAGTAATCGATATACACATATCTAAACTCAATGAAACATGTTGGAAAGCAGTCGAACAAAGCGCACTTGTGAAGGCAATTCGCTACAGAATTATAGAATCGGATGACAGATGTGTTGACAAGGAAATATTCTTTCAAGCGACAGTGGCAATGAACAAAAGATGCTAACATCATGCAAGGTGTTAATAGTTTAACGGTAGATATACGGCTGCAATAAGGAACTTGCGTAATGAAAATTGGGATTCAATGCTTGTTATGCTCGAATAAAATGCTCTAAATGTTTGAACTGTACCAAACTGTGCTGAACCAAATCCTCAAAGGCTCCTCTAATCGAGTAATAGTGTTTATGAATATTCTAATGAGGTAAAAGCTGAGCTCTTGGCTGATACGTTTCGTGCGCATCGCAAAACTAGCAAAGATATGCGTACAACTGACTCAGAGATGGCAGCTGCTAACAGCTTAAAATCTAATCTATTGACCTCTCTTTCCGTCTCTGAAATGATTAAGCCAGACAAACACATTGCATTGATAATAATCCAAATATCACCTTGGAAAACTGACTCACAGCAATATCCTGCTAAACCTTCAAATTTTCAATCCATGTCTCAACACTGCCAATTTTATCTCTCTTTCTGGAAACGTGTATAGATAGTTAGCGTGTGGAACAAAGATCACTTAACAAATTCTACAAATAAATTTTTTGAGAAAAGAAATACAAAAGATAAAATGGGTAACGTCATCTCGGATTCGAAGTTGAGATATACGTGGACGTGGATGAAAGACTGACAGACTGAGCAAATGGATGAATGAAGAAAGGAATGAATGTTTGATACTTGTATTATCAACTTTTATTCATTGATAACGCTGGCGACGTATCGTAAACGATACTTCTCCTAGTCGCACATCTGTCAACACATTCGGTGCATCATGAATTCTGTTTCTATTGTTTCCAATTAAAATATGCTGACGCGAGTTCGACACGTCGTCGTGTAGATATTGGATACGCGCGGATGCGTGCCATTAGTGGTCTTCGGGCACAACATAGTTACTCGTGTTTGCTTCGGCGACAAAGTTGCATGTCCCCACGATGTCGTCAGCACATGAATATGGATCATGCATGCAAACCGTTGTATGGCCCGAGGCACACAAGCATGTATGTTGGATAGATGGCTGATTCACAAGCTAAGCAAGAATCAACTGTTTTTAACAAGTTAAAGTAGTACGACAGTGCCTCTATGAGAGTTTATCTTACTTTCAATCCGACATTGAGAGTCAGTCACGATCATACAGTGGAATAAAGTGGTTGCATTGAATTTAACCCCACGTACAATTTAAGAAAGAAGCTGCAGCTCCAAAGCAAACTCGGGCAGCAGAACTCATCAGTGGTTACAAGGATGAACGCGAACGAAGTGAAGGATTTAATAGCGCCTTTAATGACGGCGTTGGAACACAATATGTTGAAAGTGGTGGATAACATGGTGTCAATGCAGTCACAGCCATTCATCGCTGCCTCACAAGCAGTAACAGTTCCACTTCCTTATATAACAGCATTCGAAGGGGATGACGAGGATCCTTCAAAGTTCGAAGAATGGGTATGTAGATTTCTTCCAGGAATTGGGGATACAAAAAAAGTAAAACTTATCATGATGAACTATTGCTGTCAGCATTTAGAGAGTACAGCAAATATTGCCTGCTGAAAAGGATTCTTCATTTGAGTCTATCAAACCACGAAGAAGAGACTCTGGAAGCTATTTCACAAGCAACGATCTATCTTCGCCGATGGATATGAATGATTGAAAATATCACGAGAAGACAGTAAGATTTCCAACATTATGCCAACCGAGTTTATGCAGCGATGAAGACCTACAAATACAGCAAACAAACCGAATAACAGGTTGCTTGCTTCGTCGCTCTGACGGGACTTCGATCAAGTTAGGATGAATGTTTGCGAGCCAGAACTATCTAGGTGTTAAAGATAGATACAGGTGCGATAATAATAGTTTGCCATGAGGCAGAAGGCGAAGTCATACGAACAACCGCCGCGATCAGTCAACAGTAGACGTACCCAATCAATAAACAGACGACGCATACAACGAAAGCATAGCCACCGCTTGGAGTCAGCCACAAATATAGAGTACGGGATTCGTAACCGGTCGCGAGAGCAGAAGCAATTAGCAACCTTCGCTTAAGTTGTGTAAAGTTGCGGTTTGGGGTGATAGTTTTTGTTTTTGCCCTTAACTTCATTCCAAAACACGTTCACGTTTATAAATTTTTTGGTTTGGAAGATTGTGTGTACAAATCGGCACTTTAGTTCTGTTTTCTTATTCAAAACTTATGAATTTTCCATCAGCTTTGAAATATGAGTTTTCTAATCTCTACATCTTCTGAAGAGAGGAAAGAAAAACCTCTCGGGAAACAAAGGGGAAGGAGAAGCAGAGGGAATCAGATAGTTTCGAGTGGTTCAAATGAAATGTGCCTAGATAGTGGCTATGAGGTAAATGTGATGAACGAAGAAAGCAACGCAGCGATTAGGAAACCTCATATATCATAGTTAAATTGAATGAAAGAACGAAAACCTTCGACGAACATTTGGCAAACTTTCTTGCAAAGGGTTAAACTGTCTTTGAATTTAACAAAGTCTGTAAGGAGGATATTTTTATCGCACTCCACTGAATTCAATCGGAATAAGACTAATGAAGAAATTTGAACTTTTTCCGAAAAATACACAAGTGATCCGAGTGAAATCTGTGGAGAACTACTAAAAGCTTTTCCAGCAGAACTTGAAACGGGATTGGGACTGCGAAAAAAACTAAAACAAAATTATTTCTGCAGGAAAACGCTTTAAAAGTGAATTCTTTTATGCGACGAGGAAGCGTGTTAACGAAGAACCAGAAAGACGTCTTTCGATAGGAGTAATAAAGTCTGTTGAATAAGTAGAATCAGCGGCTTCAATTGATGCAGTTGTAAAATCAAACGGGACATCCAGGTTACGTCAAGATTATTCGACGAAACTGAATGAAGTGCTAAAGTTGTTGGATGACTTTTTCGCGGAACTGAATGGAGATGTTGATTTTTTGGAAACTTTCTTGCTCGTACATTGATGGTATAATCGTTCTGAGCAAATCGATTGAAGAGCATCTCGTAGACATTTTCGATGTTTTTCGATGATTTTAAGAATATGGTTTCTGCATCTAGATTGAAAAGTGCGCATTCTTTCAAAGACCTATCAAATATCCGGGATACATTGTGGATAAAGATGGTCGTCGATTAGGCTACCGCAAAAATGCCAGCACTATATGACTTCACTACGCTTCATTCATCCTTGAGGATGGTCAATTATTATCAACCATTTTTGAGAAACTTTCAATTTATCGACAACCACTGCTCATACATTACGATCCATCATTAGAAATAATAGTTGCAGCGGATACTTCAAATGCTGGATTAGCATTAGTCATCCAACACCATTTTTCGGATGGAAAAATTCATTCGGTTGTACATGCATCGCGTTTCTAACGAAACTTCAGCCAGATAGAGGGAGAGGGTCTTACTCTAATACTCGAAATGATCTATGGACGATCATTCATTCCTCTAATGGATCAAAGCCAGTTGCTAACAATCTTTGGTAGCAAGAAGGGCATTGTATCGCATGAAACAAGTCAACTACAAAGGTGCGTCACTATGGTGATGGTTTGCGATTTCAAAATAGAGCACCAAAGGGCTACCCAATTTGGCCAAGCAAATGCTCTGTCTCGTCTAATTACTAGTCAACCAAACAGGTGAAGAAGACATCGTGATCGCGAATACTTAATTCGAATTCGATTTCGCATAATTACGCACCTTCCTTCCAGTCTCATTCGAACAATTAAAAAAGCACGTAGACAGAGACCAAATATTTTGATATCCGGTATCTGGATTTTCAAGAAAAAAAAACAGATCAAACAATTCAATTCTTCAAAGCATCCATTTCTAAACAGTGGTCTAATGCAGATTCTTTGAGACGTTCCGAGGTCATCCACGCATACGACGAATGAATGCTCTAGCACGTAGTTATACATACTGGCCGACTAGGAGATCGAGTCCCTGATGCAAAATTGTTCGGGTTGCGTGGTAGTGGCCAAACAACCAGTCACATCCGATATGTTTTCCTGGCCGAAACTAAATTACCCATGACAACGGATACATGTAAATTATGCTGGTCCATATGCAGAGAAAAATTGTTTGGTTATCGTGGACTCTTACTGAAAGTATCCTGAAATTTTTGCCATGGAGAAAAGTACATCGATACTAACCATCGAAACTTTGCGGAAAACTTTTATCCGACATGAGCTTTCAGAAGTACTTTTAATCGTAAACGGTATCCAGTTTACTTCATATCAATTCAAGCGATTCTGCAACGAAAATTGTATTAAATATATCTTCTCTCCACCATACCACCCGCAATCAAATGGTCAAATAGAGAGGTTAGTGGATACATTGAAGAGATCTTTAATCGAATTAGATTTTTAGAGCCACTCCCAATTCATCTCGTCCAAACTAGAAGTCACCGATATGTTTTATGGCCGGTAGATACGGACAACTTTCGGTCTAGTTTTGTCAGCTAATAAACCATCAATCCATGACGTAGAAATGCAACGACGATTTAGGAGGAAACACGGGGCGAGGAAGTGATCTTTTATGAAAAACGATTTAGTCTATGCTTGCCACCGGCATTCGCAGTATTGAAGGCCTGGACGCATTACCCGTAAAAAAGAAAATGTTGTCTACGAAGTCAAATTACCCAATGAAGATTCTGGTCGATATTATATAAACCAGCTTACCGGTGACACCACCCTCCAACGACATTTCGTGGAGATGGCCTATATGACACCGATGAGGCAAGAAAGCGAATCTCACCAAGGTGAAGCTAAAATTGGAGAATCTAACAGTAATGTAGAACCATCGCTTTTGACAACACGTCGAAGAAATCGAACACTGAAACCGATGCAGATTGATCCAAGATGCGCACGATATGATTCCTAACATCAAACCATTTTAATTTCAATAAGCATTTGTGTATGTATTTTGAGTTTCGTTAAGGAATCCGTAATTTGATTTAGTTTCAAATTCGAAATATGTAAAAATGTAGAAAAAAAAGGCATGTTTAAACCCCACATTCAATTTAAGAAAGGAGTTATAGCCCAAACCAAACTCGGACAGCAGAACCCAAAATCCTCCATGGGCAAATTGTTTGCAAAAACATTACTGAAGCGGCTCAATAAATTTATTGAAGCTGACAACATATTCCAAATTTCCAATTACGCTTCAGGCATGGGCATTCAACTAATCTAAAACTTTGTTGTGTCATACAAGTTGTAAAACAGGCACTAAGGTAAAAACTGTCAGGAGGGATTATTCCTTTGATATTGCAAAAGAGTTTGATGCTGTGTGGCCTGGTGGGCTTTTGTTCAAATTAATTGTCCTCAAACGCCCAGTCTGCCTTATTAATATCACTTCGTTTTTCTTGGAGGACAGGCGGTTTTCAGTGAAAATTAGATACTCTTTCGAAAAAGTCTAATATACCACCAGGAGCTCCTCGAGGTTCTTGTCTTAGTCCACTGTTCTTTAACATCTTTACTCACGAGATGCTTACACTCGCCAACTGTGAGTTAGCTGCGTTGGCGAATTACACCTGCTTATACGAGTTTTTTAGGGTCAATAGACCTCTCAGATATTTGTTAACAACAAAGTTGGAAAACACTTTGAACAGCGTATACCAAAATTTATATCGTTGGAAAATTAAAATCCATCTGTAATAAAACGAAACCCCTACATTTTACAAAGAAAGGGAAGCTATGCCTACCTTGTAATCGAAGATTAAATTTCTTGGGACAGGCAATTTCTTGGTCGAACGAAATGTCTTATTCAGGAATTCTTCTTGGCAAAACATTAATATTTAAAGACCACATTGAACACAATTGTACTAAGAATTCAAAAGCCCTGTATCCTCTTCTCAGTCTAAGACCAGTCCTGAGCACAGAAAATAACATTTTTCTGTTGAAAATGTTGATTCAGCTCATGTTGCTATATGGAGCTCCTGCATGGAACTCATGTGAAAACTAACTAAAAACAAAGCTTTAAGTCGTGCAAAATACATGTTTAAAACTTGCTCTTGATAAACCTTCTTATTTTTTAACTGAAACATTATATCAAATAGCCGGAATTCGCAAAATAATAGAGCTCGCACAAGAGCGAAGACAAATATTGATGACTAGATCAGCTATTTCATCCAACCCCCTAATTATATCCCTCTCAGGTAGCAATATTTTTTAGCCGTCACGCATTATTAGCCTAGTAAGTGTAGTTACACTAGAATATTTTGAACTGGCTGTTAAGGATAGAATAAGTTAGTTGTGAGTTAAAGTAAGGTTTTTTGATAAAAAAATTTTCCTTCGAACTTAGAAATTATTTTTTTAAAGAAAAATTAATAGCTAAGCTTGAATTTATAACTCGAGGATGAAATGAGTTATATTCAGAACCCCTATCTCAAGCTCTTATATTTCTATGGAAAAGAAATAAATATATTTCCTAATGGACAAGGAAGATATACCCTATAATATACAGAATAGGTACGTATACCTATAGAATAGACAGTAATAGAAGCTAAGCGTCGCATCTCGCCCAAAGTAACCATGCTGATTCGGATACTATCAATTGCTTGTTATGTTTTCGTTTAAAACATATTTTTGTATGCGACCATGCTACCTAGCCTATTTTATGTTTCGGGACCAATTTAATAAATTCGAACCATTCCTTCTTTGTATTCCATGGATTAGCCAACGGTTATGTTTTCAATATGCGTTTCAACAGTTGCGCCATTGGGTTCGAAACTCTCTTATCAAAAAACTTAGCACCCATCTGCTGAATAACATACATTTGTTTGAATTTTCCTTGAAAATCAACTTGCTCACACATATGCTCGAAGTTACATCAAAACAGACAAACTCTCAACCTCCTATTAACGTCACTGTTCAGACCTTTTCAGACAAACTTGTTTATAATTTTTACCAGACACAGAGCAAATAACTTTACACCGCTAAAATAAGCATATAAAGTAATTAATAAGGAAAGTAAAGTAAAAACGAGACAAATAAAGTACCAAGAGACGTGCTTGCCTGGTTAAGTGCAAATTTTCCGCATGTTTGACATAGTGGGAATACTTGAAAAAATACCATAACTTTCCACCGTATGAACATATCCCGTGTGTAAAAAATTGGAAGAAGGTTATAGAAAAAGTGTACAAAAAGTAAGCGTGTAAATTAATTATAATTGTGAAAGGATTTTTTTGAAGAGCTCGCCTGTGATGCGAAAGTATTTGTCTCTTAAAAAATGTCAGTCACAATTGCAAGGATGCAGATACTTAGGAAACAAGGGTCAAGTGGTGCTTTAACTTTTTGTAGATCCATGCAGCTGTCACTGTAAATGCTATGAAAAAATATTTTCTAACTTTTAAAGGAGGAAGGAACCATCTGTTTTTCTTACCTAGATATATTCTCACATAACTTTGGTATAAGATGATTTTTTACATATATATCATCCTACAACTTTGGAGCAAGGAGATTTTTCGTTACATTTTCATAGGTTCATTTACCAAGAAGTAAAAATAATCATAAACGACAAAGAAGGCTCTGTTTTTTAAATTTGATTGATCATTTAATACACTTCGACGGATGAAAACAGGGGAATGATTTTACAATCACCTTCAAAGACTTGAAACCATTGTCTAGTTATCATCAAAAGTAAATGTATTTTATTTCGAAACAAAAACAGTAATTAATACTTTTATTGAGAAACAACTAGAGGATGATGGCCTGCTCCGCTACCGATAAAAGAAATGAAAAAATTGTAGCTTGATCTGCTTCCTGAACTGACGTACAATGCCATCTAACCTGAGGTGCTAACTGTGACTCAGACCACTACGTGGTCAAATAAACCTTCTAATCGTTGTTTTTAAAGGGTTCATGAAAAAAAACTAGACCACTTTAAGGATGCAAAATTGGCTAGCATTAAATGGCGTCAGCATCAAGAGACTTCAAAGAGGGCCTAAAAAATTACCCGTGTTTGGCAGCACAATCAGTTAAAACTGGCAACGAATATTGAATTGAGGCTAGGTTCCACTAAAGTACGTAGCAGACATAAACAGATATTCTAATGATAGTTTTTAGCTTTTATTTCATATGTATACTTTCAAACTGAGAGGAATTGTAAGAGTAAGTTTGCCTGAAATGTGAGGTGCCACGAAATGTTCAGCAAATTTCTGTGATTTTGAAAGCTCACATGTTGAAGAAAGTAAAATTGGGCTAAAATGTGAAAACCATTTTGAAAGCGATACAATAAGCATTATTTTTGGCCCCGAGAAAGTTTTTTTGAGACCCACTTTTTTTGCTATATGCACCACAAACTTAAAACAAGGACATCTCGGCCTTACACATTTTACTTTTTAGACGTTGTTCAAGAAACTTCGCTTTCTAGAATCCTTAAACCTTTGTAACAATGCACATGATTTATTGCAGGGAAACTATTTTCTTATTCAGACTTGCTTGCACTAGAGCAAAAACATATCTAACAGATATACACATTTAAAAAGATATAGCTAAAAACTGAAAACAATCATTTTCATGCACCTGGATAGTTTAGTTAGCAACCTTGTTTTAGCTGCGTTGGAATGCAAACTGTATATAGATTATCAAAGTCAAGCAGTATATGCCGAGGGTAGTATTTGAACGGGGTTAACAAGGTATAGTTTCCAACATATATGTGTGCAGTTATGTGAGCTAATGTGTCTGCACTATCGCTTTTATCCGGGTAACACAGTGAACCCTCTTTTTTTGTAATATTATACGCTGGATGAGGTCAACATTCCATCATAATAATTTAGAGATTGCTTTCAAATATAAGGGTCTCTTTTGACTGATAATAACGTCTGTCTTAAAGACCAATGGATCTAAAATTTGACGACTTTTGACTGTATATTGGAAACTACTTTCTTGCATGAAAAGTAAAAAATGTCAACGAAAATAAAAGCCTGTTACGATGTAATAAGGCCAGACTATTTTCAAAGAAGTCCATAACCCCTCATCCTGCTTCAGAACACCAGAGCTAATAAGTACTCCTGAAGACGTTGATCGCTTGAACTTGGCAAGAAAAGAATAAAATGTCGTACATTGGCGATATTCCGCCAGAGCTCATGTAGTATGTTGGCATCAGTATTCAGAAAATGATAACCAAAGACACAGGAATTAAGATGTAAACTTCATCTAAGTTGAACCAATCTATTGTATCACGGATCCACAAATAAGAGGATAAGGTAAAATTAAACGTTTATAAATGAACAACACAACTGGAAGAATAATGACGGATCAACTTTTGGCCGTGGAGAGGTGCAGAGGCTTCAAAATAAAACCCGTCAAATAATAACGGGCCTTAAACTAACAAACAATATTTCCTATCGATACATACTATGCCAATCATGTTTCATTTCAGTCTACTAGCTAAGTTAGTTCGTCTAATCAGTGTGTTAAACTTACATGGTTCCATTTGACTCTAGCTGCTGCTAGGATTCATACAGATCAACTGATGGTAATGCCTTTCTTTGCTTTTAGATATCTTCATTTGCTGACTAGAGACGTGGTTTCTAGTAAAGTGCGTTTATTTCTTTTGTCAGATTTAAGAATAATTGGCCAGATGGAGTGACAACTTTTCTATGAAAATTTCTCTTAAACATGAGAAATCTTCAACTTAAACATCTGCTATGCCCAACACAGTTTACAGTGATGTCATTGCTAAGCTTAAATTTTTCTGACTTATGGCCAATGCAGGAGTACCTCATCTAACGAGAAGGCGACATTTATTGAGGTCTATAGAGTCGGCGCAACTATCGGGATTACAAATATGGAGCGACGCTTTCTACAAGGAACTGTACCGAAAACGCTTGTTACAGGTATAGGAAAAGGAGCAATGAGGACTGCATCTTCTTATCTGGCAGTCTCTGATTCAGTGGTGAGAGTTATTGCACGCGTGATGCCTGTTGCCCTCCTTGTTAGAGAGCGCCGCACTATTTACCAGCGTCAAAACGAGGACGCAAGGGAGACGGTTGGCGTGAGGAGAGACAGCTTTCACAAAAGGATTTGCAGCAGTCTTGGGTGAATTGATCGAAGTAAAGGTGGACTGCGCATCTCGACTCCGGATGTGAGACCGTAGCTAAATCCAACGAATAGTGAGACTGACTTCAATATGACCCAGCTTTTGAGCCGACATGGGTATTTTCAGTCTTACCTGCGCAATATTGATAAGTCACGGTCCCCCGATTGTCGGTATAGCCCAGAAGAGGAAGACGATACCTGCCTCACATTTTGCGTGCAAAAAGTGCGACATGCCATTTTTTGGGTAGAGCCATTATCCCGTCTGTGTAGAACTTCTGTGGCTTATCGGCAAAAAATTGGCCAAGTGATTTCCACAGTCCCTTTTTGAAGTGAATTTCTTTTTATTAAGGAAGTTTTGCAGAGACTGAAATAAATGGTACTCTGATTGTGCAAGGTCTGGTCTATACAGTGGTTGCATCAAAACTTCCCATCCAAGCTTTGTCAATTTTTTCCGATTCATCAAAGATGTGTGTGGTCTGGCATTGTCATGATGGAAGACAACGCCCTTTCTATTGGTCAATTCGAGCCGGTTTTTTTGCATTGCTTATTGCAATCTGGTTAATTGCTGACAGTACAGAGCCGAATTGAGTGATTGGCCAGGTTCTAGCACCTCATGATGAACAATTCCGTTCCAATCCCACCATACACACAGCCTAACCTTATTTGGTGTCAATCCTGGCTTTGAAGTCGTTTGTGAAGATTCAGCTTTTTTCATCACGATGTTTTTCGTACGACATTCTCGTGTCTTACCCATTTTTTATCGCCCGTAATGATTTGCTTCAAAAATGGCTCGATTCCGTTGCGTTTTATTAGCATTTGGTAAATGGAAATTCGACTGATCAAATTTTTTTGTGTTAATTCATGCGGCCTTACGCAAATGGTTCAAAAGTGTTCGATGATGGATATTCAGTTCCTTAGCAATGTCGTGGCTGCTTATGTGTCAGTCTACTTCAATCTTTTGTAAGATTTCATCGACTTTTCAGTGATTGGTCGAGCTGAGCGAGGTACATCTTTGACATCAAAAAGCGAGCGAACCACCTCTTGGCTGTGGCTTTTTATAAAATATCTTGACCGTAGACACCACAAATTTTTTCACGAGCCCGCTATGCATTCTCACCTTAATCGTAGTGATAATGTAAAATATAACGAATTCTTTTCAGAAATTTCACTCATATTTAAATGAATACAACTTTTGATATGAATGACGAAATAAAAACTGTCCAGATGAAAATTGTAGACTTGAATGTCACCTTTCAAACGCATGTCTGTTTGCCTCAATCTGATTAGTATTGTCCGATATATGACAACGAACACCATCTAGTGACAAGAAAGGCTCAATACTTTTTAGACTATCCAATATTTTGTTACATGTGCAATTGTTTTCGCAACTATTAAGAACATCATGATCAATAAATGAATGTACTCGAAAGCACAAGAACCCATCAAGCATGATCAATATCTGAAAGTGACGCCACTGCGGCCATTCAGAATTGCTCGAATATTCCAGGTAGTTTTCGTCAGAACATTTGCCAATGTTCGAGAAATGGATTGAATGACTACAGGCCCTATATAAAGCCGATCTGAATGAATGGGGGAGATAGTAAAACCACAATAGTAAAAACTGCGATAGTGTGGAGTGCGAATTAAAAGCGATATTGATTGTTTGTGAAGAAGTTGTAATAGAAATTTATAGACAAGTGAAAGTTAGATTAAAATGCGATTTGTGAAATAGTGAAATTAACGATTGTGCATTCTTTGCGAATAAATTCTTTTAACTTAATTTAAAAGACAGTGCGTTTTCACTTTCCCGGAACATTAAAATCATCGGCCGCGGACCGGAACACGACCATATAATGACAAAACCCTGCTTGTGGATAAAGAAGGAAGTTTTTATCTTTCTATACGATATAATCCGTAGCAAACATTTTTAATGTGTATTTTAACATCTAATTTTGAGTTGATATTGTTTGCGAATTATTTTACACGTTCGAACTCAAAATTATTATTATACTTGTTAGGCGAAATATAAATGGCAAAAAAAATTATAAACTCTAAATCGAATCCTTATCATAGAGCACGTTTATTGGTATTCTCAGCTTACTTGGTGCCAGGTACTCACCAAAACCAATACAAATAATTGTTAGATGCTCAAAGACAAAAGAACCACACTCTGATGGTGTAGTATTCTCTCAATGTAGAACTTCGCTCGTAACTCGAAACACTTTGCAGGCTTGAATTCAACAGAATTATCCATTTTCGGTTCCTCCCAAAGGAAATACAAGGACGTATAAACAACAAATACAATAAGACTAGGATAACATAACATTCTAAGCAGATATTTCTGTGATCCCAAATGACTGGCGTATTCTGTTTGCGAAATGCATTTTAATGTTGTCTCAATTTTAATGTGACTCGAGGATTTCTCCTACGTTTAATAGCTTTCAAGCTTTCAACCTAAAAGCCTGTATGAAAACTTTTGCATTTCTCATGGATTTCCTTTTAATTCCAAAGGGAAAACTAAGCCTAAAGACTATGAATGTGAGAGAGCTAGGGTCGTTAAATTCGGTAATAAAAACCTTTTTTGTGACCATGCACTTAAGTAATTGAGGCAATGACTTCATTGTCGCGCGAAACCATTACCATCGCAACCACCAAACTCCACCACCTTTTGTAGCACGTTTCGTCGTGATCTTGTAAATGTTGCGGAACCAATACGGAAGAAGTCGATAGAGGTGAACAATAGTATTTATTTTATTGTATTTTACAACGTTCTAGACGACGACGACGTTACTTTACGTTTTACCTTAGAGGGTCTGGATCTGATACAAGACTTTGTCGTTGACTGATAACCCCTTACTGGAGTATCGCGACTCCGACTGCGACAACAATAACTTCGACAACGACAGGAGTCATAAAAGTTGTTTCGATTTAGATTTTATAGCGCAGAAACGTCGACTTTTGTTACGGTTTTGCGATTTTAATAGATTTACGAATCGTGATTGGAATGAAATACGAAATAAGGAAAAGTTAACGTACGGTATGGTGAATTGGTTTTTGAGGTCAATGTGATTAAGCTGTATTTTAGATGTGTAATTTGGAAGTAGAGTAGATTTTATTCAAAATGTGACAGGAATTGAAGAAGTCATTTCCATGCAAATAATCTCAAATTCCCTGTATATGAAGGATATTTAGGCTCTTCAATTATTTTTAAATTCCAGCAAAGCCTTTAATCTACATGGTTAACCCTTTTCAATACTAAACAAGTATCATAGCCATATCAATAACAAAACACACCTAATCATCACAATTGTAACATGAGACATACGAGTATGTACATTTTTCGGGGGCGTAAGCTCATTTAAATCCCTTCATACCTGAATTCATTAATACTGGTATGTGCTCGGTGAACTTGAAACTCTCTAACCGTGGTATCAAATTTCAAGTTCATCTACCGACCTGTTGTATATATGTGTAGTATGTACGAGTATTTGTCGTCAAATAGAAGTAATACCATCTGACAATTTAATCCGACATATCGTATTAAATGGAAAAAGATGGTTTTGTTTTCGTCTTCAAAAGAAAAACAAAACCTTGAACAAAAAGCTTGGTGGTAATGTCGTCCAATCTTTTGAATTCGCTAAGGTTCGTTAAGCGTTAAAGATGTACAGTTAAGTTATATGATACGTTCTTCGAATCTTTTAAGTATTATCTAAATGTTTGTATCATTTGTATAGGATGTGTGGTTTTGATACGCACAAAACGGATATGGCACATTTAATGGTAAAATTATTTTTATTCAGAAGCCAATATCACGTATGCTAGTCTACACATATACATACGTACATATTTTAATGGTAAATATTTTTTTATGGCTTAAAAAATTTGGAAACATGTGCAAATGATAGTTTGATGAACTATGGGACTTTTAAACTAAAATCCCGAAAGCTTCCAATTGATTATTCACAAGCTAAAGGAATTTTTCTTTTTAAGCTAGTAATAATCGGTATCCTAATTTTAAAACCTTTTTGGGAAGATAAATTTAGATTAGAATTATTAACACTACTGATCAAAACTCACACGTTGGATAAGAATTGCTCATGATGAGCGGTCGACTTCTGTTTCAATGCAAGACGTTGTCGAAATTGACCCCAATTTGAATTAATACCTGAGTTTACCCCAGTTTTATTTCAATGGAAAATTTTAAGATAGTGTTGCGAACGCGATCGTTGCATTTAGGATATCATTACTTTATAGGTTATATTTTGAGATACAGTATTCATGGATAAATATCTAATCAACAAAAAGATACCTTTGTATGATACAACGTAAAATAATCACATTTAAAGATAACCTTTTACCGCCAAATGTTGCGAAGGTAATAGAAATCCTTATCTAAAAAAGGGATACAGGAAAAACAATCGAGCTTTGGGTTTGTTTTTTTTTAATTTTAAGTGATAATTATATGTGGAAAGGAACAAAAAAAAAACATTTTATAAACGTGAGCGCAGCTATTTGAACGAAATAAATATATTTAAAAAAGAAGTCGACAAAAAATGCTGAATGAGCCTGCTCTCGTCATAGTCCTTAAGGCCCTTGAACTAGGGAGCTCCTAGACCGCATAGGGCATTACCGGAGGAGCTGATAAAAGACCGAAGAGGAGAAGGCTAAAGAAGCGCTGAGGGCTACGCCTAAAGGGCACGGGTAGATAGCTCCTCCATCAAACATCGATAAAAGAATGGCGTCTAGCCCAACCCAAGGAGATCGGGACGAAAAAAGGAAGGAAGGGGCATTTGATGGGCACTTTGTGAAGGATTTTCTTTGCGGCCTTCTTCGCTCCTTTTGTCAGCACTGTCTGGAACCCTTGATCTAGCGTTCCAGACAGTGCTTACATAAGGAGCGAAGAAAGCCACAAAGAAACTCCTTCAAAAAGTACCAGAAAATAAAGTTTGCACGGACGCCCAACAAGAAAAGGAACCTGAGACAAAACAGGAGGGAGAAAAAAGCCCCGATTAAGACCCCGGCAGCAGGCACTGTTCGTGAAACCCCAAGATAGCCGATCTTATACAGAAGTGCTGCGAGATATCAGGAAAAATGTAAGGCCCGAAGCAGTACGACCAATTTGGTCGGGTAACATACTGGTCGAGTTCCGAACAGAGGCTGATAATAAAGAAGAATTTTTCGACGCAGTAAAGAAAGTTCTCGGCAAAACCGCAACTACAACCTCGCTCGAGCCGATGGCAACGATCGAAATAAGAGACATTAACTACGCCACAGAGCTGGCCGAGGTAGAAGAGGCCATCAAAAGGAAGCTTACTAGCGTGGGCAAGATCAAACTGAGGCTGACACCAGGAAACCATAGGGGATAACGTATGGCCATCATTGACCTGACCGATAAGGATGCCGTACAATTTCTGAATAGGGGCAAAGTAAGAATACGGTGGGTTATCTGCAGGATACGGCGAAGAGCAGCGCCTTGTGAATGTTTCAAATGGCTATGGCCATAACGTACAAGTATGCAAAGGACTCAATAGGAAATCGGACATGAAAGAAAAGAGTGCACAAAGGACGCACACTCTATTTTTTGCAACGATGCTGGTCCAAGACCGGATTTTAGGCGTGTTATGCGATTAGGGAAATATCTGGTTCTCCAGGAAGCTCTAGCCAAGGCAAAATCGGAACTTCGATAACTCCCATCCTGCAGCTAAGCCTACTCCGCAGTTCAACCGCCGAAAATCTGGTTTAGCACCTTGCGAGCGACATGAAAGCCGGCTTTTGCTGCTGAGTGAGCAACACCATGATAAAAGTTCTGCATCATCCTGATGAATCTGGTACTGCCGTAATCTGAGTTCCGTACAATGATTTCCAAGCAGAGAGTTGTGGACGGGAGATGGTTTCGTGTCGATTCGGTGCTCAGGGGGCCACTTTCTTTAGTGTGTACCTAACGCAGCATGAATAGATATCATCTTTCCAAGCCAATCTAAATGATTTGGAAGGCGCTGTCTCGAACTCAGATGGCAACGGGCCCGTTGGGGCATGCCTCAAACAGATCCGCTGGGAAAATGAATCCTTAAAAATGGCGGCCAGGGCAGCGCTCGTCGAACCATACACAGGAAATACGCCCACTTTCTGCCATATTGGCTGTGAAGGAACGATACTGGAGGTAACACTTACCTCGGAGTCCTTAGCACGGAGGATATACAATAGGATAGTACTAGAGGATTACTCAGCCAGTGATCATCATTGCATTCTGCTTGACGTCTCCCGACGTCTATGCTTTAGATTTTCTGCAATAGAGTGGAACATCGGAAGGATGGCCTTCGAGAAGTTCGTCGAGGTGCTCACAGCAGGTGCTCCGCTGTAGGGAGATTCGCAGGGAACGGAAGAACTGGCAGCTCAAGACGTAGCAAATTCAACTACGATCATCATCACGACTGCTTGCAGCGGTTCTATGCCCCGTCGTGAACCCCGGCACGACAAGGGCCCAGTGTAATGGTGGTCGACTAAAATCACTAAAAAGCGAAGGGAGTGTCACAAGCTTTGGTGTGAGGCTTAATGGGCACGGAACTGTGACGAGGTATACAACCGGGTAGCAGCATATGAGCCGGCCAGGAAATGCTTTCGAAAATTGATTTACAACAGCAACGCTCGCTGCTGGCTAGATCTGGTGAACAATATGAAACCTTACATACATGAGACGGGAAAGATGGATGAAATAGTGCGGCACTCTCCCCTGCCCATCCTTTCCATGGTGACTCTGTCTAAGGTGAAAAAGTAATCGAGTGTCCACTCTTCATACAGCTGGAGCTGGAAGAAGCAACATTTTCACTGAAAGCGGGGAAGGCTCCAGGTCCAGATAGTGTTCCCTGAGGTATTGTAACTTATCTATCACCATTGTCCTGACTTGCTGCTCAACACATTCAACGCTTGCCTACGGGAAGGGGATTTGCCGATGCGATGGAAGGCGGCGAGGCACGTGCTGATTAGCAAGGAGAAGGTAAATCCCGGATCGCCATCTGCATACCGCCTGTTACGCATGCTAGACACTGCTGGGAATGTGCTAGAGAAACTCATCAAGGGAGGACTCACTGATGCGATTCGTACTGCTGGGGAACTATCTCTTCGGCAGCACGGCTATAGAGCAGGACGCTCCATCATTGATACGGTTGCAGAGGTGGTGAGCGCAGTCCGAATGGCAGTGGCATATAGCCGCACCAAGCAATCGTCCTGTTGGTGACAATCGACGTTAGGTACTCTTTGGATACGCTGAAAACCATTTTTAAGTTCCAGAATATCTAATGCGGCTTTTAAGGGACTACCTGAAGGACCTAGCCTGTTTTACGATACGACACAGGCCCAACGAAGGATGGAAGTTACATAGGGTTTTCCCCATGGATCTAACATCGGCGCAGACCTGTGGAATGAGCCTAACGACGGGCTACTGAGACTGGAAATGCCAGATGAGCTGCGATTGACTGGCTATGCGGATGATGTTACGGTTGCGGCTAGACGCACTGTTGCTAATGCCCCAAGTGAGGTACTGGATGACTACTCGAGGGTTCAGTTTAGCACTGGAGAAAATCGAAGTGGTCATCTTGACAAAAAAGAGAATACCTAGAGTAAGGATGATCGGTATTCGAGACATATTAATCGAATTGAAGCTATCGGTGAAGTACCTGGGGCTACTGATCAACTCGAAAGTGAGTTTCTCTTAGCAAATCAGGGCAACGGCTGAGAAAGCTGGCTCTGAGTCGACTTATGGCCAACGTAGGGGGACCCAGCCCACCAAAAAGACGCATCTTGGTGACTGTTGTAGGCTCAGCGCTACTTGACGGAGCAGAGGTATGGGGCAATGCTCTCACCAAGGAGGTATACCGAAAACGCTTGGCACAGGTACAGAGAAGAGGAGCACCGACGATTGCATCTTCGTATCCGACAGTCTCTGATTGGGCGGTGACAGTTATAGCAGGCGTGATACCTGTTGCACTTCTTGCTAGAGAGCGCCGCGCTATTTACTTGCGTCGAAACGAGGATGAGAGGGAGATGGTTGTCCGTGCGGAGAGACAGCGCTCACTCAACGATTGGCAGCAGTCTTGGGTGAATTGCACGAAGGGAAGGTAGACTGCGTGCATCAGCCTGGATGTGACACCGTGGCTAAGTTGAAGGCATGGTGAGACTGACTTCTATCTGACCCAGCTTTTGAGCGGGCATGGGTGTTTTCAGTCTCACCTGCACAAGATTGGTAAGTCACGGTCGGCGGATTGTCAGTTTTATGTAGGAGAGGAAGACAGTGTTTGCCACACATTTTTTGCGTGTAAAAAATTGGACAAGCTTTACAGGGAGACGGGAGAGCTCACCCCGGATAATATAGTTGCGGTGATGCTTGAATCGGTTGACAAATGGAACCAGGTGGCACGTTATGTTCGGGCAGTTATAGAAGATAAAAGGGACTCACAGTAGCCGGGGACGTAGAGACTGAGGAATCACTTGTTTTTCAATTCCTCTTTTCTTCTTCCCTCTCGCTAGAAGAGGGATCCCCCAGCTTGAAGGCACCTCGCGGCGTAACAAAATGAGACCAAACCCGAAGTAATGTGGTTCCAGGCTGGGTTCTCGGGTCGACAGGGGAGCTGTTTAGTGGGTACTCCACTCACTTGCAAGCATGGGAGTTTCACTCTCTGTGCGTAAATAGCATTCACCTCCCAAACACAAAAAAAAGACCTTTTTCTTGAGATGTCCTCTGAGCTTACAATGCTCCTTGAAAAATGATGTAAGGATCTTAAATTTATACTTTCCTAGTCCTCGTATCAAATACGGTTTAAATCGCTTCTCATCATATGATTTAAGGAACACCTTAGATATTGTGAGCCGTGGATAACTTTTCTAGAGTTTATCGCATTTCCTAGATTCTAATTTCTGTATGTGACGCTAAACAACGACTGCACTGAAGGGTTCAGGACCGACGAATGCCGCATTTGGTTCTTCCCTGGCTAAGGGGTCTGCTTGTTTGTTATCTATCACTTCTGGATGCCCTGACATCCAGTACAGAGTAATCTTGATATTCTCACCCCGTTGATTGAGTTTTGTAGAACATTCTTGAACCATTATTGATGTTATTGTTGATGATTCTAGGTCATTCAAAGCCGCTTGACTATCGGACATGTTGGCGATCGTTTTTTTCTTGTATCCCTTGTTTATAAATCGTTGCGCACTTACTGCAATTGCGTAGAATTTTGCCAAGAAGATGCGGTTTATAATTTTTAGTGCTAGGCTCAAACACCCCAATTTCTAATCTCTGTAGTTCCAGACCCATCTTTGTAACATTTGGGGCGTGTACTGGATTCAGAGCTCTAATCCTTTGTACTAAGCTGAGTGTAGTACAAAAGTTTTTGTCGAAGCTGAACTGTGTTATCATACCGTCATACAGAGCGCTGATCCCTGAGAACAATTTGGCTAATTTGACTTGGTTCTTGTGCCCAATTCTAAAGCAAGTTACCCTTTATTGATAGAATATCTAGATCAATGTTGATCTGGATTTCTGTTCTATCTCAAGATGAAGGAGTGATCACTTTAGTATGTTTTCGAGTTCCCCTGGACACCTAGTGCATTTAGTTACATTGATACCTTACCCTCCTGATCAAATCTGTAGTGTGATGTAGATAATTTGGTGTTGTTAATTGTTTGCGATGAAAAAGACATAATAAAAAGATACTGGTCGCCATCTTACAAAGTCGTAATTCCACTTCAGAATTAAAAAAATGTAGCAAAAAAAGTTCAAAAACCACTAAAGGTTAAATAATATAAAATTAAATTAAAGCCAAAATTTTGTTTAACAATAAACTTTTATTCAACAAACTGAACTTTAAAATATAAATTATTTTTTATTATGTATAAAATCAGAGAAGCCTCTTCCCCTGTAATTTTTCGTATACGCGTACGTATGTAGGTAGTGAGTTCTATGGGCATGCTTTGTGTAGATATGCAGATTATTTCAAAGCTTTGAAAATAAATAAATTTTAAAAGGTTAACGTGCTATTCGTTGATATTGAAGTTTTAGTAATCTTTATAATAGACGGTACTATAAGCTTTTAAAATGTATATGCTCGTATATTTGATATTTTGATAGGTCCTACATGCATATATATAGGTATGCCCTTAAACTTACTACCAACGTATTCTTATACGATGAATTACCGAGGAAGAAGCTAATCTGATCCTAGGAATTTTGAAAAATTTTATGAACATTTATTTTTACTTTTTTATTCAGTTTTTTAGATAGAAGCTTGTCATAAAATTTTTTTTTTTTAGTTTCTTTATAAATTACAAAGTATCGAAATTATAGTTCTTTCAGTTTTACTTTTATGAGAGGCCAAGTAGTGACACTACATTTTTTACAATAAAAATTAATTTTATTTATAAATTATCAAGTATCAAAATTATAGTTCTTCCATTTTTTCTTTATTGGGAATTTCGAAGAGGACCAGCAGAGACAATCGATTTTTTTATAAGAGCTTGATGCGACAAATACCTAACTGGTTCAGAGACTTGTAAATACTGGCTATTTTTGGTAATCTGCATGTAACTGAGAAAGCAATTACTATAAGGGTTAACTTTTTTGGTACACATGAGCATTCCTATAAAAAAAATTAGATCCAAGATTTTTTTAGAGAAATTGAACACTGAAATAATGAGGTTTCGATTCAACCTCTCGTTTCCAGAGTAATTATTTTGTACAGCAATAAAAAGAGCCAAAGCCTTGCTAATATTTTGGCTAATATTGCTAGTATATTGGCTACTAGTGACATATTGTCAAAAAATATTAAGAAAAGTTTTTTTAATAAGCAGTAACCTACCCTAACTTCTGAGATACCCAACCAACTCTAAACTGGTTTCAAACATAAACTAGAAAATGGGGTTCAAGGGATCCGTATTGATTTCGGATGTTCTCCATCTCATTAAGAAAAAAATATTGCAGAAGAAAGTTCTCAATTCTTGCCGTTGTGAGAAAAATTGCTTGGTGAGCAAGGACTATGGATTTTGACAACAAGCTATGCTTGACGACATCTGAGTTAAGATGAACTAAATCAACCATAAGCGACCATATGTTGAAAATAATTAAATTTTTATAAACTAAGGATGCTGTTGCTCAGAAACTTCGAAGATGTCGTCTGAGATCAAATTTATTGGATCCATTTTTCAAATGTAAGAGCTTTTTCACATTCTATAAAAATCGGTATCAAACCAGCCAAGCTAGAATTGTGACCAAATAGATATAGAAGTATGCAAGAGAAGAAAACGAACTAGTCCCACCGACTTAAGGTTGGATTTAAATGCGAAAAAATTTTATAAAGAAGTGGTCGGTTTTTTCTAGTGGGTAATCAACAAACGTCTTAAAACACAAAATCCATTCAACACAGTACCAGTACGTCTTGTTCTTGTTTTTTTTATTGAACTATTTATATAGTAAACTTTAGCAAGGGAATTATACTGCCTTAGTATGTTAGCAAGCCTGTAATCAATAATCAAAAACTGTGCTTCGAAAATAGCGCTCAGCCACTACAATTGGTGACTCTGATGTGAGTGCTGGATAGTCCAAAACATTGTTTATTTAATCTTGGCAAACAAGCTCACATATACAGATGCGTGAAGCATTGTTTTCAATAATGATATATTTCATACGTTGTCTCATTCAAAGAACCAGATTTCTGCTCCACATGACATGAATTGTGGCTCATTAGCTCGTTTCTTTATACATACTCGTTTGGTGAGTGGTATGAAATTCAAATAGTCACTAAATTGGATGAAGAACCACCAACCAGGCCAACAAATATCACAGATAATATTGCTAAAACAGACAAAAGGACATCTATAAAGTAAGATTGTGCATGTTCTAAGATTGAAGAGAATTGAGAATTATTGCTAGGCTTCCAAATAGAGTCTGAAAGCTAAGACGGCTTCCGCACGTGAGACAAACTCAAAATTCGTTTGCATTGGCAGAATTTAGGCGAATGTTTTGTGTTTGCATCATTTGAATCCCAGGAGTGTCTTTTTCGATAAAGTCTCCGACTTTATGTTTCCAAGAGCCGAGGATGCTGGTATATATCTAGCAACTCCCTCTTCAGCAAACAATGACCTTTAATACTATCTTGTCAGTTTTCAATAACAGAATCATATTATTAGTCTGCATATATCACAATCTTGGCTGATGGAAAAGTACAGCGGCGCTACGTTATTATGATTAAAATTGAATTGGTAGAAGATAAATCTCAGAGATCAACTCCGAATAAAGTTGCCGTAACTATAGCAGAACTTTGACACTTCATCATATTGTCACCTATCAAATGGACCCGGAGGAAGCCTTTTATATCTTGTTAGGGAGACAGCTCCTACTTTGTAGTTATTTGTAGAATAAAAACAAGTTGGGTAGAGAGAAGACCTACATATGTCATGCTATGGTTGTGAAACATTGGCCCTGACCCAAGCATCCGAAAACACATTGAACACCTTTGAGCGACGGGTCCTGAGGCGGATAATAGGAACAAAACTAGACGGGGACCAATGGCGAATTCGATACAATCATGAGCTGTATGCAATTTTTGACGAGCCGGAGGTCTCGACGATTGTAAGAGTGCGGAAGCTGCAATGGGCTGGCCATGTGAATCGCATAAATGAACAATGGATACCCTAAAAGATATTCTTGGGGAAACTGAATGGCGGAGACCAGTCGTCAAACCGAGGAAACGCTGGTCTGACTCGGTCGACGAGGACAGATCATCGCTGCTCGGATTTCGAAAATGGAGGACGCGGTCAATGGACCGAGACAGTTGGAGGCGATTGTTGTGGGAAGCAATGGTCGGAAAGGGGCTGTAGTGCAACGAAGAAGCAACCTACAATACGCTAGCATCAACAATGAATAAGCTCAACAAACACTTCAATGAGATGCACTCGAAGATATTTGAAAGAAAAGCAATCGTTAGTCTATTTTTACCGGTTGCAATTTAATGAAAATCAATCACATCATAAATGCTCAAAATAGTTAGTTTTAGGAAGATCAAATCAAAACTGTAGTATCTAATTCGATGGAAAGTCTATAGAATAGCAACACCGTCTATTGTTGTTGTAATTAGATAAAATTCACATGGCTATAACTTCCGTAAATCTGATTCAATTTTTTAACCTTACAGATTAAAAGGGTCTATAAGACTACCTCAATATCTACTCATTGAATTTAAGGGTACCCATACGATATTATGGGAAATTGTGAAATTTGGAAATCATACTAGTATTGAAGAAGTCGAACGAATTTTGATTTTCACGGTTTCTGTTGTCGTTGAACTCATAAAGACCTACCTTCACAATATTATTCAGATTTGTCAGATCAAAGATTCCCATTCGCGAGGGGGGAGGAGGAGAACAGATTTTCGTAAGGGTGTCCTCTCTTGCATCCGATGAAGCTGGCAACACTATTTAAAGACCTATTTTGGAAAGCTTTTATCAGGATCTTTAATTCGTAAAAAAAATTTACAGACTACTTTCCGGTATGGGATTTTTTGAAAAAAAGCCTAACTTTGAAGAGGTTTCCTAGCTGCTATAGTTTTGGAGGAAAACTGCTGTGATACTGAGACGGATGGATGGGTAGGCAAAGCCGATTTCAGTAGGTTTTTGTAAGTAGCCTAAAGTGCTAACAAGGAAATGACTTCTAACAGACACCGTACATGCATCAAGGATAAATTCTCGAAAAATTCGTTTTTGTGAGTGCTCGCCCATATACCTGGAGCATATTTGGCTGCTAGTACAAATCTTCATTTTTTTCTTAAAAATGAAAACTAGTATAATATTTTGCTGAACAAACTTAAGCTTTACTGATTTGATTTTAGCGCTTTTTTTCCAATGTTGTCTGTCAGTTGCCTCATAAAGATCTTGTTTTTAGGATTCCGTACAATTAAATGCAAAAATGGAGCCCTTATAAGATCACATGTGTCTCCGTCTCTTACCGAGCCTGCTTTACCAATTAAGCTCAAATTTGGTACACAAACGCAAGCGTTAGTTAAATAAAAGAGATGGTCACATTTTGGGGAGGGAAGGAGGTTTGAATAAAAATGTTTGCAAAGTGTCCCGTCTGACATATCAAATGAAAGGTATCGGTAGATATTACTTATTCAACAATTCCTCCCTAAAATCTGGTACTAGACACACTTCTCTTACTACAAAAAATTCCGTTGGATTTAAAATACTTCTAAATTAGAAATTGACCATATAGAACCCTCTCAACGAGGGTTTGACTCGTGCTTGTGCGAATTTTTTATGTTTATAGCCTACGTATTCCTCAAGGTTCCATTGATGGACCACTGTTGCTTGCGAATGATTTCAAAGTCTTAGAGTATACAATGATTTTGGAATTTTTTTGCTTACAGTATCTACATACGCAGTGACTACAGCCTCTCTTCAGTCTTGAACTCTTGCAGAGTTTGACTTTGTTAGCTTAGTCTGTCAACCATGTTTTTCAATTGTGGAGCCTCAGCGAGGGTGAGCCGTAATTAAAATCTATCTTAGGGATGATTGACCATGATTGGCCGGTATACTTGATTTAATGGTTCAGATTCAATCAAATGAAAATCATAGTCTTAAGGTAGTCAGAAATAATGTGTCATTTATAGCTTAATAAAATTTAATCGTAGGATTTATTTTAGGCATGATTATTTTGCTGTCTACTAGCTCAAGAAGAACGGGTTTCAAAAAGATGATTGGTGAACATTCTTAAGTGTTGCTTTTAAGTATTGACGGGAAAACAAGTTATTGCATAACTGAAAAAAGAACCGCTTGTCTCTACATAGCTTTCTAAGATCTAGTACCAACATTACTTTACTCATTGCAATGTAGTAAAGGATTGGAGTCCAATAACAAAGTTTGTTCAGAAGTCTCAGATTACACGCTACTATCATACATGACATAATATTTCAATCTTTATTTAGAGATAATGTGATTGAGCCAAGAATTCAGTGGTCATCTACTTACTTAAGGTTAAAATATTTTATGTTGTCCAAAAAATGTAGGCTGGAACCCTTTACGCATTACTTTGGGCTGAGCTTTATTTTTCGAATTACAGGGAACCTTTTTTTTAGCAGGGAAGGAGGAGGGAGAAGAAGTAGTGTTGGGAAAGAAACCTCTTTATCCTCGAACGCATACAAGCATTCCGTTTTTGCGATAAGTATAGCCTGAAAGTAATATGCCACCTAGTTCCATTTGCCAAGTAATCTAAGCATTTCCTCGATTATATTATCCGGAGGGAGCCCTTCTTTTTCCTTAATAAGATCACTGTACTGCCTGTATCATCTCTTGTGGGGCAAAAAATGCGTGGCAGGCTCGATGAGCCTTTACAACATAAAACACACAATCGAGAGGCAACCTTTCACAACTACGACCGAAAATATTCCTGCCTGTTCAAGAGCTGGATCAGATAGAAGTCAGTTTCACCATGCCTTCGATTGAGCCACAACTTCAGATTAGGAATGAAGGATTGGTTCATCTCTTTTAATGCTGTTCGCCTAGGGTTGTTGCCAATCGCGGAACGCGCGGTATTTTTCATTGTGCGTGTCTATACAAGTAGATTTTACCGCGATCTTCGAGTGTTGCACTTGCGATGACTAGCACTACCAACTCAGAGATCGTCTGACGTGTGGATGAAATTTTTAGCCTTCCTCACCGCTGCACCTGTGCCAGGCGTCTTTAATACAGCTTTCTTGATGAAAGCATCACTCAACATCTACGACCATCAGAAGTCACGTTTTTGATGAGGTAGGTCCCGAATGACTCCCTGCAGCATTATCCACTGTAATGATTTTCTTCTTTAGTGACTTATGAGTCAATCCGATTTGAATGGTCGTCTGGCAAGATGGGCCTTGAAATTTCAAGCGTTTAATTTTACGATTCATCATCGAAAGGGAAGCCAACATGTGGAATACGACACTTTATCAAGGATGTTCTGCCCGCAAAAAGCAGAGTTAGGAGGTGCCGCACCAGGAGGTAATCGATGAATTTGTGTACAAGCGCATAACCGGAGACCCTCTAAAGGAAGAAGAGCAGTGGCTGTTGTGGATGCCTGAAAAAATTACAATCGATATGATTACACGGGCTCTCGATCATACTTTGAGTGCACATGGGGGTTATGACCGAGCAATGAGGCGCCTGAAGAATTGTTGCTTTTGGCGAAAAACTGGTCAATAGGTAAAGATGTATGTGACCACCTGTGCAACCTGTAAGAGCACCAAAGGCTGTTCTTCGACCTTTAATGGGCGGAACACCGGAATTTCAAGTTCTTGTACATCGATCTCAGGGGCTCCCATCCTAGGTCTATGTTAGACATATTGTAGCTGTCATTGTCCTGGACTTCCCTGGACTAAATCAAAGTTTCTGGTACTAGAACCACTTCTTAGAAAATTGCGTATTTGATGTATTCGGAGGACCAGAACGTCCCAATCGGATGCTTTTAGCCACTGTAAGCACCTACATAGATCCGAATCAAAAGGTTTGGGACTGCTGGATTTCCGCCATCATGTGTGCGCTGTGGTCTTAAAATATGGGTTTTAAATAGAGACCCTCTAAAGGAAGAAGAGCAGTGGCTGTTGTGGATGCCTGAAAAAATTACAATCGATATGATTACACGGGCTCTCGATCATACTTTGAGTGCACATGGGGGTTATGACCGAGCAATGAGGCGCCTGAAGAATTGTTGCTTTTGGCGAAAAACTGGTCAATAGGTAAAGATGTATGTGACCACCTGTGCAACCTGTAAGAGCACCAAAGGCTGTTCTTCGACCTTTAATGGGCGGAACACCGGAATTTCAAGTTCTTGTACATCGATCTCAGGGGCTCCCATCCTAGGTCTATGTTAGACATATTGTAGCTGTCATTGTCCTGGACTTCCCTGGACTAAATCAAAGTTTCTGGTACTAGAACCACTTCTTAGAAAATTGCGTATTTGATGTATTCGGAGGACCAGAACGTCCCAATCGGATGCTTTTAGCCACTGTAAGCACCTACATAGATCCGAATCAAAAGGTTTGGGACTGCTGGATTTCCGCCATCATGTGTGCGCTGTGGTCTTAAAATATGGGTTTTAAATAGAGACCCTCTAAAGGAAGAAGAGCAGTGGCTGTTGTGGATGCCTGAAAAAATTACAATCGATATGATTACACGGGCTCTCGATCATACTTTGAGTGCACATGGGGGTTATGACCGAGCAATGAGGCGCCTGAAGAATTGTTGCTTTTGGCGAAAAACTGGTCAATAGGTAAAGATGTATGTGACCACCTGTGCAACCTGTAAGAGCACCAAAGGCTGTTCTTCGACCTTTAATGGGCGGAACACCGGAATTTCAAGTTCTTGTACATCGATCTCAGGGGCTCCCATCCTAGGTCTATGTTAGACATATTGTAGCTGTCATTGTCCTGGACTTCCCTGGACTAAATCAAAGTTTCTGGTACTAGAACCACTTCTTAGAAAATTGCGTATTTGATGTATTCGGAGGACCAGAACGTCCCAATCGGATGCTTTTAGCCACTGTAAGCACCTACATAGATCCGAATCAAAAGGTTTGGGACTGCTGGATTTCCGCCATCATGTGTGCGCTGTGGTCTTAAAATATGGGTTTTAAATAGAGACCCTCTAAAGGAAGAAGAGCAGTGGCTGTTGTGGATGCCTGAAAAAATTACAATCGATATGATTACACGGGCTCTCGATCATACTTTGAGTGCACATGGGGGTTATGACCGAGCAATGAGGCGCCTGAAGAATTGTTGCTTTTGGCGAAAAACTGGTCAATAGGTAAAGATGTATGTGACCACCTGTGCAACCTGTAAGAGCACCAAAGGCTGTTCTTCGACCATTAATGGGCGGAACACCGGAATTTCAAGTTCTTGTACATCGATCTCAGGGGCTCCCATCCTAGGTCTATGTTAGACATATTGTAGCTGTCATTGTCCTGGACTTCCCTGGACTAAATCAAAGTTTCTGGTACTAGAACCACTTCTTAGAAAATTGCGTATTTGATGTATTCGGAGGACCAGAACGTCCCAATCGGATGCTTTTAGCCACTGTAAGCACCTACATAGATCCGAATCAAAAGGTTTGGGACTGCTGGATTTCCGCCATCATGTGTGCGCTGTGGTCTTAAAATATGGGTTTTAAATAGATTTCTAAGTATTATCTGATTAATTGCTGCAAAAAGATAAAGAATCGCATCGAAAATCAATGGACCAAAATGTGTGCATGACTACTCTGGATTCGGTAAGATAACGCAATCCGCACACTAGCGAAATTTTAATGGCTGCTTACGAAAACAATGAGCAAAAGATTTAGAGCTGAAACTGCAACTGCTATAAGGCTTTGGGCGTGATGGATTCTCTGTCGAAACACGCAAAATAGTGGTATAGAGTCAATAGTTGCTTGTATTGATTCCATCTAATTATCTTCAAATTCCAGCAGTTTTTTTGTTGAATTCGAAAGTTGCTTTACTGTTACCTATAGATGAGAGTAAAGGATAACCATTATCCATGTTGAACAATGCAAAGAAGCTTGCGCTATCAGTCATTAGATCACCTGCTGACATTTCTAATAGGCAGCACAGTTTCAAGAAAGGGTGCTCAGCAATCGATGTTATTTCAGCTATAACGAATCAATAGAAAAAGCAAAGAAGTTTTTCGCAGTACCAGAACAATTGCCTTGGTCATAGCACTTGACGTGCAAAAAACGTTGAATCAAGCTAGTTTGATAGACATCTTTCAGGCACGATTAACATAATTACTGGCTATTAGACGGTCCTATCTTAGGGACACTATGGCCTGCGACATCTAATGAAGCACAGGTATTGGCTCTTGGAGCTGACTTTTGGAACATCCTGCACGAAGATCTGCTTTACTTGGAAATGCTTGCAGATATAGTCTGATGACGTCGCACTGATTATTACTACCAGATCTAAGTGACATCTTACAAATAAGACTTAACAAAGATAGGATAAGCCACTGAATGCCAAAGTAGCTAGCGTTGCAGAAAGCTGAAATCGTAATGCTGACAAAGCGCAGGATATTAACCATCGTATCCACGATAGTTGACTCTGCCATAGCTCTAACTAGCACAATGATCTTCCAATTGTGTCTGAGGATATACGGGGGTCATTTGAAAAGTTTCTGGCCTTACCTTCAAGAAGTCATGGTACATTCAAGTTCTCTTGCCAACCAATATATGGTGTTTACATATGAATGGCATAAAAATTTCAAGTCATTTCGATCTTCCAAAGTAGACAGGTGACGTTTGTTAAGAACAATGGATAAAATCGAGTATCGTGCGTTGATAAAGTACTTCTATTTGAAAGGAAAAAAAAACTGGGGAAACGAAAGAAGAAATGTATGTTTATTTATAACTGTGAAGCATTGCGTGGCCGAGTTAGACGCGGTCGTATAAGCATTTTTGACGATGAACGTTCTGGACGTCCAAAAACTGTTTCAACGGAAGACATTGTCAGTTCAGTTCTCACAACCGTAAAAGAAGATCGCCAATTAACCATTAAAAAAATTGTAGAGGCTTGTGGGAAATCAACGGAATGGGTGCATAAGATTTTACATGAAGATTTATGCATGAGAAAATTAGCCGCGCGATCGACGAGATTTTGAGCCGTTCTAAAAGAATCCCACCAAGTTTTTGCGCCGATTAATAATTGTCTACCAAACCTGGATTCATCACCATACTCCGGAGACTAAATAACTGTCAATGCAGTGGATTCTGATGGTGGAACCAGCTCCGAAGAAAGCGAAGGCCATTCTTTCTGCTGGAAAAGCAATGGCGACAGTTTTTTGGAACAGCCGTGGAGTAATTATGGTTGATTACCGTCAACAAGGTAAAACCATTAATGGACCCTAATATGCTGCGTTGCTGGACTAATTGAAAATGGAGCTCAAGAAGAAGCAACCACATTTGGCGTTTCATCAAGACAACGCGCGAGTTCACACATGCATGGTCGCAATGGCGAAATTGGACGAATTGCTTCGACACCCACCCTGCTCGCTAAACCTAGCTTAGAGTGACTTTTTTTTATTCCCTAACTTGAAAAAAATTCTAGGTGGGAAAAAACATAGGTCAAATACCGTGGTTAAAGAGGCAGCAAACCTATATTTTTCAGGTTTACTTAAAGAATTTTTTTCTGATGGCCTGAAGGGTTGGGAAGAGCATTTGACCAAATGTATTGACTTGCGTGGGGGCTATGTCTAGAAATAAATTTTTCTTTGGCTTGATTTATGTGTTTTTCTTTGAAAGGCGGGAAACTTTTCAAATGACCCTTTTACCTGCATGGTAAATGGATTTACGGGGAGGAAAGCCGGAAGACATGTGATAAAGCGGCTAATTGTGTGTGGTGGCTGCTGTTAATGGCTACAATTAAGTCTAAACTGTAGTACGGTACCATAATCTATGCTGATGTTATGAAAGTAAGGAAATACAGAACAAAAGTAGCAAACGTCCAACAACTGTGAGGATTGAGAATCATCGGCAGTTAGCGTCAAGTCTGATGATAGAAGGTTTGTGAAGGCATGTGTGATTGCAATTGCTCATAGGCACTTGAACATAAGGAAGCGTTTGAAAGTTGCTTAGAAATCAGCCACAATTAAGCTACACCATGGGCACGTGCCGAAATAATGCAATACGAGTGTAATGCTGAACTGTCAGTAGGAATGTCCGGCAGATGGATAGATCTGTTAGACTATTAGCAACCTTTAAGCAACTTCTAATGGCGCGTGAATACTTTCTGGTATACTTGTATGAAGATTTTATCAACTGGAAATTTGAGATTTTCTTCACACAATCTTTGGCTATGAGCGCTTTTCTGTGGAGAGAACCACCCTTGTCTACACGGTAGGCCCACTAGGTACTATTTATCGGTGAAGCCTCCTTGCAATCGACCAACGCATGTGATTGGATGGCTAATTTAATTGAATCAAATCGAAAACTACAATGGAACAATTTCTGTCTATCAGTTTGACTACAACACCAGTTAAATGGTGTCAGCAGACATGCTGAATAAGGTTGTCTAAAGTGACATAAAAGAGACTCTAGCCTAATGCACTGCACGAATGGTCCCAAAGCGATACTAAGTCCCAAATAAAGCTATAGAGGAAGTTTTTGTAGGCGCGGCTCCTACATGTCTAGGATGGCAGAACTCAGACGGATTAAGCACTTTTTATCTCGTTCAAAAACTGACTCATATTTTTGCTCCATCCCATTACTTTTTCAAGGCTCATTCACATACTTAAGTATACAATTTAGCTTAAACTCGCAATAGAACGGCTGCCTAAGCCCACTCAAGCCGATTAGAAATCGTTCCGGCATACATATTAAGTCTCGAAAAAAGTTTTTGAACCGAACATATATATATATCCTAAGGCTAAAAGAAATGAAAAGAAATAATCCGTTGTTTGTTGTTGACAAAAAATCTTAGCGCCCTATAATCCTTAAGGGTACGTCTATCTATTGAGGACAAGTGTTATTTCGGCCTTTTCAATGTCACACCCCAGTGACTTTATTTGTAAACGTTTGAGCTGAATGCACTTTACGGAACATATAGCGCAATTAAATCCTCTCCTCATTCTTATTAAAATCCAAACTCAGCACTAGGGGTGTGCCTCGGGTACAACTATTTCCATTTAAGGAACTCCGATAATCACACCAAAAGTGTGTGTCTATCGCAAGGATAAATGACAACAGGCAGCACCACTGTCACGCGAAATCATTATTAACATTCCCCGCGCCGTCATCAGTCCGCGTCATTGTCCCGTCCCAGTTGTCGTCGCAGTCGGGGTTCTTTTCATCGAAACCAATTTGGTATCAAGTTAATCCCTTACGTTTGGGGTGAAATCACAGGACTCTAATGCAGTCATCATCAATACACTATCATCGTCTACCAATTGTAATGATACACAATCGGAATCGATTGGTTTCACTAACAGTTTTCATTTGATAACGTTCCAAGGGGTATTGAAATGAGTCCTGCACTTTTCATATCCTGTACATTCATTGTTTAGCTTACTTGCATCCCATCAACCCCCAAACGACATCAGCAACGCCAACGACGCAACCGTCGAGACAATGCCATTAAATTCTGTCGGTAGCTACGAGGAGTAACATTTCCCTTGAAATTATTGCATCCATGTCAGGATGCCAGCCTCGAGTTCACAGGGCGTGGAGACAGGCGGTAGCGGTTTGAGTCGGTGAAAGTCACGAACGGAAGGTAATTAAAAGGGCGAATTGAACAACATACGTGCTAACAACTTTAACACATGTTACAAATATCCAAACTTCTATGAAAAATCTGACATTCATCCCTTTTGCCGAACTCACAAGGGATTCAAAAGATAAAAAATGCTCAAGCCCCTCTTGACTGAACAAAGTACCTGCGACACACTCGGAAGAAACTTTTATCGATAATTTTTTTCAAGAAACTTTTTCACTTAGAAACTCCATAAATTTATTTCCAAGAAAGATAAAATCTGCCCTGTGTGAGGGATGAAGGATCCAACTTAGGAACATGAAAAATGACGAAATTAATTCATAACATAGATCATAATTTTATGAATAAGTTCTTGTGCCTTAAGAAAACTGAAAAGTCATCGTCTTGCACCCACTCCACCCACCGTCGAGGCCTAATATTGTATAATAAAATGAAAAATATCCTGCAGCCTTTTCCAGGAAGTTTATATTAGGCTTCGGGCCAATGTGAATTCAAACGGAAAATTCTGTCTGACATCAAAAGGAGCTTCGGTCATATTTACATTCATTTTAATTGCTGTTGGGATAGGACGGCTCCTGGTAAGGGTGATTTCGTTGTGCTCTATTCGCGGAAACAAAAGATTAGTTATGGGAAATTTATAAGCAAAAGTTAAAAGTAATTATGAACATCTCATTTTTTGTCCGAAAAGAGAAAAGAATGAATGTAAGCCTCCAAGCAAATTATTTATGGTGGAAATAAAAGGAAATTTGAATGGTAATCTAAGATTCTAGGAAGGTCAAGATGAGAAAAAAAGTTGTGAGAAGTTTTCAAGAGAACTTCGCTCTTGGAAAGTAGCATCATATGCATAATTTAGTCACATCTAAAACCAAGAGGAGAAAGTTTTTTTAAGAAAATTAGTTGAAATGGAACTAATTTCAATTTTGAAGTAACATTAATTTAATTTTCGAATTAAGGCATTTATAACTAAACAGATTAAACATAATCACAATCTTTTTAGTGGCTTATTCAGGGAAAAGAAATCTCTAAAATTTTTCATTTTCATTTCTAATATCTGCAACTTTTTTTTCTCTATGTGATTTTAAACTCTGCACGAAAATTTTCTCATTCTGCAGCCACATCTACAATGGATTTTCCGTTTCGACCACAAAACGGTTTGAGAGTTTGGATGATTCGCGTGGAGTGATTTGAAAACTTTTCATCTTGTTCAATTGCATTTCAACACTCGGTTATCCACAATGAAATTTCCATCATTTGGGAATCGATTCAAAAGCGACCAGCAAAATGAAATTCCTGTCTATTCAACTCAGTCAATGAGGTAGGGATGGAATGTGGATATAAATTGAATGTATATGAAGAAAGGATATATACGAGTATAATTGTATTTTTCTAACTCTTGCCGGGTCGGTCTATCGTCATACGAAACTTTAAAGTATAAATTTCGATCAGATGGTTATTTGTTGTTAAGTAATGAAAAACTTGTTGCCAACCCTTGGTTAAGGGAAATCATTTTAAAGGAGAGTAGTATTTTGAGAATGATTAAATCAAGTAAAGTTGTTGGTAGTCCCCACGTGATGTAGTGGTTAGAGTGCTCGCTGCAAAAGCCGAAGGTTCCTGGTTCGATCCCGTTGGTGACAACGAGATTTATTACGACTGATTCTTCGCACGCACTATATGTCCGCATCGCAGCTGGGTGGACGGGTCAACGGCTGAAGTTTCTCGCAATTTATTGTATATACTATAAGAACCTTATATTTTACGTTTCATTGGTCAAGTCACTAAATTGGCTCCCCGGCGAATTCCACACGCGTACATGGTAGTCCATACAATTACCATATTGAGAGCACATAGGGAACATGTACACAATTGAATGTGTGTACTATGGAGAAGTCGTCGAACATTCAGATATATGAATACAGAAGACGAAAAGAGCAAAAGCATAAGATTGGAAGCTGGCATTCCTCTTCATGCAACAAGATTATTCCTGAGGACCAAGAGAGGAATGAATTCGTAAAGTAGGTTAAGAGGAACTTGCACACTAGCAAACTCAGCATTTTGCGGTAAGCCGGAGCGAAGGTATACGACTCCCACTAGCAATGTAAGCAATTTGTTTGTATTTAAGCTACTGGCGAATTGGAGGGGTCCAGCATTAACATAAGTCTCGAAGAGAGACTGCCAGAGTCAATTGTGGACGTTATTTGCTAAGAAGTTCGCTGTAAAGAAGAGATATTTTCGCCATCAAAAAAACGTAAGTATAAGGAGTTAAAACCGAGTTTCCTTAGGCCTAAGCCGGTGAAACTCTAGTTTTAGCCATTTTATGAGTAATTTATTTCGATCAGTGTTTAAAAATAAACTGTAACGCAATGACTTTTTCGACAACTATCACTATTGCGCTAAAATGAGTTTGATTCATTCAACGATTCTTTTTCATGCATAGTTCAACACGAGTACGGAAAATCCCTAGTGAAGGCATCCACGGGAGTCGAAGTGGACATTTGCACGAGTCGAATTCAGAGTTTCTTTAGGCCCAAGCAGGTGAAACTCTAGTTCTAGCCTTTACTCACGTACACCATTGAATACAAACCATGGTACGAGGGTCGCCATCAATAGTACTCGCCATCAACATAACTCGCCATCAATAGTGCATCAACATAAATAATTTTCAAGTGTAGATTACTTTGAATTAATTTCTTCAGAATGTATCTATTTCAAAAATGGAAATTAGGAGTTCCGTAAATGATACCTTTGTGACAAAGAATGTGCAATTCAACAATAACCAAAGCATTTGTGCGGGTAAAATAACGAATTATCAAACGAAAATATAGATTTGTTGTATTTAAACGAAAGAAAAAAGGTTCTTCTTATTTCTATAGGACAGCTCCCTTTCCCCTCTAGGTATCAAGGATTGTGGTAATGTACGGTGAGGTGCAATCATCACACCAGCACAGGCAGGGTGATGGCATATATGTAACAATTGGTGCAGCTAATTTTTCGATTCCGAACATCTCCAGTACAACGAACGCGTTGCGGAGCGACCAGTTATTGAATAGAATAATTGGTGTTGCAGACGGAATTAGAACCTTTCCTTACCACTCTTGACGCTATGACACTCATTCACACAATTTGATAACTGGGAGGTCGTCTTTTAGATTAAGATTGTACCTGGGAGTCCATCCTTGAAATATCGGAGGCTTGAAGGAGGATGTAGGCGCAGTAAAAAAAAGAAACAAGAAAAAAGGGATTCGTTAGTTACTTGAACGAATGAACGACGAACGTCAGAGAACTAGGGAGGTACATCAATCAACTCCGGAAAAAACAGCGGGCTCGTGCTCCGAAGTGGAAGAACTCTTTTTACCCCTAAAAATAAATCGGAAACTTTTCCTCCTGATTTACACTCACAGGTTAAGCGAGAACCTGCATCTACGAGTATAGAGTCAGTTCTTGTATTCACTGACACTGTTGATCAGTTATATCTTAGCCGTTTGGAACAGATCAATCGATTCCGTGAACAGACAGCGGAGTTTAGGGAAGAGATCAAACATTTTAGTGGGAGTGCGTTTGGCCATACCAGTTTAGCAGTCTTTAAAGACTTTGATTACGTCACACGACTGGAAACTGACATTGGGAGTGAGCTCGTCCTCAAGTGTGTCCGTGGATTTGACAGTTGACCAGAAATCACCTCGTATGATGGATAAGGAAGTCGAAGTTAAGGATTTTACGAGCACTATGGCAGATTACGAGAAGGTTGCAAAGTTAATGGGGCAGATGATTCCCTTGTTTTTTAGGGCACCCAGTCCCACCATGGTGCTTGATCTGCAAACATTCATTGGTTACAGTAAGCAGGTATGGAAATGCCTTATCAATCAGGAGCGTTCTACTCGTCTGCGAGGTGTAGCATATCAACTGATATCTCCTAACTTCCCTCCACGTTGGAGGTGGCAGAAGAATTACTCAACCAGGCATATTTACCACGAGAAATTTATCAGGAGCTGGTAAATAATCCAATAACAGCAAAGCAAAGTCCTTTAGAGTCCGTTCTAGCCTACACATCTCGTCTTAGGCAAATTCTTAAACGTTACCAGGAAGCAGCAACGGTTAAATATGGAGTAGTTAATCCTCAGCTTTGCTAGTACCATTTGACGTTAGAGAAATACACCTTTGAGGAGCTGGTAACTACGGAGCTGAACATGGAGAAACTTCAACAGGGAATTTTTTTTTTTTGCTGAACAGTGCATCACAAGTAATTCCACAAATGACGCAAGTTCAACCCCCATTCAATAATTGGATGATGAACCAGCACGTGATGGCTCCTCAGCAGGCAATGTACTCGCCTAATCCTTATGCGATACCTTTTCAGTCACAGGTTGGACCACAAGCGGTGGTAGTACCAGAGAAGGATCCTCAATCGAAATCATGAAAATTCGCTAAGGCTCCGAGAATAACTAGTAATGTTTTTCATAAACGGGCCACACATACTCCGATTGTTATCCTCGGAAGAATACTCTCTATTTTTCCACCTGTAAGGAAAATGGTCACGATCAAAAGAATTGTCAGGTAAAATCCGACACTAGCATCGGGCTAGTAAGGAGAACCCAAGAGTATACAGTGTCCTGATGAAGTGTGATTTTTGTGGTCGCAGAGGACATGATTTGGAAGCTTGTTTCCAAAAGAAACATTGGGATTCCAAGCTCCAGGGAAACGAGCGGCAGTCGAGTTGGAAATCTCCGGCTCGACGTTAGCAAAACAGTCAAATAATCAAACATCGGAAACGAAGATGGAAGCTAGGGTCACGGAATAGTGCACGGACAATCAAAAAACAAAGGAAACACGTATCGCGATACTAGTCTGGCAACAGCTGCACTGACTTTAGATATAGGAATACAAGAGAAGACCACATTTACTATAGATACGGGGGCTGAAGTCAGTATTGTAAATAAGTCAGCTATTAGAGACGTGCCCAATAAATGTTCAGCGTAAGCTCACTTTGCGAAGCCCGTTCGGAGAAGACGAAACCCTTGGTACACCGGAAGCCAATTTCGGACTCCCTTCAAGGCTTTCATGTACTTTTCAAGTGGTCAAGAATATTCAAGGACTATTTAATGATGGTCTTTTGAGAAACGACTTTCTCTCAAGGAACTGTAATGCCGAAGGTCCAAGTAAATCACTCACGTTTCCTCGCACAGAAGTAAATAGTAATGATTTCTCGGTCCCTATTGAGAGCTAAGTAGAGGCGGAAGGTTCACATCACGTACAGGTTTTGGCTGAGGTGTCTGATAACATCAACGCGTTGTCGTTTGGAGCGACGCAGAACGGGACATTTTTAACAGGTTAGAATTATGTGGTGACTCATAGTCCTACCAAAGAGGATTCAAGGGTTACAAAAGTCGCTGATGGAACCTATGAGGTCGTTTTTAAAGAAGCTGTGACATTACCCCCACGAACACAAAACTTAGTGGTAGTTCCTATTGAGCTGGGTCAGGCAATGCTGTGTACAGCGGACTCATTAGCTGATGGCATATTCCTGGCAAACGCTCTTCTTGACCTAATGAGGCCTGTCGTGGGTATACTGAATTCGGGTGAGACTCCGTTCACACTAAACCAACTAAGTTTGAAGCTAGAAAAGTTGAATAGATACTCTGTTAGTAGGTTAGAAGTTTCGCGCGGGGTAGAATATCAGCCTAAATCCAGTTCAGACTCTATAGTTAAACAGGTAGGCTATGTAGCATCGGGAACAATAGCGGGTCCATCAAACAATCACTTGGAGAGAGAAGCTTCTTAATTCTTGTGCTCCGACTCTCCGAGACACGTGATGCACAATGCGTTGTTGAAGCTGGAGCTCATATTATTCGAACATAGTAATCCTGAGGAAAGAAAGGCCATTACTCAGTTGTGCCAGGAGTTCAACGATATTTTTTTCCTTCCTGGAGACAAGCTGAGTTGTACGAAAACAATCACCCATGAAATCTCGTTATTGACTGACCAGGCCCCATAAATCAAAAAATGTACCGTCTGAGCTGAGTCAGCCACAGAAGGTGGTAATCAACGAACAACTGAAGGTAATGTTGGAGAGTGACATCGTCCAACCAAGTAAGAGCCCCTGGAACTCCCCCTCTTGGTCGTGCCCAAGAAGGCAGGAGCCAATGGAGTAAAGAAGTGGCGAATAGTGGTGGATTTCAGGAATCTGAACGAAAAAACAATAGGTGACGCTTTCCCATTACCTCGCATAGAAGATATACTTGAATAGCTGGGTCACTCAAGGTATTTTAGCACACTGGATTTTGCTAGTGGTTATCATTAAGTTCTGGTCGAACCCAAGGATCGACAAAAAACAGCATTCAGCACGAACTAAGGACATTATGCGTTCAAGCGGATGCCTTTTGGCTTGAAAGGAGCATCCGCCACATTTCAGAGAGTGATGAACTACATCCTAACGGGTTTTCGGTTGCTTTGTGTATTTAGATGACATCGTTGTCTATGGTAAAAACTTACAGGACCACATCTGTAAGCTAAGAAAGATTTTTGAAAGATTAAGGCTGAACAATTTAAAGCTTCAGCCAGAGAAGTGCCGATTCCTCCGTCCTGAAGTGGTATATTTGGGACACATATGTTCTCAAACTGGTGCACGGCCAGACTTAAGTAAAAATAGCTGCGTGCGCGATTTTCCCGTACCCACAACTGTCCGTAGGCTTCAGTCGTTTTTGAGTTTAGTAAATTACTAGCGTAAGTTCATACCTAACTTTTCTAAAGTGGCTAAGCCTCTCACGAACCTGTTACGGAACATTTGATCCAGATGATGAGTTATTCTCGGGAGAAGCTCCGTAAGGGGCTGTAGTGTTAAAGCAAAACTAAAGCTGATGGGGTCTTATCTCATTTGTTGTTAAGAAAAACCTAAAGAAAGTAACCAACAGAATCATTACGAACATTAGCAATAACAAGGAAAAAACGATGACAAAATTAAAGGTTAGAATACGGGAAATAGAATATTAGAGAACACAGTCCTGAGTTTTAGCGGCGCCAAACTTATGAAACTTGAAGTCATTAAATAAACATCAAAAGTTGCTTAAGTAGAACTTGGCACCGATTGTCTTTTTTTGTAAACAGTTACCATTTATCATTGAATTATGTTGAAAAATTAGAGTTTAAAATAAGGTGTACCACTATCAGGAATATTTGCTGCAAAAAAAACACCGCTTTTGAAGTATCAATATGCACACTTAAATCACGACAATGAAGACACACAAAACAATGGAGTTATTTTTGTAAAATGTATAACCTAAGGTTTTTATTTTTTTTGTTAAGAAAAATTTGGACAGTTGATGTAATTTTTCTTTTTTTTCTTATTTTAACTTTTTTATTGAATATAACTGCGCAACCTTCGACATAGTTTAAAATAAAAGCACATAAGAAGTGTTGGGATGGCAACACCGATCATGACAGAAGAAGACTTGGGACTTGTCATCGAGGAGTCCTAGTGTCAAGCCTAAGCTCACGGAGCTTATGTTGTAGTAGCAAACAATAATAAACTATTCTATATATATTTTAACCACTCTTGTGTCATTATCTGCTGAAGAGACAGAGCTACAACAGTAGCGACGAGATCCGAATTCACGTATGAATTAAAAGCAAACAACATAACCTAGAAAGTAAATTGCAACTTTTACGTGTGCGTCTTGCTGAAAGGAATCTATATGGACGCGGATGCAGTTAAGGCGTTAATTGCAGCAGTGGCTGTGCAGCAAAGCAAGTCGAATGCTAAGCGAAACAAATTTGCCCAACAAATGGCTGAGCAGCAAAGCAAGACGGATGCTAAAATTGCGTTGTTGATCCAACAATTGACTCAACATTAGCCATTGGCAGCCCCAGCGGGAACGTCGTTGCACAAAAATATGGTGAATCGTATGGAGAAATTTTGGTACAGGGCGGAAGACGATTTGACGTTTAAGTTGTAGTACGTGCGTTATGATTCCATTTTCATGACAGCAGCTGCCAAAATGACAAACTCAGCAAGAGTTGACCTACTTTTAAAGAAATGTTTGCAAACAATATTCTCCCACAGACGAAAGCAACGATCCCCTTCGATGACGCTGTCAAGCGGGAGTTGGCGGGAGAACGTGCTGACGCTTAAACTTCACAATGGTGTCAACCTTGCAAATCGGCTGAGTGACTTTAAAGCTGAAAAAACCATGGTTTTCTGCCCGGAAAGTATATCTAAGAGTGAGTTATTGACAGTCCATGGGAACCTGAAGGAGTGCGCAAACAAGCTACGACCAGGAGAAGGAGCAAGAGGAATACATCACACCGACTCTGAAAAAGCAAGATTTCCGTGCCGCAAGTGTGACAATATGCATTTCTACAGAGACTGTCCTTTCCGAGAGAAAGATTGCCGGGACTGCAGAAAAGTCAGACACAAAAAAGGATACTGTACGTCAACATCGACATGAGTTTCCGAACGCTGGCGAGATTTCAACGAATTCAAGAGCCTCAAAGATAAATCGATGGCTATTTCGATGCGCAAGTTCGTTAAGCCCTCGATTGACAACATGAAGCTGAAACTACAACTTGTTCCAATTGGACGATTATCTCTCTGACAAATTGGAGGCTATTAGGATCACCGACATTAGCCGTATGCAAGGAGCAAGCCGTAAGCGCATCGGGAGATCCAATGAAGACACTGGTCAAGTCAAGATTAAAATTGCACGGTAGAGAGAGAAGCGGCATCTGCTACGTCTCGGAATTTAATTTGAATGTGCTTGGAAGCGACTGAATGGAAGCACTTGACTTATGGAACGTGCTTATTGATAAACATTGCAGCACAAGTGAATCCGCCGTCGCTAAACGAGGAGGTGAAAGAGGAATTTTTGTCTTTTTTCAACAATGCATTGGGACGATGCAATAAAATGAAGGCATCACTCACGTTTAAAGAAGGTGCCAAACCAATTTTTCGAAATAAGAGGTCAGTCCCATTTGCTTGTGCAGTGCCGATAGCTAACAAACTTAAGCAGTTGCAACTGTTGGGGGAGATTAGCCCTGTCGATTACTCAGAGTATGCAGCACCAGTCGTTGCCGTTAAAACAAAAAGATGGCAGGGTAAGAATTTGCGCCAATTATTCGACGGCTTTTAATGACTTGCCTGAACCGAACCAGCACCCACTGCCAACGGCCGAAGAAATATTCTTGAAACTGTCCCGATATCGAGTGATCAGTAAGATTGACCTTTCGGATGCGTTTCTGCAGGTGGAACTCGACGATGAAGCGAAGAAAATTATGACGATCAGCTCACACTGTGGCTTCTCCCGAGTAAATCGCCTTCAACGTGGCATTAAAACCGCTCCAGGCGTTTTCCAGCAACTAGTCGAGACAATGATGAGCAGAACAAAAGGTACATTTCCTTTCATTGAAGACTTTAACGTGGGAAGGGCTAATGAAGCTGACCATCGTGAAAATCTATTTTAGGTATTAAGACGTATGCATAGCTACGGATTTCACCTCAACATCAAGAAGTGCTCATTTGGTCCAGAGAAGATTGAAGTTATGAAAAAAATACCGGCACCAAAAAACGTTCAACAAGTGCAAGCTTCCCTTGGGGCCATAACATGGTTCAGTAAATTCATTCATCAGCTGAGGGAGCTTCGTGGACCGCTGGACGAATTGCTGCATAGGGAGTGGAAACAATTACACCAAAAGACGTTCGAGAAGCTCAAAAATTTACTTTTCTCGGATCTTATATTAATCCACTATGACCCAAAGACGAAAATGATCGCATTCGAATGACGGTATGGGTTCGGTTTTTACGCATGAGATGCCGCATAGGATTAAGCGACCGATAATGTATGCGGACAAAAACAAGCGCCGAGAAGAACTACCCACAAGTTCATCGACCAGCCTTGGCGTTGGCATTTGCATTATTCAAGTTTCATCGTTATATCAAGTTCGAGCCTCAGACCGATCATCAGCCATTGTTGGCGATTTTCAGTGTAAAGAAAGGTATATCTGTCTACACAGCCAGCCGTCTACAAAGATACGCACTAATGATGCTTGCTTAAAATTTCCATATCAAGTACATTAAAACGGAAAGCTTTGCATATGCAGGCTTCATCTCGCGGCTCAAAGCAAAACAAGGGAAGTCTAACGAAGATGTTGTTGTCGGCAGGATGGAGAATTGATCTATAGCTTATTTTGCAATCGACACAGCACGAATGCTGCCCATAACATTTGAAGCTCTCAAACAAGAAACCATTAGATGCCAAACAATAAGGGAAGTTCCAGATTAAACCGAAAACGGATGGCCACGAACTTCAAAACAGATCGATAACGCGGGCGTTGCGAAATTTTTTGCCCGACGAGAATCACTCACTAGACTTCAAGGTTGCATCTTAGGGGGACAATATTGAAGAAGCTGCATCAAGGCCATCCAGGCGTCGCTCGGTTGAAACGGTTGGCCTAAGCAAAGTTTACTGGCCATCTATTGATGACGATACCGACAGGCTGGTCAAAAGGTGTGGAAGCTGCACAATAAATTCCAATTCACCGAACAAGTGTTCGCTTCAATCATGGCCCATACCGGACGGACCATGGTCTCGTATCCATATTGATTTTGCGGGAATCTTAAATGGAATTTTTTTATTTAATTATTATTGATGCATTCAGTAACCGGCCGGAGGTATATAAAATGCAATCCACAACCGGCATCAAAGACAATCCAATGATTGGAGCAAGCCTTTTCGTGGCAAGAACATTGCGATATACTGGTTTCTGACAACGGTCCGCTGCTGGTTTCAGAGGAGTTTGAGAGTTTCTGCAGAGAAAACGGTGTCAATCACATCAGAACGGCACCTTTTTATCCCTAATCAAATGGTCAAGCTGAGAAATTTGTGGACTCACTAAAAACTGGATTAAAAAAGCTGGAGGGAGAAGGGGATGCGGATCAGATTTCGCGCAAGTTTTTGCTTTGCTATCTTTGCACACCATCGGCAGCCCCTGAATAAAGTCATCCTTCCAGGCCATGACCGGTTGTACTATGAAGACTAAGTTAAATTTAGTGAAACCAAAGTATGACCGTTTTTGTAAGCGTAACACAAATACGGAGCAGCAATTTAATCAGCACCACGGAGCCAAATGGAGAGAGCTCAATGTTGGCAAAGACGTCTTTATCAAAACGTAAACCACCAACAAATGACAATGGTCACCTAGTTACTGGTGACCATTGTCATTTGTTGGTGGTTTACGTTTTGATATAGACGTCACCAGTAACTATTGTGAAAAGGTGTCGGGTGATCGCGAAGTCAATGTTCACGCAAACCAAATCAAAAAGCGGTTTACTTTCCTCCATAACGGAAGACACATTCTATTTGATGGTCTTGATATCCCTGGGCCGCAAACTCGTAAAGAAGTGGTGACTGGGGTTCCAACCGAGTTCAGAACCTGAAGAGACTTCTAACAGACAACCAGTGGATGCAGGAAGATGAATGTGCTGAAGATCCGTAACCGCGTCGAGCTCATGAGCCAATGCAGGAGTACTTACACAACGGATTATGATATGACGCGACTTGTACATCGGACTGTATAATTTATGTTAACGGGGAAAGATGTTGGGATGGCAGCACCGCTCATGGCAGAAGAAGACTTGGCACTTGTCATCGAGGTGTTGTAGAGTCAAGTCTAACCTTACGGAGCTTATGTTGTAATAGCAAACGATAATAAACTATTCAATATATATTTCAACTAGTCTTGTATCATTATCTGCTGAAGAGACAGGACTACAACAAGAAGTATGGTCATCGTTCAGTGTAAATATTTTATTGGTGCTGCATATTACATTCAAGCGTGTGTTTAATTTTGTGTGGTGAGTTGTGCCTGGAATTCTCGAAAAACACATAACTCAGCAAAGTGCGATACGCAATTCTCTCGACCACTTCGTGACCAACTACAGGAAATGTTTGAAGGTGAACTTCACGTTGGGATACGTAAAGGGTCACCTGGAAGGACTCACGGCTTTATCAGGAAAATTTTCGGACGTCCATAGTCAAATCGTCTTGACAGTCACCGCTGCGAGCCATCGACAGACCTCCAAAAATCTTCCGATTTCTATCATTTCACCTCGGGGCAGTGAAGGAAGCAAATTTCATCACCAAACCCTCTCATGCAAAATGGATAGTGGACTATGGTCGAATGAAGTGCCAGGCCAGCCGACCGTCGCAGCAAGTAGGTCACTAAATCGCATTTGTCGATGTGACTGTTGAACAAATTTAGATGAAGATCGCGATAAGTCAAGAAATATCGTTTACAGCCTTTAAGCGTGAATCGGTTGGGCTTCAAAAAATACATTTATTCATAATATTTGTAGGTGAAGTTTGTGCGTTTGATCCTTTTAAAGTAATTTGTAATTAAGTTAGTGCAGCATCTATTTCATCACTTATGTCATTGTCTATTTGTGTGGAATCTATACCTGAGTCTGGTTACTGTATTTCGCTTTGTCGATTAATTTGGAACTACATATAAAGCAGGACATATTAGCCTCTCCAGTACAATCGACTTTCTCACATAATAATACCCATTTTGATTGTTCGTGCAATTGACTAATTCAAACCTAACCATACTTTCGATTGAAATCAAAAAAATGTGTAATATTTGAAAAGTAAGGAAAGTGTGTCAAACTCACGGATAAACTGCTCAATTATTGAAAGTGACGAATCGAGCCAGCCGAAATTCGTGCGTGCCCAGGCCACTGGAGATTCAGGTCGTACGAGCCAACAACGAATATCAGAACTGGTATCAGGACTGCTAGCAAAATTCTGTATGAAATCAGCAAGACTAGTTGATGAATCTTTGAATGTGGTATACCCAATCGTGTTGCGTTTCCAAGTTCCTCTCGTTGAGCCGATTGGAGTGCTATGTTGTATTGGTTTTCTGGGTGTGTGGTGGTTGAGGTTAATGTGTTGTATTGTTGGGTCTCTCTGTTTTGGCATTCCGTCTGGGAATTGGCCCTCTATTCGCCTTCTAGATATGGAGTAGCTGTCGCGAGTTGCTTATTATAGGATCCATTTCTAATGGCTGCGTTGTGTTGACAAGAATGTGCATCAAACGGTTCCTTGTGGCAACTTCAATCTCTTGTGGCAACTTCAATCTCTAATGCCATACGAGCATTTTTTAGCTCAGAATCGGAAGCAACGAGAATTGGCCTACAAGTCAATGGAACTCATGACTCAAATGACGAAGAACACTCCTGAACATGACTGTAAGAGACTATAATTTTGAATGTGTGGATAACTGCAATATAATTTTGAATGTGTGGATACCTTAGAACTAACTTGAATAGACATGGCACCGTAAAGGACGAGATTGGATTTTGCATAAACGCCATAAATAAAGCCTATTACTCCGTACTTCCCATTCTAATATCGGAGTTTTTTTTTTTGGTGGTAGGGAGGTGAATGTGCTATTTATGCACAGAGTGTGGGACTCCCATGCTCGCAAAAAGGCGACTGGACTACCCACTAAACACCTCCCCTGTCAACTTGAGAACCTAGCCTGGAATATTGGAGTTGGGCACAGGCAAAATAAGCTCCGTATTGACATATCAATAGTCAAACCTGTGTTGTTAAGTGGTAGTGAAACATGGACTTTAACGAACGAATTCGAAAAAGCAGTGGACATATTTAAATGCAAAGCGGTCCGGAATGGCCCAGTGAGACAATAAGTAGAGTGGATACTACGTAACACCGATGAGTTGTATGAATTATTTGACGGACCACCTCTATCTGCATGCGTAAACTTCCGGAAATTGCAACGGCAAGGCCATGTCGAAAGGGTGGACGTAAACCAGCTACCCAAAAGAACATGAAAGGGTAAAGCACAAATTAGACGTCCAGCGGGCAGACCGAGGACTCGATGGGGAGACACGATAGGTGCTGGCAGCATATCCTTGCCGGGTGTGATAGGATATGCTGGTGAGGGAGGTCATAGAACCAGGATGATTGGAGGAAATTAATCCTAGAGACCAAGGTCCGGCTTGGGCTGTCGCGCCATTGATGATGATAGCCTCACCAAAAAGCGTCGTTTGCGTCAAGGCAATTCATCAGGGAGACACAAAATTTCCATATTTAACCAACTAGGGAGTTGATTTGAGAGATACTGCTAATATTTACCTGACAAAACCTCTGATTCCTGATCATTAGTTATTTTTTGACCACTTCAAAACCTCGATGATAAACTTGCCGTGACGATGTGGCTTGACGATAAACTTGCACTGGTGATGCCCACATGTTATTTTGGTCAGAACTACGATGAATATGAGCAGTAGTCTAAGAAGGACAAAATATACGTTACCAGTGGCGGATCTAGGATTCAGGTTTGGGGGGGGGGCTTGACAGTTAGGACCTCAAAAGTTGAGTTGAAATAATTAATTCCAGTTCTAACTTTTCGGTGCAGAAATTTTTCCCCGTAAAATGCGTGTGGATACATATTAATATTTCAAGAAAAACAATTTTTCCACGAACGCTTTATTTTCTACTATTATAATTACGACAATATGAACAACATTAAATTAGTATGAGAATTTTCTCAAGTTGCACTACAGAGGCTACAATATTTGACTTCTTGCACTTTTGATACTGAATTGCTTATCGCTGTTACTACATCAGAAAAATTATCGCCCGACCTGCCCGAAGATTTTAGTCGTCGAGGTTTCATATGGTGAATTCACCTCTGAAAATCATCTACCGACCAGTCCAAAGTTTCGATTCGTCGAGGTTTCAATTTGCAGAACGTATCCACAACTTCTTCCGTCTTAATTCCTATTTCTTTGTGGATGTGAGCTAACGCTAAGCCGTTGAGACGATTTTCGGACATGTTGACTCTCAAAAAACTCTTCAATCGTTTGAGTGTCGAAAAAGTACGCTCCGCTGTCACTGAAGTGACTGGAATTGTAGCGAATAATTGTAGCAGTGTCGCAACGTTCGGAAAAAATGAGCCATAATTCTTCGATCTCATGACTTGCAGAGCATCAATCGCAGTTTGGGCTTGTTGAAAAGCGGTAGTCTTGCAGTGCTTGTGCCAAAGAAGAATTTCTTTTCTCAGCTCTGTTTCGCTGCAGCCGCTCAGATCTCCTTCGTATACTTGTGCAGCTTTCAAAATTTCGTCAACAGAAACTTTGGTACAGAGCGTTGGAATCAGCCCCTCCAGAGGTAGTATCTTCAGAAATTCACCCTTGAACCTCGAAGTCAGAGAAGAGATCATGTGATCCAAATAAGGGTAAAAAATCGTAGCTCTGAAACGCAGAAAGATAAATTCGTTAGAAACGTCAACTCGAGCTAATTTCGAATATTTTCAGGAAAAGAAGTTTTGTTGATATAATTGCATTGAACGCATAATGTATTATATTAGAAATTCAGTATTTTAGATTGAACGAATAATAATATGCAAATTCCATTTGTTAGTCAGCAAGATACAGCAAGAAGCAGAAAAAAGTTCAAATAACTTACCGGAAATATCCAAAAGCTGTTTGATCTTCTGTTTGGATATTAGATCGATTCTTCTGCCGGCCACACAAGCGAGGGATTTTCAGTTCTAATTCCATCTTGTTAGCTCTTTTTTCGGCTTTCTGGAAGATTTCTTCGAAGGATTTTTCTCCCTTTCTCGTCTCAAGAAACAGCTCGATGATTTGCTCGATGTGAGCACAAGCCGAAGAAATTTGCAGTTGAGAATGTTGAAGAGTCCTACTCACGGTCACGATAGGGGAATTCACATCATTGAGAACTTGCAGAGCAATCAAAAAATCAGATTTTTCAATCGCACCGAGTAGTTGTGTCGCTTTCGAAGACGTTTCGATGTCCTTATCGTACTTCAAATCATCCAACACTGCAACAATATATAGCAGGAACTCACAGACGGTGTTCACACTTTCATGTTTCTCAACCCAGCGCGTAAAGCAAAGTGTTTTCAAATGGGTTTTTTGCGATGTCGGTAACTCTTCTTTTATTTTGTCTTCGAGTAATTGCGTTCTTTTCGATGAACTCGTAAAAAAATTGATCAACGTCGAAACTGTTCCCAGCATTTTTCGAATTTCGGGGATTTCACAAGATTTTGAAACGCACAGATTCAATGAATGGCTGAAGCAGTGCGTATAAAATGCCAGTGGTTGTTCCTTGGAAATTAATGCTTGAACTCCATTTTCCCTACCAGAGAAGTTGGATCCTCCATCGTATCCTTGTCCACGCATATCAATGATGTTCAATCCCAAAGCCTCCAGCTCATCTGAGATCACCGTTTTGACATCTCTTCCGACAGTGGATTTTAATCGCATGAACCCCAGAAAATCCTCGCGAACGACGTATTCCTCTATATCAACATAACGCACGCACATGGTCAGTTGTACTTTTCTACTCGCATCTGTTGTTTCATCAGAAATAAGGGCGAAAAATTTTGATTTTTTGATCCTTTCCACAATCTTGCCGCGAAGAGTCTGTCCAATGATGTCGATAACTTCATTCTGCACCGTTTTGCTGATCAGAGTACAGTTCCTCGGTGCTGTTTCCAAGTGAAGTTTCAAATCTTCATCTCCAGCATTTATTCGGAACGCCAACAATGACCGGAAATTACCCTCTCTGCCAGACAACGCGTCTTCCAGTTTTTCGGCTATCCTCATGTCACCGGAGTCCCTGTGTCCACGTAGTGGCAAATTATTGCGAGAACAGAAGAGCACGGTTTCAACGATTGGGCCCAAACTTTTGCAATTGTTTTCGATGATCTTTCTTTTCTCCTTATCAAGAAGCATGTCGACTGCGTTTGAATTCCGGCTGTCAATGTTCTTCATAAACTCGAGAGCTTTTTCTTCAGAGAAACGATAAGACAAATTGCTGTGTCGGTTCATTTTTTCGACTGCCTTCTTATATTTATTCAAAGGCTTGCAGACGAAGGTTTTCAAATCCTGTGAGAAATCAAGTATTTTTAGTCTATATTCTATAATATATTACTCCACTTATGTACAAAAGTTGTTTTAACGAATCCAAGGATTGAGGTACGACCTGAAGGAAAGCGTGACGATCTTATAGGTTGAAAAGGAATTGTGAACTTGTCGACAACAATATTTCATTTGAGAACGTGAGTCAATGCAAGTTTTTTACGTAAATGTGTTTCAAACTTGAAAAAAACGACAATTTTTATATAGATTTCATAAGAAAAATCTAATTCCGACGGGGATTCCTTTCTTACCTGACTTGAGCGCGAAACACCACTGGTTGGTGCGAAAAAAAAACGCAATATTTGCAAAAAGCTCCATTTTTTTCCTCGCTGTAGGCAAGCCATTTGAAACGCTGTAGAAAATTGTATTGAAACCTTCTGCTCTGTTGCCCTTCCATACACACAGGAAATTTGAACGATGGTTCTGGTGTTTTAGTGTGGATTAAGTAATTGTAGATTTCGTCCTGCTTCAAATTATGGCATTTATCTACAGCTGACCCGATATCGTACTTGACAGTTCGATCTGAATTTTCGAGTGTTGTGGCCTGTAACAAAGACTTACTCATTTGTACGTGTGACACCAAATACTGATTTGATTCAATTATCTTTCTGTCTTTTGACGAATTTGCAAATATTGCGGAAAACTTATTCACTGGTGCTAACATAAAGTATGCAATCTTTGAATAGTTAAAAATTTACCCCAATCGTTGTAGATATCCCAGATGTTTTGAGTTTTGTGAAACAGATGTTTGTTTGTCGCATCCATCAGACTGATTTGATGAAGGAAAAACCATTAAATCGTCGGTTTCTCCTGCATTCGTACTCTCGGAATTATTGTTTTGCTTTTTTCTCTGCGGATGAAATTTTTATTTTTTTCACATAATATATCTAAATGATCTTAAAATATTAAGTTTCCGAAGAGCTGTCAGCTGCAAAAACACTCTCGTTTCACTTGTCACAATATTCAAACATAACCTCAATTTTTACACTGAAATTTTGTGCGTCAAAAAATCTCCGTCATAAAGGGCATATCATTATGGACAAAATTCATTCTAGAAGCTTTTTTGGGAAAAGTGCCTATGCGAGACAATTACTCTATAAGTATATGCAGCTGTTCAAAATTACCTCTGATTGTCCATTTTCTATTTCTGGGCTCGATAATCGTGGCCTTTTTGCGAAATAGTTTCTGATGTCCATCTTTATCGAGAAATGCAGCACAAAAACACATTAACACGCGTGAAAACTAAGAAAGTGAAGAATGGCAGACGAAAACGTTGAATACGATCCAACACCCAACCTATTTGTTGCTCATATCAGCTGTTGAGCCCCGGACGCGAAAGATTCTGCATATATTATGCAGCACTGAGTTTATGTCGACACAATACTTATGGCCCTATCTTCTCCGCGGGAAGTTCAAATCGATTCGCATGAATCCTGAAATAAAATCGACGTAAAGGTTGTTTTTATATGAAATAGGCACATTCGTCTTTCGAAATAAGTAAAAAATGTGCTTTCAAGATTGAAAAACTCACTTCGAAAATTATTCGAAGTATTCTTGTCTGGCTAGAAAAAATTTCGGGAAAAATTGATTTCGGGATTTGTTGCAGTGACTTTTTTTCTGACCGTAGCTATGGGGGGGGGCTACAGCCCCCATAGCCCCCCCCCCCTAGATCCGCCACTGTACGTTACCGTGAGGTGGCCTGATGTTATTAAAAAGTACAACGATGTTGATTTCGCTGATTGGATGCTTTCAGTTTGCCCCTCCCACAATCATTAAAAAAAGTAGATTCCATTTACCAGAATATGAGACGATTCAATGTCACTGCAGAAAAAGTGGCTGCAATAAAAAAAACCACTGTGTTATGCAAAAAAATGTGGGATTTATTGACAATTTACCCCCAATTGGCATTGTTTTAGAAATTTTCATGAAGATTTTGAAAAAAATGTTCATATAGGCTTAAGAATATCTATTTATCATTTTGAATCACTTTGATTTTGTGACTTTACAAGAAAGTTTAAAGCAAAAGACACACCTGCCGACGTCCACTAAAACCTGCAGGAAAAGATGAAAACTACCACTTTCGATACGATACTTCGCACAATTTAATTCTAGCGAAACACACTGTCCACTACTTTGCGCAATCGAAGCACGCTTTCCAAAATTTAGTGTGAAAAAGCACTCCCACCATTTATCGCGTGCGGAAATGACACTTCCCACCATTCGACCGCAACGGCTGACAAATGGGTATTTTACCGTGGAGACACCTCACACACCAATTCAGCGCCAATAGTAACGCTGTTGAAAAGTTAAATATTCTGAAACAAAACCACGTATTCAAAAGAAATCAATCCTTAAAAAAACCTTATATTTTATGGAAATTTTATTTATTTAAAAAACAAGAAAATCGGTGAAATTGTTTATCATCAACAACTCAATCTTTTTTCGCGTTGAAGGGCCCCTATGGATGTCGTCATCTTAATGAGGACAAGTTTTAGCTAACATTCACAAATGCAAAAGCAAGCAGTTCATATGTTACTTTATGGCTACCCTCCATGATCCCTACGGCTTGATTTTGATTCAAAAGAAATCATTTTTTCAGAAACTGTACAAGGTCCGGAAAAATTAATTGGGCTGAGACAATAGCTTTTTAAATTCCTTGCAAATTTTTGCACACCCATTCACCCTTTTTCATCATCTTTTAAGGACAAGTTTCCATGAAAATGCGTAAAAGTGCACTGTACATAAAATTTTCGGGACTCAAATATTCTGAATTTGATGAAAATTAGTAAATCACATTTAACTCAATCTGCTACCGCCTTTGAGTTATTAGCCCGCGGAAAATCCAAAATTGAATAAAAATTGTGCAAAAATTATTTGGCTTGAAGGTGTTTTTTTCACATTTCGCTAGGTATAGCGTCGGAGAAAAAAAATATTTTAACTACCAAAATTAAACCCTGATAAGTTCTCTGCAAAATCATAACCTATACTCGTCCTCACGCGCTCCTCTATGTTTGGAGACCCCCTTAAATACTTTATAAAAAAATTTTTACGATTGAATTTTAAAGAGAACACCACCTTACACCTACATACAAAAATTCATGTTTCTAGCTTAAATAGTTTGCGAGAAAAAGTGCTGTGACACACAGACAAACGGACTGACAGGACGTGATTTTAGTAAGGTTTTGTCAAATTATTTTCCAAAACCCTTAAAAAAGAGGCTTAGTCCACACGGTATGAGCTTAAAAACAAATTTTGACAAGGTAATCGTGCAATGTACTCGTGGGATCTTGGTAAAAACCTACTATTTGCTGTGAATACAAATCAAAATGGTCATAAAAATTAACAAAAACATAAATGCATACCAAGTACATAAAAGTATAAATATGCACTGAAAGAATTCTTTACGAACTACCAATGGTCAAGTCTCGCTTCCCATCAATCTTTCAAAATCAACTTCTCACTCGTGCCACATCAATTTGTAACGCAACTCTTCATACAATCCCAGCCTCAACTTCTTCATAATAAGCCAATTTAGAAAAAATTGATGAACACAAAATCATTATCACTTCAAATCGACGAGACTTTTATTGAAATTTATGAGCATGCCCGAGGCGCATTATCAGGGTCTCGTTATGATATCCCATGGTGCAAGAGCATAAAAGATATTATTAGTTGATAACATTTTGATCTCTAAATTGAACCTCGTCGAATCATCCCAAATAGATTCATTGCTTGATTCGATTCGTAAGATCCCACTATTGGTCGTCGAAGTTGTAAAAGTAACCTCCTGCACTATCTGAGCACACTTTCTTCGTTGTGGTAGCATCGTAATACCTCGGATAAGGAACAATCTTTATTGCCAGCCTTATGTATATCGCTGGCCGCTGGGCACTAAAGTTTATCACAATTTAACCATGAAAAGTTTTTAATTTAAAGCGGAATGGATGGCAAAGTTCAATGGATATGACCAATTTAATTTTACTTACAACTTATGCGACGAAAGATAGGAAGAAAGTGCTATGGTGCTAGGAGAGGGCGCGTACGGAGTGACTTGAATTCATTAGAAAATTTACTTTAAAGAATTTTTCCAAACCATGAATTGAGTCACGGAAACATATTTTATCCGTGTTGAGTTCTGCGGGTTTTACTCAGACTCCTGATAAACAGACTAGGCTTAACGACCTCGAAAACGATGCCAAGAAATCCCAATCAGCGGATTAAGTTTTACGCACCATTACGGAACATATTCCCATTTCTGTGTTCCAGCATCACATTCTCGTATTCATACGAAATCATGTCACCCAACAGAATAAAACTAGTATCAACGCCTAAGACGAACTTTTATCTGTATATGAGCAGCAGCTTTAGATACATTTTCATTGAGTTGCCCACAAAACCGACGCTCTTAACTTTAAAAGCGTTTCGATGTATCTCTAAGATTAGATACTACAATTCCCAAAGTTGAAGAAGCATCTCTCCGCACAACCACCGAATGATGGTTTTTTTGGACGACCGCTGAAGAAATATTTAGCCTCATAAAAGAATGTTGAGCGAGGACTTTCCACCATCATCAGCAAAGTTCATTAAGGCTCAATGAAAATTATTCGCAATGAACTTTCAGCCAGCAATGAGAAGTTTCGGTCCGGAAAGGAGAAATCTGAAAATGGTTAAGTTAATGGTATGTAGTTTGTTTTAATACGTTTGAAATAGGAAATGATTAGGTTACCTTTGAGAACACCTTCGTGGACTTTGGGAGCCGATAAAGGATTCGAATGTTAAGAATTAACGAGGATTATGAGAATTGCGAAAATCGTGATGGTTATTTTGGTTTAAAGTAACAGATTTTGTTTTTGTTGCATAATATGTCAGCCCAAAAATAAGTATTGTAAAAAAAGCGATTTACATTACAATATTTTATTGCCCAGGGTCACCCATACATTTTTTAAAGAAATATTTCTATGGGAAAAGCAACTTCTTTCTTATTCTTTAAAGTGCTTCCAAATGAATATTCACGAAAAATTCTATCCATATAGTATAATGGTCACACAACACACATAAACATTTTATTGCATGATAGAATCGAACAATAAAGACAACTTTTAAAGACTCAATTATACGCATTAGACTAATTTCTAAAGTCGTAAAACATTACAGATAAGATTTTTCTTTAAGAACGTTTTAAACCAGATAAATATATTCACATGCTTGCCTAAGTGCAAGTACTTAAACAGAAGCAATGTGTGTATTTAGGTTAATTGCGCCGTGTCGTAGGTAAAGTGTTATTATACATCTTTAACGTCTTAGATCTCTACTTTCTTTCCACTTGCTAGGAGAATTACAACGTTAAACGTATTTAAGGTACGTTGAAAGTGCAATTAAAATTTTAACGCTTCTAATGAGAAGTAAGAGCTAAGAAAGGGATGATGATGATCATCATCATCATCGTCACAAGCTTCGTCAACATCATCATGTTGTAAATGGGCTCTTAAATTATTTAGGCAAAAGTAGAACAAAGGAATTGGTATTACTTTTCAATATTGAATAAATTGAAAATTATAGTTTAGTTACAGTGAATTTATGTAATATATAATCAATCGTAACAGCTGAATGCCACGATTACGTACCAGCCTGAAAGCAGCATCCAGTAACATTTGCTGGCTTGCCACGTATCATAATTAGTTTCCTTGAAACGCATTTTTAATAATTTTAACTTTTCCTTGCATTCCTGTTTATTAATAGCTTTTTCTTCCTCTAGCTTTAAATAATTTAATTCCTTGTTCGGTTTTGACTATCCTGTGTGTATTTTTTTGCTTTTGCTCATATAGTTGAGAGATGCATGTGCTGTAAGCTTTAATTAGTTATCTGATTAACACGCTTGTCTTGCAGTCGTGAGGATGCGAGATCAATCCTTAAATGAGCGTTGTGATTGCAATTTTTAATTTAGCTAAATTTTTTTTTGGCGTTAGCTGGTTCTAGACTTATTGATTTTATTTTTGGGTAGCAACGAACCCTAATATCAACATGATCTTGAAGACATCAGCTTATTCGATAGTTGCGCATGTGACGTATATGTTGTTAGGATAATGAGAAAATAACCAAAAATATAGAAAAGCTAGCGAATAGGTGACTAGATTGAGATAGATAGCAAGGCGATTCGGACCATTTAAAATTACTATTTTTGTTATTCTACACTTGATAATTGATCCTGATCCAGAGGTACTTTGGTAAACATTTATCTTTTGATTTTTCGTAGCAACGCCTAAATCTAAGCTACAGCGCTTACAGCATAACTTATACCAGTAGTACTTCCTTGAAAATTGATTGCATGTAAATATTTTTTTTGCATCAGTGCTGCAGAGATAGTTAGAGTATCTCATTATCTTGATCGAATTTATCGATAATCAAGAAGGTGATATGGTCAGTACTACGCTTTGGCCGTATGCCCGTCCACATAGCTGCGATATGTTCTGACTTTGAAATAGTACGTATCGTAACTGAACGGACTTACAGTCCGTCTGAAGAATCACTCGAAAAAAATGTCATTGTCACCAACGGGACTCGAACGAGAGACCTTCGGCTTATGCAGCAAGTACTCTAATCACTACACTACATAGGCTATCAAATTGATTATATGGGTGGTCTCATCGCGGGGATCTTTACAAGGACTAATGGACGCACAATTGAAGGTGTGGTGAAGTTTACTACGTCATCACGTCTGTTAGCAGCTCTCTCTCTTATATTCATGAAATCACAAGTATACTGTGTATTCCATAATATCTGATAAGAAGCTTAATATTGGAAGGGCTAAGATGAGGCACGAACTCGAATGGTGGCATACGCGTTGGCAGCAGATATAACAAAGAATGCCCGTTCCTACTAGAGCCTCGTCAGCGATCTTCAAAGAAATTCGTGGGGCTTGCCTTTATCAGCTTTAAACTCTGCTAGAATTTTTCAAAACACCAACTTACTTTATGTGAATATCGAAGGATTCTTTCAGGGACCAGGGGCTGATTTACGACGTACAAAAGAGGTGGCTAAGAATGGAAATCACATCAGGCATTGCACAAGCTTCTATTCTTAACTCAGACCTCTGAAATGTCTCGCATAAAGAGCTTTTGAAACTTCATCTGCAGGACGAATCATGCTTGATTAGCTATCCAGGCCATCTAGCAGCTTCAATCACAAAACGCGTCGTCAAGCAAATTCAGCCGAGTATTGCATCGAGTGAGTGAATAGAAGGTCAACGGTAGGTTCAGCGTATCACTAAAAAATACTGAGAAGGTTATTCTAATTAAAAAGCAGATCCCCAGACTTCTTTTTATCTAGATCATAGCTTTGATTGGCAAATGAAAGGAAAAGTTCCAAAATCTTGTTTAAACAAAGATGAGTAACAGAACTACGGAAGTGTCATCTCTCAGTTGCCTCATTGCCTACACTGGAGGACTTGTCTTGAGCAGGAGTCTTCTAATAAGGGCAGTATAATTAACCCTCCTATAAGATCCAAAGATACAGGGAAGTCCTCTTATAATGAATCACGTCAGAAGAGGCTAATACAGTTGTAAAGGTGAGGAGCATTGCGAGTTGCATCTGTATATTTCACTTTCTCTAAGTCGGCGGTCCTGGGTTTCGTGAGAGTGGTATCCATCTTGCTTCTTACTGAAGTACAAAGACGGATTTATCTGCATAGGGGGAAACAAGATAGAGGGGCTGGTACTCAAGAGTAATTAGGATGGTCCCCGATTCTATAACACGAAAGTTGTAAAACGATATATAGAGCAAGGAGATTGCACGTCTCATCAGTGTAGTGAAAAAGAGAAAACTTAGCTATGGGCTGCCTTTAGACATTGTATTTTTGGACAACTGGCCTGAACGTAACAACTGCTGGTTCTGAGAACGGATTAGCAGTAATTTTTTGGACGCAAAATGAGTCAATTGAGTCTTTTTCATGTAAAATTGCAGATATTGAAGTTACATTCCCCTTTGTTGTTTTTATTTTTTATAGCAGAGAGTTGAAAGCTATTTACGTCTTTGGTTTGCGAGTGTCAACCGGAGAACCTCACCCGGAAACATATGACAAATTTTTTTGGGCTAGGCCTTGTTTTCGTACATCGTAAGATGCTTTTGGATTTCAAGAGTCATCTTTCTGGTGGGAATGAAGAAAAAAGAAGGGATTGCTGAAAAAGGGACCTCCCATCTTCGCTAACTCCTGGTGCTGAAGCATCCCCTTTTTAGCTATCAGAACTACCCTAATATAATGTGCTACTCAGTTTTATTTGCCAAGCAATCCAAGCATCGCTCCAATTATATTTTCCTGGGACCGTGTTTCAAGTTTCGTGACGAGGTCACGACCCAGCCTTACCCATATTTTGTAGGTAAGGAAAGTGTGGTAGGTGTAATCCACCTCTTCTGTGCGGCACACGCAGTGTGACCTACCAAGTTTGCGCAGGTATAACCAAAAACTTCATTCCCGATTAACAGCTGAGTCACATAGAAGTGATTCACACAGTGTCTTCGATTGAGCCACAGACTCAGGTTTGTGATTACGTGCACGCCAACTTTTTTTTGTGTTGCTGAGAAAGTTTTGCGTTTCCATCTTAGCCACCGTGCTCTCGGGCAAGGAGAGTGATGAGTATAATCCCTGAGATAACGAATACCGCCGGTCCGGAGCCTGTTTAATACGCGGTAGCAATCCGAGGCACCCCTTGTGCAGGTCCGTAACGAGAGCAGGAGATGCTCACTTTGATTTTTGGGGGTAGTACAGAGTGCACCTTGCTCATCAGAAGTCATCTCCTTGATCAGGTAGGTATCCTTATATTGGCCATCAATTGAGTGATTGCTATTACATGCGCTGCAGCCTACAGAGATTGCCATGATTTGCTCCGAAGACTCAGTTTTGAGTCGATTAGTTTGCCGAGGTATTTCACTGCTATTTTCAATTCAAAAGAGAATTTTCGGGGGGTAATAAAACTTACTTTGGAGTCTCCCTTCTTTCTCACGATGATCCCTTATTTTTCTCCAATGCTAGGCTAAGCCTGCAAAAAGTTATTCGGACCCTCATTGGACATATTAGCATGCCTGGTCACATTTGCGCGTCTTAGATTATGCAATCTAGCGACTAGCGCCACTATATCATCCCGATCGCCGATTGTGCGTGACAATTCTGAGCCAAAGATGACGCCCTGACCGATATGCAATATAATTTCTATTCCTTTTTCAACCTTCCTTCGTGCCATAGAGCAGGTTTTGGTTCTTCAAATAGTAACTTCCTAGGTTGGGCGTTATTACTTTCAATACTGGTACAACGTGTAATTTTCGGTGGATTGACTATAGAGGAACTGGTTTTGATGCCTCTATAGTTTTCAAAAGATTGTATTCACGAATTAAGAACTGAAAGGCGGTAGTGACCTTCACAGCAAGTGATTATCAACATATAAAATTTGATATTCTCAAGGAAGCTGCAGTAGTAATTGCATCTCATCAAGTTGAAAGCACAGAAATACTGGTTAATATTGGCAAATAGTTATTATGATGTCCGACGGATTTTGAGAAGACCCCTTTGTATACCTTGTAAAAACATTTTCAAACAAAAATTGAACCAGCGACTGAGGATAAATAATGGGTAAATGTTATGTTATGAAATGTATTTATGTAGCTCATAAAGTTTAGGTTACATTAAACACAGCAACAATAGCCACAACGTTCGGTATCATATGGCAGAAACTAACCACGGATAGCAGACAAAAGCGAAGCAAGAGGGAAATCTAAATAGCAAATTCATATATGGCAGAGGTTTTCACAAATACTATCCATACCGACTAGCAACGAAACAGGCCTTATTGAAACAACAAACCTCGATCTAACATGTTTAACAGCGTCTAGATTTCAACTTTGACACCTAACGAAGGCAGGTAGCAACATAAACCAAACAATGACAGCTAAAAAACAACAAATTTGAAAAACAAATAAAAAGAGAATTGAAAAATATGAGCGTCTTTTTGAACAAATCAATTTATTTGCAAAGCGTCGAATCGCTTTGCTCCATCTTCGCAATCAGCGAAACTGTTCTTGCCTTGCTATCAACTACAAAAAGATACTAGTCGTAGAACACGATATCTACGTATCTAATCGTGAAAAAAAATTTCATTTGATTCGGCGATTTTAAATTGTGGATGATTATGTCAATTCGCTCACCACTCGCAACATGGTCCCGGATAAATTCATGGTTTCATAAGACTTCTCTTACGGGCATCAAATGTTCTTTCAACCCTTTTATTTAGGACTCTGACAGAGCTACCACCAAAAACATATCAGCATAAAATCACTGCAAGACAAGAATATTTGGCGCATATAATGCCAGCTATTGGTGCGAGATTGAAGAAGGCTACAGCTATAGTTGTAAGGGAGTTCGATTGGGACGAGTGCCAAGTGAATAAGCTTAAAACAGATCTTTAAAAAAGCAATTGAATAATCTGATAGTAAAAGACAATTGCCATCCCACAAAAACTCTTATCGTTCAGTGGGGTCAAATCCCGCTATAGGTTTTCCAATCCGTGGCTATAATAAATTCAGTTTACATGCCTCCGGCGCCAAATCTCATCATCAACTGGATATCGTCATCACGAAATAAAATGCGAAGGATGATTTACCTGCCTCTCTGATACATCCGAGCAAGTTCAACATTATTTTTCACTACAGCGCGGCCATATAACAATTGCTCTAAAATGATCCATTCACACGCTTCACGACGGTTAAATGCAATTATCTAAAGATGACGAGAAACACACTGTAGAAAATTGCCGACGGAAAACTAGCCCGAATGGTATAAACTTAAATCTTTTCACTCGCATTGAACGTTTCACTGGACTTCCCTAGACGAAATCAGCACTCCAAGACCAGTCCCAACATTTGATGATAGCGTTAACGAAAATAATTGGTGTGGTTGGATCAAGGAATAAAACTACTCCATGGTGACGGCCAACAGGGGCAAAAAATGACAACTGTCAGCCACCGTAGTTGACATTCGTCGTATAGAAGAGAAACTAGAAGTACCCGAAAGTGCAATAGCTGCATAAAACTGCTCAAAGAGCAGTACTACCAATACGTTGGAGCCAGCGCTGAATGAATACATTTATACAACCACTGATGATAATATGCGCCAGTTCGGTGAAATGCCAGGTTCAATTCCTCCGGAGACAGCTGTTAAGGAGTTCCCGGTGAATGTAAGGTGTAAAGGGACTTTGATGTGGTGGATCGGGACATTGGGATTGTGGAGATTGACGAGGCAGTAGCTAGCTAAAAAGTATAGAATCCAGGTTTCTTTCTTTTTCTTCAACAATTTCGGGAAAACGAATTTTGAGAAGCGAAAGGAGATAAAAAGGCAGTTTTGTGAGATTAAGATCGATCATCAGAACATAGGTGAATTGTGCAATCTAGCCTGAAGGAGAGGAGAATATCAGTCAAAGGCAACATATCGAAGGCGACTATCGGTGATTTTAATTTCAAGCAGTAGCAAACATTTTCTTCCTTTGCACCGTAAATGTGAGCTGGCTGCATAAAGCGAACCGGAAACAGGCTACCCTGTAGGAAGTGCGGTGTTCACAGACAGATGTTCTTGGTTCAGTTCTGGCGAGCAGTCTTTTCGGTTGGCGGGTCAATCGGGGCCATAGATAAAGCAAAAAAAGCTTTCCTGGTTCGTAGGCCCGAGCCGGAACATACCCCGTCAGAAAGGCGGTAAAAATGCATATTTAGAGGCCACCAAGTACAATGCTGCAAGAAACAATTTAGGGTAGGTCATCAGAGAAAGACTGGTTAAATGCTAGAATGAGCAATGAATTGTTAGCGGATGGCTTTCAGAGTTATTGTAGATTTAAATTGAGAGAGAGGGAGATTGTAAACTAACATTTTCGTCAACAGGCTTGCATTTATCAGATACTAGGGATATCTAAAGAAATACTTGTCTGGGTGCCGCAATTTCCTCAGTTGGAATTCGAAGAAGAAGTTGAACCCATTAAAACTAGAAAGCACTGGGACTTCATCGAATGCCAGCCGAGATACTTAAACTCATACCTAAACATATTGCTTGATATATTTAATTTCTGCTTAAATCCTGGAGCCCTCTGCGTGTAGTGCAAAATAGTCCGCATTATATTTATCGAGAAAGCGGTCGAAAAGGTTGCAAATAAAGCATGGTCTTGGTTTAACTTACAGCAATCACGCAATAGCCAATGCATAGCGAATTGCGTTGCTGAAGTGACGTACGCTATTTTTCTTTATGAGCGGGAAAAAAGATTGAAGCTTAAAGTTAGCGATTGAGGTGATGAGATCAAATTTGATTTTCAATTGGTTTGCTTGAAAGTGGCCAGTGCCTGATGCATAAAGTTGTCACGAAACCCTTGCTAACAGGTCGAGGGAAATCAAACCAAAGCTTATCAAACGTAAACCGTACAGAAATGATTTCTTTGTAACTTCGATGGATTGATGGATATAGGTGAAGCCAGAGGAATAGAGTATCGTTGTAAAGATGGCAAAACAACCAAAACAGCCATCTCTTACGTTCCTTTCTGAAAAGAATGCACAAACAAGTTTAGTCAAAGATAAGCTCTAGCAATTTTGACGGTACAGCTAAAGACCTCGCAAAACATAATGGGCATAGAACGTGATGGAGATGCTAAAGTTAGAGAGACTATTAAACAAATTCTTTCTTATGCAACTAACTTTAGGGGGAATGGTGTGTGCTAGCTAAAGAGGACAAAAATGCATATCAGCTGGGTTATCTGCAGGATTCGGTAAGGGATGTTCATTATTCAATGCTGTAGGTTCCTTGCTTTAGGGTAAACTTCATTCAACTTCAGAGGGCTGGGTCCAACTTTACGTATTTTCACTACGATCAAGTAAATATTATGAGCAAAATTTCGTTTTTGAAAATGTAAAGAAATAAAGGCCAGCTTAGAGTAATACAACATTTTATATTCTATGACGAAGTCTATGAAACTTAAGTCCTACTAATATTACCCTTCACACCCCGGTAATGCAAAACTGATTCAATTTCAAGATCTAGTCACAGAGTTTCTTTTTTTTTACTACAGCACTTCAGCCCTTTTCGGGCCTTTGCTTAGAAATAGTTCGGGCCTTTGCTAGAGATAGTTATCTCATAATCTTGATCGAATGTATTGGCACTCGCCAGTACCAAGCTTTGGCCGTTGATCCGGCCACCCAAATCTGATTAGTTCTGATTCTATATAGTCCGTCCGAAGAATCTTTCGAAATAAATTTTTCTGCCATGAACAGGATTCAAACCAGGGCCCTACAGCTTTACGCTGCGAGCACTTTAACTACTACACCACGCGATGTTTAGGTCAGCCATTTTAGCATTGTTTTTGTTGTTCTCTTCATTGAATATGGAAATTCACCTTTGTGAAATGAAACTTTTAAAAATTATTTCAAAGCAATCAATATAATGCAATATCAATGAAAGTTAGTAGTCAAAGGGCAAGAACATTTTCAGCGCAAACGTATGGGATTCGGTTATTTTTTCTTTCAAAAAAATGAAGCAAGTTTCATCCTCATGAAAGGAAAGAAAATGTTCGAACACAATCATGGAGAAAAAGACAAGAAATGGAAACTACACAAGCGCTCAATAAAATCCAAAGATGCAAGAAGACCATCTAAAAGAACATGAATAATGCAGCAGTTAATCTTTTCTGCAAGCAAAATAGAAATATTTTGAACAGAAAACCATTGAGATGGCAAAAGATACCAATTTTAATTTTAATGATCAGCAATGTCCTTGCTAGAGCTTTTGAATGGTTACTGAGCCACGAAAACTAGGTTTAGACTGCCGTACAATAAAAACTTCTGAAGGTTTTTTCATTCCTTAAAACTCTCGAAAGCAAGGTAGTTTATAAGTAAGATCATTGAAGTTTATACAAATTTGCATATCAAAAATCCTTCAAGTTCATGACAAAACATGACTCTACTTTTTGACTTGGTAACCTTCACTAAACAGAAAATACTTTTCACACCTGACAAATACGTCACACATACCTGTCACCTTCAAAGATTTCTATTACATTTCTTCTTACTTTTTTATCGAATTCCCAACCATTCAAGGTTGAATGAACGAATTATTGCTTTCAAAGGAAATACCAAAGAGAGTAATACTACCGTTTACTACCCCACCACGATACTTATTCTCACATACATAAATACGAGTATGAGTACACATATCCTTGAGAAAAAACGTGTTCAAAAAAGGAATATGACATTGAACTTCATATCATCATCAACATCATCATCAACTTCATCGTTTTCAAGTATTTCGAAAATTGCCTCTTGGAAATTCCTCTTTTATTTTATTTCACCCGAATAACCGTAGGCATGAAAATGATGAGTTTCATTTTAAACGGATGCGTATCAGTAGCCTTGTTGGCTGAATTGTAATCACAATCACAAGATGTATGTACATACATACTCGTACTTTCGTTCTTCTGCGAAAGGCAAAGGACACAATATAAAATTCAATGACAAAAAAACAACTGATACACATACGAATATAAGGAAATAAGTTTGTTACGAAAAAGAGGAATTTCTATTTTTTCCCAAGGACGTGGAATGTTTGAAATGAAAATTGAATAAGCAATTGAGTGGAGAGAAGAAAAAATTGATTTTAAAAGAAAAAGTGATTGGAATGCTGCTGGGCTTGAATTTGAAGGATATATGGGAGCAGTTTTAAATAGAAGGGCAAACAAAGGAATGTTTTTGTGTTTAGTGATGGATGATATTGTTGAAGATTGTTATCTGGTTTGATTGTATTGGAGATTCAAGAAATTTTGCAGTTAAAAAACTTAATGAGAAAGTATAGCATAGGGAACTCCCCTTCGGCACCATCAGCCCGAAAGACTGAAGATGACTCAATTGATTCAAAACGCGTCTGTTCACTCAATAAATTAAGGCTCGACAGCTTTTCAAGAAAAAAGTAAATAATAATTTGATTGATCACCACTTTGCAAGTAAAACAATGTTAAATCTGCTCTATAAATGCTTCTCTCTCAAATACATATATTTCAAATATGTATGTATGTATATATATACATATATATATATATATATATATATATATATATATATATATATATATATATATATTTATATATGTATATATATTATATATATATATATGTATCTATATATATATATATATATATATATATATATATATATATATATATATATATATATATATATATATATATAGATATATATATAAATAAATATATATTGTTACATGCGCAAATAATTCTGCGAGCTACTGTCGCAATTGTTTTCACAATCATTAAGAACATCAGAAAATGAATTTACTCGACACCACGAGAACCCAACAAGCATTATCAACATCTGAAAGTGAGTCACTGCCCATTCATTAAGCTGCTGGAATGTTCCCGCTTATTCATCAATGTACGAGAACTGAGTTGAATGATTAGAGACCCTATATAAAGGCGAGCTGAATGAATGGGGGAGTGATCATTTTTCAACCGCGAGAGTAAACACGGCGATAGTGTGCGGAGTGTGAATAGCGATCAAGTAATAGTGAAGTAATTTTAAAAGACAATTGCGATAGGAATTTTTGGACTAGTGGAAGTTATAATTTTGAAAGTGAAAATTAAAATTAGTGAAAGTGTTAAACTGATTATTGTGCATTTTTGTAGTTAATAAACTCTTTTTACTTAAATTAAAAGACATTACGTTTTCACTTCCCCAGAACATTTAAATTATTGGCCGCGAACCATAACACGCGACAATATATAGATATTGGATAGTCTTTGTCACTAGATGGTGTTGGTTGTCATATATCAGGCAATACTAATCAGATTGAGTCAAACTGACATGCATTTGAAAGGTGACATTCCAGTTTACAATTTTCATATGGAAAGTTTTGTAGTTCGTTATTCGTGTCAAAAGTTGTATTCACTTAAAAATACTTTCAAGGTGAGAATGCATCGCACACTTGTGAAGAAATTTGTGGTGTCTACGGCCAAGATACTTTATCAAAAGCCACAGCCAAGTGATGGTTCACTAGCTTTCGTTCTGGAAATTTTGATGTCAAAAATGCACCTCGATCAGGTCGACCAATCACTGAAAAAGCCGATGAAATCTTACAAAAAATTGAAGAAGACCAACACATAAGCGGCCACGACATTGCTAGGGAACTTAATATCTAGCACTAAACATTTTGGACCATTTGCGTAAGGCTAGATACACAAAGAAGCTCGACGTTTGGGTGCCGCATGAGTTAACACAAAAAAATTTGATCCACCGAATTTCCATTTGCCAAATGCTAATAAAACGCAACGAAACCGAGCCATTTTTGAAGCAAATCATTACGGGTGATGAAAAATGGGTAAAATACGAGAATGTCGTTCGAAAAAGTTGAATCATCACAAACGAATTCAAAGCCAGGATTGACTCCGAATAAGTTTATGCTGTGTGTATGGTGGAATTGGAAGGGAATTGTTTATCATGAGGAACTAGAACCTGGCCAAGGACTCAATTCGGCTCTGTACTGTCAGCAATTGACCATATTGCAACAAGTAATTCAAAAAAGCCGGCCAGAATTGATCAAGAGAAAGGGCGTTGTCTTCCATCATGACAATGCAAGACCACACATATTTATGATGACCCGGCCAAAAATTGACAGAGCTTGGCTGGGAAGTTTTGATGCATCCACCGTATAGTCCAGACCTTGCACCATCAGACTATCATTTGTTTCGGTCTCTGCAAAACTTCCTTAATGAAAAGAAATTCACTTCAAAAAGGGGCTGTGAAAATCACTTGGCCAAGGTTTTCGCCGATAAACAACAGAAGTTCTACACAGATGGAATAATGGCTCTTTTCAAAAAATGGCGAAAGGTCATAGATGATAATGGATAATATGTTCTTAAATAAAATCCATTTTAAATAAAAGAAACGTTCAATCGAAAAATGACAAAAAAGGCTCAATACTTTAGACTTACCAACATATCTATATGTATATAATTTGAATCAAGTCAATAAAACAATTTACAGCGCTGTCTCAGCGATTGGCAACAGTCCTGGGAGAGCGAAATTAGGGAAAGATGGACTGCGCACCTCATTCCTGACCTGAGGCCGTAGCTCAATCTAGTGCACAATGAGACTGATTTCTACCTAATCTAGCTCTTGATTGGACATGGAACTTCCCAGTTTTACCTGCACAAGATCGATAAGTCATGATCTCCGGACTGCATGTTTTGAGGAGGAGCGGTAGATGATGCCTAGGTATCATATGTTTTTGATCTGCTGCGAAATTGGGGAGCTCTCTCTGGAGACTTTGGTCCGAAAAAAGCAAATATCAGTTGATAAATAGAGTTGGGTGGTACATGGCCAGCAACGCTGGGGCACTGTTGACGGTTAGAAAAGGCGTGCTGTTCCATCGGGAGGCATCAAGAGTGGCAGGGTCCCTTTTATAGTAGTTCTCCGTCTTCCCCTTCTTCTAGCTAAAGAATGGATTTCTGCAACTTGAAAGTGCCTCTAGGCGTAAGAAAACGAGTCCTAGCCCAAAGTAATTTTTCAAACGGTTCTAGGCTGGATTCTCAAGTGTCAGAGGAAATGTTTAGTGGGTTGTTCAGATGCATTGTAAACTGGAAAATCCTACATACACAAAAATATAGGAACCCAGCAAGCTAGCAAGACAAGACAATAATATCCGAGACACAAGATAATAAGCAGAGAAAGTAAAACGTTTCACCAACTGAAAATCCCATCGACGGACAAGTCTTACAAGATTTAAAAAGAAGCTCGGAAATGCCAAGTGCAGTGGCTGTATGAATTTTTGTGGACAAATTGATAACTTACCTGAAGGTTTCACACTGAGGAACTTTATTTCTCTCTCTCTCTCTCTCTCTCTCTCTCTCTCTCTCTCTATGATTATTGTTTTGTATTGCGTGAGGCTTAAGTATGCATCATCGGTTACAACAGAATCCCAAATTGTGTTATACCCAAGGCTGGGCTCAATTAGCCTTACAACTTTTAAGTTGAAATATTCGGAAAGGGTGCTAATGTAGCCCTTAAAGAAACCATCGGCAAAAAACACCTCCCTGAAGCGTAACACTTTTTAACATTAAGGAAAAATATGTGGAGATAGCGACCCATATGGTCGCTGGAACGATTTGCAGATATCTCTAGAACAAGGTGAGAAAGACGTGAAGAAAGTTTTTAACCATGTAAAATCGAAGTCAAACATGAGGATCTTCAAGTTGTGGAGGTTAGCAAAAACATCGGAGGATGGATCAACCATACTGAAAGTAATGATGCAACCTCAGAGTGGGGAACAACACTAGCTACAAGATATATAAGAAAGGGCACTTCGCAAGGGGCAGTGTTTCTTTGCATTTCGATATTGACAGGAGTGGAGATTGTAGCCCATTTTGATGACATGATATTGCTAGTCTCACTTGAATACAACGCAGTGCTCAGAATTGGATCTACCTTTATGAAAATGAAGGCAACAGAAAGGTTGTTGCTCATAAAAGAGACAACGCTTTCTAAGCAATTGGTGACGATCCTGAGTGGGCGACACTAGGGGAAGATGGACTGCATACCTTATTTGTGACTTGTGATCGGAGTTTAGTGTATGATCTAACCTGCATACGATTGGTAAGTCACAGTCTCCTTACTGCATATTCTGGGCTAAAGAGGAGGGTGGCATATACCATACTTTTTTTGCGTGCTAGAGAGGAGGCATGCAGCGCGGGATCCTGTTCAATGAAACAGAAAAGCTCTTTCGTGACAGTCTAATCGGAAAGATGCTTCGATCAGTGGACAACTGCATCCATGGTGAACTTTGAGGATCACCACGTCTGCTCCTGAATTTTCTATGCTCCAAATGGGCATAGAAAATACGATACGGCAAGCTTCCAGTGTGCTCACGGTCAACTAAAATTGGTGAACAGTAAAATAAGTGTCACGAGCTCTAACGGAAAGCTAAGCAGGTGCAAATTTGGAAGCAAGAAAGCAACAATGTTTTGTCAACAAAAACAACATATCGACCCAGAAAAGCTATTATTGACTAATCAACAGCAGTAAGATCTATTGCTAGCAAAATTTCGTAGAAAATGTGATCAGAGATTTACGAAGACAAGGCAATGAGGTAATCATGAGGTTGTGATGATCTTCTTAAATAAGGCACAAAAGATGGGCAAGATGGCACAGGTGCTTTGCCCTGTACATCTGTATAAATAATGTCCACGAGAAATACTAGTAGATCGCCGACTGTCCATGAGGATGAAACTGGAAGAGATAGTTCTACCATTGAAGGCAAGAAAAGCCACAATGAATTTATGGCATTTCAGTCTAGGTATTTCAGCTTGTTTACTACCTTTGTCCAGACCTGTTGCTTAGCACAAAGAAGGGGTGTCCAGGGCCCTCTCTGACATAACAATCGTGAAGTATACTAGACACAAAACACCCAGGAAACGCTGTATGCTAAGACACAATGACGCCATCTCTGTTGCAAGAGATCTTTCTCCCCGTCTGAATGGCTTTATAGTACGTGGATGACGTCGAGGTGCAGTCATTGGACACACATTTGAACATGCGCAACTTAGACTAAGTATGCTTTTGCGCCTAATAAGGGACTGAATTCACCATGGATTCAGCTTAGCACTGGAAAGACCCGTAGTGACCATTCTGATAAAGTAGATGTTCCCCTAGGTAAGGATAATCACCATCGGCAAAGTGCTTGTCAGTTCCAAACATGAAGTAAAGTACCTCGGTTTGCTGATAGGCTCAACAAAACTACTAGGTTTTTGAGAACAAATTCTCCAGTTGGCTAATGGCTATTGTAAAGCAACCTTTTACATATTTGATGAAAAAAGTGCAACATTAGGCAAGGAGCTGTATTAGGTGCAAAGTCAAGGGCTGCTTTAGATCGGCATATTGAACAGTCTTTTAGGCGGAGGAGCAGTTCGTTACAAGGATGTGCTAAATCGTAGCAAAACCTGCTTGCATAGAAACGAGGCCAATAGACAGGAAAGGTTTCACCTAATGGATGCCATCAAAAATGGGAAAGTGACGTGAAGAGAGATGGAGCTTATACACGGATTAAGGCCGTAGCTTAATTGAATGGTATAAAAAAGAATATTTTTCACTTAACAAAAAGCGAATTTACAGAAGAGCAAAGGATGCTAAAAAACAACTCATGTAAATAAAAAAGGCTCAAAAAATTGCAGAAGATAAACAAAAAGATGAGAAAAATGCCAAAAAACCCCAAAAAAGAAGAAATGCATAAAGTTAAAACGGTTCCGCTTACAAATAAAACTAGCAATATTTGTCAAAGTATCTGTTCGCCGAATAGCTAATCCAGACTGTGGAAGATATGAGATACTCTATTTTGGCAACCTTCTACTACAAAATTTCGACTTATGGTAAACTGAATACAGGCGTTGTCCTATATCTTTGTGTAAATACCATTTTGCTGAAGCTAATGGAAAGTTAGAAAATTTTAAGCACGCTCCAGCTTTGGACGAAAAAGTTCAACCGATATGAAGATCTTACTACTGACAAATTATTCGAGAGATGCATCGGAGCACCCACAAAACACCATCGAAAGCTTCAACGCTTGTGTTTGGCATATCGAACCAAAGCATATGTTTCCAGATAAAAAAAAATTGAGGTTGCAAAAAGTTGTGCTGTATGTGTGCTTTTAATAAAAGCTTTCAAACTTTATTAAAAATTATGAAAACAGCGGGCGTTTCGGTTGGCAAAATTGCAGTTGATTTCACGCAGAGGCAAGACAACTATATTAAGCAAGGCACTCGTCGCAGGATTAAAGCTTCAAAAGAATGCAGGCAGGAACTTAGGAAACCTAACGCCCATGAAATTGATTTTTTTTGAAGAGGAGGAAGGAATAATGGAGGAATTTTTGTTCGATTTTTCAAACATTAAAAAAATTTTGAACGCGTTTTTCATGAAGCAATATTTTTTGACCTGGCTCATCATATCAATCAGGTCAAAAAATATTGTTTCATGAAAACGTTCTTAAAGTTTTTGCAATTTTACGAAAATCATTCAACTAATCGGGTTGAAATTTAAAGGGGCTATTCGTCGCACATAGCCCGTGATAGAATCATGAATATTTGAAATTATAAATTCAGAAAAAAGAATCGAAAAATTTCCAAGTCCGCCATTTTGTTATTTCTCAATCAAAATACTTGATGTTTGAATATCCTTTTGGAATTTGTGTTTCAGATGTCCCTAAGTCGAGATATCATGCCATCCAAAAAAGGAGATTCTCTTGGGGCTGTCATATCTCAGCCGAATTGATATATAAAAATTCAAATAAAGAAATTTTGTATAATTTCATATGTACAATTATATATATAAAAACATCAGAATTTTCCAACAAATTTTGCCGGAAAAAAAATATTGAAAAATGTTTAAAAGTTGAAAGTTTTTTATATTTATAATAAGCTGGATTTTTTTACTGTTAATTGTTGATAGCTTATGTTGAAATTACTGAGGAATAAATTTAGCAAATAAGTCACGTTTAATAAAATTAACTTCCGTAGTTTGCAAAACATTACGTAAATAATTAAAAAAAATTTAATATTAAATGAAAAGTAGAATTTCTCAAGGAATAAAAAAATTCATTCATTTTAAGCTTGCGAAATAACACTGGCGTTTCATCATGATTATCATGGAGTTGTTCCTGGAAAAAATTCCTAAAAAACATCTTCATTACCTGCAACTGGTGACAATTTTCTCATCACACACCATCTCGATTTCCACTAAAAAAGAAAATAAGACATTTAGAATCAATTCTGTAAGAAAATTATTTAGTCCAAACGAACAGCGGTTTCGAACTCCCATTTGAATGAATGCTTTTAAAGGAATGATGCTATTAAATTTGTATACTGGTATCTTGAAATAACACCTCGCGGTGCTTATTTTGACATTTAGGTCATCACAATTATTTATCGTTCATCAAAACATCGCTTTAATTATCTCCCAACCAATTCTTACATTTCCCAATTAAAAATTCGCAGTTTGCCGTCATATCAGAACTTAATAAATGAACTAATTTTCCCTCATCCAGCGCCTCTAAATGCTAAAACTACGATTTAAAAATGTTTTATGACCCCTTTACACATGCTTACTTTTGTTAAAAATTTCGAGGGTCCCCAACCAACATGGGGAGACACCTTTGGCCGAGGTTTTGTCAAGTTAGTACCGAAGTGAGGCCTGAAATGCCGCGTATATTCTGTAGCGTTTTTTTTAAAGGAAGTGATCATTCAAATATCTATTTGTGGATTGTGATGGAAGATAAATGAGTTTAAGAAAAATTAAGTATAAAACAGAAAATCGACTATAGGGTTATTCATTTCGTGGTTGGGAAAGTATAACCCTGTCAATTGACATCTGTCAAAATTAAATGTCATTCAAAGCGTGTTTTTTTTCAGCTGAATGTTTGCCATTTAGAAATTTGGATCGTTTAACAGTCGAAAAATGCGTTGAAATTATTAAATTTTATTATGAAAATGGTGATTCTGCTGTATCAACATTTAGGGCTTTACGAGCCGATTAAGGTCGACATAATCGACCTACACAGCAACCAATTTCGAACACAGTGAGAAAATTTGCAGGGACTGGATTGTCTATTGATATTGCAAGGCTTGTGCATCATCGCAACATTTGTTCTGCTGAAAATATCGCTGTCATTGCTCAAAGTGTGGAGGAAGACCCGAATTGTCGATTTCTCGACGTGCTCAACATTTGGGCTTGTGTTACGGCCCATTGTGGCGGATTTGCATTTCCATCCGTACAAAGTCCAACTCACTCAAGAACTGAAGCCTCAAGACCATACATAACGCAGAATGTATGCGAATCAGGTGATTGAACAACAAGCCATTGATAACGATTTTTCGAACAAAATTTTCTTTAGTGATGAGCCTCATTTTTCACTCAGTGGTTATGTAAATAAACAGAATTGACGCATATGAGGCTCTCAAAATCCTCAGGTGGTCACAGAAAGGCCTTTGCATCGGGAAAAAGTGACCGTTTGGTGTGCATTATGGTCTGGTGGTGTTATTGGTCCGTATTTTTTTGAAAACTATCAAGGAAGAGCCATTACAGTCAATTTTGACTGCTATGGACGGATGTTAACCGATTATATTTGGAGAGAAATTGAAGATTAAGATCTGAAGAACATGTGGTTCCAACAGGACAGAGCCACAAGCCACACAACACAATCGAGCACTTTTGTAAGAGAAATTTCCAGGACGCGTAATTTCGAGATTGAGTGATGTCAATTGGCCGGCAAGATCCTGCGACCTAACACCTTTGGATTTCTTTTTATGGGGTTATGCAAAAGATCGTGTTTACGTGAACAATCCTCAAAATCTTGAGCCATTGAAAACCAATATTCGTGAAGTTATAGCCGAGATATTGCCGGAAATGTGCCGAAAAGTCATTGAAAATTACCTCAAAAGGATTGAGGCCTGTAGGAGGTCCCGTGGAGGACATTTTAATAATGTTGTGTTTCATGTATAATGGCAATTATAATCTTAATATTTAATGAAACATTTTGTTTCCATCTGAATACTTTGTGTGTTTTCTTTAGCTTTTCTTTCCCAAGCGTAAAATGGATACCCCTATATATTAAATTTTGAAATATACGACTACAATAATATATTTGACTTGAATTTCAGGGGACAATTTGAGTCGTCTCAGAATAACAAATATCGTATTTCTTGCTTGACTAATACCACTGTTAGAAAAAAAAAATAAAGTGAATACATAAACCATCTGGAAAAAATTTCCACAGTCAAACAACACTTTAAATTTTAAGCACAGTTATGGCACACTTGTTTCACGAACTGTAGACAAACGTGTTTCTTGCACGAATAGCATATATACGTAAGTTTTCTTTTGAATTAAGGTTGACATGGAAGACAAATCTTTCGGGTCTTGCCTACTTCAGCTTGAAGTTCACGGGGCAACGTTAAATTACAAAATTTTGGCTCATGTGCTTTAATATCAACTGTCGAGCTGATAGTTTTTACAAAGGTTCCTCTATCAATTTGTCTTTCCACATGTACATCATGTAAATGATGAGAATTGACGGAACTAGTTTCTTTTAAGCAGGCAAAAACTCTAGGGTAGCTTCGTTTTTATTTTATTTTGACCGTACCAATACAGGTCCACCCTCTCTGTTTAAATGCATCAATTAGTTGTATTGAACGTAAACCAATTGTCACACGTTATTTCCGTGTTACTGTTCACTTAAATGGATCACAACCTGCGTAGGAACAAAAAGCTTGTTTTTTCCATATGTTGATGTTTCTCTATTTGAGCCTTTCCACAATACACATAACATTTTTAAAATACCCATTTTCGGCGTCGTACAGGCACATTAGTTTTAGTCGTAGTGGGTTTTTTTGGCATATATATCATCAAAAGTGATAGCCCTCTGAATGGAACTAGCATTTCATCTGCTGTAGCATATTGGCGTAAATTATATACAATTTGTTGAAAATATTCGATATCGCAGCAAATTTCTCTCTCCTTTCTCTGTGCCTTGTCATGTGGATTATCAAACCGATGACAGTGAAGCACAAATATTTTTTTTAGGCATAACACACCTTAAAATGTCTCTTCCAGTACCATCAGTAGCAAATAAAATATCTGCGTCTCCGTGGTTAGACTTGAATACAGCTGTGTACATCAAAGGGCCAATAGAATCTTGCAACTCAATTATATTGGTATTTTTTTATTCTGGTCAATACTACTTCGTCTATTTAGATCGACAGGTATATTCAGCCAGCTTTCGTTGATCCTAAACAAAATCTCCGATAACATCGCGCCATTTTGTTACAAAATATAAAATTAAACAAAAAAAACAAGCCCCGGAGCCACACCTGGAAGGATTCTTTGCACCCCAATATTTGAATCGGAATATTGTCAAAGAACCACCCCACGCACTGAAGGACTGGTAAGAAGGATTAATTGATCAAGTAGAGTTAATATTAGTATAAACGATGTAATTTTTAGCGATAAGTCAGGTTAGGGATGAAGTTAAAAGGAAGCAGCTATTCTTCGCCACAGAATTTCTACTCCGCTCTCACGATGAGGATTGGCAGGAAAATTCGGAGCTAGGGAAGCACAAGCTCCCAAAGAACAATTCCGGGGTGCGCAAAGGTACCCAACGCTAAGGTGTTATACCATCAGTTATCATTCCGACGATATCTAATATGATGCAAACGCTCTAACATATTTGTCTGGCGACAATCTAAATGAGAAACGTGTCCCGATTTCAGCTACACCTGACTTTTAGAAGGAATCCCAGTCCATCGCCCTGCCGAAATATTCCTTCGTAAAATCCAATCGAACTTATGAATACCAGTCTTTTACATAAATTCTTGGTTGATTTTTAATGTAACTCCTGCATAGAGGGCAAGTGTTCTGATAAGATGCTAACGCAATCGTCATACAAACACAAATGTTTGCAAGAGAACAGATCGATACATCTTTGTCGTTCTTGGCATATCACACACAGAGTTCCTTCTTCTTCCGTATCATTCTTGTTGCTGGCAGTGGAGCTTGATTGTCACACTACAGATCTTGCCGAAATATTCCTTCGCGGACACAATGATGGCAGCGAAGAGGGCCACTGAAACTTGCCAATGTAAACCAAATACGCCATCATAAACACGTACCTTCTTTTGAAGGATTTTGTAAAATAATTTTACAAAACCCTACTAGTTTCGCGACCAGTCTGTCCGTCTGTCCACCCGTCCGTCCGTCCGTGTGTCACAGCAGTTTTTCTCGGAAATTACTTAAGCTGGTAATCTCTTCAAAGTTCAACTACAAAAAAAATTAAAAGGTATTTAAGGGGGGTCTCCCCATATAGGGGAGTGACTCCCCGAAAAAAAATTTCATTGAAGGTAGCCAATATGGGTATCAAATGAAATGAGAGATGAGAACTTTTCAAAACAGATCTTAGTTAAGCGAAATTTGCTTCGAGGGGCGCACAGGGAGGGGAAATACACGAAAAATTTGTGTCTCCTCCTGTTATGCTATATACAACGTCGTCAATTGTCTAAGCTCCGCCAAGTGTACACGGCCAAGCGCATACGCCCATTGTCATTAAAACATGTACTTGTCGACCAACGGCAAGCGTAAAGTCTTCATAATCCATACCATCAGCGACGACGACCATGTACATAAGACGCTTCGGGGTGTGCTTATAGAATTATCGACAAGCTACGCCCATTGTCATCAAAGCATGTACTTGTCGACCAACGGCAAGCGTAAAGACTTCATAATTCGATCTACATAAACCACAACATTAGCGACGACAACGACCATGTACATAAGAAGCTTCGGGGTGTGCTTATAGAATTATCGACAAGCTACGCCCATTGTCATCAAAGCATGTACTTGTCGATCAACGGCAAGCGTAAAGACTTCATAATTCGATCTACATAAACCACAACATTAGCGAAGGCAACGACCATGTACATAAGAAGCTTCGGGGTGTGCTTATAGAAATATCGACAAGCTACGCCAAGTGTTATACTACATAAGCCATAACATTAGCGGCAACAACGACCATGTACATGAGAAGCTTCGGGGTGTGTTTCCAGCGGAGTGACACTGTGCTAAACCCTGCCTTCAAACCATTTCTCAAATTCGCCGCAAAGCTTCACCATGCGAGTAAGTGAGAAGTGCGCGGAGGAAGAAGTTTACGTGGAACGAGAACGCACGTTTCAACTACTCAGCGAATTTAGGGCGAATTGAGGCCGCATGAATCGTTTAAAAGACAATTGATCGAGCGAGAAATGGCAAGTAGTAACAACAGCGGTTACAGAACTGTACGCGAAGTGTATTTCGCCGCGAAGTGATCAGCGAAGCCAGAAAGTGCATCTAGTTCCGGTGCAATTGCAGGAAATCATCACATCAGTTAGATGGTGAGGTGTAGGCTTGAGCCGCGAACCTCATTCGGCTTGGATGCGTTTTTACGCTGCGTAGCCACCATCGACTAATTCCCACTTTCTTCTAGGCATCCTCCGTCCGTGGAGACACCGCCAGACGCACGGGTGAAGCGTGCCGAGCAAAGCGAAAAGTCAGAAGCCGTGCCCAGGAGGACAGGAGCACCCCAGCAAGACCAGCACTCGCCAGCGTGTGTATCCCGATCTATCGAGTGGCAGCCGGAGTGACCGCAGCAAGCAGCCCAGGTGCACGCCATCGTTCACCCAAGAAGAGTCTGGAGGAGGCACTCCGGGAAAACGCCAGGGCAGGTCCACGGCCCATCACCCGCGAGGAGTACTTGGGCAGATTGAAGGCGCCGCTGGACACCTCCGTCCGAGAAGCCAACTACAAGCGGAGGCGCGGCGGTCGACGGGAGCAGTTACGGCAGCAGCTCCACGAATTCAGGCGGCTCGCACGCATCTCGACCACGATAGCGGAGCGGTCTCAGTGGCAGCAGAAGGTGACGGAGCTGCGGCGCAAGATCAAGAAGGAGGTGAAGGATCGTATACGCGCTACTAAACGCGACCGAGCAGTTGTAGAAGGAAAATTCAAATAAATATTAAATAATACAAAACTGGGTGTTTTCTTTTGGCAAGTCCAAAGAGTTTGAGGCGGATAAGGTAAGCTGCAGGTGGCGAGGCTGAGTGGTGCCCAAAGTACCAGAGCAGGACATCTCGGAAAAGGCCGGGAGGATCCTGTGAGGTAGGAGATTTATAGCATTACACCCCTCGCGATAGGACACCTGTGATCCGGAACATCTGGAAAAAATCAGGAATGTAGGCCTTGGTGAGTACAACAACAACAAATGCGTGAGAAGTCAAAATTCACTCAACTTTGTTAGTAATAGTATGGTTTATCGATTTTATGTATTCTTGAATAAAATCTTAACGGTACCCTTAAATTCAATTAAATTCAGTACGTAGATGTCTATTTATAAGATTGATCTATCCTGAAAGTTTCATAAAGATTGAATGATATTTAGCGAAGTTATAGCGGTTTGAATTTTTCTGTATTACTATGGAACAATATGCGCTGCATTTATTACTATGGAAACATATGGCTATGGAACAACATGCGCTTTTTACCGACTCAGACACTACAGTTTTGGTAGGATTTGCATGAAAATTTCAGGAATGATAGGTGTCATGTATATCTTTGAGAATCGGTTCAGCTAGTGGTATCAGTAATCGTAAAACAATATAGTGGCTGTTTTCAATGCGAAGATTGAATAACTTTATTTTTTCCCAACTTTAACGTTTAAGGTGCATGCTTTGAACACTTGATTCAATTTAATAAATGACTGAAGATGAGCACCTACAATTAATGCTCATAAGTGAAACAAGTCAAGGAGGTGGGAGAAAGCTCCTAGCAAAAGGGTTTTGTAACCATTCTAGGATTCGAAAAAATTCGCCATTAATCGATGATAACAGTACAGGAGAGTGGCCCCTGAAAAAAAATTCATCAAACGTAGCCGATATGAGTATGAAATAAAAGTTTTCATGGGAGCTTTTCAAAACAGTTGTTAAATTGTCAGTTTTTGCTTCAGTGGGGGCACAGGGGGGAAATACATGAAAAATGTGTTTCCTCCGTCGCGGATGGACATCTGAAATAATTATCAAGGGAGATATTTATGAGTATAACAATAACAAAAACCTCAGAAGTCGAAATTCGTTCAACTTTGTTAATAAGAGTATGATCTGCGTATTTCATATTTTCTCCAAAAAAATCGTCTTTGACATGTTTCTTGATTTGACTCGATCTGGTGACTGCATTTTGTAAATTGAATATAAAACCCTTCTGACATGAGCGTAGGTCTGTTTACCCAACTTGTACTTAAAATATTTTGCGATTGGCTTAAATATTTACAGCATTTCCGCGCAAATACAACCAAATGAAGAACTAACTGCTAGAATCGGTATGACAATCGTGCACGTAAACACAAAGTATCAAAATAACAAATGAAATTACAGCCAAAACAAGCCGATATTGCTGTTATCGATAATGCAGATGATTGTACGCGAAAGAAAGGTGGCCACCAGGAAAAACTGGGTTCGAGCCCGATTGAAACGCTGTAAGGTTGAGTAGCCGTGGTGGTTGTTGTGACCTTGACCTTGGGTTCTTCACCTCAAAAGAAAGAGCCATTGCGACCGTCGGTGACTCTTTTACAGATTATTTCAACAACGTGAATGACGATCTTACTGCGAATTGGAGAATCACAAGTGGAATTATAGCCACCACGACCAGTAACCAACAGTCGCGAGCACTAGGAGATAGCAACTAGGAAAATTGAATCGGACAACGTACAGCGTTGAAGTTCCGTTGCAAGCGAGCTAATTGAGTAAAAGCGGAAGAAGTGGAGGAATCGGAAGGTGTTAGGACTTTGACCATCAAAGGGGGCCTCAGCGTGAGAAATTTAAGGAAAATTGTAAATTTGGGATTCTTTACAATTTTAGGGAAAGTATGAAAATTAACTTTGAATTATAACTTGGATATCACTTTGGATTATAATTTGAATTTTAATTTGGAATTTTTTGCATCTGATAGTGTTTTAGGCTAGTTTGTTTGCGCATGGAACGTTTAGTGTCGGTGAAAAGCGTAAATTACGCCTGGAGTGGCAAGAATCCTTCCCGTCAAGGATTCCGATTTGCATAAGTGGTGTTGTGTTGATAGGCGGCTCAACGAGCCGAGAAAGAGCCGTCAGCGGTTCAAGTTGGATTTTGGTGGAAGTGTTGCTGGGCGGCTCCAGGAGCCGAGAAAGAACTATTAGCGGTTCGAGTTGGTTTTTGGTGGAAGTATTGATAGGCGGCCGAGAAAGAGCTATTAGCGGCTAGGGAATACCAACCAGTCAGGGCAAGGTGTACACCCGGTGTGTGTGTGACACAACTTGGTATCTTATAGTGTCAAAATAACTCCGGGGGGCCTCAAGCTCACCAATTGGCTCCTGGTGGCAGTTCAAAGGTTGGCGAGTGGCGCCTTCCTACCCCCTCTCCACGGGTTAGTCGGGACACCAAGGCCTCCCTCCGGAATTGCTTGGAGTAACGTAACAATTTATATAGTTTCCATAAAGAACAAGTATCCTTTCCATCATTCTTAGCCTGGTTGAATGGTGGTACTCGAGAAATAATATTGTTTCAAAGTTTTCTTAGTTTTTATTCAGAGAAGATTTATACCATTTATATTTATTCTTTCCTCTAAAACAACCGTGTCTTGAGAATAGAACATCTTTATCTGATGAGGATAACGGCGCGTTCAAGTGTTCAGGCTGAGTTTCTTCGGTATTAGAAAAATCAGTGCTAGTATACGTATCATGCTCACTATGCTCCAGCCAAAAATCTTCGCCAATGTTGTCAACCTCAGATCCGGTAGAATCTTCATCCGCAATCCAGCTATCAATCACACGTGCAAAATTTGGACTAGCTGCATTTGTACATATCCGAGATTTTATTGAATGCTGCGAATGTGTCACAAAATTATTTTCTTTACTACCTGAAGTCCCTTGTATAGGGTTTTCGATTAAGGGCCTAACAATAAATTTCAATAAATCGATTGTGAGACGTACTGTGTGGCTAGTGGCGCCGTCTTGTTGAAATCACATGTTGTTGATGTCAATTTCATCCAATTCTGGCCACAAATAATCTTCCAACATAACACGATAGCGCTCTCCATTGACGGTAACATGACGGTCGTTTTCATCCACGAAAATATACGGCCCAATTACAGCTCCGACATGAAAACCGCACCAAACAGTAATTTTTTGCAGATGCAACGGTGTCTCAAGAAGCACATGTGGGTTTGTTGCTGACCAAGAATTCATATTTTGCTTATTAACAAAGCCATTGAGGCAGAAATAAGCTGCATTCCAGAATATGATTTTTCGATGAAATTCTTCATTTTCTTCAAGCTTTGCCAGAGCGCAATTGCTGGTTCGTGAACTTTATCATGATGAAAATGTTGACTTTAACAAACGTTTTGACATTGACAATTCACTAAAAAAGTTTAAGGGTGCGTTCATATGATGATACAAAATTGTTATGTCCTTAATGCAAACCCCTTTATATATATATATATATATATATATATATATATATATATATATATATATATATATATATCCGCAGTTCCTAATAAAAATAACAATTTAGTGTAACAAGAAATAAAACAAAAAACTTAGGTAAGTACCGACATGATGCCTGAGAGATCGCGTCGGAAACTCAAATCGTTATTACTCATCAAATATTCGCGCGACGACATAACTTGCTTCTCCAACATCAACATGGGCACTGATTTTGTGCAGCTACTTAAAAACGGAGATCGTCATTGCGTGGACCAAGGGGTAAACTAGCAAGTTAAGGGATGCATCAGACTACGACTTTTTAGTAGTAGCCAGCGATTTGTAGACGCAAATGTGTACACACTACGACAAGATTTGCAAAGGAAGTTCAGGCATGCGCAGAACTAATATGCTCATTTGAAGGTATGTTTTTGCCAGGAACACATGCGCCAACTCATTTGTGCGCTATGGAAGAAACTTCCGTGCACGTCAGCGTCAAATGTCCAAATGATGTGCGCCTGCGCGAGTTTCACAAAAACTACCTACTGAACTGGTTTTAGGAGAAATCGCAAATTCCTGCGACTGCCGACCTGGACAAAATTGTCGAAAATCGCAGTAAGCGGGCTCCCATTTAACCATGTGTAACTTGCGACAGAGGTGCGGCTAAATAGTCGTAGTCTGATGCATCCCTAAGAGCCTGCTGGGCCTCCCAGACCGCACATTGGTACTTTAAGGCTAAGAACGTTCCAAAAATTGTTGATACCCGTACTTTTATGAGACAGCTACTTCTGATATACTACAAAGTTAGGTGTTTGTAGCTGCTGTAGTTTTGGGGAAAAACATCTGCGACAAACAGCCAGACAGACAAGTTAAAATTTCCCTAGAGTTTTGTAAGTTAGAATAAAACTCTAAGAAACAACCATTAAAACTTAAATTCATGTCAGATTATCTCATAAATCCTTCCTATAACGCTAAATTAGTCATGATGGTTGCATAAACATTTGAAATTAAAGCTCAACACTCAAAAACAAACATTTTAGTTTCCTGAATTAACATTGCAATAATTATTCAACATGACTTAGAAGAAAATCTACATTAACTCGATCGAGAGAGAAAAAGACGAAGAAAAAGAAAAACACATTGCCAACTGACTCAATGCTTTTAACTTCTTGTCGTAGTTCTTGTTACCATTCATGGATGACACTGACACTAGTCATTAATTTGTAGCCGTTACATGAACATAATGTTGCAATATCCAGCATCAGTGTTCACATCAAGGGAGATTGTGTCTGCAACACCAAACGGACTTCGTCTTTCAGAACTCAACAAAAACATAAGAAACAACAGGACAAAAAACATACATAAGATAGAGGAGTCATAGTACACATCGTGCTTAGAGCTATCAACCTTAGATTGCATCAATAAAAAGAGGAAATAAGTTAGCAAACAAGCATGCAAGTATAAAAACACAAGAGAACATTACATGGAAGCTAGGAAGGATGGACGATAAAAGAAGGAAGGAAGCGAGCAAGGTGAAATGAAAAGTTCAAGAGCCGAATAAACATCTTTTTCTTTGATGGACTTGAAAATCATTCAGTATCCAACAAGAACAGAGTTAATTTAGCTAAGAAAATATCTACAGGCGAAAAAGTAAGTACCAGGAACAAACAAGCAAACAGAACAACAAACATTGGGAATGCAATTGGGATTTGTGAAATTCCAGCCAATCCTGGCCAATGTTTGAGTGACTATCATTAATTTTTAATTTGGTCCGTTTGTTTTGAATTGACTTTATTTTACATCATACGTGTTTGAATTTGCTTCTTTCTTGGGATTTTTAAGAGGTTTTTCTTCCATTTGCGAGAAGAACGTAAAGCATTAATATTATGCAGGAGGAAAAAAATTTTAACTAAGATCTTCGGCAATGCTATAATTTTCTAGATAGGTATGGTTTTAGGAAACACTATCTTTTAAATAACAAATCAAGGATATATTTTTGAAGGCCTTGGTTGATCTTGGTATAAAATCTGACATGTGAGAGGCTTTATAAACTACCTGAGCTATATGCTGTCCATACTAAAGCTTAGTGTCAAAGAGGACTTCCAGATCTTTATGGAACTCAACACATTCCAGGGAGATACCAAGGATAGAATATTACAAGGGTCGATTTTTCACATGAGTGAGTCATGCGATGGCATTTCCTTGCATTTAGTTTCAGACGATTAGGCGTACTCAAGTGAGATATAATTTTTAAGTCACATTGCAAACAGATACAACAGATACGCAATCACTCTAAAAGTGTTCAAATCATCAGCATATATATGTAAGTGAAGATCATTCTATTAAAGGCGGAAGCTTATGAACAAAAACTAGGAATAATAACGGGCTAAGCATGGGCACTTGAGGAGCTCCAGATTTGGGGAAGAAAGGAGAAGAACTATGGGAACTGATTCTGTAACTATGGTCAACAACATACGAGTGGAACCATTCACAAATTGATAAGTCCAAACCAAGATTACCTAAGTCATAGGTGACAATTTAGTAAAAGGTCCTAGTCAGTCAATATAAATAACGTCCACTTGTTTGGCCTTATCAAAAGCTGACGCAACAGTATTAGAAAAAGAGAGCAAGTTTTTAGGATAATAAAGTCATGCCGTTCACAGGCAAACGATGGAAGTAACAACGAACATATTTAATTCTTTTTAGGAATTTACTAAAACGTGGTAGTAAGGAAATCGGAGATAATAGACTTGTCACCACATTTATAGGTCGGAAGTCGATTTGCCTTTTTCCAAAAACAGGAAATCTACTGCGAGAAAGAGGAGGGTTGAAAGGAATGGACAAAGGAACACACAATGAAGATGACAAGGATTTGGCAAACGCATTTGCAATCTCATTCGGATCACAGCCAGGGTTATTGTCTAGACTTGGCAATTAATATTTCACATCGAGGGGCTAACATAAACACAAGGCAAATTTATGAACGAAACAAAAATATAGTCAAAATTCTCATCAGTTGAAGTTCCATAAAAAAAAAAGTGTTGAGCAAAGATTTCGCATATTTCAACATTATTGGAAGACGAGGATCCATAACAGTGCGCAGTATTAGGCAAACTATCAGATTTCTTAAGCCCTATATTGTATGTATTACTAGAAAGTTTTTTTCACGTTCATTCTGATTGAATTCTCAACATAATATATTTAATAATTCTGAGCAATATCAATAAATTTTTTAGCTTCGCTGCGAAAATTTTGAAAGCTATGAAGATAAACTACAGAGCTCGTAAGTCGATACCACGTAGACATAGCGTTTTTCGCTTTTCAAATCGAGGCGATATTGTTAATGAATCAAGGAGCGTCTTCAAGTCTGTGCCTGTAGCAGATAGGTGTTTGTCTTGAAATCAAGGACTCTAAACAGATGTACAATTTTTGTAGTAAACCATGAACCCTTAAATTTTAGAAAAAGGAAAACCAATCAAAAGAATTTATTTCACCCTCTATCTGAGAAATCCAAAAGAGGGGGAAGGCTTTAATCTAAACAATTTGGTTAGCCAAGACAACAGAAAAATGAAAGGAAGGATGATAAGGACCAGGTTTAACGTATGCAAAAAGTTCAGCGTGTAGAGAAACGAACGACTTAAGAATGTTAGACAAGAGCAGGCCTAAAACTTTGCTATCGCTACTGGTGACATTATTGAATTGGTCAAGTCAACACAGGGAAAGAAATGAAGAGAGGGCAATAGAGTAACAGTCAAGCAAAGAGATTTCGAAAAATGACACGTCCCAAACAACATGTCGGAAATTGAAGCCATCACAAATAACGAGCACAGAAGAAGGAAAGTGGTTGAACGTGAAGGTTTCATAGATACGAAGTGAGCTTGCAGAAGGAATATAAATGGAGAGAACCAGTAAAGAACCAATGGACGCCAGAGGGATAGAAATAGCAATCCACTTAACTGAAGAAGAGGGCAAGAAGTCGCAGGAGTTCGCACCTGGACCAACTTATGAGCTCCAATTATTCCGAAAAATATTGTAACATAGCGACATTTCACTATCGTAGACAAGCCAAGTTTCAGTGAAACAAATAAATTTATCAAAAGTCAACAATGAAAGGAAGTTGACAAATAATTGGTCTTGATACGGAACCCCCATAAAATTTTGATAATAAAATGTAAGCGAGTTTTCGAAGTTATTTTTCAAGATTCTGTTTCTCAGACTAGCACGTGAGCAAAATTTTCCTGGATATTATTGACAAGTTCCTTAGCAAACATACCTTTGGACCAAAAGTTAGGCCTTAAAAGGGATTTGAGATCTGAACTTATAGTAATGTGGAATTAATCTGCGCGCTAAGATTATCAAGTGTTCATTTTCTCCATAGCAATCAGGAGGGCTCCGATCCCAACTTTGCAATAGTATCGCTTTTGATAGATTTTGGTTTCATATTATAAGCTAAACCAGTGTAGGGCAAAGTACGGCCTGCGAGCCAAGTGCGGCGCTTCAGGGTAGTCAATCCGGTCCGCGACATGGTTTTGAATAACCCCTACAGTTACACATACGAGGGGACAAAATTTGGTTTCCTTTTCATTGCGTTTTAAGTACATTATTTTTGCAACTAATGCTGCATTTACACACACGCATTCAAAGCCACATTCAACGGACGCGATCACGAGCATACGCGTATTAACAGGTGACTCACGGTTTTTTGGCAAACATAAAAAGCAAACTACAGTAGAAAGCCTTTTCTACACAGCTCTACTACCACATACATGACCACATGTAGGCTGACTTTTGCTTTGCGAAATGTATGAAAATACAAGGAGAATCGTTTAAGTGCCGGCAAAAATTCAACGTTTTGGACAGGTTCGAGATGGAAATTCAGGAAATTCAGAAAGTCCAAAGGGAATATAGTACCGCCCGTTGTGATGTAAAAATTGTTTTAGTTTCTACATACGTTTAGTTGCAAATGCCGTCAAAAGTGCAATGAAATCTTCTTTTCATACAATCACTTGGAGGGCATTTGCCGAAGTAGGCTGAAAATTGCTTGGAGCTTGGGCACATGAAGGCTGACTACTATAAATGCAATGTTTGTGTGTTTGGCTTGGTCTAACATTGGCTTCGGTAAACATCAAAGGATGAATTTACTTGTGCCCATGTTCGTGTTCACATGTACTCCATCTCCTCAGTATTTCGTGCACATTCACGATGCCCGGGACGCGTGTGAACATATTGTTTGGCTTGCTAGCCCATGTCGTGCTGCTTGCTGGGTTGTTTTTCGAGCTGCTAGCCGGGCTAGATGGCATACATCTGAACTCACCATAATGTCAGCTAAGTTCGGAACGAATTGGGCGCTTCCATTTTGGTTTCGTCTCTTCTCAAGGTCAGTTTAGTTTGGACCGTCACGTAGGCAGTTTCAAGCTACCTCTACAACTGTGCGTCTGGCTTATGTTTCTATAGTTTTGCTTAGTTGGTAGTGTTTTTGACATTATTTTCATCGTTACTATGGCAAGGAAAAAACGTAAAGTTGATTCAGAATGTCGTGTTTTTAAAGACTTGAAAATATTTTTTTTACAAGCCTATTAAGGATAAACCTGTGTGCCTCATTTGCAATGAAGCTGTAGCCATATTCAAAGAACTCAACATGTCACGACACTTCATGATAAAAAATAACAACGCCACTAATGAAACTATAACCGAAGAAAAACCGAAGCCAAAAGCAGGAGCTCTATATAAAAAACTGTCAAATCAGCAAAATACTTTTAAAAAACAAAACTGTTTTCAAAAGCTGGCTACACATGCCAGTTAGATTGTAGCATACTATATTGCAAAAAGTAACAGAGCATTTTCTGATGGCGAATTTGTAAAAACTTGTATGCTTCACGTATGTGACATTTTGTGTTCTGAGAAAACAACAGATTTTGAAACAATAAGTTTGTCTCGAAAAACAATGACTTCTAGAATGGAAGTAATTGATAAGCAGTTAAGATTCAAAGATAAACGAGTTAAGTACTGTTCTTTTGCGTTGGATGAAAGTACAGACATTACTGGCACAGCTCAGTTACTGATATTTAGAAGAGGTATTGATGACAACTTTTGTGTTGCTAAAGAATTAGCATGCATACGTCCATTGAAGGGAACAACAAAAGGATCAGACATTTTTCAAGAATTTCAAGATACTATCACGTCTTTGGAAGTACCTTTGCAAATATTTGTAACATTAGTACAGATGGAGCACCAAATACGACAGGGTCGAAATCTGGTTTTACATCCATATTCAAGGAATTATTTACTGGGAACGAATTTGTATTTCTTCATTGGGTCATACATCAGGAAGCATGAGGTATGAAACATGTGCTTAATGTTGTTATTAAGATTGTTAATAATATTCGTTCACGAGCACTCAATCATAGATAATTTCGAGAGTTTCATAACTCATTGCAGTCTGAATATTCTGGTGTACTTAACTGCGCCAAAGTAAGGTGGCTCAGTGCAGGGCGGGTTTTAGAATGAATTTAGGATTTAAAAGACGAAATAATATTTTTCATGGAAGAAAACGGAATGGACGAGTGTGAACATTTAAAAGACATTGTATGGTTTTCGGATTTTGTATTTTTTACAGATCTTTTCAGTCACATCAATAAATTGAACCTTGAACTCTAGGGGAGAAATCAATTAATCCATGATATTTGCAGTCATATCAGGAATTTTAAAATGCAATTGAATCTATTTATTTTCCAAACAGCTGGTCAAGAAAGATTTTACTCATTTTCCAAGACTAAAAACTATTGCAGTTACAGAAGAAAAACTTAAGAGCTATGAGAAAAGCCTGAAATGTCCTCATGAAGAATTTGAACGAAGATTCCAAGACTTCAAAGTTATCGAACAGGACCTGGACATTTTTAGCATGCCATTTAAAATCGATTATGAATCAGTCAAACCAGAATTGCAGCTTGAACTGATTGAGTTGGAATGCAGCACTAAATTGAAGCAACAATTTTTCGACGTTTTTAAAAGTGAGTTCTACAAGGCCCTGTTAAAATCAAGTTTCCCAAACTCAGAATCTCACGATCAAAAGATAATTGCAATGTTTGCATCTTCTTACATCTGTCAGCAGGTTTTTTCTACTATAAAACTTCGCAAACAACGCGTTCGGAACCGACTGATCGACGACCATTTAGCTTCACTACTGCGAACCAGCTCATCCCAGTTTCTACCAGATTATGAACAACTTTTAGGAACTCAGTCGCAGTTTCATCTGTCACATACGCCTTCACACTCTTCTAAAGAAAGTAGTTTACCATAGTAGTATATCATAAGTTATGTGTGATGCAATATAAAGTTTATAACTTACAAAAATGTGTTTTTTGTTTTTAATTTTTTTCTGCCTATCTTGATAATTTTTATCTTATCTGGCCTTTCCCCAAAAAAGTTTGCCCATGTCTGAGCTAAACAAAATAAACTCAAAGTGTTTAAGATGATTGCCAGCCAATAATATGCCTAAACCCACAGTCTTCATAGACGGAGTTGAATTAATCATCAATCAAGGCCCTTCATTCAACGAGTGAGGTGCTAGTTACCTCAGTTGAGAACCTGCCAAACACTGGTTAGTGCTTAAATTTCCCTTTAAGCCATAACATGAAAACCACAAACAACCTCGTTTCAGCCAGGATAAGCTCCTCATGGTGTAGCGGGTGGCAGCAACCTGTAAAACGCTCCCCCTAGACGATGGTGCAGATTAAATCTTTGCTCAGGTTTTCTTGACACTCGGCCCGAATGCCGCTACCAATTTTCGCAACCAGCAACGATGGCTTGGTGACCCAGCTACGAGTCCGTAGGGATGGCACTCCCCAAAAATTGACACAGCTAGGAACTCAGCTTTGGTCTATCCTTCCGCGGCTGGCAGCAAATAGCCACCACCATTCTTAAAACTACTCACCACCACAACTACTACTAACTACCATCAGCGACAATCACAAACAAGACGCCTACAAAAAGTATCGAGCAGAATCGACACTCTCTCTTCCTGAGCAGAACTAATGCAGCTTTTCAAAAGCTCATCAAGAACAGGTTTTCAATCGCGTGCTATCTATCAGAGCCCTCTAGACAGCTGTGGGAGATCTTAGCAAGGCTATGCCGCATGCAGTACGGAGGCCAGCATATGCTGGACACTCAAATAGTAGATGCTGCCAAGTGTCACTCCCTGCCCCTCAGGTTTTAAAACATACATCATTCACTCAATTACATACATACAGCCATGCACATAAGGAATCCCAAAACAAGACAAAGGTTAAGGTGTGGAACCCGCAAAGCTGATAGGGTATCACACAAAAACACGTATGCTACACGCCCGTTGGTACATTCAGTTTACCCAATGCCGGTATCATTCTGATGTGCTTGGTCAGCCCCTTGGAGTAGTTCATGCTCACCAACAATTAATCTGCTCTGTAACCAGTCTTCATCGGATGGGTTCGAAGTCTTCATCGGATGGGTTCGAAGCCAGTCTTCATCGGATGGGTTCGAAGTTAAGCGATGGAACTTCCATAAGAATCTGCTTGGCGTCAGTCAAAACTGTGTAGCACCTAGGTAGGCAAGTGAGCAGAACAACTCTCTGGCATTGCGTTGGAATATGCCTTTGAATTGTTTAAAATAAATATAAAACTGCCAATGAATTACCGTAATGCTTTGATTGAAATGAAAATCATAGTACATTCACATACAATAGTATCCACACCTTCCATTTACCCTATGTTGCATACTTTCTGAATTTTCCCAGTGGCCGGTCAGCTGAGCAGGGGCACGTCAGCTGAGCCGAGGCCTGTCGTATTCAAAAAACAAAACAAAAAGCAAATAAGATTTTCGACGCATGAGTTCTTTTACGTATTTCAGAACATGAGAGTTCTGCCAGATCCTCATAAAAAAACTAAAAGATTTCATGGAAGGCATTCGTTTCTCTCATATATTGATTTTTTGAAATCTGGTTATCCTGAAATCTCTCATCGGAACACATATTTATATTGGCACCAATCCTTGCGTCAGTATTTACCTACGTACCAGCAACCGAAGAATAATGGTTGCTCTTCGGCTTGTGTTTGAATTTTTCCGGAGGGTAGATTGAGTGTGGATACTATGTGAGTATACTATGATGAAAACTATATGTTGATCGTATGTGAAGTGGGTATGTCATCTTCGTTAAACTGAATGAATGTATGAATGTGTGCGTATGGCTGGATGTCAAAACTAAGAGAGTGCGTTCAGTGACTGAATTTAAAACAAAACGATTCTCAACACATTGTGCTATAAGACTCCTGCCAGTTGCAATCGTCACACTCTTTAAGAATACTGGTGCCCCATAAGCCGTGCAAGCAACAAACAGACTATCATATACTCTCTTGAGAGCCCTTTTTCTAAGTCCCCACTACTTCTTACATCTACAGTGTAGCGTGCAGGCTAGGTGTATGAGACGTCCTTCAGTCCATTAAAATGGTCCCAGAATGACAGTCTCTCGACCACAGGAATTCTCAACTATGTGACTGTCATCTAAGATTATATAAAGTGCAGTGTGTTAGTACATTATTGTTACATTGTTATAAAACTTATTAGAGGTAATAGAGAACATAACGCCTTTTTTCTATGACCGATTTTAGGACGATTATATACATATATAGTCATCGTCAAAAAGATTAAGTGCTGATGCAACACGATGTGGATTACAGGTGCTATGTGCTCACGATGAATCCGTTTAACAATTTTACAGGTGGACATTCAGTTTAGGGTATTTTATGGGAGGAACAATGTTCCGCGACATTTTCTACTTTTAAAGCGCAAGTGTCTTAAATCATCTTATACTTTGCACAATTCAAATCGAATTTAGATTTTGAGCAATAAAGAAAAGTACTAAGAAAAGAAAAGTACCAAGTAGTATTTAGTCGGTAGATTGAAGAGGAATTTTAAGACTTTATGGCAACATTTTTTTAAGTTTTCTACACTTCAGTCAGATAAACATACTCACCTATGACGTAAGAGGATGAACACCTGACAGTTATTTGATTTTTTCACTCTCAAAATTATTTAAATCAAAATGAACCACAAGATATTTAATCTTTATGTCGTAAATAAGGGACTAACATATTGAATCCAAGCCGACAGCTTACTGTTAAGCAACGTCAACCATTCACAGTATAAAATTGAACGATCCTTCAGTTCAGTCCCCAAACATTTTACATTAATTGTGTATCGTGGGCTAGCTTCACTTCGCACTCAGCGTGAAGTCGTTCGCATTGAAACGAAACAAACAACTAATACAAGAAACAATCAAACATAGAAGTTTGCTTTGCTCTGATGAATGCGGTTATTAATGCTGCCTAGGAAGGTGTGGAGAAAAAACTGCTTTCAGATATTTGGTTTTTTATCCGGCTCTTGGATTTGAGAGAAAACCCGGTTTAAACAGAAATAATCTTCGGGAATAAGGGGTTTTTTGGATTTAAAAATGTTTTAGGTTAAACTGGTAAGGCTACAAAGCAATGAGAATGTAAGAAAGCCATGACACAGTCAAGGAGAAATACACAAAATACTACACTTGGCGAATACAATATCGAAAATGTGAGCGAATTTGTGTATTTAGGCGCAAATGCGCCGAAGAATGCAGCTCGCAAATAAAATTTTTTTATTGAGTTTTCATGACCTTGAAGACCAGCTACATATACAGAAAAACATAGCTCTAAAAATACAAATCTGTGACCTGTGTTATACTACAGGTGTGAAACATGGACCCTAACCCAAGCATCTGCAAATATATGAGCTCCTTTGAGCGACTGGTTCTGAGGCAAATAATCGAAGCGAAGCTGGGCGGGGAACAATGGCAGATTTGATACAACCATGAGCTGTATGGAATTTTTGACGAACGGGAGGTTGCAAAGGTTGTAAGACTGTAGAAGCTGCAATGGGCTGGGCACGTCAATCATATGGGCGAACAGCGGATACCCAAAAATGTATTTATTAGGAGAAATGAAGGGCGAACACTTGTGGGGAAACCGAGGAAACGCTGATCTGACTCGTCGAAGAAGCCAGCTCATCGTTGCTCGGATTTCGAAATTGGAGGACGCGGTCAATAGGCTAACACTCACTCAAAACTCTTGGCACAAACTTGTCGCACACCTTACGCATGGTCAAATCCTCAGTAAATTTTTTTTGGACGCTACCATAAGGAATCCTTTGCTCATCAACAATTAGATAAATTTCAGTGCGCCAGTTGGAGTTCAGGAGCGCCTTAACGTCGGCCACATTTGCATGGTAGTCTTCAACGAGCTCCCGCGCTTTCCGTAACGGCTTATGCCTCTCGAACACTGTTGAGCGGCTCATGGCAGGATCTTCGTAAGCGTTTTTGATCATTTTGAGGGCCATTTTTTTCGAGTTCGATGCAGAAATTGATGGCATAACGCTGCCCGAGATTTTTACCATCTTCGATCGCGACACTTCTTAACAGAGGTTAATGGAAGTCGACGTACTTACTCTCCGTTTGCCCACAGGCGACTGAGAAAAATATCGGTCTCTTTAGAAGGGTCCCAACTGTTACGCTCAGGTGGTCCGATGCTCCTTTACTTTATTTTTTAATTTGTTTCAATATTACAACTGAAAATTCTATTGAGGTTGCCATTTTCAATATTATGGCTTTGCTTTGTTTAAAAGCCTGAATCAAATGTCATTCATTGCCTTAAGATAAACTTAAACTGAAGCCATAAGCCGTAAAAATATTCTCGTGGCTATTACATGCAACCATCTAACCTCTGAATTATTTTTGAGAAGCCATTTCAAAAATCCTATGAAGTACTGATTAATATATAATAAAAGTAAAACGATGCCGTTCAGACAAATTTCCATGAAAATTAATTTACAGCTACTGTAATAATCGGTAACATACTCGTATACATACTTTATGCTAAAAACCCACTTAGAAAGAAAGTTACAGTTTTACGAAGAAAAATTTACTCACCGGGGTGATATTCACGACTGAAACTTTTCAATTTCATAATCATAAACTCGAGAATATGATGAAGATGAAAACTTGCTAAATTTTATTAAATATCAAAGACATTCTGCGAAATCAGGGGCGCCCAGGTTCAGACTTAACTTAAGTGTCGGTTTTCAGACGTGTGAGTGATGTTTAAGGGAAATTTAATTTATTTTCCGACTTTTGGAAAACTGAACAATGAGCACAATATTTTTCGCAGAAATTAATTAAATATAAATCAGAGACTGATTGGTAAGAATAAAGAAAAGATTGCGAGCAGTTAGGTTGGGTGGATACATATTAGCAGATTTAAATGTAAAAATCTGGTTTCAATTCAAATATACCTTCCAGCTGCGAATTTTTAAAGCAATTATATATTTTTTTGATCGAAATTATTTGTTCGTGTGGATAAAATAAAAAAAAATTAAATGAAATAAAAGAACGCTTAAGCATGCGTTACTATGTAAATTAATTCGCCTACATTCAGGAAAGAACTAGACAATCAATTTAACATATGGATTTATCATTGTATTCACCAGTAATCCAGTCTTCAAATATTTAGATATATAAGTACATAATTCCACATACATTCAAATTTATTGAATATTCCTATCAATTATTTTGAACAAAATCCCACCTAGACAAATATTACCCATATTTAGCACAAATTGGAGAGTGCTTTATTTATTTTTTCAGCTTATTGTTTGAATAAACGATTATTTGAGATTTGCATTTGCTCGTTTGCAAAACACTTATCAAATTAAAACCGCGAATATTTAAATAAACCTTTTATTAAACACCAGAAAAAAACCTGAATCAATTCAGCAAACAAAATTTAATTTTTTCCGTGATACTAAATGAAATTTAACAAATACGCATACTTTCTCAATTCAGGGCAAATTCTAAATCCTGTCACTTTCGATGGTCATACATTTTTCATTTCTATACCTCAGGGTACAGTAGCTCGCGGATTTCGTGGTGAATCTCAACCTCTCTCTGTTTCTCTCTCTCCCTCTCCATAAATCAGATTAAACTTTTTCGTGAACACAAAAAGTAATTTTCAAAGATTAATCAAATTTTATCAGAACGAACAATGAGGCCAATTTTTTGGGGGATTTTCTAGTCAAAAGTCATTCATCATTTTTTGGGAACACATGGGTGGATGGCGGGGGAATTCCCGTATTTTTTATCGTTTTACATTTATCTGCCACGGTTATTTTATATTATATCCTTTTAAATAGATACTGTTTAAAGAGAAAAAGATTAGCCTCTTCATAAAATATTTAATATATCTTTGTATCATTCATGTCAAGTTTACGACCGTTTCTTTATTCTTTAGTATCCTTAATCCTGAATAAAATAAACACACCCTATTTCGATATACATCTTAAATTTAAACCTGTTGAAAAGTATGCAAATTTCCTAACAAACTTTAGAATATCCTAAATTCAAATAATTCCATAAAGTTTTCAAAATTACAACTTCATTTTTAACCTCTACCCAGAACCCACAACAAACTTTGCAATCAATGAAATTAAATCGTTGTCATCCAAGTCATGTAAATTGTCCTGTTACAACTTTTTGTTTGCAACTTTTGAGGTCGTTTGTTATAAATAACATTTTGCGTGTTTTGAATCTATGTTAGATAAAAACGAAAAAAAAAACGAGAGACGTAGATCTACCTATATTGATAAAAAAATAGATGAATGATGGTCTCTGTTACATTCTTGCAGAAATCTGGTAAAATGTTATTCACTGTCCGACCTACGCCTGCCACGTATGAGTGAGCATAGATGTTATATATACACATATGTGTAAAATATTTTAAAAGTGGTTTTATGGAGGAAAATTTTATTCAAATATGTATGTATATTCATCCGCTTGTAAAACAACCGAGTTCACATAATCTCGTATATTTCGATAGCATTTACATGGGAAAACGTACACGCAGCACAATGAAACGAGAAAAAAAAAATCAAAATTCCAAACAACTGACCTCCTGCGGTTTTAAGAAGGATTTTGTGGATGGGAATCACTCGAATTTAAAGCCGCCACCGTCCGGCTCCTATAAAACCTTGTGGAAAACCTTGACTAGATGGGAGCACCGACAAACAGATGTGGTTGTTCATATTTACGAGTATCTACGTGACTATGGAGAGAATATAGGTTGAAAAGGTTTTTCAATCCATCCATGGGGGATAATATTTCATACTTAAATCGATTTGTAAGGATTATGGATTTTCGCATTAAGTGGGGGCTTGGACAAACAAGATGAGGTTGGAATATTGTTTTAATGCGAGGCGATTGGTTTGTATTCAAACAATTTTTTGACATGTACGATCAGAGAAAGAAAATGTGATCTAATAGCTAAAAAGTATGTTTTTCCTTGTAACCATTAAAACAAATAAGCCAAGAATAAGCAATAGATGAGTTAGATAATCAACAAATTGGAAAAATGTTGGTGTGCAGCAAGTAAATGCATCGTAGAATTTTTCAATTTTTAAAAAATGAGAATGCTTCCTTTGAACAATAATAAGAAATGCCCTACAACTTTCCAGAGAGCCAAACTTTTCAATATGGGGATGAATTTAATCAGTGCCGAAGTGGCTTAATTTTTTGATATTGTAATAATGCTCTTTTCACTGTCGACCTTATTGGAATTATCAGCTGATAGATGTGGGGGTTCTCATACCACTCAATAATAAAATTAATCCTAAAGTCAATAAATATATAAACGTTATTTTATAATTATAATAGCGACGCGCACAATATGGAGGCCGGTAGAAGGAAGGACATTGAGCGTTCGTGGACGAGTGAAAAAAGGAAGTTATCGCTTTTTCCTCAAAACGATTGCAGCGCTTCGTTACAGTAGCGGTAAAGTTCTGTACGAGACCTCAGCTGTTATTGTCTTGTCGCTACCGTACTCCCTCATGAAATATTATTTGTCGAATGTTACTTTGCTTTTTCGATTTTTGGCTGTCGGTCCGGTATACGTTCTCGAAGGTTGACTTTGTTGAATAGGCGGCTTTAATACGCTCACCGCTGGCATTAATTTCTTTCGCGTTGATAGCCAATTGAAAGGCTTTCTGTGTTCTTTCCAGAACTTTATATGGTCTGTCATACGGAGGCTCCAAAGGTTTTCTCACGCTGTCTGCTCGCAAAAATACATGTGAGCACGTTGCGAGATCTTGGTGTACGAATACTTTCCGCTTGTCGTGGTGCTATGCAGGTGTTGCGCGGACTTCTTTCATATGCCCGCGGAACTTTTGCACATACAGTTTTGGGTCCGGTTGCATATCTTCGTCGAAAAAGAATTCTCCGGGTATTCGGAGCGTTGTTCCGAAGACCAATTCTGCAGATGTTGCTCCGATGTCTTCTTTAATGCTAGTGCAAAGTCCTAGTAAGACTGTGTATTAATCGACCAGTTTCTCAATCCAACTGCTCGAAAACCTTCCTATCCCCTACTTGTGATTTTATGTGGTCATTTGTAAAATAGTTTTCTTTCTTATTATTATTATTATTATTAAATGTAATTCCTCTATATTAAATGTAAAATTTTTCTTTATCAATTTACCTTTATATTAAATGTAGTTCTATATCGATTTTCCTTTATATTAAATTTAAATGTTTCCCTCTAATTATATTTTTCATGAGATTTAATTTTTATTACTACTTAAAATTTTCTTCATTTTTTACTTCAGTTAAATTTTTTTTCCAAAAATTTAAATCTGCCACGTAAAATTTGAAGTGTAGGAGTACCTTACCGGTGTATTAAAATTGGGGATGAAATGGAATGGAAACGGGGTGAATGATTGTCAAATAATTTTTGTGGTTAGGAGGAGTGCAGTTTTGCCGGCCGTGAAGTGAGACATGTTAGTTTTTCCGACCAAATGTAGAATCTCTCATTGAAGCCACGCTACGCCACCGTATTTATTTATGTTAGCACTTTTGATCGGCTACATTGCGAGATAGTATCTACGCTTAATTTCCAATTTCTATGGCTACAAAATCTGCGCCCTGTGTAAATCGGATACATTATCGCGGTTAAATGAAGGCGTGAAGGAAATTACAACCCATTTGCATCAGAAGCGTCTTGAAAAGCTATGCAATGTTACCCACTGATTGAGGAACTTCTCATCTTCGTGATCTCCACGCATCTTCATCAAGCTCAACTAGTATTAAAAGATTCCAATTCGGGAGTTCGTTGAATTCCACTTCGGGAGCTCGTCGAATTCCAATTCGGGAGTTCGTCGAATTCCAATTCGTCATCTTACGCCAAGCTGCTGGAGTCGACCGGATGTGTCCGTGTTAGTTACAGGCAACTGCGAGGTGTAGCCAGGACGGAATCAGTCATAACTTGTGTTGATGGAAGGTGTGTCGCTCGCTCTCTGTCGCGATTGCCTCAGTCATTTTTCTTAATATCAACGTTCCATGGATGCTTCATGTCCGTAACCCGAACTCCCTTCAGTTTCTTGCATTGCGATGAATGGCTCTTCAAATCGGAACTGGTGAGTGATCGTTTTTAAGTCAATTTTGCTGGGGAATATCATTGAGAGAAGTCCCTGGCCGAAGGCGTTCATATCCGAAATCGTCAATCCGAAAGCGAACTGCATTTTGCCAATATTGACATAATTGGATTGGCACGCTTGACTAAAAAAATAAACTAGTTTCTTGCATTGCAAGGAATGGTTCGTATTGTAGTTTTGGCTAAGGATAGGGACTTCTCAAGATCAACCACCGTACAGCAACGCAATTAGTGAGAAGGGAGAGTATTCAACCATAATTATATGACCTTGCCATGTACTTCCATCCGATGCCTGAAGCGTGTATTGGCGTTAGATGACGTTGCCCGAATAGATTTATTTTTTTAATGAAACTTCGGGCATTAATACCACACATTGTGAACATTTATATTTCATATTGGTAAAAGTTGGTTCATATTGGCAAAAATTGGTTACGTTTGTGTTTTGTGAGTCATACAAAGTGCTTTTCTATGAGTTTTTCACTCAAATGGGAAACACATGGCCACGTCTACGTTTGCATCTTGATCCGGTTGGGAGGGTGCGAGGGGGCACAACCTCAATCTGAATACCCCACTCTTATTTGTGGGTCATAAGAACCGTCGGGTAACGAAAAAGTCCCCATAAATCCGTCTGTCTTCCCCAGTTCCAGTTTGTCCCTTTTCGTCTGCAATCTCCAACCCTTAGTTGGTTACCTCCTTTTTTGACTTCGGCCGACTCTTTTGTGACCCAGGAATTTGTGAATGCAAAATTCTTTTTGTAGTGGGTTCTTGTGCTGGGGGAACAACGCCACCTCACGATACCGCAACGCTAGCCTGCCAGCGCATTCACGCGTCCCCAGACAAGGTCAATCTCGGCGGATCTTACCATCCTCTTTCGCCGAGGCAGCAGACAATCGCTGCAGTCCTTTACGGACATTTTACCATACCTAATTTCACTACAACTATTGGTAAAACGTCCATCCATTCGTAGTTATAATGGCACATAATTGCAGCTTTAAGTGATTGGTGCCAACGCTCCACCATGCCGTTTGCTACAGGAGTAGCAAACAGCAGTTGTTCGAACTTTTTTACAGCGCACTAACATAAATGTGTCAATGATTTAAAAATGAGGGATTCGAACTGTGATCCCTGGTTCGATGTTAGCAAAGTAGGTGCTTCAAAGCGGGCAATCCAGTTACAGTAGAAAACAGCAGCAATTTCATCAGCAGTTATTGTCTTTAACGGAACCGCCTCGGGCCACCTTGTGAAGCGATCAATCATTGTCGAAACATATGAATATTCTTTCGAAAGTTTTAAAGCTTCACCGATGTCGATGTGGACTGAATCTCGCGTCAGGAGTTTCTATCTGCCCGTGTGGAGGTCTGGTTTGTCTTCCTATTTTGCTGCGCTGGCATGCAAGGCATGTACGAGCCCAATCCAATATATCTTTCGATATACAAGGCCATAAATACTTCTTAGCTATTGCTTTCTTCATTGAACGTCCGCTGGAATGAGAAAGGATATGCGTTAGCTCAAATGCCTTCCTCCTTAGTATTTTTGGAACGTATGGTTGAATCTCGTTCGTAGAAACATCAAAACAGATCCATGTGTCATCGCCGGTCAATTTTATTTTCCGAAAGTTGATGCTTGAGTTAGCCTAGAGTAGGCATTTTAATTCTTCATCATCCTCCTGAGCTTTTGCCAAATCCTCAACGGTGCTCATTAATAGAATGGAGATACTATCAATTCGTGATAGTGCATCCGCTGTTGCGTTTTCTTTTCCAGTGATGTGGACTATTTTTGTGTAAAACTGACCAATGAAATTTAATTGTCTTAGTTGATGTGGAGATGCTTCGTCAGACTTCTGGTTAAACGCGTAAGTGATCGGCGTGTGAGCGAAATCACTAATTTGACCTATAGGGTACCGATCCGGGATAGTAATAGCATTGAGCGGCGAAAATCCCCGCAAGGTCTCCATTGTCCAGATTATTTAGGTACCGTATATAATGGGCTTGCCCACAGGCCGGTCGAAGGCTGGCAAATTCCTTTTTGAAGCATATATTCAAATTCGGCCTTTGCTTCACGCAACTTTTCAGCGATCGATGGTCCTTGAGTTAGAATATGATGGTAAATCCCATGTGTTGCAACTTTTTGGGTATTGGAGGCAATTGTGACATCGACGAACTCTTGGAAGATGTCTTGATAATTTACGAGACACATGTACTTAGCTCATCCGTACATAGTATTGGCGTGACCAGATTGGTTTCATGTTCCATTAATTTTTTCTGTCTCAGCTACGATTCGTTGGACTCTGCAAACGCTGTTCATATACGCTCCTTAACAGCATTATTTTTGATTTCCAACGGCGGGTTTCTTGCGACGGGAATGATATGCAGTAATATTTCTGGCTCGGCATATTGTATCGGTGACACCATGCGTGTGGAATGTGGCTTCTACTAGTTCGAACCAAACTCTGGGTCCAGTTTAAAAAAGGTCGGGAATTTTGTCATTTACGATACTTCTACAAAAAGACTCGCACTTGTCGAAGGTCTGGGCGCAATGGGCGGTAAATGCATACCAGGAACCTTTGAAGTTTTCAGGGTTTCTACGGTATCACTTGATCCGGTAGCGATTTTCGACAATTAATGGCGTCACTAAGAAATTTGCTTGAGTCAATACTCGAAAAGATTCATTATCACGTCGGCAATTCACCACTGTGGGGCGTTCTGCACCACTCAATAATAAAAAGAATCCTAAAGTCAATAAATATATAAACTTTATTTTATAATTATAATGAGTGATGCGCACAATATGGGGGCCGGTAGAAGGAAGGACGTTGAGCGCTCGTGTACGAGTGAAAAAAGGCAGTTATCGCTTTTTCCTTAAACGAAATGCTGTACGACAACTCAGCTGTTATTGTCTTGTCGCTACAGCGATGCGACCCAACAGCTATCTATCGACGTTGAGAGTGCCATTCTTCTTTGAACACATGCACGATGGGGGTTTTTATAGTCAGTGCTAATTAGAGTCTCGTACCGCAAACATGTTTGACATTTGCTGAACTTTGTAATTGTTGGACATATGTATGCTAGTTTTGAAAATTGATGTCATATCTATTTTTTTTATCTGCCCGATCAATAGGTTATGGGCTCAGAACGCCAACGGCAATAAAGAAAATTGTGTTGAGTAATAGACGCATGCAAAAGACCATTCGCAATGGTCATTTGTCTCGAACCCTTTATTCCGATAAAAAAAGATGAGCACCGCAGGTGTAAAATTCAATGTTTTGAGAAAGGATATCTACAAAACATGGAAACTTCAGATATGCGCAATCTTAATTTGAAAAAAAGGATGGAGCATATGTGAACGGAGATGGTAAAACTCTTTTGTAATAGCAGCGCCATCGGGGGTGAGGCTAAGTACTTGTTGAAAGACCCTCGTATGTTAAGTTTATACAACTGAACGACTATTTTCAATGTACATCATCACTATTTTGGGGTGTTGTGTTGGTGTGAAGCGATTCAAGCTAAAAGTTTTACTAAATTGACATTTCAAAAACATATCTAATCAAGTCAATTGGCTGACCAGTGTCAAAGCTAGTCAATGTTTACATACCAACGCAAAAGCTGGCATACCTTATGTTAATGCATATACATATATATATATCCAGGATATAATGAATTCTTGCAGTCATAACCAAACCTTTCAACTGATAATAATGGAACTTGATAGCATGGTGAAAACTATAAATTTAATTTGATTTGTATAAAAGTAGATCGTTTTATCATATCTAATACGTCATTTTTGTTATTGTTCTGATATTTTAGTGGCCCTCTAGCGGCTTCTTGTTTCAGTAGCTTTTGATTAAACTTCAAATTATCAATTATTGAAGCAGGTTCTTTTATTTTGCAAAAATAATTAAAAATCGGATGATACATAAACCTAATATTTTTAGCTACTATTTTCAACATAACTCGAACATTTTCGTTCTGTCCGATTTGAACTGCATTTGGCAGAGTGGTTGATAAGACTCTAAGAAAGATACCTTTTAAGATAATATATAATCAAACGCTTAAATTCAAAATGCCGGCCCATTAAAGCTCAGAAGGTAAGCGAAATTCGATATTTTAGCCGCAACTGAAGTGTTAAATATACTATTTCTTTCATAAAAGGTATATAACAAAACATTTTTTAAGGCGAATATACGAGTGCTTTCGTAAAAGGTATATAACAAAACATTTTTTTATGCGAAAACATTGTGTACTTTTTTTCTGGTGACAACGGGGTTTATTTAAGAGCTTAAGAACTTGAAATTGAAACAAAGCATTTCAAATTATTTTGATTATTTATTTATTTTTCAATGAAAGTGAATTCAATGCCATTAAACATTTAAAAATGGCTAGTAGCAACAAAGAGCGTTTGACCAAACCAATTTTTGATCATTTTTCCAATACATCTGGTCTTACTTTGTCAATGGCATGTCAAACATTTCCCTCCAATGGTTCCAATATTGTTAATTTGCTACCATAACTAAAGACCCCCAAAGAAAACAATTTGAAGGTGTTAAATCGCATAATCTTGGAGGCCAATTGACTGGACCATCCTGTGGAATACGAGCAATATTGTCTCCAAATTTCGTTTTCAATAAGTCAATTGGATCGGTTCGATTTTAATGGAGCTAATGGAGTTTCAAGGTAATGCCATGGTTTGTCACTCCATACATGGCAATTTTGCTTGTTGACATATTCAGTTAACCAAAAATGATCTTTATCACAGAAAAAAAATTAACAGTAAAAATCTGGATGGATTTCTAATTGATGATGGGCCTAATCTGCGAACTTACGATGCAAACAATGATCATTCGGCTTTGATTTTTATGCCAATCAAATCTTGTAAGAATGTTAACCAAGATTTTTACGTACGTGGATGGATAAAGCCCAAGTTTATGTGAACATCGACAAATTGACGTGTCTGGCTCATCGATAACACTGACACAAACAAAACCGATGTTTTCATTAGTACGCACATTTCTTTGCCTTATTAGTGACTTCACACAACGTAGTGAATAACTGGTACGCAATTTGTTACTAATAGTACGATAAGCTTTGCTTAGATGCATGGATATGTCAACCATGAAATGGACAAGTTCTACAAATATAAAATAAAGTTCCACAATTTCGAAGCATCATCCAAGTGTAAAACGATTCATGATTAAATGGCAAGCCTTACTGAACACTAATATTACAGAATTTTAAATTTTCACCTATGTCATAAACAATTTCTCTCTTTTGAAAGATCTCATGCAGCTAAATAAAAAAACACTGGGTAGCAGCGATCGTCACTTCTTCACTTTTCAGTACAGTCAATGTGCACTTTGTTTGATGACATCTATAGAAATTGTGGCTGAAGAACGCAGAAAACACAGTAGGAGTCATACAGAACTAAAGTAATATTGCGTTCCTTAAAGCAATCGTAGGTAAAAACATCTCTATCTTACATCATACTTGGCAAAAACTTAGCAGGCTTTTCAGGATTTTTCATGGGGTATAGTGGATTTGAAGGACACCATTGGAAAATATGTCACAAATAGAATGACGAAACAAGTTGGGTTAACAGACCTACGCTCATGTCAGAAGGGTTTTGTATTCAATTTACAAAATGCAGTCACCAGATTGAATAAAGTCAAGAAGCATGACAATGACGATTTTATTGGAGAAAATATGAAATTCGAAGATCATACTATTATCAGCAAAGTTGAACGAATTTAGACTATTGAGGTTTTTGTTATTGTTATACTCATAAATATCTCTCTTGATAATTATTTCAGATGTCCATTCGTGAGGGAGGAAACCACATTTTTCATGTATTTCCCCCCCTGTGCCCCACTGAAGCAGAAACTGACAGTTTAAGAACTGTTTTGAAAAGCTCCCATGAAAACTTTCATTTCATACTCATATCGGCTACGTTTGATGAATTTTTTTTTCAGGGGCCAATCTCCTGTACTGTTATCATCGATTCATGGCCATTTTTTCGAATCGTAGAGTTGTTACAAAGCCCTTTTACTAGGAGCTCTCTCCCGCCTCCTTGACTTGTTTCACTTATGATTGTAGGTACTCATCTTCAGTCATTCATTAAATTGAATCAAGTGTTCAAAGCATGGACCTTGAATGTTGAAGTTGGGAAAAAATAACTCAAAATTATTCAATCTTCGCATTTAAAACAGCCACTATTTTGTTTTACGATTACTGATACCACTAGCTGAACCGATTCTCAAAGATATACATGACACCAATCATTCCTGAAATTTTCATGCAAATCCTAGCAAAACTGTAGTGGCTGAGTCGGTAAAAAGCGCATATTGTTCCATAGCCATATGTTGCCATAGTAATACATGCAGCGCATATTGTTCCATAGTAATACAGGAAAATTCAAACCGCTATAACTTCGCTAAATAAAATTCAATCTTTATGAAACTTGCAGGGTAAATCAATCTTATAAATAGTCATCTGTGTACTGAATTTCATTGAATTTAAGGGTACCGTTAAGATTTTATTCAAGAAAACATAAAATCGATAAATCATACTATTACTAACAAAGTTGAGTGAATTGCGACTTCTCACGTATTTGTTGTTGTTGTACTCACCAAGGCCTACAATCCTGATTTTTTTCAGATTTTTCGGATCACAGGTGTCAAATCGCGAGGGGGGGGGGGACACAATTTTTTCGTATATTTCCCCTCTCTGTGCGCCCCTCGAAGCAAACTTTGCCAAACTAAGACCTGTTTTGAAAAGTTCTCATCAATACCTTTCGTTTGATACCCATATCGGCTACCTTCAATGAAATTTTTTTTTCGGGGGGTCACTCCCGTATATGGGGAGACCCCCCTTAAATACCTTATAAAATTTTTTTGTAGTTGAAATTTGAAGAGAGCACCAGTTTACACCTACATACAAAATTTGATGCTTCTAGCTTAAGTAGTTTCCGAGAAAAACTGCTGTGACACACGGACGGACGGACGGACGGACGGACGGACGGACGGACAGACAGACGGACAGACGGACAGACAGGACGCGATTTTAGAAGGGTTTTGTAAAATTATTTTACAAAACCCTAAAAAGGTCCTGAAGATTTGCAAAAAAACCACCAAGTAACTTTGCAATATATTGCCGACACTTATTCCAGGGAAGTAGATGCATTCTGGGAATATACTACCTAACTGCAAAGTAATTGAGATACGAGAGGTCAGTGAATACCATTCACTCTTTGCTGGACTTATTTTGGCGGTGAGAGTTATTGCAAGCGTTATATCTGTTGCCCTCTTTGCTGGATAGCGCCGCGCTATTTACCTGCGTCGAAGTGAGCACACGAGGGAGACGGTTGCCCACGAGAAGAGACAGCACTCACTCAACGATTGGCAGCAGTCTCGGGTGAATTCCGGATGTGAGATTGTGGCTAAATCAAAGGTATGATGGCAGTGGCTTCTATCTGACCCAGCTTTTGAGCGATCATGGGTGTTTATAGTCTTACGTGCACAAGATTGGTAAGTCACGATCTCCAGATTATCGGTTTTTCCCAGGGGAGGAAAACGATGCCTTTCATAGGACAGGCTGCGACAGGACCTCTACAGGGAGACAGCAGCGCTCATTTTAAATAGTATGGTCGCGGTGATGTTTGAATTGGTTGACAGATGGAACCATGTGCCACATCATGTTCGGGTAGTCCTAAAAGATGAGAGGGACTCACAGCAGCTGAGGACGTTGGCGCTGGAAGATCACTTGTCTGGCAATTCCTCTTCTCCTCTCCCCTCCCGTTAGAGTGGGGATCTCCAGTTTGAAGGCGCCTCACGGAGTAACAAAAACAAAAACGGCTCCAGGCTGGGTTCTCAGGTTAACAGGGGAGGTATTTAGTCGTTAGTCGAGTCAATCCTGAGCATTGGAGCCGCACACTCAGTGCGAAAATGGCATTCACCTCCCAACCACACAAAAACTTATTTGTTGAGCTTTATCCTTGAAGTACTGACGTGATCATAGATGGTGATATGACTCCTCTCAGACGGCTTTGAATCACTAAATAGCATGATTATGTATGTTTTGTTGCATTATTTATCTAAATTATGTGTCATCAATTATTTGTTTATGAAAAATTATAAAAAGCAATGTCTTTCATAAGTAAAATCAAGTTTTTTTCAATTTGAGTGATGCAATATTATATTTGGATTCTAAGAAACACACAGACAGTGACAGAACAGACGGATGATTGTTTCAATGATGAGTGTCAGAATGCTTTAGACAAAAAGAATCAGGCGTACAAGCAATATTCAGGCAGGAGAATGTAGATAACGAGAGAATATAATATTCTAGATAGATAGCAAGAGGGAAAAAATTGACGAACAATTCAGAAGCATCGATGTAAGTCTAGCGAGCGGCAACACATGACAAGCATGCAATGTAGTCAAAAGACTGAAACGAGGTTATCCGCCCAAGACCACGCTCTATCGTTGTGACATCAGCAACATCATTGCTGATGAAAACAGGATTAAGAAGAGATGAGCATCATATTTCAAGAGCCTCCTTAATCTTCTGCGCAGCTCCAGAGAATCGCAGCCTATAGATATTTCCGGAGAGCTTTCATTGGCCTAGCCGACTCTGGATGAAGTTTGTTTTACTATCAAAGCCCAAAAAAATAATAAAGCGAAGGGCATCGATGAAATACAAGTGAAGCTCATTAAATATGGTGGCAGCGGTGTTCAGGGAGCCATTCATGAAGTCATCTTGCACATTTGGCAAAAAAGAACATGTACCAAACGAGCAACGCTAATCAATTATACTCCTTAAGGCGACAAGCCACAACACGACAACTATAGAGTCATATCACTAGTTTGTACGGCATACAAAATATTTTCAAAGATTTCGGAAATCAAATTAGATCATACGCCAACAGTATTATTGGGGAGAATCAAGGTGGCTTTAGATAGATAGCTCGACGATAGACCAATCGTTAACAGTCAAGCAGGTACTTGTAAAATGATAGGAGTTCAATAAATACGTACTTGTATACCAAATTTTTGTTCATTTCAAGCAAGGATACGATAGTATTGATCGTGATGTACAGTATCAAATAATGCTTTGCTTCGTATCCTAGCCAAATTAGTCAATCTCACAAAAATGACAATGATGTCGCCAGCCGATGCCTTTGTCACAAATATCGGACGAAAGCAGGGAGATCGGCTGGCTCCATTGCTATTCAAATTGGCTCCGGAATATTTCATAAGGAAGCTGCCCGTTGATACAAGAGTTAGGTTTTTTATCAAGTGAAGCTAGGTAGTAGCCTATGCGGACGAGATCAACATTTTGTCACTGTCGTTAACAACTGCCAAAGTACCTTTCCTGAAACTCGACAGCGAAGCAAAACTAGTAGGGCTACAAATCAATGAGAATAAAACAAAGCTTGTGCCCAAAATATCACACTTGGTCAGTAAAATATCGAAAATGTGGGCGAATTTGTATATTTAGGTCCCAAAATAATGAGAACTACTAATGAAAAAGAAAACAGCCCACAAATAAAATATTTTATTCAGTTTTGACGATCTTGAATACCAGCTGCATACACAGGAAAACAAAACTCCAAGTATACAAATCTCTGATAAGACCTATTCATTGCTATGGGTGTGAAACATGGACCCTAACCAAAGAATCCGGAAATATGTATATTGAGCACCTTCGAAAAACGGGTCCCGAGGCGAATAATCGGAGCCAAGTTAGATGGAGACAAATGTCGAATTCGATCCAATTATGAACTGTGCGAAATTTTTGACGAGCCGGAAGTCTCAACGATTGTAATACTGTGGAAGCTGGATTGAGTTGGCCACTGGAATCGTATGGACGAACAATGGATACCCAAGAAGGTATTCGTTGGGAGAACTGAAGAGCAGAGACCAGTGGGGAAACCGAAGAAACGCTGGTCTGACTCATTCGACGAAGATAGTTCATCGCTGCTCACATTTCGAAATTGAAGGGCGCGGTCAATGGACCAAGACAGTTGTAGGCGCTTGTTCCAGAAAGCGAAGGTCCGAGAGCGGCTGCAGCGCTACGAAAAAGAAGCAGAAGAATGATTTGGAGCTGTTGCCATAAACGCGATTTGGATGTCTGATCCAGAATCCTAGTTTGACTCAAAGAATCTGGTTTTCTTTTGTTCTCTTAGAATTACGTTTTCATTCAAAAGACACGAGTTTGCAGGAGGTAATTTTCTTTTCATATTGATTTACTTTTCTTTACGAATAAATGTATATTCATTCATATATTATTGTACTCTAATTAAATGCACAAGCAAAAAGTGAGTAAATAAATTTCCAATCTGAGAATTTATTACAGAGCCGTATAAAGCTATGCATGATTAATTGGAATCAATAAATGAATTTTGCAATGAACGCAGCATTGCAAGATATACCAATGGAGAATGCAATATTGTATTTGAATTTCATTGAATAGTTTTAATGAATTGAGAAATAAGTAATAAGCTTACAATCTACGCGGGAATATATCAAAATCAAATTAATAAACGAGAACGTTACGTAAGCAAAAGATTATTTTTTATGCAACCTTTTCAAAGGAGGCCAACTTCAGAGTTGTGATCTAAATTACGTTTGTGCAAGCATATAATCATTATTTCATATCTTCTTATCAAATGCAAAATACATTTAACATAAAACTACAATTTCGCCGCTAGCAAAGCACATATGTATGCATGAAAAACGTGAAAACTTTATTCGTATTACGTGAATGGGATTTACTTCTTTGCTTTTGCTCTTCCTTGTAACAAACTGTTAAACAACTCCACTTGAAACATATTACTTACATATTCATAAAAGCAATTCTACTAAACGCTTATATTATGTAAAATACAAAAGAACGAAAAAGATTCGTGCAAGTGCACACATGCTAGCAAAAAAAGAAAAAAAAAAAATAGTCAGAAAGGACGAGACGAAAGCTCAACAAACTCATTTTGCATATATATTGCAATCTGTACTCGAAAGTCTAAGTATTTAGATACTACGTGTAGAATGCAAGTTGTAGTGTATGAAAAATATGAAAAATGAAGAAATTATTGTTAAGTTAACAAACTAGTGGAGTACGAACTTGCACACTTAAGAACACTGAAGTTCTAGTACAGCAGTTGTAGCGTTAGATGGTGAAGCGGGAAGGCTGTGGAGAGCAACCACAGCACCGAGGATACGAAACATACCAACGAAATTTCAGATGAAGTAAAATTGCAAAAAGCATTTTTATAAAAGTGGATTCGTCGTCATCATCGTTGTCGCTAATGATCTTAAATTTCTTTAACGGTCCAAAGGACATTAAGAATTTAATAGGAGTTGAATGCATTTTAAATTGGAGGGGGAAAATAATGATATGTGGAAAAGCTTTCATTGCTTGATACCTTATCTTCAAACGTCTTAAAGATTTTAACCTTAAATTCTCACCTTAACAGGTAAAAAGTCTAAATAATCACAGCCCCACAAAAATTCAAATTGGAATTGGTGCAACTCTGTATTGAACTGTTATTGATAAAGTAGGTAGAAGGAATCAAATAAACATAAATCATTGCAACATATCAGCTCTTATTTACAAGATATCCTAATTTCTTTGCTTTTGCTGGTTTATTTGGAAAAATCAAGTGCAATTTTAAAATGATCACGAAATCAAGCCGTTGTTCTAATAATCCGGATAAATTTTTTATGCATGTAGAGAATAAAGAGTGATTCAACCAAAACGCACGATGTTAATAGTAAATAAAACAAAAAGTTTTCAGAGAATTATGTTCATAATTTTTTTATAATAGAAGGATCTATGACAATTATGTGTGAAACAAAATATTGTCCAAATGCTCATCACGACTGTGCTGGCATACTTCAATCCGATGGTCTATATTTTCAATGACTCTAATACATAATTGAGGTTCAATGTCGTTAATGCGCTGAATTATCTCATCTTTTAGGTCTTGAATTGTTCTTGGCTTATTGATATACACTTTTTTTTAAATATCCCCAGAGAAAGGAGTCCAACGGTGTCAAATCACATGATCATGGCGGCCAATTAACATCTCCACAATGTGGGCTAACACGGCCAATGAATTTCTCGCGCAAAAGAGGCATTGTTTCGTTGGCTGTGTGGCAAGTGGTACCATCCTGTTGGAACCACATAACGTCCAGGCCCATAACCTCAATTTCTGGCCACAAGAAATCCGTTATCATCTCGCAATAGCGAACACCATTCACCGCAACTGCTTGGCCGTCTTCATTTTCGAAGAAGTACGGCCCGATGACGCCGCTAGCTCTTAAACCGCAACAAACAGTCACTCGTGGTGGACACATCGGCTTTTCAACAATCACTCGTGGATTCTCATTTGCGCAAATGCAGCAATCCTGCTTGTTAACGAATCCGCTGAGGTGAAAGTGTGCCTTGTTCCTGAAGATTATTTTCTTTGTAACGTCACCATGCTCTTCTGTCTGCTCAACCAATCATTCGGCGTATTGGTCAGTAGGCTTTAGCTCTTGAGTCAATTGAACCTTGTAAGAGTGTAAATTCAAATCTTTATCCAAAATTTGCATCAGTGATGTTTGTGAGATGTTAAATTGTTGGGCACGACGACGGACCGAGGTTGACGGCTCTTCTGCCACACTCTCGCGAACAACAGCAATGCTGCCCGCAGAACGAACCGGGCGAGCATGCACAGGTGATTCCACATTTCCTACAGATCCGGTTTGGTGAAATTCGCGCACAATTCTCCCGAGTGTGGACACATTTGGTCGATTATACAGACCAAAACCATCACGAAGTCACGAAATGCATTTTGATTTGAACGCCCATTTTCGTAAAAGGCTTCAACAACCTCAACGCGCTGCTTAATTGTGTGCCTCTCCATGGTCAAATTAAGTTGGGTGAAAAACTTGACGTTAAGGTGTGACTCGCAATTAACATCATGCATTATGGTTGGACCCCCCTTTATATTTTTCAAAACTAACGAAAAATCATAGCATATGATGTTCGCACGTTGTATTTTTTTTGTTTTAAACTTGAAATTCACCACCAAGATAAATCGTGGGTGCATCACAGTATGTGTAAAATGTGTATTGAACATTTGCGACAATGGAGAGAAGGTGCTCGAAAATCGTTAAAGTTTGGAATGCCGATGATTTGGAAGGAACATGCAAAATATCGATGCTTGCTATTTTTGTATGGTAAATGTTATGGGCATTAACGGGAATAATGAAAATAAATGGAAATAGCCAAATATTTTTTCTGCAAGAAGACAAGTTCCTCGTTTGGAAGATATTCCAGCACCGATTTATCGAAAAGTGGATGAGCTACCACAATCAAAGGAGGAAAATTTTGAGATAGACGAAGCAAGGCTATCTGAAGAAAGCAATGAAGAATATTGTTGTGAAACAACGGCCTGTTCCGAGCCCTTTTCCCAAAATTAGCTCAACGACCTTATTAGAAACTTCGTTTTTCAAAAGAACAAGCTGAGTGGTTAGCGTCTTCAGATGTGCACGTTTCTTTAGATCGTACCAGAAAGAGACTTTAGATCAATTAGTTGCAAGGTAGCCTATAGGTTATTTTACGGTAACTAGTACAACGTAACTTTAAGGCAAGTAGAGGTTTCGTTAGAATTTTCCTCTGACATATTGTAATAATCGAGCAGTCGCCTGAGCAAATTGCTCGAAACCCAACATATTGTGGACTCAAATTTCAACTCTAAATTTAAAATAATAGTCATCATTTTAATTTGCAATTGAGATTTGGGTACGGCTACTCACTTTCCAACGGAGCTCTTCCACGATCGCACTTTTGCGACGAGACGGAAAGCGGATGGAAGGCTCGCCGACTGGTTTTTGGAACGGTCCCGTAAGGCAACGACGAGCAACAAACCGGGAGTTGAAAAAAGAACGGGAGTAGGGGAAGTTGTTGGTGGTTCGCTGCGCGTGTTATTTTGTGCATTTTCCTATTAAATCTCCCAAAAAAATTGCAAAAATAGCCGGCAGAAAGTTTCTTGGGGATTTGATTTCGAATCTAAAATTCTACCTAGTTTTTTTCCGTGATAGACGGCGTATTAGATTTTCTCAGCAGTGTTCCTTTTCAGATAACAGATGTATTACAGATAGACAGCATTCCATTGTTAAATCAACTTACCAATGCCTTTGGATTTCTAAATGTTGGAATTGATCTTATGAACGTATCTGATGATCAAATTCGAAAGAATCCCATTCGAAATTTCTACAATGCTAATGTAGAAGCAAATAAGAGATCCTCAACTGATCCATCGATTGATGAGCCTGCAAGAAAATATGTCTGTGATCTTGAGAATGGTTTATCGTGCGAGGAACTATACCGATGGTTAAAAAAATAGTTCAAGTTGGCGATCGACGTGTTCCGCTTATAAAAAGTCATGGATCGACATTGTACCTCGCCCGAGATATAGCAGCAATTACATATCGATTTACGCGATACAGGTTCGATAAAATGTTCTATGTGGTGGAAAATGCACAAACCGATCATTTTGTAAGTTTATTTGAAACCTCCGCTAAAGCCATACGAGAATTAGAAGGTAGAATGCAACATACAAAGGTTTGGACGAATCAAGGGAATGAGTACAAGACAAGGAACTGTAGTATGTCTGTAAGATGTTCTGAATGAGACAAAAGAAATGATGAAATGAAAACAAATTGAATCGCCAACTACCAAAGTGGACATGAATACGGCTGAAAGTGAAATATCTAATGTATTGGGAATATCCGCAATCATTATAAATGATTTAAAACAAAGACGCCAAAAAGACTATGAGTTTGATTGGGGTAGGGCATTGTAGACAAACGAAAATAGCTTCAAAGTGATTATTAGTCAGTGTGCTCCAGTTTTGTGGAAAGTAAACCTAGAATTTAGCAAGGATATCGCTCCAATTAGCGAAAACATAATTGTTTTTCTTGTGCGGTTGCCTACTTCGCTTAGTGCAGTCAGTGGTAGTGCGTGCGTGCGTGCTAGAGTGATCCTTCTGATTTTCATCCCACTATACACTCAGTACGGTAGCTTATCCACAGTGAAAAATGTTTTAGATTGGACGGAGTTTGTATCGAGCTATCATACCCATCACATCTGATGAAGTTTTTCACTCAGACGGGAAATACATGGCCACGTATACGTTTGGATCTCATTTTGGTACGTTTGACACAACCGGAAGAAAATATAAAATTTTGTATTATGGCACAAAATTAAGTAAAACAATGTATATTTGTTGCGATACCTATGGCCAAGTATGATAATTGAAACAAATGAATTAAACTCCGTTGTTGAACTCTGAGCTAATTCATATCGTTTTGTTTCCACATCTTTCATTAGGAGGTTGCATAAGGTTTTGGATGCACTTCATTCGCCATGTATCGACTTCTGCTGCTGATTGCCTTCGACTTTGCTTGCAACGATCCCCAACGATAATACAGGCACACAAACATTTCCAAGCATACTCTGATCGAAGTATTCGAAAAGAAATCAAAAATTTCATTTCAATGCAGCATGAAGGAGGAAACACTGCCAGGAACTATACAAAATAATCTTAAAACTACGATAAAATTGTTGAGAGTAAGAGATAGCTTACGTGTTCTCGCATCATTCAATTTCTTAATCTGTTAGTCAGTTGGCCCGAATTCTGCAACAGGACCGCATCTAAGCATTTCATATCCATTGAAATAAAGGTTGTATTTTTGTTAAACGCTTGTTTTTACTGCAAAACCCCAACAGATTATGGGCCCAGTGCAGTAGTGAAATCTTAGAAGAAACCGTATAGTGCAATCGTTCGAATAATGAAAACTGTATCGCAAATTGAAATCATAGGTGACGATAAAATACCGTTACTGACGAAATTGTCGTGTGAACGATGGCTGTTTGAGCTGCCCATGTGCCTTAAATCGCATGGACTGTTGAGTATCGCGGACGAGATTCAAAAGTGGCCAGATGAAGACAAACTGGAAGATCCAGGAGCATGGCACAAAAAGGATGCGAAAGCAGCTCGTATTTTGACTGCCGGTTTATGTGATGACGATCATTCGACAATTTGACACTGTATTACTTCGAATCAAGTCTGGTATAAAATAAAATCTCTGTAGGAACTGATAACCGAATCGAACAAATACATCCTGAATCAGCCGTTAAACAGCCTAAAAAAAAAAATAAGTCACAGTCATTTGGCAAATTCTGCTCGAAGATTGCAGTTTGGAAACAACGACTAAAATTGGTTGGCGAAGAGCTAACACTTTCGAAGTTTGCCGCATTTCGTCGAGATTCGTACCTGATTCAGTCGGCAAGTGGTACATATCCAATGTTCGAAAAAATGAAGGAGCAGCTGTTGCTAATTTAAAGAACGACAAGTAAAACAGAATTGCATGACTCTTGAGAAGAATTAGAGGTGAAATGTGACAAAACCGAAAAGCTGAATAGTACAAACAATAGTGGTCGTCGTGATTCTTAAAATGTTCAATGCTTTTACTGTCACAAAACCGGTCATTTTCGGAGTCAGTGTCGTGAGTTCAAAGCCGACAAGAAAAGAGGAAAGATTACAACGCGGTAGTGGTGGTGTATCTGCCAGTGACACCAGAAGGTCTTGTTTTATTGCTAATAGGTGTGTTCCGACATATAGTGACTGGATTGGTAAGTGCGGTGCATCCTTCCACATGACGAAGAATAAATTTATTTTATTTGACTAAGAAGCTACACCTGAAGGCAAGCTGTACATCACTCTGGGAAATAACGAGTCTATAATGCCAGCCGATTATAGAAAAAGCCAAGTAATTTCAAAAAGTGGTGGACAACCCACAATAAATGAGGTGATTTATGTCCCAAAAAACGGCAAAAACCTATTTGCACTTGGCGCTGTAACCAAAAGAGGGTTCGATATAATTATTTGCGATAGTAAATTAAAACTCATTAAAAATGCGAACCTCGAAGCTACTGGACAGCAAATGCCGAGCAACTTGTATTTGATGGACTTTGAGAACATTTCCTTGGGTATTTGTGTGACTTGTAGTGAAGTTTGGCTACATGGCATGAAAGGTTCGGCCATGCCAATTATCGGATTATGAAAAACATGTTGAAAAGTGGAGCCGCCGATGGGCTGAATATTAGACCGGATTCGCTAACTGAACTCAACAGCTATGTTTGTGATGGTTGTGTGTTGGGAAAGCTCTGTCGTAAACCTTTCCAACATATTAAGTCACGTGCAATTTACATTAGAGAAATTATTCATTTCGACGTTGTCGGATCAATGCGTACAAAATTGTTTGGTGGTGCGCTGTATGCCGCAACTTTTGTTGATGACTATTCCAGGTTTGTGTGGTGTAAACCGATGAAAACGGAAAGTGAAATAATAAATAAAATATGTGAAGCAAGCGTCGAGCTTAGTACTGTGGGCCACAAACTGCATAAATTACATTCGGATAACGCAAAAAAATTTAAAAGTGAAGAACTTTAAAAAGTGTTGCGTCAACATACGGTCATTCACGAATTATTGGCGAACTATACACCGCAACAAATGGAACGATGCGAGAGCCAAAATTGTACACTACTCGAAAATGCGCGTTCCATGATTCTTTCGGCTGGACTTCCTTTGGGACTCTGGGTTGAAGCGATCGTTACTGCTGCTTGACTTTGAAATGTCATTCCACTACAACGTCCTGGTGAAAAATCACCAGAGGAGTTATTTTTTGGAGCGTCGAAAAATAACGCATATTTAGAAGTATCGCGTATGAACTCATAGATGACCCCCATCGTGGTAAATGGGACAAGGAAACAAACGACTTGCAACTCGTGGACTACGCTCTAGACAGTTAGGTACAGATTGTGGACACCAGGTACATCAAATGTCACCGTGATGTTAAAAAAAAAACGAAAACCTTCCAAAGCAACCGGCGTAGTTGGTGCTACCGACTCTTGAGACAAACCGACAATTTGAGATAATTGGAAATAGAAGACGCGAATCAATGTTGGAGAAAGAATTTTGCGACGAAGCAGAGGTAAAGTCAAAAGTTGAACAGAAAGCTTCATTACCATTTTGTCAAAGTCAGGCAGTATCATCAGTACAACATATTTATTTGGGAAACAAAAACGACGCAGTAGCAACTCGTTCACGAAACAGACAAAAGATGGTGGATGATCTGTTTGCTGAAGCAACTGCCTTTTAAGCCGGGACCCAAATTTTTGCAAATTATTACGATGCAATGTAAGCCAGTGACCATAAAGAGTGGGAGAAAGCAATGGCTAAGGAGCTGTACGCACTTGACACAAACCATACCTGGGACATAGTAAGGTGTCCTGACGATCCCAAACCAATACGAAAAAAATGGATATATCGAGTCCAAACCAATACAGATAGCTCAGTTGATCGATATTGCACGCGTTTTGTGTAAGTAAAGGCTGCAGTCAAAAGGAAGGGACTGACTATTTCGAGACATTTTCACCGGTAACGAGGCTTGAATCCGTACGACCCTTGATGACAGTAGCAGCAGCAAAACGTCATCAGTTATATCAGCTAGTTATGAAAACGGCCTTTCTGAATAGAGACCTGATGGAAAACATCTACATGCAGCAACGTGAGGGCTATGAAGATGGGACTGGATGAGTCTGCTTGTTATGCAAGAGCTTATACTGACTCAAACAAGCACCATGACAATTGCATCAGGAATTTAACGTATTTATACGGAACTTTGGACTTGAACCATCAACTCCTAGTCCTTGCGTCTACGGTTCAGAGCAGCATGAATTGAATTTTGCACTCTACGTGGATGATGGATTAGCAGCAGTGACCAGCAAAGAAATGGTCAAATCTTTGCTGAATGCTATTCGGAGCGAGTTTAAGATCACAAGTAAAATTGCCAGTTGCTATTTGGGATTCGAAATCAATAGAGATCCAGAGATCAACACTTTTCGTCTAACGCAAACCAACCATACGAAATCGATACTGAAGAAATTTGGAATATCTAACTGGCCCGTTTCGACACGTTTGCTACCCAATACTCAGCTTTTTAAAAATACCGGACACGCAGTAGATGTGCCATATCGCGAGATAATGTAGATGTATTTAGCGGCTGCAATGAGACCCGATATCTCACACGCAGTTGCAGTTTTGACTAAAGATCTGGAGACAACGAATATCAAGCGCTGGACGTCTACAAAACAAAATTGGCTCTGGTAATAGTTGGAGAGTAAAGTGTGCTTAGTGAATTAAAAATTTTGCAACATCTGTGTAGAGGCTAAATTGTGTGGTGTCGCTCTACAATCAGCAAACGAGCATGTCTAGTGAATCGTGATATCTCATAACCTTACTTTTGTCACCTAGCAATGGTATTTTAATAGTGCCACTAAGGATATCTATTGCGGAACAACAGGCAAACATAGTTCTTCTAGAGGACAGGGTTGTTATATCTAGGATACAAAGTCTATGCTCATATGATGGTCAGTCTAAAAAATTCCTTGGATCATATAATGATCTTGACGCAAAAAGGACGAACTTGAAAAGTCTCAATCTTGTCAGCGTGAACATTGAAGCTTGCGGTCCTAGAATAGACAAGCATACTCAAGGATATGGCGAACTAAAGAAAGGTATAATGTCCTAGAGACCCATCGATTCTAAGATTCTTTAAATCAACGTTTAATGAAACCAAGGAGTTTATTAGGCCCTACTGAGGACATGGTAGGAGGTAATGTAAATGGAAACATATTTTGCGCTCGAAAGTGACACTAAGGCCAACGATGCTATCCACCTGGCTATGTTTATGACGGTAAACACGATAATCGTAGATTGAGGTTGAGTATTTCCGTGACAAACTTATAACTTGACATTTTTTAAAGTTCAAGGAGAGTTAGTCAATTTTGGACCATTCTAACAAAGAGTTGATTTTGGTTTGCAGGGATAATGTGTCTTTTTTGGACTTCATTACATCGTAAAGCTTAAGATCATCAGCATGGAAAAGATGGGGAATATACGGCAGAACTTCAGAAAGATCAGAAATGTACATATTGAAAAGGAAATGGCCTAGATGGCTGCCTTGTGGTACACCGGCCAAACATTTATTTCTTTGGACTTGAAACCTTGAAATTTAATATTTTGAGGCCGATCATGGAGATATGAGCCAAGCCAGCTTAGTGAGAAACCATTTCTTCCGAACCATTTCAGCTTGTGCATTAGGATTTCGTGGTTAACCCGATCGAACGATTTACTGAAATCCGTGTAAATCGCGTTAATTTGCTGCTCAGATTAAATACCACAGAGAATGCTAGACACCATCACGGCTAGATTAGTTGTAGTGGAGCGATTTTTACGAGAACCGTGTTGTCAGTCATTAAGCCGAGGTCCAATTATGGGAGATCGTTTGGAGTAGACAATTTTTTTAAATAGTTTTTGTAGCCGATAAGATAGTAATACCTCTGTAATTTTTAACCGACCCCTTGCCTTTATTTTTTTATATTGGTGTTAAATGTGATGGCTTCTAAGATGAGGATAGCAAGGGATTTGTTAAAAAGGTTATATAAGGCTAAGATTAATGGGTCTCTGCAGTTGAATAAATAATAGAGAGCGAGTAAATCAAGGCGAGGGCCTTTATTGAGCTCAAGATCATCTATTGCTTTAAATATTTCTTCCTTTGGAATAAACATTTCTTTAATTAGAACAGCTGAATTTAGATCCAAGGAAGGAGTATTGTATGAAGAGCTGTTTGTAGAATAAATGGATCGAAAGTGGCTGATAAAAAATTCACAAATATCCCTTGGGTTAGATGACCTGGATTCCTGATATATCGGGAGAGCCTTGAGACTTGCGTTTTGCATTTACGAAATCAAAGAATTTTTTTGGGACACGAATAATATTTTCACCAATCGTGTTAACATATGATGTATATGCTTCCCGGGATTTAATTTGAAATTCCTTTGCCAGCCCATCATATTTGGCTTTCATCTCGTTGCTCACATTGGATCCTGATTGGATTATCTTATAAAAACTATTTCTGTGACCTCGGAAATAACAGTTTTCACTACCAAGCCAAGGCTCAGAGAGTTTGATCCTCTATTTTATCTTATGTACGTATTTTTCAACGGCGTTCAAGGAAACTTGTATAAACAGGTTACTGCATCGCCTGCACCTAACGTTGTAACATAGGAGTACCAGTCCAGTCAATTTGACGAAGATAATTATTAATGCTTTCATATTCATATAGAAGTCGTATTCAATATTGTTGAAGTCGTATACAATATTGTTGCTGTAAGATAGGTGGTTTGTTTCATCAATAGTAGACAGAAAGTGCAGAATTGTGGAGGCTTTTAGAAAATAGAAGCTCGGTTTCACCAGCCGGATTAACCACTAGGTCATCGTTTGCGTTTGTAAAAACCAGATCTAACCAATTAGAAGACTTGTCGAAGTATTAACGTAGAAAAGCTGCCAATGCATGTGTAAGGATATTACAAAAGAACATGTTTAGAGAAGAAATTGTACACATATTTATATCTAAAAATGATAGGGTTTAGACAAACATCTGCATTAAAACTTTATCTCCGTGGATCGATAGCGAAGAAATTCTCAATGTGGACGGTTGTCTTCACCATAAACTACTAAGAGAAACAGCCAAACATCCAGCTATTATCCCAAAGGGGCACCTAGAAATTCTTTTGATAAGACAGGCTCACCAACAAACATTACAAGGAGGGAGCCAATTAACTTTGACTACGTTACGACTCAAATACTGGATACTCTCAAGACAAACGCTGGTAAAGAAGGTTTTGCAAAAATGCTTCGTATTTTTTAGAATGACAGCTAGACCAAAGAACCAGCTTATGGAACCAGCTAGGGAAAACCTTTTTACATACAGGAATTAACTACACAGACGCTATAATTATTAAATGGAATGAAGGGAACCAAAACCACAAAGGCATACATGGCAATTTTTGTATGCATGGCAACAAAGTCATTTCATTTAGAATTGGTGTTTGATCTAACCACATATGCTAGTATGCATGTATTGCAGTTAAAAAGTGCCAAGTGACTGTGGCTTTTTGGGAGCAAACAGACATCTAAAGGCAGTTTGCTAGGTGTATACAGTGGCGGACAAAAGTCTACGACAACTCCTTATATTGAGATTCTGGTTAATTGGAAGCATTAATCAAAAATCCATTGGTGTGCATTTTTCAGTAACGAAAATATATTTAAAAAAAAAAACAAAGACAAAATCACTTCGTAACAAACTTAAGGAGAAATTCATAAAAACATGAAAAAATTAATGGACAAAAGTCTACGACAGTCAGTGCTGGCTGACTTGTACACAAAATATTTTCAACTAAATGTATTGGAATTTTTAAAACTGTTTTCTTTTGGTTGGACCCATTTTCGCATCAATTACTGCTTGCAGTCTTCAGGATTTATAGGCGACTAGTTTCTGCAGATGGGATTTTCGCCCATTCTGTAACAAGCGCTTCCTTCAACATAGCTCCCATACATGTTCTATTGGGTTTAAATTCGGAGTTTGCGGAGGCGTATTAAGTTGCCTCGGAGTGTAGTACAACAACCAGTTCTTGACGAAAAGTGCTGTGTGTTTTGGATCATCGTTTTGTTGGAAAATGCATCTCTCTCCAAGACCCAACTTCTTCACTGATGGCTTCAAATGTTGTTCTAACAGGTTCTTGTGAACATCATGGTCCATCGTAGTTTCAAAAAAAGCCGATCTGCTTACCGCATATGCAGCGATGACTCCCCAAACCGTCAAGTTACCTCCACCGTACTTGACAGTAGGTATCAAATTGTTGGTCTCTAAAGCCGTGTTCTTTTTCCTCCATACTTTACTGCGACCATCACTACCACAAATGTTGAATTTGGACTCATTGGTGAAAAGGACACCATCCCAAAAATTATTGTTCTTAACAATATAGCCCATGGCGAAGTGTAGACGCAAAAGTCAATTTTTGACGAATATTAATGGCTTTTTACGTGGAGTTCTGCTTTGAAACCCATTAATATTTAATGCTCTTGTGATGGTTCTTGCATGGACATCTTTTTTCCTTTCCATAGCTACTTATTTTGCCAAATCTGGAGCACTTATTTTGAGATTACTGTTCACTTCTTTTCGAATGAAACTAATGTCTCGGCGCGACAACTTTTTTCGGTCGGCCAGTTCACGGCTTATTTTTAATGGAACCACTGTTTTCAAAGTTTTTGATGAAGATCGTTTAAGTTTCAGTAATTTTGCGATTTCCGAGCACGATTTGTTGTCTTTTTTGTACTGTACGATCAAATTTTGGATATCACTAGAAATTTCTTTTCGCGATGGCATTTTGCGGGCCTTACAGTTAGAAACTAGCAATAAAACTAAAACAGAATGGCAGCAGCACATATATGGAATGGCAGTAAGAGCAAATAACAAATATTGATGACATTCCGATATGTTTATTTGGAAATTTTTTGTGTATAACTGAGTCAGCACTGAATGTCGTAGACTTTTGTCCATTAAACTTTTTATGTTTTTATGAATTTCTCCTTAATTCTGGTATGAAAAGTTTTTATCTTGATTTTTTTATGAATGTATTTACGTTACTGAAAAATGTGCATCAATGGATCTTTGATTATAGCTTCCAATTAACCAGAATCTCAATATAAGGAGTTGTCCTAGACTTTTTTCCGCCACTGTATCTCTTCAAACGTGTTGTTCAGAAACTATCAACCTTCATGCATTGAATCTTAAATTTAGAAGAGATGAACACGCTCATAGCTCAAATTGAAGCCTGTATGAATTCACGGCCACTCACGCGATGACCTGAATAATTTGGAGACAGCCGAAATCAAAGATCAAAGATAACCTTAGTGAAGCTACTTGTACTTTATTAAGAAGATAATACTTGGTTCAGCAAATGAAGGATATTTACAACGGCTACAGAAGAGATCTGAATGGCTTGAGAGATAGGATAACTTATTTTGGCTAAAGCCGACAATATTCCCTCGATGCAATGGTCACTAGCAAGAATTGTTGTAACGCTTCCAGGAACTGATGGGTAAGTTCGAACCGTGTCAGTTAAGTTGAATGGGAGTCCCAAGAAACACCCGATAGGGAAAATTTGTAAATTACCATTTATCGAGGTTGGAAAGCAATCACCAGCATTAGAACCTTTAAAATTATTAGCAGTTCTACTCACTGCGCTCTTTGACCGTGGAATTTGTGGTAACTCCTACACTAGCGAATGCTAATGTTACAAATCATGATGGTGGTATGTACATAAGACATGTTCGCAGGGCTAAAGTGCTCTTTGGCACCTTACAAACCAATATCGAACTTTCACACTCGGATCTGACAACAAATGAGATAGATATGCGAAGTAGGAATACCAGCTTATATTCTACGAGTATGTTCTCCACGGGCAGACAAACCACCGAGAAAGTATATTGCGGGGCCCAATGTAGTTAACGATATATCAGACACCAGACGCAAAATCAACCTGTTGCGCTTTAAGCATACTCGAACCAAACACGGACTATTTGGAAAAATGCTCACAGCGGTAATTGGCACATTTCACTGGAAACTGGAAAAGTTTTCTACTATTTTCTAACAGTTGTAGTTTTAAAATTTTGAATAGTCTACTTCTAACAAATTCAATGTATAGTCATTGTCCCGTATGTGAAACATGACATGTTTAACCCCTTTTCGATGGACAACATCATCTTCTATGTAAAATGCAACATCGAAGAACATTTAGGACACTTAACGTGACAGGTATCAAGCAATATGAGCATCTCCACCTAGAGCTACAATCCATTGTCTAAAATCCATTACAAATGTGCACTGCATGTGCTGCATATGGTGTTAAAGCGCATCCAAGTACAACGATGAAACAAAAGTGACATGACACGCTTAGTCTCGTCTCACTCGATGCAGAATTCCCCGGAAACAAACGATTTAAAGAAAAATAACAAACTACACTCATATAATTTACAATAGATACATTTGAAAGTATCTTTTCAAAACCATGCATTCATATCATTGTTTCCATACTGACAGAAATAGAGCATCTACCATCTATCCTCTAGCACCATTCGAAATTGCCAGAACTCCATCCTAGATAGCGAAACGAATTCTTCGAACAAGTTCAGGAAGATAAGAATTAGAACTAGGAAGAAGAAAAATTTCCATTTTCTCATCTTAATGAGATCTTAATCTTCTTTTATGCTTTTCATTAACACCTTATTCCCCGTGCTACCGTTAAGAAAGTCCCATGACAAAAATACAATAAAGATATTCGTTGGAATTTCAAATGGATTAAAATAGTGCAACCAGTTTTACCGCGGCTAAGCTTTGAAAAGAGATTATTTGATGGAAATAGAACAAGAACAAGAAAAACGGAAAAGTGGAGGTTGTCGAAAGAAATGTTCAGAGATAATGAGAGGAAGAGTTGATTAATATAATGACAATGTCTGTGGATAATTACCGAATCGATCAATTAAGATAGAATGGCGATTATATGTAGATGAAGTTTATTGAGATTTAATTCTCTAACGCTAATCGACGGTGATTAATTATGTTTGAATTGAAATTCTAGTGTGGGTGGTTGTTAGATAGCATTCGGTGTTTTCAGTATTACCGGATAGGATTATAGAGACAAACGAATTGCATAAAAGTCTCGTTAATATTAATGAAGATCATTTTGAAAAATTATTTGATCGTAATTAAAGTTAAGTGGATTTGATTAAGTTTGTTGGAATGGAAAATAACTGCTGCATTTCAAAATCAATTATAATAAGGTACTGATTACATTTTTGTGAATATTTTCCAGTTCACGATAAAATAATTTCATTTATGATATCTTAATTTGCAATATTTTTTAAACTGAAAGCCATTAGGATATTTTTCGGGGTGGTGATCACAGTAACGAGTGATTTTCCTTTATTTTTGTGTTTTTTTCATTATATTTTGATTGTAATGTGTGAATCACACGATGTGACATTAAACTCCTACTTTGCGAAAAATGTTTTTGTTTTTCAACCTCAGTCGGGCCTCAATTCACGAATTTCAAGTTAGGCTAACTCAGACAGTGATTGGGGAAATATGTTTGTGAAGTGACTAGTGATCAGTGAGTAGTAAAAGTGGCCTGTGTAAGAAAACGTTGAAATTATGACCTAGTGGATCAAATCGAAAAAGATGATCGACAGCAATATTAATATCAATAATTCACGGTGACGAGAGAGGGAGATGGAGAGAACCCTACAGTTTCCCAAATTCAGGAGGTAAATAACAAGTTATTTTCGATGCACGAACGACACCCAGAATCAACTACACAAAAGACATCAGAAAAGTTACATAACGAACGGAATTCCAACGTTAGTCAAAAAAGCGAGGGATTTTGTCAAGATGCTCGTATGGAGGAGAACATAAATATCGATAAGAACACACAGAGTGAACATTTAATTAGGCAACCTAGAGATGCCAATTACATTCAAAACCAGCTAATACAGGTCATCGCCCAACTAAACATCATGCATCTACAGCTGTAAGAGACTCTTGCAGAACTTGCAGTCCAACGTAAGAAAAATAAGGAGTTGATGACGGAATTCAGCCTGCTTAAAAGAAGACGAGATCCAACAAGAAGAAGCGGTTGATAACCTCTCTTCTTCAGAAGAAGAAATTGAAGATGAAGTAATTGAAGAAGAAACATGGGCCGAAGAAATAAAAGAGGCGTTGTTTCCCTAATTTTCTACTGCTAATCCCTCAAAGTCAATTAATCTTCCCACAAAATCTTCTGCATCGAAACCATCCACCTCCTTAAAACCCAACTAACCAGAGCCGATGGAAAAAATGGTCTCAATTATTACGACCCCAAACAATGAACATACCCACATGAGAAACGAATATATGTGAGGCTCCAGATTCTTCCAACAGGCGCAATTGACCGACGCAATATAATTAAAACTGCTGACCGACGAAAAAGTCCAGTACCATTCGTATTATCTTATGGAGGATATAAACCTCAATGTGGAGGCCCAAGGTTCCCACTCAATCGAGGTCTTCAATCTTAAACTCAGTTATGGGCCTTCCAGCTAAGATCCGAGATGGAGATCTAACATATTTAAGCAGTCTGCCACTTGGTCTGCAAGGTTGAAGCCCAACAGTTACCACACGGCCAAGCCCAATACCACAAGCGGCAGCCATCTAGATACGTCAAATGCAACAAGCTCCGTCACTTCTTAGCCTCCCAAAAACCAAGGGAAGAGAAGAAATCGAAGTATGTGTACTGCAATGGAGAACATCCGGCCAACTGTGACAGTTGCTCAAAGAGCCTGAGCAACCTTAGGAAAACGTTCACACGGATAGCTGCAGCTGAAAACACGAACCAGACCGTCTCCACCAACCACGAACACACAAACTCCTGTGGCGTCAGCCTATAAAAAATATAATTTGATTTATAACGTACTTTGACAAAGTTCATTTTCAAAGTACTTCGACGTAACTATCATTAAATTAGTAAACCTTTAAGTATCCCGCTTCAACGAATACAAGACTGTTGAATTATTATTTTCCTCGGGACGGCTCATGTTTTTGTTTTCGCCCTTGCTCATTGTTGCTGCTAGAATTCAATGAATTCACAGAGTGTAATAATTAGTAAAAATAAAATCCATCCGGGGTCTAAACAAGTGATAGACAAGCCTTAAACCTGGACCATTTCGCAACACCTCCCAATACCACAGCGGTGACCACCCGACGTGATAACCGTGTAATTCAGTGCTGTTTAGCGTGAAGTAACAAGTGCAGTGCACAAAATGCCGGAAAATAATACAGTACAACAAACAAATTACAGCAGAAATTGGGTGTACTGAATTCCACCCTTTGACAGAGAAGTTCTGGAAACATGCTTTATAATCATTGATTGGTGTTTTGATGCAGCAGGCGTAACAAAAGAAGAGGACAGATTCACCTTTGACCGTTACTCGAGAAGAAATACAGAGAAGAAGTGAAGGATCTTGTGCGTGAATTCGCATAGATGCCAGAGAGAATGGATACGAAATGCATCGCGAGAATTGAAGCACTTTATGATATGGCGTGAAATTGGCGGTTTATCAGCTGTTGATTCGAATTTCAAATATATCTGACGTGACGTCTCCCATCAATTTTCGCATCTTGAACTAAATCAATTTTCCGTGCCGGTATTCTAACTTGAACGATATAGAAGACCTAACATGACTTACCCTATGTAGGATACGTCCCTGACATGCTTCCTATAGCTGTTTTCATAATCCCCCACACATCACTACATTTTCCGTTTCCCGACACAAAAACAATCGCGATCCCTGACAAACTTTTAAGTTTAATTATTTAACACTTTTGCAACGCTTTTGCGCTACATTCAACACGGTTTATCTTAAAAAATTGTTTTATCTACAATTTCAAATTGAACTTGATTAGACGTTTTCCATCATTGTTGAATTTTCACGAATCATATGTTTTCAATCATATGGTTGATATTTTGTTGACAATTGAGGGTTAAGGTATAAGAGGAGTGAGATCGTCGTGAGAGCAACTAGAAAGCCACTTGAATGTGTGGATTCTCTAGTGGCGTGAAAGGCAGGGGGATTTCAATTCGCATGCGAGAGGATGGTATATATGTAGTAAAAGTACTTCACTCACGGTATGAATGAAAATAAGCTCATTTCGCGTCCATTACTTTATATGTCTTTGGTGGGTTTCCGACAGAAAACCCGGATATCAAGTTGCACGATGAGTAGGTCAAAAGACTGCGCCAAACGCAAGATGAAAAAACTTTACAACTTCTACAATTTGAGGAAATCGGCGACCGAAAGCCATCATGATTCTTGCGTCACCTGAAATATCTTGGGGAAAAAAACAATGAAGGGCAAAGTTATCCGACCTTTGTGGCCTAACAAACTGCCGTCCGGAATGCGAGCGATATTTGCGGTGCATAAAGATTTATCTTTGGATAAGATAGCAGATTTAGCTGCCGGCATCCCGACAAAGCTTCCCAACCATCAGATGGCTGAAGCAAGTACACTCAAACTCGCTCCGTCAGCATCAATTGATCCAGCGGCAATCGACGCAATCATGTCGATAAAATTGTCTCTGTTGGCGACGTCACTAAACGAGGAGATAGCCTTAATGAGTCTTCAAAGTCGCAGTCGGTCTCCTTGGGAGGTACAGACCGGAAATTTGGTGCGGATTCCACGAAGTGCCAATCCCCGTGTTTATTCCAGGGAAACGCGACCGGCGACATGATTTGTAAACTCTCCTTCAGAGTTTTATGCGGGATTTTCGAAATAGTACACTAGAAGTGGCTTTATCTTGCAGTCACCACTAGCATAAGCCATAAGGCGAGCGTATGGCAGTTTTTCATGGGCTTGTGGCCTGGCATTCCTTTCTCCTCAACTTTGATGTAGGTACAACGATCGTTTTTTTTTTGTCAAAATAGGTCCGTTTTGTTGTAATTTTAAAGTTGTTACGAAATGTTGCCTTCTCTCTGTGTTCAGAATCGTGACTTTGATTATGCGGACTAGTTTTGTTACGACGCCAAAGTCAAACATTATTTTGTACAGCGCTGTACAACACTGTCGTATGCTTGTTTAAAGTATACAAAGAGTTGATGCACATGGATTTTATGTTCCCAGCACTTTTTAAACACCTGCTTAACTGGGAATATTTGGTATATTGTAGACCGTGCAACCATCCTGATACTTTTGTAGAACAGATTAAATTTTCCTTCAATGATTTTGGAGAGCACTTTATAAGGCGCACGCAGCAGAGCAATTCCTCTATAACTTTCATAACTTAACTGGTCTCTCCTTTTGTATATAGGACATATTATGCTTCGTAGCAAGTTTTCTGATAACTGCTTATCTGACCATATTCTGCATATAAGCCAATGCAGGTTATTTAAATGGGACCCTCCTCCCCGCTGGAGCAGTTTTCCTCGTATTCCATTGATTAAAGGAACCTTATTTCTTCTGAGGTCACGTGCGTCTGCCTGTACTTCACCTCTGATTGCTGGTAGGACAATATCTTGATCTGTCTCTGGAATGTTCACGGCTTCAGCAGTTGCTGGAGACACAGTGAATAAATTTTCGAAATATTGTAGCTATCTGTTTTTCATTTGGGCTGGGTTGCCTATGATTGCTCTTTGCGCACTTTTGCAAAGACTTATTTGTGGATTGAGGCCATCTCTTAGTTATTTAAAGAAGCATGCGCCAATCTGATTTTACGAGTATGTAGAGTCATATTTTTGTTTATCTGATGGATCTTGGTGTTAACGGGCAGTCATTCTTTTCTTTGGCACTTCTTTTTAACTTGTCGTCACAGGGATTTATATTGTTCTTCTTTGGCCCAAGTTGGTGACCGGATGTATTTTCTTACGCCTACTTTCTTTTTTGAACCGCTTTCTTGCATTCTCCATTGTACCAGTCGTTAATTCTTTTCTTTGGCTGATGCTCCAAGACCTCTCGCCACTGCTGTTACCTCATCTTTTACTGTCTTCGACATGGTTTTGATGTCATCGTTACTTCCTCCCCTGTGGTGATATGTTGATGCAATTGCCAGTACTGGCATGTATGTAAAAGTTACTTAGCCATCATTTGGCTTATGTAGTTTGTGTTACCTTAGGGTAACTGATCTTACCTGCGCACATTTTTGGAGATGCGATATTCAAACTTTGTTGAATGTGTGTATAGATATCTTGGCACGAGAAGTTTGGAGCTTATTGTGAAGTTTCTGCTGGTAGCAAAGTCTATCAGACGTTGTCCATTGTCGCTGGTCACTGCGAGAGAGCTGTGCCCTCCGGTTGTTCCTCTATGCGCCATTTCTCGGTCGACTTTTGCATCTGCCAAAATAATTTTTATACCATTTGGTGGCAATGAATCGACAGTGCATTCCAGATTGCTGGTTAATACGTCCTTGATTGCCTTCTTCCTGTCTTCTGTGGGCCATGACAGTTAACCAGCCAGAAATTAAAAAATTTGTTCTGACAGTAATCGCACAGATTCTTTCATTCTTGAGATTGAAATCAGTGACAATTTGTTCAAGAGTGCTGCCAATAATGAAAGCTACTTCAAATTAAAAGCTTCCTTGTGATTTTCCGCTTTAAAAAACAGTGTGCGTTTGCATGTCAAATGTGTCTTATACTGCAAAGATGTCGATTCTATATTTTTCCATTTTATCCAAGAAGGCGGTCCGATAAGTACTTAGCTTCACCACTCGATGGCGGCAATTTCGCAAAAAGAAAGTCAGTATCGTGTAGCGAATTCTCGTAGACGGCTAATGTCGAATTTTCAGCTGAATTGGACTAGTAGTTTTGTTTTAACCGGATGCGGAAGCGGGCGTGTCAGCAGATTTTACGAAAATAGAGAAAACGCAATATCGTTCGATGATTCGGTTTTTGTTTTTGGAAGGGAAATCACGTCGCGAAATCAAAGAGAGCTTCGATGATGTGTATGATGACTCTTCTCCTGCGATGGCTACCGTAAAAAATTTGTTTAACTAGCTTCAACGTGGCCGCGCGTCGGTTTTTTATGAGCCAGGCTCGGGGCCCCGAAAACGGCTACCTTGGAGGACAATATCTATGAGCTCGTATTGGCAGACCGACGATTGAAGGTGCGTGAGATAGCAAAGACAGTAAGCAACTCAAAAGATTGAGTGGGTCATATCCTGCTTGAAGTTTTGGGCATGAGAAAGATGTCGGTGCGGTGAGTGCTACATTTGCTCACTCCGGACAACAAACGCAGCCGTGAGATCACTTCAGACCAGTGTTTGACGCTGTTCAAGAGCAATTCATAAGATTTTCTGCGTCTTTTCGTGACCGTCGACAAAACACGACTCTACTGGTATACACAAGAGACCAAGGAGCAGTCGAAACAGTGGACTTCACCCAGCGAACCTGCTTCAAAGTAGGCGAAGACTGTCCTATCGTGTTCTGGGATTGACAAGGTGTGATCTACATTGACTACCTGAAGAAGGGCAAACCAGTTACAGGGCTCTACCACACTGAATTATCGGGCCGGTTCGACGCGAGATTGCACAAAAAAGGCATAATTTGGCGAAGAAAAAGTACTCTTCTATCATGACAACGCACCGGCTCATACCTCCGCCTTCACCACGGCTGAATTGGGCTACGAACCGCTACCCGATCCACCTAATTCTCCAGATTTGGCTCCATTTTACTTCTTTTTGTTACCAAACTTGAAAAAGTCACTCACCGGGCAGGAACTTTGCAGACATCGAGAAAACGTATTTTTCAGACGGTTTAAAGAAGTTGGAGCATCGCTGGGTCAAGTGTATGGAGCTAAGAAGAGATTATGTTCAGAAATAAATGTCCACTTTTACAAAATATTCGTTTTTCATTTGTAGGCTAAGTACTTATCGGACCGACCTCATATTTGAAATTTTTAAAAAAATTTTCGAATTCATGCTTATTGTTCTACGTTTTACAACATTTATAAGCTTTTTGATTGAACAAAACTACTCTCTGGGGAAATTTTTCATGAGTATGACTATTAAACAGCAATAAATTTTTGTGAACTTACCCTCAACATATTATATTTTAAATATTCCAAACATAATTCAAAAAGCAATTTCGCTTTCATTAAAATGCTTGCAGCGAAACTTTTTTACCAGGAAAAAAAATATAAATACATAAAATCATTTGTATTCTATCGGCTATCGGCAAATCCTGCTTTATTAAACTTGAATCTGTCTCAAAAATCAAGAAAATTCAAATAAACGAAAAAAAGCACACACACATAAAAATGTAGCTTGCTGTCTTTTTGCGTTCATGAGGATAAAGAAAAAAAAATCAAAATCAATATCTGACAATATAAAAAGGACGAACGTGTAATGAATTCTTCACTCGACTTAATTTTTTGTTATCCTGGGCGGCGTGCTTTCTTTTCTATTCTGTATATATTCTATTCTCTATTTGTATAGAGGTCTAATGGTGTAAAAATTCCATTGCTGTCACTTACAATAGGCAACATTGATAGATCCTGACAGTAGAAAATTGAGACAAGAATCAGAGGGTCGGTTGGTTGGTTGTTGGTTGATCTATTCAAAGTCAAAGATGTGCTGGTTTCAATCAGTTTGGAAAATCTTTTCTAATCTTTCCCTATTTATTTGGTTTTAGTAGATTATGGGGTTGATGTTTCTATCTTGTTTAGGTTCATGCACTAATGGCCTATGAATAATCCTGGTAAAACGTACTTTAAAGTTTTATATGACTAAGTTTGTTTAAATTCATATTTAAAGGATATGTTTTTTCCTTGAAGTGAAATGAATAAATTTGAGCCATTTGTTTTTTCAAAAGAACTTCAACTTCAAAAAGACGTCAAAAAGAAAATGTCCCCGAATGAAAATTTCCGTAATTGGCGGAATTTCTTGATGTGTTCAAGTACTCCCTAGTCACATTCTTGTAAGCGTCCAACCTCCATTGCTTTCTTTCTTCTTGACTTTTAAGTTCTTGTAAGCATTTTCGGTTCAACATCCCCCAAAAACAATTTCAACGCTAAAAGTCGTCGACATTTCAACTTCGTGCATCCCAGATGCCATCTTAATGCTAATGATAATATATTTTCGATTCTTTTTTGTTTCTTCTTTATTCGTGCTCCTGTTTCCTACTACACAACAAAAAAATGGGGAGACGTGCATCATCCACACGGTGAACAATTGTATGAAAGCTAGTTCATATCTTCCTTTACGATTCGAATGATATTCGAAGTCAAAATATTGATGTGTCAATATTGAATGAATATGTGCGAAAAAAAGCTGGTAATAAGCGAGGTGAAATATGCACACACGTTTATTCTGAAAACGTACCACCAATATTTGCTGATTCAAAACGGGGTTGAAGGAAACATTAGAAGTGAAATTTTTTTTGGAAATGATGGTATTCGATGGATGGCATGGCTGCTCTTTTTTGGGGTTTTCTAAGATGGTCGGTTTAAGGTTGGTGACAAACGTGATTTACTAAGATAGGAGATATTGATTTTGTTCTTCCTTCCTGTGTGATAACAAGAAGTAGCCGCAAATTTGTTCTAATTTAAATTGGCATGAAATTTAATTTGGATGGTAATTGGAAGCTATTCAGAAGGATGCTAATTGAAAGGAGCATCTAGGAGATACCCTTCGAGAAGAACCAGTTTAAAGGGTAGAGAGCAAAACTATATTTTTTTCATTCAATGTGGAAAATTTATTAAAATTTAACCAAACGAAAATGAATGTAGGATGAAGTAGCAAGGAAACGCTTAAAAAAAATGCATGTAGATGGAAATAACAGGCGGGATAAAGTGAGCTTTGGAACTAGAGTAGAAGGCTTATAAATTCAGGAAACTGCAAGACAAAGCTTAGAGAAACACTTCTTAAACAATTTCATCAAATTAAAATAAAATTTCCTTTATCACTCTCCCCCAGAAAATCTATGTCGTTCTCAATATACCATTGATCTAGATTCAAACCTCAAAAAGAAAAGCTCCAAGAATATATCTTCACTTTAACAGACACTCTTCTGGCTCTGTAGGAATGTAGAGCAAGATTCTCATCATCACATCAGTCTGTCATTAGTTTTTATTTCCTTCTCCTCTTTTATGAACTAACTTTGGCATCAACTGAGTAAGTAAGTAACCAAGTATCAATAGAAAAATCAGTTGGTTGTCGTCTTATGAAACACACTACAAAAATAAAGTAGAATTTGTTTCCACTCACTAACATAATCCGATTACAACTTACAAGACATCGTTAGCGGTGACAGTATTTCCCTCACACTATGTGCGCCAAGAAGAGATGAGTTAAAAGAACTGACACTGACTGGGAAAAATGAAGAAAATCTTGACGAGCAAAGAAGAGTCATTCTAAGATGGGAAATAGACAGCAACATCTTTAGACTCAGCATCTTTACGACATCATCAATAGTTGTGGAAATGAAAGGCTTGAGACGATCCAATACTAGTGGTATTGAAAAAGTACTTAAAAGAGAAATCAATTTCCCATTAACGAATTCGTCAATTGTCGTTCAAGTCACTGAAAAGATGTGAAGTGAATTACTAAGATGATTTGCACATATCAATGAATAGGCGTATTTTCAGTTTTTCTGGTCGTAGGGTTTTCTTAACGCTGGAAAAATAAATTTTCTTTGAATGTTATTGTATCAAAATATATTCTCAAAAAGGAAGTAAATCTTGACATCAATCTAAAGATGCATAGGATCGCCAACGCTTTTCAATTGTAGACACAATAATCTACAGATTGAGAAATACTTAAAACAAGTTGGGTAAACAGACCTACGCTCATGTCAGAAGGGTTTTGTATTCAATTTACAAAATGCAGTCACCAGATCGAATCAAATCAAGAAACATGTCAAAGACGATTTTATTGGAGGAAATAGGAAATACGAAGATCATACTATTATTAACAAAGTTGAGCGAATTTCGACTTCTGAGGTTTTTGTTTTTGTTATACTTATAAATATCTCCCTTGATAATTATTTCAGATGTCCATCCGCGAGGGAGGATACACAATGTGTTCGAATCCTAGAATGGTTACAAAACCCTTTTGCTAGGAGCTCTCTCCCGCCTCCTTGACTTGTTTCACTTATGAGCATCAATTGAAGGTACTCATTTTCAGTCATTCATTAAATTGAATCAAGTGTTCAAAGCATGCACCTTAAACGTTGAAATTGGGAAAAATAACTCAAAATTATTCAATCTTCGCATTGAAAACAGCCACCTTTTGGTTTTACGATTACTGATGCCACTAGCTGAACCGATTCTCAAAGACATACATGACACCTATCATTCCTGAAATTTTCATGCAAATCCTAGCAAAACTGTAGTGTCTGAGTCGGTAAAAAGCGCATTTTGTTCCATAGCCATATGTTGCCATAGTAATACATGCAGCGCATATTGTTCCATAGTAATACAGGAAATTTCAAACCGCTATAACTTCACTAAATATGATTCAATCTTTATGAAACTTTCAGGATAGATCAACCTTATAAATAGTCATCTGTACACTGAATTTCATAGAATTTAAGGGTAACGTTAAGATTTTATTCAAGAAAATATAAAATCGATAAATCATACTATTACTAACAAAGTTGAGTGAATTGTGACTTCTCATGTATTTGTTGTTGTTGTACTCACCAAGTCCTACATTCCTGATTTTTTTCAGATTTTTCGGATCACAGGTGTCCAATCGCGAGGGGGGGGACACAAATTTTTCGTGTATTTCCCCTCCCTGTGCGCCCCTCGAAGCAAACTTTGCCAAACAAAGACCTGTTTTGAAAAGCTCTCATCAAGACCTTTCATTTGATACCCATATCGGCTACCTTCAATGAAATTTTTTTTTCGGGGGGTCACTCCCCTATATGGGGAGACCCCCCTTAAATACCTTACAAAAATTTTGTTGTAGTTGAATTTTGAAGAGATTACCACTTTACACCTACATACAAAATTTGATGTTTCTAGCTTAAGTAGTTTCCGAGAAAAACTGCTGTGACACACGGACGGACGGACGGACGGACGGACGGACGGACGGACGGACGGACGGACGGACGGACGGACGGACAGACAGACGGACAGACAGGACGCGATTTTAGAAGGGTTTTGTAAAATTATTTTACAAAACCCTAAAAAGGTGCGTGAGAAGCTCCTACAAAAAATCTGCCTATAAAATTGCTGACTATGTTTCAAATTATTTTGAAATACACTTTTTTCATGGGTACTAAGAAAATAAAATGCTAGTAAACCATGGACTTGGCGTCAATTTCTCCAAAAAAGTGAATTTTAATACATGTTTTATGTTTTTCAGACTATTCCTTGGATAGCAATCTCAAACTCTCGGTGAAACATTACGAAGTTGCTCAGCGTGTGCCAGTAAGCAGAGAATAAATATAACCAGAAGGTAAGCTTCATATCTCACTCAAATTCAACCACGAGGCTTTGGGTACTATTATTTAATTTACTTTATTTGTTTTACTTTCGTTTTGAACAAGTCATTATATGAGAGTAGCCTGAGTGAAAAATTACTTAGAAATTTCATGGTGCAACAAGACCTAAAATGTATTGCTTTCATGTATTCAACAAGGTCCAAAATAGCCTAGTTGCGGGACATTTGGCTTAGGCAAGGGGCAAAATTGGGCTAAGCTAGCGTTTTTTTTTTATCTAGGGTAAATGCGGGTAAGATACCGCACGTGCTCTAAAATCTCTGCTTCTTCTCCTTCTTAGCACTGCAGCCTCTTTCGGGCCTTCGCTTCCTGCAAACAGCGCCTCCAACTGTCTCGGTCCATTGACCGCAACCTCCGATTTCGAAATCCGACCAGTGATGAACTGTCTTTGTCGACCGAGTCAGACCAGCGTTTTCTCGGTTTTTCCACTGGTCCCCGGCCTTCAATTCTCCCAACCTTCTTGGGTATCCTTTGTTCGTCCATACGATTCATGTGGCCAGCCCATTGCAGCTTCCGCAGTCTTACAATCCTTGAGACATCCGGCTCGGCAAAAATTTCATACAGCTCAAGGTTGTATCGAATTCGCTATTGGTCCCCATCTAACTTCGCTCCGATTATTCGCCTCAGGACCCGTCGCTCAAAGGCGTTCAATCTATTTGCGGATGCTTGGATTAGGGTCAATGTTTCACACCCATAGCCTAACACAGGCCTACCTAAACCATATTCAGCGCCATAACTCTAAAAAGTATGCAAACGTCACTATCGCAGTGCAGTCGTGTGTTAAGCATTTAGCCAGTGCAATTGGTGAATTGTGAAATGCCATTCTAGTTCTGCGTATCTGAAATTTCCCCTTAAAAGTTTTTCATGCATCTGTTTTCTTCGTAAATTTGCACCATTTGCGGAATTTTTTTGTTCGGTTGCAGATTTTGGCAATAATTTGGCGTCGTTGTGAACATATAAGGTAAGATTTGGATCTATTACATATTTTGTATTATTTGAAAAGCCACGCGGCATCTGTACCAACTAAAAAGGAGGGATATCGCTTCATTATTTGGTACCGATGCCGCATATGAGGCGTTTCTCCCTTCAAATTGGACAGACCATATTGACGTACGAATCAATAATTTTCTTTCATTTTGTTCAGAGGTATTAAGGCTGACGCAATCAAAAGAATGCCCCGTGTCATCAACCGCAATGAGCAGAGCAATTCGGATCGAAGATTTACTCCGTCAGGCGGTCCTTAAAGTTAAATCGGATGACGGCGCTAACATGTACCAACTCGAACATTAAACCGTAGAATTATATCAGGCAACATGGAGAAAGGCTGTCTTTGGGCCTTAAGGGAAGTTTAACTGTTTTTATTAAAATTGATATAAAATCTATTTTTTCTTGAATTTTCAACTTATCTTAATTTAAAAATGAAATACTTTACAGGTATACGAGAAAAAGCAAATGAAAAACGATTAGTGGAAAATATTAAACGGCTATCAGCCTCTGGGTTTACTCCAGACAGAAAAACTGTCAGAGTCACTGCCTACAAATTTGCCGAAAAGCTAAATATTTGACACAAGTTTTGTGAACCTGCAGTAATGGCCGGAGTCGCCTAGTTGCAGTCTTTTTTAGAGAGGAGTCCTCAACTATCACTTTGGCAGGCGAAAGGACTTTTGCTTTCTAGAGCTAGAAGAATGAATATTGAGGATGTCGAAAATTTTTTGACTTGCTGGCAAAAATGATGGCGGGAAATTGTCTCTTAGAAAAGCCCTCCCTTATATTGTATTTAATAAGGACGAAATGGGTGTGCAGCTTCTAAATAAACCTGGAAAAGTTATAACGTCAAAAGGAAATAAGGACGTTCATTTACTTACTACGAAAGAACGAGGGGAGAATGTAACTGTAGTTGCGTGCATCAATTCAGACCTTCTTCTACGTTGGCTGAAAGTCCAGTTCATACCGCATAAATCAATTGGAAAGTGTTTACTAATCTTAGACGGCCATACCTCTCAGTGCTCCGATGTAGAAATGCTCCAAGTTGCTGACGATAATGACACTATTCTTATGTGTCACCTAGCTATTGCACACATGCTCTTCAGCCTTTAAGTAGGAGTTTTTTTCTGCCATTTAAAGCCTACTTTAATCAAGAAGCGCAAACGTGGATGCTGAATCCTAGCAGCCACAATTTTACTAGGTATCAAGCTGGTGAAGTCATTGACAAAGCGTGGCTTAAAGCCGCTTGCGTTGGGAATGCTGTGAGTGGATCCAGAGCTACACGTATCTATTTGACCCGAATGCGACACTAGGCCATTTTTTCCCAACGTCGAAATCTGGCACTGTTGAAACAACATTGTTGGAAGCTGGAGGTGTTGTCTCAACAGATGGAGATGTTGTTTCTGCAGTTTCAGCTTTCGTATGCTCGATAATTCTAGTAAATCTTGTTCTTGATGCAGAGCCGGGATATTTATGTGCAAGTAATGAGACAAATTAGAGTTCACAGAGAACTTACGCACTGCAGTCAGAGATTACTCTCAGTAAATATTTGCATGAATTATCACCCATTCCTATTATGATGACACAATTCTGGAAAAGATCGAAGCAAGGGTCTACTGTCTTGAGTTTGCCTCAAATAAAAAATAAGAAAGGAATCATCAAGGAAGGGGCAAAAAGGGATGCGTTGAATAAAAAAACGGCAAAACATAAGAAAATAATCGTAAACTCAAGTGAGGAAAACTGGAGCGATAGTGACGATCAATCTTTAGTCTTGAACAATAAAGAAAATGATGGCGATTGCTTTTTTGTAGAATGCTACGAACGGTTCTCAAGGACAACCAAACGTGTTGATTGGCTGTGCTGCGTAAAATGCAAAAATTGGCCATAATCAGCATGTGCGATATATGAGAACAAATGTAACACATGCCAAAGGAAAGAATACTTCGAAAAGTGGAGAGAATATTCAAAGAAATAGATACGGCGTCTAAACCATTTTGAAGGGGCGTCTATACTAGGGGCCGAGTAGAGACGCCGCTTTGTATTGATTTTGAAAATATTTTTTTTTCATGTTTAGACCACACAAAACCTTCAACTTTGTAATCAACAAAAAAACTTATCAATAATTCCTTTTTTTGAAACTACAAGGTTTTTTGAAACATGCGGCATACCCTATCCCTCTGGCTTTTTTGTTCAACCTCAGTTTTAGTACAGGCGTACAGGTATTTTCAAGAGTGGTGATCCTTTTTCTGCACCTGATTATCGTCCAATATCGTTACTTTCCTGTTTTCAAAAATTATTTAAGTGTCTGGTAAACAACCGACTTTTAGTGCTTCTTAGACGTATTCTGGTAAGGAAACAACACAGATATTTTAAGGGTCGTTCTATCTCTACGAACTGGATCGAGTTCGCCAATTTTATTGCAAAAGCATTGGATAATCACTTGTTAGTTGACGTAATCTTTACCGGTTTTTCAAAGGCGTTTGATACCGTCAACCATCAGCTTCTTTGCAATAAATTGAGTGTGTATGGCATTGCTAGTCCACTTTTATTATGTATAAAGTCATATCTATATTCTCGTATGTGTTGTGTTAGTTACTGTGGTATATCTTCCACTCCATTTTATTCTTCCTCTGGTGTTCCTCAAGGTTCCATTATTGGTCCGCTTTTATTCCTCCTGTTCATATATGATTTTCCAACAGTAATCACCACCTCTTCCTTATTATATGCAGATGATATCAAAATATTTCGTACAATTATGTCAGCATCTGCAAGAAGATTTGAATGCCTTATATAACTGGTGTGTATCTAATTACCTCTGTCTTAATATTGTCAAACGCAGTAAAATGTCTTGTACCCTTAAGTTCTCTCCATAGGCTTTTATCTATATGATAAATAATGTTCCTCTCTCTGTTGTAAATTCTGCTAAAGATCTTGGTGTTACTTTTGATTCTCTGCTCAGTTTTGATGCTCATGTTCTTAATGTTACCTGTAGGGCATCAAAATTATCGGGACTCATAAATTCAATAGCATTTCTACTCCTGTCTACCTGTTCTCTTCCCTTGTCCGTTCTATCCTTGAATACTCCTCCGTCGTTTGGTCTCCTCGGTACTCATATCTCGTCAACTCATTAGAGAATGTTCAGCATAAATTTACTCGTGTCTTGTTCAGTAAATTCAAACTCTCATACCAACTCTATGAAACTCGCTTAGCCTTCCTTTGCCTCCCAACCTTGTTGTCCCATCGTATGTATCTGGATCAGTGTTTTTTTTTATCGACTTTGCAATCATCAAATATTTTCCGACACTGTCTTCTAAGTTATCTTTCCGTCTAGTTACGCCCTTCTCGGGTTCCGTTTACTCGTACAAATATATATTTTTATTCACCCATTTTGCAAATGATTAGGAAACATGACAAACTAGAGCTTGGTCCTTTTTCTGATTCATATTTTGTTTTCAAACTAAAATTGAAAATCCTTGTTTTTACTTATACATTTAGTTCATTTCGATGCACCTTTGCTCTTTCTATTGTCGTACTTTGGCTTTATCTGTTATAGTAGTACACATGATCCTAAATTGATCATGAATTATTTTCTTTGCATTTTCATTGTTTAACTTGATTTGTTCCGTTTTGTAATTGGATTGTATTTTTGTAATTGGATTGTTAAATGGAATTTAATAAATAAATAAACTAGGCCTAATTCAAAATGATATTGCCCTAATCAATGGCCAAAAGCGGCCTAAATTTGGCCTAATTTACAATAGAATTTGGCCTAATTTACAATAGAACCGGCCTAAAGATTGCCTAAAAGAGGCCCAGACAGGTTCAAAAAGTTTAAGAGAGGCCTAAAGAAGCCTAAACACAGCCGAAAAATAGCCTAAAAAAGGCCGAAAAAGGGACTAAAAAAGGTCCAAATAAAACAAGTTGGGTAGACAGACCTATGCTCATGTCAGAAGGGTTTTGTACTCAACTTACAAAATGCAGTAACAAGCAACGAATAAAATCAAGAAACATGTCAAAGACGATTTAATTGGAGAAAATGTGAAATTCGAGGATCATACTATTATTAACAAAGTTGAACGAATTTTGACTTCTGAGGTATTTGTTATAGTTATACCCATAAATATCTCCTTTGATATTTTTTTCAGATTTTTTAGATCACTGGTGTCCATTCGCGAGGGAGGAAACACATTTTTCATGTATTTCCCCCCCTGTGTTCCCACTGAAACAAAAACTGTCAGTTTAAGAACTGTTTTGAAAAGCTCCCATAGAGAACTTTCAGTTGATACTCATATCGACTATCTTTCATGAAATTTTTTTTCAGGGGCCACTCCTCTGTACTGTAATCATCGATTCATGGCCTATTTTTTCGAATGCTAGAATGGTTACAAAGCCCTTTTGCTAGGAGCTCTCTCCTGCCTCTTCGACTTGTTTCAATTGTATGTACTCATCTTCATGATACCTATCACTCCTGAAATTTTCATGCAAATCCTAGCAAAGCTGTAGTGTCTAAGTCGGTAAAAAGCGCATATGGCTCCATAGCAATATGTTTCCATAGTAATACAGGACATATTGCTCCATAGTAATATACGAAAATTCAAATCGCTATAACTTCGGTAAATACTATTCGATCTTTATGAAACTTTCAGAAAAGATCAATCTTATAAATAGTCATCTCTTTGCTAAATTTTATTGAGTTTAAGGGTACCGTTTAGATTTTATTCAAGAAAACACAAAATCAATAAACCATACTATTGCTAACAAAGTTGAGTGAATTTCGACTTCTCATGTATTTGTTGTTGTTGTACTCATTAAGGCCTACATTCATGATTTTTTCAGATTTTTCGGATGGAAGGTGTCCAATCGCGAGGGGGGGGTACGCGAAAAGTTCGTACATTTCCCCTTCCACTGCCCCCCTCGGTTCTTATAAGACAATTTTAAGACTTGTTTCGAAAAGATTTCATTGAGACCTTTCCAATGACACCCTACTCGACTACCAATGGTGAAAAGTTTTTTTTGAGGGATCATCCCCTTATATGGGGAGACCCCCCTTAAACGCCTTTGAAAAATTTTTTCACCCTTGAACTTTCAAGAGGTCACCACTTCTGACCTTTTTACAAAGTTTCATGGCTGTAGGCCTTATAGTTTCGGAGAAAAAGTGCTGTGACATACAGACGGACGGACGGACGGACGGACAGACGGACACAGGTCGTGATTGCAATAGGGTTTTGTATTTTAGTACGAAACCCTAGAAACAGTTCATAAAATGTCAACAAAACAACGACGGCAGTGTTCATAAAATAAGAGATTTTTGTGATTGAATTATAGATCAAATATTTTTTTTTCTATGGGATATAGGTCACAAATAATATCTTTAACACAATAACAGTCCACGGTAGAACAAAATCATCAATTTTTAAGTTTTGGGATGCTCATATACTACATGGGTTATAAAACCCTGCGATTTTTCAATATGTGGCAACACTGGAAAATTAACATGACTCATTTTGAGAGGCTCATCCGTTATTAGTTTGTGCATTAAGTTTAATGATATTTCGTCTATTTATTTGGAAGCTACAGTCGTTACAGTGACGCTACTTTTGCCTTCGTAAAAAAATGACAAAATAGGAATATCGCATCATGATCAAACATTGTTTTTGATGGGAAAAACGTCTGAACTACTATCGCAATGGTTGCAAAAATACTATCCCACTTCTATTTCTCTGAGAACAACAATTTTTCGATATTTTATTGAGCTTAAAACGGGTCATACAAGCACCCAATATGCACGCGATCTGGAAGGCCAAAAGAAGCTACAATGCAGAAATCTTAACAAGTGCATTGAATCGTTGTGAGTGATCGTAAATTGAAGTTGCGTGAATTAGATGGAGCTATAGGTATGTCAAAGGAAAGGACGGAATGCATTATGCGCGATATTTTGGAGATAAGATAGCTATCGGCGCGCTAGCTGCCGCGTTCGCTGACTATCCACAAAAAGCAGCAGCGCTTTGATGATTCGTCGGCCGGTTTGGCATTGTTGCAGCGTAATCGAGCAGACTTTTTCGACGTTTTGTGACAATCAATGAAACATAGGTCTATTACTATATGCCTGAGTCTAATAGGCAGTCTGCAAAGTGGCTCGAAACCCATAAAAATCAACCAAAGTGGCCAAAAGACCAATGTTCGGAAAGGAAGGTGATGACCTCCTTTGGGATGCGCATGCATCATCAATTACCTGCAAAAAGTAAGAGCAGTTACAGGAGAATATTATGCAGCATTATTTGACAAATTGAACGACGAAATAAAGAAAAAACAGCCCCATATGGCGAATAAAAAAGTTCTGTATCATTACGAAAACGCACCGTTACACACGTCTCCAGACTTGGCACCCAACGACTATTACTTTTTCCAAAGCCTCGAGTGGTGGCTCCAAAGAGTGAAATTTAAATTGAATGAGGTAGTTATTGCGAATAGAAAGGGCATCAAAATGCTGGAAAATCGCTGTACCAAGTGTGTTGCCCTCGAAGCCAATTTTGTTGAGGAGTAAATATACATCTGCCCAAAAACCGCTTGTGTCATTAAAAATTCCGGGACTTATTAGCCCATGTTAGTATGAGCATAGGTTAATTTAAAAAATGTGTACTTACGTGAGCAAACCATTCAAGATCACCTTCAAGATAACTTTAATCAGATTTAGATATGCCATCGTTATGCCCCCTCCCCTGCCCCCCTGCTCATGCCCACTTTCCGCATCAAGAACATGGGTGTCCCCAGACGGCCGCACATTCAACCAAATCGGCCTTGTTTTCATTCAAAAATGACACGCGCTGGTTTCGCAGCACTGTCTATGATTCGGACCACTACGTTATAAGGGTCAAGTTTCGATACCGTATCTCCAAGAGCTCCAAATAAGGAAGATCAGCAACCCAAGGGTACCAGATACACAAGCTCATTGATAGCTCAGTAGCGTCTACCTTCGAGGTGTGACAAGTTAAGAGGCTGATTTTACTGCCGCGCTTGTGGTAAACCTACGACCTTGAAATTCCTTTCCCCTTTCCCGGCATCCTTCCCCTCTTCATTGATATATTTACCATCGCTCTAGCTTGTTTGGTTCGCCTGCTGTGTCGTGTTGGGTAGACGTGTGTTCGTGGTGCTCGTCACGAAAATGAGAAACGAAATCAAGAGCAGTGCGTTGCGATAAAATTTTGCGCCAGATTGGGCAAAACAGCTTTGGAAAAAATTTGTAAAAGTGCATGATGGTAGTGCTCTTAGTCGTGCCCATGTGCGGAAGCGGGAGACCAGTCGAGGTGCAGACTGATCCTAATGTGCAGCGTGTGCGTGCCCTAACCCGTGCAGATCGGCGTTTAACAGTTCGAACGTTGGTCTCGGAAGTGGGTATGAACCGTGAAATAGTCAGACAAATTCCAACCGACGATTTTGGGATGTAAACATTGTGCGGGAAGATGGTTCCAAAGAACCTTTCTGAGGAGTCCTCAGCGTGTCCCAGTATTTAGCCTCTAAAGGGATCACCGTGTTGCAACAGCCACCTTATTCGCCCGATATGTCACCCTGTGACTTTTTTTTTGTTCCCTAGAACAAAATCGGTGGTCAAAGGAACCCGTTTTGAGTCGATTACGGACATCCAGGCGACCGTGACGAGGGTACTCGCGGACATTCCAGTCGAAGCATTCCAGAAATGTTATGACGCATGGAAAACGCGCTGGAATCGTTGTATAGCTGCCCAGGGGGAGTACTTTGAAGGGGATGGCAGAGTTGTAGAATATGGTTTTCACGGAATCAGTCTCATTACTTAATTGTCAAATCTCGTACATATCAGCGATGAAAAATCATGTCAACATATCCCCGCAGGCGGGGAAAAGTAATGATGACTTCATCAACAACCATGGAGAAGGACAAAACGTCCACATGGCTCTACTATGTCCAATTGTTTAGTCGATTCGATATCGGATTGCAGAGAAAAGGCCCTGTTTGGTGAAGAAAAAAGTGCTCTTTCCCTATGACAACGCACCGGCTCACACCGTTTCCACGGCTAAATTGGTCGAATTGGGCTACGAACTGTTACCCTTTCCAGCGTATTCTCCAGAGTTGGCCCCATGTGATTTCTTCTTGTTTTCAAACTCGAAAAAGTCACTCGGCAGCAGAAATTTGAGTCGAATGGGGAGGTCATCGCTACCACTGAGGCCTACTTTGCAGACCTCGACAAAATATTCTTTACAGATGGGTTAAAGAAGTTGGAGCGTCGCTGGGGGAAGAGGAGATTTTGTTAAGAAATAAATTGCATCTTTTCCAAAATTTTTGTTTTACTTTTAGAGGTTGAATATTTATCGGAACGTCCTCGTATGTCCTGTACATAAAAAGTGAAATAAGGTGTGAAAAATTATAGAGGCATCCCTTTACTGTGTACGTCATATATACAGGCTTCCCAAAATCATAGAAAGAAAATTAAAGCTCAACTACGAAAGCATTGCAGTAGGGTATCAGGTGAGCATTGAAAGTGGACGATTTTTAATTGACCAAATATTCTCAGTAACGCACGAGCTTGAAAAGTACTAAAAATATAAATCGATGTGCACCAACTCTTTGTAGACTTCAAGCAAGCATACGACAGTGTCGACAGGTATTTGCTATACAAAATAATGCTTGACTTGGCGTCCCAACATTACTAGTCCGCATGGTCCAAAGTTATGATACACACAGAGGCCAAGGACAAGGTAAAAGTTGAATTAACAGACCGATTCATAATGGAATTAGACTTAGAACAAGGGGATGAGGTTTCCAAAAGATCTTTCAAGTTGCCCTGGAACACTTCATCAGGAAGACTACAGCTGAAACCTATGGTACACTAATGTTCAAGTCCACACAATTGGTAGCTTATGCTGATTATGGCAATATTATGGTGCATTTAATCTCACTCGCATTTAATCTCACTCGCAAAGGAACATTTTGAGCTTAAAATGTCAAATAAATTGGCCGACTCAAACGAGAAAGGACAGTCCAGTCCGATAAAACCTGACCGTATGAGACAATTACCTTGAAAGTGTGGATAATTTTATTTATATTGCGGCCAGCCTCAACAGAAGGAATGCCGAAAAAGACGAAATTGAATACTGTAACAACGCCGTAAATAAAGACTATTGCTCAGTACTTCCCATTCTAAGGTCCAGAGTTGTACAACGGGAAAATAAGCTCCGTATTAACAGATCACTAATCAAACTGGTGCTGTTATATGGAAGTGAAATATGGACCCTGACGAGCAAATCTAAAAAGGCAATGGATATTTTTGCACATAAAGGGCTATAGGGAAATAAAGAACAGAAATGGGGACTACGTCACAACGTTGAGTTGGATGAACTATTTAACAATCCACCTGTTTCCTCTTGCGTAAAGTACGCAAATCGCAATCGGTGGGCCGTGTAGAAAGAATGGAAGTAAACCGGATGCCAAAAAGAACACTAGACGGTAGAGCACAAGGTGGACGCCCGCCGGGAAGTCCGAGGCTCGATCGGAAGACACAATAAAAGCTGACAGCAGATTCCTCCTGAGGTCACAGAGCCGTGATCATTGGGGATTAATCCTGGTGGCAAATGTCTGGCTTGGTCTGTCGCATCATAGATGATGATGATTTTGAAGCTCTATATATCAAAATGGGTCAGAAATCACTTCAATGAAACGAACTTCGGTACATCGAATCTCCCGATATATCGAAGTTTTTGTTTCCTTTTCGAATTCGGTATATCAAGATTTTACCTTATATTGTTTATGAAAAAAATCCTCACGAATGCTCCCTGTTTTTTACTGGAAATCTTTTATCGCCTCTCGTAAGTTCATCCACCAAGGCGCTATGGTAAACAATTTTCTTTTCCTGGCGATTGCGGGCTTTGGTGTTAGGCACTTCCCTTTTTAATTTTTTAATGGGGAATATTACTTTTAGGCGTTCCTACTTTGGGTCTTTATCGATCGGTAATTTTGTTTTTTTTTTGCCGTCGGTTCTAAAATGCAAATCCTTGAAAAAGTTCTTCTAGTTTAGTCGCTCTGCGAAACTGTTACTAAGTCCCATCAAATGACCTGCTTCGTCTAAGGAGATATCTCTTTCATGTTTGCCAAATGCAGGTGGTGCTTTATGGTTACCGTTTGACTTCTCTACGCCTCGTTTTCTTATCTTCTGAGTTGAATATGCAGAGGACTTTGAAGTCTACTACAGCACATTCACTCAGATTATTAGACACCAAAATTTCAAAAAATTAAAATGCATAATTTCGTGAGAGAAAAACTATTTAACTGAGCATAAATTCAATACATCATTCCTAGCGCTAACTTAGTTGATAAAATAAAATCTAGATGATATGCCACTTGAAAAGCCTATGAACGCTTAGCCATGAAGCTAGAATTCATCAATTTAATTAAAATCATGCTCAAAAAATGCTAATATAACTATTCAGTTTATTCTAAATAATTAAAAATGGAAAGAATAATATCATCTGCAGATTTGAAGTCAACATTTCTAATAACAGTGTTTAGTAATATTCTGCCTTCTTCTTATTCTAGCAACATTATAATGTTGGGCTTCAATGTCATCTGCAATCCACTACTTCACTTTTATTTCCTTTGATATGTAAAACAATGCTTTTTCCCAGGAAAATATGAATATCAAGTTCAGAAGAATTTCTCATCATTTACCGTTGCGCACGTACATATAACATTTGGAGTATTGTACAGAAGTTCACTTAAAATTAATTATTCTGGAGAAGACTTAAGGAAGCATGATGAAGTCTGCTGCTGTACCTGAGGAAGACAATACTTACTTGTTTTAATTTCTACTGAATGAAATTGTCAAGAACAGCATGGGAGCGAGCTTTTTTTGCATAGACATGGGAAGAGCTGGAGAGTGAGATTTACTTTAATCATAGTTTGGTAGTGCCGGGAAGAATATTTCTGAGGATGTATTGGTATTTTTGAACAAGGAAATAAAAACCAGATACTCTTAGCTGGGAAATCCCATGACTTGAATTTTCATCTATATCAAATTTGAAAACTTATGAATCAACCCGTAATAAGTTACCAGAGCTGGGTTAAGAGAACTCATTTTTCACAAAATTCATTTTCTTCATTTGGCTTACGTCTTTCATAATGACATCTGCTATCCAGCCTCACAATTCCTGGTATTCTACCAAGTTTAAATGATCCACAAAGTCGAGGAAAAAATCACAACTTATCCTTAATCCGAGACAGTAATTAATTGTACGGTTTCAAGGATTTTGCTAGAAGTAAATTTAATTGCTGCGGACGTTCCTTTGATAGTCTGGATATCCTGTGTGCCACCACCACCTTACAGCAATAACAACTTGGAGAAACTGCACCTGCTATCACCACTAATAAAAAATTGCTGGCATGCTTTTGCTTTCTCTCCTTTGATTTCTTTACCATCGTGTCGACGACGTCGCCGCTACTATAATCCTGTTATTTGTAATAAGAAAAGGGTTAGACGAAGAGGTTACGACCGCAACCTTCAAGTCGGATTGAAATCTAAAGTAGAGAAAAAGAACATGCTTACAAAACGTGAGTTTTCCCACTCACTTCTGTACGAGTAAGTCATTTATTCTTCTGACAAACAAAATAGGATACCAGCAAAAGGTGTGAACAATTTAATGGTATCCTGTTAGTAGTGAGGTTAATCCGTTTTATGGTAAACGGGATTCTTAAAGGAAAATCTCATAAAATTGTTTACCTAAGTATGTATGTCTTTTCGAGTTCATAACTCTCAACACAACAGAAAGACACAAAAGGAGCGCCGTCATAAAATCATAAAGAGAAAATCCTTTCCTTTCAAAATTTCTATAAGGATGTCCTTTTGCTTTTGCCAAAGAAAATTCCAGGAGTCAAAACACAGCACATTCAGAACCCGGTACCGTCTCTATTCTAAAGCATTCGGATGTATAAATCATAATTTTTTTTTTGTGCAAGTGCTACTCAGGCGATTTTTATAGGCACTCCTTTTCCGAAAATGGTTCAAGGATTCTTCCTTTCTTTTCGCATACACAACACTTTGTAAAATATAAACAGGAATCAAGTGAATAACGGATGGATTTGAGATCCGTGTTCCTTTTCATCTTCCTTTAAACTCTGCAAGTCTTTGCCTGCTACGAACGTGTGCTCCTGCTCTAAAGGATATGGAATGATGCAAAGCATCCGATTTATGTGTTTTCGCATCAAGCCAGCAACGACCACCATTAAAAAAGGTTAGCTAGACATTTTAGCAACTCTTTTATTTTATAGCAACTTACTTTTTGGGAAGTTGCACATATGTTAAAGGCTTTTAAGGAGCACACATGTGAAACTTAAATAAATTTCAACAGCGAAACTTTTCCTAGTCATGTTTTTCAGAGATGGGAGCTAAATGCGTTCGAATTGAGGATGTGGTGTCGTGGTTGGTTAGAATACGAGTAGTAGGAAATACGCTAGTTCGTTTTCGCTGTCTGCGGTTAAGAGATATTTTAACAAGCGAAATAAACTTAACAATGTTTTGGGATTAGCACATGAAAGGATGAATTGAATGTTTAAAAAGTTGGCAAACATCTGAGATGTTCGCTAGATACTCCAGCAATTAAAGTAAAATTTTAAACTTTGCAGTTAGCTTTTGATGAAAGTTCTATTATACATACTGTATAATATCTTAGTAATTTCGACAAAAAATTCCACATCCTGAAAGTAGAAAAAACTACAAATTGGACTGGTTCAATGAGGTCATTTTTTCCTGCCTTGATATTCGTAGAATAAGCATATGCTGTTCTTTCGCTGGCGGACATTCAATTAATTTTTTTTTCGTATTTCCACTTGTACAGTATAATGTATGACGATGAGAAAATTAATTAATTAAAAATCTTAGTACGGATATGAAAAAGTGGATAATTTATTGCTCGCGAACTCATTAATGAATATTTCGTGGGGTTTAATTCTTTTTAGGGTTTTGTAAAATAATTTTACAAAACCCTTCTAAAATCGCGTCCTGTCTGTCCGTCTGTCTGTCCGTCCGTCCGTCCGTCCGTCCGTGTGTCACAGCAGTTTTTCTCGGAAACTGCTTAAGCTAGAAGCATCAAATTTTGTACATAGGTGTAAAGTGGTGATCTCTTCAAAGTTCAACTACTAAAAAATTTTATAAGGTATTTAAGGGGGGTCACCCCATGTAGGGGAGTGACCCCCCGAAAAAAAAATTTCATTGAAGGTAGCCGATATGGGTATCAAATGAAAGGTCTTGGTGAGAACTTTTCAAAACAGGTCTTAGTTTGGCAAAGTTTGCTTCGAGGGGCGCACAGGGAGGGGAAATACACGAAAAATTTGTGTCCCCCCCCCTCGCGATTGGACACCTGTGATCCGAAAAATCTGAAAAAAATCAGGAATGTAGGCCTTGATGAGTACAACAACAACAAATACGTGAGAAGTCGCAATTCACTCAACTTTGTTAGTAATAGTATGATTTATTGATTTTACGTTTTCTTGAATAAAATCTTGACAGTACCCTTAAATTCAATAAAATTCAGTACGCAGATGTCTATTTATAAGATTGATCAACCCTGCAAGTTTCATAAAGATTGCATCATATTTAGCGAAGTTATAGCGGTTTGAATTTTCCTGTATTACTATGGAACAATATGCGCTGCATGTATTACTATGGCAACATATGGCTATGGAACAACATGCGCTTTTTACCGACTCAGACACTACAGTTTTGCTAGGATTTGCATGAAAATTTCAGGAATGATAGGTGTCATGAATAACTTTGAGAATCAGTTCAGCTAGTGGTATAAGTAATCGTAAAACAAAATAGTGGCTGTTTTAAATGCGAAGATTGAATAACTTTGAGTTATTTTTTCCCAACTTCAACGTTTAAGGCGCATGCTTTGAACACTTGATTCAATTTAATGAATGACTGAAGCTGAGTACCTACAATTAATACTCATAAGTGAAACAAGTCAAGGAGGCGGGAGGGAGCTTCTAACAAAAGGGTTTTGTAACAACTCTAGTATTCGAAAAAATAGGCTATTAATCGATGATAACAGTACAGAAGAGTGGCCCCTGAAAAAAAATTCATCAAACGTAGCCGATATGAGTATGAAATGATAGCTTTCATGGGAGCTTTTCAAAACAGTTCTTAAACTGTCAGTTTTTGCTTCAGTGGGGGCACAGGGGGGAAATACATGAAAAATGTGTTTCCTCCGTCGCGAATGGACATCTGAAATAATTATCAAGGGAGATATTTATGAGTAGAACAATAACAAAAACCTCAGAAGTCGAAATTCTTTCAACTTTGTTAATAATAGTATGGTCTTCGAATTTCATAGTTTCTCTAATAAAATCGTCATTGATATGCTTCTTGACTTTATTCAATCTGGTGACTGCATTTTGAAAATTGAATACAAAACCCTTCTGACATGAGCGTAGGTCTGTTTACCCAACTTGTTTGGAATGAATTTATGTACGAGTGAAGTAAATTACTTTCGACTCATTTATCTGTGCGAATTTCGGACTTAGTGCTGAGATGAAGAAAAAAACTCCGTTTTACGTTGATTGAGGTTAATTGTATATACTTGTATGTAGGTATGGTAATAACTATTTGCTGACTTTATTTACGTATGTGCTTTGTGACGCAGATACTTGTTTATTGGGATGTAAAAGGTTTCTTTTGGCGGTTGGGTGTGTTGATTTGTTTTAATGCATGCAAAAACGTATTGCTTAAGCTGCAGTCACCGGAGCTTTATTCATCATAACTTATTGTTCGATACAAAACTTTTGATATTGTTACAAATTGGTTCTGTTATAAAATATACAGACTTTATTGCGGATCAAAATTACAATTACCACTTCCTCAAAATCGTCACAATTATTTGTATAATTAATGCCAACTTTCGATTCAATTCCAAATACAGTAGATGATATTGTTGAGTATGTACATCACAGTTTATTTGATCATACTAGTCAAAGTGAATGGTGCAACAATATTTTTCATTTCCATAGCCTTGAATAGGGTGGAGGCAAGGAAGTTTACATTCTATAGACTTATTTCGCCCAAATCCGAACTTTGGTATTGCAATTTACTGCTAGGGTGTCTCATTTTATGGCCGTAACGGAATAAGAGGCGATATGGTCAATAAAACGCTCATTAATGTATGATTACCAAAATTTTTCAATTAGTACCCATGGATAGGCTAATTTTCTGACAGCAGCATTAGAAGCTCAAACTGAATGCCGCCACGGCGGCCTGAGCTGCTAAGACTTGCTTGGTCTAAATGTATATAGCCTTAGTGAATCAAATTCAAAAAATGGAAACTTGCCCCACTGCCGGCATCATTTCACTTACTGATTCGTCACTAAAGGCGCTCCTAATTATTTTTAAATTATGACTTTTGTCAGGCTAAGCCCGGTTTCACACACACACTCAACTAACGATGACTGGTGAGAGGCATGGCAGTGACCAACTAACAGCCGACAGCCGAAGACGTACCGTGTCGCTATATTGCTTGAGTATTTCAAAGATTATTCTTGTATAGCCATTACGCTTAATAAACATTTATATTCTCGGGAAGACCGAATTACTTTCTTTTCTTTTCTATTATTTCATATCTTCGGGCATATTTAATGATCAAGACCTATTCTCATCCTGACATTTCAGAAGTGGGATCATTGTGCTCGAAAATTGTGAAATATCGTGTCTCATAATGCATGACGCATATAATGTCCGATATGGAAAATATTCGCGATTTAACCGTGAAGGAATTACATGAAAAGTGCCGCGTATATCGATTGGCGTCGTCGTGACACAAGTTTGATCTTGTTCAACGCCTTGTCGATAACGCGAAATCCAACGCGAGTATAAGTGAGACAGACGATATTCTTATCGAGACAGTTCGGGAGTTGGAGCAAACAGTACGACAGCTATTGGCACAAAACTCGCAGTGGAAAACGCACACGAAGCTGTGCATGTGCCACATAGCGCTTCTACTCCGATTATCCGTCCATCTCACAGCCAGCCATATGCAAGTGTTGGCTCTGCTCGAACAACTTAAGAATATCTTGTGTAACGAGCCGGTGTTAACATTGTTTGATATTAATGCCCAACACGAAATTTTTACGGATGCCAGCACGATTGTACTTGCTGGTGTACTCTTGCAATCAAGCGATGGTCTTTTACTATAGCCGCCACTGTTCAGCAGCGGAAAGCGTTAATCACAGTTATGAGCTTGAAGTGCTCGCCGTCGTTGAGACATTGGATCAATTCCGAGTTTATATTTTGGGAAAGCGCGTCCGAGTTGTAATGGATTGTTCCACCGTTGCTCAGGTGAAAACGAAAACCGAATTAAAACCAAGAATTGCCAGGTGGATGCTGCGATTGATGGAATACGATCTCGAAATTGTACACAAACCGGGAAAACGACTAGTTCATGTCGACGATCTCAGTCGTGCTCCTGATCTAGCACCCCTTGAACCTACAGTCATTGGGTTAGTATTCGCCGTTTCAGCTGGGTGTGGCGACTGGATATATACAATGCAGCTGAAGGATGACCAACTTCGACACATTATAGCCGTTCTTAAGAATGAAGAAGGAGAGGTGCGAATGAAACAAATAAAAAACGATTTCGAACTTAACCAACACCAACTGTTCCGGAGAACTGATCGCGGATTAAAACTAGTGGTGCTTAAATAGATTAGATTTCGCGTACTGCAGAACTATCACGACGATTGTGGTCATTTCAGTGTCGACAAGACTAAAGAACGCCTCGAACAATATTCTTGGTTTCTGAAAATGCGAAAGTTTGTGAAAGACTATATCGCTGCTCACGTGAACTGTTCTTATTATAAGTCGCGGTTGGGAAAACCAGAAGTACGTATATATTGTGATGAAATGCCGCCTATACCGTTCCGACAATTGCATATTGATCATTTAGGCCCTTTCAAACGTAGTAAAAAGGGGAACGTTTACATTCTGGCAATATAAGAGCCTTTACTAAATATAGAGTGGTGAAATCCGTGCGTAATACCTCGACACAGCCAGTCTTAAATGCGTTAGCAGAATTGACAAGTTATTTTGTTTTACCGCAAATTATAGTATCCGATCGAGGTACCGCGTTTACCTCCCGAAAATTCGTTTTGCAATTTGCATAATATCAAACATAATACGATTGCGGTCCGAACTCCCCGAGCTAACGATCAGGTGGAGGGGGCAAATCAGACTACTCTATCGTATTTGGCTACCACCGATGAAAATGAGAATAGTTGGGACGAACTCTTACCATCACTTCAGTGGGCTGTAAACTCACAAAAAAACTCTACAACGGGTTTTAGCCCGAACGAAATCATCTTTGATTTTAAATTATGAGATGTAACAAGGAACCAACTTATCTCATTTCTGCAAGATGCCGTTATATCGACAACACAAACAATGAAATTGATACCAAACGCAATCAAACCTTGGCGAACATTGCTAAAGAGCGTCAACAATGGAAGAGTCGATTCGATCGCAAACATGCACCACCAAAGAAATACGTAGTTAACGGCTTGGTGCTCACCGAAAATGATTTTCCATCTACCGGACAAAGTTGTAAACTGTAGCCGAAGTTTAAAGGACCCTACACCATTTCTCGAGTCCTGCATGAGGATTGCTATGTAATCGAGGACATCAAAAGTTTACAAATATCCACCCGACCTTTTTGTTCTGTCTGCACGTCCGAAAAGATTCGACCCTGGTCTGTCACTCCTCCCGAAGTTGAAAATACTCATGGCGAAGATGACTACGTAACCGAGGACGATCACGATGCAGGATTGGCCGAGCTGTCAGGCTAAGCCCAGTCTTACACACACACACTTAACTACACGATGACTATTGAGAGGCACGGCAGTGACCAACTAACCACCGACCACTGAAGACGTACCGTGTCGCTATATCGTTTGAGTATTTCAAAGATTATTCTTGTATAATCATTAACCTTAATAAACATTTATATTCTCGGAAAGACCAAATCACTTTCTTTTCTATTATTTTATATCTACGTGCATATTTAATGATCAAGACCTAGTCTCATCCTGACACATTTATAAGGTTGAGAAAACCCATCATATTGTCAAAAAGAAGCCTGAAGAAACTTTACATAGATATATTGGGTTATCCATTTTACGTTTGGGAAAGTATAGCTAAAGAAAAAACATAAAATATTCAGATGGAAACAAAATTTTTTATTCATTATAAAGATTGAACCTTGCCATTAAACGTCATCTAAATGTTCTCCACGGGATCTCTTACAGGCTTCAATCCTTTTAAAGTAATTTTCAATGACTTTGCGGCACATTTCCAGCAGTATCTCGGCCATCACTTCACGAATTTTGGTTTTCAATTGCTCAAGATTTGCGTAAACACGATCTTTCGCATAGCCCCATAAAAAGAAATCCAAAGGTGTTAGGTCGCAGGATCTTGCGGGCCAATTGACATCACTCAAACTCGAAATTACGCGTCCTGCAAATTTCTCTTGCAAAAGTGCTTGGTTAGCTTTGTTGTGTGGCTTGTGGGTGCGTCCTATTGGAACCACATGTTCTCCAGATCATAATCTTCAATTTCTCTCCAAAAATCATCGGTTAACATCCGTCCATAGCGGTCAGAATTGACTATAATAGCTCTTCCTTGATCATTTTTAAAAAACTACGAGCCAATAACACAGCCAGACCATAATACACACCAAACGGTCACTTTTTCCGGATGCAAAGGCCTTTCTGCGATCAACTGAGGATTTTGAGAGCCCCATATGCGTTAATTCTGTTTATTTACGTAACCACTGAGCGAAAAATGAGCCTCATCACTAAAGAAAATTCTATTCGTAAAATCGTTATCAATGGCTTGTTTTTCAATCACCCAATGCGCATACATTCTGCGTTGTGTATGGTCTTGAGGCTTAAGTTCTTGAGTGAGTTGGATTTTGTACGGATGGAGATGCAAATCCAAATGCAAAATCAGCCACAATGAGCCTTGAGACAAGCCCAAATGTTGAGCACGTCGAGGAATCGACAAATTCGGCTCTTCCTCCAGACTTTGAGCAACGACAGCGATATTTTCAGCAGAACGAATGTTGCGATGATGCACAGGCCTTGCAATATCAATAACCGATCTAGTCTCTTCAAATTTTCTCACTGTGTTCGAAATTGTTTGCTGTGTAGGTCGATTATGTTGACCGTAATCGGCTCGTAAAGCCCTAAATGTTGATACAGCAGAAGCACCATTTTTATAATAAAATTTAATGATTTTAACGCGTTCTTCGATTGTTAAACGATCCATATTTCTAAATTGCAAATCTTCAACTAAAAAAACACGCTTTGGATGACATTTAATTCTGACAGATGTCAAATGGCAAGGTTATACTTTCCTACCACGAAATGAATAACCCTCTTTAACGCTAGAACTATCTGGCATGTTAGTTATTGCTACACAAGAGTACTGGAGCACCCCAAACAAAATTGCCAATAATGTCAATAAAAAAACCAGTTGCTGAGTTTTCTTTCATATTTTTCATTTCATAATGGATATTTTGGATCACATATGAGTCTTGACAGAAAGTTTAAACATTACTTTCAACATTTTGCACAGACTTTCTTTTGATGACTCAAACGATATATATTTAATACTTATTGCCCATGGTCTTGCTTTTCTGGTCCTTGCTCCTTGGGCGTAACCCAAAACGACCTTTTATTGGTTATCAGGAATGAAATTTGGACGTGGCAGAGATTTTTTGATGATTGCTCCAATGGATTCTTCTACATTCCTCCTCAAAGTTGGTTTATGGAAGCAGCCTTCCAAATGTTCTCTTATAAGCTCACATCTAATTTTTTTCCAATATGTTCTTCGGAACTTTATATCAACTTTAGGTTTTGTTTTGGAGCATTTATAAAGAATCGAGTAATTAATATTGGGTGCCTGCATTGAAAACTTTTTATAACAGAAGACCCCACTAACACATGCGCTGTAATGCTGCAATGACATTTATGTAATTTTGAAGTACCATCGGTTAGCTGTCAAAACCATAAAGACAATTTGCCAACATTCGGCGCGCATACGTTTTTCGCCCTCGTGGAAAACTTCGAAAATTGGCGACAAAAACAGCATTTGCGAGAAGTATCATTGGGATGCTTTGTTGCCAAGAAAACGTTTACCGAAAGTCATGGTTTGTTGGTGGATATTTATGGCGACAATGCTCGATTCAGAACAAAGTGTTGTGAGTGGTTTAAACGCTTCAAAAGTGACGATTTCAACATCAAGGATAAAAAGCATCCTGGTCAAGAGCAAAAATTTCATGACGAAGAATTAGAGACCCTGAAGATTCATACAAAACACAAGACAAGCACTAGCAGGACACAAGCAACCACTTCCAAGCGCTTGAAACCATTAGGATTCATCCAGATGGTAGGAAATTGAGTGCCGCACAAACTGAAGCCAAGATATGTAAAAAGGCTATTTGACATATCTGAAATGCACCTTGAACGCTACAAGAAAAAAGCCATGTTTGCATCGAATCATTACTGGCGACGAAAAATGAATACATTATGACAACCCGAGGCGCAAGCAATCGTATGTGAAGCCCGGCCAACTAGGAACGTCGATGTCAAAGCCGAATATACACGACTCTAAGATATTGCTCAGTATTTGGAGTGGTAACCGATCCACTACGAGTTGCTGAAATTAGATAAAACCATTATGGAACAGCTGTACCGACAACAATTAATTCATTTGAAGCAAGCATTGACAGAAAAACGACCGGCATATGAGACCAGGCACGATTCTGTAATTTTCCATCATGATAATGTTCGACCACACGCTGCTACACCGGTCAATATTCACTTGGAGATAGATAGTGGCTGGGAATTTTTTCACACCCTGGCCATCCGTGTAACATGTCTCCGTGTAATACCAATTTTTCTCTGAAACAGTGAAACCTTATTATATGTTTCAAATGAGTACAGTCAACGCTCCTTATTAGCCTCCATTTCAGCTCGTTTTGGGTAGTTTTTTTTTTATTGTGGTGGCAAGAAGAGATTTTATGAAAAGGATCGAGTCCAATATATTGCTAGAATATGCTAAAAATATGTGTCAGCCGTGTGAATTTAATTGGTTTTAAAGCACCGTTTCCTAAAACTGAAAATTAGTAGGTTCAAATTAGAAGTTGTTGCTTGAATTGTCGTAGACCTTGGTGCAACAACTGCAGTGAAGAAGCACTCCACCAAATTAAACTAACCAATGGACCACCACAAATTGTAAATTACCACCCGTTTTTGGTGCTCGCACTGAGGGCAAGTTAATTGTAGACTCATGACCCATGGTACAGCCAACCACCGGGAATATAAATCAGTGAGCATGAAGATGATGGTTAACTCAACATGCATGAAACAATTTTCTAAAATTAAAAACGTGAAAGAAAAAAATTCACCATTGCAAATAAAATGTGACGAGAGAACGGCTTCCCGATACATTTTATTTTTTTCTAGCTCCACAAATAGCTGAAACTAATTCTACTTTGATGAGTGCCATTTAGCTAGCCGTAGAATACAGCTCGCAAATAAAATATTTTATTCAGTATTGACGATCTTGAAGATCAGCTACATACACAGGAAAACAAAGCTCCAAGTGTACAAATCTGTGATAAGACCTGTGGTATGCTATGGGGGTGTAACATGGACCCTAACCTAAGCATCCGCAAATATATTGAATGCCTTTGAGGGACGGGTCCTGAGGCAAATTCGATACAACCATGAGCTGTATGAAATTTTTGACGAACCGGAGGCCTCAACGATTATAAGACTGCGGAAGCTGCAATGGGGTGGCCACATGAATTGTATGGACGAACAACGGATACCCAAAAAGATATTCGATGGGAGACCAGTGGGGAAACCGAGGAAACGCTGGTCTGGCACGGTCGATGAAGACAGTTCATCGCTGCTCGGATTTCAAAATTGGAGGACGCGATGAGAGGCGCTATTTGCAGGAAGCAAAGGCCCGAGAGGGGCCATAGTGCTAGGAAGCAGAAGAAATATTGTAGCAATGCCTGCTTACTCAGGTCCAAGAGGAAAGCAATTAGAGAGCGCAATGTCATTAGAAAAAGTGTCAAAAGCTGTTCAATTGGTCTAAAAGAACAGGTCAATAGGTCTAAAAGCCTGGTGCGTAGTGTGACGTCATGCCTTCGCTTTTGGGTCTGTGTGAGGGGATATTGACTGTAAGTGAACTAATTATTAAGTTAACATTGAATTTTTGATCGGTGCTTCTTGGATTTTATATTTTTTGCTCTGGCACTACAGCTCCTTTCAGACGTTAGCTTAGAAATGGTTAGAGTATCTTTAAAAAAAAAATTAAGACTTATTATCGTGTAAAGAAATAGATTGGAGTGTGCAATTTTCCATTCGTGAGGGTGTCATTTTTGAAGGAAGAAAACGGCCACAGAGCTCGCGATGGTAAATGAGGGAAATCCTCGTAGAAGCCCACCATAGTTCTCAGATATCTTCTGTGCGGATTAGTTATTTTCACTGCACGGAAAATAGTTAACTACAGTATTAAGTTAATCTTTCGGTGCAGCGGCATTGTATAAAGGCATTAGTTGAAACTGTAGGTGTGGCAAGATGTCTCGCTTCAGGCGACTAGGCAACTCCAGGAATAAGTAAAGTAAGCATGCGGGACTCTATGACCTGTTTCTGTGGGTTGGCCGGCATCTCCGTGGTCACGCCGGTTTTTTATGTCAAAACATACATATATACTCGTACATGAGACGCTATGCAAAGTGTAACATTCGTTTCTATTTCCGATCGATTCCGAGAAGTACTCGGCCATCCTTGCAGTATCATCATAGTAACTTGATGAAACGTCATCGAGAGCACTCGATTTTTTTCTTGTCAGACTGGCGGAAGTTTTTTGGCAATAAGAAGGGTATCACAGAATTTCCTGAAAAGAATGTGCGTTTCCTGAGACATTTTTAAGATCCAATTTGCGACAAAACGAACTATTTAGTCATCAAAATGATTGTCAACAATTCAAATTGATGAGTTTTCACGGTTTAATTAGTAGTTTGCGTGAAATGTTTAACATCCATGAGTCGCGAAATTGCCAAAAAAATTTCATCACAAGTTTTTCCCGTGTTTAAATCAATATCGAAGATACTAGTGACTTGAATGATATTGAAGTAACTATATTGACTTTGGACGAAGTGGATGAAGTGGCTGATATAGAAGAAGGTGCTGACGACGATATAGAAGTTTTACCTGTGTCGGAGGTGGCTGGTCAAGTGGAATTTTCATCTACGATTAATAACGTCAAGGAAGATCAGCCTAATCAATTCACATCTCGGACAGGCAACACAGTCCCTTGGCGTAAGTGCAACCCAGTTTATTCTGAAATACAGCCGGGATCTAATACCGCTCAAAAATGCTTAGAAAACATGATTGCGAAAATGGAGGGAAAGTCAGTGGTAGCGATATTCGAAAGTTCATTATATGACAAGATTCTAAATTATGTTGCGCAGGAAACAGTATACTATGCCCAACAATTTAAAAATGATTTTAACTTCAATCTATTCGTGAATGAGTTGAAAGTTTTTATAGGAATTTCGTATTTCCCGTCTTTTCACCACTTGCCTCAAAGCAAACTTTATTGGCGTAGAGATGACGATGTACACATTCCATTTGTTGAACAAGCAATATCCCGTAATCGTTTTGATAAAATCAAACCTTTTTGTATTTCAATGACAACTCAAAAATTGATAATACTGACAAAGCTTTCGAAATACGTCCATTTATCGACAAAGCTAATGAATCATTTCGAAAATTTGGGATATTTGATTCCAATTCAGCTGTTGATGAAATGATCGTCAAATACTTTGGTCATCATGGAATCAAACAATTTTGATAAAGGGCAAACCGGTGAGATTTGAGTACAAGCTTTGGGCGCTGTGTGGAGTCAGCGGATATTGTTATAATTTTTCGCTATATACAGGCAAAGACGCTCAAATGTCAAATGGTACTGGCAACGGCTTGGGTTCAAGAGTGGTTAAAAAGTTACTTGAAGTATGGATCCCAGCGCACATGTAGTCTACTTCGATAATTTTTTAGTAGTATGCAATTGTTGATTGATTTGAAATCTTAAGGGTTCAGAGCTACAAATACAGTCCGGATAAAGGATAAAGAAAAGTCCTATCATGACAAAAAAAAAGAAAAAGAAAGGAAAGACCGAGGCTATACAGATCATCGTTTTGATAAAAATAAAGAGATATAATGTATGAAGTAGCATGGTAACAATATGGTATGTCTTTTGAGCATTTCGATACTGTTGAACCTTTTGTAAAAACTAATATGTACTCAAAGATCGAAAAGGCTAAAGTAGCCGTCAATTAGCCAAGACTTATTCATATTATAATAAAAACATGGGGGGCGTCGATAAACATGATTGGTTAATTTCTAAGTATCCAATCCGTTCTGGAGGTAAGAAATGGTACTGACCTCTAGTCATTGATGTTTTAGATATGTTTCTTGGGAATGCATAGATTATTTACAACCAAGTTCATAAAGATGAGACCATTTCTCTGCTAGATTTTAGACAACGGGTTGTTTTTCTTGGATGAAAAAATCTGAAGGCAGAGCAAGTAAGCTTACTCCAGGTCCTGCTTAAATTCTCTTAGAACTAGTTAGATTTGATAATGTTGGTCACTTTATGATGAAGAGGTACAAAAAGAGGCGTTGCCAAGGGCAAGGTTGTAGAAAAAGCCTCTAACGTTTTGTGTTAAGTGCAAAAAAACACTTTACAGTGATTGTTTTATATTGTATCACGCAAAATAAGCCAAAAAACTTTATTTTTAATCTGATTGTGGTAATCGTATTCAAATAAAGTTGATTTTCTTACAGTTTTTATCTTTCATCATTTCTGATATATGCCCATTGTCATATTTACTGGACAGGCTGATACAATAAGAATGGTATATTTTTTGTTTATTTCGTTTGATATTAATATTTTTTGATATATTAAGACATTAATTTGAATACTTAATGAAAACAAATCCAACGTTTTAATGCTTGGAAGTAATGGGCTAAAAGCATACACAGTCACATACCAACATTAAAGTAGTAATGTACTATTGAAATTAAAAATACTCTTTCCTTTTCAGTGGTTAGCATTTTCAGAGGGACGTAGAGGCGAAGGGTAAGTATGCCAGGGAGTAGGTATGGGTTACAATGACCTGTGAGAGGGGTTATTTATAACCCGCGACTGATCGTTTCAACGATTTCGCTTCGATAAGCAGTGCCTTAGCTTGTATTTGCGGTTTTTACTAACATCGGATATTTCAAGTTTATGTTAGGGTAGTTCATTTTCGGCACTACATCGGTATAATATCTGGAGCGCGGATGTTCCTTATTTTTAAATGCTTCTTTTGATTTGACGGACATGTGAAATGAGAATGAATTAGAGTAACGTAGAGTCGGCATATTGTATAATGGAAGGACGTGTTTTTAAACGGGCATGTGATCGATTGCTGAATACTGTATTCGAGCTTATTCTGCTCGCGGAAGACCTGCGACCGAAACTTCTCCCCAAACTAGCTGACCAACAAGCAGCTACCTCGGAGTAGACTGCGTGCGTTCAAACTGGTAGGGGTCAAGAGGTACAGTTCCTTGTTGCACTTCAAGACTTAACGTCATACAACCGTGTAAGGGCGTTTGAGATTTCCTTCGGAGAAATCTCAGACGGAATGAATGGAAAATCTGTTACAAAATGTAAAACAAAACAAACAAATAGATTCCTTACACTCCAACATTTTAATTGAAATATTGTCAAGGAACCACTCCACGCGCTGAAGGACTGGTAAGAAGGATTAATTGATCAAGTAGATTTAATATTGGCATAAACTATGTAATTATTGGTGATAAGTAAAGTCTGGGATGAAGTTCAAAGGAAGCAGATATATATTCTTCGACACCTAAGTTCAACTCCGCTCCCATGACGAGGATTGGCAGAAACTTTCGGAGCAAGGGAAGCACAACCTCCCAAAGAACGATTCCGGGGTGTAAAAAGATATTCTGCGCCGATTCAACGATCAACTAATCATCCATCGCATCAACAATCATCGCAACCACCATAATCTCAACGGCCTGTATGGCAAGGTCATTCAGCTAGTCTCGACGGTGGTGGTGAAGGCAGTCCAATAAATATGCATTATTATAGTAATAGCGAACCTAATAGGGGTGGTCGATTATCAAATCCCAACGATCGTAACATCAAATCAGGCAACGAGAAAAATATTGTGGAAAGTTCAACAGGTAATCAACAAGAAATACTATAAAAGATGAAGGTAGTAATGTTGGATGAAAAGCAATGAAATTTGTATTTGCCAGTCGGGATCCATTTTTTATTTCTCGTATTCATCATTGGATCAGCTGGGTGTAGGATAAGGTGTAGACCTAGTGTGTGATACAAGCCCGTGTCTGAACAATGTAATAACCAATCCCGGGAGCCTCAAGTTTGCCAATTGGCTCCTAGGGGGCAATTCAAGTGTTGGCGAGTGGCACCTTCCTACCTCGTCTCCATGGGTTACCCGAGACACCAAGACGCCAGCCGGAATCGTTTGGAGAGCGTAACGAATCTTTACAAAAGATTAGTAGCGGTGATTTGGTCAAAGCATTGGCCTTACAAAAAAACTCAAAGCCTGTAAGGGGGGTGGGGGTCACACTACTGGTTTGAGTAGAGGCTCAGATAAAATGCTTTGATAAGAACTTTTTCAATTTGACACGAGGGTCAGCTTTACACCTGGGGATCCAGTTAGAGGAATGTGAAAGTAGAATTGTAAACTGTACGTTATATCAGCAGAGAAATTATTTGGAGCCCTACACTATCAGACAAAACTATAATCAACTCAGCCGAATTCACTAAGGTATTTTTCGTTTTTAAAATTATGCACAATTTTAGGCAAATTTTGTTAGGACACACTGGAGCAAATATACTAAAAGCTTGTGTAAATTATATGGAGTAAGTAAGGCAATCAGTAGAACGAACAACCGTCCCAAAAATCAATATTTCAAGGGTCGTATGGGGATGATTTATTTTAGAGTTAAATAAAATGTCCTCCGTCTCAATGCAAGCGCTCTTGAATTTGGATTGGTGATACGAAAGTTCGATTCTGACCTAAGTCCTAGAGCATATATTTATTTAGATGAATAATGTTGTAAATTGTTATAAATTTTAGTGTAATGCCAAAGAGCATGTATAAAATTCAGGCCATTTTTATGTAATTTTCCACAAGTTTTTGTTTTTTTGGTGCAATTTTCTGCTGGTAATCTCTTACTTATGCAAACTCTTTTGTTTCAATTGAAGCTAATTCAAATCAGATGCTGTATTTTACACTAGAATAAATATTCGTAAGCAAAATAAATTCAAAGCAATAAAAAATATTATCATATGCTCAGAACTTTTAATCTAAATCATCTGGTAAAATGAAAATTCATTCTTTTCTTATACTGACTAATAGAACACAATTTTTGTTTGAGGTCATTTCTATCCCGGATTCATGAAATTTCATGAGTTTCTCATTTAAATTCACGAGTATGCTAAATTTTGCATACAATACATAGCATGCATTTATTCATGAGCTAAAGTTTAACCTTCTATGCATATTATTTACCACTCTTAATTATTCTATTGTATTAATTAGATTTAAACAAAATGCATAATGCAAATTCAAGGTCCGTTGCACTCAAATGCATTTAAATTCTTTCGGCTATTCACAACACAATTTAAATCGTATCATAATTGAAGTGTTGAGTGCATAACTCATATTAACGACTAAAATGCTTCAATCTTACAGGCTATCTCTCAATCTTCACAGTTCTATCTAATTGACATTCTTACATGTTAAATTTCTTTTAAACAAAATTTTACCTGTGCTACAACAAATATCAATACATAGTTGAATTTATGCTAATTAATTAGACCCTACATGCGCAAACAATGACTTCACAAGGTAATTTGTTGGCTTTAAGAAAAAAACATGTTAATAGCTGACACTGTTGTTCGTCATGAGAGAAAAGCTAATCAGCCTTAATTGGTTACTTTCAGTCAACCACGTCTCTATCTATAGATACAATCACACTTATTCTTACTGCTAACATTTTCACTTCAGTTTCATTAACCTTCAGCTATTTAAAAAAAAATGCTGTATACGAGTATCCGTTTGGTGCTGAGTGAAAAAGTGTTAAGTTTTAAATGGTGCATGAAAGTCAATATTTAATAAACCTTGATTTAAATAAAAAATAGGTTTTACGAAGAATCGAGAGGTTTTTTTTTCCAAAAGGTTTCGCGATATTAATGCCTAGAAATAGAAACAATTGTTTTTGGATGCACTCATTTTAAAAGACAGTTGCATTATAAAGAAGTTGCTGAACTTAGTGAAATTCGTTGAATAAAGAAGAAATAAAAGCTTGAGATTAAGAAATAATTGAAAGAGTTATTTGTGAAGCATTTCAGATGCAAAATATTATTATAGTCATGAGAGGATTACAAATATGAGTTACTTTAGCCATTTTGACCTCAAAACTATCGTTTAAAAAACTGAAAAGTTTGCAACTACAATATTTGAATATCTTTATCCTTCAGTATCTTAATCTTCAACACCTACACGCAAGCAGCGACCGAATTGCAGCACCAATAAGGCGCAATCTGAATAGCAAATGAAACGCGAATAAGTCCGAACAAATACCCTTTAAGATACAAGCAACATTTTTTATCACATACTCGTATGTGCATGACATTGCCGAATGTGCTATGCTATAATGCAATTTTCCATATATTAATATAACGTAAAAAGAGATCTAAAGAAAAATACCTCCTTAAGAACTATACAAACGTATTTCATGATGTAATCATAAAATTTCATTGTTTTATTGCAATTTGAAATCGAACAGTATTCAGGTACGAATAATTTTGCTAGTAATGTATGATGAACTAATCGTGGCACATACTCGGTATAATTGAAAATAAAAACTTGTTTATTGCAATTGCATGATATATTTTATGAAAAAAATGTTAACTTCGTAATTGTTCCATAACACTTTTGAACGACGACAATTACTTTCAACAAAGAAGGAGTAATTGTAGAAAAATTGTTTAATACCGGCATGATTTCGCTAAATTTAAAAATGTTCAGCCTTGACTTCGATTTCTGTTTATTACCAAACTAAATGAAAGTGCAACTGATGATGCACTTTTTTGGATGAGAGTGCAGTTGTGAGATTTTAAGATTAAGAAACTATTGGATAAATTTGAATTTGAAATTCAATGCGGGTAGAGATGAAACTGTATGTATAAATTTGAAAAATAAAAGAAAACCAAGACTTAAAAGCTGTAGACGATAAATTGAATGAAATATCAATAACCTATAATCAGCATGTAAAATTAAAGGAAAGCATAAAAAATACCAATTTTCATCATGAAGATCTCTCTAGATAAGATGAAAAAATTATATTCAATGCAATACCATGAATTTTTTCATCTTCAGGGAAAATTCATTTTGAAATATATCACCATAAGAAGTTTTTAGGTCATACTACTCAATAATTCAATTGAAATCAATAGCAATCAACGAGCCTATGTGTCTAACGAAGAAATAAATCAATTATATGCCAAACTTGACCTTCTTGGTCTCAACCAAGTGATTTATTTACAACAATATATGTATAGCTGCATTCAAATAGAATTGACTTGATTTATTGGTAAATTAGCCTTGAAAAAATTTAATGCAATGTTGATTTCGATGCAGAAAGCTGCATCAATTTCCACTGCATTAAGTCATAAATGCTCTTTAAAGTTAAGTGTACAGAGGGGTTTGAATGCAAATTTTAAAATATGATGAAAATAAGAGAATTTCTGGAAAAAATAAGGTACAAGTTTTGCTTTTTATAAAATGAATATTTCTATAATTTAGGGATTCATTAGATTTCTCTTGCGGTTAAAAGTTTGTATGTTGAATTTCGATTTGTAATTAAGATTGTCCTCGATTTTTTTAAGGGATATTTTATGGGACAGCCCCAAAAATTTTTCCAGTATTTTTTATGACTTATTCATATCACTGGTACTCTTTCTACTGAATTCAGGATCTGAAAAATCTCTTTTAAAAACAAATCTACATTTTTTTCATGAAAATTTGTATTTAAAAAAACTGTTGAGATGCTTGACAAAAATTATGAATGTTATCTGGGCACAAAGATTGTAAAAACAAAAAAACCAATCTTTGGGGACAAAAACTAAGTATTTAAAATATACTGGAAATTTTACGGATTATTTGATTTTTAACTACCTATTAGAATGAAAATGATGTAATGCACTGTCTCATAAAATTCTTAAAACTAACAAAAATAAAAACAGTGAATTTATATTGTATTTTAAGTAATCAATGCTGTTCGGAAAGGATTTAACGACTTTATTGACAAGAACATTTTCATCGCCTCTTGTGTTGTTCTAAAATTGAATAGAAATAAACCAAAAATTATTGACAGCACTTAACTTTTACTTTAAACAAGTTGAGTAAGCAGGAGAGTGCTCCTACCAGAAGGTCTTTGTAAACATCCTAGGGTTAGAAACAAGTTTTCTAATGGCGTGAATCGATAACTTGAATTATTCATCCAATACTTAGATATGTAATCGTTCAAATTTATACAAAAGATGCACGGTTTCTTTCAGAAGCATAGTGCAGCCGCCATTTTAATCTAGCTTTAATTATTTTTCTGAATGCTCGGCCGATTGAACATGTTCAAGTTAAACACTATTCCTTAAGTTTTCATGAAAATTGAAAGAAAATAAAAGTGCCTAAGTCAATTTTAAATATATATAGGGTTTTCCAATAAGAGGTGTTATTTTGAATAGATCTTCTGATTTCACACCATGCGACTTCTTCCTTGGGAGCCACGTGATAGAGAAGGCCTATGCCAATATCCCCCCGCGTCGATTCAAGATCTCAAAGATGAAATTCGTGAGGCTATCGAGGACATAGGACAACCACTTTGCGATTTGGTTATGGAAAATTTCATGAAGAGGATATGGTCCTGTAAGCGTGTCGTAGTGGTTATTTGCTCAATGTTAATTATTGCTATTAACAGCATATCTTCTTCTTCATAATGAAATAAACATTCGATCATTTGTATTAAAAATGGCATTTTTCTATTAATATCAAAATAACACCTCTTATTGGAAAACCCTATATCAACCATAAACACGTGTTATTGTTGGTGTAATTCCATATTTTTGAAATGGCTATAACTCACTTGATTATGATTCGATCTCAATTAAATTTTGTGAACATATATATATCTTATGTTGGTCTATAAAATTGCGAAATTTCAAGAAGTTTAAAGGTACCGTTTTGATTTTATGGGCAAAAATGTAAAATCTACAAATCATACTATTAATAACAAAGTTGAGCGAATTTCGATTTCTAAGGTATTTGTTGGCCTTGTACTCATCAAGGTCCACGGTTGTGATAATTTTCAGATTTTTCGACTGAAAGGTGTCCAATCGCGAGGGGGGGGACACAAATTTTGGGTGCATTTTGCCTTTCCCTGGACTCCCTAATTCATAAAATGATTTTTTTATTTCAGATTCTAAAAGTTCTAATCAAGACCTTTCATTTGATACCCCACTCGACTACCTTTGATGGAAAAAAATTTTTAAGGGCCCATTCGTTATTAGGGGGGACCCCCCTTAAACATTTCTTAAATTTTTGTTAAGGCCTTAACTTTTGAGAGACCATCACTTTTGACCTTTTCACAAAGTTTGAGCATTAGCTTTTATAGTTTCTGAGGAAATCAGCTGTGACGCACGGACTGACGGACAGACGGACGGACGGACAGACGGACGGACAGACGGACAGACAAGTCGCGAAACTAGTAGGTCTTTGTAAAAAATTTTTTTAAAAAGACCTAATATAAGAGTCAATCAATTAACGTTTCATCTTTAACACATTTTCTCAAAGTCAAAGAAGTTAATTTTTCGCTTGCCATTTTATTTTACAGGTGTCGACAAATTCTAAAAAATGCAAGTAATCAGTTCATAGCCTATTTTGATTTGCAACAAGAAAAATATTTTTAAAATCAGCAGTTAAAAATTGTTATAAGATGCTATAAAATGAAAAGTAACGCTTGAACTAAAGAAGTAGTAAATTAATTCTGAATTTTCACAAGCCAAAAATATCCCAGGAAATTTTAGCTAACAATATAACCTTTTTAACCTTTAGCTATGGACGTTCCATTTTTGTTACACACTATGGACGTACGGCCTCACAGACCGCTATCTTTACGGGCTGGTTTCTATCTGGATGAGTAAGTATTCTATCATTTTTTGTTTTTATTCCTTAGAAGTGTTACTAAATATAAATAAAAGATGTAATTTTAATGAAAAATGTATTTCTTTTAAACTAAATCTAACAATATAACAATAATAGGCACTTTTCAGGCTAATTAGCTTGAAATCACTTCATAGGTATATTACCACAGGAAAATGACTTTTTTAGTTTGTATTACTTCTTTTACAATAAAATATAAAGAACAAAGAACATAAAAAACTTAACATAATCTTCTCAAAACTACACATAAAAATCTCGACAAGGGCCCTACTTGGTTATATTGATTGGCAGTCTTTGCATAGCGGCTTAGAGCATTGTAGGCATATTGGCTGTTTACAGCCTACACAAGTGTGGGTCGTTTTTCGTTTTATCTTTGGTGGGCATAGTTTATACGTCTTACATTTCAGGGCCAAAAACTCGTTTCAGCGTCATAACTAATTCTTTTGGCAAATGAGGGGTTATTACTCGTCTTTGCATATGTGGCACCCCCAAGGATCGTGCTAATTTCCTCAGAAATTTACCTCTTTCTAAATCTTTGTCTTGATGTTGATTGTATAAAGTGTAAGCGTTAATTCCACACAAGTCCAGAACTCTGTGGAAAATTACCATAGGCCTCTTCTTGTTCGGCGACTCCTCGAATAAATTGAACATTTTTTGTCCATGTCAAAATGGTTTGTCGCATTTCATAATCAAAAAGTTTATTCCAAATACTGATAAGATCTTTATTTTCGTCTTTAGTCAGGTGCAGAATAGATCTGTTCAACACTATATTGTGCTGTGGAGTGCGAACTCTTCTGGAAGGTGGTTGTCTAGCCCATTTGTAGCGACTTTGACCATAGTAATACTTTGAGGGCCATAACTGTGCTATAGGTATATTGTCGCCATCTGAACTTTCACTATCCGATCTCCTTATGTCACCGTCAGCTCTGGTTGTACTACCACTTTCTTCAATAATCTCTTGTTCACTCGAGTGATTTTCTTCAATGTCAGCTTCAAAAAACAAACAATCATCAACATCCTCATCGCTGTCACACTAATCCGATCTTCAAAGCAATCGTTGAAACTGGTCTTCAAAAGAATAATCGCAATATTTTACTGGCCCTCTGTGTCGACGAACTCGATATTCGTTTGCCTGCAGTCGTTGGTTTATCGTTTTTGACGTTTAAATCACATCTAAAACAAACAAAATCGCCGTTGGCGTCAATTTATAACACAATCGTGGACGCGCGGTCTTACAGACTGCACTCAAAATACAAAGCGAAATTATTCCAGCAAAATTCAGCCGGCGACGTAACCTTCACTCTCAACGGTCGTTTCGCCACTAAAACCTAAGCTACTGAGTTCGGCATACGCGTGGGGTACGCGGGAGGAGGGGGCACAAGAATCACAAACAGCAAGCGGCCTGTGATACCACACGTCCATAGTTAAAGGTTAAGTTGAAGCTTTAAAGATTGCCTTTTTTCGCGAACAGATAAACACAGTATATATTTTTCGGAAAATAAACTATTTCCTGATACGAAAGAAAAAACATTCAAAATAGTAAAATAAATAATTGCAAAAATAATTACGAAGTCAATTACAACTTAAACATCAGTGTATTTGACGTTTGTCACAAGCGCCGCGTCTGCATATTGAACAAACCCATTACGTTCTTTTGCTTATACAAATCCCACAAACAGTGGGCATTTCCAACTTGTTATCTTCTTCCTGGTCCTGATCATCAATGTCCAAAATCTCTCTCATTCTTGCTTTAATGTTTGAATCGTCATTTTGTGGGTCAAATGACTTTCTGTATGTGGTTTAATTAAACTTAGTTGCTGAAGATAGTCTCGTCAATATATTTTTCCTTCAGTGTTTTGGCTAAGCTAGATATGGTGCGGCTATTGGTAGCCGAAAATACATTACACAATTTCGAAGCTACAGAGGAAACACAGGGTAGTTAAAAACCAAAACGGGATTACTGATTGATTGCAAGTCAGCTTAAGATGCTGTGAATCCGGGGGAGGTTCCACACTTCACTTACACCCAAAATAGCAAAAAAAATCGGACCTTTTTGTTGAAGGAACTGAACTGCAGAGAGGCAACAATCGATATCTTTCAAGTGCCCATAGACGCTGCACCAGAAATTGAATTTACTTTAGTTGAAAACTTTGCAGCAAGAAGATCAACCATCGAAAAGAAAACTTTGCTTCTGTATTTGGTACACATATAGGGTTTCTAATAAGAGGTTTTATTTTGAATAGCCCGCTATTTCGGTAGATGTCACTTTTGAAGCTGTAATTTTTTGACATTTGACAAGTAGAAACTACGCTGTGAATAAAAATGGAGCGATACACGCTTCAACAACGCATTGAAGTTATTAAAATTCACTATAAAAATGGTGAAAATTTGGCAGAGACGGTTCGTAAAACTCGAACATTTTCGGGTCGTCGTGAAACACCTTGTCGGATTGCAATACAGATATTGATGGAAAAATTCGAGATGTTGGCACAATTAAGTGATGTGAAGAATAAAGCCCGTGCATTTCACTCAAGAACAGTCGAGAATATTGCTGCTGTAGCCGAAGGTGTTGAAGAAAACCCAGGTTTGTCCATTCCTCGTCTTCTTTGGAATAAGGCATTCCACAAACGTCATTACACCGTATTTTGCATAAAGATTTGGGTCTTAAGGCTTATAAAGTTCAGTTAACACAAGAGCTCTTCAACGTCGTGTCTTTGCTGATTGGGTTCCTTGAAATGCATGCAAATTATCCGGAATTCTATCGAAAAATGATCTTGAGTGATGAAGCCTATTTCCATTTCGGTGGCGTCCTCAACAAACAAAATTGTCGCATCTGGGGCTCAGGAACCTAAGAGTAATTGTTGAAAAGCCTCTCTATCCTCAACGGGTGACTGTTTGTTGCGGTTTATGGTCCGGCGGAGTCATTGGACCTTACTTTTCGAAAATGAGGCTAGACCAACAGTCATGGTGAACGGATTGCGCTATCGAGAGATGATTAATGATTTTCTATGGCCGGAATTGGATGGTATTGATCTGGACAACGTTTACTTTCAACAAGACGGCGCTACGTGCCACACAAGCAACGAAATCATTGATCTTTAACGGGAAAAGTTTCCGAACCGTGTTATCTATCGAAGAGTTGATCACGATTGGCCACCGATATCTTGTGATTTAACACTTTTGTGACTTCTTCCTTTGGGGCCACGTGAAAGTGAAGGGTACGCCAATAGCCCAGCGTCGATTCAAGACCTCAAAGATGGATTTCGTGAGGCTATCGAGGACATAGGGCAGCCACTTTGCGATTTGGTTATGGAAAATTTCATGAAAAGGATGTGGCTTTGTAAGCGTGGTCGTGGTAGTCATTTTCCTGATGTTATTTTTCACTATTAACGGCATACTTTCTTCTTTATAATGAAATAAACATCCGATCATTTGTATTAAAAAATGGCAGTTTTCTCTTAATATCAAAATAACACCTCTTATTAGAAAGCCCTGTATAAGGCGGAAATGAAGGGATCGCCAGCCGTAATGCTTTAAAGTGGAATGCTGCGCTTGTCAGGGGAGTTCTTGGTGCAGAGCGAAGTACCCAATGACCCTTCAATCTTCTTGGGGAAATTTAAGTGCGACTAAAACCAACACCAGCAATACATCAGCGTTTTGATAGTACTTTCATGCACAAAGCTCTAACAACATGTAGTCGCGTCTTTTTAGGAGCCGACGATTGCCGAAAACCTCTTCAGCAGCCTTTTACCGATCCACACAAAGTAATCAACCGAACCTTGAAAAGATTGTACCGAATTCAAAAGAACCTGAAGGAAATAAACCTGTCAACGCAACGTCTAAAACCAGCATTCATTCTAAAGCAAAATTTAGATCTAATACCAGAAGAAACAAAAGCAACACCAGTACGCCCAAATATCGTAAAAACGTATATTGGACCGAAAACGAAAGCTGTCAAAGTCGACGCGAAATTATGAGTGGGGAGGTACTGTGGCAGCCCTGAACGTTTGACTTTGCTATCTATATGTAGAAGCGTAACAGACTCAGATCTCGATAACTTGAATCTTTCACTTCTACTCGGGCTATTACCCAAAACACACGCACCATAATAAGCACATGAATGAGTAAATATTAAGTGTATTCATTTTTTCTCGTTTAAATAAATACAATATGTTGACAAATCACTTTTGATTGTAATTGAAGTGACTAAAAACTAGCTTTGAAGTGCCCAGAAAGCGTGAAATAAATTTCATGGAAACGGTGCAATATCAATTTTTAGCTGTTTCATTAACATGTTGGTAATTTTTATTTTGAAAAGCGAAAATTGATTCGGCACCGCTCCATCCGATTTCATTCTCCCTTTTTAGGGCACTTTGAAGTCGTGTTACTTGTTTTTCTGGAAGCTATTTTTGTACATATGTACCTCAAACAGTAGGATAAAAATTAGCATAATTTTCAGTTGAGATTTGTTCAACTGACAGCTGACCCGACCTAACCCAACCCAACCTTGACCCTATCCTTACCTTGCATTTTCTTTTGTTTTATATAGAGTCAAAGATGGTATTATGTTTTCTGCACAGCTTTTGTAAGAAACTCGAAAATTGCATTGCCATCAAAAATGTCGGAAAAGTACTCATGAAAATGAAAATCAAACTATTGCAGGATTTTACTCGAAACAAAGTCATCATAATGTCATCATTTGTTCGTGCGAAAAAGTTTTTTTTTACTTTTTAGGGTGCCTCTAGAGAATACAGCTGTAGCATTTTTTGTGATTGTACTTTTTGAAACCCAGTTCAATAAATTGAACATTTTGTCAACTTGGACTCGACTTTTTCTCAACTGGGAAACCTAAACCCACTGAATTAACAACAGATTATGGGCCCAGGGTAGCTATAAAAGGGTTTCTTCAAAAGTCAGTAAAGGGAATTGTCAGGCAAGTCTCGAGAAAGCGGTGCAAGACGTCAGAACCGGCAAGGACAACATAAACTACAAATTAGTGACATTGGAGCAGCCATCGCACAGCAAGTCAACGTTGAGTAATGAGCACGCAAGTCGCTTTAGGTCAGGAAATCGCCACGAAAGATTAAAAAGTCAGTCGCATTGTTAGATTTAGAGCAAAATGGATACTGTAAAGTCTCAATTGGAAATGTTAAGTGAAGATAGTCAAGGAAATGTCAATTTCATTTCATTGTGATTTAAATTAAACCTAGCGCTTAAGAACAAAGATCCTACAGATGTGGAAAAGTTGGCAACTTTCCACACCTTCACAAATGTACACACACCAGAGCAGAGCGGAAGGATTGAGAGAGAAATGAGAACGATTGTCAAGGCAGCCACAACAGCGATACACATGAACGAGTTGGATGAGAAACAGTGGGCAGAAGCAATGAACCATGCGATCTTCACGATCAACCAGACTGGAACCAGCAACGTACCAGGGAAAAGTCCAGCAGAACTTTAATTCGGAAGAAAAATGAAGATTGAGAAGCTGCGACCCTTTGGATGCGAGTGTTACGAGCTGACACAAAAACAGAAAAGAGGCAAGATGGATAGAAAATCAGAAAAGGGAGTTCTGGTTGACTATGATATTTATTCACCCTGCTACCGGGTTTATCTGAAAGAGAAAAGAGAGATTTTCATCTCAGACAATGTGATCTTTGACGAGGAAAAGATGAGACTGAGGCAAGAAACTGAACTTGGGACACAGGCACCAGAGGACACACCTGAGAAGCAAGAAGAAAGCAGCAGCGAGACAGACGAAGATGACGAGAACTGGGGAACTGGAGAAAGTGCTGAGGAGCTAAGCGACAACGAGAATGAGACACCAGCGCCAGAAGAAGAGTCAGGAAGGAGAGTTCTGCGAGATCGTTGGACTTTGCAACCACCACCGAGACTGAGAGACTGCGTACTTGACTCCCGTCGTGGGGGACAGAGCGCCAAAGTAGCCATGATTGGTGAAACGGAGGACATCCCGGTGAGTGAGGTACTTATAGATGAGAAGTGGAGACAAGCAATGCAGGAGGAGTACGACTCGCTGATGGAAATGAAAACTTGGAAGCTGGTGGACTGTCCAGAAGGAGCGAAGCCGATCACTTGTCGCTGGATACTTTGAGAGAAGGCGGACGGGAGACTTAAGGCCAAACTTGTGGCAAGGGGAGTTGAACAGAAGGAGAAAGTGGACTACATGAAAACTTTCAGCTCAGTAACTCGCCATGCATCCATTCGCCTACTCCTAAATCACGCAGCGTCGGAGAAAATGAAGTTGGTATCATTCGATGTGAAAACGGCTTTCTTGTATAGGAACCTGGAGCAGGACATCTATATGCACCAGCCTGACGGGTTTGACAATGGAACCAGGAAAGTTTGTAAGTTGAACATTAGTCTTTACGAACTTAAACAAGCTCCGAGGATATGGAACGAGAGGGTCACCACCCACTTTGAAAAGAAGATAGGCCTGACCAACACAGATGACGACGCGTGTATATACTATAACAAGGACAAGAGCATTATGCTGTCACTCTTCGTGGATGATAGATTGGTAGCCGGCAATATACAAACTCTTAGACGAGATAAGCTTGGGATTCAAGAACATTCAGCAAGAAAGTACAAAGCAAGTAAAAGTATTTGGGCATGGAACTCAAGATCGATCAGGACGGTATCTTCGTGAGTCAGCCTCGCTATAAGGAGAAAATCTTGAGAAAGATGAAGCTGGAGCAGTGCAATCCAGCATCCACATCCACTGAGCCAGGAATGATCAAACATAAGACAGACTTCAAGAACGACGAGGCACTTCCAGCGAACAACAACTATCGCGAGGCGATAGGAAGTTTGTTGGACTTAGCCACAATAACCAGGCCATGAACTACTTCAGTCAGGCGCTGGTGAAACGTGTTTCCTAGTACTGAACATTCTGTCAACTTGGACTCGACTTTTTCTTAACTGAAAAACCCGAACCCACTGCTTTAACAACATTATCCATACTCTGGATAGCATAACGTACGGCAAATTTATAAGCTTTTTTCAAGTGTTCAAAGGCTCATTTTGCAGGGTTTTACAAAAATATTTTTACAATACTTTATCAAAATCGGTGCCTGTCTGCTCGTCTTTCTCTCACAGCAAGGTTTCTCAAAAACTACAGACGCTAGAATCACCAAAATTTACGAAAAGCTTGAAAGTGTTGATTATCTGAAAATTTCTTTTTTCACTAAGGATAGTCGAAAGGGATATCAAATGAAAGTTCTTTCATTTCGCGAGTTAAAACTGCATTATCAACAAAAATGTGCGTAGTTGGAGGGAAGGAATCCGGGAAAATTTTGTCCGTCTCTAGCGATTGGATAGCCTGGAAAAATCGCTAAATATCTGAGAAGTTGTACTTCAGTCTACTTTGCTAGTCAAAGTGAAATTTGTGAATTTTACATTTTGACCAAATAATATAACGATACCGACCTACAACTTCAATTCAACCAGTAAGCCGAAGGTACCAGAACGTACCGCAGCTGGGTGGACGGATGCATGGCCAAAGCGTGGTACTGACCATATCACCTTCTCCAGTTTCGATACATTGGATCAAGATAATGAGGTACTCTAACTATCTCTAAGCGAAGGCCTGAAAGAGGCTGTAGTGCTAAAGTAAAAAAGTAAAAAAAATATTCTTCAAATTACAGAAAAATCGAATGATACTTAACGAAGTCAGTTATTTCAATTTTATTGTAGTACACAACAATAATGACTGCTTATGTATGGAACGATACGTGCTTGCCGTCAACCCAGACACTGCAGTTTTTTAAATATTTTCACGAAAATTGTAGAAAGGGTTTTGATCATCAGACATAATCTGTATGGAGTTAATCAGTCAAGGATGTCCGTAATCTTTAAAAAAAAGACAGCGAATTCAAATAGGATATAAGTACATTTACTGAACATGATATTCAACCGCTTATTTGATTTATTTATGATTGGCTAAAGATGATGGTCACAGTTCCGTACGTTGGATACAAAGCCTGTCTAGCTGGAGCATACTCTAGCCTATTCAACTTGCTTCTATTTATTTTTAGTCCCGGAGCAGTCACGGATGCTCATGGAATATAATTTCAAAATTAAATATACGAGTATCCTCTCTAGATCCGAAGCCTAGCATTCGGCGTTAAGCCTTCTTACAACGAATGTGATAACTACTTTAAACCAGTAACAAGACAAATGTGGTACAATTCTGTCTTGGGTTGGTAAATGCGAATTGTAAACAAATATGAGAAAGTTTTAATCAGCGTGGTGTAGTGGTTAGAGTGCTTACCCCGTAAGCCGAAGATACCTGGCTCAAATCCCATTGATGACATTGAGATTTGTTTCCAGTGGACTATAAGATCATTTAGTTGTGATACGTCCTGGTTTAACACCAGAATGTATTGCAACTGGCTGTATGGACACAAGGCGAAAGCGTGGCGCTGAGTGTCAATACATACGAGCAAGATATTGAGATCTTTAAGTCAATCCCCGAAAGGTGCTGTAGTACAACAACAATTATAGGAATTTCCCACCATTGCTATTGTAAAACTTTTTATAAAACCACAAAAACGCACAGAAGACTTTTGAAAGATTACATCAAAATTCGTATTTAATTCAATGTTCGAGAAAAACTTTCTTTCTTCATGCATCCATCACACATGACTACTGAACCATAATAATAGCTTTAATTCCTCTGAACTCATAATCCGGAAACAATTGAAAGTAGAAGCCTAGATAAAATGAAAAGTGAAAAATACACATTCATCGTCAGTTGCCAACGTACGAGTATAAATTTCAAACTAAACTAGTTTACACTCATTTACAGCAGCCACTTCTTCAGCTTCCGCCATCAAATCAAACCAACTACCAGTTAAAAGGCCATCAAAACTGAAATCAACTTCTTAAAAGTCATTCAAAGCATTTGTGAGTAACATTTCAGTTTGAACTTTTAGCGTCCCAACATTTCACATCATCACACTTACTGGGATGAAATGGCAAACCAAGCATTGCAAGAAGTTTTGCCGGTGCTTATGCAAGTGTAACCCTTTCCGCGCCATCTACATCCAGTCGATATATTGTAGTATATCTGCATGACCTCAACTTACGTAAAACAATTTTACCTGCCGAGCTTCAACTCCTTTCTGCACATTAGATCGTTTCCTGCTGTTTAGCACATAAAAGTTGAGAAAAATGATTTAAATCATGTATTGTGAATTAGCATCTAGGAGTATGGATGCATGTAATAACAGAGGATGTGTGTAACTTGAAATGAGTTTGCAGATTAGATTCTTTGGTGCAAAGGAGTGGTAAGTGAAATTTCTTTGCTGCCAATGCATAACTGCAAGGTAATACGTAAGCATAAAGGTAATATTCAATCGTTTTAACTGAAACGGTTTCGATTGAAGGTAAATTTGCAATCCAAAAGGCGAAAATTAAAAAAAAAATCTTCAGCAGCTCAGGTGTGATATTGTATTTGCGGGATTTTCATACTCGTATATGTAAATACATATGTACGTATTCGACTGTGCTTTAACAAAGTGCCGGTTATTTGCGGTTAAAAGCCTTAACATAAGCGAAAAACCAGTTCTTTTGCACAATTCACCTGATGGTAAAATGTATCTGAGAAGTTTGCATTAGTCATGGGGTTTTCGGTTAAAAAATATTTTTATGGCGGCTTAACAGAAATGCGCGATAGAGGAGAAACGGGTGATATCGGACATAAATTTTGCTGATTTTGTGTTTCATTGCAATCGGGATGCATGTAACCAGAGTTTAACAATTTTATGGAGGAAAAGTTTGATTTGACTGAAATCGCGATTCTTTACCTTGACTGGTAAGCGGTTTGATCAATGAGGTCTACTTCGATAGAAGTAAGAAAAAATTCTGGTGAAAATGCAATTTTTTTTTTCACAGTATTTTACGCACAAATTGTCCAATTCGAATATAGGAAACTACAAGAAGGAGGAATGTTTGCAAGGATAATTGCATTTATTATATTTTTTATATTAATTTAAATTGAGTACAACGAAAAACAAAATATGTATAGGGAGAGTAACGAGGAAAATATATGCGCTTAAGCTTCAAATAAAGGATGATATGAATCAAGTTCAATAAAAAGTTGAGCACCACAATCATGCTTAAGCCACCACATTCACCGGATTTGGACCCATGTGACTTTTTAGTGTTCCTGAAACTGAAAACACCAGAAAAGACGGGGATTTGCAACGGTTGAGGAGACGGAAGGGCTCATGGCCACTCGTATACCGAAAAGTGCTTATGAGAAGGCTTCAAGGATTGGAAAAAGCATTGTCACAAGTGTATTGGCACCAGTATATTGATTACTTTGATGGGGGCAACATAAATTTTGACTAATAAATAAAAATTTTTTCTTAAAAATACAAAGTCACCTTACTTTTTGGTATATCAACCATCAACTTGTGTTATTCTTGTAGCAATTGCATACAATTGAAGTGGCTGTAACTCAGTTGATTATGATTTGATTGCCATAAAGATATGTGAGCATAAAAATTTTAAATTTGTCTATATAACTGCAAAATTTCAAGATGTTTAGGGGTCCCATTTTGATTTTACGGGCGAAAATGTAAAATCTACAAATCATACTTTTATTTAGAAAGTTGAGTGAATTTCAATTGTCTAGGTAGACCCACCCCTGTGATTATTTTGAGATTTTTGGCTCAAAGGTGTCCAATCGTGAGTGGGGGGAAGCCAAAAAATTTTGGTATAGTTTGCCTCCCCTTGGATCCCCTGATTCGGATCAATTTTTCTAAATTTTAGTTATTTGTACTTTCTTCGAAATTAGCTGCCACATTAGAAAATCAATCAATAAAGAAAAATTTACTTCGAATTGCGGTACATTTTTTGTATGATGAGTTAAAATAAAAGGGAGCATCTGGGCTAAACGAGACATACATGTATATGGGAATGTTTACCAGAAAATGAGCCACTGATAGAGGAGCCCTCAGGTGATGCTTTTCACAATAGGCGATTCGTAGATACAACTTCAGGCTTTCATCGCTAGAATCTGGGCTATTTGTAAAAAGCACTCGACTTTTTGCAACTTTTGTGCACAATGTTAAGTAAAGACGAGAAAATCCTACAGTCACGGACGACAAGCAAACTTCATAAAATAATAATCAGGTCTTACCACAACACTGATCGTTTTCCTATGAAATTTGAGTATATAAATGAAATTCATGCTCTAAACTATTGATGTTTTATATTCAATGAGAAGATTAGGACGAGTTATTTTGATTAGTAAATGCATTCACATGGTAACGAATGCATTATTTTTTAGGGACGGGAACTTTTTGAAGGAAAAGGAAGGAAAATTTTCATCTTTAAGCACCTATCATATTAATTCTTCTAGAATAGTTTGTAGGTGAACACTGAGCATTTTTAATAACCAATGTGTTGCTTCTTTAGTATGGAATCATCTTCAGGCAGCATATTCTTTTTTCTAAAGGTTGAAAACTGTAAAACTGTATGACGGTGTAATGTATATATCGCGAGTAACGAGTTCGCCCAAATGAGCCGATGATAAAATGTCATATTGAATACTTTTCTTAAGGCAAACATTAAATGTAAAGCTCAGAAAGGGCTAGCTACAATTAGTAGGCTACATAGTCCTAAAAAAATAAACCAGCAAAGCCAGTTTTAATAGGGGGGATTTATGAAACGAGGGTTTTTTTCGATGGCTCGGCGCTGATCTTATGAAGCATATCTCATTCCTTCGAGGACATTCTGGAACGGTTTTTTTTTTGTTTTTAATAAATTTAATTTTTAATTTTATGCATTCCATGTATGAGTTTTTACTCTGGAAATAACTTCAGACACATGGCTATCCGCCCCAATATTTTGCAATTGAAATTCTGGGCGTGCAATTTTGAACCTTACTTGTCAACTTTTGCTATAAATAACATGGAGATAATATTAGCTTCAAAGTTGTGTGTATTTTCTGGTTTACCAACATAAGCCAATGGCTTTTCAAGACGAAAGATATTAAGGACAAATTATAGGGCTGATTTCTCGCATGGCGCCATTTTGATGATTTTTGCGGTCTGATGGCTCTACATTATCAAACATTATTCATTGATTATGATGCTGTAACGACCTGCATAGATAGTAACGCGAACTTTGGTTTCATTTTCAGAGAAAAAGTTTGAAAATACTACCAGCTTATAGAACGCAGGGAATGGTACATATTATCTGGGTAACGCCTCTACGCAGAGGAACAAAGCTGAATTAGCACAAAGACTCTGTGAAATTCTGGCTCATGACGAAACCGAAACGGACGGGAAAATGTCAGAATGTTCGGTTGAAGATGATGTGCGCGAGTTACGTGATGAAGTGAAGCGATTGAGCGAGTTAATATCAGCTGTGGTCTCCGCGTTACCGAACAGGGGAAAGTTGGCGACGTAGTCAACAACAGAATAGATTAACACAACCGATCGTAGTACAGGAGCCGACACCACCAATCACTAATACCATGAAATCGGGTGAATCGCCACCGGCAGGGACGTTCGAAGTTGACGCATGCGAAAGATCGGCTAATTTAGTGCGGGCATGTAGTGGACTGCATTTTCATAACATTCGAGATGTGACGGATATTTTATCAGACTTCAACCTGCCGTCCGAATCCAGCATGTCGGCAGTGCAGTTCGTTGCTCGCGTTACGAAGCTTGCCGAGTCATATCAGTGGAACGATAGAGTTTTGGTGTTCACCGTGCAAGCCTCTTTAATGGGGCCTGCTAAAATTTGGAGCGATGGTTCTGCGCGGGTTTCTGGAAATTGGGTTGAGCTGGCCGAATCATTGAGGCGAGATTTCCCTAGCCGTCATGGCTAGGAAAATCTCGCCGAAATTTACATAAAAACGATAAATCGCACCAGGGAGCTGAGCGAGACAACACAAAGTTACTTCTATAGTATGCTAGCATTGGGAAGACGAAGTAACTAGAGCGATCACGCGATAGTCCGGTATATAAGGAACGGGTTACGGCATCCATCTTTGCAAAATGCTATCGCCGAGTCGAGACGAAATTTTGGACCATCACCACCGATAAAACGAGGTGCTATGTCATCAAATGCGGAAGCGTAGCCGACTTCGAGCAATTCGGAATCCCGTCGCAATCCCGTCGAATCCGTTCGGAATCCCGTCGAATCCAATGTTATAATTGTCTTGATGTGGAGCATATTTTGCTGAGCTGTCCAAAACTGCAAAGGAATCAAAGATGCGAGAAGTGTCAACGAACATGACATATGACCAACGGGTGTCCGGAAAATGAAACTTCGACCGCCGTCAGTAATGTTCGTCGCATAAAATCAACAGAAAGAATTAATCGGCTTGTTAAGGAGGTTCTTCTCAATGGAAACAAAATTCAGTCCTTCATCGACCAAGGCAGCGAAAGAACACTCATTCAACGAACGATCGCAAAGTCGATGGGAGGCGTGAAGCAGTGTTCGTCGATCATCTTACGATGATTTGGAGGAGCTTTAGTAACGTGCAACCAGATACTCGAGGCCAAAATTCAGTTGGATGGTAGGAATCTAAATGCGAAGATTTTTCCGGTGGATGACAACTTGATCTTGGAGCTACTTTTATTGGGATCAGATCTACTCTGCACATCGGGCAAACGACTGATCATTGAACCGGGAGCTTGTCAATTGGAAAACGCTTTCACTTTTGAGCTAACGCTATCCATCAAAGAAAAGAACCAACTGTATCAGCTCATCAGTGAGCATAGAGAATGCTTCTTTGATTCGCTTGCTCAGTTAGATCAATGCAACTCAGTAACGATGATGATAAGGCTTATGACTTAAGACCTGGCCAACGGATACCGTTCGCAAAGCGTGAGTGCGTTCAAAAAAGAGTAAACGAACTGTTCAAAAACGATTTCATTCGTCCATAATCATCAGAATGTTCGTCAGCAATTGTGCTCGTTCGCAAACAAAATGGTGAGGACTGTCTGTTGATTTCTGTGAGCTCAATGCTATCACTGAAAAGCGTCCGTTTCTCATGCCGGCTATTGAGGAGCAGCGGCTATTATCAAATACCAATCGCAGAAGAGTACAGGAATTACACTGCATTTGTCACGCATGCAGGTCAATATGAATTCAACCGGATGGCTTTCAGCTTGTGCAATGCACTGAGTTATTTTCATGAGGTCACTACCAAGTTGGTATGACAAATGGGATATCGAGCAGTCAGCTACGTAGATGCAGTAATTCTGCCAAGCAAAGCCATCGCCGATGGTTTAATCAAACTCCGTGAACTCCTGGTTATACTTCAAGATGCCGGTATGACGCTTCGGCCCTCTTAGGTACGTTTTTGTTTAAACAAATCACATTTTTGGGTCATCGAGTCGATGAGGATGGAATAAAACTAGGAGCTGAAAAGACTAATACAATTCGAGAGTTGCCGGAATCAACCAACGTTACAGAAGTTCAAAAATTTCTGGGATTGAGCGGAGTTTTCCGCAAATTCGTACGCGATTATTCTCTAATATCGAGGCCCGTTACCCTTTTGTTGAAGCAGAAGGACAAATCACAATTTTGTTGGTCGACCGAACAACGAGACGCTTTCGAAAAATTGAAATCAGCACTTTGCTGCGATCCAATGCTCAGTGCATACGATCCGACGAAGGAGCATCAAGTTCACACCGACACGCGAGCACACTGGGTCTTGCCGGAATCCTCGTGCAGAGAGACGACGGTGGCGATTGCAGACCAGTTTTCTACTACAGCCGCCAGTGTAGCGAATCCGAAAGCAGATACCATAGTCATGAGCTTGAGGTTTTGGCTATCGTCGAGTCGTTAGAAAGGTTCCGCATTTATTTGCTCGGTGAGCATTTCGAGATAATAACCGATTGCGCTGCAATTAGCACCACCAGAACGTCTAACCTATTGCTGTCGCACATCGGTCGATGGTTTCTGAAGCTACATGAGTACAATTTCCGCATCATACATAGATCGGCTGAACGCATGAGTCACGCAGATGCTCTAAGCAGGGCTTCAAACGAACCACCGAACGAGCTAGAGATAGCATCGGGGAACATAATGCGAGCGGAAGAAAACAAAGACTGGCTTGTGCTCCTACAACGACAAGACGTGAAGTTGAAGGAGTTAATCGAAGTTCTAAGAGGCGATATTGAGTCCGTTCAATCCGAACAGATCAAGTCAGATTATCAGCTTAAAAACTGACGGTTATATCGTAAGATCGACCAAGATCTCAAATTCGTCGTTCCATCTGCAGTCAGGTGGAAAATCATCCGCACGTGCCACGATGACATGGGCAACCATAAATCGAGTTCGGCAAGATTTTTGGTTCAAAAATCTCCGAAAATACATCAAGTCGTACATCGCAGCATTCTAAGAGTGCTGCTATAATAAAGGAATCGCAGGCAAACCGGACGGTCAATTCTATTCGGATGAGGTGAGACCTATTTCCTTCTGGACGTTACACGTTGATCACCTGGGACCTTTTCCACGCAGTCGTCGAAGCAATTTGCACATCATTGGAATATCTGATTCGTTCAGTAAGTATTTAATTTCGAGAGCTGTCAAAACTACGAAATAGAAGCCCGTCATCGACGCATTCAGGGATCTGACATTGTACTTCAGTCTACCTAAGCGTATAAGTAGCGATTAAGGCGCTGATTTTACATCACAAGAAGTCGCTGAATTCTGCGCATCTAATGAGATTCAACATATTGAGGTTGCCGTCAGAACACTTCGAACGAATGGCTGAATCGAATGTGCAAATCAGTCCATCTTATCATTTCTAAGAATTCTCAATGTCAATCTGTGACTCTGTTTAGTCCGATCGAGTTTATAAGGCCAATTGAAAAGTCCCTGGTTAGATACCCAGGTGCCGGTGCTGGTATTAAATCCATACGATTTTTAGTTAGTACCAACCTTCAAACGATACGTGTCAAAATTTGACAGCAATCGGACCATTAGTTTGTGAGATATTGCGTTGTGAGTGAAGCTGCTTTTGTTATTTGAAAAAAGATGGAAAAAAAAGAATTTCGTGTGCTGACAAAATATTGCTTTTTGAAGGAAAAAAATACAGTTGAAGCAAAATCTTGGCTTGATGAAGAGTTTCCGGGGTCTGCACTAGGAAAATCCACCATCATTGATTGGTATGCTAAGTTTGAACGTGGTGAAATGAGCACCGAAGACGGCGAACGCAGTGGACACCCAAAAGAGGCTGTCACCGACGAAAACATCAAAAAAGTTCACAAAATAATTTTGAATAATCGTAAAGTGAAGTTGATCGAGATAGCAGACATTATGAAGATATCATCTGGACGTGTACATCATATCATTCACGAATATTTGTACATGAGAAAGCTGTGTGCAAAATAGGTGCCGCGCGAGCTCACAATTGATCAAAAGCAACAACGTGTAAATGATTCTGAGCAGTGTTTGAAGCTGTTTAAGCGCAATAAACCTGAATTTATGGGACAATGGGTGAAACTGGCTCCATCATTTCACTCCGGAGTCCAATCGACAGTCATCTGAGTGGACTGCACACGATGAACCGAATCCAAAGCGAGAGAAAACACAACAGTCAGCTGGCAAGGTTATGGCATCAGTATTCTGGGATGCGCAAGATATAATATTCATTGATTACCTCCAAAAGGGACAGACCATCAACAGCGATTATTCCATAGGGTTATTGGATCGTTTAAAGGATGAAATCGTTAAAAAACGGCCCCATTTGAAGAAAATGCTGTTTCATCAAGACAATGCACCGTGCCACAAATCAATGAAAACAATAGCAAAATTGCATGAATTGGGCTTTGAATTGCTTCTGCATCCACCGTATTCACCAGATCTGGCCCCAGCGACTTTTTCCTGTTCTCAGACCTCAAAAAAATGCTCGCTGGAAATAAACTTAGCGCCAATGAAGAAGTAATCGCCGAAACTGTGGCCTATTTTGAAGCGGAGGACAAATCGTACTACAAAAATGGTATCAAAAAGTTGGAAGATCGCTATAATCGCTGTATCGCCCTCGAAGGCAACTATGTCGAATAATAAAATCGAATTTTGCCAAAAAAAATTGTTTTACTATGGTAGACTGGGGACTTTTCAATTGGCCTGTTATATTCGATTATCGCCTTCGAGACGTCATCACAAATCGGCAAGTTATGGCTCTAATGTCAGATGAAGCGACTGCTGATCCAACTGAATGCGGTATTGTTTACCGAAGACAATTGGCTGCAGAGCGAATTAGCACGGAACGAGAGAAATGGATATTGAGGTTCAACGCGAAACACAAGAAACCTTTTATCTACAAGGAAGGAGATCTCGTCGTTCTGGAGAACATACCTGCGCCTACGGGAGAATCTCGAAAGTTAGAGCCCAAATATCGTGGGGCCTACATCATTTCGAGAGTTTTACGAAACGACAGATATCTCGTCGAGGACGTGGGAGTCGCACGTCCCAACTAACGGAAATTCTGTTCGGTGTATACGAGCGGAAAGTTGAACCCTGTATCGTCGTGATTTTTACGATGATGCTGCGGATTCAGACAGGGAGTAATGAATTAAGACGATCCAATGTCAACATGGTCAAGTGTCATGGCAACATCAATTGAAAAGCACCGGCCACGGAAGTAGTCGAGAAGAGTCAGTCGCATCTGCACCCTTAACGAAATCTAACAAATGGTGCGCGTTAGTTAATTGTTTTTCCTCTACAATATCCCGTTCCCGAGGTCTACCCCTGACAATGTTGAGAAATATATCACCACTTTTTTGGAATTTTCAGTTTTCTTTTGTGGGCTAGGTACTTATCGGACCGCCCACGTATAAATTGGCAAGAGCCATAATGATTTTTTATGAGTTCTAAATTGGCAACTGATTTTAATTGTGAATAGTTTTGTTTAATTTATCTAAAATAAAATAGCAGAAACTTCACACTTTCAGCATTTTATGCGGGTTGACCTTTTAAGGGCTACTCACCGAAAAAATGGGATTCACCGATAGAAAATGTGATGGAACTTCTGTTTTATAATCATAAACTGATGATGGCATTCTTAGCCTGGACATACCAAAACATTGAATAAAATACTTAATAGGAATACCATTTTATTGAACTTGCATGTGAAATGGAGCGCTGCCTTTTTGAAAAAACGATTTCAGGCGAATTTTGTAAAATATATTTGAAACTAATTTTGCAAGCCGAAACGTCCTTTTCCACAAGAATCTTTTTAAATAATTTACAAACTATTTGTCGGTTGGTTTCGCATAGCTTCAAATAAAATGGCAAAATAATCACTTTTTACCCACTTTCTCCTACACACTCGTTCAACAAAATTAACTTTATCCCAGCGTATGACCTCACTCACATTTCTACAGAACAACGAAATGATCCGACCAGCAGCAACGTATCTACAACAAACATGAAACAAATAGCAAAATAAGGAACAAATCAAAGAAACAATTTAACAAACTCACATCCAGCATTGGATATCAATAAGCACAAACACATGATTATAAATAAGTTAGCATAGCCACAGTTTAGCTACACATACGTACGAGTATGTGCCTGGTGAGCAAATCTATCTAAAGTATTCCAGGCGCCTTGTGGTTAGTTCTTTGCTGGTTTGTTGCGTTCAGCTTCGGTGGATTGGTGAATGCAAGAAGTTAGCGAAAAAGTATCTTTCATCTTTTTGCGAAAACCGAAAAATTTCAAAAAGAGCAACAAAAACCCCGAAGAAAGACACAAAACAGCTTCCAATGGACATGGGATCTAAGATGATGTTGGTTTGGTAGCGCGATGTATGTTTGGTTTGGTATTTTCTTTTTGGATATACTCGTACATAGCTGGAATTCGATATCTTCTCTAGGTATTTTTAAGATGCAGTAAAGTGAGTCAGCAATTTGTAGAGTGGAGCAAGTTGAGTTCCCACTTTGGAGGAATGGGTTTTTGCGAATGTGACTAGAGAAGGCACAAGGGGGATTTCATTGGTTTTACTGACTAGACGGTTGGGAAGTTAAGGTTGTAAAATTCGCTGATGAAAAGGTTGATGCAATAAACCGGTAGTTTTGTTGATTGACTCACTAAAAGGTAGATTAGTCTAGATCTCGACAGCTAATTTAAAATCGACCTTGCACAAAAACAGTAAAATAGCTACCGCGAATTAATGCTTGACCTCAAAACTATGCTTTTTCGGAAAGCAATGAAAGAAGCAGAAGAAAACAGTTTTTTATTTATTTGCGGCAATAAGGAAGACAGACTCGTACGATATTTATGTGGGTTGTGGTTACCGCAATATGAAAGCAATGAAAGAAATGAGGTGTTTATTACACTTCCAACAATATCACTTATCGATTCTGCGAAATTATTATACCCATCATGTATGCACACAAGAAAGTCAATTATTCAACGCCCAATGCATAAGCTGTTGCTTATGAAGAACTCGAGAGAAAAAACCACAGCCACCAACTTTGGTACCGGTATACGAGTATGTAATCGAATCTGGGGTCAAGTGGTTACCACTTGTGAGACCACTCAATTAGACTGGAATTAACTCTTTTCTTGCTTCGCTCTGAACTTCATCCTTCGTGCCTCGTCACTTGGATGTCAAATGGGTTTAATTGAAACCCTGCAAGGCATATCCAATTCAGACCTCCTCGCCACCATAACACGCACAATGCATCAGCATCCAATAATCTTGGAATCGTTCAACCACATTACGCAGTCATCCATCATCTTACAGCTCTAAACAGATGAATATGAATGACATTTAATATTTTCTTAATGATACCCAAAGCAAGCCACTGAATTTTGAATAGTTGTTGTCTGTTCGATTTAACTGCTGTTGTTGGCGTTGTGACAACTATTTCCGGCATTTCTAGTGTGGAATTTTTAGTGCAGCAATAAATGGTGGAAGGGAAGAAGTTTTGTTCGGTAATGGACAAAGTTGACGAGGGAGGCAAACACATTTTTTCTATAATATTTTAGGGCTCATAATTTTTCTTTGGATTGCGTAGTAAAATATTGTCAAGGAGTTGGGATAAAACTTCCTCTTCATGTGTAGTCAAACAATATCCTCTAGTTTTGAACTGTTTTAGCCTCCAGCCACCCATACCATCATCAACCATTGTTGTCCCGCGGGATAAGAAACACGTTCTGCATGCGCTGATCATTATGAATAAAGAGCGAAAGAAAAGAATATTCACATTCAGAAGCACAGACTCTCCCTTCAGGATATACCAGACCAACCTATTCTTTTTCAAATCTAACACCCGTAGGGAATAACTAGGCTTCACGTTTTGGCCAAATTATCGGTTTCTTCGCTGTGGCCTCATAATTGAAAAGATACACCTACGCATCTTCGTACCTTTGAACTGTTCAACATTGAATATTCCTTGTACCTCATTTTCATCATGTTAAATACCACATAAGAAAAAATCGTTTGGTTTCATATCCTTTGGGGGTTGATCCAACCTTAAGAAATTCTCCAAGTTCTCGCATTGTGTTGTGTCGGTGGCTGACACTGCTTCTTGCTATTTAAGGTGAATTACGTGCGGCGGGTGGAAAATCTTAATGTATGCTCGTTAACGATAAATATTTAACGATAAACTTCTCTGCACGGATGAGGTAATGTTTAGAATACAGAAAATTAGTTTGTTTTGATGTTGCGGTATATTGTGTAATTGATGATACATTAGGGATTTGATATGTGCCTGGAGTACATATGGCTATCTCTATTGAATTTAATGGAGTGATATGGTAAAGTTTGCGCTGATAAATTTTGGGGGATAACTTCAGGGTGAGGTAATCGATAAAGTATTTTAGATATGTAACATGTTAATGATAAAAAAGTTTACCAATTTCTCTGATAATAAAAATGAAAAAGATTCATTCCGCTGAAATCATTTACATTATAAATATATCATATGTTTTAGACGTATCATAAGAACATACTGAACTCATTTTTTATTACCTACATATTATACCAAAAATATCTTCTAAAATTCTGTATTTAAAGATTTTCTACCTGCCTACACAATTCCAGAAAATACTTTGGAGATTCCCACGAAATTTCAGCTTTTAGATTCAACACTTTCGCAATGAAAATTCAATTTTATACGAAACCCTTCAAAAGGAGTGTTACATACGGAATCCTGCAAACCTTAATTCCATGAACATACACGATCATCTTATCTATCAAATACATATTCCAACAAGCACCTTCGAACCCGTGAAAGGCTTCCGGAATTAATTTACTTTTTCCTCAGGAATAACGATTTTAATTAACTTTTATATTAATGTATCTGCATGGATGGGAACAGAAATACATCATATTCGTACCTGAATGGATTTAAGGTACACCTTCGTAAGAACTTACTGTTGCTGAAAATAGATTAGCAGTGGATGTATGAGTATAGCGTTCTTTCGTGCGTGAACACGTGTAGGTGCTTAAATTGAATACAATATTAAGGAATAATTCAAATATATCATATTGCATGAAGAAAATAGATACCCTGAAGGGAGATCTGATATTTTCAGGGAAACATGTTCGAATCAGAATACAAGGAAAAAGGTTTAAGATGAAAGGTTGCGTAATTAATTTAAATTTTTATTGGATAGGTTTGGACGTTATTCAAGTGAAAGCTTTTGATGACGGTAAATTTCAAACTTCGAAATGGAAAAATATAAAATTGTGCAATTCATAATCTGGGTATACGTTGGAAAAGAGCCTGAATAGCAGTTTCTAGGTGAATGAACCTCTTTTGATTGTTATAACGGCCCATATGTTAAGATAAAAATTTAACCAAATAACATCCCTTTCCAGATAATAAAACTAGTGACTTTTTTCTTCATGAAAAAAAAGAGAATTTGCCTGAGAATATCCAATAAGCAAAATAGTTGACTAAAACTAGTGATGCATTCGATGCCGATACGTATCCCAATTTATCGACGATATTGTGGCTTCTACGATCTATCGAAATCAGCGAAATTAATTTGTCAATACAACGATGCATGTTAAATTCCGCGCTCGATAATCAATGAGCGAACAGGCCATTCTCGCGTTCAGTTCGTTCATGTAAGCGCGGCACAATTTACCTTCCTTTCAGGAATCCCCTTATTTCACAATTCAAAATTCGCCAGTTGCTTCTAAGCTTGTAGCGCCCCCGCTTCCACAGTCTCGGCATGAACAGAGAATTATACCAAGGGAGATTTTTGCGTGCTTTGGTTGTGATGCAAACACACGCACATGCAGAGTGTGGACACGTCATTTCAGGCATCATTGACGCGTTTTCCTTTTGATCGTCATTCGTTCCTTGGCACCGCTTGGATTCTTTGCAACGAGCATCGAGTGAAAAGAGAGTTGCGATACATGCGTCGCAGCATGTGGTAGATTATTGCATGAGCAGCAAGACGCGCCTTCATTCTACGTTAATCTTAGCCTAACTTGTATCTTGTGAAATGTAAATTGTAGTTTCTGTTCGCGAATAAATTTATTAGTGTTAATGAAGAACTGTTTCATTTTCACAAAATGGTGACCCCGTATTTAAAACAAAAGAACAACAGAAGAGCAAAATACTGTGAACTCATTCGGCAGAGTGAATTGTACTCAGTGCTTATGTCAGACGGTAATTTGAAAAGCACACACAATCGCAGTTAAGTAAATCATCAGCAAGTTCCAAAACAAGTGTGGAGAACCATGCTGAGCAGATCGTAGCCGAGGAACGAGATCATTTGGCTCCGGAGCCCGCCGGGCAGCAACAGATGAATGTTGTGAGTAGGTGCGAATTGCCGTCATTTTGGCGGTCGAATCCCGAACTTTGGTTTTTTCAGATTGAGTCATAGTTTCACGTGCACAGAATAGCTTCGGACTCAACAAAGTATCACCTCGTTGTCGGAGCACTGGACTTTGAAACAGTTGCGGATATTTCTGACACTCTCCGTACGCCGCCGGTGGCAGACAGTTATAACACGCTGAAGAAAGCCATAGTTTTGCGCCTCACTGATTTACCAAACGCGCAGCTCAATAAGCTCTTGACTGGAGTAGTGCTCGGGGATAAAAGACCACCGCAACTACTGTGCCACATGCGGACACTTGCCGACACACGTGTTGGAGATGACATCTTATGAGGTTAGATCTTTTACTACAGCAGACGCGCTGCATGCTTCTTCTTATAAAAGGCCAGACCCTCGAAGAGCTCGCTGCTGTAGCTGATGAGGCTCATGACACAGGATTATCTGTCACGGGAACTTCTCAATTTCGAATTTCAACGCCTTCGTCCGGCTATGCATCTCCGCAGCCTCCGCCCGATCTGCTAACGCAGGAGCTATTCGCAATGCGCAATGCCTAACTCACGAACATCACTCGTGAGCTCCAATCGAATACGAAAGATCCAGATCAGAGAAGCCGTTCAGTATCATGCAGTGGCCGTAAACCTCAGGCCAGCTCCTCTACACCAGACCCCAACGAAAGAGCGGGGTACAGCTGGTACCACACGAGGCATGGCGGACGCGCTCAACATTGCAGGCAGCCTTGTTGTTTCTCCGCTCAGGGACAGTCGTCTCAGGTAAACTGAAGAAGCCGGCGATACTTTTGGCGGCCGTCATCGGCAACTCTCTAGAAAACCGCTTTCATGTCTTGGATTGCACTTCTTCAATCCAAACTCTCTAGCATTCCCAAAAACATTATCAAGAAGCCGCTTCAAAAACAGAGTTTGACTCTCACTGCAGCCAACGGAACGCCTATTGCAACTTTTGGAGTGAGACAGCTCAGCTTAGACCTTGGTTTCTTCTTCTTTGTAGCACTACAGCCCGTTTCGGGCCTTCGCTTAGAGATAGTTAGAGTATGTCATTTTCATGACCGTATTGATTTTTCCGGAAGCTGGTTTGGTCAATACCATGCTCCCGTGTGCTTGCTTAGCTATGATATGACGTGATTAAATCAGTACATAGCTGAATCACGTTGCTCCCAACGAGACTTGAACCTGGAACCTTCGGCTTATGCGTTCATGTTCTAACCACTAGACCACACAGACTACAAACCTTGGTTTACGCCACCCTTTTTAGTGGAGCTTTATCATCGCAAACGTACAGACGGCAACTCTTGGAGCAGACGCTTTGAAGCACCACGGACTTCTCATAGAGCTTCGAAATCACCGCTTACTAGATGGTCGCGCCAGCCTTTCAGCACCTTGCTCAATTGGTCCAGTTCCGGAAGTGCACTCTATTTTTATTGCTGCACTCAAAATCATACCTCACGGATCTCTAAAAGAGGTCTACGCAAAGCTTATCGAAAATTTCGCCAAAAGTTCTGCTCGCTCTGGAGAGATGGCGCACGTTCCTGATCTACCCGTTCAGCACTCTCAGGTGAACAACTTAGTGCAGCTGAAAGGGAACTCAGTGAATTGCTAGAGCGAAAAATCATCCGCATTTCAGCGAGTCAGTGGGCCAGTCCTCTTCAAAAGGTGCCGAGGGACAATAGAGGTTGGCGAGCTACTGGTGGCTATCGCCAGCTCAACGCAATCACTCGCCCCGACCGTTACCCACTTCCAGTGATAGAGGACTTGCTGCAGGAAGCTCAAGGCAAAGTGTCTACGGTCATCGACCTTCACGAAGCCTTTTACCAGATCCCGATGGCACCGGAAGACATTGAAAAGACAGCAATCACGACACCTTTTAGATTGTTCGAGTTTTGGAGCATGCCACTCGGTCTGAAGAATGTGACTCAAACCATGCAAAATTAATCATGTCCTCAGAAATCTACGATTCGTGCGTAAATGTCAGGATGATCTTCTCGTCAGATCAGACAGCCACGAAGAGCATCAGGACCACCTCACTAAAATTCTCTCGACTTTAAACCAAGCATGCCTCCAAATTAACTGGACTAAATGTCAGGTCACTCAGCCGCAGGTAACATTTTCTGGCTATCACGCGTTGAAAGAAGGTTTTCGCCTACCTCTGCCAAAGACCCAGGCCATCATCGACTTCCCATGACCCGAGGACACTACGCAGCTATGACGTTTCGTGCGAATGCTGAACTTTTACTGCTGCTATGTTGCGAGCTCCTCTCACCGACTTACTTAAAGGAATCACGAAAAAGAAAGCTAAGCTTGCCTGGTCCGAGTAGGCCAACGATTCTTTCATACGCTGCAAACAGGCTATAGCTTCTGCAACAACCTCAGCTTTTCTCTCACCCACTCAGCGGCTCACTTTACCTACGGATGCATCCAACACTGCCAAAGGCGGAGTTTTGGATCAGCAGCTAAATGATGGTACCTACGTCCCACTAGGATCCTTCTCGAGAAAGCTCTCAGATGCGGAGCAGAAATATTCGACCTACAATCGGGAATTTCTAGCCATATTCGCTGCAATCAGGCATTTCCAGCGCATTTTCGAAGGCAGGCAGTTCAGCACCTATACAGAACCTCGGCCGCTCACTCGTGCACTCAAGCAACGATCAGAAAAAACATCGCCTCGGCAATCAGATTTTATATCGCAGTTTAAGACCCAGCTGGAAAACACACTTGGGGAAGTGCCTCCATTTCTGCCGCCTGGAACCTCAGCACCGTTAGCGCTAAGCAAGTGAAAGACGAACAGCTACCGCACCTATTAGCTATGTCTCGTTTCAAGCTTCGACGCCTTGAGCTCAACGGATATTCATTGGTTTGCACCAAACATAACATCACTATCAAACTCTAATTGCCAGTCTCACTATGCAAACAAGCATTCGATGCAGCTCAGAATTGATCGCTAAGCGCATCGCCGTCAAATATTTGGCCAAGCCTTCATAGAGACATATTTCGGTGGGCCAAGCAGTGCATCTCGTGCCAGCTAGGAAATTTCACAGCACTGGATCAAAGATTCGAACACATCCATTTGGACCTGATTAGAGTGCCACTCGCTAAAAATTTTAAACACTGTCTAACTATTATAGACCACTACACCCGTAGGCCGCAGGCAATACCAGTACGTGACATGACAGTCGCAACCGTCACCCATGCTCTCGTTGACAATTGGATATCCTGCTTTGGAACGCCGCTCGGAATTCCGACCGATCAGGGCATGTAATTCGAGCCTGAACTTTACCGTGAACTTTTTCGCCTCCTGGGAGCTCATCAAATTCATATGACCTGTTACCACCCTAAATCGAATGGCATGGTAGAGCGTATGAAGCGCGCGCTCAAGGCTTCTCTCAGATGTACATTGTTTGCAGCCTTCTACAGTGCTCCAGAAATCTCCTGGCCGAAAGTACTTCCGACCGTACTCCTTGGTTTGCGAACGACTTTCAAGGAGAACCTTCAGGCCTCGCCAGTAGAACTAGTCTTTGGGATATCACTTTGCATCCCAGGCGAATTCATTGATCCTTGTCCTGTTCCCGTTTATACTCTGGCAGATTTCGTTACCGACCTCCGTCACCTGTTCAACGCCATTCGCCCAGTCCAAGTTTCAGGGACTTAGCCACTTGCGAGCACGTTTTCCGCCGAATAGACTCAATTAAAAAGCCATTGCAGCAACCGTACTTCAAGGTCGCAGGTTTACCACAAGCAATAAAATCAGTCTCATTACTTAATTGTTACACCTCGAAAGCATATCGAGAACAAAATTTTGGTTTCCCGCCATGCTAAGTTAAATTCGACTCCTACACCGACAGCAGTAACGATTGATATTTCATCCATATGGAAACCGATTGAAGAAAAGAGAAAATTGGAAGAGTATGTGGAGCTCGACGTATGTGATAAATCCAATCAGCTTGAGGAGGAGCAGAAGGAAGACAAGCTTGAGGAGGAGCAAAAGATCCGGCCGATGCATTGGACGCTGAGGATGAAGTTGCCATGGACACCGAAAATCCCATTGAATCTTACAGTAACTTCAACGATGACCCGTTTCATAAGCAACAAGAAATGACAGAGCAAATAGACATGGTCATCAGTTTTGAGTCGATACCATACGAGGAAGCGGTCACATTGGTTAATAAGATAAAATGGACGCAGGTCGACGAAATGACTTCGCCGAAATTAAATTTCACTTGGGAAATCGTGGGTTTGCCAAACAATCATACTCCAATAGGCTTTAGATGGGTTTTTAAGCTCAAGGCAAATACAAATGAAGATACGCATATATAAGGCTTTAGGATACAGCTAAAAGTACGAAACAGATAACTACGAAGTATTTAGCCTTTTGCACGTCACACAACAATACGAGTATTTCTATTGAAAACAATCAGAACTAAAAGGGATGCGTACAAAGATATTAATAAATGGACGAGCAACGAGAATCAATGTACTCGTCCATGTGCGAAGCCAATTTAACACATAAATAACTTAAAAATAACTTACGCTCTCGAAGCTTTATGATTTCCTCTGTTTCTCCTTCCCCTTTGTTCCCAGACAAGTTTTTCTTTTCTCTCTTCAGATAAATCTTACCTACAAAATTTTGTTTCACGTGCACACGATCGCGCCTTCGTTGTCATTCGTTCGTTGCACAGTTTGAGTACAACACAACAAACGCTCTCTCACCGAACACTCGAACGTCAAAGCTGATGAAATTCGTAGAGGCGAGAAAACTCATCTGTCGAAGCCGATGAAAAAATCGTAAGAGATCTTCAAAACCAAAAACGTTATAAACGTGAACGTGTTTCAGAGTGAATTAAGTGCAAAAACCTATCAGTTCAAACCTCCACTTCACACAACTTTAGCGAAGGTTGCTAATTGCTTCGGCTCTCGCGACCGGTCGTGGACCCAGTACTCTCTATATCTATGGATGCGACAATGGGTCTTTGGAAGAAACTATTTATATGCGGCAACTAGGGTAGGGCGGGGCTAGTTGAGCAATTTTCTCTTTTATTGCTCATAACTCCCAAATGATAATTCTTAATGGCTTGTTATGCATACCGTCGGGTGAGTAATTTATCCCTCTTTAGACATGTCTATAGTAGTTTATTCCTTAAACTCGCGTTTGAGAACTACAATCATTCAGATGAAGAAAGTCATTGATGTTCAACTCACGCCATAGGTGAGGCAAGGTGAGCAAGGGTACGGGGCAAATTGAGCAGTTGAAAATTTTACTCAAATTATGGGTTCAATAACTATTAGGAATAGTAGTGTAGTGGCTTAGTGGTTAGAGCACTGAGCCCGTAAGCCGAAGGTCTCTGGTTCAAGTCTCGTTGGCATCAACGAGATTTAGTTCGAGTGGTTCTTCGGACGGACTATAAGCCTGTTCAGTTATGATACGAGCTGGTTTAAAATCAGAGCGTGTCGCAGCTGGGTGGACGGACACACGGCTAAAGCGTGAAAGTGATCATATCACCTTGTGGAGTGCCGATAGATTCGATCATGACAAAAAGATACTCAAACTATCTCTAAGCAAAGGCCCGAAAAGGGCTGTATGGCTACAAAGAAGAAGAAGAGAACTATTAGGAATGATATAAAATTTTAATTGACAATAACTGTTTTATTAATTGCCTTTTAATCATATAATAATAAAACAAAACGTAATTTTCTTTTAAAAATAACATAAAAAAAACAATTAAGGAAAACAACACAATTAGTTTTTGGATGAGACCCAGTCTTTCTTTTCAAGTCAGATATAAACATTTATTTTATCGTCAATAAAACTTATATTAAGAAACATTCATGAGATCTTGGAGCCTCAGTCATTGTTGTCGCTGTTGCAATGAATACAAATATAAGTCAGACCATTACCTGGTACACATTTTTGATGTGCCCAACCCTTGCAAACTTGGCATTGGATCCATGTTTTCCCAGGTAAGCCATCTGAATATGCTTCGCAACAGTGCAGGCAAGTATACTTATCATTGTTGCTCTCCTCACTTGAATGAAGTATTTTTTTGGAAACAAGCTTCTTTCTTTTCTTATCAATCTTTTTCTTTGGCTTCCTAACTTTTTTCACGGCTTCACTTTGTTCTTTTTGCAAGGCGTTCTTTTCGGGAGTGTCTGTAAGAATAGCTGATTTTCTCTTTCTTCTAATAGCTTTCATTGCTTTTCTAGGACCTGCCTTTGGGTACAGTCGAACGATTTCTGGGGAAAATATATTCCTTAAATTAAACCGTTTATTTTCATTTCTGCTTCAACCAGGTTCGGGTTCACTGTGGCTATTGCAGGTAGATGAAGTAGGAACTTGTTCAGTTTCGGACAGTATAGCTTGCTCTTGGTGATCTTTTTCCAATTCAAGTGTTTTAGGACGGTCGGTTGGTTACAAATGATGGTGAAAATTCATTCTCACTAAAGATGTTTGCATTATATAGGAAGACACCTGTCTTTTGGAAGCTGTTGACAATATTCATACTTGTTTGAACAAATGGTAACGAACGAGCAACATTTTTAGGTATGTCATAAATCGGTGAAGTTTTTCCTGGGTTATTGCGTAGCCACGAATCTTGTGCGGCAGCGCACTTCTTTTTGAATGGCTCAAAACTGAGACGTTAAATGTCTGCAGATTGGGTATACAATGTGGGGGAAACGACAACATTATAATCCCGTTCTCTTCAGCCCAATTTGGTGTCTCAACATTTAAATGAAAGCAGTGATTATCTAGTAATATCAAGATACAGCGCTCCTTAGATGGTTTTACATGTTTTATGAAATGCTGGATAAACTCAAAGAATACTTCATACACTCAGGTGGACCACTGCCAAGGAAATTGATTTTAAAATTTTTCCTAGGAAACATAAACATTGGAAGTACAGTATTTCTATCAGCAGATACAGTGGTGATTACTGTAACGTGAGTCCCTCGTTCTCCCGAAGTCATAGCACCAACGTTACGCTTACGTTTGGCATCTATAATTTTATTTGGGTTGAGCACAGTAGAAACCCAAGTTTCATCTACGTTCCATATGTCTGACGCATTGAACCCATACTTGTTCATTACCTTAGCTAATTTTTCAAAGAAAAACTTTGACATTATGAGCGCTAAACGAAGTTGCTCTACCAAGACTAGTTGGTTCTGGCTTTCGAATTGATAGCTCCGCATTCCTTTGTAAAAAACCTCGTTCGCAAGTCTTCCCCACCCATCTTATTTTCAATCCAGGACGGTGCAGACTCGTTAGCAAGGCGACGAACATCTTTTGGAGAATATCCAAAGAAGATAGCCGCAATTTTTAATAAATATTTCTTCAAGGAACTTTTTTGCGAGCAAGAAAATTCTTGCCTCGGTGTTGTATAACCCATTGAAGAAACGTCACTTACAGATTCTAGTTTCTTTCGAAATATTGTAAGCATCATCCGTTTGATACCGAATTCTTTAGCGATGGGATTTACACCCATTCCTTTGTAATTGACAGCAACCTCTTGATTTTTTTCTTTTATAGGTTCGCATTCAAAATATAATAAAAACAAAACATTACTTTCGTTCTAAATCGTGGGGTTAGTTGAGCAACTAACCCCATCCCGAGAGTTTGAGAAGAATGTAAGGTCATGAGAAAATTGATTGCAAAATATCCAAATGATTAACACGCATTAGAAACATACTAGATTTATAGCATTTTAACACTTACTTGATTAAAATCGGACAGTATTTGAGTCGATCAGAAGAAATATACCAATATGAAGTTTTTAACTTTTTTGTTGCAAAATAAACAAAAGGCACGTACACTACACTCGATCAACAAGTCGTGAGTGGCGGTCGCGCAATGACTTCGCCTATCAGAATTGCTTCTTCGCATAATATGCTTTGTTATTAAAGGGTCCCTAGACATCCAACCACCAACACAACACGCGAACAAAATCCGGTTTTTGGTTGGTTGGCAACCGAGTTGTAAACACGTCTATAGCGATGTTTGAGTTGGAAATTAGGTTGGTAGTTGAGTTCAACCCAAATCAAAATTTTTGATGAGATTTAATAGGTTTTTGATTGGTTGGCAACCGTGTGTAAACACGTATGAAGTGGTGTATGTGTTTGAAATTCGGTTGGTGGTTGAGTTGGACCGAAATCAAATTTTTTTTATTTATGTGGGCGGAGTCAACAAGTTGTTGGCTATGTTTTCCTGGCTGGGTGAGAGTTGGCAATCATTCATTTATTTTGAATAGTTGATACTGGACGGACATGTAGTGAAAATGTCGACGATTCCAAATAAAAGTAAATGGCAGGCGTTTTTTGATTTATTTAAAAAATTTCCGGAATTGTGGCAAGTTAAAATTAATTGTTTCAAAAATAAGACAATGAAAGATACCGCGTGGAAAAATTTACTCTCAAAGTATCAGGAAATTGAAAAAGACGCGAATATTGATACTTTGAAAAGGCGTGTGATGAACATTCGTGCGTGTTTTCGACACGAATTAAAAAGGTTTTGAATTCCGATAATTTATACTCCGAACTTATGGTATCTTGATACCCTGGAATTTTTACGAGATCAGGAAGCACAGGGTTCTTGTGTATCCACTTTAGATTTGGAGAATAATCCTGAAATCGAGGTAGCCGAAGTAAGTATTAGTATATTTGCTATACATGAGATACATTATTTGAGCATTAAGCGGATTTTACTGATTTTTTTCGATCTTTTACAGGAGGCCGTGGAAATGGAGGTATCAAATCGCTGCAAAAAAAGGAAGTCAGAAACCCAGTATCTAGCCGAGAAAAATGCAATCCTGAAGGATACATTGGCTCATTTAAAGAAGAAGGACGAAGCAGGCGTATATGCCGATTCTTGGGCGACATCGTTCCGGCAGCTATCCTCTACGCAAAAAATTTATGCCAAGCGTGCCATAGAAGAAGTTCTTATTATGGGGTAACTTGAGCAATTGACAATCAACACCGTTAACATGTCGTCTATATCCTCGTCGCATAGATCTTCGACACCGCTGATGCCGTATTCGTCCTCACCTAGTGAAAGTGGTATTTTCATTACGTCGAATTTGCGTAGACGGGAGTCGCCATTAGTGGTAACACCAGTTTTGGAAATTCCAAGTGAAACCGCTACCTGGTCAAGAAATACTGCGCCAGTTTACGAAAATATTCAGTAGCTGCTAGCGGATAATGAGTTTATTTAATATAGACAAAATATGTATTCTTTTAGCACTATTTTATTTTTTAATAAACATTTTTGCTTAAATTTTGAAAAATAACACGACATTTTATTTTGATTTTTGCCAAGGAACAGATCCAATTCCATTGAAAAAGATTTTGAGGTCATTTCTGATTTTCTTCGCAGCATCTTTTGAATTCCTTGCTCGCGTTGGTTCCAAAGGTAACATTTGCCTTTGTTCTGATCTCCAAGCTCCACATTGAATTGTACCAATCTCAGTATTTTCAATGTCCACACTTCCACGCAAATAAACATCTGAATTTTTTCTTCGCAGGTAGTTGTGGAGATACCACGTTGCTAACGTTATAATTGTTGCTTTCTCTGGCCGCAAATTTATTTTGTTCAGTAGAATCCTAAAACGGGAAGACAGAATCCCAAAAGCATTTTCGACTATCCTTCTTTTTCTAGAAAGACGATAATTGAATATTATTTCAGTATCATCAATATTTTCTCCTCCAAAAGGCTTCATTAAATGCATCCCAAGAGGAAAAGCATCATCACCAACAAACACATACGGCACTTTTATTGTAGTGTTTGGCAGCAGACAAGAGTCTGGAATTCCCAGCATATTTTCGGAAAGTTTTTCGTGAAATTTACAACTTGAAAAAACCCCTGCATCAGATGCGCGTCCATTTGTACCTGCCTTTACCATAATGAATTCGTAGTTTGCGTTCACTATCGCTAACAAAACGATGCTGAAGGTTTTTTTATAGTTGAAATAATATGATCCTGAATTAGGTGGTTTCTTTATTTCAATGTGTTTCCCGTCGATTGCTCCGATACAGTTTGGGAAATTCCATCTTGTTCCGAATTCTTCTGCTGCTTCCCTCCAATCATTTTCTGTTTTTGGTATCTGGAAAAGAGCACAATATATATTTGAATACTTAATATCACTATTTTTAAAATGACCTTGATATATCCTTTTAAAGCTTTTATAATCGCAGAGCACGTCTCCATAATAATTATTCCAAGGCTTTGAGGAGATATTGCAGTCAGAAATTTCAAATCTTCAAAGCTTTGTCCACTGGCAAGAAAACGGAGAGTGGCAGAAAGTCTTTCATTGGTCGTTATCGCGTCCCTCACTAATGTGTATTTTTTTTTCTAGAAACGGTTTCACTGCCTTTAGTAGGTCTTCATAAGTTTTATGATCCATTCTTAAAAAGTTTCGTAAGTCATCCGGAGCACTTACACATAGTTCACTCAATAAATTAGTATGTGAAAACTTTTGCCGGTTTTTATACCACTCTTTACACCATAATCTTTTCTTTTTAGGTCTTTGTAAAAATTTTTTTACAAAGACCTACTAGTTTCGCGACCTGTCTGTCCGTCGGTCCGTCCGTCTGTCCGTCCGTCCGTCTGTCCGTGCGTCACAGCTAATTTCCTAAGAAACTATAGAAGCTAGAATGCTCAAACTTTGTGAAAACGTCAGAAGTTATGGTCTCTCAAAAGTTAGGGCCTTAACAAAAATTTAAAAATTTTTTAAGGGGGGTCCTCCTTAATAACGAATTGGTCCTTAAACATTTTTTTTAATTAAAGGTAGTCGAATGGGGTATCAAATGAAAGGTCTTGATTAGAGCTTTTAGAATCTGAAATAAAAAAATCATTTTATGAATTAGGGGGTCCAGGGGAAGGCAAAATGTACACAAAATTAGTGTCCCCCCCCCCCCCCCCCTCGCGATTGGACACCTTTCAGCCGAAAAATCTGAAAATTGTCACGAATGTGAATCTTTATGAGTACAAGGACAAAAAATACCTTAGAAATCGAAATTCACTCAACTTTGTTAATAATAGTATGATTTGTAGATTTTACATTTTTGCTCATAAAATCAAAACAGTACCCTTAAACTTCTTGATGTTTTGCAATCATATAGACAGACATAAGATATATATGTTTACAAAATTTAATTGAGATCGAATCATAATCAAGTGAGTTGCAGCCATTTCAATTATATGGAATTACAACAACAATAACACGTGTTTATGGTTGATATAGGGTTTTCCAATAAGAGGTGTTATTTTGATATTATAAGAAAAATGCCATTTTTAATATAAATGAACGGATGTTTATTTCATTGTAAAGAAGAAGATATGCCGTCAATAGCAAAAGCTAACATCAGGCAAATGATCACTACGACACGCTTACAGGACCATATCCTCTTCATGAAATTTTTCATAACCAAATCGCAAAGTGGCTGCCCTATGTTCCCGATAGCCTCACGAATTTCATCTTTGAGATCTTGAATCGACGCTGGGCTATTGGCGTAGGCCTTCTCTATCACGTGGCTCCAAAGGAAGAAGTCGCAAGGTGTTAAAATCACAAGATTTATTCAAAATAACACCTCTTATTGGAAAACCCTATATATATTTAAAATTGACTTAGGCACTTTTATTTTCTTTCAATTTTCATGAAAATTTAAGGAATAGTGTTTAACTTGAACATGTTCAATCGGGCGAGCATTCAGAAAAGCTAGATTAAAATGGCGGCTGCACTGTGCTTATGAAAGAAACTGTGCACCTTTTGTATAAATTTGAACGATTTCATATCCAAGTATTGGATGAATAATTCAAGTTATCGATTCACGCCACTAGAAATCTTGTTTCTAACCCTAGGATGTTCACAAAGACCTTCTAGTAGGAGCACTCTCCTGCTTACTCAACTTGTTTACTTTAATATCATCATCCAAGCATTAACTTATCAGAATATATGATAACACCATGTCTTCACTCATGTTCACACTAAATCTGAATATATCTCACTGCTGAACGTTCTTCTTCAAGAAGCTTCCTAATACTGATTATTTCCTGGTTGAAATAATTTGCGTGTCTGTGGCCATTGTGTTTGCAACCTGGTTGTCAAGACATGTTGTCTTTCTGTACTATGCTTTATGCGTTGTAGAGATTCTGAGATATTTCGATTGTCCAACTTACCCCTATGCAAAACTAGCCCCGCCCTACTCTACTTGCCTTTGATTAAACTAAAGATAGAGTATATTTATTAAGAAAGCCCATTTGTGGCCTGCAACAGTCAACCAGGCACTTCATGATATCCTTTTTAACGCTGGATCTAAGCAAACCTAAGAATATCCATGTTTATGTATCAAAGATAATGCTGTGATAATTTTTTCGGTTTATGTCGATGACCTTTTTGCTGCATTAGTATGAAAGCAAGCATAAAACAAATCAAGAGATTGGAGGCCCAACATTTAAGAATCTGATCTCTTAATTTGAATTTGTTTATCAGTTGCATCGCAAAAATATTGGATATCCTGCATTGAGTACAGTACATTTCTGATAGTAGCATACTTCTGTCTACTCGACTTATTAGCTTTTTTGAACCGGGCCACATTTAGTTGCACTTATTCTCTTTCAGTACGATTGAAGAAATAGTTGTTTATTTTCCAATCTATTTTACATATAAAAAAATGTATGACTAACTGATGGTCATTTGAATCAATAAATGTAGTTTATATTAGATCTCACTACTTCCTGTAGTAATAAGTGCAAATTGTATTGACTCTTTACTGTACGATCTTATCGTCCAACGCACATCATCTGGTTCTCCCATTAAAACATCTTTCAACACTTTCATACCTTAAACATTTCAAAAAACATTTCCACAAAAATTGGTTGGCACGATTATTTTCCAACTCCCTTCTCTATCAGAATTTTGAATTCTCCCTAGGAAAAAGAGCTTGTTCAATCCCTCCCTTCTCAGAGATGTACCTTACTATCGAACAAATACATTCGGTACAAGTTATTGCCACATCAGCGAAGTGTAAAAGTTTCCTCTTTCGAAAAAAAGTTTCTCTAAGTTAAGAAATGGTCCCCTGACATGTAGGACTTTTTTTTACAGTCGCATGGAGTTCTTTCAGCATTGAATTCTTGATTGGAGTTGACAGAAGGGAACGTTTAAGGGATTTTGGAGAAAAAAAATTGTTCAGATAATAAATGCGAAAAAGTTATTTGGAATGATCAAGTGAATACTGCACATATCCTTGAATAACTGCTTCCAATCGAATTTAATCTTGCGTACAACTTTTACTTGACATGAATCAATCTAACTTTTTCCAATTGAATCATATAATATGTAATGATTTAAATTAAAGCGAATTTACTATTTTTTAGGGTTTTGTACTAAAATACAAAACCCTATTGCAATCACGACCTGTGTCCGTCTGTCCGTCCGTCCGTCCGTCCGTCCGTCCGTCCGTCCGTCCGTCCGTCCGTCCGTCCGTCCGTCCGTCTGTATGTCACAGCACTTTTTCTCCGAAACTATAGAGGCTAGAGCCATGAAACTTTGCGGGAAGGTCAGAAGTGGTGACCTCTTGAAAGTTCAATGGTGGAAAAAATTTTCAAAGGGGTTTAAGGGGGGTCTCCCCATATAGGGAAGTGACCCCCCAAAAAAAATTTTTCACCATTGGTAGTCGAGTAGGGTGTCATTCGAAAGGTCTTAACGAGATCTTTTCAAAACAAGTCTTAAAATTGCCTTATGAGTACCGAGGGGGGCAGGGGAAGGGGAAATGTACGAACTTTTCGCGTACCCCCCCCTCGCGATTGGACACCTGCAATCCGAAAAATCTGAAAAAAATCATGGATGTAGGCATTAATGAGGACAACAACAACAAATACATGAGAAGTCGAAATTCACTCAACTTTGTTAGTAATAGTATGATTTATCGATTTTATGTTTTCTCGAATAAAATCCAAACGGTACCCTTAAATTCAATAAAATTTACCAAAAAGATGACTATTTATAAGATCAATCTTTTCTGAAAGTTTCATAAAGATCGAATAATATTTAACGAAGTTATAGCGATTTGAATTTTCCTGCATTACTATGGAACAATATGCCCTGTATTACGATGGAAACATATGGCTATGGAGCCATATGCGCTTTTTACTGACTTAGAAACTACAGCTTTGCTAGGATTTGCATGAAAATTTCAGGAATGATAGGTATCATGAAGATGAGTATATACAATTGAAACAAGTCGGAAAGGCAGGAGAGAGCTCCTAGCAAAAGGGCTTTGTAACCATTCTAAGATTCTAAAAAACAGGCCATGAATCGATGATTACAGTACAGAGGAGTGGCCCCTGAAAAAAAATTTCATGAAAGGTAGCCGATATGAGTATCAACTGAAAGTTCTCTATGAGAGCTTTTCAAAACAGTTCTTAAACTGATAGTTTTTGCTTCAGTGGGGGCATAGGGGGGGGAATACATGAAAAATGTGTTTCCTCCCTCGCGAATGGACACCCGTGATCTTAAAAAATCTGAAATAATTATCGAGGGAGATATTTGTGGGTATAACTATAACAAATACCTCAGAAGTCAAAATTCTTTCAACTTTGCTAATAATAGTATGATCCTCGAACATGACATGTTTCTTGATTTCATTCGTTACTGGTTACTGCATTTTGTAAGTTGAGTACAAAACCCTTCTGACATGAGCATAGGTCTGTCTACCCAACTTGTTTATATGTTTCATTGATAGCGTATAAATTTAGAGAGCCATTTGGGCCATTATATTTCAGTTTTTTTATTGTTTGGAATTTGCTTTATATTCTATGAAAATTTACAACGATTAGTATTGAATGAAGCGCTTTTGACTTTGAATTTAAATTAATCCAAAATCAAACTATAATAACTGAGCTTTTGAGTTGTTTTTTAATGACGTTATAAATCTTTGAATCAATGATTGATTGAGGCAATTACTGATAAATTAACATCCACTAAAATGATACGAACGAATATTTACAGTTTATTATAATAAATTTAATTCGACTATCTTGAATCCATCATTAACATAATTCTTCCTCATTTCCATTGAATATATCAACCATAGTCTCCAAACCAAAATTATCTTCATATTGATAAAACACAGTCAGTCAGTCAACCTTAACTGCCTTCAAAATGGCAAAAGTAAAACAAATTTCAAAACTAGCACAAGTTTTAAAATTCATCTTTAAGTTTCTTCTACAAAAAAAGTTAATACTTTATTTCTTCGTCCACCCTTCCTTAGTTCACCATGAATGCACTGACTGACTTTCTTACGAACTATCTTAGAATATTTAAAGCAACCTTAAGTAAAATACAGTATGGAAAAGATACATCATCATTTAAATAAAGTTTTTTTTTTGCTTCTACTTTTGCTTTCTTTCGTTTCAGCTTTATGCAAAAATAAGAAAGATGAAGTTTCCTATGCTTTTTTCTCTTCTATCTTATTCCTTTGCATTTTGCTCATAAGATTATGCAAGTAGGTAGAGGAGAACCGACCACCTACAAAGCAGTTATAGTTCAAGAGAGGGAGATAATAAAAAATTGAGAAGTTTTTGAAGTAACTTAAATTTTTCCTCTTTTTTTTTGAAGATTTCTGTTTTGTGTTAGAGATAAGGACACTCAACTATATGCCCTACTTGCCTAACTTATCTTTCTTAAGTTTATAATATTAAATTATGATGACTTGGTTTTTATTATGGCGTTTTATTTGAGGTCAACAATACGTCAGGCTGGTTTTTAGGTAAGCTTTTTGAATGTCTGAGATTTATAACATTTTGAATTACTGTGATGTAACCGGGAGCCACATGGATTTATGAAATTTTTATATGTCCTTTTAAAATTTTTCAAATTTATTTATTGATTAATATGCAAATTGAGTCGTCTGTTCTTCACCAAATCTCACCCACTTTCTGGCGTTAGGTAAAAGTTTCATGAAGAATTGCTGAAGTAAGACAACAACTGCGTATTTAACTTCTGATTTAATTTAATAGAAAACATGATTTTCATGGATTATTAAATATACTACACAGCTTATTATGCTTCGAAAAAAATTTCCATCGGCCCTGGATTTGGTATTTGGGCTTCTGACTCACCGCTGTGCTACAATCAACATAATACAAAATAAGGAACGTCAAGTTACGTAGCGGGCACATAGTATGCCTACATAAGATTCACGCTTATGTGATGTTGACAGATATGAAGAAATGTCATTATGACAAAAGTTATTGAAGAAAATGGATGATTTCGAATCTTTCGAATTGATTTTGATGTTAATGTTTTTAATAATGTGTTATAATTTTGTTGATGAAAGTCTTCAAAGAAATAGAAGAAATATCAGAGTGGAATTGTGCTTAACAGATGAGAACACCTGTTTTCTGCATAATTCCTTACAGCTGGATAAAATTTTACTCACCCTTTTTCACTTAAAGTAACAATGTATTTGACATACTGACATAAAAAGTTGGTTCGATTTCAACTTTTCATGTTGTGTATGTCATTGTTATGCCAAATCTACTCAATGCCTTATAAAATATTCGGGTTCAACTTTTTTGACATTTGCTTTATGTCTGCTTATGTTCATTGTAGCTCAGCCTTCAAGCCGCGTTGACATTATGCGAGTTGACTAGCGCCAGTCGATTTGTACTAGTGGACTAGCACACTTGTAGCTGTTTCCAATCCATGCTAGTTGAGTGACGCGAGTGAGTTGTAGTCATCATGAGTAGCGACCAAGTGAATTTGGCTATATCCGTAGTGGCAGAAATGTTACAAACAGAATTTAAAAAGCGTAAGCGTCGAAAAGTTTGGGTTTCCAGATGGATACAGTGAAGAAATCAACTAGGTTTGAGCAGTAACTTTTTAGGAGAAGTTCAAGAAGAGCATCCTGCACACATCGAAATCATTTCATTTGAGGCCCGAAAAATTTGAACAGTTGCTAAGCTTGGTAAAACCTTTATTACCAAAAAGAATACTGTTTTTCATGAACCCTGTCACCTGAAATAAAATAACAAATTACTTTGAGGTTCTTAGCAACCGCTGATTCGTTTGGCATCCTAGACCATGCGTATCGAGTGCCAAAGTCAAGAATTCCGAAATTTCTTATGGGAGTCTTAAGGCCGATTTACAATGTTTCAAATCATTCATACAGGCAAATATTGTGATCCCCTTTGAGAACAGTTAAACATATAGAAGATTCTATATTACATATTATGATTGTGTACTAGATTCCAAATTTCGAAAAGGAATGGCAAAGTGTTGCAAACGGGGTGTTGCGAAGCGGTGGACTGGAATCCTCATTTTGTAATTATACGCATAATTTCAGTACAATTTTGATTGCTGTAGCGGACAGCAATTATGCAATGAATTCTCCTGCATTGAAACTGGGTCTAATGGAAGAATGAACGACGCTTACATTTACAGTGAAAAAAGTTAAAGGCCTCTGTAGAAAACGGATTTTAAATTTCCCAGTATGGGGAGCATTTGTAGGTGATGATACTTTTCCGGTAAGTAAATACTTAATAACAGACGATCGGACGTCAAGCCCGGTACAGAAGGAATGTTTGGTTCGATGATGAGTACCAAAATGCGTTAGATAAAAAGTACCAGGCGTACAAAGAATACGTGGGTAGGAAAACCTGGACGAAGAGAGGATACTATGAAAATCTCAGAAGGATAGCAAATATGATAAATGGTATTAAGAAAAGAAAATACTATGACGGCCAATTGAGAAGTAAAGATGTCAGCCTAGCGAGCAATAACACAAGACAAGCATACAAAGCAGTGAAAAGCCTGAAACGTGGTTATCAGCCCGAAACCATGCTGTGTCGTGATGACATCGGCAATATCATCGCTGATGAAACCAAGATTAAGGAAAGATGGGGATCATATTTCAAGAACCTCCTTAATCCTCCACACAGCTTCAGAACATTGCAGCCTATAGATGTCTGCGGAGAGCTTCCATTGGTCTCACCAACTCTGGATGAAGTTTGTTCCATCATCAAAGCCCAAAAGAATAATATAGCGCCGGGCAGCGATGATATTCCAGTGGAGCTCATCAAATATGGTGGCAGTAGTGTTCATAAAACTATTCACAAAGTCATCCAGCACATGTCGCAACAAGAACATATGCCGAAAGAGGGGAGCCAATCAATGAAATTCCATATCCACAAAAAAGGTGATAATCTACAGTGCGAAAATTATAGAGGCATATCACTACTTTCTACGGCGTACAAAATATTTTCTAAAATTTTAGAAAATAAAATCGTATCATACATCAGCAGTATTATTGGGGAGTATCAAGGTTGTTTTAGAGCCGGTAGATCGACATTAACTCAATTGTTCACAGTCAAGCGGGTACTTGAAAAATGCTGGGAGTTCAACATAGACGTACACGAAATTTTCGTTGACTTTAAGCAAGCATATGACAGTATTTATCGTAACGCACTGTACCAAATAATGCTTCACTTTGGCATCCCAGCCAAATAAGTCCATCTTACCAAAATGGCAATGATGTCGACGACCTCCCAAGTCCGCATCAATAACCAACTCACCGATGCCTTTGACACAAATATCGGACTAAAGCAGGGAGATGGGCTGGCCCCATTGCTATTCAATTTGGCTCTGGAGTACGTCATAAAGAAGCTACCTGTCGATACGCGAGGTACATTACTACACAAGTAGTAGCCTATGCGGGCGATATCATCATTATGCCAAAGAACTTTTCCAGTAACTCGACAGCGAAGCAAAACTAGCAGGGCTACAAATCAATGAAAATAAAACAAAGCTCATGACGCAGTCGAGGTAAAACACCTCAAATACACAAAATATCACACTTGGCGAATACAGTATCGAAAATACTAGCGAGTTTGTGCATTTAGCCAAAACGGACAATTAAATAGACGAAATACGCCGAAGAATACAGCTCGCAAATAAAATATTTTATGCAGTATTGACGATCTTGAAGACCAGCTGCATACACAGGAAAACAAAACTCCAAGTATACAAATCTGTGATAAGACCTGTGTTATGCTATGGGTGTGAAACACGGACCCTAACACAAGCATCCGCAAATATATTGAACGCCTTTGAGAGACGCGTCCTGAGGCGAATAATCTGAGTGAAGCTTGACGGGGACCGATGGCGAATTCTATACAACCATGAATTGTATGAAATTTTAGACGAGCCGGAGGTCTCAACGATTGTAAGAATGCGGAAGCTGCAATGGGCTGGACACATGAATCGTATGGAAGAACAACGGATACCCAAGAAGATATTCTTTGGGAGAGCTGAAGGCCGGAGGCCAGTGAGGAAACCGAGGAAACGCTCGTCTGGCTCGGTCGACGAAGACAGTTCATCGCTGCTCGGTTTTCATAATTGGAAGACGCGGCCAATGGACCGTGACAGCTGGAGGCACTGTTTGCATGAAGCGAAGGCCCGAAAGGGACTGTAGTGCTAAGAAGAAGAAGAAGAAGACGATGTGTTTCGTTCAAAAGAGCCACAAAGAAACGGCAGATGGCAGTATCTGGTGGAATAATCCAATTCTTTGGGAAAAACTAAGGATTCGGCACGGCTTATTGAATACATGGAGCACACTTTGAACAATAGGGCTAATAGAGAATGGTGAATGAAAGTTCTGCACTTATGCAGATTAAATACAAATCTACATTGCAGGGCAATCCGGTAAGTACTTAGCCTCATCACCTGATGGCACCATCGTCGCGAATTCTTGTAAACAGCTACTGCCTAATTTTCAGCCAAATCAGACTCGTAGTTTTGTTTTGACCACGTGTGAAAGCGGGTGTGTCCACGGGTTTTAGTAAAATGGAGAAAGGGCAATATCGATTTGGTGATTTGATTCTTGTTTTTGGAATGGAAATTGCGCAGCGAAATCAAAAGCACTTGGACGCTGTGTACGTTGACTCTACTCCTGGGGTGGCGACCGCAAAAAATGGATTTAACAAGTTTCAACGTAATCATAGGCCAGTTTTTGATGAGCCACGCCCAGGTGCCCCAAAAACAAATACCAAGGAGATTGGCAGACCACTGCGTGCACAAGATAGCTGAGGCACTAAATATTTCAAAATACCGCGGGGGTCATATCCTGCATGATATTTTGGGCATGAAAAAGCTGCTGACGCGATGGGTGTCTTCATTATGGATAACAAACGCAACCGTGAGATACTCCAGAGCAGTGTTTGACACTGTTTAACCGCAATCCAAAGTAGTTTCTGTATCGTCGACGAAACGCGGCTTCACTGGTATACGCTAGAGACCAAGGGCAGTCCTATTGACCGGAAAGGTGATGGCCACCATTTTCTGGGATTCACAAGACGTGATCTGCATCGACTACCTGGAGAAGGGCAAAACGGTCACAGGGCTCTACTATGCCAAATTATTGGGGCGATTCGACGCCGGATTGCAGAAAAAAAGGCCCCATTTGGCGAAGTAAAAAGTGCTCTTTCGCCATGACAAACCGCCGAATCACACCTCCGCCGTCACCACGGCCAAAGTGGTCGAATTCGGCTACGGACTGCTACCCATCCGCAACATTCTCAAAATTTGGTTGCGTGTGACTTCTTTTTGGCGCCAAACATGAAAAAGGCACTCGCCGGGCAGAGATTTAAGCCTTCGAGAAAACATATTTTTCAAACGGATTAAAGAAGTTGGAACATCGCTGGGTCAAATTTTTGGAACTAAGAGGAGATAATGTTGAGAAATAAATGTCCAAAAATTAGGGGTTCATGAACTACTTTGATGTTCATGTAATAAAGGTTATGTAAGGCAGACAGGTCGACCGTTTGAAAGAGTTTAAGAGCATAACTAAAGTTATAGGAGCAAGGATAGATTTTCCAACTATGCAAATCATTTGCGTGAGCGTGATAATAATTTTTGTAATGATTTTACTATTTTACACTCAACCAAAAAAGGAATTAAATTAGACTTGCTTGAAACTCTTGAAATTAATAGGAGAAAAAATTTGAATATTCTACTGAAAGATCAATCAGACAGATCTGATTTACTTAATGTGAACTTTGAATAATCTATATTATCAATATATTTTAATGTATGATTCAAAAATCTATGGTTTTATTTTTTAATGTACTGTTTGTTAATTTTTACTGTATTTATCGTTATTAATTTGAGATTCCATCCTCTTATTAATGCATGTTTATAAAATTTGTACGTAGCCAGTTGGCAATGAGATTTGAAGTAATCACGGTGTGTTCGAAACGGCAGTTATTGAAAATAAACCAACTAGTGAGAAATGTAAAAATTAGCTATTTTACTTTTTTTTAAACGCAAAATGGATAATTGTTACTGTTGGATATTATTACCGAATGTTATGTAAAAATGACATTTGCAATCATTCACAATAGGCATTGTAATTGTTAAATAAGATGACATTTGTTTTGAATAATAGAATGTGTCGGCCTCTACCGCCATCGACAGTCAAGCAGACAAGATGTGTTTCAATATAATTCCGGATACATCACAAATTGGCGACGAGGTTATCTTCATTTTTCATCATTTTTAACAATCAGTAATATCGATAAGAGTTAAAAATGCCAGAAGATGCATTTAACGTAAGTCAAGTGATTAATCCGGTGGTGCACGCATCAAATATGCCAGAATTTCCGTTGCGCGTTGCTATGGAACGAGCGATTGGAAATGCATTTCGTTGAAGGCGGATGCAGTACACCAGAGGGAAAGATTTTCACAATGATTGATTCCGAGACATTTGGAATCATTCATAGCCTATGCAGCCCACAATTACTGAGTTCTAAAACTTCTGAAGAACTTTTGGAGCTATTAAAATGGCAACATATGCTGCCTGTAATTGTATTTCGCAGAAGAAGAAATTTCTATCACGCTGAAAAATTGGAGAGCCAGACGGTGGCCGCGTGATTTGCCAGAGTGAAATATTGTCGTTGAATTGTAAATTCGGGAGTAATACGGAATAAAAAGTGTTCGACGAATTCGTGAGAAAACTACCGGCAAACATTTTCAAGAGGTTTTGTGAAGAAGACGAGGCATTATCTCTCAATTCTGCATTCGGACAGCCCTAATTTCAGAAACAAAATACGCTGACCAAACGTTGGAGCAGGTAAATTTCATGAAATCGAAAGCAAAGCACTTATCGGTGAAATGTAAATTCAAGACGTCAAAGGGCAATTTTTGTGGGATGGTCGGACATTTAGCCAACATTTGCCGCCATAAAGCGAGTCAGAGGTAAGATAAGGGAATCAAATATATACATAGTGATGATTTTTCTAATAATTTTTGAATTTACAGTGTTGTTGAAGAATCGAATTTCGGATTTGTTTTTGCCATCGATGATCAGAGCAGGCTGTCTTATTCCTTTGAACTTCCAGTGGAAATCCAAGGCAAGTCATTTTAAGCCATATGCGATACGGGAACACCCGGTTCGATAGAAGGATTCTTCGGTTATTCACATTAAAATTTACCGGCTATGGTGGTGAAACCTTAAAATTGGTAGGCGAATTTGAAGCAATTGTAAAATTCAACGGCGACATAGTCAAAAGTAAAATAATAGTGACTGATTTTGATAGATCAACGTTGTTAGGCAGGGATTTCCTCCACGGGTTCGGTTTCGAATTCGTTAAAAAAAACGTCTAAAGATATAAATTTAATTAAGGAGGAAATTTTCCCAAGCTCTTACGAATACAATGAAATCATTGAGTCAATCAAGAGTCAATTTTTTTATGTTTTAAGAGTGGTTTAAGTCGATATGAATTAGAAGAGATTAATCTACCAATTTCACCTGGTTGCCAAACAATTTCTTGCAAGCCACGTTCAATTCCACTTGCATGGAAAAAGGAAATCGAAAATCAATTAGATCAATTGGTCGATTCTGAAATGCTTGTCCCACCTGACAATTTGGAATGCAGCACTCCTCTGGTTCCGATTTTGAAGCCGAACGGCAAGCTCCGTATTTGCGATGATTATAAAACTACCATTAACAGATTTCTTAAAGATTTAAAGTATCCTTTGCCAAGAATTGACCAAATATTTGCCTCAGTGCAAGGAGGAAGTTAGGTATCATATGTCAAACGCGTACAATCAACTCGTTTTAAATAAGGAATCTCAGAAACTTTGTACTTGGAGCACCCATAAAGGCATACTTTCTTTTACTGTGAAAACAGCGGCAGCTAGTTATCAAAAAACAATGGAGGGCCTCCTATCTCAATTTGAGAATGTATTTCGTTATTAGGATGGCATTGTCATTACAGGACCAAATTTGTCCGAACATTTAAAAACATTACGAGCCGTTCTTGACCGTCCTAGAATAGATAGTTTGAGGTTAAATCCAGATAAATGTGAATTTTTCAAGTTAGAAACTTCATACATATTTGGGATTTGATATTGATTCAACTGGACTGTCAAAAAATAAAGAACGTGTTAAAGTTGTGCTAAATGCACCAAAACCTTTAAATGTGTTTGAACTAAGAGCTTTTATTGGTCTGGTAAACTATCACTCAAATTTCATTGAAAATTTTGCGAATAAAATGAACCTTTATATGAATTATTAAAAATAGGTGTTGAATTTAATTAGACAAATCAATGCCAGCAAGCATATGAGTTAATGAAGAAAGAGATTTGTTCAAGTAAAATTTTAGTTTTTTAGGTCTTTGTAAAAAATTTTTCTACAAAGACCTACTAGTTTCGCGACCTGTCTGTCCATCTGTCCGTCCGTCCGTCTGTCCGTCTGTCCGTCTGTCCGTGCGTCACAGCTGATTTCCTCAGAAACTATAGAAGCTAGAATGCTCAAAGTTTGTGAAAAGGTCAAAAGTGATGATCTCTCAAAAGTTCAGTCCTTAACAAAAATTTAAAAAATGTTTAAGGGGGGTCCCCCCTAATAACGAATTGGCCCTTAAAAATTTTTTTTCATCAAAGGTAGTCGAGTGGGGTATCAAATGTAAGGTCTTGATTAGAACTTTTAGAATCTGAAATAAAAAAATCATTTTATGAATTAGGGGGTCCAGGGGAAGGCAAAATGTACCCAAACGACGAATTTCATCTTTGAGATCTTGAATCGACGCTGGGCTATTGGAATAGGCCTTCTCTATCACGTGGCTCCAAAGGAAGAAATCGCAAGGTGTTAAATCAGAAGATCTATTGAAAATAACACCTCTTATTGGAAAACCCTATATATATTTAAAATTGACTTAGGCACTTTTATTTTCTTTCAATTTTCATGAAAATTTAAGGAATAGTGTTTAACTTGAACATGTTCAATCGGCCGAGCATTCAGAAAAATCATTTAAGCTAGATTAAAATGGCGGCTGCACTGTGCTTATGAAAGAAACTGTGCATCTTTTGCATAAATTTGAACGATTTCATATCTAAGTATTGGATGAATAATTCAAGTTATCGATTCACGCCATTAGAAAACTTGTTTCTAACCCTAGGATGTTTACAAAGACCTTCTGGTAGGAGCACTCTCCTGCTTACTCAACTTGTTTTTCATCCAAAACTGCTATTAATTTTGTCAACTGATGCTTCTAATTTGGCTATTGCTGGAGTTTTATCACATGTCTTCGATGGCGGCAGTTAAAAAACGTATAGCTTTTACTTCAAGAGCATTGAACAGCACTGAGAGAAATTATTGTACCATTGAAAAAGAAGCCCTCGCAATAATCTTTAGCGTAACTAAATTAAAGCAATATTTATTAGGTATTCATTTTCTCTTCCAAACAGATCATAGACCCTTTTTGGCTATTTTTGGTCAACACAAAGGCATTCCAGTAATGGCTGCATCACGTATGCAACGATAGGCCTTTACACTTTTTGGATTTGAATATGAGATTAAATTTGTAAGAGGTACTTCCAATCGGGCAGGCTGTTTATCTAGGATGGCCCAGTCAGAAATTACTGAAGTGAGGTTTTGAGTATTATTCAAGACGGAACCTTAGAAAAGCTAGACGGAGAAGATTAAGCAATCAGTGCTCAGTGTCTAGAGAGTTTTTCTCGCACGTGATACCCAGCAAATTGAGGCAAGGTGTTTTGGATTTATTACACCAATCACATTTTGCTATAGTAAAGACCAAGTCACGAGCCCGTTCTTATGTTTGTTGGCCAAGAATGGACCATGAAATTGCAAATTTAATCAAGAATTGCGATCCGTGTCAGAAGGCACAACCTAGCCCGGAAAAGGCTTCTTTAACACCTTGGGCACCGACGGATTCAGCATGGCAAAGTATTCATATTGATTATGCTGGCCCAGTCAGAGGATATTATCTTTTGTTGATTGTGGAATCCTTTTCCAAGTGGGTTAAGGTATTAAAGACCAAAGACATTACGTCCTCTTTCACAATAGATAAGCTTCGTGAAGCATTTTGTAGATTTGGTTTGGTCGAAACATTGGTTAGCGGCAATGGCAGGCAGTTCACTTCACAAGAGTTTAAAAAATTTATTGATATGAATGGAATTAGACATGTTTTCACTGCTCCTGGCCATCTGGCTGCCAATTGTCAAGCCGAAAATTTCATAAAAACTCTAAAAAAAATCTTTACAAGCAATATTGCAGAACGATCACTCTGATATTCAAGTGATTTTAAACAGATTTCTTTTTGACTATCGTGCAATGAAGCATTGTGTAACTGGGGAATCGCCAGCCAAGTAACTATTTAATAGGGAGCTCAGATCTCGCTTCAGTTTAGTAAAACTGTTACTCATTAAACGAAACGAAAAGAAAAAAATTCAAAACGCAAAAGTAAACTTAGTATTAATATATTTTGAGTTTACTTAAATGAAATAGTTGAATTAGATCAAAGATCGTATTATAACGAATATATTTTTTGAGATCATTAGTCGCTTCAATACTTATATTTTGAATTATGATTACCATTTCTAAATTGATTAGATAGCCACAATGAAAATTATGTATGACAATTGTAAACAATTTAAGGAAGAGGTTGTTGAATATGATTGCCTGATGTTATGTAAAAATGAAATTTGTAATCATTCACAATAAGCATTGTAATTGTTAATTATGGTGACATTTGTTCCGAATTAAAAGAATGTATCGGCCTCTTCCGCCACCGACAGTCAAGCGGACAAGACGTGTTTCAATATAATTCCCGATACATCACAGTTACTATTATTGATAAAACTGGGTGAATTTCGATAGCTTTAATGCTTTTTACTCTGTACTCTTAACATATAATTTTTCTCAGATTTTTACTCTCACGGGTGTCTCATTGCGGGGGGCTAAAATTTTGTCGAATACTTTTCATTCCCGTGCGCACATTACAGTTTATGATGCAATTTTAAGAGTTGATAAAAAATTATCTCACCAAGGCCTTCCTTTCAGTTTGTCGATTATCCAGTTTACATCCTTGTATGAGAAGCCTCGCTTAAAACCTTTGGAATTTTTGTTTTATTGTGAAACGAGTATACTTTTGAGCTTTTCACAAAGTTTAGTGATTCCAGCTTCTACAGTCATTGAGAAAACTTTCTGTGACAGAGGGGTGACATTCAGAGATTGAAAGGGGCAGACAATCAGGCAGGTATGGTAAATTTTTAGTAGAACCATAAAAATAACTTCAAATATTCATAGCTTCTCGTACTTTTGCACAACACTTATCAGAAACCTTCGGGAAAATAATCGATAACTCAGCTGTCATTCATATTTCCGCTGAGCAATTACCGCACGTGTCGTACGCTTCACAGCAACTCATAATTACCTTCAAAATGCTCTAAATTCAAGCCATAATCTCACATCATCATCATCGTAATAACGACGCTAATCACCGTAACCATCATCACATCATCTCATCCGGAATTTCGTTTAAACCACAAATGGAGCATAGTCAAAATATGAAAATAGACATTATGCAATCGATATTCGTTCATTTTACCAGATAATGCATTTTATCCATCAATCTATAGATCCCTCCATGCCAAGCAAAAAAGGTTAACATCAATTTACTTGAACCTTCTGTCGTACACGCGCCCGTACTTACCTTACGTACTTAAACGTTACGTAGAAAGCCACTTACATCAGATAAATATCAATTAAATCTAATTTCTCTCACTCCGTTAGATCTTTTTTTTTTGTTCAATTCTCTTTTCCTTTATTTCGAACATCTTTCAACACCAATCACTTTCCAAACTGAAATTCATTGTACACCGATCACGATATCTTAGAAGATGATGAAGAAAAAATAAATTTACTATCAAATTCAATTGAATGAATTAGACATTTTTTTTTTATTTTAATATTTATTCTCTTCAAGATACTCTCACAATTTCTTTTATTATTTTCGGAAGATGCATAAACATATGTGCGCGAATAAACAATGAATAAATTTTTATCCATTGTTGTTGTACGGATAAAAATTTTGCAAACTTATTATTTAGTCCTTTAGGGGTGTGATTGTTTTTATATCTTTTCTTTTATTTTGTGTACTTCGGATCGCTATGAAAAATATCTTTAATTCATTCTTATTTATTTAATGGAATCCATTGAAGGTGGTGGTTGTGTTACGAAACAAGTTTTTGAAAAGTAATGGAGCGTGTGGAGATATGAGAATGATTTCAGTACAATAAACACGTATCCGGCTCACTGAGCTCATTAATCATTTAATTGTTTTCAGTTTTGCTTAATGTTGGCAGTAGAGACTTTTATTAGATTGCGAATATGAGAGAGTTTTGCAAGGTTACGAGTATTGGGAAATTAAATGAAAAATTTGATTCAAGCTTGCTTTTTCTGTTTGTCTCACATTATTTCAAACTAGTAATTGAATGCTTTCTTGGGAAGTATGAAGTAATTCTTTATTCGTTGCATCGTGGTTTTTTTTTTAATTTAATGGAAAAATGAATGAATTGGCCTTTTTTGGAAGAGATACCAGACCGGTATTCATCGTACTACATGAGGTGAGTGAGTATGTAATATTTCTTCGATTAGATTGTAGAAAATTCAAAAGAATGTTACAATGTAAGTCTTAAAATCACTCTTCAATCTACCGACTAAATACCACTTAGTACTTTTCAACACATTTTAGTGCTAAAACTCTTAATTAAATTTGAATGGTGCAAGGTGCAAGACGACTTAAGACACTTAACGTAAATCGTTCCTGACACGAGTGGATTACAGCGCTTTAAAAGTAGAAAAATGTCGCAGGACATTGTTCCTCACATAAAATGCCCTAACTGAATGTCCACCTGTAAAATTGTCAAGCGGAATTGTCGTGAACACATAGCACCTGTAATCCACATCGTGTTACATCAACTCTTAATCCTTTCGAAGATGTATACGTATGTATAACATATAATCGTCCTAGAATCTGTCATAGAAAATAAGTGTTACATTCTCTTTTACCTCTAACATGTTTTATAACAATGTAACAATAGTGTACTGACACACTTCACTTTATATAATCGCAAAGATGACGATAGCATTGATAGCGCGACAATGTCATAGCCAGAGAATGTGATGAGGAAGTGTAAGTGAGAGTATAATACCGTCATCATCATTACCATCATCCTTTCCCACTATACGAACATTTCTAGAGGATCGTATCAACAACATCAAGTGTAGCATTCATTCAATGGAAATTCGTCCTCTACTAAATATTTAATTGCTTAAGGGATGAAAGCACTCTAAAATGGAGTCTCTTCCTGCTATTTACTCAATCCACAGGACTAGCAGCAACAATATCACAATATATGTGTGTTTATATACTACATGTCCAACTAAAGAAATTATATACATAGGAAATGAAAAACTGAAAAGGACGAGATGGGGAAGCTTTTTTTTGGGGTTCAAGCAAATGTTGGGAATTCTCTATTTCTGTGTAAATAACTCATAACTATATACAATGTAAACCAGGTCCATACGCAGGGCAAAAAATCAGAGGAAATGGAAGGATCTGTTGATAAGAAAACGAAAAAAAAAAGTTTGAGGACAAACGGGTTGAAGTGGTACTTAGATGATAGTAGCGACTGTAGGACAGGACTACTTACTATCTTTGTATTTATTTTTGCCAGGCTAGGCCACTAGAACCTATTCGGTGAACCCTTAATAAACATGTTTTGTTGCTGGTGAGTTATTTTGTTGATACTGTGGGCTAGCAAAGTATTTTTAACCAGGAGCATTTTAAGGATGATGGGGAAATACATAGAAATTTGAGAGTCTTGTATTTTGACATTTAGGATTTCTTTTTTAAGGGCAAAACATCAGTAATAATATTTTGATATGTGATTTCTGGGAAATGAGAATGTCGATTATATCGATTGATATACAGAAAAGTTTACCTTGGACAATGATTTGAAACTTATTACTTGGAATTTTACTACTGTGACTCTTGTAAATAGATGTCTGACACTATTTTTAAATTGATCGATAGAAATTGAGAGAAAAATTTACTTTACCTTAAAACTATGCATTTTATTGAAGTTAAGAAAAAGTTGACTTAGCTAGAATGAAATCATGTAAAAAAAGAAAAAATCGATTATTATAAAAATGCTTATTCTTTGTTTTAAATACAGTGCTCTTTTAAGGCTTCGCCACAGAAAACGGTGCCTGCCGTCGCGGGAGAGCGGCCCTTTTGTATTTTGTGAAATTATATTATGGCCGTCACACAAACAGCGGCCTGCCAAAGGGATCTACCGCAGCGGTCAGCGGTCTGATAGTACAAAATACAGATTGGCCGCACGGTCTTGCGCTCAGTTTGATAGAATCACTCAGTGTTGTATACGTATTGAAACTCTTCTTGAAAAGTGTTGTCCACGTATTGTCTGTTCAAATTATTTTACATATTTTAATGGGCAGCATTCATGTTTTATTTCAGTGCATATAAATTCAAGTAGAAATTAAACACAAATTGACCACATGATTATAAATTTGAAAGAAACTTTCATTAGAAAACTGTTGTGTAAATATTGTTGGTTCAAAATATTTTATTTTATTGCAATGGTTTGTTTCAATATGAGCTAGCAAACAGAGTAGCTGCTCGATCCGTTTTTGTATGATACGTCACATAAGCTGTACATACCAAATCATTCATAATAATCAATCAATTCATTTAAGTTAATCATTAATTTTAAATTCATTCATTTAATTTTAAATTCGTTCATTTATGAATGATTTGGTGTGTACATGATTAGATCTAGGCTCACAGCTCAATTTCATTGCCAAAAGTTTGTTCATAAACTTGGTCTTACAGGTCACTCACAACCAATTGAAATTAGCGACATTGGTAGATCATAGCTGCATACTCGAGGAAGAGTAAACCTAACCTAGTTAATAGCTTAACATCAACCAAGTCGCAGTCTGAATATAGGATCTTGACCTATTCCAGCTAATGTTGGACTAGCTAATCCAGAATTCAATACACCTCGATGGGTGAATATTTTGCTAGGAGTAGATATCTATACACATCTTATATCTACTGGATGAATCAAGCGCTCTTCAGACTTGCTGACTCATCAGAGCTCGGTTTTTGTATGGATAGTTCTCGGAAGGGCCAAGTGCGATCATCAACCTTCTTCGTTGATTTGTGGCATTAGCACTGATACTTTAGAAACTCAACTTTTGAAATTCCAAGCCAAGCCACTGACTAATGAAAGGAATGTGACAATTTCTTCTAAAAAACAATAAAAGGAACAATGAAGGACGATTCATTGTAAAGTTACCCTTTAGGCGGACGTTAACTGAACCAGGTGATTTGCCGCTTCTTTAATCAAGAAAGGCGCTTAGAAAGGAATCCACAACTCAAATTATAATACAACGCATTCATGGAAGAACTCTTACAACTTCTTCACATGGAGCTAGTTAAACCTAATTCAATTCATTACTTGCTCCCACATCATTGCGTGCTCAAGCCAGAATGCACAACAACCAAATTAAGGGTTGTATTTGATGGATCGTGCAAGACTTTTAATAATAAATCTCTTAACGACATCGGACCAATGATCCAAGATGAAGTTTTTTCAATTCTTGTACGTTTTTGTCATCAGAAGTACGTGTTCACAGCAGATATAATAAAGATAAACCATCAAATTCTGGTTGCTGAAGAAGCTCGCAATTTTCAACTTATTGCCTGGAGGTCATCCCTCTACCCAAGAATTAAAAAACTATCGCCTGCGGACATTGGCTGAAAAAAAAACACAAAAGTACTTCTACATATTGCAAAAAAGCAAAGTCAGAAGCACCCCCTTAGTTTAAACTTAGCACTTTGAGATTTTTACGTGGATGACATTATTACCGGCCCAAACAATCTCGAAGAGGCTCTTCAAATACAAGGTCAACTAAGAAAGATGCTGACAGAAGGAGGTTCCCAATTACGTAAATGGTGTGCAAACCACCTAACACTGCTTCAATCGATTCCTAAAGACCAACGTGAGACAATAACGTCATTTGATGCAAAAGAAGAACTCCCCATACAAAGTCATTTGGACTCATCTGATATCCTGAAACAGATGTTTACTCAATTAGAGGTGACAAAACGCTCTATTCTCCATGATATTGCAATTATGTATATACGATTCACTAGGACTAATTAATCCTATCGTAGTTTTGGGGAAGATTTTCCTGCAAGCGTTGTGGCAAAAGAAAATAGATTGGGACTCAAAGCTCCCACACGAGCTTCAATCGAAATGGCTTGAATTTAGACAACAGCTACATCAGTCAAACTCTTTAACTATTCCATGGTTTGCGTTACCCAGTCACACGGTATTAGAAGTGAATTTGCATAGATTTGCAGATGCAAGTGATAATGCGTATGGAACACGTATACAGCAAAAGGCTGAGATTTTATCAAAATTGAGTGAAAGTGTATCTTTTATATTGCTCTGTGAAACATACAAGTGGAATACTCGTAAGTCAGGCATAAGTAGAATCAAGAAAACAAACCGGGAGTGCAGTTGTTTTTTGTTGATTGCGAGTGCAGACCGGGAAAACGCGTAATTCTAAAAAGCTGTGAGTAGCGTAGGATGGAAAAAGCCTTATTCAAGTGGTTTCAGAGGCAACGCAGGCAGAACGTACTAATTTTTACAGATCCTTAAATTAATAGCATATTCCCTTCACCAAAAAATCAAAGAAAAGCCAAGAGCTTTCAATATTAGTAATGGATAGTTTTCGAATTTCAAAAAACGACATGTAACGACATGGAAGTTTGCAAAGAAAAGTTGTCAAATAATTCACAGCTGGCGGAACCATTTTTAATTATGTTTGAAAATAAAAAAAAAGAGCCCAATTTGCCACCAGGTAAATGTTATGACTAGGATGACTCTGGCTTATTTTTCAAGCTTATGCCAAGTACAACGCTAAGTTCTAAAGAAGTCACTTCTTCTTCTTCTTAGCACTACAGCCCCTCTCGGGGCTTCGCTTCCTGTTAATAACGCCTCCAACTGTCTCGGTCCATTGACCGCGTCCGCCAATTCCGAAATCCGAGCAGCGACGAACTGTCTTCGTCGAACGAGTCAGACCACCATTTCCTCGGTTTCCCCACTGGTCTCCGGCCTTCAGTTCGCTCAACGAATATCTTTTTGGGTATTCGCTGTTCACCCATATGATTCATGTGGCCAGCCCATTGCAGCTTCCGCAGTCTTATGATCGTTGAGACCTTCGGTTCGTCAAAAATTTCATACAGCTCATGGTTGTATCGAATCCGCCACTACTCCTGTTCAAAAAGTATGCAAGGAGACAATGGCCTTCCGAGCTTGCATTAATGCGTCTGGTGCGAAAAAAGTAAAGTTATTCGTCATTGGAAAAGCCGCAAATTCTAGGGTATTTAAGAAATTCGAAAATAAACCTCTCGTTTACAAGGTCAACGAAAATACGCGGATGACACATGCATTTTTTTTAGATTGGTTTCACTCAATATTCGTACAAGGGGTACATTAATTTTGAATTTTATTGAATTTCACAATTTGCTTTCATATTTTGCCTTTATTTAGGTATGGCCATTTTTATAGAATCGAGAACTTCCCAAAAAGCTGTTTTGCTATTGAACAACGCACCGTGTCACCCCAGAACCCGAAAGTTTGTTAGTGATGATAAAAACTGGTGAGATCAATGATAGGGTTGCCAAATTTTTTCTTCGCCCTTACAGAACAAATTAATGTGAAGTAAAAAATATACGGGATTCCTAAATTTTACCCGTAGCAAAAATAAGACAACGCATTTTGTGTTAAATTGCCTTTTATTCAGACTTAAAACCATACTTTGCTACAGATTTTACGGCATGCAATATGTCCTTTTGTTATTTTGACATATTTATAAAATAAGACACAATCAAAACCATAATTGAACATAGTAAGCAGTTCGGCTTTAAACAAATTTGGCATGCACTTGTTACGTACATCAGTCCATTTTAGACTCATTTGCGAAAATACTATTTCGACGAAACAATTTGAGCTAGGGCTGCTAAAAATGAAAGAAAGTATAGTGAAAATGTTGCTTATCTTGGTCTATTATGACTCGAGTGTTCTCATTTTTGAATCACATGCGATTTCCAGGCTCTTTTTAATCAATTGGAATTCTTCGTAATGCGTATCTACATATATTAATTTCAATTTTCGGTAATTCCACTGCCGCTACAAAACCATTACAATCTATCATTGATTAAAGGTTTAGCAAATCCAATTTCGAAAAGATATTATCCTCGCACATATCATGTAGTAATCGAGCAGTCGCCTAAGCAAACTGCTCGAAAACCGGCATAACACTGATCGGAAATTTTAACTGCAGATTGGAAAAATTAAATTATTCCAATTTATAGTTTTATAAATTATAACAATTTTGTTTCTATAAATATAAATTTTATATTATCTTTTTTCTCTATTAAATTTTTCTTTGTGATTATATTCTTTATATTTATCTTTTCACAGTTATTTAAAATTTTTTAATTATTATCTTCTATGAATTTAAAAATTCAAATCTGCAATTTAAATTTCGGACATGAAAACCCTGATAAAATACAGCCATCCACGGATTGCATAGCGAATGCAATCTATAGTGGCTGAGCTGGAGTCTCGTCAAACCGCCGTTACGGCGTTGAGATTACGCTGGCGATTGGAATGAAGGAAGCAGATCTGCTTGGGCGTCACAAACCACCGTCGCGGCGCTGAGATTACGCTGGGATTTTGGAACTAAAAAAGCAAATCTGCTTGGGCGGATCATGGTGTCTGTTCTTGATCGCCACCGCGAACACGTCGGGAGAACCGCGCCGGCAACCGAAAAACCTAACTGCTACGGCAAATGAAAAAGTAAAATTTTGTGCTGCACTTGAATTTGTAAACCCATAATAAAGGATTGCTCGGCGATCGCTTTAAAACAATACGAGAGGGAATCTTCATTTTCCACGTACGGATGCAATATGATGTCCAAAGCGGGTGTTTTGCCAAGTGACGTGCGGTGCGATTCGCAATAAATTCGAAAAGGAAAAGTGCTTGAACCCGTAATAGTTTTTGAAAATAACTGCCTTGGGGCCGTGCTGGGATGGGGAATATGATTGTGGTTTCGATGGGCCATTCAATTTAGAAGGGAAAAACTCACGAAATGAGAGCTTGAAACTTAAGCATGATAGTCATGAAAGAGATGTTAAACTATTAACTAATATATCCAGTTAATGAAGCAGCAGGAAGATGAAACTAAATTTCCAGTTGCAGAACTACCACACAAATTCGGGTTGAGAGCTATTTCGTGTTTTGGCGTGTACCATTCCCTGTCCGAGGAGAAAAGCGTCGATAAATGTGTCTCACATTTTCAATGGCAACAAAATAAAAGTGGTTGATTCGGTTTGTGTTGATGCGCTCGGAAGTTTATACAATTATTTTCAATTTAGCTTCTAACTGCAATCATTCAAGCAAGGAATCCGTAGATTTTACGCAATACATAGTATCTTACAGTTTGAGAGGCTCTTATACATAATGGTGAAATGCCAATTGGAATAATCCTTTATTTACCAGTGCGATTTACTGAAAATCCTTAAAAGTGAACTATCTCAAATTTATTTAAATATTCAAGTGATCGTGAAGAAGCTGGCTCAAATGAAGTTATATAGTAAAACCGGCTGCCTTTAAGTTTTTCTGTGGTAGCGCTAAGACAGAATATCAGAAAACCATGCTGAGGCGCCGGCGAGATATTTAGCTGGAAAAATTTGATCAAAAACGGTTGGTCCTCGTATCACCTTATAACTAATTATGTGCAAAACCTATCGAAGAAAACGACTGTGCGGCTGTTACTTGTAACCGACATCAAATAAGAACATTCGAAAATGAAAGGATAAAATTGTTGTAGCAGTTTTTTTTTGTTCCGAAATGCACGTCTAGTCATTTTAGATACGAATCCTAGTCTGATATCAAAAGCACAAAGTGTATTACTGAAACTTTTCTATCTCGGTTCTGACATATCAGATAAAGCCTGCTTATTTTTCTAACTCTCAAGCCTGCCTAGAAAAATCTGAACATTTCCATGTCAAACATCAAAAAGTCAAACTTTTTCGTGAATATGAGCCTATTATAAATATTTTCATGTGGGGTATTAATCATACAATAAACGAACTTAGTCACGTAATTGTTACTGTAATGTTAATGCCAAATGACTTAAAGATTAGAGTCGATAAACATTTGAATATGTCCGCCGACCCCGTCTACGAGCGCTCGTTAGGAGGTTGGATAATTACACTTTTTGGTTATTAAAAAGAAAACAAGTGAAAAAAAATTATATTCAAATATTTACATACTTATTAAGCCAACAGGGAGTTGATTCAATCACGATTAATTTGACTCGGCAATTTTGTTAGAAATACTTTATCGTAAAAAAATAAAAAAATTACATATGTAGTATACGGAGGAATTAAAAATGTCAAAATAAAGTACACAGAAATTTAAAATTAAAGACAAAAAAATTTACCATGAAATACGAGTTTGTGGCATAAAATCAAAATGTTTTGTAATTAAATCCCGAACTCGGTCTTTCCATTTGGCTTTATTAACCTGACCGGGTATGGGACTCGCCACCTTGTCTGGCCCCTCCACTATAATGAAGTAGCCATCGGGCGGGCTCACCCCTGTTTATACGTTACGGGTGCTCTTGCAGAGTAAGGTGGCCCTACGCTCGCGTGCCTATTTATGGCATAGAGTTATGTTAATGCTATGACATAAATTTGCCACGTTTATATTTTTCATTTAAAGCATAAATTCATTCAAATTATGTTTTTATGAGTTTTTCACTTGAATGGAAAATATGGCCACGCTTAGATTTGGATCTCGATCCGGTTAGGAGGTGCGAAGGGACACCGCTTCCACCTGGATGCCCCACTCGTATTTGGGGGCCATAAGTATCGTCAGTAACGACGAAGTCCGCTCAAGTTCGTCTGTTTTCTCCCGACCCAGTTTGTTACTGGCTATAAGCAAATTCAACCCTCAGTAGGTTACCTCAGCTTCGACACCAGTCGAAATTTTGAAGTGGGTCTTGTATTGGGAAAAGAAACCGCCCTACAAAACTGCAATGCTAGCATGCCAGCGCATTCACGCGTCCTCAGACAAGGCCAATCTCGACGAATCCCACCATCCTCTTTCGCCCAGGCAGCAGACTATCGCTGCAATCCCGTACGGACCTTTATATACTCCCCCTTCACTACAATATCTTTTTGCAAAGAACTCAAAAACTTGGAATAAAAGTGACGAAAGTCGTTTATTGCAGCTTCTTTCTCGGTAGTACATAAAACGGCGAGCATTTGACGAGCCTGGCTGCCAAAAAAGTTGTCTTTTGATCGTTGTTCAAATTTTTCACGAACGTTAGCAAACATTTCAAAAATTGTAATTGATTCAGACTCAATCTCCTGAATTTCCTGAATATATAATTTTAAGGTAGGCCATATTTTTTGAATTCTTTCTACAGCCAGTCCAAGAGATGAAAACCTGGTAGACACATGTTTAACAAGTTCTGTTCACTGGATTTCAGTTGCTTCAAATTGCTTTTGCAAGTTAGCCCTTCCCTTTGCCGACCTTCTGAAATGGTTACATATTTTCAGAATCAAGCTTTTAATGTGAATTGCCAACCTATCAGTACTAAACCTTGCTGGATTGTACAAAATATGCACTGGCCAACTAACTTTAAGAATGCTATCATTTTCCATCCTCAAAATATTATAAATTGAGTGATGCTTTTCGAAAGTCATGTTAGTGTTGTCGGCGGAAAAAGCTGATATATTGTTTGAAAGGAGGCAATATTTTTCAAAGTATCTATTAAAAGCTATGATATTTGAGTAGCAGGTTCATCGTTGCACCCTGCAAAGTCAAGAAGTCGAATTTTCTACGCCGGTATTAAAGTCGAAAAATCTTACACAAATAGGAAACACTTATCTATATATTTTTTTATTGCTTGCGTCAGTAGCAATCGGAAAATATAAGTTTTGGTCTTTAAAAGCCCTTATAATATTCTTAACGGACTCTACGGATAATATTTCACAAACAATGCTCTCCGCTTTCGTCCTTCCACAGCTAAATTTGTGAGCAAATTTTGAATCGATGCAAATGTAAGGTTGCAGCTTGTGCGAGCAGTCCATGCTATTATAGCTTAAAGAGTGTTAAACCGTGTGATAAACTGATGTAATTTACCAAGCAGTAATCATTTGACTCGGGAGGTAGATGTTTCTGGCTGTGATAAAAATTTCAAAAGACTACTTGATGTTTTCGTACAAACAACGGATAAACGAGCCTTTGTTGATGCATGTTGTTTTATGTTAGCAATGAGTACATGAGAAATCCTTACGGCGATTCTAACAACATGCTTATGAGAATCTTTTCTGACTTGCTGTAACCAGCCAAGATCACTTTCCCGTCTGGAGTTGTATTTGGTCAGCCTTTTAAATTTCTTAGCGGATACAATTGAATCCCTCGTTGAAGCATCACTATCGTTTTGGTCGCTCATTTGATAGATAATTTCAATATATCAAGACACCGCAGTAATATTCTAATTTAAAACATTTTTTGACAGTGCTCTACAACAAATCAAAGGCACAAATATTTCACATCTAATGTAACCAAATGATGGAGAAACAATGCGATTCCAGTCAGTTTGTACTCGGTGAATGATATACAAGAAGGGAGGTAGTATTCGGCTACAATCATCCGCTCCTTTCATTTGTTCGCTAATTGCTCACGGTTCTCATTTTATATTTTGATATTGTGGAAGGGTGAACACAGTGTTTGGGACATTTTCTATAAAAGTTTGCAACAATTACGTTGCTGCCTGCTCGGTCATTAAGCGTGCTGCGCACAATATTTGTACATTTGTATTTATGTTTTGACCGATATACGAGACTTGGTCTGTCTCGACGGGACGGGGTGGTTCAAATATGATGGAGACAAACGCTGTAGATGACGCGCATGTATGTTTTGAAGGGCTTGGTTTGAGTATGCGTTAGCTGGGCCTCTAACAAACAGTGTGGCATAGTTTTTGTCGGGAGTGCATCTTTCACGCGCGTGCTACGACCATGAGAGAACATCAAGTGCCGACCACCATTGCGCAATGTATTGTCATTCATTTTTTAGTGTAGGAAGGCGTTAAAAACACGGACATTTTTCTGCGTTTGCGAAATCATTTCGGTAGCTGTTGGTTTTAAATGGGCCAAAGCATTCAAGGATGGTCGAAAATGAGCCGCATGATCATCGACCGCAAACCAGCACATACCAGACAACATTTGCTGCGTAGAACAACTCATTTTGGAGGACCGTAGGATGAATGCTCGAGACGTTTCGGCTGAACTCAACATCAGTATTGGCAGTGTAGAGTCTATCATCCACAAACACCTTCAATATCGCAAAATAACGGTGCGATGGGTTCCTAAGTTGAGCTTCTCCAGGATAACGCGCGCCCACATACCACGCATCTCATGCTCGATACAATATCGAAATTGGGGTGGGAGGTACTGGAATACCTCCCTACAGTCTGGATTTATCACCGTGCAACTACGACATTTTTATCCCGCTGAAAGAAGCGCTCGGAGATTCAACACCAACGATGAGGTAGAGAAGTTCGTGCGCACATGGCTGTCCGAGCTTCCCGATTATTCGATGCCGGCATCAAAAAGCTTCCGGAAAGGCGGGCTAAATGCGGAACTTATAAGGGGGAGTACCTAGAAAAACTGTACATTTTTTCATTTTTTTCATTTCATTTTTTCGATCATATTTAAACCGCGGGATGTCCCGGGAAACACAGGACGGTTGGCAACAATAATCACTGTGCCATTGTGCTACATTAGTATTATATGGTCGGCAACACTTGTGCAAGTGGGTCTACATAAATATTTCTTTTCCATTATTTCCACTATATGAGATAACATGTATTTAACTTAAGCTTCCAAAGCACTACTTTAAGTTATGGGCCTTCCTTTATTTTTTTTGCTGCGTAATCAGTGCAGAAATCAATAAAATTTTCAAGAGAGCTGAAGTGTAATCAGTAAAACGTTTCGTCTAAAATGGGTAAAGACAACAAAGTGCTAATCAAGCAATTCAGCAGTGCTGATTTTGATAATTGGTTTTTCCAATTGAAAATTGTGTTGGAGGAAAAGGAGTGATAAAAATGGCTTGAGACTGATGCGACAGTATCATGGTGGGGCTATCAACGGAACCAGCAAGAAAAGTGATTGAAAAAGTAGATCGATTGTGCATCGTATTCATCACACATTGGGTAACCGATTCGCATCTTGAGTATGTCAAAGATAAGAAAGCCGCATATGCAATAATTGAACCGCTAAGATTAGGATTTGAACGCACATCCGTGGCTACCGAAATTGTGATTCGAAGACGAACGGCATTGATGGGATGTGGTAAAAGTGGGAGCCTTCAGGAGTATTTCCTTTAATTCAAAAAGTGCATTCGTGACTTGCAAAGCCAAAGCATGTGTTAATAATTAGTTTATTCGCATATTGGTGATCACTTAATCTAAGGTTTTGTACAATTGTCAGGTTTGGTACATTTGTCATACGATGCGGTATACCATATTGTACAAAAGCAGACCGTATTGTATGATAGGTCGAAAGCATTTTCCCGCAATGAAGTCCGATTCATTTGAAAGGCCGAAGAAACAATGTCTAAGTTTATTCTATTGTAAGCCAGCTTTACGATCCAACTAAGCATTTTTTCTTCTTCTTTGTACCGCCATAGCTCCTCTCGGGCCTTCATTTCTTGCAACAAGTGCCCCTAAATATTTCGGTCCATTGACCGCGTCCTCCAATTTTGAAATCCGAGCAGTGATGAACTGACTTCATCGACAGAGTCAGATCAGTGTTTCCTCAGGATCTCCACTGTTCACCACCCTTAAATTCTCCTAATGAATACCTTTCTGGGTGTCTGTTGTTCGTCCATACGATTCGTGTGGCCAGTCCATTGCAGCTTCCACAGTCTTACAATGGTTGAGACCTCCAGTAAGCATAAAATTCATACAGCTCATGGTTGTATCGAATTCCCCATTGTTCTCGGTTGTAATAACCTCCAATACTCCGGAGCGATACCCAAAAGAGATCTGCCATCCTTACACGTATTACAAATAAAATGACGAAGCATCATTAAGCGCACTCGTGTGGATGACGGAGGTCTTCTGAGAGATCCTTCCAAAAGTAGATATTTGCCGTCGGCCGATGGGTTGACGGACGGTCATCTATAAGCTGACAGCTGGGTTTGGTTCTTTGATAGTGCCGTATGCTTTAATTATAGTCGTTGCTTGTCACGGTCACTGTTTTCCCAAATTTTATATCCTTCGGTGCTAAGCAAAGGCGAAACAACCACAAAAAAGGATACTTAGCGTTCAAACTAATAAACTTTCGTGATTGCCAAGAAATCTTTTTTGGGTATCCGTTGTTCGTCCATACGATTCATATGCCCAGCCCATTGCAGCTTCCGCAGGCTTACAATCGTTGAGACCTCCGGTTCGTTGAAAATTTCATACAGCTCATGGTTGCATCGAGCTCACCATTGGTCCCCGTCTAGCTTCGCTCCGATTATTTGCCTCAGGACCTATGTTTCGAAGGCCTTCAGTATATTTGCGGATGCTTGGGACAGGGTCCATGTTTTGCACCCATAGCATAACACAGGTCTTATCACAGATTTGTATACTTAGAGCTTTGTTTTCCTGTGTATGTATCGGGTCTTCAAGATCGTCAAAACTAAATAAAATATTTTACTTGCGGGCCATATTATTTGGCGCATTTCATCACTTTTAGTAGCGGTTGTCGCCTAAATATACGAACTTGCTAAGCTAAGCATTAACTCCATTTTCACTGCATCAAACGCTGTTGTTTGAAATTTCACTTAAATTTGAATTTTCGTTTAATAGTTGCTGCTCAATTAATAATTAATTATTTTGATTAATTTTAAAAGCAGAAAATCTAGATTAAAATGGAGTTGGAATATTATCGATTTTAGCTTCACTTTTAAAATGATAGAAATTTGAACAGTGCATAGCATCAATTGAACTGTGACCTAACTTAAAAGAAAGAAATATTAACTACAAACTTAATATACAAATTTTAGTGCCCAAAGGCTAAAATGGTTTAAAATATTGCCTAATAACAATTTTTGTTGGATTTCCTCAGTATCGTATTGGGTGTACGACTTAATAACAAGAATTTTTTAGCGAAATTTTATGCTTTATTGTGGAAAAATTTTACAATATATTTTATTCGAAGTATTGTCCATCGGAAGCTACAAGATTTCCCCATCTTTCAGGCAATTTATGAGTTCCATCCCGAAAAAATTGCGTCGGTTTGGCGGCCAAAAACGAATCTATCCAATTTCGGATGCCTTGCTCTGAAGTGAAGCGTATTCCGGTGAGGGTGTCTCGCATCGAGCGAAATAAATGAAAGTCAGACGGAGCAAGGTCCGGACTATAAGGCGGGTGGGCCAAAACTTCCCATACACTATTTTCCAAATAGTTTTTCACAGGTCTTGCAACATGCGGTGAACGTTGTCATGATGAAAAATTATAGCCTCGTGTCTGGTTGCATATTCCGGGCGTTTTTCGATGATGGCACGCTTCAAACGTGTTAATTGTGTTCGGTACAGGTCACCTGTGATTGTTTGGCCCGATTTCAACAACTCATAATATAACGGCCCCTTTTGATCCCACCAAATACACAGCATAGCCTTGGCCCCATAGATATTTGGCTTCGCCGTTGATATGGCTGATTGGCCGGGCTTCACGTATGACTTTTTGCGCCTGGGATTGTTATAATGGATCCTTTTTTCATCCTCAGTCACGATTCAATGCAAAAATGAGTTCTTTTTCTGGCGCTCAAGCAGCATTTCAGACATACAGAAGCGCCGTTCAACGTCTCTCGGCTTCAACTCATAGGGGACCCAATTACTTTGCTTCTGAATGTATCCGGCGGCTTTAAAACGTTTCGAAATGGCTTGCTGAGTCTCTCCCTACGATTTGGCAAGTTCGTCTTGCGTTTGAAACGAATCCTCATCGAGTAGCGTCTCCAATTCTTCGCCTTCAAACTTTTTTGGCTGCCCTGTGCGTTTTTTGTCTTTGATGTCGAAATCGCCACTTTTGAAGCGTTGAAACCATTCAAAATACTGTATTTTCGCCAAACAAACAAAACACTTTTACAAGCAAACGATGACTTTCTGCAGCAGTTTTCTTTGCAAAAAAATGACCCAACAGAACCTCCCGCAAATGCTGTCTTTTTCTCCAATTTTCGAAGTTGTTCATCGTGAAAAATGATAATGATGCACGCAAGATAAAATTGTTTTGTCGGCTGCTTTTGATAGCTTTCAAATGTACCTTCAAAATGACATATATAGTATATAAAGTTCGAGCTTTCACGATATTTGTTAGTACGGACATCTAGCATCAAATTCCAGTTATTAAGTTGTACAATAAGTGAAAATTTGTTTGTCACTATAAGTTTTTGATTTTTAAAGCCTCTTTTTTGGTAAATCGTAGGATCCATAAAATTAGATTACTCTATAAATATGTGATTGAAAGTAGACGGTCTTAAATGTGGAGTGCATTGAACTTGCTAAAATCAACAATTCATTTAGTTTATTGGGAATGAAACTTTTAATAATATTTTTCGACTAATGAGAAACATTTCAAATTGTGATTTTTCTTAATGTTGAAAAACGGAATTTTATTTTCTTGAAATTATCAAATTCATTGTCAATCTGGTTTAATCGGATTAAGCATGAGGCAAGGCTTTTGATTTCATATAAACATTTTAAAATTTGGTAGAATCCAAAAGACAATCAGCACCCTATTTCAAAAATCGCGAAGAATCCGCATTCATTCAAATGGAAGTCCAAAAAATAAGCTAAACATATGTATATTAATTTCAAACTTACCTTCTTTCCATCCCGAAATTTCACAGTTCCTTCTATAATTGAGCTGATGTCAACCATTGTGCTGGAAAGTTATTAAGTCTGACTATGCAGACTAATCAAATATGATGAATTTGAGCACTAAAATCCTTTTCGTGTCGTTTGACTACACTTCTTCTTCACCTTCTCTATATCGCGTTAACTCAACGTTTTCTGCCACTCAGTTCACAACCGCATATGATGAATACATATCAACAAAAAAATGAAAACCACACATTATAACATATGTCGTTTCCTTCCTTTTCAAAGGTAACCCTTTCAACCGAAAAGCAAGGCAAATGAAATTACATACGAATACCAATTTTGATTTCTACGAAAAGCTGTGTAGGCAATTATATTTCATATACTCGTACATATATAAGTGAAGCAATGTGATAATGGCGGTTAACAACGGAAATCACATGATATGCAGCACAAAACACACTTTACACGAAAATCAGCACATAGAACAAGAAGAACCATCATCAAATAACACCACTAACAAAAACCGACCTTTGCGGCAATCATCATCATCGAGAACATGATTTTATGCGAAATTTCGCCAACGGGCAATCACACACGTTCATCAAGTATGTTAAATTTTATTTTGATCAGCAGACGAGCAGAAAGCCAAGCAGGGCAGACTAACAGCCGTACTGAAAAACAAGGAGATAGAGCGGTAAATTGGCGTGTGGAGCTAACTGACTATCAGGCTGACTGACGGGCAGGTGCAATATCAAAAGAGGCTTTAACCTCAGGCACTGATAATCCGCGCGCAAACGATTGTTACCGATGGGGCAATGATGATATTTAGCATAAAATCAGGTGCACTTTGATCCCATTACGTTAATTTGCGAAACACAACACCGCATCCGAAACAATCAACACATCATTTCTCACCTTTTAACACCATTCAACTAACTGCATGTTCACGCTCCTCTTCCTAACATTTTAATCATCCAGCGAATGTGGTGGCGCAATAGTGTACCATGCTACATCTCAAACTAACAGTACTAGCAGTAAGATACGATTTAAGATGAACGCGCACTAATTGCCGCCACGGTAACCACTCTATCATTCATCATCGAAGACAAGAACACATAACAACAATTGCTTGCCCTCATCATCACCTAACCAACCACAACACCAATTACATCGACTGAAGCTTTGGAGGTTCTTTTACTACTTCATGGCCACCTTCACCACCGTTTCAACTTGCACACCGAAAAATTTGCATTAAGCAATCATCATCAACTGGTAGACAGGTGTCGCACCAGTCATGCACCGACAACAAATAAGCTGCGAAACCAGGCACACTCGTGTGTGTGTGTTGCAAAGTGAAGTATAGAAAATATTCTCGTGATTAAAAAGGTCCCGCATATCCAAAAATAAGATACAAGTATCTGCAACGTACGAAAAATTTTCACGTAGCAAATTGCTTAGCACAACCGACCCTCTATATCCAGTCAAAGTCAATGCCAGACTGGTGACGAGATGGAAAATGCTTCTGTGCAATGCATGGATGATGATGGAAGATATTTCCCAAGTCCGCACACAGTGTCCAGATACCAGATACTTTGCGTCTTGTGGAAGAACAGTCGCGCACAACAAGGGTTAATTTTGTACAGCCGTTTTCTCCACTCTGAGTTCTATGTTGCAGAAAATGTTGAGAAGAGCGCTTTGCAGACCACGTGCGCAGGCTTCAAGAGAAAAACGGGTTCCGGGAAATTGAAAAAGACATTCCCCTATTCGGCATATGTTCAACATAGAAGAGAGCGCCATTTGTTCTCTGTGATTTACATTTTGGGATAAAGAGATTTATTAAATGTTGGGTTGATTTTCAGTTGTTTTAAGTTACAGTAACGCAAACTTAAAGGGAAAATAAGTGCGGGATCTAGCGGAGAATAGTCGTATTAAAATTTAAGTGAAGAGATTGTAGAAGAGAAATATCAAAATAAAGATTTAAAAATATATGTACGAGCTGAGCAATTGAGATACTCGTCGACTAGACGAGGCTGAGCTGTTGTCTTGCAGCGATGTGTGCTCATTGAATTTTATGATTCGCTTTTCTTCCTTTAGAGGCTCTACTGACAGCATTTTATCCTACCTATTGAATTCAATTCACATATCTCATAGAATAATTCGCTTAAAGGGTAAATTTGACCCAAAAGCGGCGTGAAAATAAAATTTTCCAAAAATGGAGACCAAAAGAGTCCAAAAATCTAGTTAATCTATGCGGTTGAAAATTACCTTTATCTATGCGGTTGAAAATTACCCTGTAACTAAAGTCAAGGGCCACAAAATACGAGTAAGTTATTTGCATTTGCGACAAGAAATACTTCTAAAAGATAGAGTGATTCACGGCTATTTGATGCACTTCGAATGGATCGTAGTAGTCTTCGCGTATAGACGTCTTTTAAATCGCTCCTGTGAAAAGTTTAAAAAATTAAATTAAGTTTTTAAAAACGTTAGTCCGAAGTTAATTTTTATAGGAAAAAATCTTATATTGTCGAAATAATCGACTCAGGAAATTTCTATCGAATATTTTTACTTCGATTGGTAACGAAAAACAAATTCACAAAGAAAATTTCGCCGCTGGTATGGAGGAGCCCGACGGCTTCCCACCGTTGGGGAACCTGGGGAAACGACGAATACGAAACTGGCGATAATCACCAAAAGAAAACATAACGAAGAGAACTCCGTAGATGGAGGGTGCAAGCTGCAAATAATAGCGGATAATCAACAAATGGCCAAATTGCAGAAGGAAAATGATGGACTAAGGCAAGAGATACAGTCTCTCAAGGATCTTCTCAAGAAAGGGATGAAGCCTCAAAAGACGCAGCCACAAAATCAATGGCAACAGGTAACAAAGCCGAAGAAAAGTACAAAGCAAGTAAATCCAGTGGAAGTTCTAAGTGCTGGCGACACCAACGAGAGCCAAAATTATTATGCAGCGCTGGAGGGATTAACAGAAGATATGGAAACCGAAGAAAACATCGGAGGTAATTTTAATCAAGATAATGACGTTAATTTTATTCAATATTTAAAGAACAAAAATAAGGAGAAAAAACCAGCCCGCAGTTCTGCTGGTTTCTCTGAAAAAGCTTCCAACAAGACAGAAAAAGTTCCGCCAATCAACGTGTTCGGACAAACCGGGAAAGATATGGTTCGACTATTGGCAGCCGAAAATAAACTGGCCAATTTCGAAATCAAAAGAGTTAATGCCGAAAAATTAGCTATAAGGACGAAATCACTGGTTGATTTCAAGTCAGCCAAAGATGCGCTGATTTCTGGGGAGGTTCCACACTTCACCTATACCCCAAAAAAAGAAAAAAATCAGACCTTCTTGTTGAAGGGTTTGGACAGCGGAGAGGATACGGTCGATCTTCTTCACATGCTCAAGGAGGCTGCACCAGATATTGATTTTGTTTCAGTCAAAGCCTTTGCGACAAGATGGTCGACCATAGAAAGGATGAATTTACCACTTTATCTGGTACAAATTGCAAATAAGAGCAGTCCAAGTGCCCTTCAACAAATAAGGTACTTGAATTTCAGAGTGGTGAGGTGGGAACGCCTCCAGAAAAGAGAAGTCAACCAGTGTTACCGGTGTCAAAGATTTGGACATTCGGCTGCCAATTGTGCCATGCACTATCGTTGCGTTAAATGCAAAGACGTTCATGCTCCCGGTGAGTGCAAATTGGCTCAGACGGAGCCTAAAGAAAAATTGTACTGCGTTAACTGTGGTGTTTTTGGTCACCCAGCATCATATCGAGGATGCTCCCGATATCAAGATGCAAAAGTTAAATTTGCTACAAAGCAAACACAAGTACACCATAGTATCATAACTTCCAACTTCGTCAAGCGCGGAGTTTAATTTGCACTCGCCGCTAGAGGACCAGCAGAAAATGCTGGAAATAATGTAAATAATGTAAGTGGCAATAATGAGCTGCTTCTCAAAATTTACCAGCAACTTAATTCTTTATCGGATAGGATCGACAAACAACATTCAAAAATTAACTTTGCTTTTCAGCGTTTAGGTCTTTCAAATGCCTAATAATAACTTGTCATCCAGTCATATTCCCATGGATAGGCTTCGCCTCATATCGATCAACGTCAACTCTATCGTTGCTATACATCGACGTGATTATCTCCTTGAATTGGTTGAAAAGCAAAAGCCTGACATCATACTTCTCACTGAAACCCACCTCAATTCATGGCATTCCATGGAATTCAAAGATTTTGCATTCGTAGGACCCGATAGGGTAATAGGTGATGGGGGAGGTGGCACCGGGATATTGGTTAAAAGACCCTATTGTTTCCAAAATATTGAAAAAGTCGAATTCAAAAACTTTGAATTTCTTGAAGTGTCCGTCATCAAAATTTCACTGCTAGGTGGGGATAACCTCTTCGTTATCTCTGCCTATGCAATTGGTCAAAATGTTCTCAAGTTCAAGGAGGAACTCAATTCCTTGTTTGAAATACTCGAACTGAACAGGCTGCATGATTATTATATTTTTGCCGGTGACCTGAATGCCAAGCATACATCATGGCTAAACGCCACCAATAATCCAAGATGTGTATTCCTGAAATCATGGATAACAGAGAACCAAATTGAATACACGTGCAACCTATATGGGTCGGAGTTCCCAACATACCCTAGGACAAATTCATATTTGGACCTCTGCATTGCTGACGCAAGACTTGAATTTAGCTTTAATAGTCCTCAACGGAAAATGCAGGTGCTTCCTTACGATAGCGACCATAACGCAATCGTAATGGAAATCAATCATCAAAGGGATGATTTCTTCCTCATTCCAGTTCAACATGAAAACTATCGGTTGAATTTCAAAAAAACAGACTGGGGAAAGTTTCAAAAGAAGTTTAATCGGGAGTACCAGAAGCAATGTCCCTCTTCTGATGATGACAATGCTTGCTCAATGGTTCCTAATAACAGAAATCTAACTGACGATGAAATAGATCTCTATGTGTCGAAGTTAGAGAAGCTAACGTTGGAAACGATTGAGAAAGTTGTTTCCAAGATTGAACATCGAAACAATATGGAAGGATATGAAACACCAACCATCGTAAGGTTGAAAAGATTGAAAAGCCTTCTTCTCACCCGCGTCAACAATATTTATCGACGATTTTTGGACTACAACCATCCCTCGTTGGCTTTGTTGAAATTACACCTGAAGAGTGTCCGGAACTTAATCCGTTCATACTTCAGGAGTGAGGTCAGCAATCAATGGGCGGAAAAACTGAGGGGTATTAGCCCACAGAACCCAGATGGCGTTTTCGCGAAAGTGAATAGCTTATTCCGCAGGAAGTCTCGAGTGAAGGTATCGAATCTTGAAGTCGCTAGTGATGAGATAAATCTTCTCGATAGAGCTGGTATCGAAATTGATAGTACGACTCCGGATAGAAATGGAAACAGGATTATTTGTGAAGGGTTGGATAAACTTGCCCTGATTGGAACACATTTTGAATTGGTTCATCTGCCAAACCCAGAGAGAAGGAATGAAATATTTTCGGAGGTCGTTGAAGCAAAAGTTTCCGACTTCAAATCAAGCCTGAACGGCCAATCAATTCTTCATTTCGATGAAACATTAACATCTGACCTCATACCAACCTTGAATCTTATTGATTATTTTGTATTTGAATTCGCAGAATAAACAACAAGAAATCACGTGGTACTGACGGTATTCCAAATATAGTTCTCCGACATTTGCCTGAGGTTGCTATTAGGAATTATTGCATATTGTTCAACAACATGTTGAACAATTCATATTTCCCAAATGAGTGGAAAATGGCTAAGGTATTTCCAATCTTGAAGAAAGGAAAAGAATCTTCATGCCCTAAAAGCTATCGCCCAATCAGCTTGCTGCCTAACATCAGCAAGGTGTTTGAAGTGATACTCAACAGAGCATTAAACGCCCACATTGAGAAATATGAGCTGATGCTGAATCGCCAATTTGGTTTTCGTGCCAGGCTTTCGACGATACATGCAATAACGAAAGTAACCTCAGACATCTGTTGGAAACTAAATGATAGACAATGCGTTGGAGCATGTCTCATTGATATGGAGAAAGCCTTCGATACGGTGTGGCTAGATGGACTAGTTTTTAAACTCCTTCGGGACAAGTTCCCCAGACACCTTGTCGCCATGATGTGTAATATGTTATACGGGAAATCGCTTGTTGTAACTGATGGAAATCTGACAACAATGCGCGAGTTCAACGTCTTGAATGGTCTACAGCAGGGAACAGTTACTGCGCCTCTGCTCTTCTCAATCTTCATTCGCAAGCTATTGAACGGCTTTGATTTTAACGTCTCGCCAACGTGATCATTAGTAGCGTTTGCTGATGATCTGATCATCTATACGGCAGACCGAAAAGCTACAATAGTTCAGAGCAATCTCCAAAAAATGTTCAATAATGTACAGCTGTACACTGACAATTGGCGAATGAAAATAAATGCGCAAAAGTGTGAAACAATCTTGTTTCGGACAACGCTGTAGGGGGTCAGTCAAGACCTGAAACGTAATTGGAAAGATTTCCACATCATGGCTGGCGAGGGTAGTCTTGAACGGGTTCCACATAAATCCTGTGTTCGATACCTCAGTGTTTATCTCGATCGGTATCTGTACTATACTGAACATGTGAAAATCATGCTCAGTAAGGCACTTAAAGTAGTCATGGTCCTTCGAAAGCTCTTTCATTCCAGAAACATTGATCAAAAGGTCAAAATTATCTGTTATAAGACACTGGTCAGACCACCCTACAGACGGGTATATAGCGACTTGCCTCGCTACTGGCTTCATTCCTCCAGAAGCATTCGTGTATTTGGACATGAATCGATATGTTTTTGATTCTGACGGCGTCCCAGTCATATATCACATATATCGACGGGCCACCGATAAGAAGATAAACTATCCTCCTAATTTGAGTTCACGAGACCAACAGTTCCAATGGAGATACTCATTTGCTAGATTTGTTGAGGCTGATCGAGTTGAGACGGGGCAATCTAGGTATTGGTGGCTGAATGACAATGTCTAAATTATTCGTGTTTATTTTCAGTTTTGGTGTTTTTCGTTATTTAGTTTTTGAGTTTCAGCTCATTATTGCTACATTTAGTGTTGTTTATATTTGTTAAAAATTAGGTAGAGGTTAGGTTTATATTATGTTTATTATATTACGTTAGAGATAAGGTTTGACGCTTAGGTTAAGAACATTGTTATAGATTTTTATAGTATAAGATAAAGTTTTTGATTGCATTTATTAGAATTAAGTTAAAACATATTAGGTGTAGGATCAAAGTTCACTGCAGTGTTAAGATGATAAATATTTTTAGAATAGTGTTGGTTGGTTTTTTCTCCTTTTTCCAATTGAATTGTAAAAATATGTAATAATCTTCATTGATTTGAATTTGTTATAGTTTTTTTTTAATGCGTTTAATGATAACGTACAAATTTAGAGAGCCATTTGGGCCATTAAGTTTTTTATTGTTATTGTTTGGATTTTGCTTTATATTCTTTTAAAATTTATAACGATTAGTATTAAATAAAGCGCTTTTGACTTTGACTTTAGGCGCAGTTCCGGATCAGCAGCCTACTGATGGTACCTAAATCCCACCAGGATTCTTCTCGAGAAAGCTCTCAGATGTGGAGCAGAAATATTCGGCCTACGATCGAGAGCTTCTAGCCATATTCGCTGCAACCAGGCATTTCTAGCGCATTCTCGAAGGCAGGCAGTTTACCACTTATACTTATCAGAAAAAGCATCGCCTCGGCAATTCTGCGCTTTTCCAATAAGAGGTGTTCTTGTGATGTTAAAAGAATAATGCCATTTTTCAATATGAATGATCAAACGTTTATTTCATTATAAAGAAAAAGGTATGCCATTAACAGTAAAAAATAATGTCAGGCAAATGATCACCACGCTTACAGGATCATATCCTTTTCATGAAATTTTCCATAACCAAATCGCAAAGTGGCTGCCCTATGTCCTCGATAGCCTCATGAATTCCATCTTTGAGGTCTTGAATCAACGCTGGGCTGTTGGCGTAGACCTTCTCTTTCACGTGACCCCAAAGGAAGAAGTCGCAAGGTGTTACATCACTAGATCTCAGTGGCCAATTGTGATCACTTCTTCGAGAGATAACACGGTCCGGAAACTTTTCCCTTAAAAGATCAATGGTTTCGTTGCTTGTGTGGCACGTAGCGCCGTCTTGTTGAAAGTCAACGTTGTCCAGATCAATATCATCCAATTCCGGCCATAAAAAATCATTAATCATCTCTCGATAGCGGAATCTATTCACCGTAACTGTTTGTCTAGCCTCATTTTGGAAAAAGTAAGGTCTAATGACTCTGCCGGACCATAAACCAGATAGAGAGGCTTTTCAACAATAACTCTTGGGTTTTCCGAGCCCCAGATGTGACAATTTTGCTTGTTGACGAAGCCATCGAGGTGAAAATGGGCCTCATCACTCAAGATGGTGGAATTCTGGATCATTTACATGCATTTCAAGGACCCAATCAGCAAAAACACGACGTTGTTGATGATCGACCAGCTTGAGTTCTTATGTAACTGAACTTTATCAGCCTTAAGATCCAAACCTTTATGCAAAATACGGTGTAATGACGTTTGTGGAATGCTAATTCCAAAGAACGACGAGGAATGGACAAACCTGAGTTTTCTTTAACACTTTCGGCTACAGCAGCAATATTCTTGGCTGTTCTTGAGTGACGTACACGGATTTTATTCTTCACATCAGTAACTTGTCCCAACAGCTCGAATTTTTCCAGCAATTTCTGTATTGCGGTCCGACAAGGTGCTTCACGACGACGATTTCAATGCATTGTTGAAGCATGTATCGTTGCATTTTTATTAATGGCGTACTTTTCACTTGTCAAATATCAAAAAACCACAGCTTCAAAAATGACATCTACCGGAATAGCGGACTATTCAAAATAACACCTCTTATTGGCAAACCCTTTTCCGCAGTTTAACACCCAGCTGGAATACACATTTGGGGAGGAAAACGTTGAAGCCGACGCACTCTCGTGCGTAGAAACTATCTCCATTTCTGGCGCCTGCAGCATTTGCATCCCCAACCTTTCACTAAGTCGCATGCCCAATCTCGCACGATCAGCGACATTCACGATGGAACAGCCTGTCGCCACCCCAACCCACATGCGATCAACAGCCACCACGACAGCTTCAGCCCGCCATTACCCCAACCGCGTGCCGCCACATCAAAAAAGGTCATCACGCGCCGCCATAACATATCGTGAGTTTTTTTGTGATATCTGTTTCCATGACGATATCCCGACCACAGCAGCGGTTTTGCAGACTCGCTGTCAGAGGATCGCTTCAAGTCACTCTTCACTCAGATCTGGCTGAGTCCAGACGTACCGAACGTACTCCGTAATTATTCATTTAAATGGCGTCAGCCATCTTGAAGTCGCGTTTAGTTTGTAACGAATCAGTCAAGTCAAATAAAGTTATATACAGTGACGACGCTTGTGTAGTATTGTGTTCTTCCCACATACTACAACGACAGTTTACGATTTTACTTATCATTAAATTTTCGGAGAATTCTATCGATATTTAAAGCACTTGTGCGATGTCTTTCGAAAGCCAAGTACACGACACCAGCCATGCGAGCAAGGGTCATTGACAGATGCTGTGGCCTATTAATTACAGTCAATATCGAAAACGTATAGACCTAGAAACGGAAGAAAAATGAGTGCGAGTTGACTTGTTGCTTAAGTTAAGTTTGCGGAGTGGAAAACGACCAGCGAATATCGAAGTGAAAAGCAAGTAAACCCAAAAGAGGTACGCGAAGTGTGTGTCAAGCGAGCGGGTCTGTGGTCCAGGCTAGAAAGATTCCCTCGCAAAAGCGACGACTCGTGCGTCGCGGAAAATCGAATTGCGAAGAAAGTGAAGGAATCTGATTTTTCGTGGCGATTGAGTCGTTTTGTGCGTTGACTCACATCTTGATAGATGAAAATTCTTGTGTCGGTTGCGTCGGCAACGGTAGAAATATAATTTCGTTTGAGCACAAAAACTTGCGAAAAGATAAAATCGCACATTCGCGGTCGTGTAACCTCCCATCCACCAACAAAACGTAGGAAGATATGCAAACCGTCACACGGTGTCGTCATTCAATCACCAGAGCAGCGTGAAAGGATTTGCCAGAAAATAAACGAGTATACGATACCCTCAAATATCTTCCATGCATTGGCCAGTATATCAGCCAAGCTAATCATTTGGATATTTCGCGACTTACATATGTTATTTGCTTGCACACAAGGTGGATTCGTGAGTCGCCAATTTGGTTTGGCTGTTGGCTATCATCACGCATTAGAGTGGGCTTCACGTAGAAGCTGAACAAAAGACATAAATGTAATATTTATTGCGATTTGGGTAGCGTGAGAAACGCGAAACGGCAAATAATAAAAGAAAACACAAAATCAAAACCCACAAGTCCAAGTGAATTGAATGGTGCTTTTTGTATCTCACAAAATGAGATGTAAACGCCAATTTTTTGTGTTGGTTGATTAGATTGCGCCAAGGTCATTCTTGCGTGGTTCCCAGTTGTTTAGTCCCATGGTTGGGAAAGTTTTCCATTTACGGCTGTTGTTATTGTGGCTGAGAATTAGCATAAATCGAGTATTTTAAACAATTTGCTATTGTTGCTACCATGTTTTGTTAGTGATTATGACTGTGTCACTTGTTTTAGTAAGCTCAAAGCGGTGACCTTACGTAATTGTGCGAATATATGTGCGTTTACTATTTCCTTATCAATTGATTAATACGAGTACATGTATTAGCAAATAACTCTTGAATATTTGTTTTGAAACGGGCGAGTGTTTGCTTTGATCAGTTTGAATGTTCTCAGAAGTCTTAATAGCGAAGGATGTAATACATAACCGATGCAGTGATCTTTATGTGATCCATAACTTTGTAGTAATCGAGCAGTCACACAAACAAACTGCTCGAAAATCTTCAAAACATTCGAAATTTTAATGGCAGATTTTAAAAAATAATTAATTATTTACATTCGTAATCGTCATTTATAAAATATTTTTCTTTCTTAATTTTATTATTAAATGTGATTCTTAATGAATTTTCCTTTATATTAAATGTAAAATTTTTCTTTATCAATTTTCCTTTAAACTAAATGTAAAATTTTTCTTTATAAATTTCCCTTTATATTTAATGTAGTTTTATACCAATTTTCCTTTATATTAAATTTAAATGTGTCCCTTTAATTATATTCTCCATTAGGTTTAGATTTTATTACTATTCAAAATTTTCTTCATTTTTCCTTACTTCAGTTAAATTTTGTTTTTAAAAATTTAAGTCTGCCAAATAAAATGTCGAGTGTGGGAACGTTGATTGAGTGCACCCCAAAGGTGTGTTACCTTGCGGAAGGCAATAGAGCTCAGCTGATGCGATTCACCGTATACACGGGATGAGAAAGAGGAAAGACAAATTTTGGGGACGGATCGTGGAGTTGACTTACAACCGCGACACGGCGAGCACGCGGAGAATGGCCGGGAAGAAAAAAAAATAACTCAGCGTAAAAGAAAATGTTCGATCGCGGAGTGCAATTCTAGCTGGCAAACATATAACCCTACACTGCTTAAATTTTCCGTAGTTGCGGATTATTTTGGATAGTATTTTTATGAGTTCAGTGATGACGTTCTCTTGAAAGTGACTCAATTCTTCCCCACAATACCTGCAAATTACAAATACTTCAAAAAAAGTGTTCCCTCGCTTCATATTAAAATTTCGAGTGAGTACACCGAGATAAAAGATTGTCGTTGATCGAAATTTAGTGCAAGGAAGATTTGATAACGAGTTTTCCATGGTATGATCATTAATCGAAGAAATAAACTTAAAATTAATTTACTTTGGCAAGATTATTACTTGGGTGAAATGTGAGGTGGAATGTATTTTTGCTTTGCGTCAAAGAGTTCATTCTTGTAGTGAAAACTATGTACGTCGGCACCAAAATTAACTTAGTGGTTACTTGAGACACATATATGTGATAGCTCTCTGGAAGAAGCCAGCATTCAGTGGCGTTTGAGGCAAAAACCCTGCTATCAGGACTTGTTTTCGATTGCGGACGGAAATATAAAACACATTCAAAACAATACCTTTGAAGTACAAGCCCCTGAAGTATTAGGATAGTGCATTGGAAATAATATAATTCCTGAGTTTAGATTTCTTGATGAAATTTCGGGCAATGAAAAAAATCATAATGTTGCATTAACGGCTAAATACACCAGTACCAAGTTAGAAAAGTTGACAATTTTCTATGACCGATGATGTGACCTGCCTAGACTGAAACATTTGTAGCTTTTCATTCATCATTTTGGATAAAACACGTTGATTGCTGCTGAAGATTTCAGTGAGAAGAAATTAACAAAAATATATTATCTTATTACTGGAGCAAGTAAAAACCGCAGTAAATACTCCATGAACATAAAAAAGTAGTCAAATGATAATTTGGATGCCGGCGACTGAACGAAAAAACAATCAAAGGTTCAAAGGCGTGCCAACAAGTCAGTGATTAGGACAGCGGAAATGGGAGAAATAGGAACGGCTTGTCGGTACTTTGCGGCTTACTTTAGGAGTTTGGTTTCATGTCGTTCGGTATTGTGCACGCAGTCCCCTCAGCTTGTGTGACGAAAGAGGCAAGAAAGCGTAAGGTACCCAGTTTTCTGTTTAATGATTAGGTTTATCATGCTATAATCCGACACTTTAACTCACTACACGGTTTGCCACGTTTGCATAGCTTCCCCACCAAAATATATAAAACCCCAAATCATCTTGAACATTTGAAGCTCGGTAAAGCATGTCCACGGGTAAAAATCAGCTCCCTAATATAGTTAAAATATATTTCCTTACTGTAAAGATAATGTCTGACATGTAGTAAATAGTTATGCGAGCTATAAGTGTGCATTATAAACTTGTATCCCACATCACTAGCGGGCGCCCGGCGAGGATGCGGAGGGTGAGTACACCTTTTGTATTTTCCTTATATTGTATTATGCTTTTGTAAATATATATATATATATATATATATATATATATATATATATATATATATATATATATATATATATATATATATATACATATATTAATTTTTTTATATTTAGATCGTTTTTGTATTGTTATAGTTTTCTTAGCTAATATTATTGCAAACTACGTTATGGTCATGCCTAGGTTAGATGTATAAAAATAAGGAAAAAAAATTGTTTATCAAAATATCTTGAGAAATCTATAGTCTTCTTGAAGTAATGAATTGCGAATTTAATTAATTGGAAAAAAATAATAATAAATAGTGAAACATAAAAAACTCGGTATTTCCATTCGTTGTATAGGACCCACATCGATGGCAGGCTTTTCCTGCTAATATGGGCTTGCCATCGGGCGCGCTCCCACGTTTCTTTTGTTGAGCAGGAACTCTTGCCGGATAGAGTGGCCTTCCGCTTGCGTGCCCTTTTATGATATGGGGTTATGTGATTTCATTGCATAACGCTATAGCATAAATTGGTTACGTTTGTGTTTCTCATCTGAGGAAAGGACTCATACAAAGTGCTTTTGTATGAGTTTTTCACTCAAATGGGAAACACATGGCCACGTCTACGCTTGGATCTTGATTCGATTGGGAGGGTGCGAGGGGGCACCACCTCCATCTGGATGCCCCACTCTTATTTGTGGGCCATAAGAATCGTCGCGTAACGACGAAGTCCCCTTAAGTTCGTCTGTTCCCCAGGCCTAGTTTGTCCTTTTCGTCTGGAATCTCCAACCAATATTTGGTTACCTCCTTCTTTCGACTTCGGTCGACTTTTTTGTGACCCCGGAATTCGTGAATGCGAAATTCTTTTTGTAGTGGATCCTTGTGCTGAGGAAAAGAACCCGCCCCAAGACACCACAACGCTAGCCTGCCAGCGCATTCACGCGTCCCCTGACAAGGCCAATCTCAGCGAATCCCAATATCCTCTTCCACTGAGGCAGCAGACCATCGCTGCAGTCCTTTACGGACATTCAATATACCCTATTTCACTACAACTTCTTCCTTTACATTAAGCTGAGATCATTTTTTTATTATTTGAAGAAACGGACGTGTCTGTACAATTTTCCGTTCCCGATGAAAGCACATACTACATTGGTGCTGTTTTGTTTGGAAAAATCCATAACGCATGATAGCAGCAGCAATTTTCAGTGATATGAGTTCATCTGACGCTATGTGTGAAGAGTATGCGTTGTATCTTCCGATTGTGTTAACCAGATAAGTTAAGATCATAATTGCACAAAACTAAAACGATAGAATCCATTAAAACGAATCGACATTGGTTCTTCACTCATCTTAAGGATTGCACGTCGATTCATTCAAATATTGTTTATCAAAGGTGCCGCCAGGAATGTGCGATGATAAGAAGGACAAATTAGATTGCCAATGTTTTTATAGCGAGCCTTGCTTGGATAAATAAATAGTTCCAATGAGAAAACCAATTCACTAAACGTTATATAAAACTGCATATTTAAAACAACTGAACGAATGTATCAAGACAGGTGTACTTAACCAGTTTTACAAAATATAGGCACACTAGCACCCCCCCCCCCCCCAACAATGAGCGCTCGTCCAAGGAGTGGGTGGGTACGCATTTTCTTTTCTTTTTTATTAGTTGTTGCAATTGATCCAATTTTTTTTCAATTTGTATGTAGTAGATTATTTATTGCATAAAATTATTTATTTTAAAATATTGAGCTGTATAAAACTAAAATTATCTATTTTTTATGTACTTATACTGTACCAAAACTTAAATTATTTATTGTTGAAATATACTCCTTTATGTTCTAGAGTGTACATATATCTCCCATTAAGTGAAGTGCTCTGACACATGAAACTGCTTGTTGAGAATATTTTTCAACTTCTTGTTAAAAGAATATGAGGTTAGAGCTCTGTATATTCATCAAAAGAATCGATTTATTGAAATACGGCTGTATCTAGAATAAAAAAATGTCTAGCTAAACACCAATATTCAGTTTTTTCAATTTGAATTCGAACGAGTATGGGACCCGCTACGTTGGCTGGCCCCTCCACTCATGAGCTAGCCATCGGATAAACTCTCCCTCTTTTTTGTCTTAGAGGGGCTCTCGCCGGGATGCTTGGCCTTCCTCATCTGATATGGGCCAAGGTATCGTATTGGATCCTTGATTCGATCAAGAGGGGTGCATGGGGCACCGCCACCACCTGAATGTCCCACTCTGGTTTGTAGACCGTGACCTTCCTTGGCGAAGACAAAATCGCCTTACACCTCCCACGTGGTTAATCCGGTATTTGTCGTCACGTGTTCTTTGTAACCCCTTTCGGTTCGTCACCTAGCACCTATGAGGTTGCCAGCACACTTACGCATCGTTAGGTGAGGCCATTTCTAGCGTAGCGCCAATATTTCACTCGCTGAGGCAGCAAACCACCTCTACAGTCCTTTACGGACATTTCATTTCGACCATCTATACAAACAGTACAAAGGGATCGTTAGAAAAGTAAAGGAAAAACCTAAGTTATCGGCTCCTCAATGGGTAGTTGACGTGTTTACTGGCATTGGTAAAAAATTCAATGCTGAAGCTATTCGCCTTGTGCTAAGAAGCCATAATTTCAATGCATGAGGTCTACGGAAGAAGCCATCATAAATAACAATAATTGATAAAGCCACCTGAACTTTGCAACTGAGCAGGCCTTCAGTTCTCCCAACGAATGAAACTAAATACAGAGTTCAAAAAAGAAAATCTACATGGTACTGTTAGGCAAAGTAGTGGCAGCGTAATGGTTTGGACCATTACGCTACCACTACTGGCGGGAACGTGAGACAATAATGTCAGCAACCGATATTGGAAAGGTGCCTTTTATTGAAAAAAATATGGAAAAATCATTTATTTTAATATTCTAAAGGAAAATCTACTCCAAAGGGCTCCTAGCAAAAGGGCTTTGTAACCATTCTAGGATTCGAAAAAATAGGCCATGAATCGATGATTACAGTACAGAGGAGTGGGCCCTGAAAAAAATTTCATGAAAGGTAGCCGATATGAATATCAACTGAAAGTTCTCTATGAGAGCTTTTCAAAACAGTTCTTAAACTGACAGTTTTTGCTTCAGTGGGGGCACGGGGGGGAAATACATGAAAAATGTGTTTCTAAAAAATCTGGAAAAATTATCAAGGGAGATATCTATGGGTATAACTAAAACAAATACCTCAGAATTCATAATTCTTTCAACTTTGTTAATAATAGTATGATCCTCGAATTTCACATTTTCTCCAATAAAATCGTCTTTGACATGTTTCTTGATTTTATTCGCTGCTGGTTACTGCATTTTGTACAATAAGTTGAGTACAAAACCCTTCTGACATAAGCATAGGTCTGTCTACCCAACTTGTTTTACATTGAAGCTATAGCGGCTAAATTTTGAAAAATTTACTGTTGATGAAATATGCTTTGAGCCACTGTATATGATCAAAACATATTTATTTAAATTGTTCATAAGGAGTAGATGTCTTCGTTTAGTATTCGTCGCCTACAAACACAGGATAGTCTGGAAGCGCTAAACATGCGAAAATACACAGAGTATAGCTACTAGCACAAATTTAAAATTAAATAAATTTTTATAAGCATCAATTGAAAATAATTTGATGATGGAAAAACGTTATTGCTTCCCGGGTTACATAAACAATTGATCCATTGCTAGATATTACTTGATTATCAAGAGGCTTTCAAGGCAAATGGAATCTTCGCCCTCCCACTAAAAAGTGAGATGGAAGAGCTGGACGGAAATCAGCGTCAGATGAAATAAACCTCCGAATTCAAATTTTTTTCCATCCAGGAACCAATATTTACGATTTTCAACTATCGGAACCATCGAATGACAAGCTGAAGAAGAGAATATTTGAGAAGGATGATTTGAAGTCACAAAAGAAAATTTTAAAAAAATTTTCTTGAAAAGACGTCGGACCTTGCTTTGTTGTTGCAGCAGACGTGTTTTGACTCTTTTGAGTCAGCTTCAGTATCTACACTAAAAATGAATGCATCTGCTCACTCAAAAAAGCTTGGTCCGACGGTTTTTCAAGAAAAAGAGAGAATTGGCCTACACATATCAAATAAACAAAATGAAATGAGTTTATATCAACCTCGCCGCGAGGTCGGATCTACTGAATCGCAAAATCAATTAAAAAATAGTATGCTTTTTTAAGTAAGCAGGTCTGTTTTGACAAATTTGAGTCATCTTTAGGACAGACACTGAGGATGACTCAAGTGAACGTCTAGCATTTGTCGTCAAAAGACGTGTTTTTAAAAGCTCCTATCAAATTTTTTTAACAAGCTGGGTAGACAGAACTACGCTCATGTTAACTGCTATAACATACAGATGAACAGATGGACGCAGGTACCGATTTTAATAGGGTTTTGTATTTTAGTACAAAACCCGAAAATCGGGATGTGTTGGTGGTAGGACGTATGGCGGATTGGGTGAGGAAAATATGGGTTGGAAGAAAAAAATAGCCAGGTCATTGGTAGCGAGAGTCTGAGGGTGGTGAAGTCTTGGCGGGAACGTGAGACAATAAAGAATATAAATAGGAAGTGGTAGTTTTGCAGCAATTGAAGCGGTTTGGTCTCGATTTCGCCTTGGTAGCCACCAAGGAACATGAAATCAAATAATCTCTGAAAATACTTGAATCCCTGTTGAAATTTTTTACGGGTAAAGATATCATGAGCGTGGAAAATTGCAGCTACTTTCCATAAAAGCCCAAAGACACAAATAGTGATATGAAATTCTACTGTGATTGGACTGGAATTTAGGTTTGTTGGTATTTATTTTTAACAAAACACACCAAGAATCCTTCTGACAATTTTATCTAATAGTGTGCCACTGCGATTAAATTTGTTTATTTTAAAATTATGATTCAATTCGCCCATGGCGATTCAGAGACTTTATGTTCTATACAACTGTTTAGTATTGAAACTCGAAAGAGCATGGGTGTTTTCAGTCTTATCTGCACAAGATTGGTAAGTCACGGTCGCCCGGTTGTTAGTTCTGCCCAGGAGAGGAAGACAATGCTTGCCATATGGTTTTTTGCGTGCACAAAATGGGCTTTTTCACACGGAAATGGTAAAAACCCTTATCCAAACAGGTTTCGCGCTTACGCCCTTATGTTTACACGTTGCATAGTTCAGCCAACCTATTTTTGTATACGATACACGTCTTGCGAGTGTATGTGTCAAAAGGATCATTTGATCGTTAATCGTCGTGCGGACAACATGAAAGCGAAAGCAGAGAGATAAGCGATTGAGGATTGGTGTTTTAGCCTTGAATTGTGCACGAGGCAACAAAAACTGGAATGAAAAATGTATTTTATGATTGTTAAAGTTTGTCGCTTCAAACTTCTATTGGATTTATTAGGACCTCCGTGTTTTTCCGCTTTCTGAAAAATATATTCCAAATTTGAATATCCTTTTAAGTCGCATATTTTTCTTGTTGTGTTGTCAACTGGCATATTATAATGCGATTCTATAAAGATTATGCGTACTGTTAATTTTCTATAGATTTACAATAGGCAATTTAACTTTATTGAAATCGTAATATTGGTCGTATTGTTTTCTGAAATTGAACATGGCCTCCGCTTTCATAAATTTATTAAATAACGCGTAGCTTCTCGCGTCCACGCATCCATTTGCACGCAAATTAAAGAAAGGCAATCGTTTCATGACGAATGTTCAATTCGGAATGATTACCGGCCCAAATGATCAACAAAATGCGTTTGTATATGTGCGTTACGCTCGTGCACCCTAAAAAATGTTGGCATGTTTTTACCATCAGGTCCCCTCAATGCCTCTCACTCTTCTTGCCCATATAACCTGTTTAACGCTCACTTTTAACGCTGCGTCTGAAAAAGTCCAATGAGATAAGTTGCGAAAGGACCTCTACAGAGAGATGGGAAAGCTCACCCCGGATAGTATAGTCGTGGTTATGCTCGAATCAGTTAACAAATGTAACCAGGTGGCACATTATGTTCGAGCAGTCCTAAACGATAAAAGGAACTCACAGCAGTGAGGGAACGCTTGTCTGGCAATTTCTCTTCCCTCACACTAGAAGAGGGATTCCTCAGTGTAGTGAACTAGATGGATGAATGTCTGTTCAGGGCTGCAGCGATGGTCTGTTGCCTTAGCGGAAGATGATGTTAAGATCCGCCAAGATTGGCCTTGTCTGGGGATGCGTGAATGCGCTGGCAGACTAGCGTTGCGGTGTCGTGGGGTGGATTCTTTTCCCCAGCACAAGGACCCACTACAAAAAAAATTCCCATCTACGATTTCGAGCGTCAGAGAAATATCAACCGAAGTCGAGGAGGAGGTAACCAACTAAGGGTCAAAGAAAATTGTTGACTCAAAGGACAAACTGGGCCGGGAGAAAACAGTCGGACTTAAGATGACTTCGTTGTTACTGACGAGACTTATGGCCCGCAAATACAAGTGGGGCATCCATATGGAACCGGTGCCCCCTCGCACCCTCCCAACGGGATCAAGATCCAAACGTAGACGTGGCCATGTATTTCCCAGCTGATTGAACAAACATAATTTGCATGACTTTTTCCTTCAACTGAGGAATGCAAACGCTACCGATTTATGCCATGGCGTTATGCAATGAAACCACATAACAATATATCATAAAAGTGTACGGGAGCGGAAGGCCACTCTATCCGTTAAGCAAAAATAGGAAGGAGCGGCCCAATGGCTAGCCCATTTTAGCGGAGGAGCCTGCCATCGATGCGGGTTCTATACCCGGTCAGGTTGAATGAAGGGAAAAGACCGAGTTTTCAAGTTTTAACAATCCATTTAAATTTATTTTTCATATACCGATGTTATACAAGAATACATAATTGCGTGTTTTTCGTTAAAAAAAAAATTCTATATTAAGATTGCATTAGGTATCTTCTCCTGTGCAAACAAGCATAAGTTTAAAATTGAAAACGTACATAAGACATGCTTGCAAATTGATCAATTTGATGTGCCTATCTATCTCTAATGATGAAAAATAAATTATCGATAATTATTTAAATTCAATTCAATCTCTTAAATGAACTACATGCCCGTGAAAAAGAGTTTTCAGAAGATTATGTTTTCGTTTATTTCTGCAATCATAATACATACAGGTACGTAAAAATACACAACAATTAAATCCAATTACATTTTTTAAATATTTTAGAATTCGTTTAAAAATAAGTTTGACTTTTCTTTGAATATATTTTAGGAATCAATCGCTGATACATTTTGGTTATCGTATTTGAACCATTTCCCGTAAATATTGCTTTTACAAAATGCCGTTTAATGACCACCCACAATTCATGCTTTTCACTTGCGGGCACCGTGACTAAATTTTTAACTGAATCAGCTAGTTGACCGTGCATCGACAGATATTAAATTGAATGTCGAGCATGCTTACGCTCTTCACTGGCAGCCTTGAAGAAGGTTTCCGCAATACCTGGACCTTTAATGGTATTAGGCGAGAAATAAGCTCCCATGGCCAATTACGTAAATTATGCATCAATTTCTTTTTGAATTTGTATTCGCATGGAGTTGATGCACTGAGTAGTCAGGTCAGGAGTTGCAATGCTACTTAGCGGAAAGAAATTTTGTTTGAGGAATGCTGGTTGTCCTAAGTGAAAGAGCTACATTGTTCTTTCACTCGAGCATTCTAGCTATCAACATAATAGCATTTTCCGCTCGATGGACTTCAGCTGGTTCCAGCATATGGGCTGGTTCCATTAAAACTCTCGCAGTTTCGTACGAGGTGTCCGATATACTCCTCAGGAGCTACCACATCTGTCACCGCGGGGCAGCTCGACCCGAAGTCCGACCCCGCAGTCGAGCTGCCCCGCGGTGACTGATGTGCCAGCTCCTGAGGAGTATATCGTTCACCTCGTACGAAACTGCGAGATTTTTAATGGAACCAGCCCATATGCTGGAACCAGCTGAAGTCCATGGAGCGAAAAATGCTATTATGTTGATAGCTAAAATGCTCGGGTGAAAGAACAATGTAGTTCTTTCACTTAGGACAACCAGCATACCTCAAACAAAATTTCTTATAAGTTCGCCACCACTGCGTAATAGTGGAAATTACTGCTCGATAGAGCTTGCAGCACTGCCATGCTGCAACATATATATATATGTATATATATATATATATATATATATATATATATATATATATATATATATATATATGGGTTCGTGGTCATCTGGAACCCCGCAGTCGAGCTGCCCCGCGGTGACTGATGTGGCAGCTCCTGAGGAGTATATCGGTCACCTCGTACGAAACTGCGAGATACTTAGCGGAAGTTGATTGAAGGGAAAACATAGTTTAAATATAAGCATGTGCCGCAAACATAATCATCGTGGCTATACGGTTTTACGTGATTTCTAATTAATTGTCAAAAGGATTGTCGATCATACAAGATGCCTTCAAAAATAAACGAGACTGAGCTGAAACAGAAACAAAAGTAGTCTCCTCCCGCTTCGATACACTGTTTTGCGTGATCCAAAAAGCTTTTCGGAAGAGTGTTTCAGGTCATTGACCGGAATGTCCTTCAGGATGTCGGTACAAGACTTTTGGATGCCCTCTACGGACGCTAAGCGTTTTCCTTTCATGGCCAAATGCCGAATAGTTAGAAGTCACAGGGAGCCATATCAGGCAAATGCGGTGAGTGATTGATGGTTAAAATGCGATTTCTAGTCAAAAAATCAAAAGAAATTTATGACAAAAGTCCCGTTTGTTTTGGAATTTAACTTGCATTTTACTTGTGCGGAACAAAACATGCACAGACCTTTCGTTAGTCAAAATGATCGGTTTAAATGCCATAAATCGATATTTTTGAGATATTCGACTCCGATTCCATGAACTTCAACGATGATTTCGGATCATTTGCGATAAATTCATGCACAATTTCGATGGAGTTTTCGGTGATCACTGATTTTGGGCGGCCCGTATGTTCATCATCATTTATGTCCTCACGACCATCTCTGAAACCTGTAAACCACTCACGAACTTTTACACGAGATAGACAATCATCGGCATAAACTTTTTTCATCAATTCAAATGTTTCGGTAAACGTTTTACCAATTTTAAAACAAAATTTGATACTAGCTCTTTGTTCGAAACTCAGTTTTGTACCGATGACGCAAACATACTTCACATCAGACGCAATAACTTCGCTTTCACAGAACCGAATGTCACCAATCTTTCACTGGAAGTCAGGGAGGGATGCATTATTTCATTTATAGATGGCACCACCATCGTTTATTTTGGAACACAACTTGTATATCATTTCTGCCAATTTTATATCGGTTCCATGTCACATTTGTGGCGTAAATTTTACGAATGTAGCAACATAAAAAATCTTTACCTTTAAAGTCAATCAACATACAGTGTACCAAATAGTGTCTTCGTACAGTAGCTATTTGAAACTTAAATGATAAAAAACAATAAGATGTAGTATGAAATTAGAAAACGAGTGAATGCAGATTTATTCATTAAGCATTTTTATTTAATTTAAAAACAAAACCGAATCCATTTCAATTATTTATTACTAAATTATTAACTAAAAATTAAACAAAGTCCAAAATTTACTTCCAATAAAGTCTTCGTACACTTACAAAACAACTCATGAAAAATCTTAAAAACTATAGATAAGCATATGTATGTAAATTTTTTTAGTATTTTGTTGGATAGCCTTTATTTTTAATCACAGCTTTAAGACGTTGTGGCATAGATTCAACAAGTTTTTTGGTATAGCTTGGGTCTATTTTCACCCATTCCTCCTGAAGAGCCTGTTTCAACTTAGCTTTCGATGTAATATGATGAGTCCTGATCTTTTTTCCAGCATGTTCCACACGTGCTCAATGGGATTGAGGTCAGGACTTTGCGGTGGTGTCTTGAGCAAATGTGGAGTTTTGTACGCCAAGAAAAGCCTAGTATTATGAGCCATGTGCTTAGGATCATTGTCTTGTTGAAAGTATAATCCTCTGATACACCCAACTTTTCAGCACTTGGCACCAAATTTTTTTTGAGAATTTCAATATATGTTCGATGATCCATGATACCTTCAATTATTTCCATGTTTCCAACACCGCTGGCAGCCATACAGCCCCATACCATTACGCCGCCGCCGCCGTGCTTTACAGTTTTGATGGTGTTCCGTGGGTCGTAAGCTTCTCCTGGCTTTCTCCAGACTCTAAGTCTCCCATCAGACCCAAAAATGTTATATTTGGACTCATCAGAAAATATAACATTGCGCCAGAACTCGAGAGATGCATTGTGGTATTGCCGAGCGAAGTTCAAACGTTTTCTGCGATTTACTTCATTTACAAGTGACTTCCTGCGCGGTGTACGAGACTTGAATCCAGCATCAATCACAGATTTTCGTACTGTTTCTGGATGAACTTCCTTTTGATTGAATTGAAGAAGCTGTGCACTAATTTTTGGTGCACTTAAGAACGGATCCTTGGCAATCATACGCTTGATTTGCAGCCGATCTGCATCAGTGAAAATTGCAGGACGTCCTGATTTTGGCTTATTATCTACGCGGCCTTCATATTTAAATCGCCCGATTATAGACTGGATAGTCGAACGGCTCCGGGACAGTAGTTTGGCAATTTCCGTGTGTGATTTTTGCTCCTTTATGTGTAAATTCAATATGAGCTTACGCTCTTCCAGCGACAAGTATTTACCAGGCATAATAACGACTTAGACTGAGCAAAATCAGCAAAACTTAAACAAATCTCTTTGTTTACGTTACTAGAAACCGTTATGAGTGGAAAATGTGTGATTGTGATCGAAAACTATCAGCAAAGAGACCGAAGGGCTAGCGATAGCGAAAGTGTACGAAGACATTATTGGAGGGAAACTTGGGACTTTGTTTAATTTTAAGTTAATAATTTAGTAATAAATAATTTAAATGGATTAGGTTTTGTTTCTAAACTATAGAAAAATGTTTAATGAATGCATCTGCATTAAACCTTTTTCAAATTTCTTGCAACAATTTATTGGTTTTTATCACTTAAGTTTCAAATAGGTATTGTACGAAGACATTATTGGGACACTGTATATATAAATTAAGTATTCTTACATGACACCTAAATCAATACGTAAACGCGTATACTACCAACGCGAGTTCTACATGGTGACCAGTAAACTTTGGTAAACTGGTGGTGAACTTTGTCATTTTTTTAACTCGCTGTTTATCTTTGGATAATTTTTCAAGCACTCCGTTCATTAAATTGAAAAAGTAACACTGCTATATGCTTCTACACAAAAAGTGACACATGCACTAATACTCAAAAGGTTCCTGTCTTCGGAAAAGATATAATTTGCAATATTTACCGTTCTTGAAATGCTAACCGTATTTAAATGTCCTCTTTGTACATAAAATTTGATTTTCCCTCAGAAGAGTTTGTTTGTATGCGGCTTGCACTAGTTGTTAATTTAACATTCTGAGCGAATTTGTTCAAATTGAGAAAAATTATTTGCATTCATATCAACTTAGTGCTCCGCACTCTAGGGTAAAATGAAAAGGAATGTCTATTTAAGCAGTTTGTGTACATACTTTTTTTACTTTGGCGCCAATAAGAACGCGCTGGCACGCTTTTCGTTGACTCAGCGAGTTAAGTTCGTGTTTTTTCTTTCACCTCAATGACGCATGCATTAAGATTCATAGAATGCCTCATCAACTTGTCGCAATTTCGTAGCTTATTCTCAAACACTAAAACCCGTGCAATATTTTTGACCTACACTGTACTCCCTATAACGCACTTGCAAAATACGTTCAATATTGACCAAAATTCAGACTAGATCACTTTATTCGGGCACTAAATTCTCAAATGCGTAAGCTTTTATCGTTCAAGAACTTCTCATAAAGAATAATCAAGATACTAAACGCGTCATCAATAACTGATTTATCGCTTTACTCTGCAGTTACCGACTAATCACACTGAACGTGAATGACCTACACCAAGTTATCAACCAAGTACCGAACCATTGAAACACCAGGTTTTAACTCTTTAACTTGAATTACATGCTTAGTCGCGTTGTTTTTCAACAATTTTTTACCAGCTTAATCCGCCATGTTAAGGAAATTCTCTTGGATTTGTTTTGTCAATTCACTGCCCTTGTTCACAGAAAAAATTAAACAATTCCAATCAATACTGACCGCACGACAGTCATCTTTTACACACACTGGTAAAGAATGTGGTCGAGAAATGCTTGTCGTTGGTTGTGTCATGAAACCATACGATTCACTCCACTCAATTTCGCTCGACTATGTTTCGCATCGACCGTCAAAGATTCCTTTCTATTATTCAAGGAAATTGATCATCTCGCGATAACTCCGAAGATTTATGTTAAATGTTTAGTTGAAGTACGAAGGATTAGGGTTCCTGCGAGTCAGGAACTTTGGGAGCAGGATAGACTTTTAAAATTGCGAAAACCACGGAGCTTGACGCAACGACGGTCAACCTCTACACAGACTCGTATAGAAGGCGGTCGAGAAACGATTGTCGTTTCTGTGTCTTGAAACTGTATGATTCATGGCACCACAGTTGCCTTTATGGAACCTCAACTTTTAAATAATTGATAGCAACGAATCGAATTACAACAGGATCTAATCGAACAAAAATTCGCCAATTTATCGTGGTTCTACACGATCTCCCGTGGACTAACTCATCCGTCCAAATCTTTTTTTTCCTTTTCCCATGTTGCCACGGTAAATAGGATCAGCTGCTCGCTCAGCCGAGTTTGATTGTATTCGATAGTGCAATACACAGTTGGGACGCACTAAATTAGTGTTCCCATGTCCAAAACTCTAATTTGCAGATTTAAAATTTTCCAAAAATTTACAGAAGTAAAGAAAGTTGAAAAAGATTTTAAATAATAATGTAAGTTAAATGAAATGATATAAAATTACATTTAATAATAATAATAAGAAAAAAATATTTTATAAATTACATTTAAATCTTTCTTTATTTTTCTAAATTTGCAATTAAAATTTCGGGAGAGGGTTTGGAAGGTTTTCGAGCAGTTCGCTTGTGTGACTGCTCGATTACTACACCAGATTGAAGGTGGCTCACGGCGTAACAAAACGAGACCTGGCCCAAAGTAATGTGTCAACCGATTCCTGGCTGGGTATTCGGGTTGACAGGGGAGGTGTTTAGTGGGTAGTTCAGTTGCTTGTGAGCATGGATGTCCCACACTCTGAGCGTAAATGATATTCATCTCCCAACCATAACAAAAAAAATTGAAACTCGACCATAATGCAATAATTTACTCACATAGTCAGTAGTGCGTGGGAAACCCTTGCTGTTCTTCTTCCATGGTACGACTATACGGTAAAAACGATAGCTATACTGATTACAATTCGCTGTATGATAGTAAGTGTAGGCAGAAAACTGATCAATCGCTGGCGTGTGAAAAATAGATAATCATGGACGTATCACAATTCCTTGAGTTAAAGAATGTGCTGTATTTTGAAGAGTGTGAAATATTAGGACATTCGATTTATTGTGGTTTACAGTCCTAAAAGAGAATATTCGATTCGTAGAAGTGCTTAGATACAAACTGAGAGTGTGAATAATTTAATAACTCATGAATAAAATCACAAAAAAGAGGTTTCATGAATTTAATTTCAGCTGCAGAGCGCTCAACAGCATTAAAAGGAGTGAGTAATTTTTACTCGTGTGTTTCAATGAAATAAATTAAAATTTTAGATTTAATAGTATTTGAAAATTGGCATTATTTTGGATGTATTAATTTTTTTTGTGTGTGATTAAAGATAACTTAATTTATTGAATTCTTTGAACTGCAGTTCCTTTTATGAAATAAAATATTCTTAATGTTGTAGAAGAAAAAATTATTTTTTCATTCCCAATTATGTGTTAGTTCTTATTTGCTTATACAAGGTGGCCCAGCATGGGAAGAGTAATTTCCGGAAGACTTACAACACAACTGAGCACAATGGCATCTCGGGTTAATGAATTCACTGCACACTTAAATATTTATGTCTGCAACTGCGGTGACTTCCATGATTGCAACCGTATTTCACAGGGATTCGGAATTTTTAGAGCTAAGTTACTTCAAACTTAGTAATTCAAGGTCAGTCAGTTTTAAAAAATATCCCGAAATTTTAAGTGGCCCACTCAACAACAGCTGAATATTCTACAATCTACTTTCGAGTATGACTTTAACTGAATCTTCATCTAAAATTAAGCTTTTAATGGTACTTTTGTTCAATTAAAGCCTTGAGGAATCATCTGTCTAAGCCATTATTAAACTTAATAGCCTCAAACCAGCCACTATCAGTCCATAAGCTCCTTCAAACATATTAACAGACAATAACTCAAATTAAGTTCACTGAACACAAATGCAGACTGAGGCTATCTAATGAAACTAATTGCCAAAATCAATTGAACATCCAATCACTAAATCATGCTTACATGAAAATCAATAGTGTCGCATCCTAGCATGATAACAACATTCCCCACACAATGCCGTCCACTATCAACACATTACCTTCATAATATCAGCTCAATACAACATCTCTTCATAATCATCTATCCATTAAATCTGCCTCCATTTTGGTCAGCAATATCCTTGTGTCGCAATGTTCATATCCCCAGAAAGAGAAAAAAACATGTCAGAACTGCTGAAGGACAAACTGATTACAATCTGTGTCCTTTTGCCTTGGCATTGCTTCCAATTTTCAATAGTTCCCCGTAGACGGCAAGCAGCAAGCACAAGGCTAAGGTGAATAACATTCGACCCCAATTTCATTTCCTGCTTGTTATTTCGATTCCAGGATCTATAAATTGCTGCTACGGGTGAATCCTGTTCACGAAACATTCTTCGATTAAATCATGCTTTAGCTGGGCTACCGCCAATAGTCCTCTGCTCAACAGTATTTGACCATAACTAACCGCACGTAAAGACGTAAAGGCATGTTTGGTATTAGAGCCAAGGAAGAGTGTGGCTTAAAGCCGATTTGACCATCTATGTCAAACCTTCTTGCCGGGTCCTTTTGAAAAGTTCTTTTATACGATTTTCATACGTCTCCACTCCCTACTGCAGCGTTTTGTATGCTGTCGTTCAAATCGATTTATATACATCAGCTATTCAGTTCAAAACTTTCCCCAGATTGAATATGATTCGTCCCAGTGACCAAGAGTTTTTCCTTTGATATTTCGACCGAGCAGGGAATCAAATTTTGCCTGGTCCTTCGCCCGGTTTGTGTATGGACTGTGTATTGTGATTATGTGCCACTATTTTATTTTGTTTCCATCTCAAATCGGATTTACCAAATACAAGGAAGTTGTTTTCATCAGGCGATGATGGTATTGATGAAGTTAGATAAAAGGAAATCCTGCAAGAGGAGATTTCACATACTTGAAGCTGATGGGATGAGAGATAGAAAAAAGTGCAAATGAATTTGTTGCATAAACTTTAGGACATATAATAAAATTTTGTTTGAGGATTGCTGCTTGTCCTAAGTGAAAGAACTACATTGTTCTTTCACCCGAGCATTTTGGCTATCAATTTAATAGCACTTTTTCCGCTCGATGGACTTCAGCTGGTTCCAGCATATGGGCTGGTTCCATTAAAAATCTCGCAGTTTCGTTCGAGGTGACCGATAAACTCCTCAGGAGCTGCCACATCAGTCACCTCGGGGCAGCTCGACTGCGGGGTTCCAGGTGATCACGAACCCATATATATATATGTTGCAGCATGGCAGTGCTGCAAGCTCTATCGAGCAATAATTTCCACTAGTACGCAGTGGTGGCGAACTTATAATAAAATTTTGTTTGAGGATTGCTGCTTGTCCTAAGTGAAAGAACTACATTGTTCTTTCACCCGAGCATTTTGGCTATCAATTTAATAGCACTTTTTCCGCTCGATGGACTTCAGCTGGTTCCAGCATATGGGCTTCCGACCCCGCAGTCGAGCTGCCCCGCGGTGACTGATGTGCCAGCTCCTGAGGAGTATATCGTTCACCTCGTACGAAACTGCGAGATTTTTAATGGAACCAGCCCATATGCTGGAACCAGCTGAAGTCCATCGAGCGGAAAAAGTGCTATTAAATTGATAGCCAAAATGCTCGGGTGAAAGAACAATGTAGTTCTTTCACTTAGGACAAGCAGCAATCCTCAAACAAAATTTTATTATAAGTTCGCCACCACTGCGTACTAGTGGAAATTATTGCTCGATAGAGCTTGCAGCACTGCCATGCTGCAACATATATATATATGGGTTCGTGATCACCTGGAACCCCGCAGTCGAGCTGCCCCGAGGTGACTGATGTGGCAGCTCCTGAGGAGTTTATCGGTCACCTCGAACGAAACTGCGAGATTTAGGACATACTTAGGCATTAACGAGTGCAAGGAAGGTAGAATGATAAGACTCCTACCATTAAAACGTTTTTGCGCTTTTACCGTGACTACAGATTCAAGAAAATTGCTGATAATTTGCAGCACGAGGGCATTTTTCCAAATTTTGCTCATACATGCTCCACTCTATAATTTTCCATTTGCTACGTTTTATGAATCCTTAAAATTCTTTCAGCCACTACCCTAGCGCGACTCCACATGTCATTATAATGACAATGACGTGGCAAATGCAGAAATGTGAGAGCGAAATAGCGACACAACAAATGCTTGCTAAGCGAAATATAATGCTTTTTCTACACTCTTTATCTCAACACATACTCGTGCACCTCGATGTGAGGATGCTTCGCATTATCCTTGTTCGGTCCGACCTTAACTGGCTTTGCTTTTTGGGCAATGATAGAAGTTCTTCATGCATGCAAAACCATTTATCTCCGGATATCCGTTTCTTCCTTTTTGAGGAAAAAAGGATTTTTGTCATACGACGACACTTCCGTTCCATTCGCTCGTTGATGATGAGATGATGGGACGAAGAGAGAAAACGATGCTACACATATGCATGAAGCTTGCTTGCCTGCTTGCTTGCTGGTCTCGTTGGTTGCCACTTCTCTAGCCGGACCTGCTAGAATTTCTCTCCTTATTCGGTGATTCTGCAAAGGCATTGATGCACTCAACTGGAGATTTGGCTGATGATAATGCACACGTGACTTGCTTCCGAAGGAAGTCGGGTCTGCTGAAACAATTTCTATAGGAAGCTGTCCATTTTATTGGCTTCTTGTCTGCAAAATTACATTGTTTTCAGACGGAATGGAAATTGTGAATAATGAGATGTGACTTGAATACTGTTTTTTTGAAAATCAGAAAGATAGAAGGGGAGAAATGTGTGGGTGATTGTCCTCGAGCAACACCTGAGAATAAGTTCTTTAATTTAGTTTAATTGTAGAGCATGCCTTTAGTCCAGAGCTACCTAAAAAGTGAATTATTCGATGAAACTGATACTCAACCCCCTAGCTGTATCTTCAAAGAAAGCTTCGGTTCAAGGAAAATACATATTTCCAGTCTAGTTCACTTTTAATCAATTCCTTTGCAACCTACACTAGCATTAAATAAAAGAAATTTATTTATAGCTTACAGCACGAATGTCTTGGGATGCTATTTGAGCCAAATTGTCCTTGATCTTCTTCGTTTTAGTTGAGACGATTAATCAAGAAAATTAATGGTGAAAATGATAAGATGGGAATACGTATATCTTATCACGCTTTACTGACCTGATAGAACATTTCCTATAATCGTAATGGCTTTCTCAGAAAAAGGTTTGATAAAAGGTCACGATATGTTCTTGATCTGATTGATCGATTGAATTCAAAGCGTTATATAAATGATTTGGCATGAGGAGTTCTAGTAAATGATTTGATTTCTAATGTGAAAAGATAAGAGAAAACATTATCGTTAATCGTTCACTTTCAAAGGCGGTATAAAAGACAAAAGCAAAAACTTAAAAAAAATACAAATCTAGCACAACGTAATCAAATTAAATTCATGGGTATGTAAAATAGTTCTTTTCTTTCAACTGATTTACTTATTTTCCTTGTTTGTCGCCATGATCATTGCTGCACTAAAGCCCCTCACGGGCCTTCACTTTCCACAAAAAAATGCCCCCAGTTCCCTTTATCAACCGGCCGTGACCTCAACTTCCAAAAAAAAACAGCAATAAACTGTCTTCTTTGACTGGGTCCATGCAGAAATTTTTCGTCTTTCCTGTTAGACCAGGAATGGGAGAACAAGTTTAGGGTAATAAATAAACGTTTATTTGCGTTTTAATAATTTTGATATTTTAATTAATAATATTTTTAAATTAATAATATTTTATTTGCGAGCGTGCTACTGGAGCAATCGAAACGAACTGACTTAATCCAACGTCATTCAAGTATTTATAAAGAAAACTAAGTCGTGCTCGGTTGCTACGTCGAGTACAGTTACGCACGAAAGTCGTGCGTCTGTACACTCCAATACAAAAACACACTGAACTCAATCAGCTTTAATACTACCGCCGTTCGAGTTTTTCTCGTTTGCTGTTATCATGTTTAGCTTGTAACATCGATCCTTGAAGCGATCTCGCGGCAGCGCCTTTGTAAATATTTGGTTCCAACAGCGTGGAGCCTGCTTAAGCCCGTAGAGAGACTTCTCGAGCTTGCATATGACGTTTCTTGTATCTTCTTTCAGCTTTAGTCCTTCCGGAACTTCCATGAAGATTGTTTCTTCAAGTTTCCCGTACAAAAATGCAGTTTGAACATCGAACTGCACTACGTTGAGATTTTTCGCTGCTATCGTTGCCAGCAGAATCTTTAGTGAGTCATATCTCACGACTGGGGAGAATGTTTCTTTGAAGTCAATCCCTTCACGTTGAAGAAAACCTCTCGCGCACAATCGGGCTTTGAAGCGGTGTGACTTCGCGTCGATGTCCGTCTTCACGCGGAATACCCATTTCGAATCGATTAGCCTCATGTCCGGCGTTTTTGTTACAAGTTCCCACGTACGATTTTCTTCATGCGCTTTAAATTCGTCATGAATTGCACTTGCCCACTGCGTGGCTTCAGTGCTCTTTGTTGCTTCTTCGTATGTCAATCGAATCACGTATTCGGCTACATTTGCATCGTGCCGATACCTTCTCGGAGTTTGAATTGCGTTTCGATCTCGCAGGACTCTTCGATTCTCGCGATCTTCTTCTTCTTCTTGCTCGTTCTCTTGTGCGTTGTCCTCGTTGTGATCTTCTTCTTCTCGTTCTCTGATGTCGACGTTGTCCTCACCGTTGTTTTTGTGTTCTTCTTCCTCGTCGATTTCATGTCCTTCGTTATCTTCTCGTGCCTCGTTTATTGAAAGAAATATTTCATATTCATCTTCCTTCTCGTTCGCTTCTACCGACGGCGGCCCGATTTTCTCGTTGAATACGACGTTTCGCACAACGCTGACCTTTTTATTTTCAGGATCCTATACCCGGTAATTTGTTGACTCTTCCGTGTATCCAACAAAAACTTTCTTGATTGCTCGAGCATCAAATTTTCGCGTGAATTGTTTCGGAGTGTGTACGTATGCATCTGATCCAAAGATTCGGAGATGCTTTAGGTTCGGAACCTTCCCAGTCCACGCTTCGTACGGAGTTACGGTGCCACTCATCCATACGGTTCGATTCAACACGTACACTGCACAATTTACTGCTTCTGCCCATAGATTCAATGGAAGATTCTTCGCGATTATCATTGTACGGGCACTTTCGACAATCGTCTGATTGTCGCGCTCGGCTTTTCCATTTTGCTCCGGGTTGTACGGCGCTGTTGTTTCTCGTCTGATACCACATTCCTCAAGATATTTGTCCATGTCTTCGTTACAGAATTCTCGACCATTGTCGGAGCGAAGAGTCTTCATTTTTCTTCCGAATTTGTTCTCGATAATTTTGAATTTTTCGAATACTTCGGATTTCCTTCTCATGAAATAGAGGTGCCTGTAGCCTGTTGCTTCGTCTTTGAATGTCAAAAAGGACCTTGATCCTCCGACCGAGTTCGGCGACATGGGCCCACAGACATCTGAGTGCATTTTTTCACCTGGCTTTATTTTCTTGTCGCGCTCCATTTTCTTATTAAAGGGTAACCTGTACGCTTTTTCAAGACTGCACGGCTCACAGAAAACATCACTTTTGTCTGTTAATGTTACTCCACTCATAAGTCCTTTTTCCGCTAATTCACGAATTGCACGCTTCCCGACGTGTCCTAAACGCTCGTGCCACACGGTTAAATTCGTCGCAACTACATTGGCTTCTGCGTTGCTCCCTTGTTTCGCGACCTTGAAAAACATTCTGTACACGCCATTGTTTTGCTTCATTCCCGTGGCAAGTACTTCACTGTCGCGCGCCACGATAACTTGATTATTTTCGAAACGCATTTGGAATCCCTTTTTAGTACATACTCCGACAGAGAACAGATTTTTTCATAACTTTGGCACGTGTAGCACATCTTCGATTTTTGTATCTTGCCACACTCCATCGATCAAGTTTTTAATTTTCACTGTGCCCTCACCGGCGACATTGCAGTTTTGATTATCGCCAAGCGATACTGTAGCACCCGTATTGTCCGACTTGTAGTCTGATAGCCAGTCACGTCGGTGAGTTAGATGTCGCCATGCACCGCTGTCAATCAGCCAGACATCGCTCTGATCGGCCTTCATCACTTGAGTCTTTGTCCACAGTACCCTCGCGGTTCCTGCACTTTTGAAGCCCGACGCAACTGAACCGCTCATTTCACCTACAAATGCACAGTCACTTGTTTTTTTCGGCGCCATCGCGTGGCTTTCGCTTGTTTCGGCAGCGACTCGCGAAATGTCCCATGCCTTGGCACTTGTAACACTGCACTTCCTTCATATCCTGTTTATTTTCAGTCTTTTTATTTTAGCACTTTTCGTTCCTCGCGAACGACGATTTTGGGCTGTCGCAGCCAGCGCTTCTGACGTTTCTTCTTCGTCGTTGAGTCTTGCGTCTTGTCTTATCAGCCGTTCCTGGAGGTTATCGAGAGTCTGCCGTACCGGATCCACACTGTCCCATGCTACTTGCAGCGTGCTGAACCTCGTGGTGAGACTCGCGAGTATCTTTGCCATTGTCGTAGCGTCCGACACATCTTCGCCGATGTCCTTGAGTTGACTCGCCATGTTTGTCACCTTCGCCATAAGCTGAACTGCCGTATCCGATTCACTCATTCGATACGCGTGAAACTTTTGTAGCAAACCTAGTTTATTTGTTGCGGTTTTCTGTTCATGAATAAGGCACAATTTATCCCACATTTCTTTCGCTGAAACGCAGGACAATACACACCTGTTGCGCCTCGTCGAGATTCGACAGTATTATAAACTTTGCCGTTGCATCGTCCTTGATATTTTTCTTTAACGCGGCCGCTTGTCCGTTTCCAGCAAGAGGCTCCGGCCTCGTGCCATCGACGACATCAAGAACATCATTCATCACAAATAAAGCATTTACTTGCGCTTTCCAGCCTTGAAAATTTGTTCCGTCAAATGGCTTCACGCCCTTTACTGAGATGCCGACTGACATCACGGATTCGATTTACACTCCGCACGTTTTCACTCTCGTTAACTTCGACACAACCGAACAATGGCCGATTTCCGTTCCGCGCCACTTGGGACTCGTCGAGTTAATTTTTTTTTACTTTTTGTTCTCCTAATTTTCACAGTTATTACGTAAACTGGGCCCATAACCTGTTAGACCAGGAATGGGAGAACAAGTTATGGGTAATAAATAAACGTTTATTTGCGTTTTAATAATTTTGATATTTTAATTAATAATATTTTTTAATTAATAATATTTTATTTGCAAGCGTGCTACTGGAGCAATCGAAACGAACTGACTTAATCCAACGTCATTCAAGTATTTATAAAGAAAACTGAGTCGTGCTCGGTTGCTACGTCGAGTACAGTTACGCACGAAAGTCGTGCGTCTCATACAAAAACATATTGAGTTTGCATAAGTAGAAAAATTAAAAATTAACTCCCTCACCTCTGAGCATGGTGGTCGCCATCACCGGTGTGTATCTAAGTGTGATGGCCAGAGGAGAATCAGTGCACACGTCGAAACCACATTCTTCTAACATTTTTCTTCTCTAATAATTTTTCAGAAAAATTATTATTCAAAATATGCAACTCATTTATATGTAGCTGCAAACAATTCCATAAAAAAGTAATTTAAAAAGCTATCGGAGCCATGCGAAAGAGTGATCGATATCCGCGCGACGTTAGATAAAGCTTCAAATGTAGAGCAAATTTGTCGTATATATTTACATTAAATTGATGTGAAAAGGGTGAAATGATCCAATTAAAAAGTTTAGCTAATCTAAGTAGTATGTTTCACGACGTCATCTCGAGAAACCCAATTGGATACAATGGGCTAACAGCTTTTTCGACACCGGAAACTAGTTCAAAGCTCGACGCAGTATTTTCGATGTGGAATGTATAGTAGTTAGCATGAAAGTGCGATTGGAGCGCTGTTTTATAGATAGACAAATCCGCAAAGGATCAATAAACTCGTCTTGAAATATTACTTGAACAATAAATTACGCGTGACAAAAGCCAACTTAAAATAAAAATGCCGAGTTTTTTGCTAGGGGAGACGTTACAACCCACGCGATGCTTGATTTTGCCAGAGTTCAGTAAAGGGTTCCTCATAAAAGTACATTTGAATTTCACTTAACAGTAGAGTTTTGCGAGTTCATATTTCTTCGTATAAATACCTTCCAATAATCCGCAAGGCTGTTCTAGACTTTGATGTGGAATTGGCGCGATGATATATTCGGCACGGCAATCACGTGGACGAGAGTTCGCCAGTAGCAGAGATAGCTGTTGCATGCGTAAAACCTGTGCCTGTTGCTGACACTGCCGCAATCGCTGGTGTTTGTGTTGACAGTTCTGGGTCCCGTTAACTTCAACGGGACTGTTCTTGATGTTATACCCTCTATTGTGGCTGCTGCAGATCCCCTTCTATCTGCAGCAAACGATTCTTGCCGATTTCATCAAGGTGTTAACTGGCCATCACTATTTCATTCAGTGAACCGCGGCTGCTGCAGAACCCCTTCTATCGGCAGCAAACGATTTGTGCTGATTTCATCCAGGTGTTAACTCGCCACCACTATTTCGATCAATGCACCGTTACTTCTCCTTCGTCAGAAAACGCGTCCCAACTTCATCAAATCGATTCGAGACCACTCGATACAACACTCCACTGACATAGATCTTATCTTAGCGACGATTTCTCCCTGGAAGCGCCCGCTTTCCCATTGAGGAAGGCCACAACGTCAAACACCATTAATGACCATCCGACTGCCTTGCATCTACTCCGAACTCATTTTACGCAGCCACTCCAAAGGCAAACCAAACTTCTCCCAATTCATATTGTGACAACGAATTTCCTATGAAACGTATTCATGTTGAACTTTGTTTTCAAACTTTTCATCTTTTGCACCTCCAGGCGGCACCTTGCAGTTGGCTAACACGGACACACCCGGTCGACTACAGCAGCTTTCATTTACTTTGAATTTCGCCAAGGTGAAAAGTTCTTCCAGCAGCTAGATGTACGATGACACAGGCTAGCAACGAACTCTAGAATTCAAACATAAACCGAGCTACTAAACTGATATCTTGCTAACAAAAATCCAATCTACTCTTCCTAGTGTAATCATTCATTTTTCAGTCCCCCCTAACCCCAAAATGAATTATCTGACACTGCTCCACTCTGTTTCCATCCCATTCAATTTCCAATTTAGTACACCGGTAAGGTGTGCCAGATCAACGTTCCAACACTGTAAATTTTATGTGGCAGGTTAGAAGATTAAACAAGTTGGGTAAACAGACCTACGCTCATGTCAGAAGGGTTTTGTATTCAGTTTACAAAATGCAGTCACCAGATCGAATCAAATCAAGAAACATGTCAAAGACAATTTTATTGGAGAAAATATGAAATACGAGGATCATACTATTATTAACAAAGTTGAACGAATTTCGACTTCTGAGGTTATTGTTATACTCATAAATATCTCCCTTGGTAATTATTTCAGATGTCCATTTGCGAGGGAGGCAACATATTTTTCATGTATTTTCCCCCTGTGCCCCCACTGAAGCAAAAACTAACAGTTTAAGAACTGTTTTGAAAAGCTCCCATGAAAACTTCCATTTCATACTCATATCGGCTACGTTTGATGAATTTTGTTTTTTTCAAGGGCACTCCCCTGAACTGTTATCATCGATTAATGGCCAATTTTTTCGAATCCTAGAATGGTTACCAAGCGCTTTTGCTAGGAGCTCTCTCCCGCCTTCTTAACTTTTTTCACTTATGAGCTTTAATTGTAGGTGCTCATCTTCAGTCATTCATTCAATTGAATCAAGTGTTCAAAGCATGCCCCCTAAACGCTGAAGTTGGGAAAAAATAACTCAAAATTATTCAATCTTCGTATTTAAAACAGGCAATATTTTGTGTTACAATTACTGATACCACTAGCTGAACCGATTCTCAAAGATATACGAGGTGTGTTCAAAAAGTATCACGAATTTTGAATTTTCGCGGATTACGTATATTCGAATTTAGATTTTTTTGTGGCGTTATGTTGGTACTCATGTCTGTCAGTTATGCCGACAAGCTCGGCCATTTTGAATGTTCACTTAATTGGTGATAGCTGCTTTACTTGCACGTGTTTTCAATCGTCTTCGATTTTTACTTATTCAAAAAAATGGATCAAAGAACGTGTATCAAATTTTGTGTGAAAAACGAAATTAAGTGCGCGGATGCATTCCGAATGTTGACTGTGGCATACGGAGAAGCTACCTTGGACCAAAACAACGTTTATCGGTGGTGCAAAATGTTTTTAGAAGGCCGAGAAGATGTGAACGACGAAGAGCGTGCCGGACGCCCGAGCACTTCAACAACAGACGAAAAAATTAATGAAGTGGAGAAAATGGTATTGGCCAATCGTCGAATCACCGTTAGAGAAGTTGCTGAGGACCTAAACATATCGATTGGCTCGTGCCATTCGATTTTTATCAACGATTTGGGCATGAGACGGGTCGCCGCGAAATTCGTACCAAAATTGCTCAATTGCGACCAACAACAGCAACGCATGAACATTGCTAATGAGATGTTAAACTCTGTCCGCGACGAACCAAATTTGCTCCAGAGGGTCATAACTGGTGACGAATCGTGGGTTTATGGTTATGACGTGGAAACTAAAGCTCAATCATCTCAATGGAAGCTGCCGCATGAACCAAGACCGAAAAAAGCGCGCCAAGTTCGGTCGAATGTGAAAGTTTTGCTGACAGTTTTCTTCGATTACAGGTGCGTGGTGCATCATGAGTTCTTGCCACAGGGAAGAACGGTCAATAAGGAATATTATCTGCAAGTTATGCGCAATTTGCGCGAAGCAATCCGCCAGAAACGCCCGGATTTGTGGGAGAACAAAAATTGGCTTTTGCACCACGATAACGCCCCTGCTCACACATCGTCGCTTGTGCGCGACTTTTTGGCCAAAAACAACACACGTATGATGCCGCAGCCACCGTATGCCCCAAATCTGGCCCCCTGTGACTTTTCTTGTTTCCTAAACTGAAGAGGCCCATGAAAGGACGACGTTACGCTACGCTTGACGAGATAAAGACGGCATCGAAGGAGGAGCTGAACAAGATTAAAAAAAATGTTATTTTGAAGTGCTTCGAAGATTGGAAAACCCGTTGGCACAAGTGTATAATATCTCATGGGGATTACTTTGAAGGGGACAAAATAGATATTCATGAATAAATAAATAATTTTTGAAAAAAAAAACAAAATTCGCGATATTTTTTGAGCACACCTCGTACATGACACCTATCATTCCTGAAATTTTCATTTAAATCCTAGCAAAACAGTAGTATCTGAGTCGGTAAAAAGCGCATGTTGTTCCATAGCCATATGTTGCCATAGTAATAAATGCAGCGCATATTGTTCCATAGTAATACAGGAAAATTCAAACCGCTATAACTTCGCTAAATATGATCCAATCTTTATGAAACTTTCAGAATATATCAATTTTATAAATAGTCATCTGTTTACTGAATTTAAGGGTACCGTTAAGATTTTATTCAAGAAAACATAATATCGATAAATCATACTATTACTAACAAAGTTGAGTGAATTGCAACTTCTCACGTATTTGTTGTTACATTCCTGATTATTTTCAGATTTTTCGGATCGCAGGTGTCCAATCGCGAGGGGGGGGACACAAATTTTTCATGCATTTCCCCTCCCTGTGCGCCCCTTGAAGCAAACTTCGCCAAACTAAGACCTGTTTCGACAAGTTCTCGTCAAGACCTTTCATTTGATACCCATATTGGCTGCCTTCAATGAAATTTTTTTCGGGGGGTCACTCTCCTATATGGGGAGACCCCCCTTGATTACCTTATAAAATTTTTTTGTAGTTGAACTTTGAAGAGAACACCACTTTACACCTATATACAAAATTTGATGTTTCTAGCTTAAGTAGTTTCCGAGAAAAACTGCTGTGACACACGGACGGACGGACGGACAGACAGACGGACAGACTGGTCGCGAAACTAGTAGGGTTTTGTAAAATTATAACCCTAAAAAAAATGAATTCAACTGAAGTAAAGAAAAATGAATGGGATTTGAATTAGTAATAAAATTTAAATCTCATAATGAGTAGATATAATTAAAGGGAAACATTTAAATTTAATATAAAGTAAAATTGATATAAAATTACATTTAAAAATAATAAGAAGAAAAATTATTTTACAAATTACGATTACACTGGAAATGATTACATAGTTTTTCTAAATCTACCATATATAATTTTGAGTAGGGGATAGGAAGGTTTTCGAGCAGTTTGCTTGTGTGGCTGCTCGATTTATACAGATGCTGTATACAGTGACTCTGCTCCTGTGATGGTAACCGTAAAATAATAGTTTAACGAGTTTCAACGTCGTCGTACGTCAGTTTTCGATAAGCCACGCCCAGGTGTTCTGAAAATGACTACCACGAAGGATAACGTGACAAAAATACACGGGCTCATAAAGCAGACCACCGATTGAAGGTGCGTGAGATAGCTGAGGCAGTATGCATCTCAAAAGACTGCATAGGCAATATTTTGCGTGCAATTTTGAGCATGAGGAAGCTGTCAGCGCGATGGATGCCACGTTTGCTCACTCCGAGCGACAAGTCCAACCCTGAGACCACTTCAGAGTAGTGATTGATGCTCTTTGAGTGCAACGCGAAGGAGTTTTTGTGTGATTTTGTGATCGTTGACAAAACGTGACTCCATTGGTACACAGTGGACTTCACCCAACAAACGTGCCTCAAAGAAGGTAAAGACTTTTCTATCTGCTAGAAAGTTGATGGCCACCGTTTTCTGGAATTTACAAGATGTGCCCTGCTTCGACTACCTAAAAAAGATAAAAACAGTCACAATGCTCTACTATGTGGCCATTTGGCGAAGAAAAAAGTATTCTTCCACCATCAGAATGCACTGCCTCAATCCTCCGCCCCATCACCCGTCTTCTTCTAAATTAGCCCCGTGTGACTTCCTTTTGTTTCCAAACTTAAAAAAGTCAGTCACTGGGCAGAAATCTGAGTCGAATGAGGAGGTCATCGCCACTACGGAGGCTTACTTTGTAGCCATCGAAAAAACGTATTTAACAGATGGTTTAAAGAAGTTGGAGCACCGCTGAGTCAAATGTATTGAGCTAGGAGGAGATTTAACTCCATCGTAGACGGTCCCAAGCCCGTTTGAAAAAGGAGGAGGGAAATCCTTGTTTCCCCAATCCATAGCTTAAACGTTTCCTCAACGAAATAGTATAGGGTTTCCCAATAAGAGGTGTTATTTTGAATAGATCTTGTGATTTAATACCTTGCGACTTCTTCTTTTAAGGCCTTTAAAGGAGAAGGTCTACGCCAATAGCCCAGCGTTGATTCAAGACCTCAAAGATGAAATTCGTGAGGCTATCGAGGACATAGGGGAGCCACTTTCCGATTTGGTTATGGAGAATTTCATGAAAAGGATATGATCCTGTAAGCGTGTCCTGGTGTTCATTTGTCTGATGTTATTTTTTACTATTGACTGCATACCTTTTTCTTCACAATGAAATAAACATCCGATAATTCATATTAAAAAATTGCATTTTTCTTTTAATATCAAAATAACACCTGTTATTGGAAAACCCTACAGTAAATGCTTTCGAGGTCGCACATTGGGTTTACTGGTTCCCCAATAATGTGACATTAAATACCGAGAAATGCTAAAAACTGTAAATATTTCTACAACTCTGCTACTAAATCCTATTAACACCTCCTTTGTGGGGACGTAAGATAGTGACGGCGAATCTTCCGCGCCTGATAACGGAATCGAAGTAATAACTATACTGCAGGAATGGCGGTTGGGTACCGGCTAATTTCTACACTGCTTCGAAAAATGCAGAAGAGTCTTGAAATGGATTGGACTCAGAGTAAAGATCTCACAAAAGATAAAAAGACTATGGAATTAGATCTTGAAATCTCAAATCCCTCAATTACCCTGGCGCTGTTAAAGACCTTTTACAACAGGCCAGTCAATATCAACTAAAAATTGAGGCAATCCAGGAAACGAACTGGACTGAAAACGACATTCAAGACATGAGATCTCACACAATATTCAAAGTGGGAAGCCTACTGCAAAACGAGAATTCGAAGTGGCCTTCATCGTAGATAGGGAGTTGAAACCGTACTTTATTGATTTGAGGGCAGTCAATGAATGGTTGTGTGTGATCCCTATAGAAGCGAACTTCTTCAATATCTGGCTGATCAATGCTTATGCTCCAACCGAAGAAAAGGGTATGAAGGAAACGTTCTACAATTACCTGGAAAGACTAGTTGACTCATTGCCCACAAACGACAAAAAATTACTCCGGTTGATTTCAATGCTAAGGTTGGCAATGAGCTATCTCATCGGGGAACGACTGGAGGATATAGTCTCCACGATGGTCCAAATGACAACGGCCAGCGCCTGATTGACTTTGCATGTAGCAGAAATCTAGTCATACGTTCAACTTGCTTCCCACATCGACGCATTCATAAAATTACCTGGGTATCACCGGATCGCAACACACAAAACCAGAGCGATCATGTTCTGATCCAACAATGTTGGGCCTCGAGCATACTGGACGTCCGTACATACCGAGGAGCCAGTTATAACTCAGATCATTACTTGATCAAATTAACCTATCGATGTCGTATATCAAAGGCAAATTCGGCGAAGACCAGCACACTGCAAAAATTTGACATCGAAAGGCTTCAAACCGCGTCTGTGGCCAAAAATTTCACGGAGACCCTCGACATCCAGCTGTCTCCCATCTTATCAGACGTATCGTTAAAGACGAGCAACGAGCTCTGTATGGAAGTGAAAGTGGCTATTAGGACCGTGGCAGAATAGACGATTGGACATCAAGCCCGGCGCAAAAGGAATAACTAGTTCGATGATGAGTGCCAGAATGCGTTAGACAAAAAGCATCAGGCGTACAAAGAATATGTAGGTTGGAAAACCAGGACAAAGAGAGAGCACTATGGAAGTCTCAGAAGAGTAGTGAATAAGATAATTCGGATTCAGAAAAGAAAATACTTTGACGACCAATTGACAAGTATAGATGTAAGTTTAGCGAACAACAACGCAAGACAAGCATACAAAGCAGTGAAAAGTGTAGTAATCGAGCATTCACATTAGCAAACTGCTCGAAAACCTTCCTATCTCCTATTCGAAATTTCAATGTTTCTTAATCTGTTCTAAATACATTAAATCTAACCTACTAGTGAACTTAATTCAGAATATCAAATAATAAAATAATATTATTTTATTTCATTTCTTTTAAATAGAAGAGTGGGGTCGCCGGTTGACTTTCAATATACAAAATGTTTGTCCCGGCTTCAACAGACAAAAAAAAAATCTGGTGTTCGAATTATTTCAAATGCTATGTACAAAACTTCGACGAGAAAATGCACATGAAAATTCATTTATTATTGAACTGGCTGAAGTTGAAATTGAATTATCGACTGGAATTGCAGTATGCAATAGCTGCAAAGGCAACTCTGCCGCATAATTGAATACAAACTACTTGCATAATCATATTTTCACTGTCAGCATTATATCATTTGTGCTCATTAAATTCATTTGACGAACAAATTCTTGTTTTATCCGTTAGTCGTTAGTAACTATGGTACAACTGGTTTCAAATGATTGTTTTTCTTATTTAAAGTTTTTTTACTCTCCTTATCGTGTTTATCGAAATCATCTAATTGTACATTTGAGTCGAGAGGTACAGTTTGACCACCAAAATCCGTGAGTTACAATATGTTATGATATTCTTGTAAGAACGGCAAAGCCGACAGTAGAAACTGACTGAGGTTCTTCCGTATACCAAACCACCATTTGTTGCCACTAAATACAGCTAACAGCAATGGTGAAAAGACAAAAATGTATGGAAATTTCAATTCGCCTTCTAGTTTATATTACTTGAAAGCATAAAACTGAGAGCGCTGTAAATGTATTTCCAATTGCCGCATGTTATGCCGACTTTCTCAGTTGCACTGATATCTCTGGTGTTCTCATCATTATTCCGCAAAATATGATATTGAAAAGCACATTAACTAAACTCAAGCATATTACGATCCACAGAGGTACGAATACAACTTCCCAACTCCATGAAATAAAGCCATCAAGTTATAACGGCAGTGAAACAAATTGCAGTACATTCACCGCAAGGAATAATTCCAATTCAAAGGACCAATCATGTTTTACCGCCCAAACGCAGGCTCCAAAGCTCCCTAAACTACCTATGATCAATGGAATGAAAACAAGTACCCATGAATGCCGGCCAGATGTTAAACGGTCACAAGCTAGCAGCTCAAACATTAGCAAAATCAAATGTAGTGAAAGCGATATTAGCATAGCCTTGAATTGTGTATAGGAATCACCTTCCAACCTATAATGTGGATAACACAAACGTGGATAACACAAACGCTCCAACGATCCCTCCAGCTGTTGCTATTGCTTTCCATGTTAATAGTGGCGTAAATACTGCTCAATATGGCCAACCGATGCAGCCATCTAGCTCTAAACAAAACAGCGTTATAAAAGAAAACAAACTGCAGTGGACGATTAATTTACAGTACATTTTTTCAAGATAGTTTTTCAGCTGAGAAGCGAAAAACAGGGGAGTCTGCTCGGGATCGCGACAGCGAGCACGTCAAGAGAACCGCGATCACTGGCATGGGAAAAGAAGTTTAGTCGTGTCGACCGAAATTCTACCGTGTGAATGGAAAATTTTCCGCTCTTTTAAAGGTAACGGAAAATGCTCGAAGGTAACGGAAAATGCTCGAAGTCCAGTATACGAAAAACGATATAGTAACTCAAACGGCTTGTGATATAAATTGAAAGGAAGTAAAGTGCCATGCGCTAAATCCATTTAACGACCGCGCGTTTACAACTCGTCATATATATACACCTATATTAGTGGAGAAAGTCTATTGCAACTGTTGCATTCCTTCGACTTTGCGAGTCATATGTACACGTTTTGTCTGGAAGGCGTTTTTGATTTGCCCTGAGTTTAGTCAAAATTATGTGCTCAATGCCTTTAACATGTAGTTTATTTGAGCAAAGCATTTATTCAATGATAGAAGTCAAAGATGAGAAATTTTATCCAAGAACATTTTTCGGAGTGACAACATCGTAAACTGTGCCCGTCCATCTGTTGATGGACTATTATTCCGCTGTCCACATGGTGGAAGCAACTGTTGCGGTGGTTAGCAGTTATTCATAATTCTGTCATCGAGATTGCGTGCCTTACTTGTGAGACATTTTAGGAAGAATCGTTAGTTGAAAGAAAAGTGAAGAAAAATTGTAGACAGTGAAATCGAGGAAAGTTTGATCCACACCTTTGGTAAAAGAAAATACCCAGTGGTATTTCCATTTGGCGGCAAGGTTATGAATAGTGAATAAATCGAAAAATAAAACTATCTAAATTTGTGAGGGGGGAAACGAAGCTGGGAAGAACTTTCACTTGAGAAATCGCTTAAGAGTAACTTTTGATTGGAATCAGTTCTTATCTATAGCATTTTAATGAAGAAAATCGATCATCAAGGATCTATCTAAATCAACTGGGATGAACTGAAATCACACCGTGATAGACTTAGTTAATTTTAATTAGACGCAGTCAAGTGGAATATATTCTTCTATATTTTCATGTCTCATATGTAGAATCAATAGTTCGAGAAACCTTTACAATTCCTTTATTTTAAAACAATTCAAATTAGAGCACGAAAAAGTTATATTAATTTGGTTCGTTCTGTAAAAGTGAAAATCGTTCAATTAAAAAAATCACATTTTTAAAGTGTTGAGTTATACTAGAGACAACTACTTCTATGTTTGTTGATGAATGAAAAAACTAGTGGTAATCGTTATCAGATTGCCTCCCATCTAGATTTTGCGAGAAGGAATAGCTCAGTTTATAGGAAATCTTTTCATATGAACTGCTATTACATTGTATCCCTACCCCTACTCTAATAATTTAAATTGCTGGAGATCCATGTTTTTTAAGCAATCTCACCACATCACCAGCGGGTGCCCGCTGTAGATTTGGGTAAGTACCTTTCTTTTTATTGCCTAAATTAGATTTTTTTTTAAATTTTTATATTTATTGAAATTGTTTACCATATGGAATATTAATAATTTATTTTTGGTGAAAGCGTGCTCATAAAACTATTCACAAAGTCACCCAGTACATTTGGCAACAAGAACATATGCCGAAAGAGTGGAGCCAATCAATTAGCTTCCCTACCCACAAAAAAGGTGACAATCTACAGTGCGAAAACTATAGAGGCATATTACTACTTGGTACGGCGTACAAAATATTTTCAAAGATCTTAGAAAATAAAGTCGGACCATACGCCGACAATATTATTGGGGAGTATCTTGGTGGTTTTAGAGCCGACAGATCAACGCTAGACCAATTGTTTACAGTTAAGTAGGTAGTTGAAAAGTGCTGAGAGTTCAACATAGACGTACACCAAAATTTCGATGGCTTTAAGCAAGCATATGACAGTATTGACCGTAACTTACTGTACCAAATAATGCTTTGCTTTGGCATCTCAGCCAAATAAGTCCGTCTTACCAAAACCACAATGACGTCAACGACCTGCCAAGTCCGCATCAATAACCAACTCACCATTGCCTTTGACTCAAATATCGGACTAAAACAGGGAGATGGGCTGGCCCCATTGTTATTCAATTTGTCTCTGGAGTACGTCGTGAGGGAGCTACCTGTCGATACTCGAGGTACATTACTATACAAGTTGAGCCAAGTAGTACTCTTCCTGAAACTCCACAGCGAAGCAAAGCTAGTAGGGCTACCAATCAATGAAAATAAAACGAAGCTCATGACGCAGTCGAGGAAATATATCTCAAGTACACAAAATATCACACTTGTCAAATATGGTATCGAAAATGTTGGCGAATTTGTATATTTAGGCACCAAAATAACGAAAACGGGCAATGAAAGAGACGAAATATGCCGAAGAATACAGCTCGCAAAAAAAAATATTTTATTCAGTTTTGACGATCTTGAAGACAAGCTGCATACACAGGAAAACAAACCTCCAAGTATACAAATCTGTGATAAGGCCTGTGTTATGCTATGGGTGTGAAACATGGACCCTAAACCAAGCCTCCACAAATATATTGAACGCCTTTGAGCGACGGGTCCTGAGGCGAATAATCGGAGCGAAGCTAGACGAGGACCAATGGAGAATTCGATACAACCTTAAGCTGTATGAAATTTTTGACAAAGCAGAGATCTCAACGATTATAAGATTGCGGAAGCTGCAATGGGCTGGCCACATGACTCGTATGGATGAACAACGGATCCCCAAAAAGGTATTCGGTGGGAGAACTGAAGGCCGGAAACCAGTGGGGAAAATGAGGAAACGCTGGTCTGACTCGGTCGACGAAGGCATTTTATCGCTGCTCGGATTTCGAAATTGGAGGACGCAGTCAATGGACCGAGACAGTTGGAGGCGATATCTGCAGGAAGCGAAAGCCCGAGGGGGCCTGCAGTGCTAAGAAGAAGAAGAAGCATTCTGCTCTAGATTAAAGTGCTTTTCCCATATAAGCCAGAATACTAACATCGTATGTATCCATATTATAGCTTTGTTCCTTGCATATACTCAATCCTTTTTATTCAAAAATGAAGTACTTGATGTTTCAAGAACAATAAAGTTTATTAAAATAAAACCCCCTATTTAATTTTTAAATATATTCAGTTGTGCAATTTTTAATGAGGTTAATGAGAATATGGATAGTATTCAGTTGTATGTTTCGCCTTATCGAAAATTACACTTGAAAAACGAAAACATAAAACTCCACTCCATAAATTTTTCTTTCAAACAAAATCAAAACATAATCCATTCAAGGAGAAAGCAAATAAAGGGAATAGAGTTTGTGGTTTCTGGGAAAATAAATATCCTATCCTATCTCTTGAATTGAATATTTGATTATTGCTTTACTGTGTACATTATTTTCAATAGAGAATATGGGAGAGCTTTTAAATATAGAAAAATATTTTGCAACGTACGATTTTACATGTGTTCTTACATGTAAGATTATTTCTAATGTTTTGTATACAACAAGTATTGCAATAGTTTACTTACTTTTTCATTTCCATATTTAAATCATAAGTTTAGACATACCTGCAAGCAAAAAAGAATATCATTAATAAAAGTTTGAAATGTTTAAAAATAAATGTGATTCGTTTTCACTTAAAGTCAAATCTGATCGTACATTTAAAAATCTTTTGAAGTATTTAATTAAATATTTTAAAAATTGCTCCATACTTTCCATTTAAAGGGTTTTGTAAAATATCTTCACAAAACCCAATAAGTTTTTCTCGGAAACAATAACAGCTACGAGTACATTTATGAAAATTTTCACGTAGATTAAAAGTGCAATCCTTCCAAAATGTCCGCTTTAAAAAAAGATTGTATAATGTTTTTACGCAGGGCCACTCCATCCATTTTTGAGCGGGAACACCCCATTCATGTGACCCGTTAAAATTTTTTTTTACCAAACGCAGCGATATAAAGGGTGATCCAAACAAAATGCACGATGTTAATTGTAAAATAAACAAAAAGTTTTGAGCGAATAATATTTCTTATTATAATAGAAGGATTCATGACAATTATGTGTGAAATAAATGCTATCCGATGGTCCATATTTTCAATCACTCTGAGAAATAATTGAGACTCCATGTCGTTAATGTGCTGAATTATCTCATCCTTTTTTGGCTTATTGGCGTACAGTTTTTCTTTTAAACATCCCCAGAGAAGGAAGTCCAACGGTGTCAAATCACATGATCTTGGCGGCCAATTAACATCGCCACAACGTGAGATAATACGGCCATTAGTTTCTCACGCAAAAGAGCCATTGTTTCGTTGATTGTGTCGTAAATGGCACCATCCTGTTGGAACCACATATCGTCCAGGTCCACAACCTCAATTTTTGGCCACAAGAAGTCCGTTATCATCGCAATAGTGAACACCATTCACGGCATCTCCTTGGCCGTCCTCATTTTGGAAGAAGTACGGCCCAATGATGCCATCAGCCCATAAACCGCGCCAAACAGTCACTCTTTGTGGATGCATCGGCTTTTCAACAATCATTCGTGGATTCTCATTTGCCCAAATGCAGCAATTTGTCTTGTTAATCAGTCCACTGAGAAGAAAGTTTGCCTCGTCACTGAAGATGATTTTCTGTGTAAAGTGACCATTCTCTTCTGTCTGTTTAACCAACCATTCAACGTATTGCCGACGCTTGAAATAGTTAGTAGGCTTCCGCTCTTGAGTCAATTGAGCCTTGTAGGCGTGAAAATTCAAATCTTTATTCAAAATTCGCATCAGCGATGTTCGTGAGACGTTCAATTGTTGGGCACGATAACGAGTCGAGGTTGGCGGCTTTTGTGCCACACTATCGCGAACAACAATAATATTTTCCATAGAACTAACTGCACGAGCATGCACAGGTAATTTCACATTTCCTACAGGCCCGGTTTGGTGTAATTTGCGTACAATTCTCCCGAATGCGGACGCATTTGGTCGAAAAAATTCAAATCTTTATTCAAAATTCGCATCAGCGATGTTCGTGAGACGTTCAATTGTTGGGCACGATAACGAGTCGAGGTTGGCGGCTTTTGTGCCACACTATCGCGAACAACAATAATATTTTCCATAGAACTAACTGCACGAGCATGCACAGGTAATTTCACATTTCCTACAGGCCCGGTTTGGTGTAATTTGCGTACAATTCTCCCGAATGCGGACGCATTTGGTCGAATATACTGTCCAAAAAAAATTACGAAGTGCACAAAATGCATTTTGATTCGAACGCCCATTTTCGTAAAAGGCTTCAACAACCTTGACGCACTGCTCGATTGCGAACCTCTCCATGGTTGAATTTGTCAAACACTGAAACAAAGAAATGTCAAATTAAGTTGGGCGCGAAACTTAACGTTAAGGCGTGACTCACAATTAACATCGTGCATTATGGTTGGACCACACTTCACAAGTTATGTGCAACGATGTGACGAAATCCGAAATTTGAATCGTTATTCCCACCCTGCGACAAGTGGTGCATGTGTTATGCGCAATTATTTGCGGATATTTACATTATTTCTCAAATCAAGGTTTCATACTGCCTATGTTTTCGTTGATTCTACTTTCCGACATAGACTCCCAATGAATTTTGATGCGGTATATAATTCGATTATTTTAAATTCGAGCCTGAGTGCTGTCGAAATTTACATGGAAGTGATTTCGAGTGCGGATCTAAACGTGAGGCTGCCATTCAAGCTGACATTCCTATCAGCCGTGCAGCTACTGAGCTTCCAGCTATGGACACAAACTTAATGCTCCACCGCCGCGAACATCTTCACACTCCCACTAATCCAGCAGAGATGCATACAAGCCACCAAAGAGGAACGAGCTGAATAATGAAGCTAGAGCTGCTGCTGAGGCAGCAATGGTACACATATAGAAGGAAGGTACTTGTGAATTTAATACTTCGTTGGCAGCAATTAAAGCACAAATAAAGCGTGAACTCGAGGTGGAACGTAAATTAAAAGAAGCATGTCAAGGCGTATATTTTCGTTGTCCATCAATCAGTAACGGAATTTTTTCAATGCAGGAATGATTTGCGATGGGGAATTACTCTTAGTAAAGCGTCCACAAGTGAGGATTTTGTCTTCGTTCATTCTGCGAGTACCAAACTATTTTTTATCGTGACGAAACACGGATACAACTTTTGAATATCTTAACACCTCCCCTGACTGGCTAGCAACATCGTACAGAAGCAGGCCATTCACTTTCACCATATAACTTCACTAATAGTCACCACTCTAAATGAACAAAATCTCGACATTTCCGGGGAGAGATTCGACGACCGAAAGTACGTGAATCTGGTGGATAAATAACACGCACGACATACCACGTGTTGATACGGCAATAGACGACGAAACGAAAAAATATGAGAAATACTAGCGGCTCGGCTCGAAAAAAAAAGGAAATGCGAGGATTATCGACAGAATCCTCATTTTGCGTTAAGATGTCAGTTCAAACTGTCAGTCACATACATTCAGCGCGTAATGCACTTTATTCCCACTAGGATCGTCATCGAGTGGAACTTATTTTGAGTGAAATCGAAGTGAGGGGAACTACTCTGACGAACAAGAAAAATCATTTTTGAAGAGTGGTGAACTCTAAAACATGCTTTTCCCGGTGGACGGAAGGAAACCGTTAACCTGAGGTTATTTAAGCCCGGAAAGGTTGGCGCGAGTTACGTCCTCAATAGTATTTCACCACATACATCAAACCATATCATCATCAATATCATGCACCCAAAGAGCAATCACCTATAAACGTGTCGCACATCAAAGCTATACCATCAGCAATATCATGTCAATCACTTATAATCATATTACTAAATCATTTTCCAATAAATTTGCACAATAAACAAAATAAGCATAATTGCAAGATCTAGTTCATGAAATGTAAATATCCAAATTAAGCATTTTGTAACATTATAAATACAACTAAGAACATAATTGTAGTTAGTTCATTTGTTAGTTCGAATTGATGATCAATAAAATTTAAACTTGCGTATCGAAAGGTTTTGTTTTTTTCTACTGCAAATACATTAAATTCATAATTGGCGCAGTCGGTAGGATTTTTGCGCTACGCGTTGAATAAATTTTTCGGTGGTATACGCGAAAAGTACGAACCGTAGTGCGAAAATTTTGTTGTGTTCGGAAAATCAATCCGTTTAGTGCAATAAAAGCGAACCAGCAGTTGAATTGGACAGGATATAGATACTGGCAAGAATCATCAAAGTCAGGGAAGCGATTATCATCATCGAAGGTTTATCGAGTGGAACATCGCAAGGAAATCCTGGAACCTATAATGAACTCGATAATCATTTTTTGCGTGTAAGTCAAATAAATTTGGACACATTTCCTTTCTTTTCATACTAATATTAATACATACATGCAATATTTGAACAAAAAATCTAGACTTAGACCATACCCAAGAATTAGAAATAGAGAAAATTTGAGAATAATACTCTTAACCGAAACACTAAAAATATTAAGAAGTGATCTAAGTGTGATAGTGGAAGAATCAAGTGAGAGTGGTGAAAGTGAAGTGCTAAATCACGCGAATTTATCAGGTCGGTCCTTTGATTTTAATAATTTCGGTTGTTCCCAAAATATTGATTCGGCAATGGCTACTGTTACCGAGGTGTTCAATGCTCTCAGGGTACCTGATGCAGTTAAAGACTTGCCAAAATTCAATGGCAATCTCAGACTCTTAAGAGATTTCATCGATAATGTGGAGGAAATTTTATCACTTATCGGTACTATTTCGCCTGCATATAACAAGGTATTACTACGTGCTATACGCAATAAAATTGAGGGTCCCGCAAATGAAGTCCTGAATATGTACGGAACTTCATTAGACTGGGCGGAAATCAAAACGAATCTGACTCTGCACTACAGTGATAAGAGGAATGAGACCTCACTGATAAGGGATTTACATAATACGAAACAGAACGACAAACCCGTGGAAAAATATTATAGTGAAATTATCGAACTCTTATCTACAATGATAAATCACATTCTAATACATGAGTCGGACCAGAACGTTATAAAAGCCAAACGGGATTTATATTCAGAAATGTGCCTGAATACATTTTTGACTGGGCTTCACGAACCCTTCGGTGCTACAATAAGAGCCATGAAACCTGATTCTTTAGCAAGTGCCTTTGCATATTGCATACAAGAACAGAATATCTATTATGCAAAACACGAGAATTCGAACGTCTTTAAAAAATCGCCAACTGATTCTGTGGGAAAAGCTTTAAATCAATCAACCGGGAAAACCCACACAAATCTATTCAGTAACAATACGTTACCAATTTTCCACCCACGTCAACCCATGTATTCTCAAAGCCAACCATTTCACCAATATCCTCGAACGACAACTCGACCAGCCCAACCTTTTCAATTTCAAAACCCATTCCAACAAGTGTCACGACCATTCCAACCTTTCCAATCTCAAAATGGATTTCACCAAGGGAATCTTCCAAATCGAATCCCCAACTTTAAGTTCAACTCAAATAATCACGGTTTACCCTCGCAACGACCAACGTTACCGAGACCGGAACCAATGGATACTAGTTCCGGTAACACAAATTTGCGTAATAGACAACCACAATATCAGCAACCTCAAAGCAATAGTTTCTTCCGTTCTACAGGTCCTCCGAGATTTACTTTCAAGGAATTGCACAACGTTGATCATACAGAACCATACTCTATGAAGAAAAATAATATCGGATATTTTCAACCGGACCGCAACGAAAAATACAGAAAAGACTTAGACGAATACTATTATTATGGACAACCCGACATAACTGAGAACGTTCAGGATACCGAGGCTAGTTACGAACAGGACACAGTATACCAACCCCAACCAAGCATTCCTTATGATATGAACGGCTACGATATGAATAAAATACAATGCGAGGCTAGTTATCATGAGATCGATGATGGAAATTTTCTGCTAAAAGCCTCAGTAGATCAACAGGATATATAGATATAAATACACATGGGTCTAATCTCCCGTATGTAAAAAGATCCTCTCCATTTGGAAAGGATCTGAAATTCCTAATCGATACAGGAGCCTCTACATCTTTTATTAACCCTGAATTCGTTCATCCGAACGATATCGAAATAACAAAACCAGTCATCATTAACACAGTCCTAAGCCAACACATGCTAGATAAGCGGGTTACTCTTCCAAACTTCACTAAATTTAATCACCCAGGTGAAATAAAATTTCTAATGTTTAAATTTCACCAATACTTTGATGGTTTACTAGGTTTAGACGCACTAACGAAACTTAAAGCTAAAGTTGATCTAGCAAATGGAACTTGAACTACTGACCAGGCTAAAATTCCTTTAGAATTTAAACCAAATATTATCTCGAAAAGGTACAAAGTGCCTTCTAAATCAAAATACATAGTGAAACTCCCCGTTGACATTCGGGAAGGGGACATATATATACCAAATACCGAAATCGCACCCGATCTTCAGATTTCAGAAGGGATATACAAAGCCAAAGACTGGTTCAGCCTCCTAGCTGTAACAAATCAATCCGATGACGGCAAATTACTCTTCCTAGAACAACCATTAAAAGTCTCCGAATTCTCCCCTGCGAAATTTAATGAAGTCTCCAATTTTAATATCGACTGCACTCCTGCAGTGGATTGCATTGTGACTCCCCAAAATATTTCCCAATTAATTCGTGTTGATCACCTAAACCAAGAAGAAAAGGAGCTTTTCCTAAAAATATGCCGAGAATACGACGACATATTTTTCCAGGAAGGACAGAAACTTAGTTTTACCAACAAAATCAAACATAGTATCCCAACCACGGACGATATACCAATATATACTAAGTCCTGTCGATATCCATACATCCATAGGGATGAAGTTAAGAGACAAATCACAGATATGCTCAACCAAAGGATCATCCAACCCAGCTATTCCCCGTGGAGCGCCCCAGTTTGGGTAGTCCCCAAAAAACGGGATGCAAGTGGGAAACAGAAATGGAGATTGGTCATCGATTATCGTAAGCTTAATGAGAAAACGATGACTGACCGCTATCCACTACCAAATATCAACGACATACTTGACAAATTGGGCAAAAGTCTATATTTTTCAACTATAGACCTTGCTAGTGGACTCCATCAAATTGAAATGGACCCCAAGGATATTAAGAAGACTGCTTTTACCGTAGATGGGGGCCATTATGAATATGTCAGGATGCCTTTTGGGTTGAAGAACGCCCCATCTACATTCCAAAGGGTTATGGATAATATACTCCAAGACCTCCAAGGGAAAATATGTTTAGTTTATTTGGACGATATTATTATATTCTCGACTTCGCTTCAGGAGCACGGAGAGAATTTGAGGAAAGTATTCAAAAAGTTACGTGAAGCCAATTTCAAGGTGCAACTTGATAAGTCAGAGTTCCTTCATAAGGAAATTGCCTTCCTAGGCCATATAGTTATAGCTGATGGTGTAAAACTAAATCCCGACAAGGTGCAGGCTATAAGGGATTTCCCGATTCCCCGAAAGAAATAAAATCCTTCCTAGGCTTGGTTGGATACTACAGAAAATTCATCAAGGATTTTGCCAAATTGACCAAACCACTCACCGAGTGCCTAAAAAAGGGTCGTAATGTCCAGCTGACTGACAAATATATTAAGGCTTTCGAACTATGCAAGGACCTTTTAATGAATGATCCGATATTACAATATCCGGATTTTAACAAACCCTTCATCCTAACTACGGACGCCAGCATTTACGCGATTGGTGCAGTACTGTCTCAGGGTACGATAGGTAGCGATAAACCTATTTGTTATGCCAGCCGTACTCTTACAGATACCGAGATCAACTACTCTACTATAGAAAAGGAGTTATTAGCAATTGTTTGGGCTGTGAAATATTTTAGACCTTACCTATTTGGAAGAAAATTCCAAATAGTCACTCATCACAAACCACTGACATACCTTATCAGTCTAAAAGAACCTAACTCTAAATTGGTAAGATGGCGCCTTAGGTTAGAAGAGTTCGATTATCAAGTGGTTTATAAAAAAGGAAATCAAAACTTAAATGCGGATGCCTTAAGTAGAATTAAGCTTCCTGGTACAATCTCCAACGAACAAGTTGAATTTAATATCACAGAAACCCTTGGAAGAACTACTAATACTTCACTACAAAGCGAAAACGGTTCAACCCTACACTCTGCACAAGAAAATTTAAATGATGGGATTCCGATCTCCGAACGCCCGTTAAATGAATTCTCCCTTCAAATTATTTTCGAAAAAACCACCAGGACACCACAAACCTCTTTGGGAATGCCATTCAAAAATAAACAGAGACGTACCATACGCATGCATGATTTTAACGATAGTAATATTACAGAACTTTTTAAAAGATTTCTAGCCCCAAACAAAATTAATGCAATATACACAACCAATGAAATTTTTAGCATAATCCAATCCGTTTACTCTAAATTTTCTCTGAATACCAAATCTTAAAGTTAATTCGATGCACGGAAATGCTTAAGGAGATAACGGACGCAGATGAACAAGATAAAGTAATTAATGATTACCATATGAATAGTAATCATAGGGGCATAAATGAAACAGTCCAACATTTGAAGAGAGATTATTACTTTCCTCATCTTAAAGAAAGGGTTACAAAAACAATAAACAATTGCGAAACTTGTCAGATCCAAAAATATGACAGGAGTCCCCTGAAAATAGAGTACCAAGTCTCCGAAAGTCCGCAAAAACCTTTAGGTAGTTTGTACACGGACGTATACACCATCAATGGTAAACCAACCCTGACCATCATAGATCGTTTCTCAAAATTCGCCGCTGCATATACGCTAGACACAAAGAACAGTATTAACATTATAAAATCACTCCGACACTTCATTAGCCTACACGGCATCCCCAAAATGTTGGTTGCAGATCAAGGTACTGAGATGACGGCCAGTATATTCAAGGACTTCTGCAAACAATACGATATCAAAGTTCACTATACGTCATATCAACAATCTAGCAGCAATGCCTATGTGGAAAGATGGCACTCTACTCTTACCGAGACGTACTCGTACAGAATTATTTTGGAAAAACGAAAGAAACAGAATCTAGACATAGACCACGAAGACATATTAAACGAAGCTATTATTACCTACAATAACGCCATTCACTCCACTACAAAACTTACCCCTCAAGAAGTCTTCTCAGGCAGAACACATTTATTCAATAAAAAATTTTCTTTTAATACTGAACACGACTATCTTAAAAAGTTAAACGAATTCAGATCACAAATTTATCCGGAAATAAAAAGTAGGGTCGACGAACTTGTAAAGAATAATTTAGGGAAATTAAATGCAACCAGAACAGCTCCACCAATTCTCGAAGAGAATGAAACCATATTTCGAAAGGAATGTAGACGGAATAAAACCACCCCTAGATTTAGTAAGCATAGAGTAAGGAAGGACATGAAAGTTACACTAATTACCACCAAAAATCAAAAACTGCATAAATCGAAGATTAAACGAAAGCGTAAATTTCAGGGTAATTTTGACGACTCAAGGACAGAGAATGGAAATACAAACGCTGGACAACAACCAGGGACTTCTACCGCTGCGATTGGGGATGGGTAGAACCATCATCACGTATCAAAATCTAATACACATAGTAAAACTCAAGAACTACGAGGAAGCTATTGGCAATATTGTAGACTCTGTAAATAAATTCGAAAAAAAACACCCGAAGCAATAGACACCTTGACGGTTACGGAGCTAAAAACGAAAGAATTAGCACACAAACTACAAACACTGATGCCCAGACTCCGACCGAAAAGAGGACTGATTAACGGACTTGGATCCATAATAAAGGGTATTCCGGGTAACATGGATGCTGATGACGCTGTACAAATAAATAAAAATATCGAAAAGCTAATGTTAAATCAATCCAATTTGGGAACAATGGTCCTTAAGCAAACTAAATTGAACAAACTCATGATGGAACGATTTGATAATATTACGAACCACATAAACAACCAAACAGAAATCATTAACAAATATTTACTGCACTCACAAAATAAAATTAAAAGGGAACACGATTCTATGCTTCACATCCAATATTTAAACCAGATAAATTACAATTTAGATCTACTTAACAATCACCTCTCTGACATAGCTGAAGCTGTCATACTTGCCCGACTGGACATAATCTCAAAACAAATTTTAAGTCCGATGGAAATTACGGAAATATCTAGAGTTCTCCAAAGTCAATCAGTAGAAATCCAATCAGATGAAAATATCTATGAACTCCTTAATCTTCAAGCTTACTACAGTTATTCGAATATAATATTTAACGTACAAATACCAATCCTATCTAACGTAACCTACCCATTCTTCCATATCATACCTCTTCCTCAACAAAAAACACAGATTATTACAAAATCCTACGCCATCCTAGAAACCCAAATTGTCCAATTTTTTGACAATAAATGCCCAAAAATCGAGGGAATATATTACTGCAAAAGAGAAACTAACCAGCAACAGTCAAGAAATTCCAGGTGCTTAGCTAACATCATAAACGGAATACCAGCATCCTGCCAGTACGAAATCACGCCAGGAGTGCCGGAAATATCACAACCCGAACCAAATTATATCCTCGTAGTCAATGTTCCTGAAACTAAATTTGAAACAACTTGCGGACCTTCAAACAGTACAATCGCTGGAACTGCACTAATACACTTCAAAAAGTGCGAAATTTCCATTAACGACATCACCTATTATAGCCAAAACAGCATATTCTGGGACAATATAGATGTCTCACCCCTAACATCAAGCAAAATTAATACCACTAACTCTCGAGAAGATATTCAACTCCGTGGATTAAATAGATACAAATTCCCAGACGAAAGCCACTTCCAACTATTCGAAATTCCCAGCCAAGTGTGGAATTGTATTTTGCCGGTATCTGGAATCCTGTTAAGTGCCGTCATAATCATCAGCACATACCTCCACTGCAAACGGAAAAATCAAAACCAGCATCACCACCCGGATCATGCTCCAACTGAATAGAAGTTCATCCAGCTGTCGCCCTCTTAGGGGGAAGGAGTTACGTCCTCAATAGTATTTCACCACATACATCAAACCATATCATCATCAATATCATGCACCCAAAGAGCAATCACCTATAAACGTGTCGCACATCAAAGCCATACCATCAGCAATATCATGTCAATCACTTATAATCATATTACTAAATCATTTTCCAATAAATTTGCACAATAAACAAAACAAGTTGGGTAGACAGACCTATCCTCATGTCAGAAGGGTTTTGTACTCAACTTACAAAATGCCGTAACCAGCAACGAATGAAATTAAGAAACACGTCATGTTCGAGGATCATACTATTATTAACTAAGTTGAAAGAATTTTTTAATTCTGAGGTATTTGTTAAAGTTATAACCATAAATATCTCGCTTGATAATTTTTTCAGATTTTTTTAGATCACGGGTGTCCATTCGCGAGGGAGAAAACACATTTTTCATGTATTCCCCCCCCCCCCCCCCCTCTCTGTGCTCCCACTGAAGCAAAAACTGTCAGTTTAAGAACTGTTTTGAAAAGCTCTCATAGAGAACTTTCATTTGATACACATATCGGCTACCTTTCATGAAATTTTTTTCAGGGGCCACTCCTCTGTACTGTAAGCATCGATTCATGGCCTTTTTGCTAGGAGCTCTCTCCTGCCTCTTCGACTTGTTTCAATTGTATGTAGTCATCCTCATGATATATATCATTCCTGAAATTTTCATGCAAATCCTAGCAAAGCTGTAGTGTCTAAGTCGGTAAAAAGCGCATATGGCTCCATAGCCATATGTTTCCATAGTAATACAGGGCACATTGCTCCATAGTAATACAGAAAAATTCAAATCGCTATAACTTCGTTAAATACTATTCGATCTTTATGAAACTTTTAGAAAAGATCAATCTTATAAATAGTCATCTGTCTGCTAAATCTTATTGAATTTAAGGGTACCGTTTAGATTTTATTCAAGAAAACATAAAATCGATAAATCATACTAACAAAGTTGAGTGAATTTCGGCTTCTCATGTATTTGTTGTACTCATTAAGGCCTACATTCATGATTTTTTTCAGATTTTTCGAATTACAGGTTTCCAATCGCGAGGGGGGGTACGCGAAAAGTTCGTACGTTTCCCCCTCCCCTGCCCCTCTCGGTACTCATAAGGCAATTTTAAGACCTGTTTTGAAAAGATCTCATTGAGACCTTTCCAATGACACCCTATTCGACTATCAATGGTGAAAATTTTTTTTTTGAGGGGTCACCTCCCTATATGGGGAGACCCCCCTTAAACCCCTTTGAAAAATTTTTTCACCCTTGAACTTTCAAGAGGTCACCACTTCTGACCTTTCCACAAAGTTTCATGGCTGTAGCCTCTATAGTTTCGGAGAAAAAGTGCTGTGACATACAGACGGACGGACGGACGGACGGACGGACGGACAGACGGACAGACGGACACAGGTCGTGATTGCAATAGGGTTTTGTATTTTAGTACAAAACCCTAATAAGCATAATTGCAAGATCTAGTTCATGAAATGTAAATTTCCAAATTAGGCATTTTGTAACATTATAAATACAACTAAGAACATAATTGTAGTTAGTTCATTTGTTAGTTCGAATTGATGATCAATAAAATTTAAACTTGCGTATCGAACGGTTTTGTTTTTTTCTACTGCAAATACATTAAATTCATAATTCGCGCTTTCGCTTTTGGGAGTTTTACATCAACTGGCGGAAGAATAAAATGGAGCGATGTACGAGTATGGCGAAAGCACTTTCTTCGAATTGGAAAAACCTGGAATTCGATCGAGGAATTAGTGCGAGACGACTGAGACCTGGTGGTGCCTATATCAAGAAGTGGAAGAAAGAGGCCCCTTGCTAGAGTAGGAGATACACATATGTAATATATGTTATCAGAAGGAATTTATGCTGGAAAAGTTTGTTGAAAGCAAAGAAATATAAGATATTACATAGAATTCCAGTTAAAATTAAAATTAGATTTTCTTTTCTTGCTATCACATAATTACATTCATTTTCAGCTTGTGAAAAGTGTGGCTCGGAAATCCTGTTTCCAGGACTGTGACCAGGCAGAAAGACCTGGAAAGTTAATTAAGATGGTAGTGTTCGGCGGGTGGAGTCAACGATAGTACGGTTTGAGTCCTATCTCGTGTTGTCGGTGCGAAGAGATAAGGAGGGCATTAATTTCGGCTACCCTGGTGTGGGAAACTGGGAGTTTTGTGTGGTCGTGGTAATATTTTGAACTGTACTGCGTGGTATGGTGTTGGGAGGGTGCCTCAGCAGCTAGGTGGCGGCGAGCGCCAAAACGTTCAAGTGATCATTGGTGTGGGAAACTGCAAGTACTGCGTTTTAGGGTTTTTGCAAGTTGACCTTCACAGCTAGGCAGTGGCGAGCGCCAAAACGTTTTCGGGTGATAATTTCGCTCTGGGCGGTCGTTTTCTCATTTGGACGACCTTTTGGAGGCTCAGTGAACCGAACGAGTGGCACCCAGGCCCGTCTTCGGGTGAGTTGGTTGGGTCAGTGAAGCTTCAGCCGGATTAGCCCCAATATGTCGGTGGGGTGGCAAGGGAATTGGCAATATCACAATAAATGTTTTTTTCTAAGACATTCGATTGGATTGACTTGAAATGAGTAGTCGCGATAAAATTCCTTCTGCTCCTTCTCTCGTCCACTCTGGTGTCAGTTGATTCTAATCCACACTGGCATGCACACATCATGTATATCAATGTTCAAAAGCAAAAATTGAACGTGTTGCTTGTTTAGTTTTCGCTAAAAACAAGTTTTAATCATAGGAACTCCGGAACATAGTTATGTATAATGAGAATTTTTTCGATATTATTTGGTTACACTAACTTGCACTGCAACGTTGACAAGATATCTTATTCAAGATTTGTCTCGGTGTCACACTATAAGAAGCGACGAAATGTGAAGTGCAGATCGCACAAGCGTTGTGCGACGAAGAAAGTGTGATGGAGAGAGTGGTAGGGAATGGAGGTAAAAAAAAGGAAAATAAGCCCTCTTTTCTCACATTGTTGTACGGTATTTTGAGACCTCCTTTAAGTTTGCTTTAGTAAACATGAACCCAATTTTGTCTTGAGTATATTGAAAATCATAATGATAGCAAAAGTTCTCCACTTTCATTTCTCACCTCCAAGAAAAATATTCTGCTCTCTACAAAACTATATTACAAGGGTATTTGCAAAAATTTGTTGTCTACCGTAGCTCGCTTTTCTATGACTTTCTCATGAAAGCTTTTTACTCGTTATGTTCTTTTTTCAATCATTTTTTTTGTATTTTCCACGTGTCATATCATCCATTTCTTTACATTGTCTTCTTTTATTACTATCTTACGTATATGAAACTCTTCCAAGTCTAAAAAAGTTTCAGATATATCTACATGACACTTCACTAGAAGGAATTCATATAAATGTCCTTTTGCGCTTGACGTCAAGACAATTTTTTTTCTTCTTATTCCTGTGAGCTATATGCCTTATGGTCATTGAAATGTTTTTATATCCAATGAAGCATTACACAAATTGAACGGTCAAATGTAGCTAAGTCAGCAGGATATTCTTACGTTCATCCATGTTCGAGTATAGAGTATGTGTTGAAACTTACTCAAGCTGGCATCATCCTTTTGAAACGTTCGTTGTAAGAAATGAAAGAAGAAAGGCAGGAAACGAATTGTACAAAAGACTTGGACTAGTAGCAGAACTTATATAAATTGCAACCGAAGAGCAACAGTTTTTATAAAGGAAAAAGGACGAAGGTCGCGTGCAAAGAATTGGGTGAATATATGAAGGCAATGAACAAGAGGTTGAAAATCATCGTTGTGCCGTCATTGTCGCATGAAATGGTGTATGTCCTTTCCTATGTCCTCATCAGCAATAGTTCAAATGTTGCTACTGATCCTGATTTCACGAGTATTTGATTTTCCATAGAAGCGAGCAATAACTGAGAATATAATGGCGTTGGTGAGATATTAGTCTAGGGAATGAGGTTTGGGTGATTGATTAATCGTTATCGATGATTAATGCCGAATATGGTGGTTATATATAAAAATAGGGTTTAGAGTTTATAAAGTGAACTTTGGGCAATTTAAATACTAGTAGCATAACTAGTCAATTTTTTTTTTGGGCGAATTACTCTGGTGTTATTTTTTCAGGCTTACAAATTATCAAACTATTGAACTTTTTTGAGAATGAATATCTAGATTTTTCTTCAATTCCGCATAGGATTTCTTAGTAAAATTGTTTGCTTTTAAAGTTAATTTGCTAACATGTTCATTATTTTCAACCAAAATGGGGGAAAATCGTCCTAAATATAGTAGTTAGAGTACTGTTCACTTGAGCTGAACGTTTCTGGTTCGAGTACCGTTGGTGATATCAAAATTTTTTTCCGAGCGATTTTTTCTCCGGACTTTGAACTTATTTAGCTGAAGTACGTCCCGATATGTAGAACCAGGTAGGATTATATAACTTCAAGGGTATTGAAATCTGGAAACGGTATGATATACTACTCATAGTTTAATATGTACATCTCAACACCGAATTTCAATCTGGTCTGTAGAGAAATGAATTATGACTATCATGTTTTTTTGTGAATAGTTTTTAATTATTATTAATGTTTGTTTCAACAAAGAAATATATCAATCAATCTACAATGGTACTGGTTTTATCCGCTTAGCAGCATATAAGTTGGCCTGCAAATGCCTTCACAAAATGATTAACAGCAGTTAGGCTCACTGCTGGCAAGATCTAGTGGACAATGTGAACAGGGATCCGTGGGCCTTGGTAGAAGCTTGGTGTTCTACGCAAGCCCTGTATATATGTAGTAGATAAAAAAGACGAGATAGTACTTTTCCCTGCCCATCCCGTCCGTGTTAATGCTGTCCACGATGTAATAGCAGCCAAATACCCATTCTCTACGTGTCTGAAACTGGAAAAGGTAGTCTTTTCACTGAAACCAAAGAAGGCTCCAGGTCTAGATGGAGTTCCGACTGAGGTGTTACACCTCGTCTATCATTATTGTCCAGACTTGATGCTCAGTATATTTACAGCTTGTCTACGGGATGGAGTTTTACCGAAGCGTTGGGAGGTAACGAGGCTCATGCTGACCAGCGAGGAAAAAGAGAGTCTCGGGTTGTTGTCTGCATACTGCTCGTTGTGCATGCTAACTATGCTAGATAAGCTGATCAAGGGAAGACACTGACGCGATTGACACTGCTGGTGACCTATTTTGCTGGTAGTATGGCTATAGAGAAGGACGTTCCACTATTGCTGCAATTGCAGAGGTGGTAGCACCAACTGCGCTAGATGGGTGGATATGTTGGATATGCTGGAAAATCTTTTTAAAGTTCCAGAATATCTTGTGAAGCTTTCAGGGACTACCTGAAGGGACGAAGTCTGCTTAATAATACGATACATGGCCGACGAAAGATGAAAGCTACATTAGGCATTGTTCAAGGATCTATCCTTGGCCCAGATTTGTGGAACATATTGTACGACGAGCTACTGAGACAAGAGCTCCAGATGAGTCGCGGCTAGTTAGCTGTGTGGATGATGTTGCGGCGCTAGTTGCGACTTCGACGAGGTATGTTAATGCGCTGGGCGAGAGACTGGATAACTATTTGTGGGCTCAATTTAGGACTGGAGAAAACCAAAGTTGTCATCCTGATGCAGCAAAGAGTCCCTAGAGAAAGGACAATAAGTATTGAGGAAGTACTGGTTCAATCCAAACTATCTGTAAAGTACCTGAGGTTACAGACCGACTCAAAAATTAGTTACTCTGAGCAAATTAAGACAACGGTTGATAAAACTGCTTCAGACCTATCGGCCTTGTGTTGGCTTATGGCCAACCTAGGAAGACACAACCCATCAAGAAGACGAGTTTTGATGAACGCTTGACCGAGGTACAGAGTTACAAACTTATGGATCTTTCCGATCCATAAATCTGGAGATCGTAGTGAAATCTAGAGCTATCGTCCGATTTCTTTGCAGTCTTGGTTTATCAAGCTCCTTGAGCGAACTGTGCACTACAGACTGTACAATACCATCAGTATCCTGTTTGCAAATGAACAACATGGCTTCATTAAAGGTCGTTCGACAGTAACTAATTTGTTAGAACTTACTTGTACCATCTCTTTTGCTTTTGGCAAGAACCAACAAGTTGATGTCATAAACACCAATTTCGCTAAACCCTTTGCCAGTGTTGATTATGGCTTTTCGGTTAACAAACTCTGATTGTTCCGCGTTTCCGACTCAATTCTCTCTTGGATCTTATCCTTTTTATCCCATCGCTCCTACACCGTTGCATGGAAGAATTTTTTTTCATCAGCCTCATTTAGTCCAAAATCTGGTGTTCCTCAGGATCAATTTCAGGCCTTTTGCTATTCAACATTTTGATTAATGACCTTCCCCAATGCCTGTCTTCTGATTGTCTTCTTTACGCTGATGATTTAAGAATTTACTCTTCCATTAACTCCAGCAAAGACTGCTCATACCTTCAAAATGATCTTGACAATCTCCAAAATTGGTATCAACGAAATTTACTTCCTGTTAATATTTCAAAATGTTGTGACATGAGATTCACCGACAAAATTCATCCAGTGTTATATGCAAGCCGTATTGATGGATCGCTGCTTGCACTGGTGGGCAAATTTAAAGATTTCGGAGTAGTATTTGACCCAGGTTTGAAATTTAACATCCATATTTCCAGCAAATCACACATTTTAACCAGCGTCTATCTATTTGTACGGTCAATCCTTGAGTATGCCTCCCAAGTATGATCTCCTCACTATACCAATCTATCGGATGCTTTTGAAACTGTACAGCGTAAATTTACACGTTCTCTATTCTACAAATATAGCCTTCCGTGCAGGTCCTATGATAAGTGCTTACAATCCTCAACATTTTATCACCCAAAAAAAGGAGAGAATTCACAGACCTGTGTTGCTTATTTAAATTATATCACGGTAATCTTTCATCCAACCTTCTGGAAACGCTTTATATACGTCCCGCCTCAAGAGCCGATTTTTATTTTTATTTGTTTTTAGTACGCGTATCACGTCGTTACAATGAGCTCAAGCCGGGTCCCCTGCCACATTCCTTAAACGCTTTTAAAAGCATATTACATAATATTTTCCTTAGCTTCCAATAGTTTATTAGTATTTTATATTCTTGTTTTTTCTTTGTATTTCAAGTTGCTCACTTTGTTTTTGTCGTATGTATCATTTTATACTCGTGTTTCATTAGCTATTTTGTAATTGGATTCATGAATCTGTAAAATAGCGTAAATAAAAAAGAGAAGCATTGAGGATTGCACCATCATATCCAATGGTCCCTTATTTGGTGGTATTAGTCATCGCAGCTGTGATGCATATCACTTTTCTTGCTAGAGAGCGCCGTACTACCTACCTGCGTTAAAACGAAGACACGAAATAAACAGTGGCCTATAAGGAGAGTCAACACTCACTGAATGACTTACAGAGTGTTCTTGGTGAACAGTACGGAGGGAAGATGGACTGCGTACCTCATATCTGATCTAAAACCGTGGCTTAATTAAACATTCGGTTGGAACTGACTTCTCTCTGGCCCAGTTCTTGTGTGGGAATGGTTGTTCTCAGTCTTACTACCACAAGATTGGTAAGTCGTAATCTTTTGACTGTAGGTTATGCGCTGGAGAAAATGATTAGGCCTACCAAACATTTTTTGGATGCAAAAGATGGGTCGGGCTGCGCCGGAATCTCTAAGCAAAATTAGGAGAGCTGACTCTAGAAAGTCTAGTCGGGGAGGTATTTAAATTCGTTGACATATACAACCATGTAGCACTTTGCGTTTGGGCAGTCCTAAAATATAAAAAGGACTCACAGCAGCCGAAAACCTCGGAGCTAAGGAATCAGCTTTTTAGGTATTCCTTTTCCTTTCGCCTCCTCTGACGCTAGAGGAGGGATACCCGGCTTGAAAGCGACTCACGATATATGC